>BSBN01001288.1:0-2400000 GCA_027924645.1 Cunninghamia lanceolata
ATCTTTTTATATCTCTATGTTTCTCTATCTTCCTCTTTCTCTCTTTCTCCTTCTCTCCTTCTCTCCATCTGAGATCTCTATCTCTATCTCTAGCTCTCTTTTCTCTTCTCTATCTCTCTTCTCTAGGTTTTTCACTCTCCCTCTCTTTGTCCCTCTTTTTATCTCTCACCATCTCTCTATCCCTCTTTATCTCTATACATCTCTCTCTCTCTCTCTCTTATTTTCTGTATCTATGTTTCCCTCTATATATCTTATCTCTATCTTTCTCTCCTAATTTATCTCTCTTTCTATGTGATGGTCATTTAATGTTCAAAAATTCACTAAAGGGATTCAAATTTCTAGGCCCTAATTTGAAAGTTGACCCTACCTCAAGAAAAATTTTCTGTGATAGTTATCAATCTCTATTATTCCTCTCTTCCTCTATCACTCTATCTCTCTTCTCTAGGTTTTTTCTCCCTCCCTCTCTTTCTCTCTCACCATCTCTTTATCCCTCTCTATCTATATACCTTTCTATCCCTCTCTATCCCCATTTCCCATCTCTATTTCAATCTCCCTTTCTATTATTCTCTCTTCCTCTATCACTATATCTCTCTTCTCTCTATTAAAAACAAATATATTTTCAATTCCATTTAAGGTGTTTGATGGTCATTTAATTTTCAAAAATTCACTAAAGGGATTCAAATTTTTAGGGCCTAAATTTGAAAGTTGACCTTGCCTACGAAGCAATTTTTTATGACAATTATCAAGTTTTCCTCCCTCCCTTTCTTTGTCCCACTCTTTCTATCTCACCATTTCTCTCTAACCCCTATCTATCTCTATACCTCTTTCTCTCTCTATCCCTATACAACTCTTCGGCATACCCATTGCACACCAAGGTGTGATTTCCATGTCTTTAAGTGAATGATGATTTTCTTGTATCCCTTTGGGCCCATGTCATTTTTTTGTTTTGTTGAGTGTCACAAATTAATTTGCATAATCTTAATGGATTTTAAGATCCCCATGTTTTTCTTAGTAGGTACTTCGAATGAATGAGCCCCTTGGGTTCACTTACTAATATAAGCATGGCCACCACCTACATCATGTTCATTTTCCATCTAGCCTAGCATCGTGCATCCTCTCATGGGGATGTCACATGATACAAAGATCGATCAAACTTAGTGACCCTCATTAGTTTTATAATCTCACATCTTTGCATAATTTGAAGGTCAGATGGCTTAAAATTACATTAAGACATGCTGTAATTTTAGATTGAGAATTCCTAATTTTTTAAAAATATTAAATTTGAAGGGAAAAACTTTTTGATTTGTTTTAATTTTTAGATGATATGGGAATGATATCCACACCTCAAAAATGGTGTGCATTTTATGCCATGGGAGCTTGTTGTGTTCAATCTTTCTAAATGGAAAAACTTTTGTAAAAGGGAACATAACATAGAATGCACATCATGAAGTATATTACTTTGAGCTTCATGCAAATTTACACAATTCTCTTTATAAGTCTTTTCACTCAATATTATTTCTCCCTTAGTGCATAAATACATTCATGAGATAATCTAATTTATTTTTTCATATTTTAGATTGAGTGAATAGGCAGTGAAAGGAGCGGGATATAGTGCATGATACATTTTTGTTAAATGAGAAATGAATATATATCTCTATATCTCCATCTCTCCCCTTCTCTAGACTCCTCTCTCTCTCTTGGGATGCTCCCTCTTCCTCTATCTCTCTCTTTCTTTCACACATTAGTTTTTTGGTTGATAAACACAAGAAACGAATGGATCTAGAGGCACCCATCATTTATATTGCCTTGCATTCTTTGGATTGTTGGTGTGAAATGGCTGATCAAAAGTTAGTCTCTATCTCTCTATCTCTATGCCATTCTATCAATCTCCTTCTCTCTATATATCTATGTCTCTTATATTTCTCTCTCATGGATTAGAATAAACATGTATACATGGTGGTAAATAAACTTGGTTGTGAATAACATTGAAACCACATAAGGATGTGTGTATTCTATCCATCTCTCTCTATTCCTCTCTACCATTTCATGAGGCTACAATTGTGATATTTAATGTAGGGTTTTCCATTCGAATGCTTGATCATATCCCTATGTCTATCACACAACGGAACACTTTTTGCCACTTGATTTATGCAGTTAAGCTTAGTTTTGTAATCCCATGATGGCCAATGATTTTGTGTTTTAAAATATGTTATGTATTCATGAAAAATACAATATTAGAGAGAGAGAGAGAGAGAGAGAGGAGAGAGAGAGAGAGAGAGAGAGAGAGAGAGAGAGAGGGAGAGAGAGAGAGAGAGAGAGAGAGAGAGAGAGAGAGAGAGAGAGAGAGAGAGAGAGAGAGAGAGAGAGAGAGAGAGAGAGAGAGAGAGAGAGAGAGAGAGAGAGAGAGAGACGAGAGAGAGAGAGAGAGAGAGAGAGAGAGAGAGAGAGAGAGAGAGAGAGAGAGAGAGAGAGAGAGAGAGAGAGAGAGAGAGAGAGAGAGAGAGAGAGAGAGAGAGAGAGAGAGAGAGCATTATAATAAATATTTAGCAATATAATGAAACCATCTAACATCAATAAATATGGTCATTTAGGAGTATTGTTGAAAATGACTAATGGAGTTTCAATTAACATTTGGTTTGTCTTGTGGTACATCCTAAGACAAGCCCTAGGAAACATATGTGTCGTGTCATGTTATTCCTTCTTCCTTAAAATTTTCTATATGCTTGGCAAACCTTGGTTGGAAAATTTGGGAGCTCGATCTTCAATTGTACATCAATGTGCAAACTTTATTCATGAGGATAAAGTTGTCATGATTTCATGAAATTCATATCAAGCTCTTTAGAATTTGAGTCATTTGATTTTGAATAATTACATTCTCACTCTAATTAATTTGAAATAATTAGTTACTCATTGATTGTACATTTATTTAATGTAATAAGAAACCAACAAAAAAATCTACCATAGAGACAAATAAACAAATAATCTACTTCAATCATGTACCATTCAAAAAATTTTCATGTATATAATTTTCAACAATTTTAACTTATTAATATTTTTTTTCACATATATAATTTTCAACAATTTTTTAACATATTAATGGTTATTATAATAATTTTTTAATTGTCTTTTAAATACTAACCTTTAATGTTATAATATGTCATACTCTATAAATATTTAAGAGAGACCTATCACAATTTTTAAATGGCTCATCATGCCTCTTAATCATTTCTCTTGTTTTACTAAATATTTATAGTTCTTTGAAAAATATTCCAAATTTATGTTTATTTCTATAACAAAATATTATAAAATGATATATTTATTATAAATAAGGTTACTGCATTATATTTCCATATATTAAATTTTAATATATTTTTATTATAGTTTTACATTTTCATTAATCTAAAAGTTTGTTAATTAATATATATTTTTAAAATTTTAATATTTAAATAATAAAATGGCTATAAAAAATATATATTTTGATAGATGTGATTTTTATAAAAAATTACTTTTTAAAGAGATAAATTAGTTATTATGGTTGAAAAGTTAAAGTTAATTATGAAGATTTTAATTAACAAATATAAAATTTTAATTACTTAATATTGTAAGAAAAATAAAAATTATTGAATGTACTAAAACTTTTATAAATTATATATATATATATTTGCATTTTTTCAATACAATATTGTTTTTTAATTTAATTCCATATAATAATATTAATATAATAAAATAAAATAAATTTAAATTTAAAAACATTAAAATAGAGTAAATGCAAATATATATAAAAAAATATCACAAGGGGGACCTCCTCGCCATCAACATATCCACTTAACTAAGTTGAATTTTTTTATATATATTTTTATATTTGCATTTTTTCAATACAATATTTGTTTTTTAATTTAATTCCATGTAATAATATTAATATAATAAAATAAAATAAATTTAAATTTAAAAGCATTAAAATAGAGTAAATGCTAAATTTAAAAACATTAAAATATCACAAGGGGGACCTCCTTACTATCAATATATCCACTTAACCAACTTAAAAGGTACATAGAAACCACATGTTACTTGGGGGATTTGAAATTGGATGAGAATCATATGACCTTTACCATTTAAACACAACCCCGTTCACTATTATATATAATTATTATATTAAAATATAATTTATTAATTTATGCTTAATATAATAATTTTATAAATAAAATATATTAAATTTGTTAAATTTAAATACTCTTAAAAATACTAAATACACTTTAAAATAAAATTAATATTAAATGATATTAAACTTAATAAATAATAAATTTATTAAATAAATTAATAGTTATATAATAAAGAAAATATTAATATAAAATGAAACCTAAAATAAACTTTAGGCACTGCAAGTGCAAATGGATTTATTTAATGGATTGCTTTATACAATGTGGGAAAGGGATTTGCACACTGCTCAAAAATGCTAGCAGTAATAAGGGAGCTTGTATTTGTGAAAAAAAAAACCATGCAAACCGTTTTTATGCTTCCCAAAAATGAAAATTGGTGAAAGTTCGTTAATAAAATCGTTCCAACTCCCTATTACCAATTACACCGTATTTTTTTCATGTTTTTTCAGAAAAAAACATTATGTATATTTTTCGGCGTATTTATGTTGCATCTAGTTTTTTCAGAAAATTTGCACCTGTTTAGCATTTGAAAATTTGAACATGTAATCAGAGTCAAAGACGGAATTAAACATTATATAAATTATGTCTGCATCTAGATTTTTTGGTTGATCAACAACTCATAAAGCAATAGTGAGTTGTGTTGGAATTTAATCCTCGTCAGTTCAATAAATGCTGACTGCCCCCGCGTCAGACCTGGGGATCTCCCGCATCCTCCCTCAGCACCGTTGGCCTGCCAGCATTCAATTCTGGTAGGTGCATTTGAATTTGAAAGTTGAGCTCCCATTTTGATGGGCATGTAGAAGAGACAAAAAGGAGGGAAAGAGCTGTTGTTAGTAGCAAGCAGAAGAATGTGTTGAACCTACAGTAGCAGAGGAATGAGAATGTTCTTGGAGAGAACAGCAGAGGTTAGAAGGTTGCAGCAGCAACAGTAGACAGCTACGGAGTTCCAGGTAGCTCCGGATATACAGTGTGCAGCTCCAGAGATTGGGGCAGAGTAAGAAAATAGAGCAGCAGCTCTGTCTGTAGTTTGTACATGAAATTTAAATGTAATCTGGAATAGAGAAATATATAAACATATATTGCTGTCCTTCTGTGTTTAGTTTCCTGTGTGTGTTTGCATTTGTTTTTGCTATTCATTATTACTGTAGCATTACTTGCGAGAGAACAACATTCTGCCCATTTCCCCTATTTTTCTGCCAACAAGTGGTATCAGAGCTCTATTTTTCTGTGCAGTCAAGTTGTGTGGGTGTTCTATAAGCCCTAGTTTGTCTAGGCATTCATGGCAGGTGGGGACAGCAAAGGATGGCAATAGCCACCGACTTTTGATGGGTAGAACTATGATATTTGGTCCTAAGAAGATGAAGACCATTCTGGGTTGCGAATGACCTTTGGAGCTGGTCACTAATGGGTTCACCGACATCACAGACCCAGCAGCTTATGCAGCTCCAACGAATGCTCAAAGAAACCAGTTGAAGGAAACTAGGATGAAAGATGTAAAAGCCCTCAGTCTAGTTGAGCAGCCTTGACAGAGGCTATTTTCCCCCGTATTGCAGCAGCAAACTACTCTAAGCAAGCTTGGGAGATATTGCAGAACAGCTACAAGGGAACTGACAAAGTGAGGTCAGTCAAGCTCCAGCTATTTAGAAGAGATTTTGAGATGCTACAGATGAAGGAAAGTGAGTCTATTTTAGACTTTCACACCAGGGTTTCTACCATGCTGAATCAGCTGAGGATAAATGGAGAAACCATGGATGAACAAAAGATTGTTGAGAAAATCCTAAGGTGTCTACCTTCCAGATTTGACCCTATAGTCATAACTATTGAAGAGACAAAGGATCTGTCCAAGATGACAGTGGATGAGTTGATGGGCTCTTCTACAAAGCCATGAGCAGCAGTTGAATAGATCCACTCCTTCCCTTGAACAAGCCTTCAAGGCTCAGACCAATGCAAGAGGTCGGGGAAGAGGAAGAAACAACAGAGGTAAAGGTCAAAGAGGTAGAGGAAGAAGCAACTCTGGTAGAGGAGTTTCTAACAGCCAAGAAGAGGCAAGCAGCTCACAGCCAAGCTATCAAGGAATGAAGAAGAACAGCAGTTTGAATCAGAGGTATGACAAAAGTAATATTCAATGCTATTATTGTCATAAATTCGGCCATTATGCTAGTGAGTGTAGAAAGAAACAGCAAGACCATGGAGGCCAAAATGCTAATGTAGCAAATGAGAATAGGGCTGAAAATGAGAAACAGTCCAAGGTATTTATTGTGTGTAACCTTGCTGAGAAGAGCAGCCCTGAAGTCTGGTATTTAGACAGCGGGTGTAGCAACCACATGAGTGGTAATGAAAACTTGTTTGCCTCCATTGACAGAAATGTCAAGTTGAAATCATGATGGGGAACAGTCAAAAGGTTCCTATCATAGGAAGAGGCATCATCACAGTCCTTAGCAAGCAAGGTGAGAAAATGCAGATCCATGGTGTCTATTATGCCCCTGGCATAAAACATAACCTTCTAAGCATTGGACAGATGGTCCAAAACGGTTATAGAATCTTGATGGAAAACGGAGGGTGCACTATATTTGATAGAGGAGGCAGCAAGAAGGTCATTGCAGTAGTGCAGATGACGAGAAATAGAATGTTTCCCCTATCGCTGACTCCGGCGCCATCTCCGGCGCTAACTCCAGCGCTATCTCTAGCGTAGTTTCCTGCACTATCTCTGGCGCTCACAGCAGTGGGACAGCAAACAGCCTTCAGGACAGTCATCAAAGATCCATCCAAACTCTGGCATTTGAGGTATGGGCACTTAAGCTTTTCTGGTTTGAGTTTACTGTCTAGGAAAGGCATGGTTAGAGGGCTACTGAATATTGTAGAGCCTGATGGAAAATGTGAAGCCTGCATTCTAGGAAAGCAGCATAGACAACCCTTTCAATCAGGGTATTCTAGAAGGGCAAGAGCACCTTTGGAGTTGGTGCATTCAGATTTATGTGGCCCTATGAAAACTCCCACATTAGGTGGGAATGTATATTTCATGACCTTCATTGATGATTACAGCAGAAAAATATGGATTTATTTTTTGAAAAACAAATCAGAGGCCTTTAAGAAATTTAAAGAGTTTAAGGCATTGGCTGAAAAGCAAAGCGGCCGACATATCAAGGCCCTAAGAACAGATAGAGGAGGAGAGTATGTCTCCAAACAATTTTGAATTTCTGCAAGAATGAAGGCATTCATAAACAGTTCACAACAAGGTATACTCCACAGCAAAATGGAGTTGCTGAAAGGAAAAACAGAACCATCACAGAGATGGCAGCAAGCATGCTGAAGGAAAATGGACTGTCAAATGATTATTGGGGTGAAGCTGTAGCAATAGCGGTCTACCTATTGAATAGGTGTCCTACAAAGGCCGTACGTGATCAAATTCCACAAGAGGCGTGGACAAACAACAAATGGATAGTTGAGCACCTAAGAATTTTTGGGTGTGTGGCATATGCATTTGTGCCTAAAGAGAAGAGGCAGAAATTTGATGATAAAGGTGAGAAATGTATCTTCACAGGTTATAGTGAAGAATCACAAGCCTACAGGTTGTTTAATCCCATCACCAAAAAGCTTGTGATCAGCAGGGACGTTGAATTCATTGAGAATGAAGCATGGGATGGAACGGTGGATAGCACCACGGGCATTTTAGTCACAATGCCCCTTGAAGATGAAGAAGCTCCAGAGGACAGCAACTCCGGAGGAGCTACGAAGAGCAGCAACTCGGGGAGAAACTACCATAGAGCTCTAGAAAACAGTAGCTCCGGAGATGCTCAGCACAGCAGCTCCAAAGGTAGATAGCAGCATTGTAGCTCTGGAGATCAGCAACTCCGGAGGTCTGTAACTTCGGAGAACAACAGCTCTGGAGGACGTTATAACAGCAGCTCCGGAGGTCAGTGCAGCAGCTCTAGAGGTCATTAGAACTGCAGCTCCAGAGGTCACAGTAGCAACTCCGGAGGTCAGAATAGCAGCAGCTCTGGAGGCAATTCTGACCCCACACTCGCATCAATGATCCCACGAAGGACAAAGAGTGTGAAGGAGATCTATGATAGCACAAGGTATGCTGATGATGATGAAGATTTGAATTTTGCATTATTTTCTTCTAGTGATCTAATCTACTTTGAAGAAGCTATGAAAGAACAGAAATGGTGTGAGGCCATGGATGAAGAATTGGATGCCATAGTGAGGAATGACACATGGCAGCTAACTGATTTACCCAAGGGTAAATAAGTGATTGGAGTTAAGTGGGTCTACAAGACCAAGTCAACTACTGAAAGAAAGATTGAAAGACATACGGCAAGGCTGGTTGTCAAAGGGTACAAACAACAGCCTGGAAGAGATTATGATGAGACCTATGCACCAGTTGCAAGGCTGGAAACAGTTCGGGCAGTCATAGCAATTGCAGCCCAACACAGATGGAAGGTGTTTCAGATGGATGTAAAGTCAGCCTTCTTGAACGGAGTGCTGAAAGAGGAAGTGTATGTGGAGCAGCCACCTGGCTATGAAGTCCCAGGGCAAGAGGATAAAGTATACAGGCTCTGGAAAGCCCTCTATGGGCTGAAACAAGCACCTAGGGCATGGTACAGCAGGATTGACTCATATTTGGTGAGCAATGGCTTTAGCAAAAGCAGCAGTGAGCCCACTCTCTACATCAAAGCAGCTGAAGGTAAAATTTTGATTACTGTTTTGTATGTAGATGATCTGATTTTTACTGGAAATAGTGATTTTTTCATTGCTGATTTCAAAGAGGCAATGAAGAATGAGTTTGAGATGACAGACTTAGGTTTGCTGAAGTATTTTCTTGGCATTGAGGTCAAGCAAACAGAGCATGGCATATTTATTTCACAAAATAACTATGCCAAACAGATTGTGAAGAGGTTTAAGATGGAAAACAGTACACCTGCCCCTACACCAACAGCCACAGGTCTAAAGTTGAGTAAAGAGGACAGCAGCAGCGAAGTAAACCCAACCCTCTATAAGAACATGGTTGGAAGCCTCATGTACTTGACTGCAACTAGGCCTGATTTCTAGGTTTATGGAGAAGCCTAAGGACATACATTGGCAAGCAGGAAAGAGGATCCTGAGGTATGTCAATGGCACAACAGGTTATGGCATTTTGTATGATGTTTCTGATGAGTTTAAGCTGGCTGGTTTCACGGACAGTGATTGGGCAGGAAATGTTGATGACCGGAAGAGTACATTCGGCTATGTATTTCACATGGGTTCAGGTGTGATATCATGGGCATCCAAGAAGCAACCCATTGTTTCTCTCTCTACAGTAGAAGCTGAGTATATTACAGCAAATGCAGCAGCTTGTCAGGCTATTTGGCTGAGAAGAATCCTTGCAGACTTGTATGAGCAGCAAGAAGATGGTACGACCATTCATTGTGACAATGTTTCATCAATAGCCCTGACAAAGAATCCAGTCTTCCACAGACAAAGCAAGCACATTGAAATCCGTTATCACTTCATTAAGGAGTTGGTAGAACGAGGAGAGATTCAGTTGCAGTATTGCAGATCCGAGCAGCAGCTCGCTGACATTTTCACAAAAGCATTGCTGAAAGATTCATTTGAACGCCTAAGGGATAGGCTTGGCATTGTTGATAGCTCCAGAGGTGTGCATCCCCGGAAAGAGGACAGCTACAGAGGTGCGCAGTCCTACAAAGAAGACAGCTCCGGAGGCTCAGATCCGGAAAGACAGCAGGAGAACTCCAAAGATTCAACTCTGGAATGTATGCGCAGCTTCAGAGATGCTCCAGAGATGCAGAAATGGAACTCCAGAGTTACAGAGAGTCCGCTCCGGAGATGCTCCGGAGACGCTGAAACAGGAAGTCTACTTCGGAGATGTAGACAGGGAGCTCCGGAGATGTAGAGGGTAGCTCCGGAGATGATGCAGCATGACAGAAAGAGCTCCGGAGATCTACTCTGGAAAGGAAAAGGCAAATGTATAGCTCCGGAGATCAATTCTGGAATGAAAATTGCAAATTCATTTCTGACTTCAGATTAAGGGGGAGTGTTGGAATTTAATCCTCATCAGTTCAATAAATGCTGATTGCCCCCGCGTCAGACTTGGGGATCTCCCGCATCCTCCCCCAGCACCGTTGGCCTGCCAGCATTCAATTCTGGTAGGTGCATTTGAATTTGAAAGTTGAGTGCCCATTTTGATGGGCATGTAGAAGAGACAAAAAGGAGCGAAAGAACTGTTGTCAGTAGCAAGCACAAGAATGTGTTGAACCTGCAGCAGCAGAGGAATGAGAATGTTCTTGGAGAGAACAGCAGAGGTTAGAAGGTTGCAGCAGCAACAGTAGACAGCTACGGAGTTCCAGGCAGCTCCGGATATACAGTGTGCAGCTCCAGAGATTGGGGTAGAGTAAGAAAACAGAGCAGCAGCTCTGTCTGTAGTTTGTACATGAAATTTAAATGTAATTTGGAAATAGAGAAATATATAAACATATATTGCTGTCCTTCTGCCTTTAGTTTCCTGTGTGTGTTTGCATTTGTTTTACTATTCATTATTACTGTAGCATTACTTGCGAGAGAACAACATTCTGCCCATTTCCCCTATTTTTCTGCCAACAAGTTGGCCGCACATGTGCCAATTTGTGAAAAACCTAGTTAGTAGTGGAGGCACCATTCCCGTTGCATCATTCTTTTCACTATTTTAAATTCCATTCACATGAAACACAAGTCCAAAAAATTCCATCCAGGAAAGCTCTCTCCACATTCCTTTACCACTAGTTTTCACCACTACCATCCTCTTTTCCATTATGTATGCTAATCTGTCATATCTTACTGTGGGAGGCTGCATTATTGCCTTGGAAACAATAATAAAAACTGGGCAATACCATCTAATTCTTCACGCTAACAACATTGGCACCCAAAGTGACGACAACAATTTAAGGCGTGCTTATACTAAATGTGGTAAACGAATCCACCACGAAGCAAAGAGAGGGCTAAATTTTATTTTAATATGCTACTGAACTCCTATATAACATTCATATTGTTATGCAGCATGGCCAAATGTTGTAATTTGTTTGTGAAATGGAGCAAGTGAAGAATGTCATACAAGTGAAATTGGAGATTGTGGGGGCAAAAACTATTGCATTAAAGGGTGGGTGCAGAGATAGTTTGTTTGTTCGATACCATGTAGAAAAAAAACACAAGGGTGGATACAAAGGAAGTTGAAGCATCCTTAGAGCCTCAATGGGGGCAGACTTTCTAGTTGGAGTGTGGAGGAAAAGGAATTAATGATATGTTTTCAGAGACACTTGTCTTTGAAGTGAGGAGAAGAAGTAGAAGAAGAGGAGTATTTGGAGGATTGAAGAAGCCCAGTAAAGTTGTAGGATGGCTTCAAATTCCGTGGAAGGAATTGTTGTTAACGTTATCAATAAACACTTGTTTTCTGTTACAGTCGTCTGTTACGCGAGGGCTGCCTCCCACTTTGGAACTTATAATTTCTCTTACTCTTCCTAATTCGCTTGCAATACAAATATATGAACGAGGGAAGGGAGTATTTTTGACAGATCTAAAGATTCATGGGGTGAGTTCTGTTCATTCGTTTAGTCGCTGTACGTGAAGTTTTATGATGTTTTTGCCATAGATAGTTGATTTCTAAAGTGGTGTTGTGTTGTGTTGTGTTTTTCATTTTTTGCAGATGGTGAAGCTATGCATGAGAGTATAAATGTGAGCCGCGTGAATAGATATGCGAGGCATTTGGATTGGGATCAGTGTGCTCGTGGAGGGCGAATATGCCTCGCTCATCAAGAAGAAAACAGAGTAAAATTTTAGGCTGAAATATTCCTTCATTTTACGAGAATTCAGGTTGGATAAAATGGAAACCAGCAATGGCTTGCATTGCTTTCTTAGCTCTAATCATTTAGGGTTGTTATGATCGAACGTTTAAGCTTAAACCTCATATGTACCAAGCAAGCTAAATTTGCTTGCCTCTTGAATTCAATGAAACATATCCTACAATTATTTTTGAGTCTTAGCACCAACCGGACATGAATTATTGTAAAGAAAATATAACTTTCATTAATGTTTTTTTTAATTAGGATATAAAAAAAGGGGATTTTGAAAGGGCACAAACCCTTATATAGCAGAACAGTCAGAGGCAAACAACCAAAACACTAAGAAGTCAAGGAACTTTGAAAAAACAACAACAAGAGACGAACAGCTCCAAGGTTGTAGACCACAAAAACCAAAAAGATACTGCACAAAGAGGATCTGACAAGGTTAGACACCCACCAAACAAAGACCTAGAACCGAATGCTCAAGGTGGCTTGAAACTAAAATGCTTCAGATAGCATTGAGCCCTCCCAATGTCCCCTTCAGTTGTCTTCCTGATACATATTTTCTTCTTAATTGAGCACTCGTCTTTTGGATCCAATCTATAGTCAAACAAAACCAATTCCTTGCCATCCTTCTCTAAACCACAAGCTTCAAAATTAGGCCTATTCTCCATAGGCGATTTAGATTTGGTTATTGAATCCACATCAATGAATTGTTCGATGGAGTTCACAATACCTTCCAACACCTCTTCATCCCAATAGTCCAAGGTTAGCTTGAGAAGTCTAACCCAAATAGAGACTTGATTAAAGACCTTCTCTGGGTTGAAACCAGGGTACCAATTTTTGGGTAGCAACTCCAATCTACCAAGAAACCATGGACCAGATAGCATAACCTGAGTATAGTCTTCCTAATTGGATAAAGAAATGAAGAAGGCCATAGCCATGGCTAAGATATCAATCTGGCCACTCAAGCACCATTTCCTTAGATCCTAGGACCTGAACATGTCAATGTTAGGTCTGGAGCCTAAAATTTTTTTGATGAGAGCATTCCTTAGTCTTAACCTCTTTTATGCATCTTAGAGTATATAAGAGTTGGTATAATGATAAATGCCTTGAATAGGTTGTTGTACGATCAAGTTGTAAGGGTTCTTCATAAGTTGATCAGCACCTTAAGAGTAGATAAAATCAAGGACATCACTCTTAAATCATGCAAGTGATCATATAATGATTATACAATGCTAGTGTCCTTTTAGAGAACCAATTGAAACCTATAGATATGAATGATATATTCAAATTATTTTCTTGATTCCCAAGTGATTAGAATGAGTGCATTGAATGCCTTTAAATATAAGGACATAACAAGATATCATGCAAACTTGTAGTTATTTGGCCCTAGGCATAAAGTGTAAAGGTGGGAAGTCCATCAAATTCAAATTTAAAATTTAAAATTTAGGATAGGAGTTTGTGACTATGAACTAGTCCCAACACAAAATGGGGGCTAGATCATAGTGGATAGTGTGTGCATGGGAGTAAGTGCAAGCATGATATTAATAAATAAGTGGATAGGGTGAATGTATAAAGATACATGAACATGTGAAAGGGAATAAGTGGTAGGTGTTGGTGTACTATTGCATCTATAATAACTTTACTTAAAATATTATGAATATTTAATTATTCTCACTTCGGTAGCTAATAATGACATGCATTCACCTTGGATTGAGATACACAAGTGCTGCTATTGCCTTATCAATCTTTGATCACCCCTATATTAGTAATATTGAGTTAACTAATCAAATGGTAAACAATTCAACTCTTAACGTCTAAGTTGGATTGAGTTAACTCACCTCTTGATTGGGAGTGACTATGAGTTTACTCATGACCTCTTAGGCATGTCATCTCCTTGATTTATGCATCCAAGAGGCCTATATATAATTTTATGCTATTATTTGTAACATATCTTTTCATATCCTAAATATATTGAAATAGCTAATACTTGCATTCTATAATATTTATGTGTTTACTTATATGTTGATGAGTACATAGGATGGTTGGTCTAGCACATTGAGTTTCCTCAAACTCTTTGGACCAAAATTTGGGAGATGTATAGAGATCTTGATGATCCTCCAATCCCAACTGTTCCTATGTTAGATAGTCTTATACCTATGGATGTTGTTGCTTCCCACTCTCCTCTTGTAGGCACTTTTATTCTAGCATTTATTAATTTATCAACTATTCATACAAGTAGGCACCTAGTATGAACACAACGTTGGTGTATGAGTAGTGTAGTCTAATGACGTGTATAATGAAAAATTTGGATAAATATGAACATGATAAAATAATACAAATGCATTACCTAATCCAAATCTTCAATGCCTCGAATAGATAGATGCATGTATGAATTGTTTGATTGAGTTGATATGTTGGTTGCTCAATTCCGCAGCATAATGATAAGATAAAGATGATAGATGAATGATAATGGATGAATGATGCAAAGGCTCTAAAGATATTTTGACAGCATAAGGATACTCCAACTCAATGCATCCTAATGGATTGGGAGAGGGTTGATTTATAGGAAAGACTTGGTTCAAATGGATGGTTGAGATAAAAAGGCTAAATGATTGATATGGATGACTAGGATTGATTAGTTATTCCCACTCTTCAAGGGAGTTGTAGTCATTTGACAAGTGTCAAATGGTCTTCCACCTTACATGGAAACAAATGTGGTGATAGAGACAAATATGGAATATTCTATTTTTGGAAAGGAATGATGTGGAATACATTAATTAAATAAATATTTAATTTATTTAATTAATTTAGATGATGGAAAAGTGAAAATTAATTAAATAAATATAATTTATTTAATTAATTGACTATGGAAGGATAAATGGGATTATGATGGGAAATTAATTAAATAAATAAGATTTATTTAATTAATTGGCTAATGGATAAGTGGAATTAGGAGTGGGATTTAGGACAAAATGCTACATGATGTCTCTAATGATGTTTTGACTAGGTGTTGCAAGACATGGACAAATTTGGGACAATTTTGGGTGTCTACATTTTGCCCCTCTTTGAGATGATGTTTGAGATGATAAGATTTGTGTTGAGTAACATCATTTCAAAGAAGTTAAGGTATGGATAGAGGAAAATGATAAGATAGTGTAAAGATAGGATGAGGATGGAAAGTTAGGATGATGATGGAAAGTTAGGATAAGGATGGAAAGATAGGATGATGATGAGGAAAGGGGATGATGATGCCCCCTCAAGAGGTTAGGTAGGTTGGACAAATATGGGTAGGCTCTCGAAATGAAAAGGATTAGTCAAGAAGATAAGGGGATGGATAGAAGAAATGATGATGCGTTATGCTGCAATGAAAGTGAGCAACCATGATGTTTGATTTAGCACTAGACGTTACGCACCAAGGTGATGATGTATCTTGTGCCCCAGCATAATACAACCTTGTCTAAACGTATGAGGAAGTAAACTTAGAGCATTGGAGTCCTAATGTACAAAAGGTATGACGTGACCTTAGATGCAAATGTTAATGCAAAAAGCTATTCCAACATACACAAGATATGAATATTAGCTAGAAATGATATTGATGTGATACAAATGCAAGATAAAAATGATAACACACACAAGCAAGCAAGAAAGCATGCACAAATGATACAAAAATAAACAAGGTATTGCCCCTGTCAAGCTGTAAACTAATGATTAACTGATTGATGATGATAATAGTATTGTCATTGTGGGGAATGCTATATCCATAGATCAACACAAGAATGTGGGAATGATATATCCCATTGATGATGATGATGATTGATTGATTTGGTTTATGACAAGGCTAGGATCAAGACCATTGGTTGCGATTAGATAATTTGACTTGATTGATTTGATTGGTATGGATTAATGATTGACTTGCATTTGGATCATTGTTTGGATTGATTTGATTGGATGAAAGGATTGATTTGAATGATGATTTGATTGGAATGATTGGATTGATACGATTTGAGTTTGATGAATTTGATGGATTGATTTGATTTGAGTTTGATGTTATTGATGGGATGATATGGATTAGATTAATGTGATTTTGATTGATTGATAGATTGGCTTGATTTGATGATTTGATTGGATATTTGATTTGCTTTGATGGATTTGAGATTTGATGATGATTGATCATTGATGAATTTGATATTTGATTGGATTTGTTTTGATAGATTTGTGATTTGATTTGATGATTTTAATTGATGATAGATGATAGTTGATTTGATTGGATTTGGTTTTATTGCTTGGATTTTTGATGGATATTTGATTTTTTTGGGTTTTTAGAATATTTGATTTTTTTGTATTTTTTGGGAATATTTGATTTTTTTTGTATTTTGGGATAATTGATTTTGTTTGGATTTTTTTGAAATGTTTTGGAAAATGCCAATGGATTTACAATTTAGGTAGCCTTTGTGCTTGATACCAATGACAAGGGAAAACCAAGTCTAGGTGGAAGGATCGAGGTAGGATGGATGGATAAAAGGATGGGTGATGGGATGAAAGGCTCATGATAGATGGATGGGTAAGAGGATAGGTGATCATGGAATGGAAAGCTCATGATAAATGGATAGATACAAGGATAAGCTATAGTGGATGGATGTATGCCTCATAATGGCACTAGGATGTGATCTCCAAAGACTATGTTGCATAGGAACAACATGCCCCCATTATAGGTATAGACTTAAGATTTTGCATGAGAAAACTTATGACAATAGGATGACATGATGGGTTTTACATGACAAGGCTTATGATAGGTGGATAACATGATGGATTTTATATGACAAGGCTTATGCTAGGTGGATAATGATAGGATTGTTTGGAAAGGGTGAGGTATATCAAGAGATATCCAAAGTATATTTCAACATTTTGTCCCCATATCTTTATCAAGATCAAAAGGAGGACGGGAGGATGGATAGACTCAATATGATAGGTACATGGGTGTAATGGATAAGGATGGTAGGATAGGATATGGCAATGGTATGACATAATAGAAAGTGATATGCTAGGATAGATAGTGTAGATGAGACAACGTGCCCCCAAGTGTAAGTGATATAGAAGATCAATCTACACATGACACCTGTTTGCCAAGTTTTCATCATGGTACTTATCTAAGGCACCTGTTTACCAGGTTTTCACCATTGAATGAAGGGCTTTCTCTTTACTTTTTTTATTTTTCTTTTTTTTTTACTTGACTTTTTGATTGGATAGCATGACAATTACAGATGGCACCTATTTACCAGGTTTTCACCATGGTAATGGATAGGAGGGACTGAAGTGTTTAGTGCTATGAAAGGTGATAATGTCCCGCTAAAGATGAATTGTCATCGCATGGACCATGTCATTATGCTCATAGATGTTGGATAGTGGATTAGGATGTGGATTATGAAAGGTTTGTGTAAGGATGGATGAAAGGTAGGCTAATGGATTATGATGTGGATTATGTATGACATATGGAAAAGGATGTATGAAAGACTTATGCAAAAGCATGGACCATAAAGTGATGGGGGAGATATGTAAGATAATGGATGAAAGATGGAGAGATGGAGGTATGTGGAAATATTGCGGAATGGAATGGAACCATGACCAACAGTTGCACACACCATGATAAACATTGAATCTTTTGATGGGAAGGTGGTGTAGGAAGCAATGTAGATGTTTGCTTAGGAGATGGATGATGGAGTGACTTAGGTACCCACATAGACTTAGTATTTTTATGATTTTTGTTTGACTTGTGAGATTTTTGTGATTGTTGAATGGAATGAGAATTTTGGATGGAAGGGGATATTTGAGATTTTTGAGATGTGGATGCCTCATTTGATTTGCTTTCTTTTTGAGCTTAGGGACCCAAACCATTTTAGTTTTGGACTTTTCTTTTGGAGGTATGGGTTTGGATAATTTTTTAGATGGATTTGGCTTTGATTCTCTACATTGATGTCCTAAGGCATTTGGACCCTTAGGATTTTTGGCTTTATGAAAGTCCAAGCACCCAAATGTTTATTTTGGAGTCCCATGGGTTTGGTGGAAGCGGGGTTGGTGAAATGAGTGGAAGCTTTATGTTTAGATAATATGTACATTTGTTGGTCATGATTAGGATTGTAAGGGTGCTTATGGATAAATGGATAATTAGGCATTGGTAACAATGGAGGCAAAGTGGATGGAGGGATATTAGGAGTTGGAAAGAGTGGAGGTAAAGTGGATAGTGGGATTTTAGGAGTTGGAAGTAATGGTGGTAAAGTGGATGGAAGGATATTAGGAGTTGGAAGGAGTGGAGGTAAAGTGGATGGTGGAAGGTGTATGGTCACATGCTTTTGCAATTTGTAGGATAGTGAAGGTGAAAAGGCGACATATGCTTTGGGTATATGATATGGTTTGTGATGGAAAGTGGACTTAGGAGGGGTGGAGGAATTACCAACATCTTTAGTGTTTACCTTGGGGTGTATATCCAAGGCCATATAGGCCTTTACCTTGGTAGTTCATGTTTCAGAGTATGCGATGGACTATAGGACTTGGTGTGCTTTGAACATTAGACTTGAGTTCATTATTGGATGAAGAAGGTGAAGTGGATAAAGGGTGTTGTTGTCCTAAAGAAGAACACTCATGTATAAGGGTGGTAAGACCAAGTGGATATGATGGTGGACTTGAAGTCGAATCAATGGTGGATGTGGAAGGAGGATCATTAGGATCTTGATCAGTATTGTGTTCACTAAGATCCAAGTTATTTGTTTGATCTTTTATGCTTACTTGGGGGAGAAGTGTCTCATCAGGACAAGTGGATGTTTTCTCATTATGGATAGGGCTAGATGGCGGATGACTAGGAGCAATTTGGATATCTTGTTCATGGATTATAGGATTATGGATATGATCAAGGTGCTCATGGATAGCTTCTTTATAGGTATCATCTTGATCATAAAGAAGGTAAATGTTATGGATAGGTTGCATGAAAGTGATTTGACCTTGATTTGGACTAGGCCTTAATGTTTCCACATGCTTAAGATTAAACTCTTGACATACCTCTTGGGTTGCTTGAATGGAATTGGATGACCCTTGGATAGGTTCTTGGTCAATCTCTTGATGGTCAACAACGTGAAGGTATGATGGGTCTTGACTTGGACTTATGGGAGGTTCGCAAATAGGCTTGAAGGGCTGTGAGTCACATGATGGACTTAAAGGGCTAGGCATGTTAATGGAGGGCTCTTTGATAGGATGATGAATGGGTGTTTGACATGAAGGCATTCTATTCCATGCTAGTACCCAATGGATCACATGCTTTGCAAGTGTATGGGTATAAGGACAATATAATGGATGGATGATAAGGGTAGATGGTGTTGTAGGCTTAGGATCATGATTAGGTTGAGGGATAACTGGATTGGATGGATTAGGATTAGGATTAGAGGGGGTGACACATGGGATTTGGATGATGTGGTATGATTTCCCATTGTATGTTGATACACCTTGTAAACAATTGGTACAAATATTGGGCATTTATTTGTATTATGGCCTTTGGTCCTATGGTATGCACAATAATCATGTTCATCATACAGACTTTCTTCACATGGTTTGACTTCAGGAAGTTGATGCAGTGGCATCCCATTTTCTAATTTTGGATTGCATATTTTTACATATTTTCAGTTTTGCGCTTTAATGTGCAGCTCCTGTCGCCCTTATGGCAGTTACTTGTTTGGCCATTTCTATGAACTATTGTTGAGAAATTGAATTTCTATTATTATCTAAAGGCCAGTTATCTATAGATTTTTTAGAAATAAAAAGGCCTTAGATCATGGGTGGATCCAGCTGGAAAAAGCATTTAAAAGATTTGATCAACCAAATTAGAAATAGCCATTGTCATGCCCACTTTTTCCATGTGGTTATAACACGCATTACACACGTGTCATGTCCACATGCGCCATGTGGTCATGATATGAACTATCAAAAATTTTCCCTTACTACTCTGAAAACCCCCTCGCATGCATAAGCGTGCTCGGCGGTGCACGCTTAAGGTGAAAGCAATACAGTTGATAGCGGCGTACCAAATACATGTGCGCACACCCTAGACAAGGAAACGTGTGGTTCCCTAACTTAGGTTAATCTCATGAATTATATTTGAACAAAGTTGTTTTAGGTGATAGATCATTTTTCAACAAAGCACGATCATCTATTCATTTGCCCTCTCTTCCTTTTCTTAGAATTTAATTTTGATTGTATTTCTATCTCATTTTCCCTTCTCGTTGTGCAAGGTCTTTTTATGTTATCCTATTGTTTTTTTTTCCCTTCATGTTCTTTATCTAACAGCAATATCACTACATCCTTTACATTATTCCTAATTTCTTGGTAAACCAGATCACTTACACAGGGTTGGTTAACTTCACTCGACTCAGTCCCCCTAGGGTTCTGCTCTAGGTTTTAGTTCAACGTTTGAATTAATTTTAATAATCATCCTATTCCTAAATAGGATTAATGGTAGGTTAACTTACTTAGTTCTCTTAGCCCTGTTCGGAAATGCCACGCATTTTCTCCTCTTTGTTTTCCAAGGTTAGCTGTTCTTTCTCTTTATCTCTTTTCTTTTTTTAATTGAACATTTATTCTCTAAATCTACGGTTGAGTTTAAAATGGTCACTCATGAAACACCTATGATGGCTTGTTTGCGTTTATTTTCAGTGTCCTTTGTAAATGAAGGGATCATACTTTCCTCTTCATTTTCCTGTCATTTAATTTGGAATAATTGTCAAAACTTCTGAGAAACTCTTCCTTAAAACTAAAATATATTTACCTATGCTCTTTTTAAATTGTAATTGTATAAACAATGTATTTCTGAATTGCAACTCTGAGTTTATGCATCTATTCAATTCGTATTATATATTATGCATACATAAATCTTATTTTCCTTGATTTAAGATTTCTATTTCAAGTCAAATGTTTTAAACTACATATAGTTTGCCTTCAAATGAATAGTGAAAAGTGAATTTTAATGGTAAAAAGTGAATAGTGAATAGTAAAAGTGAATAGTGAATAGTGAAAAGTGAATAGTGAATAGTGAATAGTAAATAGTGAAAAGTGTATAGTAAAAGTGAATAGTGATAATGAATAGTAAATAGCATAGTAAAAGTGAAAAGGTTCCCATCCTAGGAAGAGACCCTCAAGGTGGCAGTAATTTCAAAAGCCATACTACAACCCAAATTTCATTTATTTCATGGTGGGGATATTTTTTTAACACTTTCACAAACTTAATTAAAATATCGACTAATGTTGCAAGTAGAAGAAGAAGGAACTAGATAATTTTAATATCCTTTTACAAACAAATTTTCTTTTCCTTTCTTAATTCTAAATGGTAAAACTTAATGAACAAGAATATTACATCTATTAGCCCAAGAAAAGAAAGGATTTTCTCACAACTCCAGAAATAACAATTTTTACAACAATAGGGAGATAATTTTCTCCTTTTGAAAAAATCGACAAGGAAGAAGCTATTAAAAGATCAAGCTCTCCTTAAGACTTAAGGAAAATAAAATATTTTCTAAGATCCAATAATTTTCTCCAAGCTTCACAATAAGCTCCAAGCTACCTGCATAACACACAAAGAAAGAAACACCACACAAGCTGCTCTCCTCCCTACCATAGACCCGCAAGTGGGTCACCCCCAAGCTAGGGAGACCATCCACATACCCAGGGTAAAATAGACTATACACATCACAACATTGATCAACAACAACAAATCAAATAATACACACACCCTCAAGGTTTGACTCACAATACAATGAACCAGCGTAGGTGAGTTCAGGAGGGTAGGGAAGTAGACAATCTCTACCTCTAGGTGCCATCCTTTCACAAATTATCACAAGGCCTCAAGCCAATATAATCACAAGGCCTCAAGCCAACAATATAATCTTCCACAAGGCCTCAAGCCTTCCAATGAATCAAGTAACCAAGGATATCCAAACAGGCTCTCAAAGCCAATAAGCCCTCAAGGCTAAAAACAGTACCAATTTGCCCTCAAGGCATATCATGTAACCAAAACCAGGATGACACCCGAGGAGGGTCACACCTCCCCTCCCTAAACATGATGAGCATTGCCTTCCAACTGGAAGGAGCTCTCTCTACACCCCAAAACAAAACCCAAAAATAAACAGAAAAGCTCAAAGAAGACATTGCAAGATTCTTTCAACAACCAAGATATAAACATGCATATCCAACATTAGATCACACATGAGGATAGAAATTGTTCACCAACCTTCCAAAGCCCAATTATGGAAGAATCTGATGAAGAGCTCCTCTCTACTTCCTTCTCCAAAATCTCCTTTGTTTTCCTCCAAGATCTAACCCCAAAAATAATCTCTCTATGATCACAAGCAAGGGATAATGTATGGAGGATATAGGATGGCTAGAACAATTTCGGCATTATGAGGCTATGAAGAGAAGAATAGAGAAAGAATTGGGCATTATGAGGATGCCAGAAGAAGAATTCCTAGAGGAAATTAGGCATGATGAGGATGCAAGAATGAAGTCCCCCTGCAAGAATGAAATCCTCTCCTACAAGAATGAAGTTCACCTGCAAAAAAAAATGAAGTCCCCTGCAAAATTCTTGTCTTCCCAATTGCTTAGAGAATGGTCTCATTTAGAGAAGGCCACTCTAGATTGGTATCTCCCTTGTCAAAGGTAATTAAGTCTTACATAGGATAACTTGGACTCATTTGGTTTATGTATAAGGGGCCACTTGGACTTGCATGTGCTTCTTGTTGCAAAGGTGGATCTAGATCTATCAATGATACTTGGTTGTTTTGTGAATGGGTTTGGTGATATGTTGGAATGTTAGAATGAGGAATTGGATAATGTTGGGGTGGAGGTTGATAGGTTGGTGTGGCATTGACATGATGTGTAGATAGATGAGGTTGGTATGAAGTTAAGGTGGATGACACATAGGATTGAGGTGTAATTTGTTGAGGTTGAGATGGTGTTTGGATTTGTTGTTGTTGGAATTGTTGAATGGGTTGTTGTGATGGTTGGATTTGTTGAATTGGTTGATGTTGTTGTAGTTGAATGTGTTGATGTGATGGTTGCAATTATTGAATTGGTTGATGTTGTTATAGTTCAATGTGTTGATGTGATGGTTGAAATTGTTGAATTAGTTGATGGTGTTGTGGTGGAGGAATTACATAGGGTAATAGTTGGTATGAAGTTGAGGGTGATGACATGTAAGGTTGAGGTGGCATTGGCTAGTGTTGAATGGATGGAGGATGATGTGCTTGTTGGGTTTGTGATTGACAAGTGGCCATGAGGTGTTGGGCTTGTGCTATGAGTTGTCGCATTTGAGGTGATTGGCTTGTTTGTTGAAGTTGTTGGATCATGTCATTGGCCTCTTGAATGGTTTGTTGGCTTAGAGGTGATGGCTTGTTTGTTGGAGCATGAGTTTTAGTACTTGGTTTTCAAATGTTGGCATGGTGTCACACAAGTGTTTAAGTCTTAAGTCCTTTTTGGCAAGTGCTTGATTATGATTTAATGATGATGTGGATTGTTTGGATGATGCTTGGATGATTAGGATGAAGGTGACTAGGATGAAATTGATTTGGATGTTTCTAGGATGAAATTGATTGGGGTATGATTGTTATCCTATTTTCCTTTGCTAAGAGTTAAATGGCCAACCTAGTATTTTCCTTGAAAATCCTTTGAAAAAGTCCCTATAAAGCAAAAATGCCAAATTTCCCAGGGAACCTTGCCTAAAGAACCTGACCATTGTAAAGAGCTTGAAAAAATAGGCAGGTTTGTTTTTTACATCACCCTGAAATTTGACCAAACAAAGAAGTTATTCATGGTCAAAGTTTCAGTCAACATACAGTTCAAATGTGCATTTGGCGGGCTTGAAAATCTCCATCGGCCTCAGAAAATGTTGAGAAAAATGAATTTTATGCATTTTTTGAATGTATATCGGGCCAGGGAAGTGCATATACATTTCAGGGATCTTTCGCAGATTCCCTGGGAATATTCCTGGTTTGTATATCAGTGGATATACAAAGTAAATATACATCAAAGATTCCTCAGAATATTCTGCACTTGCATGTCAAAGGCTTGTATATTGCTTTGAATGTTCACAATAAATAAGAGGAAATATACATTTGCTATAGTGCTGCACGCAATATGCAAGGGGGTAGTTGTGGGAAAAATATACAAAGGTGTTTGTATATCACCAAGATACAAAAGGTGGGGCCCGCGCATATACAAGAGAGGATTGTATGTCTTCTACATACAATCGAAGCATGCAAAGAATATACAAGGCCGAATATATAGCTGGTGGGGTCCACAGTATACAGGGGGTTTTGTATGTCGACGCATATACAAAAGAGAATGTATATTTCGCTTGTATGTTTGCACATACAAGCGAAACATACAAAGATACATACAAGGTGGATTGTATGTTTCTACATACAATGGATCACGTGAACAGTGGCTTGTATATCGCGGATATACAAAGCATTTATACATTGGTGAGATGCAAACTGGATTCCAAATGAATATCATTTCTGGCTCATTCAGGCTTCGAGTCCGATTTGTATGTATGAGGCCATTTGTACATTGCGATATACAAGGAAAATACAAGGGTGAATATGCAAGCAGGATCCGACAGAACGGTCAAATGCAGTTAATGGTTTTTGGGGTCCGTAGCTTGTATGTTGGTAGATACAAGGATTTTCAACTAGCGGGACCCGTAAATACAAGGGCGATTGTATGCATATACAATCATGACCACAAAAGGTAAAATGCATGATTGTATGTACTAGTTTGTTTATATGTTTGCTTGTATCTTTGCATGTACAAGCTAATATGCAAGGGAGATTTCGGCTAGACATGATGCATCAGCAACTTGTTTTTATGTCTTTCTGAAGGCCGATGGAGGATGTAGTTCTTCAACGATGGGTCCCAGTCTTCAAGTTTGACGACTAATCAAGGGGTGCCATGTGGCAGTGGTGAATGCGTATACAAGGCGGTTTCAAATGCATCTTTCTGAAGCGACTGCAGAGGCCTTTTGGCTCCAAAATGCAGAGATACATACAAAGTTTTCAAAGTATGCAAAGATAGGTTCAGAGGTATTTTCAAAGGCTGATATATACACAAATGTAGAAGCGATATATACAGGTAGTTGACCAGATCTTTGACTGCCTATATCTTCCCCATTTCAGCAAATTTTGACATGCTGTAAGAGGCAAAAATGCTTGTTTTTGCCTCCTCTTTCATTTGAGCAGGTTTTTTTTTTGGGGGGGATTTTCCAAGTCTAGCTTTGCATATTTTGGCCGATTCGACGTTTTAGAGGCCATCTTGAAGTTTTGAGGGGCTTTTCTCCTCACAATGGCTTGGGTTGGTGAATTTCTACAGGCACATTCATGGCACATGGGCTCTTTGTCTTGCAGGACCAACTTCTATGTAGTCGACGGTGACTTTGGAGGTTGCTTCTCCATTTTCTATCCTGTCTCGTGTCATGGCTGCCGTGTTCCATGTTTCCTCCTGGCGACGGCATGGTCCACGTCCCTTCACCATGCCTCTGCCTATACTTTCTTGTCGTTGGCATTTATGGCCTCGTTTTCATGAATCAGACACTCCACACCCTTCTGGCAGGAGCCTAGCTTATAAAAGATATGTAAACTCTTTTGGAATGTATGGTATTTTGGGGCTGTTATGATGCCAAAATTTTGTAGTTAGACCTCTTAGTGTAATTGCAAAGGTATAGGAATGTGACTTAGTATGCCTGAATCTGGCCTCTGCTGTCTTCCTTTTATCTACCACTGAGTGTAATTAGCTATGTTGGTATCCCCCTGCTATGAAATATTTCTACATTATAACAGTTTTCTGGGCCTTTATGGTTAATAGATGCTGACTTCTCGCCTCTTTTATGTCTGAATTTCTATGTTTTCAATTGGAGTTGTAGTCTGTTCTGTGGGTAAAACAACCCCTTTGCAGGCTTAGCTTTCATACCGAAGCCTCAAACCAGTCTTAAATCTGTGTGAATCGCTCCTTAGCATCAAAAGAATCATTGTTGTGTCCACACCTTGACCGCCATCACTCACTAAATCTGGTGTATCACCTCTTTTCCCTTTCAGTTTTCCTTCTAACTCTTTTCTCTGCAAGTTTTTTAACACTAGGTTTAGTATCACCGCTCTAAGTAATAGGCTTAGAGTAAGGAACCAGCCTTCTCTGGAGGTCTGATCTCAAAATTACAAGGTCCCACACTTCGAGATCATTCCAATGTTACCCCAGGTTCCTAAGGTTTCACAACCGTAGCAAGGGTGCAAATCTGGGTGATAACAGTTTTTGGCACGCCCAATGGGACCTAGAATTGAGAATTCTAAGTTCAAAATACTACATTCGGTTACTGGTTTTGATATGCAGTCAGTGATATCCAGACCTGAAAGAGGTTGAAGCTTTGCATATTTGGCGACTCCAAATTTGGTTTAGTAGGACCAGGGTGTTTCTGCTTATGAGAAGAATACATACAAGAAGTAGCTCTTCACCTTTTGAGTATCTACAACTATCCTCATCCAGGAGAAAAGGGGTAGCAGTTGAGAAGCACAGGATTCGGGTGTAGTCCAGGAGAGCCAAGTCGACTCCTCCTATCGTCGGAGCTCACACTACCTCAAAGACTTCAGTCACAATGATTCCAATGGTTAGAAATCAGCCTTTTGTGGCTTTTAACCAAGGCAGTCCATTTAATCTAGCTCAGCATGATGATATTCTTGTCACTGCCCTGAAGAGTTTACCATTCTTTCATGGTGAAGATCAGACCACTCTAGCTAAACATATCAAGGACATCGTAAACCTATGTGCTGTCCATCATGTGACAGAAGAAAATGTGGCAATTAGGCTATTGGCAGCTTCCCTAAAAGGGAAGGCTTTGCAGTGGTTTAGAAGTCTACCGGTGAATTCCATAGATACCTGGGATCACTTGGGAAAAGAATTATGCAGCTTCTTCAAGGACAAATCAGACTATCTATCACTGGTGGAGCAACTGTCTACAAACAAAAGAGCCCCTCACGAGGTCATGTTGGACTTCAACCACCATTTCCAAAAGACGTGGGATAGAATCCCACCAACGGTAAGACCCACAGCTGATCATGCATTCCTATATTTTTTGAGAGCATTAAATAGTGACATCTCTGTCATGATTCAATCCATGGGAGGGCTTTCCTTACCACAGGCCTATTCCATAGCCATTAGGGATAAAAACAGCCTTATTTAGGCTAGTAAGATTGCTCCTAGGCCTCCTTTACCAATTTTCCCCGCAATTCAGCCACCATTCCCAACATATGTGCCTCCCATAGCTATTATACTCGCCACTCCAACGTTACCAGCAACTAATCTGCAGTCAAATAGAACATAAAGTGCTACTCAAAATCAGTTGTCTGAGTTACAAGAGATCAAGGGATTGTTGCAGTCTTTTGGTAATGAGCTGACAAATATGAAAAAGCAGCAGTTCCAGAATAGACAGCCCTATCAACCACATAACCAAGGGCAAAACTAGTCTTATTAGGGATAGAACCAACCCTACCATGCCAACAGGCCACCTTATCAGAATAATTATCAAGGAGTTAGGCAGAACATGAACCAAAGGCCTTTCCAGCCTTACAACCTTGCATCCACTAGTGCTGTTAGTGACATCGTCCCTATTCAGAACACCCTGGCTGCTGAGTATGAATGGTGCTCTTCAAGCAATTAGTCGCATAGTCAAGCAACATGTCCAAATGGAACTATAAATCAAGCTCTGGCAGTACAAAATGTTGAAGTTTTGCAGCCGAGCACATCTAATGAGGGGACTGTACAGCGGATTGAACGACCCCAGCATGATACTGCTTTCATGAATTGGCAAGAAAATGAATTTTGTGGCATGAACAGAGACTACACTCCAGTTGCAGCAAACACGAGAGCCAAAAGGAGAAGTTATGAGATGGATCAGGCGACAAGCAAAGCAAAAGGACTGGACGATCCGTCTACATCCCAATTTCCCCATGTGTTACAAAGAAGTACTCAAGAAACAACCAAAGAGTAGCCTCAGTTATAGGCTGATATTGCTACTACCAAGCCACATCAGAAGGTGAGTGTCACTGCACCTTTCAATATTATCGAGAATATGAAAAAGGCAAAGTGACAATGTCCATGTGGGATTCCTTGGTGATCCTGGGCCAAAAAGACATATTGCAGTCCGCTTTGTCTAGTTTAAAATTATCAGATGATGCTATTGTTGACCCAGCCAAGGCTGTCCTTACCAATTCCTCCCAAGACAACAACAAACAACCAAGCTAGAGTGTCAAACCATTTCCATTCTATGTGTCTCTAATAATAGGAGATAAGCTAGTGCACAATTGCATGGTTGATAGTGGAGCAAGTAGTTCTGTGATGCCTAAAAAGATTGCAGATCAATTAGGACTGAATTACCAGCCCCTAACCAAGGGTGTGCTCCAACTTGATGGCACAGCTGTCAACACCGTGGGTGTGATAAAGGACCTAAGCCTTACCTTACATACCTATCCTAACGTTTCCATCACTCAGGAAGTGTTCATCATAGACCTACCTCCCCATTTTGCAATGTGCCTGTCAAGGGAGTTCACAGCCAAGATAGGAGGATATTTATCCTTGGACTGGTCCCACATGTTTTTCAGGACCAGATATGGCACCAAAGTAACCCTAAAATCTGAGTTGCTTTCAAATCATCATATAGAACCCTACACACCAAGTGCTGTTAATGCAAATTGCCTAATATCTCTGATGATCCTAAGCTTGCTGCTGCTCAGCAACTGCAAGATGAAAGTAGACCAGAGGTATTGTTAAGGGAATGGGCCTTGGAAAATACTATTGATGGTCTCAAGGAACACATTTAAGAGACTGGTATGGGAGTGTACATACCGTATGAGCCAGAATCAGAAATTCCAAGCCTTGTAAGGAGTTCAGAGTTGCAGGTGGAAGAGCAAGATCAAGTATGGAAGATGTACTTTGATGGCTCTAGAGGTAGGAATGGATTTGGTGGCGGTGCAATTCTGGTGTCTCCTCATGGTGACAAGTATTATTCCACCTATTTTGCCTTTTCATGCCCCAATAACACTACTAAATATGAGGGGTTAATCCAGGGATTGCAGTGGGCAAGAAAGAAAAAGATTAGCTATTTGCAGGTGTTCAGGGATAGTGAACTCATTGTAAATCAAGTAAGAGGATTACATGCTACAAAAAATGATACTTTGAAATGCTATAAGCACAGGGTATGGGGCATGATTGAAGAGTTCGATGCTTTCAATCTGATCTCTATCCCAAGAAATTAGAATTACCAAGCAGATAGGTTAGCTGCAATTGGGGCTCAATTTGACATCCCCAGTGATATTCAAAGGGAGAAGGTGCAACCCCATGTAAAAATAGTGGATAGACCCTCTATCCCTGACAATGACATTCATTGGTAGGTTTTCGAAAGTGATGAGCAAATCTTGTGTTTTTTGTTGGAGGAGGATGAATTCTCTGTGGTGAACCAAGATAAACTCAAGTAGCAGTATGGCAATGATCAAATAGTTCAGTTGAGAACAAACAAGTTGCCCAAGGGATTGGTAACATTGGAGTCCATTTTCAGCACTGATGATTAGATGAAGAAGACCAAAACTGGCATGCAAGTAAAAGAGGAATGAGGAGTTGGAAATCTTTAAGGGTAAGCTCCTTAAAATTGGTAAAATCTGCTCAGCCGAGGACAGAAAGGATTTTATTGCTTTATGCCATGAATTTAAAGATGTGTTCGCCTGGGATTATTAAGACCTAAAAGGTTTCAACCCTCACATTGCCCATCATACCATAGAATTAGAGCTAGGGGCAAAACCTGTAAGGTAGAAGCAAAGGCCCCTAAACCCAAAGCTTGAGCCCCTGATGATTAAAGAATTGACCAAGTTGATCGAGGGAAAGATCATTTTCTTGATCAAACATACTTCATGGGTCTCTAACCTTGTCCCTGTCAGAAAAAAGAATGGGTAAATCAGACTATGTGTCGATTTCAGAGACCTAAATAGAGCATCCCTGAAGGACCACTACCCGCTGCCCTCAATGGAGCAAATCTTGCAAGTAGTAGCTGGCTCAGAGAGATTCTCCTTGCTTGACGGTTTTTCCAGTTATAATCAAGTGTTAGTCAAGGAGGAGGATCGGTATAAAACTACTTTTACTACCAAATGGGGCACCATGGCTTACAAAAGAATGCCCTTTGGTCTATCAAATGCTGGCTCAACTTTTCAGAGGGCTATGGACATGGCTTTCAAGGGTTTGCTTTATAAATTGGTGTTGGTGTACCTAGATGATATCACAGTCTTTTCCAAGAATGCATCTGAGCATTTACTCCATTTGAGGAAAGTATTTGAGAGATGCAGAGAGTTTGGCATATCTCTCAATCCAAAAAAATGCATTTTCGTTGTTCATGAGGGCAAGCTGTTGGGACACGTGGTGTCAAAAGAAGGCATTCCCATTGATACAAAAAGGGTAAGAGCTATTCTAGAGTTGCCTTTACCTAGCCACAAGAAGGGACTTCAAAGTTTTATTGGCAGAATTAACTTTCTGCGAAGGTTTATACCAGACATTGCAAATCTTTTGGAGCCTTTGACATCCATGTTAAAAAAGAATACAATTTTCAGCTGGATGAGGGAAGCCAAGCTAAGCTTCGAGACCATAAAAGAGGCACTCTCAGCTACACCAACTCTGATAAATCTTGACTTGTAAAGGATTTTATTTTATATGCTTATGGTGGTTTGGTTACCATTTCTGTAATTCTGGTATAGCAACAGAGCGAAGGTTTGAAATAGCCAATCGCTTTTTTCAGCCAGGGTTTAGAAGAGTATGAACAGAGATATAGCTTCATTGAGAGACACGTCCTTGCAGTAGTGAGGAGCCTTAAGAAATTCAGACATCTTATTTCTAATAATAAGATACATCTAATGGTCGCTCACCCTTGCGTAAAGGAGTTCCTGCTGAGTAAGGACGTCAATGAGAAAAGAGCTGGTTGGATTACAAGGGTCATGGAGTATGACATTGACATCAAAATAACCAAGCTCGTCTGAGGAAGAGGACTCAGTGAACAACTTGCTGCTGGTCCTGAGAATGAAGCAAGCAAGGAAGAGGCAGTATTTCTGGCCGTAGAAGGTGAACACCAAGTGGACACAGCAGTAGTGGGCACCAGTTGGGTTCATAATATGATCCATTATTTGCAAACTGGTGAATGTCCGGCAGGGTTAAACAGAGCCAAGAGAAGATACTTTAGATTACAGTCTATCCCATACGTTCTCATCAATGGCATCCTTTTCTGGAAGGATTTTAATGGCGTATTGTTAAGATGCATTGAGGAAACTCAAACTGACAAGGTGCTGCAGTAGTTCCATGATGGAATAGTAGGGGGTCATTTTGCCCCAAGGACTACTGCATGGAAGATAATGAGAGCTAGAGATTATTGGCCCAGGTTATTCAAAGATGCCCACGCTTGGGCTAGGAAATGTGTGAAGTGTGCCATTTTTGTAGGCAAGTCACGGCTGCCAGCTTTGCCCCTACAGCCAATTCAAGTTGAGCAACCCTTCATGAAGTGGGGTATCGATTTCATAGGCCCCATCAATCCACCATCTAGTGCAGGCCATAGATGGGTGCTTACTGCAACTGATTACTTCACAAGGTGGACTGAGGTAGTGGCTCTAAAGGAGTCCAATGAGAATGCTGTTCTAAATTTTCATAGTGATTTGGTAGCTAGATTTGGGGTCCCTGAATCTATCATCTCAGACAATGCATTGGCTTTCGTTGGATTAAAAATAACTGACTGGGCTGTGAGGAATGTGATTTACTTTGGCACTTCATCGAATTATTACCCTCAGGGTAATGGCCTAGCTGAGTCGACAAACAAAAACCTCATAAGGATCATCAAGAGAACAATGGAGGACAACCAGAGGACCTGGCATACCAATTTGAAATCTGCTTTATGGGCAGATAGAATAACTCACAAAAGGTCTATTGGGAACTCTCCATATATGCTAGTTTATGGAAAAGAGGCAAGATTGCCTGTATCTGTAGAGCTACAGCTCTTGACATTATGAACTAGCTAGAAATGTTTGAGGAAGAGGATCCCATGGTGGTCAGGTATGCTCAGCTCATGGAACTTGAAGAAATCATAGACAAAGCTATGAAGACTATGGAGTACCACCAGTTTCAGACCAAGGGAGTTTTTGATAAGAGGGCCATCCCCAGAAGTTTTAGGGAAGGAGATATGGTGCTCAAGTGGGATGAATTGAAGAGCAGGCCAGGGAAGCACTCCAAATTTGACAACATGTGGAGTGGCCCATTTCTCATTACTGAATGCAAGGAGCACAATGCATTTCAGTTATCAAATATGGATGGACAAAATTTGCTTATCCCAGTCAATGGGATACACCTGAAGAGGTGTTTTGAGGTATGAATGCCTTGTGAATTAGTAGAGTAGGTTTCCTGTTTTCAATAAGTGCTGTTGCACAATAGTTTAGATGCCTCTTTTGCTTTCCCTAAGTGCTATCTAGCACAGGCAGCGGGTTGCTATCAGCATTTTGTCTGGCCCCTTGTCTTCCTGTGTCCTTCATTGCTGTCATGCCGGGATTCTAAAGTCAAGATGTTTATCAAGATATTTTTAGTCTCTTCTGACTCCATGCACAATGGATATAAGACCACTGATTAGTTGTTTAGCAGGAAAACACCCCATAGAGGTTGCCAAAAATGTTATCCTATTTTCCTCTGCTCAGAGTTAAATGGCCAACCTGGTATTTTCCTTGAAAATCCTTTGAAAAAGTCCCTATAAAGCAAAAATGCCAAATTTCCTAGGGAACCTTGCCTAAAGAACCTGACCATTGTAAAGAGATTGAAAAAATAGGCAAGTTTGCTTTATACATCACCCTAAAATTCAACCAAACAAAGAAGTTATTCATGGTCAAAGTTTCGGTCAACATACAGTTCAAATGTGCATTTGGCGGGCTTGAAAATCTCCATCAACCTCAGAAAATGTTGAGAAAAATGAATTTTATGCATTTTTTGAATGTATATCAGGCCAGGGAAGTGCATATACATTTTGGGGATCTTTCGTAGATTCCCCGGGAATATTCTTGGTTTGTATATCGACGGATATACAAAGCAAATATACATTCGCCAAATGCACAGGGCAAATATACATCGAAGATTCCCTAGAATATTCTGTGCTTGCATGTCAAAGGCTTGTATATTGCTTTGTATGTTCGCAATATACAAGAGGAAATATACATTTGCTACAGTGCCGCGTGCAATATGCAAGGGGGTTGTTGCGGGAAAAATATACAAAGGCGTTTGTATATCACCAAGATACAAAAGGTGGGGCCCATGCATATACAAGAGAGGATTGTATGTCTTCTATATACAATCGAAGCATGCAAGGAATATACAAGGCTAAATATGTAGATGGTGGGGTCCACAGTATATAGGGGGTTTTGTATGTCAACGCATATACAAAAGAGAATGTATATTTCACTTGTATGTTTGCACATACAAGCGAAACATACAAAGATACATACAAGGTGGATTGTATGTTTCTACACACAATGGATCACGTGAACAGTGGCTTGTATATCAAGGATATACAAAGCATTTATACATTGGCGATATGTAAACCAGATTCCAAATGAATATCATTTCTGGCTCATTCAGGCTTCGGGTTCGATTTGTATGTATGAGGCCATTTGTACATTGTGATATACAAGGAAAATACAAGGGTGAATATGCAAGCAGGATCTGACAGAACGGTCAAATACAGTTAATGGTTTTTGGGGTCCGCGGCTTGTATGTTGATAGATACAAGGATTTTCAACTGGCAGGACCTGTACATACAAAGGCGATTGTATGCATATACAATCACGACCACAAAAGGTAAAATTCACAATTGTATGTACTAGTTTGTTTATATGTTTGCTTGTATCTTCACATGTACAAGATGATATGCAAAGGAGATTTTGGTCAGACTGGTGCAGGAGCACCTTCTCTGTAGTGCAGGGCCATATTTTCTTTTATTGTTTCCTAAGGCTCTTAAGCCATTTCATGTTGTAATAAGGGTCAATTTGGTCCCATTGATGTAATTAGGCAAGGAAAACATGTGGTTTGCTTGTTTGAGGAGTAAGACCAACAGCTAACTGATTTGAATATCAGTTTACATGGTTGGAGGGAAATAACTGTTGTCTCTACATCTTTTCTAGAGGCAAGCTGTATGCCACACGGGGGAAGAAGTGTGTGTTGCAGCAGAGACTTGATGAATGAATAAGAAGAGTTTTCTGGGTGTGATATATGTTGGTTTTCTTGTGTGTTCTTTGTTTTTATGTCTCTGTTAAGATAGTGTACATCCATGCCCTAAATCAAATATTATCTGGTAGTTCCTAGTGTTCCTGTAGTGTGCAGATGGTGTAATATTAGTATTTCCACAGAGGCTGGTTTGTAACCTAGGGGTTAGGGTTTGATTCATAAATGGAGACCCTTTCCTCTGTCCACTGAAGTCTTGTGTAGTATCGGTGTGATGGGGGAAAGATATTTAAGTTTGTTGTTTTCTACATCCTCACCCAGGAATCCAGAGAACTCGGCCGGATTCAACTAGACATCTCCATGTGGCTAGTCAGGAAATCGATGTGAAGTGAATGGTGTTGATTTGGGACTAGATTTTTATAAGTGATCAAGGGTTTGACACATGAATCGGCCAAATTCCTAGTTTTGTAGAAGGACCTCACGCATCGGGTTGTCACAGAGTATTTGGGAAGCCATCAGTCTGACTTGGGGCATTGGGAGAACCTTCAGAAGTCACTCCCATTCGCAATGTCTGACCGATGAGTGAACAATGGTGATAAGCAGATCCCATCTCGCCGAAGATTAATGATGGTGTCGAAGACACATACAAGCATTCCTTCGGAAGACTAAGGAAGGTGGACCCCACACATAGACTAACGAAATGCATGAGTATGCACTGGCGTGACCTGAGGCATCGGGCTGAGGAAATTGCATTAGGCCGACGGTATAAAGTTTCATCGATCAGGGTGACTATTGCGAAGTGTCACCGATGACGAGTTCATCGGCATGAGATGGGGTGTCGGCTGGAGTTCACAAGCGGTTGCCAATGGGGAGTGTGTTGCCAATAAAGACATCGGGGAGAGAATAAGTGTCGGGTTGACATGTCTAAAGGAAGCCGATAACAATTGTTTGGCTGATGTGCACGAGGGTTTCAGTGAATGTGGAGGAAGTGTGACTAACCGTTATAGTTAGGTCAATAGAAGCCAATGGTCATTGGAGTGTCGGCGTGAGAAAAATGGACATTGCCGATAGAGGAAGTCTGTTCGAAGAAGACGGAAGATGTTGGTCATCGGTAAGAGTATATAGATCGGTGAGAGAAATAAGAGGGGGCCCGATAGTAGTTTGTTTGGCCGATAGGGAAGTTATCGCCAAGACATAGCTCGGGTCTGGCCAATTATACTTGAGGGCCTTTCGTTGCCCACTCTGCATCAAATTTGGTATCAGAGCCAATATTCTGAATCATAGCCGTGTATGTTAGACGAAGAGTTGGAGATAGAGACAGAGGCTAGCACAATGCCTCCCAAGTCGATGAGCAAAGCAGCCATCTAGAAGATGGTAGAAGAGATGCTCAAAGATAGACTGAAGGAAGAAAGATCCAAAGAGAAGAATGGAAGCACTTCTAAGTCAGAGGAGGACGAAGAAGGAGAAACAAGAGAGAATCCTCAAGGAGAAGGTATGTCTACTGATCAAAAGGCGTTCCTAAATGCACTCAAGGGTCATGGAGATAGTGGTGATCCGAAAATAGATGTTCCCATGTTCAATGGGAAACTGGATGGAGATACTCTTGTGGACTAGATTGAAGCCATAAGTAATTACTTTGACTTCAAGGAGTACAGTGACAGTAAGAAAGTGAAGTTTGCAAAAACCAGACTGAGAGGTTCTGCATTGGTTTGGTGGAACTACACCCAATGTGAAAGGGAGAAGGTTGGAAAGAGTCCAATCACCAAATGGAGTAGAATGGTGGCCATGCTGAGAACCAAGTTTTTGCCATGTGACTATGATTTGCAGACCATCAGAAAGTTTAATCATCATAGACAGAAAGCTATGGACGTGGCTACATACACTGAAGAATTCCACAGATTGAGTATGAGGGCAAATCACAAGGAGGAGGAGAAAGAGATGGTGGCTAGATATCTTGATGGTCTAAGATATAATATACAAGACAAATTCAGTATAGTGGCTCCCAAGACTGTAGATGAATGTTTTCAGTTAGCCTCTAGGGCTGAGGATAAGATGAAAAGGAAAGGGGATCAAAATAACAGAGGAAGAGGTGGCAGGAATAATAGAGGAAGAGGTAATTTTGGTAGAGGACAGCCAAACAAAGGTGAAAGTTCAAGTCAGCAAGAATCACGTTCTGATATAGAACAGAAAGGTAGTGCTTTCAGAGGTTGGAGAAGACCTAATGGTAGAGGCAGAGGTGGTGGTGCAGGCAGAGGATCTGGAGTCTTCACTGGAAGATGCTACAACTGCAATCAAGTAGGCCATACTACAAACAAGTGCCCTGAGAAGGCATCTAGCTCTCATGATGGTCTGAGAAGGAACCAACTACTGAAGGATGATGATTGTTAGAGTGTAAACTCACCAATTGGTAGTGCTGCACCAGTACTTGAAGGAGAGAGCATGATGATTAAGAGAACCCTAGTGAAGATGCCATTGAAGTAGTGTTGATCATGATGTTCTGCCCTCCTTCTAGCGCCAATATCATCATGAACATAAAATAAAAGTTACACAACAACCTTTACTCATCTTGAAAGATACGATGAATTTAGAGAATTCATGATCCCAAGTCTCCGTTGATTAGGTCTTAATCTACTGACGTTACTCAGTGGTTGATGTGTGTTGCTGTTTTCCATCCAGGGGCCTTACGTATTTCTGCAAAGTTCATCATTATTCCTCCAAATATCCTACTCTGTATGTCTGCTCTACATAAATCTCCAACAATTCTACCTCTGCACTTATGGATTCACTCAAATAATGTGCCTACAGACTGATATTTGCATGATTTCTACCATTATTTATGATTCTTTGCATGATATTTTCAATACTACATGCATTTAACTCAAATATGCTAATGATTTTCAGTTACCTACGGGATTTCAGCATATTTATCTATTCTGCTTGTTATTTATCATGATTTGTAGTTATGGTGATGAATTTATGAAATTAAAAAAAAAGAAAAGGGTTAAAGAATGAGATTCCCAAAACTACTTGACTGAGATCACTGATCCACATACAAGCTCCCATACATGCAATGAAAAGAAGGAAACTAGAATCATACTTCACTAGGACATTCCACAAATCCGCATGATCCAGTGCAAATCTTCAAAGGAAAAGTTGACAACATGTAATGAAATGAAAGCGCTTCCAGTTGAACACAGCATTCACCAGTACATATCCAGAAATCAACAGGAAGATTACGTAAAATTTACAATCAGGATGTAATCTGAAACTTCATATCCATTCAGTATGCTCAAGAACAGGTACATTTACAGTGATCTGAAGAAAGAACCTTGACATTTCAACAATTCTATCCTCATTAGTCTCAGTAATCCGATCTCCTAATTGATTCTACAGTAATTGGCCTTAATGTGCCAGATGTGTCTGTGTATCTTTTTTCTCTCTTCTTCCTCTATCTACCCTTATGTATCAGGATCTGGCTCTTATATAGAACAAATGCCAGAAAACAGTTACAATGATCCAAGGATCAGGATCCTCTCATAATAATCAACGGTCCAGATGAAAAGCACATGCTTCGCCAGTTGGCAAATGTACAGCTGGCACAGAATATTCCAGCATCTTTGATTTGATTCGGTCTCCAGCTGGCAAACATCATATTTGACAATATCCTCCTCATTTCTGGTTCATGTTGCCTTCATGTGCAACTTTGTAATTATCAGCAACAGCTCTAACAGCATCATGACTTCCTGCAAATAAACAGACAAACATTAAGTTCATCATCATGTGGATAAACAACAGGAATTTAAACGTTTTATTAACCATGCCTCAAAATGTGCAGCTACAGGCAATCAGGCTCCAAATCAGTGGAAAATATGCACTAAATGCATAAACAGCGTTAAAAAACACTCGGGTCAACCATCGTTTCATTTTCCCGCCCATTTCCTTGTATATCGGGTTCAAATATGATCATGCATCGCAACATATACAATGATTAAATCGCATTTCATAATATTTCGGGTCTGCCTTTGTATGTGATGCATGTATGTATTTCGGCGTGACTACACACTGTCGGAATGACAATTTTACATTAGGCCGACGGTTAAACTTATACCGACGCCAAAAATCATGATGATGTCCTTCCATCGGGAAGACATGTTCTATCGACATGATAACTCAAGATAAGGCCGACAGCAAGACTTAAAACTTTCGTCTGCATGATATTTTGGAAATATGATGCTCCCCCTTCCGAATGTCCAGATGACGTCACCGTCATGTTTCGCTTCTGTATATTGGGGAAAAGAATGACATCATCATCATCATCATGTCGAAGGAAAATAGGAGGATATGAAATATGATCTTGCTGCTGAGGAAAGGAATATGATGGTGACGTCATCGTCATATTCAGGCTTCATTGAAATGCAAAAGATGACGTCACCGTCATGTTTAGTTAAGATCAGGGGATAAATGTAATATCGGGTCACCTAAGGAAGATGATCAGGTGGTGAATGTAATATGACCCCTTTGCGGCCAAGGTAACCCTCTCGAAAGATCAGGATGATGATGATCATCAGGATATCCGGGGCTTTTGTTTAAACTTAGAACATGACGTCATCGTCATATTCGCGAACCGGATCATGTTTTGGAAAATATCCTGCCGAAGGGAAATGTGATGATGATGTCATCCTAATTTTTGCTTCTTCGTTTATCAGATCGGGATGACGTCATCAGGATATTTGCAAAAGGTCATATTTCTCGGCAGGAGGACATTACGAAATATCGGGTAGACAAACAAGATCATGATGATCTTGACAACATGACAGGATAAAAATATGATGATCCTCCTCATCGAATATCATGATGACGTAACCATCATATTCCGTCTTCGGAGCATGAGGATGAGTTGAGGTCATCATCAGGTTAGCACTAGGGTGATATTTAAAATATGATCATGCTGCTGAGAGTATCACCCCCCTTAAAAGATAGGGTGATCATCATGATCATGCAAAAGGAGATCAGGAGGATATGATGATGTCATCATCATATTAGTGAATATCAGCAAATATGACCCTCCCTTGAAAGATCAGGATGATGACCCTCCGATAGGATTTTGACATGCGCATGCAAATATGCAGATGGTGGACTTTCTAAGCAGGGTGATATTGTAATATCAGCATGATATTATAATATCAGGTGATGTTATAATATCATGATGCTCGTATAATTTGAAATATCGGGTTACACTCAAAACATTATGCTCACGATGCGCATAAGGTCATTTGACGGGTAAAGGGCACTATCACCTAAGATTGACGTCCGGATATTTCGACTGCATGATTTTATCAAGTGATAGACCAAGATCAGGATGACCTTGACAACATGACTGAGGATATAAAAATATGATGATCCTCTTGCGATTATCAGGTTTGACCAAAACTTTGACTGCTCATAACTCCCTCATATGGACGAATTTTTAGGTGATGTAAAAGGGAAACCTGCATGGAATTTCAAGCTCTTTCTAAATATGAGGTCATAGAAACAAAATATGAACTTTGACAAATTGACCTCATGATGATGACCTACCTCATCGAATATCATGATGATGATGCACCTGACTCATTTTTGCCAAACCGCCAGAAAACAGACAACACAAGCCAAGCCAAAAAGTTGGGTCCCTGTTTTGCCAAGTTAAAATGGGGCGTGTTGTGTAACCACACAACAACTTGCCACAAAAGAAAACAACAAAATTCAAATAATTCAAAAGGTGAGGATAAGTTAAAACATAAATTTCCAACTCCTATTAAGCATGAGCATCCTAATCCTTTCTAACTGGTATCATGTTCATCAATGTAACAATGAATTGATAAGGGATCAATTGTGTGCATGTGATTCATATACTCATCTTGAAAGTGAGTTGAATAAGTCAGTGACTAGTGTTAAGCTACGTAGTTTGGTTCATCCCTCATAGCCAACCAGATAGAGCCTTGCTGCCAGCAGGCGTCCATAGCCCCGGCAAGGTTATCGTTGCAATTCTCCTAAGTAGAGCCCCACTGCTAGCAAGCGTCTATAGCTCCGGTAGAATTACTTAGATGACTTAATCTGGATTTCAGAAAATCCATTTTATTATTTTATTTATTTTATATTTTAAATTTAATTCTTAAGATATAACAGTTGTAGCCTCATGATACAAGGAATGGTCACTTGTTGAAATTAAGTTGAGAATTGCAATGGTAGCAAGGGCAACCTTTAGATTTTTCACTTAACACCTACACTGATATGTTCAACAAACCCAAGGCTGTTAGGTGTGTCATTGTGAGGATCACCTTGACTCAAGAAAAGTAGTACTGATGAATATGATACCACAGACCTGATCAAGAATACATATACTGATATGAGTTACAACCTATGTAAAAACTTATATCCAACTTTTGAATTCTAACAATTTATGCAGTGTTCTTAAGTAATAAGGTGCACCAGTTTTGCCCAACCAAAACAAAGACTCAACAACGCAAAGCAAAAAGCAACCTGTACAAACAACTAACCTACAAAAGGAAACAAAAGAAAGAGAACAAGAAAGCAAAACAAGCAGACTGTACAAACAACTAACCTACAAAAGGAAACAAAAGAAAGAGAACAAGAAAGCAAAACAAGCAGATTGTACAAACAACTAACCTACAAAATTATAAACAAACCACTACTAGGCAAACAAAAACCAGCAAACGACCCAAATACACCTGTATTTGCATACTTCTTTTGATTGTGCAGGAGCATTAGGGTATTAGTTATGGTTCTCAACCTAGCAAATTTATCTTTATATTCTGAAAAATATTTTGATATTCTGAATTCACTGTATTCAACAGAATAACTCTTGATGATCAGCAACTGAGGCAGCTCATCATGTTCATGATTAATCCATGTGCATGTCTTATCTCCTGAATTTCCATAATCAAAATAGTATTCAACATCATTTACTGTGGAAAGGAGAAATACAACCTGGTGTATTTCTGATTCTGTTGGACATGCTTCTTCATTGGCAATTGGTCCTCCCTTTATCATTATATTTTCACTGCTTGGCTCAGTGTCTGGTCTCTCTTCAAATTGAAGGATGTATGACTCTTGATGTATTAATTCTCCATCTTTATCCAGCCTTATCCCTTCATTCCGGATGTTCAATTTATCCTCCAGTTCAGGAAACTTCTCAATATTTTCTTCAATTTCCTGCACATCAGCATCTAAATAAGTATCTTTATTATCACAACCTGATATACAGAAATTTATCCCTTCTAAATCATTTGACTGTAAAAGAGAAACAACTTTCACTTGATAAGAACACTCCCCTGTTTCATTCTCAAAATATTTCTGGAGTAACGTCTGATTATGCACAACAACTCCAAAGTCTTCTACATCTTCATCTTTCAGGAATTGTTCATTAAATAATTCACATCTTTTATCTATTAGAGGATCTGGTTCCATTAACCTGCAACATTCTTGCATTTGATCATTTAATTCAAAGAAGTCAGGTAATAAATCAGCATTTCTTTTCTTTTCTATGACTTCCTGAGTTACTATCATAGGAACTTCATCATCAGCAGTGAATTTAAATTGCTCTACTATCTGTTTACACTTCTCTTTACCATAGAATGACTCCAGGAAAGATGTTTCATCTTCTTTATCAAAAGTATTAGGATCAGAATCAAAAATATTATCCTGATGAGTGGTTTCTTCTCTAAAATTTTCACAAGATTCATACCTGCATACTGACTGATCCTTACTTGTATTAGGAAGTAGAGAACTCCTATCAATCTCACCATAAAATGAATCCAGGAAAGATGTTTCCTCTTCTTTACCTTCTGGAACTGACTCAGCTATTGTATTTTCTTAAATCTTTTTCAACATGATCAAGCAAGGGTAGCAATCTCTCTCTGAATGCTCTTCGTCATGTAATCTGCACCAGCTTTCAATCAAGACATCATCAGTGGATAAACCTAATATTTGACTACACTGTATGTTTCTGGACAAATATAATTCAAAATCTTCAGAATGATCCACTTCAGTGTCTGGACAATTAATAACTTCTGGTGCTGCATCTGCTTGTTGCTCCAGAATTTTCTCATTTTCCTGCTAGCCTTCTTCATTTTCCTAGCAAATTTCAGCCCTGAACACATCCGGGAAGAATATTAGTCCTTTCAAATATAAATCCAACCTTGTAAGGAAAGTTAAACAATTTATCTCGCTGTGTTCCACAATCTGGTGTATCCTGCAACAGGTAGATAAACCAAAGTTAGACAAACTGTGAGGGTAAAGCTGCCTACTCAAAGTTTCCTGAAATAAAGGAATGTTAATTTGACAATTGCCTTCATATACATCCATCAAAATGAGACTCTATTTTTCAATTTTTAAGGAGATCCATCATATCTCAGAATAAAACTTGAAAGTCCAGAAAATCAATCTAATCTTTGATGTTTCGAGCTAGATCTTTGCAAAGGTGCAACCAAAACATCTCAGATAAGAGATATTTGCAGACATTTAACTGAAATGCTGAAATATTTATGCAATATTTGTAGAAATCCAGAAATTCACAGCTCAGGCCCTCCTTCTAGCGCCAATTTATGTTGATCATGATGTTCTGCCCTCCTTCTAGCGCCAATATCATCATCAACATAAAATAAAAGTTACACAACAACCTTTACTCATCTTGAAAGATACGATGAATTCAGAGAATTCATGATCCCAAGTCTCCGTTGATTAGGTCTTAATCTACTGACGTTACTCAGTGGTTGATGTGTGTTGCTGTTTTCCATTCAGGGGCCTTACGTATTTCTACAAAGTTCATCATTATTCCTCCAAATATCCTACTCTGTATGTCTGCTCTACATAAATCTCCAACAATTCTACCTCTGCACTTATGGATTCACTCAAATAATGTGCCTACAGACTGATATTTGCATGATTTCTACCATTATTTATGATTCTTTGCATGATATTTTCAATACTACATGCATTTAACTCAAATATGCTAATGATTTTCAGTTACCTACGGGATTTCAGCATATTTCTCTATTCTGCTTGTTATTTATCATGATTTGCAGTTATGGTGATGAATTTATGAAATTAAAAAAAAAAGAAAAGGGTTAAAGAATGAGATTCCCAAAACTACTTGACTGAGATCACTGATCCACATACAAGCTCCCATACATGCAATGAAAAGAAGGAAACTAGAATCATACTTCACCAGGACATTCCACAAATCCGCATGATCCAGTACAAATCTTCAAAGGAAAAGTTGACAACATGTAATGAAATGAAAGCGCTTCCAGTTGAACATAGCATTCACCAGTACATATCCAAAAATCAACAGGAAGATTACGTAAAATTTACAATCAGGATGTAATATGAAACTTCATATCCATTCAGTATGCTCAAGAACAGGTACATTTACAGTGATTTGAAGAAAGAACCTTGACATTTCAACAATTCTATCCTCATTAGTCTCAGTAATCCGATCTCCTAATTGATTCTACAGTAATTGGCCTTAATGTGCCAGATGTGTCTGTGTATCTTTTTTCTCTCTTCTTCCTCTATCTACCCTTATGTATCAGGATTTGGCTCTTATATAGAACAAATGCCAGAAAACAGTTACAATGATCCAAGGATCAGGATCCTCTCATAATAATCAACGGTCCAGATGAAAAGCACATGCTTCGCCAGTTGGCAAATGTATAGCTGGCACAGAATATTCCAGCATCTTTGATTTGATTCGGTCTCCAGCTGGCAAACAGCATATTTGATAATATCCTCCTCATTTCTGGTTCATGTTGCCTTCATGTGCAACTTTGTAATTATCAGCAACAGCTCTAACAACATCATGACTTCCTGCAAATAAACAGACAAACATTAAGTTCATCATCATGTGGACAAACAACAGGAATTTAAACATTTTATTAACCATGCCTCAAAATGTGCAGCTACAGGCAATCAGGCTCCAAATCAGTGGAAAATATGCACTAAATGCATAAACAGCGTTAAAAAACACTCGGGTCAACCATCGTTTCATTTTCCCGCCCATTTCCTTGTATATCGGGTTCAAATATGATCATGCATCGCAACATATACAATGATTAAATCGCATTTCATAATATTTCAGGTTTGCCTTTGTATGTGATGCATGTATGTATTTTGGCGTGACTACATACTGTCGGAATGACAATTTTACATTAGGCTGACGGTTAAACTTATACCGACGCCAAAAATCATGATGATGTCCTTCCATCGGGAAGACATGTTCTATCGGCATGATAACTCAAGATAAGGCCGACAGCAAGACTTAAAACTTTCATCTGCATGATATTTTGGAAATATGATGCTCCCCCTTCCGAATGTCCAGATGACGTCACCGTCATGTTTCGCTTCTGTATATTGGGGAAAAGAATGACATCATCATCATCATCATGTCGAAGGAAAATAGGAGGATATGAAATATGATCCTGCTACTGAGGAAAGGAATATGATGGTGACGTCATCGTCATATTCGGGCTTCATTGAAATGCAAAAGATGATGTCACCGTCATGTTTAGTTAAGATCAGGGGATAAATGTAATATCGGGTCACCTAAGGAAGATGATCAGGTGGTGAATGTAATATGACCCCTTTGCGGCCAAGGTAACCCTCTCGAAAGATCAGGATGATGATGATCATCAGGATATCCGGGGCTTTTGTTTAAACTTAGAACATGACGTCATCGTCATATTCGAGAACCGGATCATGTTTTGGAAAATATCCTGCCGAAGGGAAATGTGATGATGATGTCATCCTAATTTTTGCTTCTTCGTTTATCAGATCGGGATGACATCATCAGGATATTTGCAAAAGGTCATATTTCTCGGCAGGAGGACATTACGAAATATCGGGTAGACAAACAAGATCATGATGATCTTGACAACATGACAGGATAAAAATATGATGATCCTCCTCATCGAATATCATGATGACGTAACCATCATATTCCGTCTTCGGAGCATGAGGATGAGTTGAGGTCATCATCAGGTTAGCACTAGGGTGATATTTAAAATATGATCATGCTGCTGAGAGTATCACCCCCCTTAAAAGATAGGGTGATCATCATGATCATGCAAAAGGAGATCAGGAGGATATGATGACGTCATCATCATATTAGCGAATATCAGCAAATATGACCCTCCCTTGAAAGATCAGGATGATGACCCTCCGATAGGATTTTGACATGCGCATGCAAATATGCAGATGGTGGACTTTCTAAGCAGGGTGATATTGTAATATCAGCATGATATTATAATATCAGGTGATGTTATAATATCATGATGCTCGTATAATTTGAAATATCGGGTTACACTCAAAACATTATGCTCACGATGCGCATAAGGTCATTTGACGGGTAAAGGGCACTATCACCTAAGATTGACGTCCGGATATTTCGACTGCATGATTTTATCAAGTGATAGACCAAGATCAGGATGACCTTGACAACATGACTGAGGATATAAAAATATGATGATCCTCTTGCGATTATCAGGTTTGACCAAAACTTTGACTGCTCATAACTCCCTCATATGGACGAATTTTCAGGTGATGTAAAAGGGAAACCTGCATGGAATTTCAAGCTCTTTCTAAATATGAGGTCATAGAAACAAAATATGAACTTTGACAAACTAACCTCATGATGATGACCTACCTCATCGAATATCATGATGATGATGCACCTGACTCATTTTTACCAAACCGCCAGAAAACAGACAACACAAGCCAAGCCAAAAAGTTGGGTCCCTGTTTTGCCAAGTTAAAATGGGGCGTGTTGTGTAACCACACAACAAGTAGGAGCCTCCACAAAGGAAGAATCTCTTTAGAACCCAAGGAGTAGCATATGGTAAGCTCTGTAAAATCATTGTTGATTCAGGTTCTATTGAAAATGTAGTGTCTGCTAAAATGGTAGAAAAATGTAAACTGAAAAGATTGCCCCATATTAATCCTCATAAAATATCTTGGTTGAATAAGAATCAGAGCTATATGGTGGAAGAACAAACTTGGGTAGAATTTGAACTAGGTGATTATAGGGATAAGGTGCTATGTGAAATTATTCCTATGGATGCTTGTCACCTTCTTCTTGGATGACCTTGGCAATATGATGTGAAGGCACAACATGATGGTGAAAAGAACACATATATGATCACCAAAAATGGTAAGAAGTTTCAGATGGATCCCTTACCGGAGCAGGTTGGAGATAAGAACAGTGACAATAGTGTCATGTTAGTTAGTGGCAAAGAGTTCCTACAACTCCTGAAGGAGGAGGATACCCAGGGGTATGCCCTGATGATGAAGCCTAGAGATGTATCAAGTTAGCAAGGCAAGAAGCAGAAGGAGATTCCATTGGAAGTGCAACAATTATTGGATAGATACCAAGGTCTTGTGGTAGAGGATACACCTGATTCTTTACCACCTATGAGGGACATCAGTCATCAGATTGACTTGATTCCTGGAGCCACATTACGCAACAAGGCTGCCTACAAGTTGACACTATAGCAGAATGAAGAAGAGGTAGGTAGACAGATTCAAGAACTCTTGGAGAAAGGTTTGATTAGGAAAAGTCTCAGTCCATGTGCAGTCCCTAGTGTACTTGCTCCTAAGAAGGATGGAAAATGGAGATTATGTACAGACTCAAGGGCTATTAATAAGATTGCCATAAGGTACAGATTTCCTATGCCAAGAATTGAAGATCTGTTGGACTATCTTGGTGGTTCATACTACTATTCCAAGATTGATTTGAAATCTGGTTATCACCAGAACATAATATGGTAGGGAGATGAGTGGAAGACTACTTTCAAGACTAATGAGGGTCCTTATGAATGGCTTGTTATGCCATTTGGTCTTAGCAATGCTCCAAGTACATTTATGTGCTTGATGAATGAGGTATTAGTTGAATTCATTGGCAAATTTGTTATTGTTTATCTTGATGATATACTAATCTTCAGCAGGACAAAAGAAGAACATATGAAGCATATTGAGCAGGTGTTGGAGAAGCTACATGAGCACAAGTTGATGATCATCTTAGACAAGTGTGAGTTCATGAAAACAGAACTTGTATACCTTGGATTTGTGATTTCTAATGGCTGTTTGAAAATAGCTCCCTCTAAGGTTGAGGCTATTCTGAATTGGCCTACTCCTAAGACAGTTGGAGAAGTAAGAAGTTTCCATGGGTTGGCAACTTTTTATAGGAAGTTTATCAGAGGTTTCAGCCACATTAGTGCCCCCATCCTCAACACCATCAAGGGTGGAGTCAAATGTAGATTCCAATGGACAAAGGAATCTGATGTTGGCTTTGAGTTGTTGAAAACAAAGGTAGCTGAGTTACCTACTTTAGTACTTCCTGATTTTGATAAGGTGTTTGTTGTTGAGTGTGATGCAAGCAAGAAAGCTATTGGTGATGTTCTTAGCCAAGAAGGACATCCAGTTGCATTCTTCTTAGAGAAGCTGAATGAAGCCAAACAGAGGTATTCTACCTATGACCTAGAGCTCTATGCAATGGTGCAAGCTCTGAAAAAATGAAGACATTATTTGCTACCAAAAGAATTCATTGTTTTCATTGACAACCATGCTCTTAGTTTCCTAAATAGTCAAGAAAAATTGAACCATAGACATGTTAAATGGGTGGAACAGTTACAAGTTTATACCTTCACAATTAAGCACAAGAAAGGTGTTTCTAATAAAGTGGCTGATGCTTTAAGTAGGAGGTTGCTCATTGTTCAGGAAATTCAGTTAGAAAACATGGGTATTGACTGTTTGAAGGAATTGTACAAAGAGGATTCAGATTTCAAAGAGGCTTATGATGTTTGTGTGAACTTGGCTAACACTTTCCATGGTGCATATTCAGATTTTGTATTAGAGGAAGGACTTTTGTTTAAGGGCAATTTGTTTTGTATTCCTAAGTGTTCCATGAGGGACAATATCATTAAGGAGAAGCATAATGGTTCTTTGGGAGGACATTTTGGCTTGGACAAAACATTGGAACAAGTTACAAGGTTCTATTTTTGGCCAAAGATGCAATCTGATGTGAGAAGGTATGTTGCTAGTTGTGCAATCTGTCAAAGAGCGAAAGGTGTGTCTTCAAATGCAGGTCTATACCAGCCCCTTCCTATTCCCAACAGACCTTGGGAAAGTATAAGTATGGATTTTGTACTTGGGTTACCTAGAACAGTCAGAGGGGCGGATAGTGTGTTTGTTATTGTTGATAGATTTAGCAAGATGGCTCATTTTGTGCCATGTAAATGCACAAATGATGCATCTCATATTGCAGGTCTATTTTTCAGAGAGGTAGTAAGAATACATGGTTTACCTTTGTCAATTGTAACAGACAGGGATTCAAAGTTTGTAGGTCACTTCTGGAGGACCTTGTGGAGAAAGTTGGGCATAGTTGTCCTTTTCATCAGCCTACCATCCACAAACTGATGGTCAGACTGAAGTAGTTAATAGGTCCCTTGGAAACCTTCTACGATGCCTTACAAAATAGCATGGTTCGGCATGGGATTTAGTTATCAGTCAGGCTGAATATGCCTACAATGATTCAGTGAACAGGAGTATTGGTAAAAGTCCTTTTGAGGTAGTTTATGGTTTTCACCCAAGGGGGCCACTTGAATTGAAGGATCTCCAAGGATGGGATAAAAGGAGTGCACTTGGTGAAGATTTTCCTACTTCCATGAAAACAGTCCATGATCAAGTCAAGTTGCAATTGGAAAAAATAGTCACAAAGTACAAAGAAAGGGCAGATTTGAAGAAAAGAGAGGTGCAATTCAAAGTCTGAGATTTAGTTATGGTATATCTGAGGAAAGAAAGGTTACCAAAAGGACAGCCAACTAATCTTTTGATGAAGAAGATTGGGCCATGTAATGTAGTGCACAAATTCAGTCCGAATGCATATGAGATTGAGTTACCATCTAGTCTTGGTATTTCTCCTATTTTTAATGTTTGTGATCTTTATCCTTTCAAACCTCCATTGCATGGTGATAGTGGATCAGATGTGGTGGATGCAGATGCTGATTGGATCAAGGATTTGCCTCCAAGTAAGCCTTTACAGTTGGAATATATTTTGGATTCCAAAATTGTCAAGAAGACAAGAAAGGGTATGTACAAAGACTACTTGGTCAAGTGGTAGGATCTTCCTAATTCAGAGGCAACCTGGATGAGTGAAGTAGATATTCTAAAGCATGGGAAGACACTTCAGCAGTTAGCAACTCAAGGGACTTGAGTTTTTCCTGCAAGGGGAGTATCGTGCAGGAGCACCTTCTCTGTAGTGTAGGGCCATATTTTCTTTTATTGTTTCCTAAGGCTCTTAAGCCATTTCATGTTGTAATAAGGGTCAATTTGGTCCCATTGATGTAATTAGGCAAGGAAAACATGTGGTTTTGCTTGTTTGAGGAGTAAGACCAACGGCTAACTGATTTGAATATCAGTTTGCACAGTTGGAGGGAAATAACTATTGTCTCTACATATTTTCTAGTGGCAAGTTGTATGCCACATGGGGGAAGAAGTGTGTGATGCAGCAGAGACTTGATGAATGAATAAGAAGAGTTTTCTGGGTGTGATATATGTTGGTTTTCTTATGTGTTCTTTGTTTTTATGTCTCTGTTAAGATAGTGTACATCCATGCCCTAAATTGAATATTATCTGGTAGTTCCTAGTGTTCCTGTAGTGTGCAGACGGTGTAATATTAGTATTTCCACAGAGGCTAGTTTGTAACCTAGGGGTTAGGGTTTGATTCATAAATGGGGACCCTTTCCTCTGTCCACTAAAGTCCTGTGTAGTATCAGTGTGATGGGGGAAAGATATTTAAGTTTGTTGTTTTCTACATCCTCACCTAGGAATCCAGAGAACTCGGCCGGATTCGACTAGACATCTCCATGTGGCTAGTCGAGAAATCGATGTGAAGTGAATGGTGTTGATTTGGGACCAGATTGATATAAGTGATTGAGGGTTTGACACATGAATCAGCCAAATTCCTGGTTCTATAGAAGGACCTCACGCATCAGGTTGTCGCAAAGTATTTAGGAAGCCATTGGTCTAACTTGGGGCGTTAGGAGAACCTTCAGAAGTCACTCTGATTCGCAAAGTCTGACCGATGAGTGAACATCGGTGATAAGTGGATCCCATCTTGCCAAAAATTAATGATGGTGTCAGAGACACATACAAGCATTCCTTCGGAAGACTAAGGAAGGTGGACCCCACACATAGACTAACGAAATGCATGAGTATGCATTGGCATGACTTGAGGCATCGGGCTGAGGAAATTGCATTGGGCTGATGGTATAAAGTTTCACCGATCAGGGTTACTATTGCAAAGTGTCACCGATGAGGAGTTCATCGGCGTGAGATGGGGCGTCGGCTGGAGTTCGCAAGCGGTTGCCGATGGGGAGTGTGTTGCCGATAAAGACATCGGGGAAAGAATAAGTGTCAGGTTGACATGTCTAAAGGAAGCCGATAACAATTGTTTGGCCGATGTGCATGAGGGTTTCAGTGAATGCGGAGGAAGTGTGACTAACCGTTACGGTTAGGTCAATAGAAGCCTACGGTCATCGGAGTGTTGGCGTGAGAAAAACGGACACTGCCGATAGAGGAAGTTTGTCCAAAGAAGACGGAAGACGTTGGTCGTCGGTAAGAGTATATAGATCAGCGAGAGAAATAAGAGGGGGTCTGATAGTAGTTTGTTTGGCCGATAGGAAAGTCATTGCCAAGACATAGCTCAGGTATGGCCGATTATACTTGAGGACCTTTCGTTGCCCACTCTGCATCACAGACATGATGCATCGGTGGCTTGTTTTTAAGTCTTTCCGAAGACCGATGGAGGATGCAGTTCTTCAGCGATGGGTCCCAGTCTTCAAGTTCGACGGCTAATCAAGGGGTGCCACATGGCAGTGGCTAATGCATATACAAGGCAGTTTCAAATGCATCTTTCTGAAGCGAATGCAGAGGCCTTTTAGCGCCAAAATGTAGAGATACATACAAAGTTTTCAAAGCATGCAAAGATAGGTTCAGAGGTATTTTCAGAGGCTAATATATACATAGATGTAGAAGTGATATATACAGGCAGTTGACTAGATCTTTGACCACCTATATCTTCCCCATTTCAGCGAATTTTGACATGCTGTAAGAGGCAAAAATACTTGTTTTTGCCTCCTCTTTCATTTGAGCAATTTTTTTTTTTGGGGGGGGATTTTCTAGTTTTCATTTTCCAAGTCTGGCTTTGCATATTTTGGCCGATTGGACGTTTCAGCGGCTGTCTTGAAGTTTTGAGGGGTTTTTCTCCTCACAGTGGCTCGGGTTGGTGAATTCTTGCAGGTGCATTCATGGCGCATGGGCTCTTTATCTTGCAGGACCAACTTCTATGCAGTGGACAGCCACGTTTCCTCCTGGCGACGGCATGGTCCACGTCCCTTCACCATGCCTCTTCCCATAATTTCATGCTGCTGGCATTTATGGCCTCGTTTCTGCGAATCAGAGACTCCACACCCTTCTGGCAGGAGCCTAGCTTATAAAATATATGTAAACTCTTTTGGAATGTATGGTATTTTGGGGCTGTTATGCTACCGAAATTTTCTAGTCAGACCTCTTAGTGTAATTGCAAGGGTATAGGAATGTGACTCACTATGCCTAAATCTAGCCTCTGCTGTCTTCCTTTTATCTACTAATGAGTGTAATTAGCTATGTTGGTATCCCCCTGCTATGAAATATTTTTGCATTGTAATAGTTTTTTGGGCCTTCATGGTTAATAGATGCTGACTTCTTGCCTCTTTTATGTCTGAATTTTTGTGTTTTCAATTGGAGTTGTAGTCTGTTCTGTGGGTGAAACGGCCCCTCTGTAGGCTTAGCTTTCATACCAAAGCCTCAAACCAGTCTTAAATCTGTGTGAATCCCTCCTTAGCATCAAAAGAATCATTGTTGTGTCCACACCTTGACCACCATCACTCACTAAATCTGGTGTATCACCTCTTTTCCCTTTCAGTTTTCCTTCTAACTCTTTTCTCTGCAAGTTTTTTAACACTAGGTTTAGTATCACCTCTCTAAGTAATAGGCTTAGAGCAAGGAACCAGCCTTCTCTGGAGGTCTGATCTCAAAATCACAAGGTCTCACACTTCGAGATCATTCCAATGTTACCCCAGGTTGCTAAGGTTTCACAACCGTAGCAAGGGTGCAAATCTAGGTGATAACAATGATGTGTAGGATGACTCGTTTATGTGTTTGGTGATTAGAGATTGATTTGGCAATGTTCAAATAAATGATTATGCATATACACACATGAATCACTCATGCAAGACACTATGCAATTTTAACCTTGAAAATGAAATATGATGATTATTAAGCAAGCACTTGAAAACACATCAACAAGCCTAATGTCTAGTCAAGTGGGTATGGCCAATTAGATCTTAGGATAGATTGCACAAGGTTGAGGGTAAGTGCAGGAAGATGGGGGGCCAAAAAGGGGTCTTAAGTGGCCACTTTTTTTCTGAAATTAGGAAATACTGGCCTTGGATGAGAAATTGAGCATAGTTACACTCAAAATTTGGAGATGCAACCAAAACAATGTTCGTAGTGCTCCGAGTCTACTTTCTAAACTACTATTTTTTTTAAAAAATGGCATAGATTAAGGGGTTCAAAAGAGGGAGCCACAGAAATTGGTGTTGTTTCTGTCAAAAAAACATAACATAGCATGTTTTGTGGCTCCCTCAAAAGGTCAACTTTTTTTTGGTATTTTTAAAATTGCTTCAGTGAGAAATTAGCTAATAGCATGTAGTTTATGCCCAATTTTTCTGATAATTGTTTGATGAATATTTGATTTTTTACTAATTTTCAAAGTGGACACATCCTAAAAAATAGAATTTTGGCCATGCTACCCCTATAAATTTTGAAAACTAATTGAAAATCATTTTTTTCTTTTTTTAATATTTGTAGAATGGAGTCTAGTTTCTAAATATGTAATTTTTTTAAAATTTCAATGAATAGTTAATTTACAATGAAAAAAAGAACAAACAGTGGTTTTTGCCCAAAAACGAACACACAAACAAAAGAAATTAAAGATGAAAGGCTTAACATTGTTAAAATGTGAAAAAAATTACATCATCAGATAGGTGAGAGAAAGCCTAACATTACCCAGGTGTTTAATTTGTTTGACCTTGAAACATGTGCAAATCTGAGGGTTAGCACGAACGAAATTATCTAAAATCTTGAAGAATATGGAAAAACATGTCTGTTACTATTCAAAAGGCACTCCAAGCCTTTGGGTTGGAAATCCAAAGCAAATCCCAAGCCCAAGGATTGGGATTTCCAAAGCAAGACATAACGCGAGCGTGTTATAACACGCTCGCGTTATTCTTTTCTTTGCATTTTTTCTTTTCCACAAAAGTTTGTGTTGTTTTTCATGTTTTAAATAATGTGAGCGCGTTATGTTCAACTTAAATTTTTTTATGTTTAAGGCTATTAATCATGTATGTATGTATGCCTATATGTATGTATGTATGTATGTATGTATGTATGCCTATATGTATGTATGTATCTATGTATGCCTATATGTATGTATGTATAGTGTCGACGGTAGAGGAGGGTAGAGATGGAAGTGAGCCAGATAGGGGAGGAGAGGGGTGGATAAGGATTGAGTGATTAAGGTTTAAGGTTAAGGGTTGAGCATTTAGGGATAGGATTTAGAGTTTAGGGATAAGGAATTAGAGTTTAGGACCTTAAGGGATTAGGGTTAAGGTAGAGTGTTGAGGGTAGAGGGATTAGGGATAGGGTTTAGGGTTGAGGGAATAGGGTTTAAGGTATAGTTTAGTAGTTCTTGTGGATAGAGCCAATAAACAATGGGAGATTATTTGCTTGTTTCATAACAATATACCTCCCCTAAGTGCAGGGTGGACATCAAGAAACATATATGTACCCCAATGCAAAGCTTTTCTCATAATGATCATCCTTCTGATTTCAACTATTAATTACTCATTATGCATGTACCATACGCAAAGCTTTTCTCATAATGTGTACACCTATTCGCATAATGAACCCCAAATGGGCCAGAAAAACATGCCATATAACATTACTAACATTAAAAAAGTTCATAGCCATTTTTATAACATATTCTTACAACTCAAATATCTTTAAGAGAAGAGTGTCAAAAATGATGGGTTTAACAACCTAACATAAGGCAAAGTAGTTTTGTTGGGTTTAGGGATAGGGTTTAGGGTTGAGGGATTAGGGTTTAGGGTTGACGGATTAGGGTTTAATGTTGAGAGTTGAGGGTTGAGGGTTTAGGGATAGGGTTGATGGTCAAGGGATTAGGGTTAAAGTAGAGTGTTGAGGGTAGAGGGATTAGGGATAGGGTTTAGGGTTGAAGGTTTAACGATTGAGGGTTGAGGCTTTAGGGCTGAGGGTTAAGGGATTGGGGTTTAAAATATAGTGTTGAGTGTCGAGGGTTTATGGATAGGTTTTAGGGTTTAATTTTTAAGGGTTAAGGGTTGAGGGATAGTGTTTAGGGTTTAGGGATAAGGGATTAGGGTTTAAGGTATAGTGTCGAGGGTTGAGGGTTTAGGAGTAGGGATAGAGTTTAGGGTTTAGGGATGAGGGATTAGGGTTGAGGGTTGAGGTATTAGGGTTGAGGGTTGAGGGATTAGGGTTTAAGGTATAGTGTCAAGGGTTGAGGGTTTATTAATAGTGTTTAGGGTTGAGGGTTGATGGATTAGGTTTTAGGGTTGATGGACTAGGGTTTAAGGTATAGTGTTGAGGGTTGAGGGTTTAGGGTTGATAGATTAGGGTTTAGGGTTGACGGATTAGTGTTTAATGTCAAGGTTAGGGTTAGAGTGTCGAGGGTAGAGGGATTAGGGATAGGGTTTAGGGTTGAAGGTTTAAGAATTGAGGGTTGAGGCTTTAGGGATGAGGGTTTAAGGCTTAAGATATAGTGTCAAGTGTTGAGGGTATAGGGATAGGGTTTAAGTTTTAAGGGTTAAGGGATAGGGATTAGGGTTTAAGGTATAGTGTTGAGGGTTGATGGTTTAGGGATAGGGTTTAGGTTTGAGGGATTAGGGTTTGCAGTTGATGAATTAGGGTTTAATGTTTAGAGTTGAGGGTTGAGGGTTGACGGTTGAGGGTTGAGGTTGAGGGATAAGGTTAATGGTTAAGGGATTAGGGTTAAATAAGAGTGTGGAGGGTAGAGGGATTAGGGTTTAAGGTATAGTATCGAGCCTATTGAGGGTCTAGGAATAGGGATAGCATTTAGGGTTTAGGGATGAGGGATTAGAGTTGAGGGATGACGGATCATGGATTAGGGTTGAGGGTTGAGGGATTAGGGTTTAGGGACAAGGTTTAGGGTTAGGGTTGAGGGATTAGGGTTTAAGGTATAGTGTTGAGGGTTTAGGGATAGGGTTTAGGGTTGAGGGATTAGGGTTTAGGGTTGAGGGATTATGGTTTAAGGTATAGTGTTGAGGGTTGAGGGTTTAGGGATAGAGTTTAGGGTTGAGGGATTAGGGTTTAGGGTTGACGGATTAGGGTTTAGGGTTGACAGATTAGGGTTTAATGTTGAGAGTTGAGGGTTGAGGGTTGAGGGTTTAGGGATAGGGTTGATGGTCAAGGGATTAGGGTTAAAGTAGAGTGTTGAGGGTAGATGGATTAGGGATAGGGTTTAGGGTTGAAGGTTTAACGATTGAGGGTTGAGGCTTTATGGCTGAGGGTTAAGGGATCGGGGTTTAAAATATAATGTTGAGTGTCAAGGGTTTATGGATAGGTTTTAGGGTTTAATTTTTAAGGGTTAAGGGTTGAGGGATAGTGTTTAGGGTTTAGGGATAAGGGATTAGGGTTTAAGGTATAGTGTCGAGGGTTGAGGGTTTAGGAATAGGGATAGAGTTTAGGCTTTAGGGATGAGGGATTAGGGTTGAGGGTTGAGGTATTAGGGTTGAAGGTTGAGGGATTAGGGTTTAAGGTATAGTGTCAAGGGTTGAGGGTTTATTAATAGTGTTTAGGGTTGAGGGTTGATGGATTAGGTTTTAGGGTTGATGGACTAGGGTTTAAGGTATAGTGTTGAGGGTTGAGGGTTTAGGGTTGACAGATTAGGGTTTAGGGTTGACGGATTAGTGTTTAATGTCAAGGTTAGGGTTAGAGTGTCGAGAGTAGAGGGATTAGGGATAGGGTTTAGGGTTGAAGGTTTAAGAATTGAGGGTTGAGGCTTTAGGGATGAGGGTTTAAGGCTTAATATATAGTGTCAAGTGTTGAGGGTATAGGGATAGGGTTTAAGTTTTAAGGGTTAAGGGATGGGGATTAGGGTTTAAGGTATAGTGTTGAGGGTTGATGGTTTAGGGATAGGGTTTAGGTTTGAGGGATTAGGGTTTACAGTTGATGAATTAGGGTTTAATGTTTAGAGTTGAGGGTTGAGGGTTGACGGTTGAGGGTTGAGGTTGAGGGATAGGGTTAATGGTCAAGGGATTAGGGTTAAATAAGAGTGTCGAGGGTAGAGGGATTAGGGTTTAAGGTATAGTATCGAGCCTATTGAGGGTCTAGGAATAGGGATAGCATTTAGGGTTTAGGGATGAGGGATTAGAGTTGAGGGATGACGGATGACAAATTAGGGTTGAGGGTTGAGGGATTAGGGTTTAGGGACAAGGGTTTAGGGATAGGGTTTAGGGTTGAGGGATTAAAGTGAAGGGTTAAGGGATTAGGATTTGATGTTGAGGGTTGAGGGTTTAGGGTTAGGGTTGAGAGTTGAGGGATCAGAGTTAAGGGTTGAGGGATTAGGGTTTGACGTCGAGGGTTGAGGGTTGAGGTTCAAGGGTTAAGGGTTTAGGGATAGGGTTGAGGTTCAAGGGATTAGGGTTAAAGTAGAGTCTGGAGGGTGTAAGGATTAGGGATAGGGTTGGAGGGTTTAGGGATTAGGGATTAGGGTTTAAGGTATAGTATCGAGTCTATTGAGGGTTTAGGAATAGGGATAGCATTTAGGGTTTAGGGATGAGGGATTAGAGTTGAGGGATGATGGATTAGGGTTGAGGGTTGAGGGATTAGGGTTTAGGGATAAGGTTTAGGGTTGAGGATTGAGGGATTAGGGTTTAAGGTATAGTGTTGAGGGTTGAGGGTTTAGGATTAGGGTTTAGGGTTGACAGATTAGCATTTAATGTTGAGGTTAGGGTTAGAGTGTCGAGGGTAGAGGGATTATGGATAGGGTTTAGGGTTAAAGGTTTAAGGATTAAGGGTTGAGGGTTTAAGGCTTAAGATATAGTGTCAAGTGTTGAGGGTGTAGGGATAGAATTTAAGTTTTAAGGGTTAAGGGTTGAGGGATAGGGATTAGGGTTTAAGGTATAATGTTGAGGGTTGATGGTTTAGGGATAGGGTTTAGGTTTGAGGGATTAGGGTTTAGGGTTGATGAATTAGGGTTTAATGTTGAGAGTTGAGGGTTGAGGATTGAGGGTTGAGGGTTGAGGGTTGAGGTTGAGGGATAGGGTTAATGGTCAAGGGATTAGGGTTAAATAAGAGTGTTAAGGGTAGAGGGATTAGGGTTTAAGGTATAGTATTGAGCCTGTTGAGGGTCTAGGAATAGGGATAGTGTTTAGGGTTTAGGGATGAGGGATTAGAGTTGAGGGATGACGGATGATGGATTAGGGTTGAGGGTTGAGGGATTAGGGTTTAGGGACAAGGTTTAGGGTTAGGGTTGAGGGATTAGGGTTTAAGGTATAGTGTTGAGGGTTTAGGGATAGAGTTTAGGGTTGAGGGATTAGGATTTGACATTGAGGGTTGAGGGTTTAGTGTTTAGGGTTTAGGGTTAGGGTTGAGAGTTGAGGGATCAGAGTTAAGGGTTGAGGGATTAAGGTTTGGTGTCGAGGGTTGAGGGTTAAGGTTCGAGGGTCAAGGATTAAGGGATAGGGTTGAGGTTCAAGGGATTAGGGTTAAAGTAGAGTGTGGAGGTTGTAAGGATTAGGGATAGGGTTGGAGGGTTTAGGGATAAGGGATTAGGGTTTAAGGTATAGTATCAAGTTTGTTGAGGGTTTAGGAATAGGGATAGCATTTAGGGTTTAGGGATGAGGGATTAGAGTTGAGGGATGATGGATTAGGGTTGAGGGTTGAGGGATTAGGGTTTAGGATTTAAGGGGGGGTATATTGTTATGAAATAGACAAATAATCTCCCATTGTTTACTGGCTCTATCCACAAGAACTACTAAACTATACCTTAAACCCTAATCCCTCCACCCTAAACTTTCAACCCTAAACCCTATCCCTAATCCCTCTACCCTCAACACTCTACCTTAACCCTAATCCCTTGACCTTTAACCCTAAACGCTATCCCTAAAGCCTCAACCCTAAACCCTAATCCCTTAAAGTCCTAAACTCTAATCCCTTATCCCTAAACTCTAAATCCTATCCCTAAATGGTCAACCCTTAACCTTAAACCTTAATCACTCAATCCTTATCCACCCCTCTCCTCCCCTATCTGGCTCACTCCCATCTCTACCCTCCTCTACCCTCGACACTATACATACATACATAGATACATACATACATATAGGCATATATACATACATACATATAGGCATACATACATACATGATTAATAGCCTTAAACATAAAAAAATTTAAGTTGAACATAATGCGCTTGCGTTATTTAAAACATGAAAAACAACACAAACTTTTGTAGAAAAGAAAAAATGCAAAGAAAAGAATAATGCGAGCGCGTTATAACGCGCTCTTGTTATAACTCGCTCACGTTATGGCTTGGTTTTGATGAACCTGAGGCTCATCATTACCAAGCCATAACGCAAGCGCGTTATAACGTGAGCACGTTATAACGTGAGCATGTTATAATGCGCTCACGTTTTGACCTAATTTTTTTTAAAATTAATTTGGCCACTTTTTGGCCCCCCATCTTCTTGCACTTACCCTTGACTAGGAATTGAAAGTGAAATCCTGCCACACAGCTCGGAGAAAGGGGTAACCCACCCTTCACCTTCACTTCCCAAAGGTATAAAGTTCTTTGGGGCTTAGCCAAGAGTGACAAGTTTCTAATTCCCAATAGGGGTGTCTTTTGATTTAGCCTCGGTTGAGGTCATCCCTTGGAGTGGTGTGTCTCCAAGTAGGCCTCCTAGATAGGGTATGACAAAAACAAACCAAGTGAGCTATCACTTGATTCACACTCGCATTTGTTAATTGACCCTTTAGAAATGAAATGTGTGGAAGACAATTCAAGCACTTCTTTTTAGATCCAAATCTAATTGTGATGGAAGACACTTGTTCATTTTAGCCCAATTTTTTTGATGATGTGATAGCAACCAAGTTGTTCATTTTAAGCCCAAAATCCAAAATGTGTTTGTAAACAATGATTGGGATGATGCAAGAAGTTGGGTCCACAAAAAGCTCAAAAATCGGAAGTGTTTTTACTATTTTTTAGAATTTGTCACACTTGGACTGAAAATTGGAAGCACTTACACAATGAATTTTAAAAAAAATCAGTAATATAAAATTTAGTATTTTGAATCTAGTTTCCAAATATGTAATTTATTCAAAAACCTAGATGACAAAAATTCAATTTTGATAGGTATGTATAAAAACCACTTTTTAAAAGTCATTTTTTTACCATACCATGCACGTGTACAGACACCACTTTTTGACCTAAATGAAAGTATTTTTCTAATTCCTTTTGAGAAAAGATACCTAACAACATGAAGATTGATGAGGATATTTTCTTGTAATTTTTTTTTGAATATATATATTTTTATTGAATTTTTATTGGCCCTAATTGCTATTTTTAAAAATCAACATGTACGGACAGCATAATTAGACCTAAACTAAACATTTTTTATTTTTTTTATTGTATAGAGAATTGTCTAAAGATTGATGTCATATAATTTTTTTTACAAAAAAATCAACCAAAAAAAAGTTATTAAAAAACAAAAAAAACCTAATATTTCAAATTTATGGATCAGTTTGCTTAGAAATTAATTCAAAAATATCAAACATAAACCAATCTTAACAAAACTTATATATTTGGAAACTAGACATTGTGTTCTATAATGAGTTTTAATTTCGTAGATTAATTCATAAAAAAGGTCCATCAACTATATTATCAAAGTTTGACATTTCTCTTGAACTTGCCTTAGTTTTTTAGTTGCAGGTCAAAGGCTAAGGGTCGGGTTGCCAAGCCTTTCCTCAGCCTCAAAATTTGAAAAATGCGTACACGTTATAAAACGCATACATGTTCTTAAAATTAAATGTGTATGTGTTATATAACGCGTATGCGTTATATAACGCGTATGCATTATGTATTTCACATTTGAATACTTTTAAGAAACGCATATGCGTTTCTAAAATGCGTACGTATTTATAACGCACATGCGTTTCTTGTTATATAATGCATACACATTTTATAATGCGTATGCATTTTAGGCTCGGGTACCCGTAGCTAAGTGCATATGCATTTTTTTAATAATGCATACGCATTTCTTGCGAGATTTTTTTTTTGGCCGAAACTTGCCCTCTTTGTGGACCCAACTTCTTGCTTTTACCCGATTAAGAGATGAAAGATTAGAATGAGTGCACCTGATTATTTTGCTTTCCCAGTTGCTGTTGTGATTGATCCAAATGCTTCTCCAGCTCCTTTGATGCTGCTACAAGCCACAAAATTGAAAAAGAAACAAGTAAACTTGCAAAGAAGATGATTATGTGAAAAAGATGAAATCTGATAAAATCTGATGAAGATGATCTGATATAGCTAAATAGATTGCAAAAATAGAAGGTTCAGGAGATTCTAAGCAGTTTGAAAATAAAATTTCATTGAAATCTGATTGATTTTGCTCACGATATGCTTAATTGAAGTTTAAAAATAAGTTTGACTTTGACTGATAAAAAATATGGTAAAATGATAGTCACCTGATAAAATGTGCTCCGTTGTGAAGTTCATCCTCTCAGCTTTCCAACGAGTCCTTATTTGTACGATTTGGCCTCCGTATGTGAAAGTTATGATAGAAAAACTAAAATCAACAATGACAGCAACCAAAAGCGAGTTACAGTTACCAAAGGCAACCAACTGTTAATTATAAGTGATCTAAATTATGCCAGAAGTGATCAGTTACCAATCAGAAGCAATACAGAAAAACTAGAGGCGACCGGTTATTGCTCAGAAGCGATTCGAATCTACAGGATGGGTGAAAAATTCTTGTTTCTGCAAAACTAGGGTTAAGGTTATGAAAAAAATGACTATTAGAGATTGCAAACCCTAAAATGGCAAATCTAGTGGATGAAATTAAATCAGATGGATACCCTGCAACCACAGATTGATCAATTGAAAACCCTAGAATGATAACTTGATAAGATCTTGCAAAACCAAGGGTGTTAGCTCAATTTAAAATGAAAACCCTAATCAAATTAATTGACAAATGATAATATGATGATCAAATACATGTAAAACACAGATTAGAACCCCTGATTAATCAATAAAAATCTAGCACAACAACCTACAAGATCAAATGTTAACAGAAAAACCCTAGACTATCGAGAGTGACTGGAACAGCCGGAAGCGACCGCTTTTCGATCAAAAGTGATTCACTGTAGACCAGAAGCGACCAATAATAGTTTGAAAGTGACTCGAGAAAATCTAAAAGCAATGGGTAATAGCTCAAAAGTGATCTAGAAAGTTTCAGGTGACAGAATGCATGCTAACCAAAAGCGACTAGGTTTACCAAAGGCGACAGGTTTTTGTTCAAAAGCGATGCAAATTTTGCCAAAAGTGATGTGCTATCGTTCAAATGTTATGCAAAATTTTCCAAAAGCGAGCAATTTTTGTGCAAAAGCGAGCATTTTTGGTTCAAAAGCCAGCTAAATTACCAAAAGCGATTTTCTGCAGCTCGAATGCGAGTTTCTTCACCAAATGCTCTTTTCTTCACGAAATCTAGGCAAATTTATACTCAAAACTTATGGAAATGGCCTCCTGGACGCAATGGTGAGGTTAGATTTGAATTAGGAGATCATCTACATACATTTTCATCCAAATCTTGACAAACTAGGGTTAGAAAAAGGCAAATTTTTGCAACAAGAAGCTACAAAAACTAATGATTAGATCCAATAGGGCATGTTCACATCGAGTTCACCAAAATGTCTAATAAATTTTTTTGGATAAAATAAAAATGGATAAAATAAATGAAAAGCATTACCTAATCCAAATCTTCAATACCTCGAATAGATAGATGCATGCATGAATTGTTTGATTGAGTTGATATGTTGGTTGCTCAATTCTGCAGCATAATGATAAGATAAAGATGATAGATGAATGATGCAAAGTCTCTAAAGATATTTCGACAGCATAAGGATACTCCAACTCAATGCATCCTAATGGCTTGGGAGAGGGTTGATTTATAGGTAAGACTTGGTTCAAATGGATGGTTGAGATTAGAAGGCTAAATGATTGATGTGGACGGTTAGGATCTATTAGTTATTCCCACTCTTCAAGGGAGTTGTAGTCATTTGACAAGTGTCAAATGATCTTCCACCTTACATGGAAACAAATCTGGAGATAGAGACAAATATGGAATTTTCCATTTTTGGAAAGGAATGATGTGGAATACGTTAATTAAATAAATATTTAATTTATTTAATTAATTTAGATGAGGGAAAAGTGGAAATTAATTAAATAAATATAATTTATTTAATTAATTGACTATTGAAGGATAAATGGGAAATTAATTAAATAAATAAGATTTATTTAATTAATTGGCTAATGGATAAGTGGAATTAGGAGTGGGATTTAGGACAAAATGGTACATGATGTCTCTAATGATGTTTTGACTAGGTGTTGCAAGACATGGACAAATTTGGGACAATTTTGGGTGTCTACAACATGCACTATAATTTTATCACTACCATCTCTTTCTTTTCACTAAGTTTAGTATTACTTCTAATGGGCTTCCAGTGATTCAATATAGTAGATCTATGATTATTTTCTAGAGGTAGTTCATTGGGATGAGCAATTGGTAGATGTTGACTATTTATTTTGTAAGTCCTACCTTATAGATATGGAGGACACTATTGAGGATATTTGTTTCCTCTTCGATGATAGTTCCATAGTAGTTATTGTCCCTTCATTTTTAATTTCTGCTCTTTAGTAGTTTCCATGGTGTTTTGAGTTATCGCCATCATTAGTTAGGCCTAAGAATCCTAATTAGATTATGACATCTTTCTACACTAACTTAGCAATAGATGAGTAGTTTCTCAAGATCTTCATTTTGGTTTTTCTCCCCTCATATTCCTTCTAGAAATGGAAATATTTCCTACATTCTCCATTGAGTTTATTTATTCCTAAGTGGAGGATTTTTTTAAATGAGCATGGAACTTATTTAGAATTTTGTGTCAAGCATTAAACATTAGCATAAGAGGCATCACATTTAGGTCTAGCTACATAGTCTCTCTTCATTCTCTCTCTTTAGGGGGTTCTTCATTCTCTCTTTGGGGGTTTATCATTGTACATGGGTGTAATGTCAAAAATTTCATACTTTACAAATTATTTTATTATGTTTTAAACTTATTTTAACTTCCTTTCAATTTATGTGTTTTTACCATGTGTTGACCACTTGTTCCCTTTCCTAGCCACATCCTAACCCTTTCCTATGTCATCATTTGTCCCTCTTCCCTATTGTCTTCCATTTAATTTAATTTCGTACATCCTTTTTATTTTTATCTTAGGTGTTATCCCCTTTCTAATGTTCCCTTACCCTTCCTTTTTAACCTCTTGTGACCAATCTAACCAAAATTAATTCATAAGATCCTATTTCCTAATCATAATGTAAAATACTCTTGTTTGACCTTTAAAAACTTATGTTCTATAGATAATCCTAATTGGTAGCTATCACCCTTAGATAGGAACCACTTTCCTTGATTGGCCCTTGAAAATTGGACCTCCTCAATCTCAAGGACCAATCCTTCAAGTTGGGTGTTTGGGATGCAAAATAGGTCCTTCCCTCTAATTCCCACCAACATTTCATGGTAATTAAATTTAATCATGATGCTTAGGAAGAGAGGTATTTCCAACCTAAATTCTCTCAAAAATTCAATAAAAGAGGCACCCTCCAATTCTTCATTTTAACATAGAAAACACTAAGTTTTCACTTGAAAGCTATTATACTACAATTTTTCTTGAAAGAGTGATTCCATTTTAGTGTCTACTATATCTTACAATGAACCAAATATTAGCACAAAGTTATTAGCAATTTTTGAAATCCCCACAACAAAATTTATAGTTGATCTCTTCATTTCAATAATGATTTCATCATTTTGCACTGGATTAAGTAGGTTTTAATTTGATTTTGTGTAAGAATACCACCATTTTACCTTATAATAGGCATACCCCTTTTCTAAAAGATCTCCTTACATATCTTCCTTCACCATCATATCCTTTTCCACTTCCTTTTGTCTTTTTCCTTCCCCCCATTGCATTTTTGAGAACCTTTCCCTTCATAGCTTAGTTTCCTATAAATTTTTCTCTTAGTTTCCCTCACTCTCAATGTAAGCCACTAATTCCCATCCCTTAAAATAGTTTGTTAAATATTTTCCTCATATTAGTTTCTCTTGCTTGTAAATTTGCCTTCACTTTCCACCTCTTTTTGTTTGTATTTCTCTTAAAACCTCAAAATGCCTAGTTCCAGTTTTATCTCCCAATTTCTTAACCAATCAACATTAATTTTACCTAAAATTAGGTTTTCATATCCCCACTTATAATACCTTTCCAACCATATCAATTTTTCATTTGTATCCTTCCATTTGAGTAGGTTTCATTATTTCCCAATCCAACCTTTTGTGAATTTCCTTTGCCATTGTTATTATTTACCACTAACTATTGGTGTTTTGAGTTCATAATTTAAATTAGTTTATCCTAATATTTATTTCATTACTTTATTACAATCATTTTATAGGTAGATCCAAACCTAAAATCCCACAAGGATACTAATTGAGGCAAACTCCCCTTTTAACCATTATGTTTTGTTGGGTGTTCTTTGAACTTTTTTAAACTTGTAGGCTAAAGATGAAGTAATTGGTGAAGAAACAGACAAATATTTGGTTGGAAGAAGTGATCATTGTCATGAAAGAAACCCCCTTGTAAAATTTTAAGAAATTCTAAGATAATGGACCAAGCTACCCCAAGGACTAGGCCTCCCACCTGGGTGTAAGGGTTTTCAATATCTAGGTCCTTGGCCCCAAATCACTTGAAGTTTGGTTTACAAACTTCTAAGAGACCATACATCCTAGTTCCATTGTGTATGAATTAGTTTGGTAGGTGTATTAGTTCTCATTTTATATTTGTGTATCTTTCCATTTTACACTAAAAAGATGACAGTTTTTACTATTTTTCATCCTCTTTTCCTCATTTTCCTAATAGGTTTCCATACATGAAATTGATCAGTAGGTTGTTTTCTACCACCCCTAAAGTTTGTAGAGCTCTATGACACATAAGGAAAGTCTACAACTAGGGACCATGCTATCTAATTAGCTATAACCCCTAGTTGCACACTAGTTTAGTTGCACACTAGTCTAGATCTCAAAATTTGATAAAATTTGGTTTGGTAGCTCCATGAGAGGTGATTGTAGATCTAGTGGTTATAGCTTTCTACAAGTGCATATATTTCAATCACTTTTCCACTTTACTTTCTTAGTTAGTTTGTGTATGTGTTTTTAGTTTGTTGTTTATTTCCATTGTGTCTTTTGTTGTGTTGTTAGTCCTAGCTCTGGTGATTATTAATTAATGTTAGGCTAGTTTGTGATAGTCTTAGGAAACACTAATTTGAATCTTAATTTGCACACATAATCACCTCTAAAAATCGGTGCAAGAGCACCTCAAAACTTAAAGAATCTGAAAGATTCCATTACATTGAATGTTATGTCCAAATGTCATATTGTAAGAGCCTAGCGCCATGTTGGCCGAATAATGGCATAAGATTGAATGATTATAAGATTTGTAACCGAACTTAGGATTGTAACTGACGGCAGAGGTGGTTCATCTTCCACCGTGTGGGTAACTGCCGATTAGATATGAGTCTTTATATAGCTAAGTATGTATTCGTAAAGGATAGAGAGTAGATAGTCAGATTCAAGAAAAAGAATCAATTGGATGTATACTTTTGAGTAGAAGAAATAAATAAATTTCATGTTTTGGTGTAATCGTAGGGATGTAGGTTTGGAGTCATTCCACTGGTGGATTTCTTTGAAATTAGTGGAATGACCTCCGTGTGCTAGTTTTATTTCTATTCTGTTAAAGTTTAGTTGTTTCTGTGTAGTGTGTTCGGTTACAATGTGCAGAGAAAGTTAGCGGCGTGAATTCTGGGGTGTATCACAAAATGTGCATTTTATGAGTATATCACTTTTGTATGTCAGTGAGCATTTTATGTGTATCCCACAGATGTATGGGGAGAGAGACAATCTATGTGTATACTACAAATGTATGTCGGGTATACAGTTTGTGTGTATACGTCATTTGTATGTTGGGAACAATGTATGTGTATACATCATTTGTATGTCAAAGACATTTCATGTGTATACGTCTGTTGTATGTCAGAGCAGTTTGTGTATATACTACATTTATATGAAGGAGCAATTTGTGAGTATCTATCATTTGTATGTCGCAGACAATATATGTGTATACCACAGTTGTATGTGAAAGCATTTTGTGTGTATCCATCAATTGTATGTGGGGTTTGTATGTATGCAGCGAATGTACATTGTTAATGTACATTATGGTAGATGCAAATGATGACTGGCTGAAGCGGTCGCAGTGGAAGGAGATACAAAGGAATTACCAGTGATAGGAGGTCATGTATTGTATGTGCGACAGAAATTGTATGTATATCAGTGGTTGTATGTGCATTTCGTAAGATGCGAATATTGACTGGTAACAGTGGTGAGGGAACCGTCAGCAGGAAGTTAAGCAATCTATGTATGAAGTAAAGGTGCATCGGTGTAACCGGTTTGTATCGGTATAAGGATACCTGTGTTGGCCGATAATGTATGCTTTGCTAATGGAGAATAATGAAGGTATTTTGGTCTTATTTGGACCTTGCAAAAGGATTTAAAGCTGACTAAGCCTTAATCTATGTGTATTGTGGGTTGATGGGTATTTTTACCCTTATTTTAAATGTTTCTCTGTGTTGCTTTGCATCAAGTGGTATCAGAGCTGGCGAAAGATTTGGGTGGTATGTATTTGTTTCCTATCACTGAGAAGGTAGGTAAAGAATTGAAGGAAAGCTGAAGAGTTGTGTTGGTGACCATTATTTTGTCTGCTAAGTTGTTTGGTTGTAGGTGCTTGGTCCATCTAGCTACGAGAAGGAAGTTTCTGAGGTTTTGTGTGAGGGCAGACAAGAGAAGGTCTGTCATGACCATTCTCCAATGGAGATTAGGCCAGATAAGGGTGCAGAGAGAGGCCACTAAGGAGAGAGTGGTAGATGCATCACTAGAATCTGCTGTTGGGTGAGATGAATGATTTGGTAAGTTGGTGAGTTGTGAAGCAGTGAGAGAGATGGATACCTAACTGAAGAAGCACTTGGGGTTGTAGCTTGAAGAATACTCCATCGATGGGAGTATAAGAAGCCTAAATGTGCTCTGAAAATGATGGTAGTTTGATTTGTTGGTTGGTTGGTCACCATTCTATTGATCTGAAGATTGGAAGATTGAAGCTGAAGAAGATGAAGCCAGAAGAGATGCAGAAAAAGATTTTTGTTGTAGGTACATTTCCAAGAGACTTGGAAATTTTGTTGGTTGGCTGTATGGTGCAGGAGCACCTCAAAACTTAAAGAATCTAAAAGATTCCATTACATTGAATGTTATGTCCAAATGTCATATTGTAAGAGCCTAGTGCCATGTTGGTTGAATAATGGCATAAGATTGAAAGATTGTAAGAATTGTAACCAAACTTAGGATTGTAACTGACGGTAGGGGTGGTTCGTCTTCCACCGTGTGGGTAACTATCGATTAGATATGAGTCTTTATATAGCTAAGTCTGTATTCATAAAGGATAGAGAGTAGATAGTCAGATTCAAGAAAAAGAATCGATTGGATGTATACTTTTGAGTAGAAGAAATAAATAAATTTTGTGTTTTGGTGTAATCATAGGGATGTAGGTTTGGAGTCATTCCACTGGTGGATTTCTTTGAAATCAGTGGAATGACCTCCGTGTGCTAGTTTTATTTCTGTTCTGTTAAAGTTTAGTTGTTTCTGTGTAGTGTGTTCGGTTACAATGTGCAAAGAAATTTAGCGGCGTGAATTCTGGGTTGTATCACGAAATGTGCATTTTATGAGTATATCACTTTTGTATGTCAGTGAGCATTTTATGTGTATCCCGCAGATGTATGGGGAGAGAGACAATCTATGTGTATACTGCAAATGTATGTTGCATATACAGTTTATGTGTATACGTCATTTGTATGTTGGGAACAATGTATGTGTATACGTCATTTGTATGTCAAAAACATTTCATGTGTATACGTCTGTTGTATGTCAGAGCAGTTTGTGTATATACTGCATTTGTATGAAAGAGCAATTTGTGAGTATCTATCATTTGTATGTCGCAGACAATATATGTGTATACCACAGTTGTATGTGAAAGCATTCTATGTGTATCTGCCAATTGTATGTGGGGTTTGTATGTATGCAGCGAATGTACATTGTTAATGTACATTATGGTAGATGCAAATGATGACTGACTGAAGCCGTCATAGCAGAAGGAGATATAAAGGAATTATTAGTGATAGAAGGTCATGTATTGTATGTGCGACAGAAATTGTATGTATATCGATGGTTGTATGTGCATTTCGTAAGATGCGAATATTGACTGGTAACAGTAGTGAGGGAACCGTTAGCAGGGAGTTAAGCAATATATGCATGAAGTAAAGGTGCATCAGCGTAACTAGTTTGTATCAGTATAAGGATTCCTGTGTTGGCCGATAATGTATGCTTTGCCGATGGAGAATAATGAAGGTATTTTGGTCTTATTTGGACCTTGTGAAAGGATTTAAAGCTGACTAAGCCTTAATCTATGTGTATTGTGGGTTGATGGGTATTTTTACCCTTATTTTAAATGTTTCCTAGTGTTGCTCTGCATCAAAAACCCTCTTCATCTTCTTTAGGTTCATTTTTATGTTCACTCATTTGGTGAACCCATTTGACTTAAATGTCTTCTTTTGATTTGTGTGTGAATAACTTAGAATTGCATCCATTTTCTTGTGTGTATTTGTTGGTGCTTCCATATGGCTTCTCCTCTTCCTCTTTCTTCCCTCAATGGAACTTTCTTTGATCACAATTACTTCTCTCAATTTAGCTCAACCCACCCCTTATTTTGGAAGGCCTCATTAGCTTTTTTGAGTTAGGCCCTTCTCCTTTATCCATTGAATTCATATGTTCTTAACTCTCCCACTCTCATAATTTTACTAATTTTCTTAGTGCCTATCCTAGTACCTTATATGCTTTTATGTCCTATTATGGTCATTTTTGCAACACTCTACATCATGACTTAGATAAAGACATATATTCTACTTTGTCCATTCGATCCTCCCTTTCCCCTTCTATTCACAAGTTTTCATCTATATATCATGATAGCACTTAGACCATTTCTCCCACTAGTATTCCAACTTTCATGTATACATCACCTAATGATAAGCCTAAAATCCCTACCATTATTGTCACTTCTCCTACTCTCTCACTCAAATGTTTTTGTAATTCCCTTAATGATCTCACTTTGAGGCCTTTAGATATTCACCTTTGATTCCTATACATATAATTATTGAGCCTTTAATACTACTTGATGCATCTTATGAGTCTCCACCTTTTTTTGATGATCATCCCTTCACTCTTTGTCCAACCACCTCTACTTCACCCAACAATATGATGGCTCATATCTAGATCTATCAAAATATACTAGTACTTTCACACCTAGTCATTTTGTCTCTCCTAACATTAAATTAAATATCACTAGTACTACATCTCACATTAGTGTTAAGGTTGCTCCTCATCTTACTCTAATCATAGAACAACTCCCAACTAGTGATTATCATATAGTTAGTCATACCTACAACACTTGATCAAATATGGTAAACACATCGAACCTAACATCATTTTCCTCTACCACTATAAATCTTATGCATCCACCTTACCTTTCTAAGAATCCCAAAGAATATGATCTTGTAGGCCAATTATAGCCTACCCAATCTAAGATATCTTGCATCAAGCCTTATAGAAAATCTTCATTCAACCATCAATATACCTTGCTAAATTAACATCCATTGTAGATTATATGTAGGACATTTCATTTTCCTCATTTAAACTTCCACATATTCCAATCCTCCAAGAAGTGCTCCCATAATCATACTGATATAAGAATAATGGTGTTATAAGGCTTCTTATTTACAATGGCTCTAGTTTGAATATTTGTAGAATCAGTTTTCTTGATCATGTTCATGACAAGTTTGAGCTTTCTATCTATGGTCTTGACAATGATAGTTGATAATATTTAGGAACCATTAATTTGTGTATCATAGTAGGTCTTATCACACTCAATATTTTCTTCCATGTCATGCTCAAAAAACTTTCATATAACATCCTTCTTAGTCATCCATGGATCCACCAAATGTGTTTCATCCCTTCTACACTCCACCAGTGCTTGAAATTTATACATAATGACCAACTTGATGTCATCTCAAGATCTATTCCAATATTGTGAAACTATTTAATCTCAAGCTCTAGTTAATCCAACTACATGTATTTCAGCCATCTTTACCAAAGAGGGCTCATCTAAATCACCCCCTAATAATCCTTCCAAAACTTCTATTTCATCTAATCATTTTTCAAGAAACACATCTACCACATCTCTACCAACTACAAATAATACCTCTTCACCTTCTCAACTACATAACCCCTTGCCTAGGGATGACTTGGCATCTTTAGACTTTACTGCTCATTATTCTAATAAAGGATAAACTTTTCTCTACACTTTCACTTTATATATGGACCCTCATATACCATAATTTTACCTCATATTCATACTTTTTCATCCCCTCTTGTTTAAAATGCCCCTATGTACATTAGTGATCCATTTTCTTCAACAACTATTATTTCCTTGTCTTCTTTCAAGATCAATCCCCTTGATCTTGGTGAATATAAGGTTGATCCCATATATTTCCATATTCATAATGAAGATCAAAAATTTGAAAAGAGGTCAAACACACAAAGGTAAATCAATAAAACTCATTACCTTCACCTCAATCAGTCTCTTCTCCTCGATAGAGCGGAATGGAATACACCCGAACTCCACCAACTATGCTCTTTGACGAAATGATAAGAAAGATTGTATGTGGATTTCTCAATAATTTAGGATAACCTTAGTATGATAATGGATGTTATGGAGATAAATTAACATGTATGTGCAGAGGGTGTGGATGTGGATCCTAATTCGTGTATCCATAATGGCTTAGATGAAGATAAATTTATCTAGATTTTTTAAGATGACGATCAACGGTGGAGAATGACATGAAAGATCAATGGCTATAAATGATTGAGAAGATTTGATGAGGGAATTAACTAATTTGATTAATGAGTTAGTCATATTGATTGAATAGTTAACTAAATTGGTTGAAATTGATTGCCTAGTTCTATTTTGATTAATTTTTGATTGAGTAGTCAATTTGAGTGATTCACAGAGGAAATTATTGTTAGACACACAAGAATACTGAGAGGGGGGTGAATCAGTATTCAAATAATTATTAATTTCAACAACTTCAATTTATCCAGAGCAGATTAAACCTTAAGCATCACAGTATGAATATGAAAGAATAACACAATGCACATCAACACATAACACCAGATATATGTGGAAAATTCTAGAAGGGAAAAACCACAGTGAGGATTAACTCACAATATATGAAGCTCAAATAATAACTTTGTTTAAGGGGCTTTAACCCAAGGAAGCTGCTACTCCCTTAGTAACTTTGATTTAGTGTATACTCCCAAGGAAGATTCTACTCCTAAATGACTTTGTTTTAGGGTCACTCCCAAGGAAGCATCTACTCCCTGAAATGAGAATACACTTACAAAAGATTATAGTATGACAGTCTTTCAACTGTCTGAAAATTGACATTGAAGCTCACACTTTTGATGATTGTACTTCTGCCTCCTCACACTTTCTTCTGAAGATCTGATCAGTTAGACACACTCTATACTTGATCATCACAAATATGTCTTCAAGATGAATCTAGATAGCATCAACAACATTTACTCTTTCTCCTTCAGTCGTACATCAATAAGGCATTTATTCTATTTTTATCTACTTGCAAACCTTCTCAATCAACTTGCAATCATACCTCACCTCACTCACTTTGATTCACTATTTATACATGATGTTACATTGATTACATAGCTCTTCGGCTAGATACAATATGAAAAATACATTTACAAGTCAGGCAAACATCACACAATATGAAACATGTAGAAGATAGGTCCTAAGTGAACACACATGTTACACTAGCAGAAGATCCAAGTCTTGCAGACCCCAACACTTGCTTAACTAAGTCCAAAACATCCTTCATAGCTTCAAGCACTAAGGAATTCTTAACTTAATCTAACTTAATCTATTTTATTAACAATTAGTCATATTCTTCACTTTACAAATCAAACACAACTCACTCATCTAAATTTAATAAATCTTATTAAATACACTTACACTATAATTAAAAACAATTCCAAACACACTTAAAATGTCCAAAAGACCACACTTCGATGTGCTAAAAGTGTGATCACTAGGACCCCATGAAAAGTAGGACCTTTGGTGTAGGGGTGCATTTGAAGCTTGACAAGTTAAAAAATGCAAGACCAATGGATTTAGGGAAAACTACCCACATGAAGAGAGGGAAGCGATGAATAGTAAAGGCTTAGATTCAAGTCATATTGCCTATGAAGTGACCGATTTACAAAACATGTGTGGTAGTCTGGGCATATGTCCTTTGTTCCAATCAATTCGGTTATGTGGGTTCCTTGAGAGTCCCCATTTAAAAGTGATGGGCTCGAGGCTAGTAATACCATGAACAAATTCCCACTAAGTTTTTCTCAACGACCACTATAAAACATCTGGTAAGTTATTGTTTTAATTCCAAGCTATTTGTCACTGTAAATATCAATATATTGGTCTAAAATAATATTTTGTTCTTGGCCCAAGTTATCCTACAGCGATCACTAAAGGACCTCAAATAACCAGACATGTAAGGTGCAGATATATTCCAGAGAGCTTGGGGTGCATGTATAGAGTCCCGTATTGTAGCTATAGGTCTGAGATGAAATTTTAGGTATGTCCAAAATACTGTACGGGAGATGTATTTGTTTTTGTCTCTACACGTAAGGGCCATTTTACTTGACACGTATTGTTTAAAAGTCAAAACAAACTGTGACTTCAACCCAACATCATGTACTGGAACATAACTTTCGCAAGCGTGGCACACGATGAACTGTATGAAGCTCCATAACAGAGAATCCAACTATGTCATTAATAAAGCGAAACCGGTAGGGGAAAAACAGTGAGCAAAGGTGACGGCGAAAAAATTTGGCGAAAATAAATGAACGATGCAGATCAATTTCATCGTCTTGCATCCTTTGAAGATGACTCTCCACCATTGATAGCACACACCAGACCAGTTCACCTCATAGAGGAAACATCTTTGGCATAATTAATATAATAAAATAAAATAAATTTAAATTTAAAAACATTAAAATAGAGTAAATACAAATTAAAAAATATATTATATATAATTATTATGTTGAAATATAATTTATTAATTTATACTTAATATTATACTTTTATAAATAAAATATATTTAATTTGTTAAATTTAAATATTCTTAAAAATACTAAAATTTTTTTTAAAATAAAATAAATATTAAATAAATTAATAATTATATAATAAAAAAAATTATTATAAAATAAAACCTAAAATAAACTTTAGGTACTCCAAATGGATTTATTTGATGGATTGCTTTATACAACATGGGAAAGTGATATGCACACTCTCCTAAAAAATGCTCGCGTAATCAGGGGAGCTTGTATTTGTTAAAAAAAACCTTGCAAACTGTTTTTATGCTTCCCAAAAAAAATGAAAATTCGTTAATAAAATCATTACAACTCCTGATTAGTGGCCACTCTACTAATTAAACCATATTTTTTTTCAATTTTTTCAGAAAAAAACATTAAAAAAACATTCCTCCGGACCTTGGCTTGCCGTTCCATAAAAATTTTAGTAATGTAATTTACCTATCTATGGTTAAGCACGCTTGAGTTGGAGTAGTACTGGGATGGGTGACCTCCCGGGAAGTCCCGATGCTTCACCCCTGTGAGCATCACCTAGATGCAATGAGTGCTAAGTGGACCATTCATTAACATGAGAGATGGGTTCATGTGAACCACTACTCATGAAATATGGGTCATGTGTTTGACTCAAAAACTACGCAGTTAAACCCTAAAAAAAAATATCATAATTTGACACATTGCGAAAAATACCTCCTACTTATCAATTTAAAAAATGTTTAAAAAAATAACTTGGGGATATAATTCTTCCACGTCCAACGGAGTCTCAACAGTTGATTTTACATGGAGACCGGTTTACCTCACAGACGGAACGCCTTCATGGTAATTATGTTGCATCTGTTGGATTATGAAGTTCAAAAGTCATATTGTTTCTCCCGTCAAAACTCTTGCCTCTTTGTGTTCCTTATCCATTGTGGATATTGCTTTATAAAGAGATGTATTGCTGCTGTTATTGTATTGTATTCGTACTTCATACAGAGATAATAAAATATTTCCTTACTCCTATAAATATAGCTAATTTATGGTGAACCACGTAAATTGATTGTCTCATGTGTCTGATTATTATTTTCTGTTCTATTACTCTTTTTGCTCTCGCTGTTCCATTATTTTAACAGCATATAGATTTTTTTGTTTGACCAACAATTCGTAAAGCAATAGTGAGTTGGCCGCACATGTGCCAATTTGTGAAAACCCTAGTTAGTAGTGGAGGCACCATTTCTGTTGCATCATTCTTTTCACTATTTTTAATTCATTCACATGAAACACAAGTCCAAACAATTCCACCCAGGAAAGTTCTCTCCACATTCCTTCACCAACCAGTTTTCACCACTACCATCCTCTTTTCCATTATGTATGCTAAATCTGTCATATCTTACTGTGGGAGGCTGCATTATTGCCTTGGAAACAATAATAAAAACTGGGCAATACCATCTGATTCTTCACGCTAACAACATTGGCACCCAAAGTGACGACAACAATTTAAGGCGTGCTTATACTAAATGTGGTAAACGAATCCACCACGAAGCAAAGAGAGAGGGCTAAATTTTATTTTAATATCCTACTGAACTCCTATATAACATTCATATTGTTATGCAGCATGGCCGAATGTTGTAATTTGTTTGTGAAATGGAGCAAGTGAAGAATGTCATACAAGTGAAATTGGAGATTGTGGGGGCAAAAAATATTGCAGTCAAGGGTAGGTGCAAAGATAGTTTGTTTGTTCGATACCATGTAGAAAAAAACACAAGGGTGGATACAAAGGAAGTTGAAGCATCCTCAGAGCCTCAATGGGGACAGACTTTCCAGTTGGAGTGTGGAGGAAAAGGAATTCATGATATGTTTTCAGAGCTACTTGTCTTTGAAGTGAGGAGGAGAAGTAGAAGAGTATTTGGAGGATTGAAAAAGCCCAGTAAAGTTGTAGGACGGCTTCAAATTCCGTGGAAGGAATTGTTGTTAACGTTATCAATAAACAATTGCTTTCTGTTACAGTCGTCTGTTACGCGAGGGCTGCCTCCCACTTTGGAACTTACAATTTCTCTTACTCTTCCGAGTTCGCTTGCAATACAAATATATGAAGGAGAGAAGGAAAGTATTTACGACAGATGTAAAGATTCATGGGGTGAGTTCTGTTGATTCGTTTAGTCGCTGTACGTGAAATTTTATCAAACTGTTTTTGCCATAGATATTTGATTTCTAAAGTGGTATTCTGTTGTGTTGTGTGTTTCATTTTTTGCAGATGGTGAAGCTATGCACGAGAGCAGAAATGTGAGCCGTGTGAATAGATATGCGAGGCGTTTGGATCGGGATCAGTGTGCTTGTGGAGGGCGAATATGCCTCGCTCATCAAGAAGAAAACGGAGTAAACTTTTAGGCTGAAATATTCCTTCATTTTACGAGAATTCAGGTTGGATAAAATGGAAACCAGCAATGGCTTGCATTGCTTTCTTAGCTCTAATCATTTAGGGTTGTTATGATCGAACGTTTAAGCTTAAACCTCATATGTACCAAGCAAGCTAAATTTGCTTGCCTCTCGAATTCAATGAAACATATCCTACAATTATTTTTGAGTCTTAGCACCAACTGGACATGAATTATTGTAAAGAAAAAATAACTTTCATTAATGTTTTGATTGGTAAAGTTTAACCAGCCGGTGCGTTGTAAAATGGCCGGCTGGTCGAAAACCTCTCGACGGAAAACTTGTCAACAAATTCATTGACAAACCATCTCATTGGACTGGTCAAAATCAGTTTAGTTGGATGGTCGAAAGTAAATGTCGACATGGATCAAAGTAGAAAAATCCATACACAGCCGACATAACAATGTGCTGGCTATTTACAGTGGGTGGTTTTGATTAGGGTAAAAAAATGGGATTTTGAAAGGGCCCATAGGCAAACAACAAAAACACTAAGAAGTCAAGGAACTCTGGAAAAACAATAACAAGAGATGAACAACTCCAAGGCTGTAGACTACAAAAACCAAAAAGATACTACACAAAGAGGATCCAACAGGGTTAGACACCCACCAAACAAAGACCTAGAACTGAATGCTCCAGGTGGCTTGAAACTAAAATGCTTTAGAGAGCATTGAGCCCTCCTAATATCCCCTTCAATTGTCTTACTAGTACGCATTTTCTTCTTAATCGAGCACTCGTCATTTGGATTCAAGTTGTAGTCAAACAAAACCAATTTCTTGCCATCCTTCTCTGAACCACAAGCCTCATAATGAGGCCTATTCTCCATAGGTGATTTATATAGTGGAGCCTCCACCCCACAATGATCTATCAATGATTCATTAACAAGCTAAGAAGTAGGAGGCACCTCCTAGACCTTATACCTCCCCAAACTTTTCTCCCTTTGGTTATACATGCAACATGACATCAGATGACCTGCTTTGTTGCATTTGAGGCACAACACCCCAAATTCTTCATAGACTATTTCATGTACTTATTTCCCAAGCTTGGAATAAAAGGTGATAGAAGATAGAAGCACCTTGTCAACATCAACATTAACACAAAATCTAGCAACCAATAGTCATTTTCTTGATTTGGTCACTAAATCCACATCAATGAACTACCTGATGGAGTTTGCAACACCTTCTAGCACCTCTTCATCCAAATATTTCAAGGGTAGCTCGAGAAGTCTAACCCAAATAAGGACTTGCTTAAAGACCTCCTTCTCTGGGTTGAAACCAGGGTACCAATTTTTGAGTGGTAACTCTAATCTGCCAAGAAACCATGGACCAAACAGCATAACTTGAGTGCAGTCTTCTTAATTGGAGAAAGAAATCAAGAAGAAGTCCATACCCATGGGTGAGATAACCATATGGCTACTCAACCACCATTTCCTTAGAGCCCAAGACCTGAACACATCAATGTTAGGTATAGAGCCTAAAAACTTACTGACGAGGGCATTCCTTAGCCTAGAAGTAGCTCTTTCAATAAGGAGATCTGAAATACTGACGATAGTCAACTAGTCATCACTACATGAGCCCTAGGGTGAATAGTAGGAGTGTCTGTGCCATGCTTTCTAACAGAGTCACATGACTCAATGTTCTTTCCTATAGCCTTCTCACGTGACTCCCACAAAGCCCCATCCATGCTTGATAGTGCCCCGCCTTTCTTTGAAATACCAATGCCACCAAAAGTATTAGCAGGTTCCCTACCAACCATGGAAGAGAGCCAACCAACTATAGCTACGATGTCTAAGTCTGGCAAGGGAAGCAACACCTTTGCAAACACCATTCTAGAGGACCCAAATCAACTCAACTGACCAGAGGGCAGTCTAAAACCCTTGCACAAGCCCTTACATGAAGAAGAGAGGGAAACCTTGCCACTTGAAACCATTGAAACCCATGACAAGGGTAGACCAGATCTAGTTGTAGGAGGGGAGATGAAATGGCCAACACTAGACCCTACAACAAAAGAGTAATCTAGGCCATTACCAAAGTAAGATTTCCTAGGAGTAGTAGTCAAGCCAATGCTCTAGCATGCCTCTAGCCATAAATCCAAAACATTGACACCATCCTCTTCATCATATGCCTCTCTCCATTCATCAGTGCCTTTGTCATAACCCCAAACACCATTGGTGCCATCCTTGTCATCATCTCCTCCCTCTCCATCCTAGTCACTACTGCCATTTTCCATTTCAAAAAGTGTGCTCAAACCACCACTCTTCTCCACTATTTTCTTATACATAATAGCCATTAATGTTACTTAGGTTAATTTATTTAGTTATGTATAAAAAATATAAATTAATTTAGGTAAATAAATGATAACTGGATATTTATAATTACTAAAATTGAATGTGGAGAGTGTAAATAAAAAATAAATGTATTTAGTTTGGTAATCGATAAATGTACAAAGAATGAAGAAGAACTAGATTTGGTAAATCTTGGGATAAGGAATAGTTAACATTAGATTATTAATTATATCAAAATTAGAATTTTCTATTGATTCTATGTAGGGACGAGTCTGATTTTTTGGGACTAATTGATGACTATGCTCTTATCCTATGTTGTTTATAACACTAGTGTGTTATAATGCACTCACATTATAACTTGCCTTGGAAAATACCAATCCTTAGGGTTGGATTTTCTTTGGGCATCCAACCCAAAGGGTTGGACTTGCATGTCAATGCCCAAAGACATGTTTTCTGTAAAATATAGAAAAATAACTAAGTGTCGAGCGTGCTCTCCATCAGGTTTGCACATTTTTCAATGTTGATTTGAAAAATGCCAGACTAACGTCAAGCTCTCTCTTACCTTTCTAACCATGTAATTTTTTCTACATTTTGAATATGTTAAGATTTTCATCTTCAATTTCTTTTTCTAATGTGTTCTTTTTTGCAGAAAACCTAGGTGTCATTTTTTACATGTTCATTGAAATTTGAAACAAATTACATTTTTACATTCTAGACTCTATTCTATACACATTGAAAAAATTTATTTTTGATTAGTTTTCCAAAAAATTAGGGGGGAGCATGCTCAAATTTTCATTTTTATGATGTGTCCACTTTGAAGATTCATAAAAAATCATATATTCATTAAAAAGTTAATAGAAAAATCAAGCATAAAGTACATGATGTTAGCTAATTTTTCATTGAAGCGATTTTTGAAATACTTAAAAAAAGTAGGAGGTATTTTTTGCATCATGTCAAATTATGATTTTATTTTAGGGTTTAATTGCGCGGTTTTTGAGTCAAACACATGACCCATATTTCATGAGTAGTGGTTCACATGAACCCATGAGATGGGTTCATGTGAACCACTACTCATGAAATATGGGTCATGTGTTTGACTCAAAAACCGCGCAGTTAAACCTTGAAATAAAATCATAATTATTTAAAAAAAGTCAACATTTTAGGGGGAGCACACCAGACACTATGTTATTTTTTTTGACAAAAATAGGAGCACTTTGTATGCTCCCCCTATTTGAATCTTTTGATTTCCACCATTTTTAAAAAAAAATAATAGTTTAGAAACTAGATTCCGAGCACTACAAATCTTGTTCTTATCACATCTTTTAATTTTGAGCATGGCTATCTTCAATTTCTGATCCAAGATTAGTTTTTACTAATTTCAAAAAAAAGTGGCCACTTTTGACCCCCTTTTGTTCCCCCATTTCCATGCACATACCCATTTCAAGACTATCATTTTCCAAGACTAAGGTGAATTGTTCAACAAGATACCAACATTCATACTTTATCTTAGATACTAAAGCTAAGTACACTCCTCCCTCATATTTAATTTTCTTATAAGAGCATTGTTTTACATGCTTAACATACCTAGCTGTCATTTTAATTCATCTATGTTGATTATGCTAATGTGTACATGAATTTGATTTAATTAACTTAGAAATTAATATCAAAGAAATATTTATTTTCTTCTACAAATATGTAAACCTGGTGAGTGCAGGATCAGGACCGGCCAAATAGTACCCCTGAGTTACAATGAAAAAGCTGAAAATAATCTTAAGTAACTTCAACTCAAAAATTGAATAAGTTATCTAGACATAATGTGAAAATAAGATAGTAATAAAATTTAGGAAAGTGAATGTAGTTTATGGGCTACTACTTAAAAAAAAAAAAAAAAAAAAAAAAAAAAATTGTGAGTATTGGATATTTCAATGAGGCACTACTAAATTTTAAAAAAAATAAAAAGTAGGTATCATTCTAGCCAACCTAAGTGTGAGAAAAAGAAAATATTTTTCTCCAAACTTTGGATTTAAGTAAATGACACATAAGCTGATGTGATGCATATTTTTATGAATTTTTTCAAAAAATAAATAATTATTTATGATTTTTTTACTATGAATTTTTAAAAATATTAAAAAATAATTTTCTTGCCATCCTAACTTGGTGAAAAATAAATGAAATTTAAAACTTAGGAAAAAACTATAACCAATAAAGCTAAGAATGTCACACATCTTTTGGATTTAGAAAAGGATAATTAGTTTGAAAGTTATGAATGTTTTCCCATATGTATATCAATCAAAAATCAAACATATTGCATGTAAAAAAAAAAAATTACCTATTAAAATTATAATGAGGCATATATTATATTTTTAGAATCTTCATAGTTTCTCCTACAAATCCTTTTTATTTTATTAAATTTAGTTACAAGAAAACCCATCATTCAAGGATGAAGTCATGGAAAATTTTAGGATAACACTAAAGGAGTGGTTATTCAAGTTTCTTTCGCAAGTTTTGGACTCCCTCTTGCCTAAATCTAAGGTAATCTCAAGACATTTTTGGACACAATCCATATTTGAGCTAGAAATATTAACACTTTTTACATCCAAATTTAAATAACAATCTAAATATTAAAACTTTTTTATCTAGTAGGATTTGTTTTACATTGCCACTATTTGGCCCATCATGATTTTACTCTCACCATAAATATATGTTTTATTTCTTTACACATATTAATTTTACATTTATCGTGATTAATTTATTTGTCATCTTATATTGGTAAAATTTACATAGGCCATTTCCCATTAGTTTTGTGCCCATTGTGGGTGAATGTCTTAATAGTTTACATATTGACAAATTATACAATTTTGTGTGAAGTTGGGCTCATTCACCTAGCCTTTACTTATCACTGTACACATACATCCACATACATTTATTTCCACTTTATTCATCCCTGCACATCATCCCATATAGCCTTCAATTAGGACTCCACACATATATCGATATTTATCCCCTATACAACCAAGATTATTTGCCTACCTAGGGTCATTTCCACAATCGTGGGTCGACCCCACAGACACGGATTTGACCCTTACCTTTTCAAAATTTAAATTCAAATTTGGTTGATTCCTACTTATTCTACTAGTTGTTGTGAGCCAACTAAACACACATCTACATGATTTCATGTTGTTCACTTGTATTTAAAGGCATTCATTTGCATTCATTTTACATCCTTTCATTCTAGAAGCATTCAATGAGTAATTAATAGAAAACACTTCAGCTTAGTGCATTCAAAGGAGTAATGAATTTGGATGATACATCATTCTAGCATGCTTGTTTGTTGTCTTTAATCTTTTACACACATTTTTGAGGTTGAGCTAGGTAAAAATGTCTTCTTTGGACATAACAACAATCCTTCCAAGGTATTTTAAATACCACCATTGAACAGGGTCAAATATATGCAAATAGGGCAAATCTACAACCATGAAATAGACCCAAACTTGCAAACTCGACTCAAGAGAGCAAAAGTTCAACAGATGATCCAAGATTTCTTTTAACAGAGATCTTTTATTGAACTAACAACAATCAAATTTAAAATCTTCATCAAATAATAGTCATTCTTCAATTATAAAACTATATACCATTATCTATTATCCATTACATTTCCTTTTTATATTTTAACATTTAATTTTAAAATACATTAACTTACAAAATTACCATAACTTTTATTTAAATAACATTTTATTTGGTTTGCTTAAATTAAACGATTTTCCTTTACACATAAAGAACATCCAAATTAATCCTAAAATTTGTTTTATTTCCATAGACATTTACATGCAATCGCATTGTGCCCCCTCGATGAATATTAAAAGTAAATGACTCAACTTCATATATTTAAGTCAAAAAGCGAAAAGGGAATTTGTAAATGGTCGTCATTTTTGAAACTCTACGATAATGCTATTATATTACTTTATTTAAACATTTATTTATTGGATTAGAAATTAATGTAGGTAAGGATTTGAATTTTAGTGGATTTTAATCATCATGATCTCATCACATTTTTAATGGTAATTAGAAATACATCATTCTATTTAAATATTATTTATTTTAATGGTCAAAAAGTCAATAGTAATTTTAGGGTAATTAGGATTACATCACTCTACTTAAACATCATCCATTTCAATAGTCAAACCGTCAATATCAATTTTACACCTCATCCACTACAAAGAGTGGTAAATAATTGTCTTATTTTCATTGGCCAAAATTAACTTTTGACTATTGAAGTGGATGATGTTTAAGAAGGTAAAGCTTAACCAGCCGACACATTGTAACACAACCGGCTGGTCGAAATCCTCTCACTGAACTGTTTTCACAATTCGATAGACGTGAAATAGGGTTGAACATGTTAACAGAGTTGCATTGAACAGGTCAAGAGAGAAAATCCACATAAATTGAAGTAAAAAATTCCGTAAACAGCTACAAAAATTCTGTAAACAATACGCCGTAAGAATACCCATAATATAAGGTTTTAAAAATAGTTGAAAATAAAAAACAATACATTAAATAATGAGCAGCAACAATTAAGAGGAGATTAGGAGGAGATGGGAATGGTTAAGCTGTTGACAAATAATTTTTTTAATGTTAGAGTGTTTCTGGATTCAACTTATGTTTTTGTTTCTACGTTTTGGATCATACTTAATAATCCATTATCAAGAAGAGAAGATGATGTTTTGGATCATACTCAATGATCCATTATGAGGGAAAGGAATCACACATTATTATCATGGACTGTGGAAAACCGCTCATGTCTATTAATTTTTTTAATTTTTTTTGAAGTGACAAATTACAAACAGTAACCACAGGGCAAAACTTCGACATTGCAAATCGTCTCTGTCGACCTTTTCAACTGCTTTTTCATACAATGGACCGAAATAGACAAGTCGAGAAGATTTCTACTTGCAGCTGTTTAAGCTTTACCGCAAAAGACCGGCCAAGATTACAGTATATTCAGACATTTAAACAATTACAGCAACAGCATCCCTGATTTTTTCAGAGATATTTTATTACAACTTTTTCAAGTGGTGGCGGACAAGACTTCTGTATATCATGCGACTTAAACAAAATACGTTTGCTTTACGCTTGACCGAAAAAATGGGTGTCCCGATGAGCTATGCACGCGTGTCCTCCACATCCGCAGTCGTCCCGTTCCAAACGCCTGGCTCGCCTCTTTACATTTCTACTTCCGTCTCTGCACTGCCCATTTTCTGGGCATCCTCCTCCCACAAACACAGCACATGAGCAATCTATCAATAAAGATAATACAAGACCTTAAATTAAACTCAAGGAACTATAACAACTTACCGCGTGAATCGCTCTTCATCTTGACTGTTTCTTTCCATGGAAGAGCTGTATCAGATTGAGCAAGTGTAACCCACAGTGCAATCTGCAAAGCAGAAGTGGGCAGAGGCACTAGATCAGGTGATGGTCCTACGTTTTCCTTCTCTTTTCCCTCCTCCACCAACGGAAACCACTTGTTTATTGAAAGACTGGGATATGATAATATCTCCTTCCACGAAACTTCAACCCTTCCCAACAATTTGCTCTTTAATCCTCCAAATACTCCTATTCTTCTTCTCCACCTCACTTCAAATACAACTGTCCCCGGTGCTGTTATTAATGCAGATAACATTTCATCTATTCCTTTTCCCTCACATTCCAAGCAGAATGCTTCTCCCCATTGGGGCTCTGGTGAGGCCTCAACCTTCTTCGTATTCACTGCTATGTTCTCGTTTAGATAATATCGAACAAACAAACTGCCTTTGCAGCCTGGCTGAATTGCAATATTTCTTGCTCTCACAATCTCCAACTTCAGCTGCATAGAACATCTTTGCTTTTTCTCTTCCATTGAAGCTGCAGAATGGTTGCAGTTTATTTATGACTGAGTTGTTCAAACCAGAGCTCTGCCTTGCAAATACTTGGCCAAATCTTTGAGAACAGGATGTTGAAGGAGGGTGTAAATAGTCAAACATGGAGGTGCAGGGCTATTCATGGATGGGTGTTCCAATTGGAGTAGTTAGAAAAAGGGTGATAGTGGATTAAATCTTAGTCCATGAAAGCAATAAGCATTACCTATAAATCTATTATCTATTAGCACAAGGTATTGGATTGATGTATCTGGTGATGTGGTGTGTATGGATTCTTAATTTGTTTGTTGAATCCACAAGTATGAGGATTTATGTTGCAACCCATAGTGATGAAATTTGGTGGCAAGGCTATTCTTCGTACAAATGCACTAATAAAATGTAGGTCATGGGTTCAAACCACAACTTATTTGTATAAAAACACACTTCAAAAATATTCCAAGTATTTCTCTAAGTGAGAGACGGACATTCATGTATATTCGATGGCCATACATGCAAATTTGTATGGAGAATAGGCACAACAAAATTTGGTAATATTAACTAAGCATTCTTAAACAATTTTCATTTTATTTTAATTTATTAATAGATGGTCATACATGCAAATTTGTATGGAGAATAGGCACAACAAAATTTGGTAATATTAACTAAGCATTCTTAAACAATTTTCATTTTATTTTAATTTATTAATAGAAAGTAACCAAATCAAGAATCTTGAAAATGATTTAAACCCACTAAAACATAATTGTTTGTCAATTATTTTTTAAAACTAACAATTATGTTCTAAGGTTCAATAGGCATGTTGATAGGTGTTAGGACGAGGTGTCCTATGCCTTGCAATTTTCTAATGTTTGAATTATTTAATTTGTACTAATTATGTGTTCACATAGAAAAGGTTGTCCCACTTGATGTGATATTGTTTTCCAAATGTGGAAAATGTAAAATCTAACATTCATTTGGCAAGTTGTAACTAGCACTTAGTGTCATGGAAGTTGCTAAAAGCAACTATGACATTTGTAAGATGTGAAGGTGTTACTTTAGGAAGAACCATGAAAAAGCTAAGTTAAGTGTGAGCTTGAAAAACAAGGAGAATTTCTAGCCAATGCATGAGAGCATCTTTCTAAAAGGTGGATGTCCAAAATAGTAATGCATGGGTTGATGGCATTATGCAATACTTCAATTATTCTAGGATTATACCATGGAATTAACTCCATGAAGCTAGTAGTTGGAAATATTCTTTTTCTCCTAATAGAGCATTGTAACTCTAATAGTGTATTGAAGTTAAGAAAAGCCAAAAATTTGTCTGAGAAAGATGTTCAAAATTGTTATCATGAAGTTGCTATTTGTAGAGGGAATAAAACAACAAAAGGAAAGATGTGGGCGACATGCATTATGGAAGTCTGAAAAAATAAAATGCACAAATAGACATGTGGCTTCCAAAATAGTTATACAATTTAAGTTTATCAAGGATGATTCTATGATTTTGAAGACATCTCCACAATTGTGGAAAATTCATAAATGACATAAAAATAATAAAAGTTATAATTATGGAGAAATACATTGGAAAATAAAAAACTAGAATAAAAAATATAAAATTAGCACTTGGATTGAGAATAAGCTAGTAAAAAAGGCTAAGTAAGTCCTAAAACATGCTAAGAGAATAAATGCTAAAATGAGAGTAGAAATTGTAAAGTATAAAAGTTCCAACTACAGTTATAAAGAAAGGGGCCAACACAAGTCCAACATTTTAACTTGAAGCATCTAAAATTGATATATATGTTTAAAATTTTGAAATGATGTCAACTAATAAAGTGTAAATATTTCAGTGTAGTTTATGACTATTTTTCTTTTTTAAATAGAAAATTGGTAAATGTTATATATATATATAGAGAGAGAGAGATATATATATATATATATATATATTTAAATGTCATTAGTGTTTGAATGTTGAAAAAAAGTTGATAAAGTGAGGTTGGTGGGACATCATGTTATTTGTGACATTTTTTCTTTTTTGCCATTATTTTCCATATTGTGAACTTGAATTATTAGTGCTATGAAAAATATTAATTTTGATAAATATTTTAAATAAATGTTTAAAATTTCATGTCTTAAAAACATGAAACACTTTGATGGGACATCAAAAGATTTTGTTGACTATTTATAAAAATGAGAAAAAAGAAACATATTGGCACAACTAGAAATCTCTCCTCAAGTGGGAGAATGTTAGAACTTTGGTGGGTTATTCACCTACAAAGAGTTTCTAGTAAGTTCCTAATGAGAGAAGTTGATGAACTTGGTTTAGTTCATATTAATAGTGTTTGATTATAGACTGGTAAATAGCTATAGAGTTAGTTGTAGTGAGCTATGGTAAGTTGTGTTGAGCTTTAGATATATTGTGGTATAGAATGAAGGCTTGTATATGTCTAGTGTTGCTATGGTTGTAACCACAAATCATTTGGAGTTGAACTCACAATCACATAATTGTCTAAGTACTTACTAGAGTGTGTATGATAGTGTAGGTGCACATGTGGCATTACTAGAGTACATGCGATGACAACTAGGAGCATGGTGATGTTCTAGCGGATGCTCAAAGGGAGCATATCCAGTTAAAAGTAATCATGTGTTTGTCTCTACTATCACAAGTTGTAGATGGTGTTTCTAGTTATAGTTTAAGAAAACATGTTCATGATTTAGGTATAGATGGTCAACAACATTTGACTAAGTGTGAGCAACAATAGTTTATCATGTGAAGTGATTTCCATATGGAGAAGTCATTTTTTATATAATGTGTGATATGTTGATGTCATAGTATGGTCATGTTATGGTTGTGAGACTCTTGGTATTAGGGATTGCATGCAAAAGATATCACTTAAATGCAAATAAAAATTAAACAGAGGAATAAAAAATACACAGAAATAATAACAACGAGAGACAATTTTTAACGTGGTTCACCCAAACTCGGGCTACATCCACCAATAAAGAGTCCAATATTATTATCCAGCAAATCAAACTGATTACAACCAGCAATTCTTGCAACTCAATACCATTGCAAATGCTACAATACAATATCAACAGAAACCCTAACCCTTATCCATTTTTATCAAGACTTATGTCAGTTACAAAATAGAGTTTTTTTATGTCGACCAATAGAAAAAAACTCTCGATGCCTTTATAAAATAATAAAAATTGTTTGACCCCATAAGGGGCACTGCCTCTTGACCCCGTCTTGGGGGCACTGCCCACAAACCACCGTTGAATAATTTGGGGGGAAACTACACCGATAAAAGTGGGGAAAATTTAACCTCTGAGACTGATTAGGCTCCATATAACAACAATCTCCCACTTGGAGACTGATCAGACTCCACACCATATCATCTCCCACATGGAGACTGATCATAACACTACTGACCCTATAGCTCCCACTAGAAATAAACACCCTGGACCCTGTTGTTTTGATTTTATTATTTTCAGTCTTGAAAACCAACTGAAGCTGAAGAGAAGCTCAGCTTCTCCCTTGGCACTACCTTTGTAAACATATCCGCTAGATTTTCATCTATATGTATCTTTTCCAGCTGTAACTATTCATCATCCAACACCGACTGGATGAAGTGATACCATAGCTGTATGTGTTTGGTCTTTGAATGCAAGGCAGAATTATTTGCAAGATGTATCGCACTCTGACTGTCCATAAATAAATAAATATTAGTCTGTTGTTTGCCCAATTCTTCCATGAAAGATTGTAGCCATATCATCTCCTTGCTTGCCTCTGTTGCAGCTACATACTCTGTCTCTGTGGTGGATAAAGCAACCACCTTTTTGCAACCTGGAGATCCAACTCACCGTTGTCCCACCTATAGTAAAGACATAACCTGTAGTACTCTGCTTGGTATCAATATCCCCTGCCAAATCTGAGTCCACATAGCCTGCTAAATTAGTATTAGAGCCCCCAAAACATAAATATTTATTAGATGTACCTCTCAAATATCTGAGAATCTATTTTACCACATTCTAATGCTCCAATCCGGGATTACTCATATACCTGCTTATGACTCCTACAGCATGTGCAATATCTGGTCTCGTGCATACAATGGCATACATTAAACTTCCTACGGCTGAAACATATGGTACCTTGGACATTTTTTCTTTCTCCTCTTATGTCTTAGGACACATCTCCTTAAGAAATCTCAAATGACTAGGCAAAGGTGTGCTGACATCTTTTGCATCCTCCATATGGAATATCTGCAACACCTTTTCAACATAATCAGCCTGAGATAGAGTTAATTTTCTATTCTTCCTATCTCTGCAAATTTTCATACCAAGGATTTGTTTTGCTTCCCCTAAATCCTTCATAGAAAATGAATGTGCTAACTGTTGTTTTAACTCTCTTATGTGAGCCATGTTAGACCCTGCTATAAGCATGTCATCAACATATAAACATAAAAGAATGTAGCTATCATTATCCAACCTCTTAAAATAAACACAATGGTTAGAATTACATCAGCTGTAGCCTTGCTCAACCATAAAACTATCAAATTTCAAATACCATTGTCGAGGTGCTTGTTTCAAGCCATATAAACTCTTCTTCAATTTACACACCAACTTCTCCTTACCTTTGACCTCAAATCCCTATGGTTGTTCCATATATATCTTCTCCTCAAATCACCATGGAGAAAGGCAGTTTTCACATCTAGCTGTTCCAAATGCAAATCTTCAGTAGCCACAATACTTAAAACAATACGAATAGAAGTCATCTTAAGAACCGGAGAAAAAATCTCATCAAAATCAATACCTTTTTTCTGTGCAAATCCTTTTACAACTAACCTGGCTTTAAATCTTTTCTTACCTCCATCTTCCTCTTTCAGCCTATAAACCCATTTATTTGGTAAAGCCTTTTTATCTGCAGGCAACTTGTAAACATAAATCTCAAGTCTGATTTAAGGAGTCCATTTCTTCTTTCATTGCAAGCTCACATTAAACTTTTTGTATCCACTTGCATGGCTTCATCATACCCTTCTGGTTCACCAACATCTATTAAAAAAATAGAATACAAAGAGGGAGAAAACCTTTTAGGAGGTCTACTTAGCCTTGTTGACTGTCTAACATTCACTAGAGTTTGTGGTATTTCTTGTTGTTGTTGCGGAGCATGAGGAACCATTAGAACATCACTATCTAGAGTATCATTCAACACCACATAATCTTTTTTCTTTCTTCTCATGCTTCTGCAATTGATCTTTGTACAACACCTTCGCATTGAATACAACATCCCTGCTTCTCACAATTTTTATATTTTCAACATCCCAAAGCCTATAACCAAATGCATCAATGCCATATCTAATGAAGATACACTTTTTTTATTTTGCATCCAGCTTGGTTCTATTTTTAGAATCTACATGTGCAAATGCTTCACATCTGAAGGTTTTGAGAAAAAAATAACTCACCTTCTTACCTGTCCATGCTTCCTCTGGAATACCACAGCCCAAAGGAACTGAAAGACCTCTGATAATTAAATATACAATGGTGTTGACAGCCTCTGCCCACATGTTTCAAGGCAGCCCAACATGCAATCTCATGGTCCTTGCACACTCCATTATTGTCCTATTCATGCGCTTAGCCACTCCATTCTCTTGTGGAGTCCCTGGAACTATTTTCTACCTATGAATTCCATTAAAGGAACAATAATCCTCAAATTATTTTCTGCAATACTCACCACCATTATTAGATCTGAGACATTTTAATCTTTTACCCATCTCATTCTCAACCAAGCTTCTCCATTTCTTAAATGTTTCAAATACATCAGATTTCTGCCTAAGGAAATAAATCCAAACCTTCATTGTTGCATCATCTATGAATGTAACATAATACTGAGAGCCACCGAGAGAAGATACCTGAGCTAGTCCCCATACATCTGTATGCACAAGCTCTAACTTTTCATCTTTCTTTTGCTTCCCATCCTTGAGAAAACTAACTCTCTTTTGTTTGCCATACACACAACTTTCACAGAAATCCATATTAATACATTTCAGACTTGGTAAAAATTTCTTAGAATGAAGTACCTTCATACCTTTTTCACTCATATGCCCAAGTTTGTTATGCCACAGTGTTATCTCAGAACCTGCAGTAACTATTTCAGTCTCTTCCTGCGAACCCATAGCAACTGTTCCTAAACTTGTTTGGATTTTCTCTGCAACAACTAAAGTAGAAGGAATAGTATGACCTGTACAAAGATATAAGGTGTCCACTTTCACACCTTTTTCTACTATTAAGGCACCTCTTGAAACCTTCCAATTTTTATCACTGAAAGTAACTATGCAACCTTCATTAGCTAGCTACCCTACTGAAATTAAATTCCTACTCAACCTTGGAATGTGCTTTACCTCTTGTAGTAGCCAATGATTCCCATTTTGTAACTTAATCTTGATTCTTCCCTTTCCAACAATCTGACAGGGTTCGTTATCTCCCAAATAAACTAGCCCAAAATCCCCTTGGACATAGTCAAGAAAATAACTTCTATGGGGCATAGCATGAAATGAGGCTCCTCAATCTAAAACCTATGAATCATCAGCATTATCTAGGGAAAGAATCAAAGCATCATCTTCAAACTTATTACTTACCACATTTGCCTCTTTATTGCCTTCTCATTTGTCTCCTTCTTTATTCTTCCAAGACCAGTAATCTTTCTTTAGATGACCTGGTTTCCCACAGTACTAGCAATCCTTCTGTCCTCTGGATTGGGACCTCTTATCCTTTGATTTTCCTCTCTCCTTTGATCTGCCCCTGCTTTCTGCATTCAAAACACTACCTGATGTGGACCCTCCTAAGCTTTTTCATCACATTTCCTCGCTAATGATAACACCAACAACATCATCAAATTTCAAAGTATTTGAACCAAAGACAGAGTTACTTACAACCATTACCAAGCTATTCCATCTTTCTGGCAAAGAACATAAAACCAAGAGAGCCCTCACCTCTTCATCAAATTTCACTTTTACAGAAGTCAACTGACTGGTAATCATATTAAACTCATTTAAATGATCTGTCCTAGATCCACCTTCAATCATTTTCAGATTAAATAAATGTTTCATGAGAAATACCTTATTTGAGGCTGAGGGTTTTTCATAGAATTTAGCCAAATCTTTCATCAGTTCATTTGTTGTCTTCACTTTTGTTATATTGAATGCCACATATGGTGCCAGGCACAACTGAATGGTTCCCAGTGCCTTCCTGTCTAGAAGATTCTAATGCTCATCAATCATTGCTACCAGTTTCTTGGCTATTCCTTCCAACAGCCTCCATAAATCCTTCTGATAGAGATAATCCTCCATCTGCATCTTCCATAACTGATAGTTCTGCCCATTGAATTTATCTACCTTCAATTTACCCTCATCTGCCATTGCTCCCACTCAACCGTGAGACCTTCCTGCAGACGATAATCGAACACAACCCGCTTTGATACCACTTGTTGGGAATTCCATGCAGAAGATATCAATTAAATGCAAATGAAAATTAAACAGAGGAATGCAAAATACATATAAATAATAACAGCGAGAGACAATTTTTAACATGGTTCACCCAAACTCGGGTTACATCCACCAATAGAGAGTCAAATATTATTATCCAGTAAATCAAACCAATTACAACCAGCAATCCTTGCAACTCAATACTACTACAAATGCTATAATACAATATCAACAGAAACCCTAACCCTTAGCAATTTTTATTAAGACTTATGTCTGTTACAAAATAGGGTTTTTTATGTCGACCAATAGAAAAATAACTCCTGACACCTTTATAAAATAATAAAAATCGTTTGACCCTGCAAGGGGCGCTGCCCCTTGACCCCGTCTTGGGGGCGCTTCCCCCAAACCCCCGTTAAATAATTTGGGGGGAAATCGTGCCAGTAAAAGTGGGGAAAATTTAACCTCTGAGTCTAATTAAGCTCCATATAACAACACTTGGTATTCTAAGTGGCAGTTAAAATATTGGAATTCCATGAGAATGACTTGGTAGCTCTATCTACTTATATGGATGGAGTGAGATATAGATTGTTGAATTGTTGTCATTGATGTCAAAGCAAGGACCCATTGATTGGGCACAATTGATTAGGTTTGTTGGTTTTGATGTCAAAGCTGCATTACAGATTGTCGGCACAATATTCATTGGCAAAATGTTCCAAGGCAAAGTATGTTAACAATAAATGTTCATAGGCATCTGTCAGAAAAATATTCTCAATCAAAACCTATCTTATATCGGCAACTTGGAAGAAAAGAGAAGTCAAATGACTTCTATCGGCAAACAGTTCCAAATAAGAACCTGTTTTATATCGAAAGCTTTGAAGAAAAGAGAGGTAAAATGTTTTATATTGGCAAAGTTTTTATTTTTCAAACTTGTTCGCCAGTTCAGCTTTTTGCAAATTTACTGAAAAAGAAGAAGGTGGTATAAAACAAGTATTTGAAGTGTTTGTAGAAAAACACTGTCAAGAAAATCTCAATTTCCCGAACTAGTTTGCAAGTTCGGCTTTTAGCCGATTTGCCGACTAGCCGATAAAGGCTTATGAAGGCAAGCATATCATATCTTTTGAATAGGCTAAGTCTTCAAGAGTTTTGAAGAGAAACAAAGTATTTCAAGTATTTTCCCCTCTTGTCAAGAAAGTGGATCTATGACTAACTAGTTTGAAAGTTAGTATTTTGCCCGATTCATCGACTAGGTGACATTTGGCCAAGATTGGACAGTGTGTGGAGCAAGAAAGGTAGTTCATGATAGTTGAAAATCACCGACAAAGAGAAGGTTGGTAACAAAGTTTAAGTTTGATATTTTTCTTTTTTTTTGGTAAGCTATTATAATGAATCAAAGTATAAAGTTTGTGTGATGGGCACTTTGCTGACAAAGTGTGCTAAAGTCCAAAGTTCGTAAAAAGCTATATTAGCTGATAAAGGCATAAGGTGATGAAGATAAAGGCATAAGGAGATAATACTGAGATTCTTAAACTTGAGAATTCACCAATAATGGAGGAAACAAGGCCAAGTTCGTAATGTTGGATTTTTGTCGATAAAGCATTTTGTGATGGAGATGGCTAAGGTTCGAAAAAGGGAGAAGTGGCTGATAAAAGGATGAAGGATAAAGTTTGTAAAAACAACTCTTTGCCGATAATGTGTACCACAAGAGATAGTTCTGAGAAATGTATTTTTTCTGATAAGAGGCATAAAGACTTTAAAGACAAAAGTTTAGAAAGTTTAGATTTTCCTGACAGAGGGCAATAAAAACCAATTTTGAAAAATTAACTTTTGCTGATAGAGAAGGAAGGAGTCTCAATTTTGAAAAACAAGATTTCATCGATAAAGGGCAATAAAGGCAAGTTTTGAAAAATTAAGTTTTTTTGATAAAATGACAAAGAACTGAGTTTGCAGTATTGTATTTTTGCCAATAAAGGTATATGCTCTCTGTCCAATGTAATACTTGCAAAAATTAAAGTGGCCACATATTAAATGACATATTACATGGATGAAAAGGCCACTTAAGTAACATTATGTTTGAGATGATCTTGCTAACTCTAAAGTGAATAGAATGATGGGATATTTCACCGATAAACAATTCTAAGCCTGATCTGGATCAGTTGCACAATAGTTAACAATTTGAAACTATCGATGTTTAGTTTGTGAGCAGTTGATGGTGGTTCAACTAATTGGGTGTATGTGTTTTTATACACATTAAATCTGTGGTGAATAGGTTACTTATTGAATCAAATATCTTTCGTTCACAGGCATAGACTGCAGAGTTTGCACGAATAGGTAGATTGTATTGAGAAGAGGGGAGGCTCTGTTAAAGTGAATAGAGAATGTAGAGAGTGTAAAGAGAGAAGAGAAGACTGTGTTAATGAAAACTCAGAGGGCAGGAGTGCAGATGAGATTGTATATGAATTGAAGGGTACATTTCTGGCTAGTGAAGAGCCAATGTCTACACATCAGAATTTGTAAGGATTCAGGGGTTGGTGCCTCATTGTATTGGGTTACTACTCAATAGGTGTACATTGTACCTGAAGGTTGAAGCCTCAAAACATTGTCTTAAGTGTCAATGTACCTGTAAGTTGGTGCTTACAAAACATCTGTAAAATCTTTTATTGTGAGGTTGGATTTGAGTAGTAGACTCAAGCAACATTCTCACCATGGTTTTTCCCTTTTGGGTTTTCCACGTAAATTTGGTGTCTCCTTGTGTGTGTGAGTGATTTATGTGTCCTTTTAATTCTTAACTACTAATTTGATTTTAAATTTTTAACATATACTGATTCACCCCCCCTCTCAGTGTATTAGTGTTCTTTCAACAATTGGTATCAGAGCCTTTTGTTCCTTGAAGAAAGTTTAACCACTTTAGGAAGATTTGATCTCAAGAACACTATGGTTGGACATGAGTGTTCTTCTTCAAATAAAGCACCATTATTTTATGGATCCAATTATGCTTCTAGAGATTCATAATGGAGGTGTACCTAACCTCTCTTGGATATGATATTTGGCAATCTGTTTTAGATGGTTACACACCACCAACATCTACTCCCACTACTGTTGAGAATAAAGATTGCACGAAAACAATGCCAAAGCAAAGAATACCATATTGTGTGGGCTAACCAACACATAATTTATAAAAGTCATACATTGTAAATCTGCTAAAGACATATGGGATAAACTTCACAAAATCTATGAGGGTTTTGATAAAGTCAAGCAAGCAAAACTGCAAACTCATAGGGGTAAGTTTTAGTCTCTGAAGATGAACAATGATGAGAATATTGCATCCTACATGCTCAGGGTAGATGAGGTAGTTAATGTAATCAGAGAACTCAGAGAAGATAGAAAAGATAAGGTGGTTGTAAAGAGTTCTAAGGTCTCTCCCACTGAAGTATGATTCTAAAGTCTCTACAATTGAAGAAGCAAAAGATCTGAATAAGTTTTCTATGGATGAATTATTTGGGTCAGTCACAAAATATGAGATGAGAAGTGAAAGTATAGGCTCAATAAGGAAAAAGTAGCATTTAAGACTTCCAAATCCAAGGAGATTGAAGTAGATTTAGAATTGATGCAGGAGCATCCTAGGTTGCAGAGAAATCTTGCATCAACCAAAAACATTTGCATTCTTTCTTTTCTTGCATTTTTAGCATTTTGTACTGCATTTCACCGCATCTTTATATTAGAGCTCACAGAGCAAGACTTAGCATCTACATATCATCATCTACATCATGTCCAAATTTTAGGACATTTGGACTTTTCTACTAAAAGTTATCAATATGAGAAGATCATCAGCTTTCACAGAGCAGACCATTCAGACAGTCAGTTCCGTGACTTGTGGAGCTAAATGAAACATCATACACAGTACATATTGATCAGATAGACATTCCTTGAGGTCTGCACCAAGTTTCATTCATTTGCGGAGCATTACTAGTTGTTGAAAGCTGACCTACTTGCTTCTACACATTACATCCTTCTTTGGAGTTTGTAACCTTCTTTGGCTGACGTGGAGGATTTCTTAAGCTTGGAGATGATATATATATAGATCTCTTAGAGGCATTAGGAAGTAGTTCATTAGTTGTTAGTTTTCAAATATGTTTGAGTTCAATTTCCTTTTCAAAAGGCACTCCAATGCCATATCTTGCATATTTGTTGTAACCCAGAAAGCAGGCCTATGAGCCCTTTGATTGTAGCCTACATGTTGCCAACATATAAGCATTCTGAATATATTATGTATTGAGCATTTGCATCTTCCATTACATTCTATGATTATGGTGTTTCTGTTGTGTTTACTCTAGCTGCATGATTTGGATAGTTCATTCTGTGAACCCTCCGACCATGATTGCATCAAGTGGTATTAGAGCGAAGTTTTGAATCCTTTGGGAAGTGAAGGCATTCCAAAAGATCTTGTGGTGAACCAACCACTGACCTAAGGTAGTCTACTTGCGTTTGTCAACATAGCACCGATTGTGAGGCAGTTGCTAGCTTGTAGTCATATTGCTGAATTGAGGCAGTCACACTATATCCTAGGAAGAGATGTCACTAAGGAGGGTGCCTGCTATGGGCACTGTTGCTGGAAGAATGGAAGAAATGATGGAAATGATGAAAATAATGAAATTTAGACTGTATGTTGTAGACGAAGATAGAAGAAGAGGACTAACCCCTAGACATGATGCTAAAAGTGATGATGAAGAATTTCAATCTATAGATCAAAATGAAGAAACCCTAGAAGAAGAAGAATCGGATTAGACGAAGATGTTGAAAGCTTATTTGAAGATCAGTAAGCTCGATCTAGAGTGGATGTACCAAATTACACTGGAATTTTGAATCTGGAGGAATTGATTGATTAGATAAATGACTTGGAGGAATACTTTGAATATGAATATATTGAAGATTCGAAGAAAGTAAGATTTGTAAAGACTATGTTGAAAGGACATGCTGCTATTTGGTGGAAAGAAGTTCAGTTGGATAGGAATAGGAGAGGAAAAGAAAAGATCATAAAATGGGATAAAATGGTGACAAAGTTGAAGAATTAGTTTATACTTGTTGACTATGAGTTGGAACTATTGAGGAGATTGCAGAGCTTGAGGCAAAAGGAGAAATCTGTGAAGGAGTATGTAGACACCTAAAAATGTCTTTTACCATCAAACCGACTCCCGACATCCCTAAACTATTAATTTCCTTTCTCTTCAATTAATTAAATTTTTATTTAATTAATTATCCCTTCGTCACCTAATTTTCTATCATTCTATCCCCAACAATTGAATTAATTTCATTAATTTAATAGTCCAAACTTAGCCATTTGATTTAATAAATATGCAATATTTATTTAATCAATTTCCCCCTTTTCACTAAATCTAATTAATTAGCTAAACCATGTTTAACTAATTAATTCAGCCTATTAATTGACCTATCCCTACCCTAGACAATTAAATAGCTATTATTTAATTGCCTACCCTAGCCTACCACATCCTAGCCCTAGGATTAATTAAATAAAACCTATATTTAATTAATCCTAACCTTTTATTTGGGTGGTCAAACCTAGTTTAACACCCTTCCCCACATCCTCTATATAAAAAATTGAAATATATCCACATAAGTCAATTTTTTATTTAAATACATCCTACATCACAATTAATTCTCCTTACACCCCCATACCTCATTTATCTCCACTTATCCCCAAATGAATTTTTAATCCATTTTACATTCCCCATATGAATCTTTAATTCATAAATATTTCATCTCACCCATACTCATTTAATTCCTCTTTTCCCCAAAATGAATAAAAGATTTACTTTTATTCCTAGCTCTCCATTCCTCCAAGATCAAATCTAGGCCATCCACATCACTTTCATCCTCCACCATTGATCTTCCAAATCAATCTCCACCCTTGGATCAAAATCCCTCCAAAATCTCTATAAATACAACATCCTTCAACCCATTTTGGGATCCAAGTTTTATGTAATGTTACCATGCCCAAATGTCTATTGAGTTACTCTTTAGTGAGTTGCATATTGAGATAGCATTTCACATTTGAATCATAAATTAGGGAATATCATGTCTTAGGAGCTCTTGGGTGCAAGTTTCCTTTCTCTTGATGAGATTGGGTCTTCTTATCTAGGTATAAAATATTTGTTTTGTTATGCATTTGGTTTGTGTTTCTACCTTGATTTGATTTTCCTAATCTACATTAGCACGCCCGGTGGGACCCACAAGGTCCATATCTAATCAACTTTTGTGACTTTTTGTTGTCTAGACGTGATTTTGTAGGACCACCGCTATCTACCCTATGCAGTGGCACTATCTTTAGTACGTATTGGTGCTATTTTGCAGTACGTTTCTTTCACAACTTTCACTCACAAATCTTTCTAACCTCTAGTTTTCCTATGGTTTCAGAGTGTTATCTGCGCTCTGTTTTGCAGGAATATTGAACAAAAGAAAGGGGAGGTTATGCCAAAAATTTGTTTAAAGACCCATGCACTTTAGCTTTCATTTGGTCTTGTTTTTTTCATTTGTTATGCTAACAGGACTAACAGGACCTCTTTTGTGTGCTGCCTAATCCTCTGTTTCACTCAGGAACACCTCTATTTCATAGGACAGACACGTATTAGCGCTATCGGCACCCAGATCAACGCTATTTTTGCTGTTGACCAGACCCTTCGACTGCATGCACAGTGGTGCATTGTCAAAGTCATATTAGCACCATTTTGTGTTTTAGTGCCTTCTATATGTCATAATAGTGCTATTCTATGTTCTAGCACTTTCTGTACAATGTATTAGTGTTATATATTGTTATGTCACAGTCTGTATGATTTATTAGCACATATTTGTAAATCAGTGCTATCTGGGTGCACATTAGCGCTATCTGTCTAGGGTCAAGTTTTCTTGATAGGTTTTTGTCAGTGTCGCCATTTGTTGTCCACAGTGGCGCCATTAGGTATCTATTTTAGCACTATTTTCAAAAGCTAAGTTTGCGTTCTGTGCAGGGAATGACAAGTGGTTTGCAGGTCATCACCCTCTTTTTTGCGGACATTAACAAGCTTTTGTAGGGTTTTTATCTCTAGTTTAACAAACATCTCAATTGGAAATTTAAAATGAATCCTTGCATGTTAGCTTAGACAAACATTTCGATTTGGTGCAATAAAATTGATCAACAAACAACAATCAAATCTTTGTGTGTGTGTGTGTTAGCTTAGAAAACAATTTGAATTTGGTGTTCTAAAATTGACAAGTGTGTGCCAACAACTATCAAAACATTTTGATTTTGGGGCTTTAAAAAGAACCACAAATTGCATCAATGGAATCATTGGATTAAAAAGAACAACAATCTGCATTCTTCACTCATATAATCAAGAAATAACCAATCTAATTTGTGTGAAGTGTTTTCGTGGTTTGTGTTTGTAGTGTGAAAAGTGTATGCTCTTCCCTCGCACCATTTGGTGACCTTGGGAATCAAACGCTTCTCACAACACTTGCATTAATCACCCCCAACATAATCTAAAGAACTAAAATGAACCATGTTTAGTGTGATGCAAGCACAAAGAATACGTATGCTCTCCCCTCACATCTTTGTATGAACTTGGGGATCAAAAGTATTTTTGTGGTTGTATTACTTTTGTTAATCCTTAGAGGGCCTGCCATCCCGCTTTGAAAGGTGGGAACGACCCAAACGGCAACAAGCTAAAGCCAAGCTCTTTCAAGCCACTATATAAAATAAAGTGTTTGGGACGAAAGTCACAAACAACAGGTGTTGTTGTGTTATACCGACAGCCAACCTCCCCCAAAACCCTCCAAGGTGTAACCCTTGGAGGCTGGGAGACTCCATAACGGAGAGTAGCACTGCCGCATGTATAACCACCTAAACAAAATTACTTACTATGAACCTTTGTTTAGCAAGCCAAAATCCTTCTATTTGTTGACACAGAAGGGAAACCTTTGAAGCGGCCCCAATTCATATGGTTCTTAGCTGAGGTAGTAGGGACAATCCAAAGGTTTGGTGAGGGTCAAGCCTTATAGGAAACCCAGATCTTGGTATACGTGAGAAGTGTGTACAGTTGTAAGGAGGAGTCGGTGCTACCAAGATCCTGGAGCTACCCGCTTTGAATAGGTGCAGCTAGGGGATTCAACAAATACTATCATATCTTCACCTTAGGTTGTGCAAAGTGCTTGTTTAACAAAAAATCACACGTCTTTTTCACAAACAAAAATCTTGGTTATTGTATGTTATTATGCTTGAATTTATTTACAAAACAACTTGCCAAGAAACAATGAGAATCATTTGATCAAATTCCAATCAAAACAAATCCAAAATTGCCATCAAAATCTATCTTTTTTAGGACCTCGACCAACACTGCCTTGTATCAGCATCATCTCTGTCTGATTTTGGCGCCATTTCACCTATGGATTGGTGCTATTTTCAGATTGACTTGCCTAAGACTAAGACCCATTCAGTTGTGATCTTCACCATCTGCTTTGCCATAATCCATATTCACATACCAAAAAATCATCCGAACCCCATCCATTTTCTCCTCAAATCTTCCTAATCATACCTTCACTTTGACCTTAGAGAATCAATCACTATCATTGTTGGACCCTTTGCTATATCATAATCTACTCAATTTCATACCCATTTATCTTCATTGATCTTTGCATACCTTTTGGACCAAACAGAAAAATCCTCATTACAAGAAATCGTTCCAAAATCCAAAAAACATATCCAAAATCTTTCAAAATCAAAACACCCAAAAACCCGTCATCCCTTTGAGCTAAAGCTAGATCTAGATTTCATCATTCACATCACATTTTGCTTGGAGAGTCATTAGTCTACCTTTCAAGTGAAATAATCATCCTTCTTTGTGTAAGGTCATTAGTCTACCCCAAACAAAGAGAAATATCCATTTGTGCGACACAAATCTAGATCTTACCTAAGCTCAATTTGTTGACCATCAAATCCTTTTGAAAAACATCATCCTAATCTCTCATATCGAACATCAAAATCAAACATCAACAATCTCTTCAAAACAAACATCATCCATCACCTACCTTTTGGTCCAAATTTGTGCAAAAAGTCAATACCGTCCACTTGTACCACCCTTAGATTAATACCTTTAGAAAGACATATTGATCTATTCATCACATCCTCTCTTCTACTCCATCTCACTACCACATCCATCTTTGGGTCTAACAATTTAATCCAAATTCTCTAAGGTCTCCATCCCCATTTCACTCCATCTCCAAAATCAAATCCATACACTTGCATGCCCATAACTAGATCACAACACAAGAAAAACCAAGCAATGGCAAAACAATATAAGGGCATAGGAATGCCTAATAACAATGACAGCACATACCAATCAACCAAACATACAACATACCCACGGTTTTTCAAATCCCAACATATAATGCCAATGAGAATCCTTTCCATTTCTTACAACAACCACCACCAACACCACCACCACATAATGTCCCCACCATGTCCCAATATGATCTAGATGTTTTGAGCTTTACACAAGATTCTGATAGCATGGACCTACTTGACAAAATCCTAAGGTCGGATCCAAATAGATATCTTGATTATTTCCTCAAAATTGGTGCTCAACCACCCCACAACATGACATCATCTCAACCATCCACCTCTAACGTCACTCCTACCACATCCTCCCAACCATCTACATCAAACACCCAACCTATCGTCCCACAAACATCAACTCCCACCATATCTACCACCAACAAAACCTCTAATGTCACCACATCTACAATCCCCACAAGTGTCTCCATTCCTACCACCTCTCAACCCATCATCACATCCACTACCACAACCACCATAAACTCTTCTATTCCACAAATCACCTTGGGCATACAAGGGAACCTCACGCATGCAAGTACTTCCATGAGTGTGCCTCCAACTAATTCTCAAACCATAGCATACCTAAGAAAATTATTCTCACAACCACCTTACAATGCGTCCAACCCATCCAATGTCCACCTATCAAACGTCAATCCATCCAATGTCACGTATCCACATAACACCATAGCATCATCAACACAACATAACCCCAATCCCTAAATACCACCACACATTCTCCAACAACTCTACGCTCACCAACAACACCTCGCACAAAACACCACCCCACAATATCAAAACGCAACCTCCCAAAATCTCCAACATCAAACACCACCCAATCTCCAACACCTCATCCATCAACAAACATACACACCCCAACCACAACCAACGCCGGATCTCACAACCATTGTACAGGCCTTGATCCAAAAGGTAGACGATATGCAATCTGGGGGCAAATGCAAACATTACTCTTTTGAGGATATTTGCCCCTATCCATTTGATCAGACATTGTACATGCCCCCTTTCCCCAAGAATTTTGAAATGCCAAAATTTGATAAATACAAGGGAAAGGGAGACCCTAGATATCATCTTAGGGAGTTTTACCTCGCTTGCTTAGAAGTCTCAAACAATGATACATACCTAATGAGACTATTTCCAAGAAGCCTCGGTGGACAAGCCGCTGAGTGGTTCACACATCTTCCCCTAGGCATTAGGTCTTTCCCTGAGCTTGTGGAAAAATTTGTGAATCATTTCTCCTATAACTTCAAGCATGAAATATCTATGACTGACCTTTGCAACACAAAACAAAAAAGTCAAGAATCCTTCACTTCCTTCTTGCAGAGGTGGAGAAGCTTAGCAAGCAAACTCCCTTGGCCAATTCCTGAAAAACAACTCGTCACCATGTTTGTGACTAACCTCAATCAGGAAATGGGGTTTCATTTACAAATCCTTTGTACATCTACCTTTGAAGAAGTCATCGACAAAGGTACAACCATAGAATGGGCCCTCATCGCTAAGGGCTCCATCAAATTATATGACTACAAGTCCAACAACAACAACAACAACAACAACAAACTCCATATCAACACCCCCAATACAAACAATGCCAATACGCAATCAAATGACAAACCACGCTATTGGGGGAAGAACAAGAACACATTGAACGACGGCGTCACTGATGTGAAGGCCGTCCAACATGTACAGAATCAACCACCTGCACATACATACACCACCAATATGAATAACCAACGGGGGAAATTCAAACAAAACAAATCTCGACGCCAATTCACACCTTTAGGAGAACCAATTGTGGATATCCTGGATAGGTGTCTAAAGAAAGGTTTGATCACTCTCCCAACTGTTACGCCTCGCCAAGAGAGTGAGCTCAAAGTGGCATGGTACAATGAGAACGATTATTGTGACTACCACCGCATAGTGGGACATAAGACCGCTAATTGCATGAAGTTAAAGCACTGTGTGCAAGACCTCATCGATCAGAACAAAGTCAATCTTGAGCAGAGCACCCAACCATCACCAAATGCCAATCTCAGAGCTTACAAGGATCCACTGCCTAACCATAATAAAGCCTCTTCATCCAATCAAGCATACAACGTCACCCCACCACCCGCATCCTATGACTCTATCATAGGACGGATAGAGCCATCATCTCACCATGTCAACACAATCACCATTCGGGTACAAGCACTCGATTGCACTGTCACAACCTGTCGTGGCCGTGTATCCATCCGCACAGCCCCTACCACTAAACAAACCCCCGCATCTACATCAGATTCCCTACCCCCTCGTCAAACCACACGTCCATCACCTACCAATCAGTATAACCTCCTAGAGCATCTAGGAAAGACCCCTGCACAAATATCCATACTTGAGTTACTCCGCACATCACCCCTTCAAAAAGACATCCTTGACAAAGCACTCTTGGAAACTCAAGTCCCTACCAACTTGAATGTGACCCAATTCCAAGCCATGGTAGGACATATCGCCCCACCTCACCATCTCACATTTTCAAAAAAGGATTTGCCCACTTCTAAACACTTACACAATAATGCCCTACACATTGAAGTCTATATCCACAAGCACATCATCAAAAGAGTTTTAATAGATGGTGGCTCTAGCCTAAACATATGCAATCTTAAACTCCTAAAACACTTGGGGTACTCAGATGTGGTTGTAGACTCCAGCGAGTGCATCACAATCAAAGGGTATGATGACACCGAACGGCTATCTGAAGGCACCATCAAGATCCCTATTCAAGTGGGACAGAAAATACTGGAAACAAAATGTCAGGTCCTTGATCTCGACCTCCCCTACAACATTCTTCTTAGCCGACCATGGATCCATGCCATGCAAGCGGTCCCATCTGCATTCCATCAATGCCTCAAGTTCCCTCACAATGGCACGGAGGTAACCATCTATGTCGACTCCTGTCCCTTCCAATACTGTAGTTTCTTGGAAGGCCATGACCGTACCTTCTGCCCATACAACAAAGCCACCACCAAAGCCAATCCAACATCTTCCACCTCATATATCGACCCCGCCAACATTGCCACCACTTCATCTAAAACACCACCACCGCCTGAGGTCCAGATCAAGCTCAGTTACATAGGATGTGGGGAATACGACCTACATGGTACCTTTTGTGTGGGCACATTACCCAATCCTAAAATGTTTGGCATCCCAAAGACAGAAGTAGCCAACACAGTTGTCATCAAGTGTAAACCATCACCCATCTTCGAGAAGAAACATCTCCTGGAGCAGGATGTGCTCAAAGACATATCATCCTGGCTATATAAAGACAAAGAATCTAAGCAGGAAGCTCCCATCATACCAACAAAAATCTATGGTAAAGGTTTAGAAATTGTCAAAAACATGGGTTATAAAGGACAAGGCAGTATTGGCCTTCATGAGCAGGGGATCGTGGAACCTGTCCAAGCAACAAGAAATCCCTACACCTAAGGGTTAGGATATGGTCAAACACAACGTATCCTCACTACCAACGAATGTATCTTAGCCGAGGTCGCTACGCTTTCCCTTAAGGTCGATAGCATCAATGAAACAAGCCATCAAGACTCCTTTAGTGACTTTGCCGATTTCTTGGACTCATCCATATGCACCATCTACACAGTCACCACCCTAGCCTCATCATCCAATGACTTACCACTTGTATACCTAGACCTCATAGATTGGGACCAACGAGAACCTCCTGTCTTTGACATAGCACCAAGCGATGAGGCCATCACTGAAATGATGGGGGTTAGAGATCATTTCCCCCTGGGAGATCACAGAGTAGGATACATCATGGAACTTGATACGCATGCCTATTTCAGGGAGACAACCCCTGCTTCCAGTCATAAAAACATAAAAATCAAACATGGATTTGATGGTGAAAACCGTTCTGCGGTAGTGTCAGATCCCAAAAAAGTAAAAATAAAAGATGCATCTTTTGGTGAAAATCTCCACGAGGTGCCAGGAGATGGAAGAATAGGCCTTCTTGAGATAGACAAAGTATACCATGATAGATCACCCATCCTAGTGGAGCCAGCTCAAGAGATGAATCTTGGGACAGAAGAATAGCCAAAAATCACTTTCAAGGTAGAAGCACTCAGCACACAAGAACAAGAAAACTTCTTGACATTCTTCAAACGTAGAAATCACAATTTTGCATGGACCTATGCAGACATGCCAGGGCTAGATCCTGCTTTGGTTGTCCATCACCTTGCAGTACGCCCTGATGTGAAACCTATAAAGCAGAAGCTCAAAAAAATGAATCCTCAGGTGGCCCTCCTAGTCAAAGCAGAGATAAAGAAACTACTGGATGTTGGATTCTTCTGACCAATCAACTATACTGAATGGGTTTCCAACTTAGTACCAGTAGCCAAACCAGATGGCCGAATCCACTGCTGCGCCGACTTCAGAGATCTTAACAAAGCCTGCCCAAAGGATGACTTCCCGTTGCCTAACATTGACATGATAGTGGATCTCATGGTAGGACATGAGATGCTATCCCTAATGGATGGATTTTCAAGGTACAACCAAATCCAGATCACAGAAGAAGACTAGCATAAGATAGCCTTCATATGTCCATGGGGGACATACTGCTAGGTGGTAATGTCGTCCAGTCTAAAGAATGTTGGAGCCACGTATCAAAGAGCTATGACTGTCATCTTCCATGATCTTTTCCACCACATCATGGAAGACTATGTTGCAAGTATGAGGTGAGCCAGTGTTGTCATTGATGTCAACATACTCATACTGCATTGACAAGAAGGATTTGATGAGCTTTGTGCTGAGGATATTAAGAAAATTAGCCTCAGTCAGGAACAGTGAAGAACAGTGATGAGAAGAAGGTAAATGTATTGTATAGGTTGAGAACCGGAGGATGTGGATTAAAGGGTTAGTAGATATGAGTCTTGAGATGTTACAGTTAAGATTTAAGAGGTCCGCATGAAGATCGGAAGGAGTTGTGGCTGCCGGTATAGAACCGGGTCCGGCAAGTATCCGGAGGTGACAGAGGATCACAAAAAGGTCCGGTGAGGTCCGGAATTGTATTATCATAATCTGCGGATTGGAAGGAGTGTTTGAGATGTCCTTGTGATGTGTCATCCTGATTTGTGTGTGATTTGGAGGTCCGGAAGTACCTCTTGCATTATGACAGTGGCGACAGACTGTGTTCTTGAAGTTCCGGATGAGGAAGACAAGAGATCCCAGTAAGCAGAGGAAGTGCGGATGTATCCGGACATTCAGACAGGCTTGTGAAGGTTCTTGGATCATTTTTAGGTTGTGTTGTTGGTCCGCATTGATGGTAGAGCCCGGAATTGAAGTTATTCTTCCGGATGAAGTTATTGCTCTGTTTAGCCGACCGGATGAGTTGTTCATCCTGCGAATGTTCTTGTGATGGCCGACCGGATGTGTTATTCATCTTGCGGACACTCCTATGGTTGTTTGCCGACTTAGATGCTTGTTCCTAAGTCGATGTCTTGTATAAATAATGATTTGTGAATTCATTTCAGAGTGTGGTGTGAGGATGAGCATGATATAGCGAAGAAACGTGCGAAAGGCAGAGCAGAGATTGTTGGGCTTAATTGGAACTGATCCGGACATGGTAGAGATGTCATTCTCCAGTTCAAGACTGTGATTTTTATCACTTTGTAGACAGTGTGTCTCCTTGTAGGCAGTGGGCCTCTTTGTGAGCAGTGTGCTCGGGCAGTGAGCCCTTATTGGCATGTGCCATTCATTTTTCTTTATTCTTCTAACAGAGAATAATTCTTGGGTTAATCACCCCGTGGTTTTTCCCTTAACCGGGTTTTCCACGTCAAAATCTTGGTGTTCAATGTGTTGATACTTATCTGCTCTTGTGTTTATGTATTATGCTTCCATGAATGATTATTTGATATGCTGCTAACTAACAACAGAGAATTAAGTGTTTGAAATAGAAGAAGTTCTATACAACTGATTCACCCCCCCCTCTCAGTTGTATGCCCTAGATCCAACAATTGGTATCAGAGCCAAGTTCCTCTGACAAGAGCTTAACCGCTTGAGGAGATCCAGGATGTCGTCATACAAGAAGGATAGTCCTAAGTTCGATGGAACAAACTTCACTCTCTGGAAAGGTCGCATGAAGTGTCACTTGGAATGCATGGGAAAAGCATACCTGGGTATGATTTCAAAACCATATGTACCTCCACAAGGTGGTCCGACAACTCTGAATGAAATCACAGAAGCTGAAAACAATCTGCGGACCAAGGAAGCTCTTCTAAGCGCATTGAATGACTCAGATCTCTCGAATGTCATTGACCTACCCACTGCATATGAGATCCTAACTAAACTGGAACTTCTGTATGAAGGAGATGAGTTTGTCAAAAGTGCAAGGTTGCAAAGTCTGAAAGGGAAATTTGAAAGATTGAAAATGAGAGATGATGAAAACATCACTACCTTTATGCCAAGGGTAAATGAGCTGGTATGTGGAATCAGAAATGCTGGTGGAACTTTAGATGAAAATGAGATTGTCTGCAAAATCCTAAGATCCCTTCCTGCTGCCTACAAAATCAAAGTTGCTGCCATTGATGAATTCAGAGCCCACACAACTGTCACAAGAGAACAACTGGCTGGCAAACTAGCTGCATTTGAAATGACCGAGTTTGGAGATGATCCTCCCAAGACTGAATCTGCTTTCAAAGCCAGTGCCTATGTGAAAGGCAAACAGAGATTTGATCCGGGTGAAAACTCATCAAAGAAAATGTCATGGTATGATCAAGCAAGAAGAGACATGGAAGAAGAAGAAGCAGAAACAGCTCAACTTGAAGCCCTCATTGCAAAGAGACTGCCAAGAGGATCCGGTAAGTATGAAGGAAAGCTACCCTTTAAGTGTTTCAACTGCAATAAGATTGGTCATTTTGCCTCAAGATGTCCGGAGAGATCTGCAAGATCTAATACTCACAGACAAAGGTTTCAAAAGAATTGCTATTATGTTCATGAAGAAGATGACAATGAAGGAGTAACAGATGATGAATCAGAACCAGGAAGCAAATCCGGAAATGAGTGGGTGTTTATAGCCATCAAGGAAGAAGATTCCTTGCTCTCTAAATTTGTCAATCACAAAGTTGTTGAAAAAGCCTTGGCTGCTCAAGTGGAAGAAAAGGATGATTGGGTTATTGACAGTGGATGTTCTCACCATATGACTGGTGACAAGAATAAGTTCTTAGACTTGGAAAGATATGAAGGAGGAATGGTAAAGTTTGGTGACAATTCTGCTGGCAGAATCAGAGGTAGGGGAACTATTTCCTTTGATGGTAAGAGCAAAATAGGAAATGTACTGTATGTTGAAGGATTGAAGCACAATCTTCTCAGTGTTGGTCAGTTAGTGGACAAAGGCTATGATCTCCGGTTCAAGAATGGAAAATGCAGAATCTTTACAAGCTCCGGAACTGAAATTGCATCCGGTACTCAGACAAGAGGTAACATCTTTCATCTGGTTGGTTCAAATAAAAGTTGTTTGTTTGTTCAAATTGATCAGAGTTGGTTATGGCATAGAAGAATGTGTCATGTAAATTTTGATAACATCATCAAAATAAGCAATACTCAGGCTGTGAGAGATCTTCCAAAGTTGATGAAACCTACAAATAGTGTGTGCAAAGAATGTCAGTTAGGCAAACAAAGCAGAGTCTCTTTTAAAAGCAAAGATCAGTCTTCTACCGGATTGTTGGAATTAGTACATACTGATCCATGTGGTCCGACAAGAATAAAGAGTCTGCAAGGTGATAGATATTTCATGTTGTTAATTGATGATCATTCCCGGATGATGTGGGTTACCTTTCTAAAAGAAAAATCAGAAGCTTTTGAGAAATTCAAAATCTTCAAGGCTATGGTGGAGAATCAAACCGGATTGAAACTAAAGTGTCTAAGGTCTGATAGAGGTGGTGAATTTACATCTGGTGAATTCATTGATTTTTGTGAGAAACAGGGTATAAGGAGACAATTGTCTGCTCCTAAGACTCCACAGCAGAATGGAGTAGTTGAGAGAAAGAACCGGACCATCCAGGAAGCTGCTAGGACAATGATGTTGGAAGCAAATGTTCCTCAAATGTTTTGGAAAGAAGCTATCAGCACTGCAGTCTACACTCTCAATCGAGTTCAAATCAGAAACAACACCGGTAAGACCCCCTATGAACTCTGGTTTGGCATCACTCCTACTGTGAAATATTTCAGAGTATTTGGTAGCAAGTGTTATATTAAAAGAGATGAAGATCTAGGAAAGTTTGATGCTAGAAGTGATGAAGGAATTTTCTTGGGCTACTCCACTCAAAGCAAAGCATACCGATGTTACAATAAGAGATTGAGGAAAATGATAGAAAGCACCAATGTAAAGGTTGATGAAGGAATTGAGAAGCCTTCAAGATTTTATGAGTTTGATGAAGATGACCAAGACAGTGTTCAAGGACCTCAATCCTCTCCGGTAAGACAGAGTCAGCCTGATCCGGTAAATCAGGAAGAAGAGATAAGTTTGAATGAGCCTGATCAAGAAACAACAGTACTGGATACTCCCAAAATTCCAAGGTATGTAAGACTGAATCACTCTGAAGACCAGATCATAGGTGACAGAAGCAAAGGTGTACAAACTAGAAGGAATATTGCTCAAGATCAGAATGAATGTTGTCTGATTTCAAAGATTGAACCTAAAACAATAAATGAAGCCTGCAATGATGAAAACTGGACCAAAGCAATGGAAGATGAACTGATGCAAATTGAGAAAAATCATACTTGGGGTCTTGTTCCCAGACCTAGAGACAGGAATGTAATTGGAACCAAGTGGGTCTTCCGGAAGAAACTAAATGAAGCTGGTGAAGTAATCAGAAACAAAGCTAGATTGGTCTGCAAAGGCTACTCTCAAATAGAAGGAATTGACTTTGAAGAGACTTTTGCTCCGGTAGCAAGAATTGAAGCAGTCAGATTACTTCTTGCATTTGCTGCCTTCAAAGACTTCAAGGTATATCAGATGGATGTCAAGTCTGCCTTCCTAAATGGTGATCTGGAAGAAGAAGTCTACATTGAACAACCGGATGGATTTCAATTGTCTGATAATAATGATATGGTTTGCAAGTTGAAGAAAGCCTTGTATGGATTGAAGCAAGCCCCAAGAGCATGGTATGAAAGGTTGGATAAGCATCTTGTGCAGATTGGATTCAACAAAGGTACTGCTGACAGCAACTTATATTTCAAAATTGATCATGAGAACATTCTGATTGTTGAAGTGTTTGTGGATGATATCATTTTTGGAGGAAGAGATAGCATGTGTAAAACTTTTGCAAATCAGATGAAAAGTGAGTTTGAAATGTCTATGCTTGGTGAAATGAATTTCTTCTTGGGTCTGCAAATTACTCAAACAAAAGAGGGGATCTTCATCTCTCAGACCAAATATGTGAAAGAATTGTTAAAGAAATTTGGTATGGAAGACTCAAAGCCTATGAACACTCCTATGGCAACCGGATGTAAGTTAAGCAAAGATGATGATTCTCCAAAGGCAGATCAGACAAAGTATAGATCAATGATTGGTGGATTGTTGTATCTCACTCAAACTAGACCAGATATAATGCAAGCTGTTGGTCTTGTGGCAAGATTCCAGGCTGATCCTAGAGAATCTCATGTTATGGCAATCAAAAGAATTTTTAGATACTTGAAAGGGACAGTTGAGTATGGTCTATGGTATCCTAGAGGTCCGGATTTCTCTCTTCATGCTTACACAGATGCAGATTGGGTAGGAGATGTGGATGACCGGAAGAGCACTAGTGGTGGAGCATTCTTTTTGGGGAAGAGATTGGTTTCTTGGCTAAGCAAGAAACAAGATGCAATATCTCTGTCTACAACTGAAGCAGAATACATTGCAGCAGCAGGTAGTTGCACTCAAATCTTATGGATGAAGCAGATGCTAAGAGACATCAAAGTTGAATATGAGGAGCCTATCACAATTTTCTGTGATAATTCAAGTGCAATTAATATTTCCAAGAATCCGGTATTGCATTCCAAGACTAAGCACATATCTATCAAATTTCACTTTTTGAGAGAACAAGTAAACAAGGAAGAAGTCAGATTGGAGTATGTTCCCTCCAAGGATCAGATTGCAGATATCTTTACAAAACCTCTTCCCAAGGACTCTTTTGAATATCTCCGGGAGAAGTTAGGGGTCATGGCCCCTCCGGTGATGAACTAAGATGCACTGATGTGCATCAGTCCGGTGGCTATCACAGTCATATCTTGTGATCCGGACTAATGGGGAGCTGCAACTAAGGGGGAGCAGCTGGTATGATTCTGATGCATGAGAATTGCAAGTATGAGCCCTTTGCCATTGATGTCAAAGGGGGAGAGAAGACATGTGAAAAACAAGTGGTTGATGATCAAAGGGGGAGCAGCAAAGGAAGACATGTGAAGAGCTGTTGTTGATAGGGGGAGCTGTGACAGAAAAGAGAAGTTCTTGTCTTGATGGTTTTTCACATCATATGTTGCCATCAATGACAAAGGGGGAGATTGTTGCAAGTATGAGGTGAGCCAGTGTTGTCATTGATGTCAACATACTCATACTGCATTGACAAGAAGGATTTGATGAGCTTTGTGCTGAGGATATTAAGAAAATTAGCCTCAGTCAGGAACAGTGAAGAACAGTGATGAGAAGAAGGTAAATGTACTGTATAGGTTGAGAACCGGAGGATGCGGATTAAAGGGTTAGTAGATATGAGTCTTGAGATGTTACAGTTAAGATTTAAGAGGTCCGCATGAAGATCAGAAGGAGTTGTGGCTGCCGGTATAGAACCGGGTCCGGCAAGTATCCGGAGGTGACAGAGGATCACAAAAAGGTCCGGTGAGGTCCAGAATTGTATTATCATAATCTGCGGATTGGAAGGAGTGTTTGAGATGTCCTTGTGATGTGTCATCCTGATTTGTGTGTGATTTGGAGGTCCGGAAGTACCTCTTGCATTATGACAGTGGCGACAGACTGTGTTCTTGAAGTTCCGGATGAGGAAGACAAGAGATCCCAGTAAGCAGAGGAAGTGCGGATGTATCCGGACATTCAGACAGGCTTGTGAAGGTTCTTGGATCATGTTTAGGTTGTGTTGTTGGTCCGCATTGATGGTAGAGCCCGGAATTGAAGTTATTCTTCCGGATGAAGTTATTGCTCTGTTTAGCCGACCGGATGAGTTGTTCATCCTGCGAATGTTCTTGTGATGGCCGACCGGATGTGTTATTCATCTTGCGGATACTCCTATGGTTGTTTGCTGACTTAGATGCTTGTTCCTAAGTTGATGTCTTGTATAAATAATGATTTGTGAATTCATTTCAGAGTGTGGTGTGAGGATGAGCATGATATAGCGAAGAAACGTGCGAAAGGCAGAGCAGAGATTGTTGGGCTTAATTGGAACTGATCCGGACATGGTAGAGATGTCATTCTCTAGTTCAAGACTGTGATTTTTATCACTTTGTAGACAGTGTGTCTCCTTGTAGGCAGTGGGCCTCTTTGTGAGCAGTGTGCTCGGGCAGTGAGCCCTTATTGGCATGTGCCATTCATTTTTCTTTATTCTTCTAATAGAGAATAATTCTTGGGTTAATCACCCCGTGGTTTTTCCCTTAACCGGGTTTTCCACGTCAAAATCTTGGTGTTCAATGTGTTGATACTTATCTGCTCTTGTGTTTATGTATTATGCTTCCATGAATGATTATTTGATATGCTGCTAACTAACAACAGAGAATTAAGTGTTTGAAATAGAAGAAGTTCTATACAACTGATTCACCCCCCCCCTCTCAGTTGTATGCCCTAGATCCAACAGACTATGTGGACGACTTGCTAGGAAAATTGAAGACAAGGGAAGAACACTTGGATGTCTTGGAAAAAATCTTCAACCGCTTAGAGCAATACAATGTTTGCCTCAATCCAAAGAAGTGTGTCTTCGGGGTCACCTCTGGAAAACTTCTGGGCTACATAGTCTCCAGAAGAGGAATCAAGGTAGATCCCGCAAAGGTCAAGGCCATCACTGAAATGCCTCCTCCCAAAACACTCAAACAGCTGAGAAGTCTCCAAGGAAAACTTTAATCTATTCATTGGTTCATTGCTCAACTGGCTGATAAATGTCAACCATTCTAGCATCTACTAAAAAGACACAACTTTTGTCTGGAACACGCAGTGTTAGGCAGCCTTTGACCAACTCAAAGATTATCTAACTAATCCCCCTATTCTAACTCCACCAAGGCAAGGAGAACCCCTCTTGTTATATATCTCAACAACAGAGACAGCTATTGGAGCCTTACTAGCACAACACGATGAACAAGGGAAGGAAAGAGCCATCTACTACATCAGCCGCACCCTGATCTCATATGAGCTAAATTATACACAAATTAAACAAGCATGTTTAACCCTCATCTTTATGTCAAAAAAATTAAGACACTACATGCTCAATCACAAGACCAAGCTCATCGCCAAGATCAATCCATTGAAGTATCTGCTAAATAGAGCTGCTCTTACTGGGAGAATGACAAAATGGGTCATGATCCTCACTGAATTTGACATCGAATATACTAAGAGAAAAGCCATCAAACGACAGGTTATCGCCAATCAGTTGGCTGAAGCACCCATTCCTGCAGAGCATCCTACACTGGCAAAGTTCCCTGATGAAGCCATCTTGACAATAAAACTAGCAACAGAAATATGGAAATGTACTTTGATGGATCATACACACATAGAGGCTCGGGGGCAAGCGTCCTGTTAGTTACCCCTCAAGGTGACACCATCCCTAAATCCTTCAAAATCACATTTCCATGTACCAACAACATAAAAGAATATGAGGCCCTTATCACAGGTCTCTGAATGGCAATAAAATGGAAAATCGAGAAGCTGACAATGTATGGAGATTCTCAATTGGTCATCCAATAGGTAAAAAATGAGTACAAAACCAAGGATGATAAGCTCCTGCCCTACAAAAAGATGGTCGATGACTTCAAAGACTACTTTAATGACATCCACTTTGAGCAAATCCCAAGGCTCAACAACAAAGCTGCAGATGCCATGGCCACCATCAGATCTCTGGTCGACATGAAGAAAGACAACAAGAACTTTGAGTTCCTGATAGAAGAACTCCCATCCCAGCATATGATGTTCCTCAATTGAAGCTAGTGTGCGAGGTCATTGGTCCCCTATTCCCATGGTATCAAGAAACCTACCTATACCTCCATGATAATATCATCCCCCTAACCTATCCACCTCACAGCGAAAATATTTCATCTGCCGAGCCTCCCGCTTCATCCTTGTAGGTGATACCTTATACAAAAGGAGTCTTGATGGCACGATTTTATGATGTTTAGACTCTAGGGAAGCTGAGGTGGCCTTGGAAGAGGTACACATAGGCATCTGTGGGGCGCATTCAAGTGGACCTGCTCTTTCTAAAAAGATCCTGAGCACTGGATATTATTGGCCAACCATGGACCAAGACGCCTACCGGTTTATCAAAAAATGCCTCCCATGTCAACAGCATGGCGATTTCATTCACGCACCAGCACAGGAGTTGCAACCCATCACGATGTCATGGCCTTTTTCACAGTGGGGACTCGACCTCATAGGAAAAATACATCCCCCATCCTCCAATGGCCATAAGTTCATCATCACTGCTACCGAATACTTCACTAAGTGGGTGGAAGCAATACCACTCACCTTCACCACTGGCACCCAGATATCCAAATTAATTCTCCATTATATTATCTGCCACTATGGTATCCCTCATTCCATCATCACCGACAATGGAAATTCATTCAAGAACTAAGAAGTTCGCACTTTGTACGAAAAATTTGAAATCAAACACCACTTCTCTACCCCATATTACCCTCAAGGAAATGGTCAAGCCGAAGCTTCCAATAAAACCATCCTGCACATTCTAAAGAAGATAGTCAATGAAGATGGCCGTAATTGGCATCTCCAACTCAACCTTGCCCTATGGGCCTACCGCACAAGCATCCGTACCCCCATAGGAGCCACTCCATTTTCTCTAGTATTCAAATCTGAAGCCATTTTACCTATTGAGGTTGAGCTCCCATCCCTATGAGTATCCCTGCAAAACATAATCAATGATGAGGAATACTAGGTCGTACGGTTGCATCAGCTAGAATTACTGGATGAGAAACACCTGGATGCGTTGAACCACCTACAGGCCTATCAAAATTGCCTCAAAAGAAGCTACAACAAGAGGATCAAAAACTAAAAATTTGAAGTAGGTGACCTTGTCCTTATGGAAAATCAGAAGAACTTGCAGGAGCACCCTAAGCAAGGAAAGTTCGAACCCAATTGGCTTGGACCTTATGTCGTCACAGCTGATTATTGATCAGGAGCATACCAACTTGCAACACCTAAGGGGTAGCCTCTGGATGAGCCTATGAATATCCTACATCTAAATAAATTCTATGCATAACCCATCAGGTGCCCCAAAATCAAAAAATCAAAAAAATAGAAAAAATTAAAAAATCAAAAAAAATAGAAAAAATCAAAAAACCAAAAAATCAAGAAAAACCTGAGTGCAATAAAAAATTTCCAATGGTGAAAATCACTTTGGTGACGCCTTGGATAAGTACCATGGTGCAAACCTATTTCAGGTGCCATGCATAGTGGCTGGTTCTACCATCTAATAAGTCCTCTTTCCATCACGACACTCCATATTGCATGCATCCCATGTCTTGGAATTTTGAAACATCAAGTCCTATCACCCAACCCACACTATCCCATCCCAAGGCTAACTCATGGAACGAGGATCCTTGTAAGCTCCTCTTTGTACAACTAAAAACCAAAAAATCCAAAAACAATACAAAATCAAAAAACCCAAAAAAATAATAGAAAACACAGAAAATCCAAAAACAACACAATTCACCGCAAATCACCCCATACATCGATCTCGTTGCAACTTGCAATCATCAAACATACATCAATCCTCACCATCACAACCATCACAACCATCCCAAACCATTCCCACATCATCAAGTCACACCAGAACTACATATTCATTTCGGCCGCATCTTGAAAGTGCCTTGATCCCGTGGACACAGGGTATGTAGGTAATACACATGCTAAGTATACACTCAAAACATGGTCCGTAACGGAAAAAATCATCAATCAACATACCAACTATAATCCTACACTTGGCCACACTATTCTTTTGCTCACCTTTCAAAAATTCTCCAATCAAATCCAGTTGGTTCGCATCCTAGGATATATCTTTCCCACAATGGACAAGAATCTGTCATTCTATCATCACGTATCTTGGCAAGAGCACACAAAGGCTATTTGTATCTTTTCGTTGGTCTTTTTTATTATTGATCTTTATCTTTTTGTCTCCCTCTAGGTCATCTCCAAAGCTACCTTGATCTCATTATATCATGGTAAGTAGCGAACAACACCTAGAGTAGACATGGTCATTATTTTTGTATGTTGTGCTTGTGGGTGGGTTTCATTACTCTAGGAATAGTATTCATATCTTGAAGCCTAGGTCAATTCTAGGATGATGTGCCCCATTTGCATATATAGGCATCAAAACCTTATATGTACTATTCACACTCATCGCTATGAGTCCCCTTTCTAGGCTAGGCAAGGTTATACTACCTTGGGCATGCATGAAATCAACCTATTGTTTGCAGGTCTAGTCCATGCAATCGTGGGATATATATCATCACCTAGGTCATTTCATACCTTTGTGAACTGTATCCTACATTGCTATAGTAAACTAAGAAATGCTCTTAGTTAATGTTATGCAACTACTGTTACTAGCTCAAAATCATCATCTTAATTAACTATACCATCTGGGCCTAGATTTCATAACCACCTACCCCCCCAACCTTACCAAATCCCCTCACTAATCCCACTCCTCTAACTAACTCTCACCCAACACATCCCAAACCAAACCATACCTCCCCCTCAATGACGTGGTGTTTCATGACCTATCCATTCCCTCATTCCATCGCTCCCAATCCTATCCATTCCCCATCCACCCACCCTTATCCTCTCCCCACCTATGCCTCTATCGCACAGCCCCACAATCCAGGGTCCAACAAAGAACATCATGTGTATCAAGACTTGATTATCTCACATATCACCCACTTTGCATCTCACCTATCATTTAGTTTGCATCTTCCATATCATCTCAGTCTAAGTTACATTTCATTAGGCTCATTTTAGAATCATTTAAATTGCATAATCTTTTAGGTTCATTTTTAGAATCCATTAATTTGCACATCACATATTAGTTACATTTCATTAGGTTCATTTTAGAATCAGTTTAATTTGCATAATCATTTAGGTTCATTTTTAGAATCGTTTAGTTTGCATAATCATGTAAATTGCATAATCATTAGGTTCTTTTTATAAATCATCACATCACATTGCATTCCATATATCATCTCATAATCATTTAGTTACATTTACTTGCATAGCCTCATCATTTAATCACATTACATAATCACAATCATAATCATTTAGCTACATTTTACAATCATCTAGTTGCATATACATATTTTCCATACATAACATGTGTCTATTAAGATAAACATACATTTCCATTGCATCACATTTTTGCATCCATAATAAATGTTTATTAATCTAAACATTTATTTGCATTATACATTATAGACCATAGATCACAAACATGGACATATCACAATAAGTAAACAATCACTACATCCATCATGTTACGTCAATAGGTACATCCATAACATCAACATAGTGCATTGCATAAACACAACACATCCATAAGCATATAATCCATAAAACATACTGCATTAATCATCATAGAGCATCATCATAATAAACAAACAAATAGATCATCGAACAACATCATATCATATATCATCATCGCCAAAAATGCATCGCTCATATATACATAAAAAAATATAATGTCCTAATACATTGCCTCCAAGGGCTAACATGATATAACTATCACATGGAGGATCCTCTCTTTGAGGGAGTGGGAGACTTTGACCCTGGTCGTGGTTGTGGTCCTGTCTGTGGCTGTGGCTGTGGTTGAACGTAAACCTGTGGAACCTACTGGGGCACATGTGATGGGGGACCCATCGCTTGCTGGACGCTCTGAACAGATCTAGACCTATGAGACCTGGAGGACCTCGATCCACTAACCTGACTGTAACTCAGTGCATGTTGCTTTGTCAGCACTACTGTGTAATAAAGGCTCCGATAATACTCCACCCACCCTCTGGTCTCTGCCAGCTCCCTCTGTGCTTGTGACAACTGCCCCTGTACCTGAGTCAACTGTGTTTGTGCCTGAGACAATTGTGTCTACATCACTGTCAAAACTGGGGCTAGACTAGCACCTGAAGCCTGTAAGCTACCCACTATAGTCTCTACCTGTTGTGCCCTCACATGTGCTACATCCCACTCCCTTGTCAAAGTGACAATGTCACCTTGGGCCTGCGCTAGCTATGCCTGCAATGTAGCCACCTATCCATCTAACCCATGCAATAAGGCCACTGCCCCCCGCAACTGAACCAACTCTGCCTCCCGGCTCTCCAAGGCCTCCTGCAGGATCGCTACCTATGCTCTCAAAGTCTCAATCTCCTCCTCCTCACCTCGAGCTCACCATCGGGATGTCGTCTTGTAACCTCAGCCTCTCCACCTGCCCCTGAAGGGCCTGCCTCTCCCTACTGCCCTGCTGCAACAGCCTCTTGTTGCGCTACCTGTGGTGGGGGTAGACCCCCCCAATCCACCCTCGACTGTCCCCCACGCCGTTGAGGTCCTCTTTGCTGTCGCCCCACTCCAATCTGAACCTGCTCAATAGGCACCTGCTGTACAGTTGCCTACTATCTCACCTACTGCTGGGACACCTATCCAACTATTGCTGCAACTAACACATCCATCGGTTGCCCATGCCCCCCAACCACCCTCTCCTCTCCATCCCTCCCAACCTCCACAATGTAGTCTACAATGATCTCCTCCCACTCCTCTAGGAAATCATCTCCATCAGAGTCATCATCCCCATCGTCATATGAATCATCATCCCCTAAACCTGCTGCCTCCTCCACTGGGACTACCTCCTCTGCTGGGTCCGTAAACTGTGACGGTCGCCACATCTACCACCATGTATCATATGTAGGCCTAGTGCCTGCATCCCTCACCGTGATCTGCTAATCCCATCGCAATGGCTATAAAGCTGCAAAATCATCTAGAGCGACATGTGGCTGTATGGTTGCAAGCCAGAAGCGCGCATCATGGCGGGTCCGTACAAAGATGGCCATCTGCTGCGGTGTACCCTGCCACAACCCAAACTAGTGCATAACCTGCGATGGCAAGTACATGTCAATCATGTGGTCTCCACGACCCATCAAATACTGCTGCTGAAAAATAAAGGGTAGGTGAATATCATCATCCGACCACAGCTCCACTCTGATGTAAGGTCACCAGGTCACCTGAATCACATCATCCAGCATTCGCCTCCAGTACCAAACATGTCCAGTATAAGTGTACTCAGCATCCCGATACAAGAATAGAAAGGCCTCAAATGGATGGTGATAGTACCCACACATTGGCTGTGTAACTGTAATGTGCTCCCAAATCCACATGTAACAAAGTAACCCTAGCTGACAATGCTGAATCATATAGATAGACAACTGTATGCATCTCATGATATAGCTGCCCCAACATCGCTGGCTCGCAGGCATACACTGTCTCATGCCTCACCATCCCCTCGATCATTTCCCCCAACCAACTGGAAATCCCCTGCCCTGCCTATCCGACATCACCACCCCTCCAATCAATGTGCACAAGAATAAGGCAAAGGGATCTGCACCCATAGCTAGTGTCCCCTCGTAACTCATCTCTAGACCATCTGTTGATAGAACAATGTGGTCCTAGCTAAACAATCTAATCAGGGCCCTTCGTCCCCGCCTAGTGTCATATCTCACATGACGGCCACGAATAGGCAACTTGAGGATGCGATAAACATCCTCAAGTGTGATAGTAATCTCCCCAGTCGGTAACAAAAATGTGCAGGTCTCCGAACAGTACTGCTCCACTACTACTATCATCAGAACTATATGAGCTCATAGCACTGGCATCGACGCCACTATCAAGAGCCCCAACCTAGCCAGTCAGGCCCGAACGGCATCATCAAACTGATTGAATAATGCCATCACCGATGGCACGCGTCGCTCCCGAGAGTACACTATAAACGACCTCATATCCTGCATCCACAGCATGCTGGTCAAAAATCTATCTATCCTTTTTTCCAAAACACCCCCTTTTCTTCTAAAGTTGAATGCCAAAAACATTTGGCACCAAAACACTCCATGCTTCGTGCCATTTTATAAATAGCGCTACTACTTCTTCTAATGGTGCTATTACAGACAATAGCGCCACTGCGCAAGGTATTTTGTGCCACTTCACCACATTGCACTACTGCATAATGAACTTAGCACCATTTTAAAATATGGCACCACTCCATCACTTGGTGCTAATCTAAGGCTTAGCGCCAATTCTCCCAAAAGCGCATATATCATATATCGTGCTAATCCCCTATATAGCGCTAAAATAAAATATAGCGCTTATACTTAAAATAGTGCTATTCCAGAATATAGCGCTACCCTACCATGCATTTGGCGCTAAAACACTAAAAGCCCTATTCTTCTGCACCTTGCGCTATTTCAGAAGATAGTGCCAAAATGCTAACAACATGGCGATAATCTGCCCCTATGCTACCCTGGCGGATAGCGCTAATCCGCTCTTTTTTCGCACTACGCGATCTTACGGATAGCACTAGGATCCCCAAACCCATTTCTCGAGACCCAAAAGAGTGACAAAAATCAAAAAATCACAAAGCTAGGGTTAGGCCCTACCTGGGGTCCAATCGTCGGTGACCGGCCAAACGATCGAAATCGCTCAGAAATGTGTTGAAGTTGCAGGAATTGGGGGTTGCGATCTGCCATCTGTCCTCTGTTTCTTCTTCTCACCAGGTCAATGTGTGCAAATGTGGCACTCTTAAGGCCCACTTCTCCTAATATAGCATGCCATGTCATCCCCTACCCACTCTTTTTCCCCGCCAGGGTGCAGATTCCAACCTTTTTCCTTCGTTTTTTTTCCTATCATCTTCTTTTCCCATCTTCTATCCAACTTTCACTCCCGTCGCGTCCTTTCGAGAACTCAACCAGAAAATTTTTATTTTTTTCCGCCGACCTCTCGAGGGGGCATCCCTTATCCATCTTATTCCTTCTCGACAGCTGGGGCATATTTTTCTTCGACCTGACGCCACTTCCCTTCTAGGTCCTGACGTCATGTCAAAGAGGGGCAAATGTAGACACCTAAAAATATCTTTTACCATCAAACCGACTCCTGACATCCCTAAACTATCAATTTCCCTTCTATTCAATTAATTAAATTTTTATTTAATTAATTATCCCTTCGTCACCTAATTTTCTATCATTCTATCCCCAACAATTGAATTAATTTCATTAATTCAATAGTCCAAACCTTAGCCATTTGGTTTAATAAATATGCAATATTTATTTAATCAATTTCCACCTTTTCACTAAATCTAATTAATTAGCTAAACCATATTTAACTAATTAATTCAACCTATTAATTGACCTATCCCTACCCTAGACAATTAAATAGCTATTATTTAATTGCCTACTCTAGCCTACCTCATCCTAGCCCTAGGATTAATTAAATAAAACTTATATTTAATTAATCCTAACCTCTTATTTAGGTGGTCAAACCTAGTTTAACACCCTTCCCCACATCCTCTATATAAAAAATTGAAATATATCCACATAAGTCAATTTTTTATTTAAATACATCCCACATCACAATTAATTCTCGTTACACCCCCATACCTCATTTATCTCCACTTATCCCCAAATGAATTTTTAATCCATTTTACATTCCCCATATGAATCTTTAATTCATAAATATTCCATCTCACCCATACTCATTTAATTTCTCATTTCGCCAAAATGAATAAAAGATTTACTTTTATTCCTAGCCCTCCATTCCTCCAAGATCAAATCTAGGCCCTCCACATCACTTTCATCCTCCACTATTGATCTTCCAAATCAATCTCCACCCTTGGATCAAAATCCCTCTAAAATCTCTATAAATACAACATCCTTCAACCCATTTTGGGATCCAAGTTTTATGTAATGTTACCATGCCCAGATGTCTATTGAGTTAGTCTTTAGTGAGCTGCATATTGAGATAGTTGTTGACCTATTTTCCTCTACCCATAGTTAAATAGTTCACCTTGTATTTTCCTTGAAAATCTTTAGAAAATGCTCATACAAGGCTTAAATCCTTCAAATATTTATGCTATGCCCTGTCAAAATTTCCTAAGATCTTTCCTGAAGAATCCTTGCAAAAAAACTCAGAAAAACCCAGAAATCTTTTAGCTTCAAATATTTTCTATCGCTGGGATTTCTCATATTTTATAACTTGTATTTGTATGCATACTTGTATATACATTCACCTTTGTACATGCAAAGGAATATGCAAAGGTTATATACAAGTTTTTGCTTGTATATCGCCAATGTATGTCAAATATACAAAGAGGTTTGTATGTACAAGAGCAGTTATACATTGGCAGGCTTGCAGAATTTTCAATCGGCCTTCAAAAGAATGGAACAATTCAGTTGTATGCATTTCTGAATGCATATCGGGCTTAGAAGATGCATATACATTAGGGGAATCTATCGCAGATCCTAGGAATATTCCCTGAATGTATATCGGGTTTCAAACGCATATTTGTGTTGTATGTTTGAACATGCAACAACTACATACAATTGAAACATACAAAGGAAAAATGTACATTGGATGCATACAAGAGAATGTGCATCAGTCAATATGCATTTGGAGAATTTGTTGCAGATTCCTAGAATATTCTGTAAATGTATATCAGGATAGAATGTATATTGGGTTTGTATGTTTGCACATACAACCCAATATACAATGAAAAACATACAAGGCTGACCTACATACATTTGCTATAGTGGAATGCATGTCGGCGAGATGCAAGGTAAACATGCTACAGTAGAATGTATATCGCCAACATACATTCGCAATATACAAAGGTTGAAACATACAAGGCAGATTGTATGTTAGGAGATGAAAGGTTGAATGTACATTGGCGCAATGAATAAAAGAGAATGTATATTTTGCATTGTATGTTTCCTACATACAATTGAAACATACAAAGAAAAATATACAAGGCCGAATGTGCAAGAGGTGGGGTCCACAATATACAAGAGCATTTGTATATCGGCTACATACAAAGAAAAGATGCAAGTCAAATATACAAGGGGCCACGCATACAAGAGCACATATACAAAGGCCAATGTATGTCATGAACAATGCATTGTATATGTAGCTTGTATATTCACATATACAAGTCAAAGGTACAAAGGATGTATACAAGGTGGACCTAAATTGAAGATCAAATCTTGGTATATTCAGGCGTCAGGTCTGACTTGTATGTATAAGTGCGTTGTATGTTTGCACATACAAAGAGATATACAAGGAAAGGTGATACAAGCCGGACCTGACAAAACAATTAGATGTAGTTAGGGGTCATTTTGAAATCCGCGGCTTGTATGTTTACACATACAAGGAGATACAAGTGGTGGGGTTAGCCAAGGCACAAGTGCTTTGCATGTATCTTTTGCTTGTATATTTGCAATTGTATATTGAGATATACAAGACAAGATACAATGCGACATACAAATGGTGGGGCCCGATATACAAGCGCTTGGCATATGCAAAGGGATTTTTAGAGAAGGTTTTAAATGGCGATTCAAGCAGAAAATTCAAGCGATATATACACAGATGCAAAGAGATATATACAGGCAGTTGACTAAAACTTTAGCCACCTGTATCTCCTCCATTTGGTGAATTTTGACATGCTACAAGAGGCAAAAATGCATATTTTGGTCCCCTCTTTCATTTGGTAGGGTTTTCAGGGGTTTTTGTCACCTTTCATTTTTAGATCTGGATTTGCATGTTTTGGGCGACTAGACGTTTCAGCGACTTTTAGGGTAGGATGCAGATATTTTTTTTGCATTCATTGTTGCACGGTAATGGAAGTTGCTCGCATTCACGACCAAAATTTCTCCCCACTGATGCATCAGCTGTAGATTGATGATGCAGTAGCTTGCATTAAAGATTGAAAATATCTTCTATATACCTAGTGCCAGATATTGTACGCCATAACTTCTGCAGGTGGACAATCATTCAAGAGGGGATATTTTCTGATACAGTTCATAGAGCAAATCCTATAACTGACTGGGGGTATTTTTGAAATGCTATATAAGCTAAGACTTATGATGTAAATAGGGTTGAAAATTTTTTAGCATAGAGGCTTTTCTGTTTTCCAAGCAGAGCTTTTTTCTGTTACTGTAACCTTGCCTTCCTACTGAATATATGCAAGTTATCATACCTCTTTTACTGATTTTCTAGTTTTGTGTAAATCTGCATATGGTTGTTTGTGAATTTCTTTTGTTCCTCTCAATCATATTGCTTCTTGCCTCTGCTAGAATCATATAATCTGTGTATACATACTTGCTATATCTAGTTATGTTGTGCACTTTTTCAGTTTTGAGAAAGTTTTCTTTAAATCTGTTTGGTGCATCACCCTTTTGTGTTTCAAGTTTTGTTGTTTCATTTTTCACTTTAAAGCTTTCCTTCTCCCTTTTCCCCTCAAAATTCAGTAGTTTTTGGTGATAATCAGGCAAGGAAGCTAGCCTTCTCCAGAGGTTTGATCTCTTTGAGCAATGTCCCACACTTTGAGATCATTCCCATTGTGTCATTGGAATGCTTGGAATCCTTCCAAGCAGGGTGCAATTTCATGTGACAACAGTTTCTGGCACGCCCGGTGGGACAAGTTCGATGAACTTCTCATCAAGATACTAAGAGATTTGGTGTTTCTCCTAGTATTACCAGCCTTTGGAGGCAATACAAACAACACCATGGCGACTCTACTGAACGAATTGTTAAAATCTGTAAAATAGATTATAACCCAGAATCAATTGAAAGAGTTAGAAACATAAACTGTAAATGCAAAAAACAATAACAGCGATACCATGAGATTGATGTGAAATGCTCAAATGGCAAAATAGCATCAGATAACTATCTCCAATATCAAATGAAAAAACAAGCTAGGTAGCATGCTTATATAGATAAGAGAGAGGGAGGAGGTGGCAACACCGACCAATGAGGAGCAACCATCTATCGGACTAAAGATAGCAAAGTATCTTCCCAAGATAGCTAATGGATGCTCACGTGTAGGAAGGTGACACCTCGCAACCACTCACATAATAAGACATGCTTTATTAACCTAAGCAAGCTTAAATAAATGTGTAGGAAAAACCTACACTAACACCCCCCCTTAAGCGTAGCTTAGGTGGGTAAAGAGATGGGTCCCGGCAAATCAAGCCTGATGAGTTACCCATGTACAATGAATTCCCCCCCAAAAGAGAAGTAGCCCCCCCCAACAAAAGTGAGTACACCCCCCTGAATAAAGAGAGAAAGATGGAGCTAAGAAGCCCCTTAAAAGGAGGACACCTGTCGCACCCCAAGCAAAGCTGGCAAATGAATGAACTTGCTCTCAGTGAAGGGTTTGGTGAAGATGTCAGTTATCTGATTTGATGTCGGACAATATTGAAGATCAAGAACCTGCTCATGAATCAGCTCTTGAATGTAGTGCATGTGAATCTCAATGTGTTTGGTCCGCTGATGATGGACCAGATTGCGAGAGATCTGAATAGCACTCTGGTTGTCACAAAAGAGGACCGTAGGCTTCCTGAAGGAAATACCAAACTCAATGAGAATGTGTTGAAGCCAAATGGCTTCAGTAGTAGCATTAACTACTCCTCGATACTCAGCCTCTGTAGATGAAAGAGCAATAGCAAACTACTTATTGCTCGACCAAGAAATCAGACCAGAACCAAGAGAGAAGCAATACCCTGAAGTAGACTTGTGATCCTGAGAATTGCCTGCCCAATCTGAATCTGTGTATCCCACCAAGTCAATATCCACGCCTACTGCATAATGAATCCCATAACTGTGAGTGCCCTGTACATAGTGAAGAATCCTCTTAGTTGCTTTCCAATGCAGCTCATGGGGCTCCTGCATGAACCTGGAGACCAGGCCCACGGCATATGAAATATCAGGCCTCGTGTGAGTCAAGTATATGAGACTACCAACCAATTGGCGATACAAGGTAGCATCTACCAAAGGTGAAGAACAAGAAGCCTTAAGTTTGACTCCTGACAGAAAGGGAGTCGGCACAGGCTTACAGTTAGCCATACGAAATCTGGAGAGCATATCAAGAGCATACTTGGGCTGAGAAAGAAAGATACCAGCTGAAGACTATGTAATCTCAATGCCCAAGAAATAGTGAAGAAGACCCAAGTCAGACATCAGAAAATGATCATGAAGGGCAGTTTTCACTGCCTTGATGGTGGATGAGGAACTCCCTATAATCAGCAAGTCATCAACATAGAGAACAAGGAAAGTGAGAGTATCATCCTGCTGCAAAATGTAGACGTTTGGATTAGAATGGCACCGAGTGAACCCAACTGATAGAAGAAAGGAGTCCATCTTGGCATACCAGGCTTGAGGGGCTTGTTTAAGGCCATAGAGAGACTTCTGAAGTCGGCAGACAAGTGAAGGATCCTGGACGAACCCCTATGGTTGCTCCATATATATCTCCTCCTGAAGGTCACCGCGAAGAAAAGCACTCTTCACATCCATCTGATGAACTTCCTAGTGATGGGCTGTAGCAATGGCAAGGACAAGTCGGATTGAATTCATCTTGGCAACTGGCACAAAAGTCTTAGAGTAGTCAATCCCAAGAACTTGGGAGAATCCTTTTGCAGCCAAGCGAGCCTTATGTTTATCGACTGACCCATCTGTAGCAAATTTTGTTCGATAGACCCACTTGCATTGAACAAGTTTTCTTCCCTTAGGAAGTGGGACTAAATCCCATGTATGGTTCCTTTCCAAGGAACTGAACTCTTCCTGCATAGCAGCATCCCACTCGGGGACACCAGAAGCTTCCCTGAAGGACTGTGGATCAGAATCTGAAGCAAAGAAGAGATGAGGAGCCTGCTCGAACTGTGACCTTGTTCTTCTTGCATCTGAAGGATCACCAACCCAATCACCTGCTGACTCCAAAGTCTGATGAGCCCAAAGAGGCCCAGTGGCAGGAGAATCTGGAGGAGAATCAGTGTCCTCTGAATGATGACTAAGAGAGGAGGAAGATGAACCCTCATCATCGCCATCTGAAGTGGAGGAAGAAGACTCCTCAGGAGGATTAATGTCCTCAGAAGAACTATCATCATGAAGTCGCAGTGTCTCCATGGGAATGAAAGATGGAGAAGTGGTAGAAGAAGTATCCTCCTCAAACTGAACACTCCTCTCAATAAAGAGCTCATGTGTGGTAGGGTGGAGTAGCCTATAGCTTTTGACACCATCTGGATAGCCAACAAATATGCAAGGCCTACTCTGCGGATCCATAGCCTTGCATTTCTCTGTTGGAATGTGGGTCCATGCAGGAGACCCAAATACTCGGAAGTACTTGACTGTGGGTTTCCAACTAGTCCAAGCTTGAAAAGGAGTTACCCCCTTCACAACTCAGTGAGGAACTCAGTTCTGGATATAACACGTAAAGTTGATGGCCTCTGCCCAATACTAAGGTGCCAATGATTTGGAGTGAATCATGCAATTGGCCATTTCCTTCAATGACCAATTATTTTGTTCTACAACTCCATTTTGTTGTGGACTATAGGGAACTGTGTGCTGAAGATCAATGCCCTCTGAGGCACAAAACTGCTCAAACCTTTGGTTGACATATTCCCCGCCATTATCGGTGCGCAGAATCTTAACAACCTTCCCAGGTTGTTTCTCTACAAAAGCTTTAAAGTCCTAAAAAGACTCAAAGACTTCAGACTTTTGTTTGAGAAAGTATACAAAGGTGTATCGGGAAAGATCATCAATGAAGGTCAATACATATCTAGCTCTACTAAATGAAGGATGTTGAAATGGACCAGCCAAATCACTGTGTACTAACTCCAAGAGCTGTGTGGCTCTCCGTGCTTTGCCTTTGTCAAATTTTTCTTCAGGATGCTTGCCAAGAATGCAACCTTGACAAACTCCATCAGAGAATCGAATAGAAGGCAACCCTGTAACCATGTCATGCTGACTGAGCTGCTGCAAGTAGCGATAGTTCAAGTGGCCAAACCGCTAATGCCACAAATGGCTCACCTCATCTAAGTGAGTGAGCAATGCAAGTGAAGGAGAATTAGGAACAAAATGAGAAAAGTGATAGAGCTGAGAATGGTTATCAACTTTTCCTACAGCAACTGTAGACCCACTGTGCAGATCACTGATAACCACCGAGTCAGGTGTAAATTCAACTCTCTTGCCAGAACCTGTATGGGTGATCTGGTAGATAGACAGGAGATTAGTTGACAAAGAAGGCACATAAAGAACATCATGGAATGTCCCATCACCAACGTCAACAGACCCTCTCCCAAGAACTTCCTCTGGAGTATCATTACCCATAAGAATATCAGGCATAGAACATGACTCCAAGGATGAGAAACTTTCCTTTGTATTGGCCATGTGGTGAGAAGCATCTGAGTCAATTACCCAACTATCTGGTAGTGTAGCAACTACAACAAGGGCCTTGACCTTCCCCTTACTATTTTTCGTGTCCTTTGAAGATTGTGAAGAATCTTCTTTAGCTGAATCTGGCACTTTGATATTATTCTTCTCAAGAAGATAAGTGAGATGAACTATTTGCTTTTTCAAACACTTATGCTCATCGTGACCAGGTTTCTTACAAAAGGCACACTTTGTCTTCTCCTTTTTAGACATGTTGTCTTTAGAGGAAGACTCAAGAGCTGCATTGTTTGCAGCTTGTTTTGGACTTTGTTTCTTCTCTCCTTGATCCTTTTGTTTCTTATTTTGCTTTCCATTGCCTTTCTGATCTTTAGTGCCCTAATTTGTAGCCAGGGCATGAGACTTAGAAGGCTTAATAGTGCCCATGTGAACTAATTTATCCTGTTCTTTAGTGAGTTCAACAGCAAATTCATCTAAAGAAGGCATTTTGTAGGTAGTCCCAAGAGCACTTTTGGTGGCATAAAATGTAGAAACAAACACTGAGTAGTTAGGACCAAGCTTAGAAAGAATACTTAAGATTAATTGTGGATCTTTCTTTTCAATCCCACATTGCTTCAACTATAATCTAATGGCCTTTAGCTTTGTGAAGAAGTCTTGTATTGTATCAAAATTACATGGATTTAACCATATTAGCTCATTCTCCAATTGATGTCCCCTTAATTCATCTTGTTTACCAAAGATATTTTCTAAAGTAGTCCATACATCATTTGGTGTTGTAGCAGATTCAACATGAAAAAGAAGATCGGGAGATACAGACATGCATAGAGTTCTAAAAGCTTCATCTAGCCTGTTATAAAATTTAGGCCTTTCTGCAATTAAGGTTGGTTCAGTTTCTAGACCCATTGTTACTCTATATAGTCCTAACTTCTTAAGTTGGATAGTCATCTTGGACTTCCACTCATAGTAGTTGTAGGGTGTTAGAACAGGCACTGTTAATTGATCCATCTTAATGCAGAATTAGATTGTTGTTGTTATTGTTGTGAGGAAAGAAAAGATGCAAGAATACACAAGACACCCCCCTTTCCCACTCAATCAAAGAACCCCCCCAAGAAAATTTGATTTGGCACTTTATATTTAGTGAGTTTACATTTCCACCAGCAAGAAATACTGAGTGGACTTGATCTCAATGCTATTATAGATCCTCAAAAAGAGCATATGTTGAAACTAATACTTAGGGCCAATACCTAGTAAAATAAATAGCACCACTACAAACTACACGAAAAAAAATCCACTTTCAAAAAAAGAATCACATCGATCCGAGGTATTATGCAAAAGTTATGCCTCTTCAGAGTTCCCAAAATGAGGACTGCGTAGTATCCCGACTACAAATCTACAATTTTTGAAAAATTTCTACACTAAAATCAAAAAATGACTATACTAGTGCATAGAGCACAAAAAAACAGCCAAGATAAAAAAAATCCGTGAGAAACGGAGTCCGTATGAGCAAGAACGGAGCATTTAAAAACTGCATTCAAATCTGCAACTGCCAACGGAGAGGGGGTCTTCCGTAGCTTTTTGAGTTCATTTCTGCAAAATATACAGTCTGCGTGCAAAAACTAAAAGATACCTAGATTGTTTTTCTGCGCTGTGAACAAAACCCAAAAGGCATTTTTCTTGCTGATGTACAGAAGATGTAGATCTAGTGTAAAACAGATGTCTTTAGCCGCAAAAAATGACCCCATCAACCAAAAAACTGCATGCAAAGGTAGAATCAGCTACTTAAGTCAAGCAAAGGTATGCTGCAACCTACAATATTGATTAAAACACCAAATATGCAAGCTGATTGACAGATTTGAGCAAATCAAGATTTACCGGATCTTCATAAATCCTTTCTGATTCTCCAGATCATTCAAAAAATGCAAGAGAAGAGCATACGAGATTTTACAAGATCTCTACAAAGAATCTAACCTTACAAAACTTGCTCTGATACCATCTTAAAATCCGTAAAACAGCTTATAACCCAGAATCAATTGAAAGAGTTAGAAACATAAACTGTAAATGCAAAAAACAATAACAACAATACCATGAGATTGATGTGAAATGCTTGAATGGCAAAATAGCATCAAATAACTATCTCCAATATCGAATGAAAATACAAGCTAGGTAGCATGCTTATATAGACAAGAGAGAGGGAGGAGGTGGCAACACCGACCAATGAGGAGCAACCATCTATCGGACTAAAGATAGCAAAGTATCTTCCCAAGATAGCTAATGGATGCTCACATGTAGGAAGGTGACACCTCGCAACCACTCACATAATAAGACATGCTTTATTAACCTAAGCAAGCTTAAATAAATGTGTAGGAAAAACCTTATAATAAGGAATAAAAAACCTACACTAACACGAATTAGCTGGTTTCAGTAGCCCAAGTACCTAACATTTTATCAAAGGTCAGGATTTTGGTGATTTTCCTGGTTTATTCAGCTTCCAGAAGCGTTTCAATCACCTGGTGACTCCTTCTCTGGTATGTATCCAATTTTTCTTTGGTTGCAAACCTTTTTTGCTCTCATTTTGATATTTTTATGATTATCTAGCATTTAGATGCTAAAAATGTCAGAATTTTACAGGAATCGTGGCTATTCCCCTACCCCTCATCCATATACAGGCTATTGGCCCCCGTATCAGCAATACTAGGCCCCAAATGACTCTGATTTTATGCCATACAGCTCGGCCGCTGCAGAATATCAGCATCCTCATGATGCTTACCTTCCTCCTACCCCTAATGTTGCCCCTGAGAATATTGATGCTTTCAATGAACTCATGGAAGGTTTTCTAAAGCTTGACAGAAATTTATATAAAGCCAAAGGAGTAACAGGGTACAGTCGGCCTTAGCGGTTTTATGATCTCAACATCATAAGCATGTATGGTCTCAAGAAGTTGTCTCTAGATCTGAATAGGGAGGGTGATGAATTTATAGAAATGTTAAAACATAGCCAGCAGCAAGAGATGCAAGGAGGGGTTTTTCACGAAAACCTTGCTATAAGGGCGATACCTGCTCAGCCCACTGCTGAAGAAGTCCCAAATTTTAAAATTCCAAGCTTTAGGCAGCCCTTTCAAATTCCCTTATCAGATGGACCCAGCATGGACATCTATGATGAAATTGCTAAGTTGAAGGAGCATGTGTTTACAATCCCACCTTTTAAGCACCCTTTTTTTCCTGCACATGAGCCTATAGAGAAGCAACCTAGACTCCATAAGTTCCCAAGCTTCAAAGCCTATATCCCTTCACAAGACCTGACTCGTGCAAACTCAGATTATCACTCCCCAGGAACAAATGTGTCTAGAACCCTCTCCCCTCCTAGAAATTCAAGAAGATTTTTAGGCCTCTTTCCCTGATGATATTTCAATCCTCAAGGGTGGGCAAGTTGTCTACCAAGATAGTTGGAAAGATGAGCCAAAAGAGGAGGTGAAAGAAGATAAAACTAATGAGGAGCAGTTTGTTCCTACACTTACAAAGATAAAACTATTGGAACCTACTGCACCTGGGAGTAATGTTGACCCAAATAAGGAATTGAGTCATCTAGACTTTAGTTCTTTTGAAGTTTTTTTTCATGCATCCAATCAAGCAAATAAGGTTGAAATGCAAAGGGTGCATGGAGAAAGCCTTCAGCTGCAGAGACAACTTAACTGAAATCTAGAAGAGCTGCAATCAAAGGATGGAGGCATGGGGAAACAAGTCGCTAAGGTCACTTCAAAAATGGATGATGTTGCCCTATTTCATGAGCTACCTGATTATGTTGAAGATGAAGAGGATGAGCAGCTACTTGTGGATATACAACAACAAGAAAATACTAAAAATAATGACAAGTTGTTGCAGTTTGAGTCTGTTACAACAAATAAAAATTTCTTGGAAGAGGCTGCCATGAAACAAGACAGCCATGAACAAAAGGCAGAAGAGGAAGAATGCAGCCATTATGACATTATATCAACCTTCTTGGTTTCTTTGAGGAAAAAAGGAGAAAGCCATGAGTTTCCAACTCAGCTGTTTCGCACACAAGAGCAACATGAGAGCAAGGTGGAGGTCACTATCATATCAAATGAGGAGACTGAATATAGGCAAGAGCAAATTGAAGATTTGTTCTTTATTATCCAATAGAGATATCAGCTTCTTGGTGGGGAGGTCTTCTCTTTTGAGCTTGTGCATGGCTCATTTTCTGAGCCTAAGTTAGAAAATTATGAACATCTTGTTCATAAGGTGGAGGCAGCCATATTTATAGTAGAATCACAGGGGCTAGAGTATTTAGACCAGCAAAAAGAGAAGGAATCAGAGCAAAGACATGAGATCAAACATGATTTACATGTCACTTCAAGGGGATGCCCAACTGGAGACATATCAAGAGGAATCACCACTTGTCATGCTTACCTCTAAGCATGAAGTTGAACATCAAAATAAATGGGATCAGCCTATTTATTCACCACAAGTTAGTAGCATCAACAATCAATTTAGGTGGATAGGTGAGTTTATCTCCATTTTATGGGGGGTGTTTTATCAATTTGTCATATGCCCTTTTCCCCTTCATTTCTTTTTAATTGCCCATATGCATGAGAAACATTGTAAATTGTTAAGGAAGGGTAGTTAATTTCAAGAACCAGTTAATGGCTTTGTTTAAAGTCACCTTTGACTGGTTAGTTTAGGATTAGAATAGATTTTATTTTAGTTTTAGGTTTCTTCTCAATAAGTGCCCTTGCACTCTGTTGTATTCTCATTAGGAGATACATGCTTGCTTGTTGTTTTGTTTTAGCTCGATAGCTTGCCTAGTGTTGCAGTCTCTTTTGACCCCATGCCCAATGGATGCTTAAGGCTACTGATCTTTTGTCTAGCAGGCAAACATCCCTAAGAGATCGCCAAATTGTTGACCTATTTTCCTCTGCCCAGAGTTAAATAGTTCACCTTGTATTTTCCTTGAAAATCTTTAGAAAATGCCCATACAAGGCTTAAATCCTTCAAATATTTATGCTATGCCTTGTCAAAATTTCCTAAGATCTTGCCTGAAGAATCCTTGTAAAAAAACCTAGAAAAACCTAGAAATCTTTTAGCTTCAAGTATTTTCTATCGCTGGGATTTCTCATATTTTATAACTTGTATTTGTATGCATACTTGTATATACATTCGCCTTTGTACATGCAAAGGTTATATACAAGTTTTTGCTTGTATATCGCCAATGTATGTCAAATATACAAAGAGGTTTGTATGTACAAGAGCAGTTATACATTGGCAGGCTTGTAGAATTTTCCATCGGCCTTCAAAAGAATGGAACACTTTAGTTGTATGCATTTCTGAATGCATATTGGGCTTAGAAGATGCATATACATTGGGGGAATCTATCGTAGATCCCAGGAATATTCCTTGAATGTATATCGAGTTTCAAATGCATATTTGTGTTGTATGTTTGAACATGCAATAGCTACATATAATTGAAACATACAAAGGAAAAATGTATATTGGCCGCATACAAGAGAATGTGCATCAGTCAATATGCATTTGGGGAATCTGTTGCAGATTCCTAGAATATTGTGAAATGTATATCAAGATAGAATGTATATCAGGTTTGTATGTTTGCACATACAACCCAATATACAATGAAAAACATACAATGAAAAGCATACAAGGCCGACTTACATACATTTGCTACAGTGGAATGCATGTCGGCGAAATGCAAGGTAAACATGCTACAGTAGAATGTATATTGCCAACATACATTTGTAATATACAAAGGTTGAGACATACAAGGCAGATTGTATGTTAGGAGATGCAAGGTTGAATGTACATCGGCGCAATGAACAAAAGAGAATGTATATTTCACATTGTATGTTTCCTACATACAATTGAAACACACAAAGAAAAATATACAAGGCCAAATGTGCAAGAGGTGGGGTCCACAATATACAAGGGCATTTGTATATCGGCTACATACAAAGAAAAGATGCAAGTCAAATATACAAGGGGCCACGCATACAAGAGCGCATATACAAAGGCCAATGTATGTCATGAATAGTGCATTGTATATGCGGCTTGTATATTCGCATATACAAGTCAAAGATACAAAGGATGTATACAAGGCGGACCTGAATCGAAGATCAAATCCTAGCATATTCAGGCATCAGGTTCGGCTTGTATGTATAAGTGCTTTGTATGTTTGCACATACAAAAAGATATACAAGGAAATGTAATACAAGCCGGACCCGATAGAATAATTAGATGCAGCTAGGGATCATTTTGAAATCTGCGGCTTGTATGTTTACACATACAAGGGGATACAAGTGGTAGGGTCCGCCAAGGCACAAGCGCTTTGCATGTATCTTTTGCTTGTATATTTGCAATTGTATATTGCGATATACAAGACAAGATAGAATGCGACATACAAATGGTGGGGCCCGATATACAAGCGCTCGGCATATGCAAAGGGATTTGCAGAGAAGGTTTTAAATGGTGATTTAGGTGGCAAATTCAAGCGATATATACACAGATGCAAAGTGATATATACAAGCGGTTGACCAAAACTTTGACCACTTGTATCTCCTCCATTTTAGCGAATTTCGACATGCTGTAAGAGGTAAAGATACATATTTTGGTCCCCTCTTTCATTTAGCAGGGTTTTTTTGGGGTTTTTGTCACCTTTCATTTTCAGATCTGGATTTGCATGTTTTGGGCGACTGGACGTTTCAGCAACTTTTGGGGCAGGATGCAGATTTTTTTTTTGCATTCATTGTTGCATGGTAATGGAAGTTGCTCGCATTCACGACCAAAATATCTCCTCACTGATGCATCAGCTGCAGATTGATGATGCAGTAGCTTGTATTAAAGATTGGAAATATCTTCTATCTACCCAGTACCAGATATTTGATGCCATAACTTTTGCAGGTGGACAGTCATTCAAGGGGGGATATTTTCTGATACAGCTCATAGAGTGAATCCTATAACTGATTGAGGGCATTTTTGAAATGCTATATAAGCTAAGGCTTATGATGTAAATAGGGTTGGAAAATTTTTAGCATAGAGGTTTTTCTGTTTTCCAAATAGAGCTTTTTCTGTTACTATAACTTTGCCTTCCTACTAAATATATGCAAGTTATCATACCTCTTTTACTGATTTTCTTGTTCTATGTAAAACTGCATATGGTTGTCTGTAAATTTCTTTTGTTCCTCTCAATCATATTGCTTCTTGCCTTTGCTAGAATCATATAATCTGTGTATACATACTTGCTATATCTAGTTATGTTGTGCACTTTTTCAGTTCTGAGAAAGTTTTCTTTAAATCTGTCTGGTGCATCACCCTTTTGTGTTTCAAGTTTTGTTGTTTCATCTTTCATTTTAAAGCTTTCCTTCTCCCTTTTCCCCTCAAAATTCAGTAGTTTTAGGTGATAATCAGGCAAGGAAGTCGGTCTTCTCCGGAGGTCTGATCTCTTTGAGCAAGGTCCCACACTTCGAGATCACTCCTATTGTGTCATTGGAATACTTGGAATCCTTCCAAGTAGGGTGCAATTTCATGTGACAACAATAGCATTTCACATTTGAATCATAAATTAGGGAATATCATGTCTTAGGAGCTCTTGGGTGCAAGTTTCCTTTCCCTTGATGAGATTGGGTCTTCTTATCTAGGTATAAGCTATTTGTTTTGTTATGCATTTGGTTTGTGTTTTTACCTTGATTTGATTTTCCTAATCTACAGAGTATACTGAAGAATTTCATAATATGATCATAGGGACTAGACATAGTGAAGAAAGCAAGGATAAAGTGGAAAGATACATAAATAGATTGAGGATGAATATTCAAGAAGAACTGAGTCTGGTGAGGATGACAACATTAGAAGAAGCATATCAATTTGCATTGAAGATTGAAGAAAAGTTGAACAAGAAGCATGAGCAAAGATAGAAAGGTAGAAGAGGCAAAATTCAAAGAGATAGAACATATTCTAGAGGATAAAGACCTTATGCAGAGAAGAACAAAGAAAGTAGTCCATTCAAGAAGGAAGAAGAGATAACAATTCATACCGGAGAGATGACATAAATTTCTACCACAGAGGGAACCATAATTCTTACCGCAATGAAGGGTATAGGAGAGATGAAAGAGGATTTGATAAGAGAACATTTAGAGGAACTTGTTTTAAGTGTGGAGGTGAAGGACACAGAGCATTTGAGTGTCATCAGGGAAGTACAAGTAAGAAGACAAAGAACAGTGCAAGAACAACTTATGTGGAAGAAGAACTTGTTGGATCACCTAGTTCAATTGGAAAACTAGAGAAAGGAGAATCATTAGTCATGAGGAGAGCATTATTTCGAGTAGAGACAACTGAGGAACCACCACAGAGGACAAGTTTGTTTCGGACCAGATGCAAATCAAGAGGTAAATGTTGTAAAATGATCATTGATAGTGGCAGTACTGATAATTTGGCTTCAAAGGAGATGGTGACTAAGTTGAATTTGGAGAGATTGAAACACCCTAAGTCTTACAAGATAGCATGGATTTAGGATGAACACAAGGTACTGGTGAGTGAACAATGTTTGGTGAAATTTCATATAGGATCTTATAATGATGAAGTATTGTGTGATATTATGCCAATGGATGTATGTCATATATTATTGAGTAGACCATGGTAGTATGATAGAAAAGCTATACATGATGGGAGAAAGAATACTTATACTATAACATCAAATGGGAAGAAACATATCTTGATTCCTTTGGAAGATGAGCCTAAAAGTGAAGTATGTGGGAAATCTAGAATCTATTTGGTTGATGGAAGGAAATTTCTGGATGGATTGAGAAATGAGAATATGTGTTTTGCTTTGATTCCTAAGAAGCGTGGAACCCTAAGTACAAAAACTGAAGAATCACAGCTAGAAGAGATAACTGAATTGTTGATAGAGTATGAAGACATCATATCAAATAATGTACCTGAAGGATTGCCACCAATCCAGGGTATCAATCATCATATGGATCTTATACCTAGAGCTAGTTTGCCTAATAAAGCCGCACACCAGATGACACCAATAGAGAATGAGGAGCTAAATAGATAGATACAGGAGTTGTTGATGAAATGATTGATCAGTGAAAGTTTAAGCCCATGTATGGTACCTGTAGTACTAGCACCAAAGAAAGATGGAGAATGGAGAATGTGTACAGACTCTAGAGCAATCAATAAGATCACTGTTAAGTATAAATTCCCATTGCCAAGGATGAATGACATTATGGACTGTTTGAGTGGAGCAAAGTATTTTACAAAGATAGACTTGAAGAGTGGATACCATCAGATCAGAATTAGAGAAGGAGATGAATGGAAGACTGCATTCAAGACAAATAAAGTATTGTATGAATGGTTAGTGATGCATTTTGGATTGACTAATGCACTGAGTACTTTCATGAGGTTGATGAATGAGGTTTTGAAGAAATTCTTGGGTAAGTTTGTTATTGTATACTTGGATGATATTCTAATTTTTAGTAAGACAAAGGAAGAACATTTATGGCATATTAGACAAGTATTGAACTGATTGAGAGAAGAGAAATTGCTGATAAACATCAAGAAATGTAGTTTCACGAAGGAAGAAATGGTATATTTGGGATTTGTGATTTCTGCGGAAGGACTGAAGATGGACCCTAAGAAAGTTAGAGCAATTGTTGAGTGGCCAACACCAGAGAGCCTTGGAGAGGTAAGATCATTTCATGGATTAGCTAGTTTCTACTAGAAGTTCATTAGAAATTTTAGTTCAGTATGCACATCAATGATAGAGACAATGAGAGTTGACATAAATGATTTTAAGTGGACATCAGGAGCAAATAAAAGTTTTGAATTGTTGAAGTAGAAAGTGACAAAACAACCAGTGTTAGCATTACCAGATTTCAGCAAGGTATTTCAAGTAGATTGTGATGCAAGTGGAAATGCAATAGGAGCAGTGTTAAGTCAAGAAGGTAGACCGGTAGCATATTTTAGTGAGAAGTTAAATGATGCAAGGAGAAGATCTATTCAGTCTATGATCAAGAATTATATGCCATAATTCAAGCTTTGAAAAAGTGGAGACATTACTTGTTGCCCAAGGAATTTGTGTTGTACACGGATCATCAAGATTTACAATATTTGAACAGTCAAGGAAAGTTGAATCAGAGACATATGAGATGGGTAGAGTTCATGCAAAGTTACACATTTGTATTGAAGCATAGAAGTGGGAAGTCAAACAAAGTTGCAGATGCATTCAGCAGAAGAAGGAATTTGCTGACAGAGATGAGAGTAGAAGTATTAGGTTTTGAAGAACAAAAGCATATGATGAAGAGGATCTTGATTTTACAGAACCATGGAAAGCATGTAAGGAATCTGTTCAATGAGAGATAATTTGATCAAGGAAAAACATAGTGGTGGATTGGCATGACATTTTAGAATTGACAAGACAGTGGCTTTGGTAAGTGAACATCATTTTTGGCCTCAAATACATAAGGATGTAAGGAAGTTTGTGTAGAGTTATAGAATATGTCAAGTTGCAAAAGGGAGTCTAGTTAGAATACTAGATTATACAAAACTTTGACAGTACCGGAGAGACATTGGGAAGATATAAGCATGGATTTCATATTAGGATTGTCAAAGACACAAAGAGGACATGCTTATATATTTGTAGTGGTGGACAAATTTTCAAAGGTGGCATATTTCATACCTTGTAAGAAGACAAATGATGCAGTGCATGTTGCTGATCTATTGCATGGATTACCTAAGAGCATAATTTCAGACAGGGATACAAGATTCCTTGGATACTTTTGGAGGACATTGTGGAAGAAGATGAAGACAGACCTAAAGTTTAGTTCGGCATTTCATCTACAGATAGATGGACAAACAGAATTGGTAAATAGGAGTTTGGGAAACTTGTTGAGATGTTTAGTAGGAGATAAGACATGAAATTGGGATCTAATTCTACCACAAGTAGAGTTTACATACAATAATTCAGTAATTAGAAGCACACGGAAGACACCATTTGAGATTGTGATAGGAACTAACCCTAGAGGAGTAGCAAAATTGAGGGACATTAGTATGGAGAACAAGAGAAGTGCAGATGTAGAAGAATTTGTAGGATACATGGAGAATCTACATAATCAGGTCAGGAAGCATTTGGAGATGAATAGTAAGTATAAGGAGCAAGTAGATGAGAAGAGAAGACATAAAGAATTTTTAGTGGGAGATGAATTAATGGTATATCTAAGAAAGGAGAGAATTCCAATAGGGACATACAACAAGTTGAAGATGAAGAAGTTTGGACCATGTAGGATACTCAAGAAGTTTGATTCAGGAAATGCATATGAAGTGGAGCTACTGAAGACATTGGGTATATCAGCTATATTCAACATTGCAGACCTATATTAGTATCATGAAGGAGAATCAAGTGACAACATTGAAGATGGTTTGAAGAATCAGTTACCACAACAACCAGAGAAGATAGAGGACATCTTGGACAACAAAGTTGGATGCAGTACCAGAGGGAAGCAATACAAGGAATATTTTGTAAAGTGGAAAGGCAAACCAGAAGAAGATTCAACATGGATTTCTCAGGCTGAGGTAAACCACCTTGGTTTTCCCCTAGCCCTAGAAAAGTGAGGGACTTACTTTTTCAACAACCTTAGGTGTCTGATGCAAGAGCATCCTAGTTTACAGAGCAATCTTGCATCCACCAAAAACATCTGTATTCTTTCTTTTCTTGCATTTTTAATTCAATTCAGTCAATTGTAGTTTCATCATTTTGTACCACATTTCATGGCATCTTCATATTAGAGCTCACAAAGAAAGACTTATCATCTACATATCATCATCTACATCATATCCAAATTTTAGGTCATTTGGACTTGTCTGCTAAAATTTATCACTATCAAAAGATCATCAGCTTTCACGGAGTAGAGCATTCAGATAGTCAGTTGAAGGAGAAGGTTTACAGAGCACTTCCATGACTTTTGGAGCTAAATGAAACATCATACATGAGACATATTGATCAGATAGACCTTCCTTGAGGTCTGCACCAAGTTTCATTCATTTACGGATCATTACAAATTATTTAAGGCCGACCTACTTGCTCCTACACGTTGCATCCTTCTTTGGAGTTTGTAACCTTCTTTGGCTGATGCAAAGGATTTCTTGAGCTTGGATATGATATATATAGATCTCTTAGAGGCATTAGAAAGAAGTTTATTAGTTGTTAGTTTTATAATATGTTATAGAGTTCAATTTCCTTGCTGGAAGGCACTTCAATGCCATATCTTGCATATTTTTTGTAACTCGAAAAGCAGGCCTGTGAACCCTTTGATTGTAACTCACATGTTGTCGGTATATAAGCATTCTAAATATATGATGTATTGAGCATTTGAATCTTCCATTAAATTCTATGATTGTGTTGTTTCCATTGTGTTTACTCTAGCTGCATGGTTTGGATAGTTCATTCTATGAACCCTCCGACTGTGATTGCACCAAGAACAAAGTACCAGTTCAAATGAAGAAGCATTTTTTTAGAAAGTTGAAGAAGGGCTCTGGCAAATATAAAGGTAAGCTACCTTTCAAATGCTTTAATTGTGGAAAAATTGGTCACTTTGCCTCTAAATGTCCCTTAGGTGAAAAACAAAAGGGAGATAGTTCTAGGAGTCAAGAAGTCTCAAAATATAAAAAAAGGAAAAATTTTAATAAGAAGAAAAAGAGTCTATTTGTAGACAAACAAAGTAGTTCTTCAGATGATTATTATTATGCAAGTGACGATAATGAAACTACTTTCATGGGTGTTTAAATTAAAAATGATGAAAATACTCCTATAAAAGATTATCGTGAAGACTCTGATGAGGAAGGAGAGGGTGAAGTTGATTTGGAAGGTGAATTGATTTTTTCTCTAGATGATCTAAGGTATGAAAGAAAACAAAATGAAAAATATAAGTTAAAGATTGAATAATATGATAAACTTGTTGTAGATCTGAAACTGCAATTAGAAGAGTCAAAAAGGATAGAAGAGGTAACTAGCTTGAATTTGAAGAACAAACTAGATGAGTGTCAAAAATTAGAGGCTGAAGTTGTCTTGCTGAGGAAGGAGTTAGAAAAGGTGAATGAACAGTTAAACAAAAGCCTCAAGTTTGAGAAGAGCTCAGAAATTCTTGATCAAATAATTAGTTCTCTAAGATCCTTCTCCAACACGGTTGGGTTAGGATATCCTAAAAACAAGAGTTTCAAAGATGTTGTCTTTGAGAAGAATGCATAAGATAAAACTGCCAAGAATGTTGCTTCCTTCAAAAAGGCAGTTGGAGAACAGGGTGAATCAAACTCCTCTACGTCTAAGAAACATGTTGATTCTAGGAAGCTTGAACGATTCAGGAAGAATAAGAGGACTGAAGATTTTAGAAAGGAAGATGATGGTTTCATCAAAGTCCACAACCCAAAGAGGAGATTCAAAGATCAATTTGCAAGACAAGCTAGGTTCAATTATGCATTTCATGGTTATTATTTTTCATGTAATCAGTTTGGATATAAAGTAATAAACTGCAAAATTAGGCCTAGGAGAATGGGCAGGCATGATTTTGTAAGCAAAAATCCTTTTGCCCCTTTAGTTGATATAAATGATGTTTGTTATAATTGTAACAGCTATGGGCATATTGCCAAGTTTTGTAGAATTGTGTTTATACAGCCTTCTAGAAAGGAGAAAAGGAGATTTACTCCTCCAAGGCAAGACAGACCTGCACATGCTTCTATACAAAATAGAAAAAAGCACAATCCTCTGCACGTCACAAGAAAGAGTCAGCAACCCTGTTTAGGAGAAAGGACCAACAAAGCATTCTAAGGAAAAGGAGAAAAGTTTCTAAAGGCATTGGGTAGAAAAGAAGGATGAAAAGTCTATGTTAGTTCAAACATATTTTCATGCCAAAGGACAAGGAAATCCTTGGGTGATAGACAGTGGATGCTCTAGTCATATGATTGGAGATAAGAGCAAGTTCTCCGTTTTGGAGAAATGGAATGGTGGTTTTGTCAAATTTGGTGATAACACCACTGCTACGATAGATGGAAAAGGCATATTATACATAGATGATAAAACTAATGCTCAAGATGTATTGTATGTAGAGGTATTACAACATAATTTTCTTAGTGTCAGCCAAATGTGTGATAAAGGATATAATGTGTTATTTCATGCTAGTGGATGTGAGATAAGAAAAGCTAGCTCTAGTAGACTTGTTGTTGAGGCAAATAGAACAAACAACAATCTATACCATCTAAAGGAGGTGAAGGGTGAAATATTTTTGTTAGGCCAAAATGATGAGAGTTGGTTATGGCACAAAAGGATGGGCCACATCAATTTTGACCTTCTGGTGAAGGTCAGCAAGAAGAATGCAGTCAAAAATATGCCTAGTATTGGCAAGATAGAAAATTCCTTCTATAAATAATGTCAAGAAGGGAAGCAAATAAGGGTCAGTTTCAAGTTAAAGGACTATTCAACTTCAAAACCTCTTGAGCTGATACATACAAACTTTTGTGGACCAACCAGAACCAAATGCATCAATGGAGAAAGGTATTTCATGTTGCTGATAGATGATTATTTAAGAATGACATGGACAACTTTTCTTAAAGATAAATCTCAAGCTTTAGAAAGATTTAAAATATTTAAGGCTAGGGTTGAAAATGAAATTGGGTCAAGGATAAAATGCTTAAGGTCTGACAAAGGTGGAGAATTCACTTCTAATGAATTTGATCAATATTGTGAAAGCATGGGATTAAAAGACATTTTTCTATAGCTAGGACTCCTCAACAAAATGGAGTTGTTGAGAGAAAGAACAAAACTATCCAGGAAATGGATAGAACAATGTTGAATGAAGCCAAATTTCCTGATAGATACTGGAAGGAAGCAGTTCATATTGTTTTTTACATTCTTAACAGAGGCCTGTTAAGAGCAAATCATGATAAGACTCCATATGAATTGTGGAAAGACAGACTTGCATCTAAGAAGCATTTTAGAATTTTTGGAAGCAGATGTTTTAAAAAAAGGGATGAAGATACCTTGAGTAAATTTGAGACAAGGTCTGATGAGGGAATATTTCTTGGTTATTCAACTACAAGCAAAGCCTATAAATTCTATAATAAAAGGTTGTAGAAGATAGTTGAAAGTGTGAATGTTAGAATGGATGAAGACTTCTCTTAGTTGTCACATAGAAATGATTTGTATTCAAAGGTTCCTATTTATGAAGAAGAAGAAGAAGAAGAAGAAGAAATTGAAAAAGAAGAGTCACAAGAGAAGAGTGATGTTAATGAAGAAGAGCAACCAAAATCTACTCCAAAGGTTCCACCCAAGTATATCAAAAGAAATCATTCTGAGAATCAGATTCTGGGAAATAAATCTGATGGTGTCATGATAAGGAAAAAGCTAAAACTAGCACAACAAGAATAGGTATACTATTCTTTATTGTCTAAAATAGAACCTAAATCCTATGATGAAGCTAGTAAGGATGAAAGTTGGATTGAAGCTAGTAAGGATGAAAGTTGGATTGAAGCCATAAAAGAACTTAGTCAAATAGAGAAAAATCAGACTTGGGAACTTGTTCTAAGGTATGTTGATAAGAATGCCATTGGCACAAAATGGGTGTTTAGAAATAAATTGAATGAAGATGTGCAAATAACTAGAAACAAAGCTAGATTAGTCTGCAAGGGCTATGCTCAGGTTGAGGGCATATATTTTGATGAGATATTTGTACCTATGGCTAGGCTTGAAGCCATTAGAATGTTTCTTACATATTCAGTTTATAAACATTTCAAGGTGTACCAAATGGATGTGAAATTTGCATTTCTCAATGGCTATTTAGATGAGGAAATTTATATAGAGCAACCTGAAGGATTCCAAGTGACTGAAAATAAAGACTACGTGTGCAAATTGAAGAAGGAACTATATGGTCTAAAACAAGCTCCTCAGGCTTAGTACTCCAGACTGGACAAATATATTCAATAGAAAGGTTATAAGAAAGGTATAGCTGCTAGCAATCTATATTTTAAAACTGAAGGTAATAATATGTTGATTGTCATTGTTTATGTTGATGATATAATATTTGGTGGAGATAGTGACAAAATACATAGAGAGTTTGCTGACGCTATGTAGAAAGAGTTTGAGATGTCCATGCTAGGAGAAATAGCATTTTTCCTTGGTTTACAAGTCACTCAATTAGACATAGGCATTTTCATTTCTCAGACCAAGTATGTGAAGGAAATTTTGAAGAAATTCAAGATGAAAGATTGAAAGCTAGTCAGTACACCTATGGTCACTGGGTGTAAGCTTAGAAAAGATGATGAATCTACTTTAGTAGATTAAACTTTGTATAGATATGTGATTGGAAGTCTCTTGTATCTCACAACAACAAGGTCTGATATCATGCAAGTTGTTTGCATGGTATCTAGATTTCAAGCTGCTCCTAAGGAGACACATGTCAAAGCTATGAAGAGGATATTTAGATATTTGAAGAGTACATTAGATTATGGTCTATGGTATCTTGTTCTAGTGATGATTTTACTTTAACTGCATACACATATGCAGATTGGGCTGGTTGTTGTTGGGATAAGTTGCCATTAACTTGCAATCCTAACCAATTCATGTGTCTCCAAAGCTCTTGGAATGTGTTCCCCAACACATTAGGACTTTGAGAGATTAATTAATTATTAATTATATCACTTTGACTTTTGCAATCAATTCCTAATTGATAAGGTCAAACTTGGGCATCCATTTTTAGAGTGGGGGCCATTAAGATTTTGTTGACTTCTCCTAAGTCTATTTTGAGAGTTTGATAACTCCTAGTAAGTGGGAGTTAAACTTGTGCATCCCCTTTTGATGGGGACTTATATTTAGACTTGGAGTTGTGCTTTTTTATGTACATGAGTAGATAATGTTGAGACACCTTGCATGGATATACTGTTGGAGTTAACTAAAGTATTATAGATGCATGAATTGGATATTACGTGCATGAGGTCAGAAAAGCTTGCATGGACTTGCATGTTTTTGCATGTTACTTACATGTACTTGCATGTTGTTGCATGTTGTTTGCATGTGCTTGCATGTTGTTACATGTTACTTGGATGTATTTGCATGTTGTTGCATGTGCTTGCATGTTGCTCCTATGGACTTACATGTACTTGCATGTTGTTGCATGTTACTTGCATGTGCTTGCATATTGTTGTATGTCACTCATATGGACTTGTATGACCTTGCATGTTGTTGCATGTCACTCCTATGGACTTGTATGACCTTGCATGTAGTTGCATGTCAGTTATATGATCTTGTATGTTGTTGCATGTCAGTTTTGTGAGATTGCTTGTAGAACACTCCAATTCCATAAACTTGCAGAATGATACATCTCATTGTTTCAAGTAATGGGTATCAGTTGCATGTTGTTGCATGTGCTTGCATGTCAGTTTTAAGATATTACTTGCAGAACACACCAACTCCAAAAATTTGCAGGATGATACATCTCAGTGTTTCAGATAATGTGTATCCGTTGCATGTTGAATCCAGTGTTTGCATGTCACTTGCATGTACAGAACAAGATAATTTAGAATAGCCTTGGGGACATCAATCTTGCATGTTGTTTGCATGAAATTGATGTTTGTTGATCACTTCAGTTAACAGAAAGTGATTGGACAAACTTGAACACCCAATTTGAGGACTTTCTATTGTTCTTTTATTTGGAAATGTATTTGATGTTGGCAAAGTTAACTTGGGCTAACTTGGGTGCCCACATCAAGGACATGCAGTTAACAGAAGGCTTGACTTTGTTTGACTTCAGTCTTCTCTATTTAGAGTGCTTCATTTTTGCATGAGAATTGGTTTCTATGTTATCAATTAGGATTTATTGTATTTTGAGTTTCAAGCTTTCGAATTAAGAAGCTCTTGAATTAAAGAAGCTTTTGAATTAATTAAGAGCCCCATACATTTTTCAAAGAGTTGAATTGTTAAAAAAGAATTAGAAGAAAAAAGAAAGAAGCTTTTTTGACTAGAAGAAAAAAATAAGAAGTCTTTTTGACTTAGAAGAAAAAAAGCAAAAAACTTTTTGAAGTTCTTACAGGTTTGAAGATTGAAGAAGCTTTTGAAATGCATCAAGGAATCAAAGGATTTAAGTATTGAATGTAATCTTTCACAAGAGATTTAATACAAGCATAAAGACCTTTGGTGTGGAGTTTTTTCCCTTAGGGGTTTCTCCACGTAAATACTTGTCTTCTTCTTGCAAGCTATTTTCTTCTACTACATTGATTAAATTGGAGAAATACTCTAACATCTAAATTGAAAGTAATTTTCAGATTTACACATGCTAATAATTTTAGATTTGAAAACATCTTAAAACTACATCGTTGCAACTTTACCTTGTTCTCTCTCTTTTTTTCAAATAGTTGTGTGGATGATAGAAAGAGCACTAGTGGTGGTGCATTCTTTCTAGGAGATAAATTGGTAGCATGGTTAAGTAAGAAACAAGAATCAATCTCTTTATCAATAGCTGAAGCTAAATATGTAGCTATTGTATCTTATTGTACCTAGGTGTTATGGATGAAGCAAACATTGCAAGATATTAAGGTGGATTTTAATGAACCAATCAACATTCTTTGTGATAATACCAGTGCAATAAACATCTCAAAGAATCCAGTTATGCATTCATGGACCAAGCACATATCCATTAAGTACCATTTTCTTAGGGAGAAAGTTGTTGAACAAGAAGTCAAGTTGGACTATGTGGCTACAAAAGAATAGCTGACAGATATATTTACAAAACCCCTTCCAAAGGATACTTTTGAACAGCTTAGACAGAAGTTAGGAGTTGTTCCTTCTCCTATTTGTAATTGAATACTAAATGTATTCATCCAGGGGGAGTATATCAAAGTATTTCTTTATCCCTAGTACCACAGTTGTGTCCTAAAGGATGATTGTCCTCAAGGGGAGTAAGTTAGCACTGTTATCTTTCTATGAGTCCCTTTGTAATTGATGTCAAATGGGGAGAATTCTATAGAGTGTTCACAGCAAAGTACGTGCTAATGCATGCAACAAGGAGAAGAACGGTATGGTTGTCATGGTCAAATTTAGGTCAGATTAAGGTGTTGCCATCAATGACAAAGAGGGAAATTGTTGAATTGTTGCCATTGATGTCAAAGCAAGGAGCCATTGATTGACACAATTTATTGGGCACAATTGATTGGGTTTGTTGGTTTTGATGTCAAAGCTGCATTACAGATTGTCGACACAATATTCATCGGCAAAATGTTCCAAGGCAAAGTCTGTCGACAACAAATGTTCATCGGCAACTATCGACAAAATGTTCTCAATCAAAACCTATCTTATATTGGCAACTTGGAAGAAAAGAGAAGTCGAATGACTTCTATCAGAAAACTGCTCCAAATCAGAACCCATTTTATATTGAAAACTTTAAAGAAAAGAGAGGTAAAATGTTTTATATCGTCAACATTTTTTATTTTTCAAACTTGTTCGCCAGTTTGGCTTTTTGCTGATTTACTGACAAAGCAGAAGGTGGTATAAAAACAAGTGTTTGAAGTGTTCATAGAAAAACATTGTCAAGAAAATCTAAATTTCCTAAACTAGTTTGCAAGTTCATCTTTTAGCCTATTTGCCGACTAGCTGATAGCAGCTTATGAAGGCAAGCACATCATATCTTTTGAATAGGCTAAGTCTTCGGGAGTTTTGAAGAGAAACAAAGTGTTTCAAGTATTTGTCCTTGTTGTTAAGAAAGTGGATCTACGACTAACTAGTTTGAAAGTTAATATTTTGCCCAATTCACCAACTAGGCGACATTTGGCCAAGATTGGACAGTGTGTGGAGTGAGAAAGGTAGTTCATGATAGTTGAAAATTGCCAACAAAGAGAATTTTGGTAACAAAGTATAAGTTTAAGATTTTTCATTTTTGCCAATAAAGGCCAAAGTTTGGAAAAAGCTATATTAGCCAATAAAGGCATAAGGCGATGAAGATAAAGGCATAAGGAGATAATGCTGAGATTCTTAAACTTGAGAATTCACTGATAACGGAGGAAACAAGGCCAAGTTCGTAATGTTGGATTTCCGCCGATAAAACATTTTGTGGTGGAGATGGCTAAGGTTTGAAAAAGGGAGAAGTGGCCAATAGAAAGGATGAAGGACAAAGTTTGTAAAAATAACTCTTCGCTGATAATGTGTGTCACAAGAGATAGTTCTAAGAAATGTATTTTTGGCAATAAGAGGCATAAAGACTTTAAAGAAAAAAGTTCAGAAAGTTTAGATTTTGCCGACAAAGGGCGATAAAAACTAGTTTTGAAAAATTAACTTTTGCCGATAGAGAATGAAGGAGCCTCAGTTTTGAAAAATGAGATTTCACTGACAAAGGGCGATAAAGGCAAGTTTTGAAAAATTAAGTTTTGCTGATAAAAGCGACAAAATCCTGAGTTTGCAATATTATATTTTTGCCAATAAAGGTAAATGTTCTCTGTCCAATGCAATAATTGCAAAAAAAAAATTAGCCACATAAATGACATATTACATGGATAAAAAGGCCACATAAGCAACAATATGTTTGGGATGATCTTGCTGACTCTGAAGTGAACAGAACGATGGGATATTTCACCAATAAACAATTCTGAGCCCGAATTGGATTAGTTGCACAATAATTAATGATTTGAAACTGTCGATGTTTGGTTTGTGAGCGGTTGATGGTGGTTCAACTGATTAGGTGTATGTGTTTTTATACACATTGATTCTATGGTGAATAGGTTACTTACTGAATCAAATATCTTTTGTTCACAGGCATAGAGTGCAGAGTTTGCACGAATAGGCAGATTGTATTGAGAAGAGGGGAGGCTCTGTCAAAGTGAACAGAGAATGCAGAGAGTGTAGATAGAGGAGAAGACTGCATTAATGAAATTACAAAGTGCAGGAGTGTGGATGAGATTGTATATGAATTGAAGGGTGCATTTTAGGTTAGTGAAGAACCAGTGTCTGCACATCAAAATTTGTAGGGATTCAGGGGTTGGTGCTGTTAGATCTAGGGCACACAACTGAGAGGGGGGGTAAATCAGTTGTACAAAAACTTGCTTCTACTTCAAACACTTGATTCTTCTTTGTTAGTTAATAGTATATCAGTTAACCATTCATGAAAGCATAATGCATAAACATAGGAGCAGATAAACATCAACACATTGGACACCAAGATTTTGATGTGGAAAACCCGGTTAAGGGAAAAACCACGGGGTGATTAACCCAAGGATTATTCTCTGTTAGAAGAATAAGAAAAAATGAATGGCACATGCCAATTAGGGCTCACTACCCGAGCACACTGCTCACAGAGAGGCACACTGCCTACAAGAGACACACTGTCTACAAAGTGATAAGAATCACAAACTTGAACTGGAGATTGACATCTTTACCATGTCTAGATCAGTTCCATTTAAGCCTGAGATACTTTTGCTCTGCCCTTCGCTCTTTCGCTATACCACACTCATCCACTCCCTGACACACTTTGAAATGAACTCACAAACCTTTATTTATACAAGGCATCGACTTAGGAACAATCATCTAAGTCGGCAGTCATCCACAAGAACATTCGCAAGATGAATAACTCATCCGGTTGGCTAGTCTGAACAAGAATATCTTCATCTAGAAGAATATCTTCAATTCTGGGCTCTAACACTAATGCAGATCGACAACACAACCTCAACATGATCCAAGAACCTTCAATCTTGCCTGAGTGACCAGGTACATCCACACTTCCTCTATTTATTGGAATCTCTTCTCCTCTTCATCCGAAACTTCAAGAACATAATCTGTTGCAACTGTCAAACTAAAACAGGTTTTTCCAGACCTCCAAACTATGTACAAACTAAGATAACACATCACAAGGACATCCCAAACACTCCTTACAATCCACAGAGTCTGACAATGCACCTCTGGATCTCACTGGACCTTTTTGTAACATTCTGTCACTCCAGAGCATCTCCCAGACCTGGTTCTATTTGACCGATCACAACTTCTTCATATCTTAATGCAGACCTCTAAAATCTTAACTGGATCATCTCAAGACTCATATCTATAAACCCTTTAATCCGCATCCTCTGATCCTTAACCTATTGAGTACATTTGCCTTCTTCTCATCACTGTTCTTCATTGTTCCTGATTGAGACTAATTTTCTCAATATTCTCAGCACACAGCTCATCCAATCCTTCTTATTAATGCAATATGAGTATGTTGACATCAATGACAACACTGGTTAACCTCGTACTTGCAACAATCTCCCCCTTTGTCATTGATGGCAACATATGATATGAAAAACCATCAAGACAAGGACTTCTCCTTTCTGTCACAGCTCCCCCTATCAGCAACAACTCTTCACATGTCTCCTCTTCCTTTATTGCTCCCCCTTTGATCATCAACCACTTGTTTTTCACATGTCTTTTCTCCCCCTTTGACATCAATGGCAAAGGGCTCATACTTGCAATTCTAACACATTAGAATCATACCAGCTGCTCCCCCTTAGTAGCAGCTCCCCTTCATCAATCCGGATCACAAGATATGACTATGATACCCACTGGACTGATGCACAATAGTGCATCCTAGTTCATCACTGGAGGGGCCATGACCCCTAACTTCTCTCGGAGATACTCAAAAGAGTCCTTGGGAAGAGGTTTAGTAAAAATATCTGCAATCTGATCCTTGGAGGGTACATACTCCAGTCTGACTTCATCCTTGTTCACTTGTTCTCTCAAAAAGTGAAACTTGATAGATATGTGCTTGGTCTTAGAATGCAACACCGGATTCTTAGAAATATTTATTGCACTTGAATTATCACAGAAAATTGTGATAGGCTCGTCATATTCTACTTGAATGTCTCTTAGCATTTGTTTCATCCACAAAATTTGAGTGCAACTACCTGCTACTGCAATATATTCTGCTTCAGTTGTAGACAGAGAAATTGCCTCTTGTTTCTTGCTTAGTCAAGAAACCAATCTTTTTCCCAAAAAGAAAGCTCCTCCACTTGTACTCTTCCTATCATCCACATCTCCTACCCAATCTGCATCTATATATGCATGAAGAGAAAAATCCTGATCTCTAGGATACCATAGACCATACTCAACTGTTCCTTTCAAGTACCTAAAAATTCTTTTGATTGCCATAACATGAGATTCTCTAGGATCAGCCTAGAATCTTGCCACAAGACCAACAACCTGCATTATATCTGGTCTAGTCTGAGTGAGATACAATAAACCTCCAATCATTGATTTGTACTTTGTCTGATCTATTTTAGGAGAATCATCATCTTTGCTCAACTTACATTCGGTTGCCATAGGAGTGTTCATTGGCTTTGAATCTTCCATTCCAAATTTCCTCAACAATTCTTTCACATATTTGGTCTAAGAGATAAATATACATTTCTTTGTCTGAGTAATTTGCAGACCCAAGAAGAAATTCATTTCACCAAGCATTGACATTTCAAACTCACTTTTCATTTGATTTGCAAAGGTTTTACACATACTGTCTCTTCCTCCAAAAATGATATCATTAACAAATACTTCAACAATCAAAATATTTTCATTATCTATTTGGAAATATAGATTACTGTCAGCAATACCATTGTTGAAACCAATCTGCACAAGATGCTTATCCAACCTTTCATACCATGCTCTTGGAGCTTGCTTCAATCCATATAGTGCTTTCTTCAACTTGTAGACCATATCATCATGATTAGACAATTGAAATCCATCTGGTTGTTCAATGTATACTTCTTCTTCCAAATCACCATTTAGGAAGGCAGACTTGACATCCATCTGATATACCTTGAAGTCTTTGAAGGCAGCATATGCAAGAAATAATCTGACTGCTTCAATTCTTGCCACCGGAGCAAAGGTTTCTTCAAAATCAATTCCTTCTATTTGAGAGTAGCCTTTGTAGACCAATCTAGCTTTGTTTCTGATTGCTTCACCAACTTCATTTAGTTTGTTCCGAAAGACCCATTTGGTTCCAATCACATTCTTGTCTCTAGGTCTGGGAACAAGATCCCAAGTGTGATTTTTCTCAATTTGTATCAACTCTTCCTCCATTGCTTTGGTCCAGTTTTCATCATTGCAAGCTTCATTTATTGTCTTAGGTTCAATCTTTGAAATCAGACAGTATTCATTTGAATTTTGACCAATTCTCCTCCTTGTTTGTACCCCTTTGCTTTTATCACCTATGATCCGATCTTCAGAGTGATTTAGAGTTACATACCTTGGAACTTTGGGAGTCTCTTGCGCTATTGTTTCTTGATCAAATTCATTCAGACAAACCTCTTCTTCCTGATTTATTGGATCAGTCTGAATCTGACTTTCAGGAAGGGATTGAGTTCCTTGAACTAGAACACCATCCTGATCATCTTCATCATATTCATAAAACCTTGAGGGCTTCTCAATTCCTTCATCAACCTTCACATTTGTACTTTCTATCATATTTCTCAGTCTCTTATTGTAACATCGGTATGCTTTGCTTTGAGTGGAGTAACCCAAGAAAATTCCTTCATCACTTCTAGCATCAAACTTTCCTAGATCTTCATCTCTTTTGATGTAACACTTGCTACCAAATACTCTGAAATATCTCACAGTAGGAGTTATACCAAACCAAAGTTCATAAGGAGTCTTACCGGTATTGCTTTTGATTTGAACTCGATTGAGAGTATAGACTGCAGTGCTAACAGCTTCTCTCCAAAACATTTGAGGAACATTTGCTTCCATCATCATTGTCATGGAAGCTTCCTGGATGGTCCGGTTCTTTCTCTCAACTACTCCATTCTGCTGTGGAGTCCTAGGAGCAGACAACTGTCTCTTAATACCATGCTTCTCACAAAAGTCTATGAACTCACCGGATGTGAATTCACCACCTCTATCAGACCTTAGACACTTCAGTTTCAATCCGGTTTGATTCTCTACCATAGCCTTGAAAATTTTGAACTTCTCAAAAGCTTCTAATTTCTCTTTCAGAAAGGTAACCCACATCATCTGGGAATGATCATCAATCAGTAACATGAAATATCTATCACCTTGCATACTCTTGATTTTTGTCGGACCACATAGATCAGTATGAACTAATTTCAATAATCCAGTAGAGGACTGATCCTTGCTTTTGAAAGAGACTCTGCTCTGTTTGCCTAGCTGACATTATTTGCACAAACTATTTGTAGGTTTCACCAACTTTGGAAGATCTCTTACAGCCTGAGTATTGCTTATTTTGATGATGTTATCAAAATTTACATGTCACATTCTTCTATGCCATAACCAACTCTGATCCACTTGAACAAACAAACAACTTTTATTAGAACCAACCAAATGGAAGATATTACTTTTTGTTTGAGTATCGGATGCAATCTCAGTTTCGGAGCTTTCAAAGATCCTGCATCTTCCATTTTTGAACCGGAGATCATAACCTTTGTCTACTAACTGTCCAATGCTGAGAAGATTGTGCTTCAATCATTCAACATACAGTACATTACCAGTTTTGCTCTTTCCATCAAAAGAAATAGTTCCCCTACCTCTGATTCTACCTGCAGAATTGTCACCAAACTTTACCATTCCTTCTTCATACCTTTCCAAATCTAAGAACTTGTCCTTGTCACCTGTCATATGGTGAGAGCATCCACTGTCAATAACCCAATCATCCTTTTCTTCAACTTGGGCATCCAAAGCTCTTTCTACAACCTTATGATTAACAGATTCAGAGGATATTGGTTCTTCTTCCTTGATGGCAATAAACACCCATTCATTTCTGGATTTGTCTCCTATCTCTGATTCATCATCTGTTGCTCCTTCATTATAAACTTCTTCATGAACATAATAATAGTTATTTTGGAACCTTTATCTATTAGAGTTTGACCTTGCAGATCTTTCTGGACATCTTGAAGCAAAATGACCAATCTTATTGCAGTTGAAGCACTTAAAAGGTAACTTTCCTTCATACTTACCGAATCCTCTTGGTAATCTCTTTGCAATGAGGGCTTCAAGATGAGTTGTTTCTGCTTCTTCCTCTTCCATGTCTTTCCTTTCTTGATCATACCATGACAGCTTCCTTGAAGAGTTTTCTCCCTGATCAAATCTTTGTTTGCCTTTCACATATGCATTGGCTTTGAATGCAGACTCAGTCTTGGGGGGATCATCTCCAAACTCTATCATTTCAAATGCAGCCAGTTTGCTAGCCAATTGCTCTCTTGTGATAGTTGCATGGGCTCTGAATTCATCAATGGCAGCAACCTTGATTTTGTAGGCAGCAGGAAGGGATCTGAGAATTTTGCAAACAATTTCATTTTCATCCAGAACTCCACCAGCATTCCTGATTCCACACACCAGCTCATTTACTCTTGGCATAAAGGTAGTGATATTTTCATCATCTCTCATTTTCAATCTTTCAAATTTCCCTTTGAGACTTTGCAACCTTGCACTCTTAACAAACTCATCTCCTTCATGCAGAAGTTCCAGTTTAACCCAGATCTCATATGTAGTTGGTAGGTCAATAACATTTGAGAGTTCTGAGTCAGTCAATGCGCTAAGAAGAGCTTCTTGGTCCATAGATTGTTTTCAGCATCTGTGATTTCATTCAGAGTTGTCGGACCACCCTGTGGAGGTACATATGGTTTTGTGACCATGGACAAGTATGCTTTTCCCATACACTCCAAGTGACATTTCATGCGACCTTTTCTAGAGAGAGAAGTTGGTTCCATCGAACTTCGGACTGTCCTTCTTGTATGACAACACCTGGATCTCCTCAAGTGGTTAAGCTCCTTTCAGAGGAACTTGGCTCTGATACCAATTGTTAGATCTAGGGCACACAACTGAGAGGGGGGTGAATCAGTTGTACAAAAACTTGCTTCTACTTCAAACACTTGATTCTTCTTTATTAGTTAATAGTATATCAATTAAACATTCATGAAAGAATAATGCATAAACATAGGAGCAAATAAACATCAACACATTGGACACCAAGATTTTGACGTGGAAAACCCGGTTAAGGGAAAAACTATGGGGTGATTAACCCAAGGATTATTCTCTGTTAGAAGAATAAGAAAAAATGAATGGTACATGCCAATTAGGGCTCACTGCCCGAGCACACTGCTCATAGAGAGGCACACTACCTACAAGAGACACTGTCTACAAAGTGATAAGAATCACAAACTTAAACTGGAGATTGACACCTTTACCATGTCTGGATCAGTTCCATTTAAGCCCGAGATACTTCTGCTCTGCCCTTCACTCTTTCGCTATACCACACTCATCCACTCCCCGACACACTTTGAAATGAACTCACAAACCTTTATTTATATAAGGCATCGACTTAGGAACAATCATCTAAGTCAGCAATCATCCACAAGAACATTCGCAAGATGAATAACTCATCCGGTCGGCTAGTCTGAACAAGAATATCTTCATCCAGAAGAATATCTTCAATTCTAGGCTCTAACACTAATGCGGACCGACAACACAACCTCAACATGATCTAAGAACCTTCACAAGCTTGCCTGAGTGACCAGGTACATCCACACTTCCTCTACTTACTGGAATCTCTTCTCCTCTTCATCCAGAACTTCAAGAACACAGTCTGTCGCGACTGTCAAACTGAAACAGGTTCTTTTGGACCTCCAAACTATGCACAAACTGAGATGACACATCACAAGGACATCCCAAACACTCCTTACAATCCGCAGAGTCTGACAATGCACCTCTAGATCTCACCAGACCTTTTTGTAACATTCTGTCACTCCGGAGCATCTCCCGGACCTAGTTCTACTTGATAGATCACAACTTCTTCATATCTTCATGCGGACCTCTAAAATCTTAACTGGATCATCTCAAGACTCATATCTACAAACCTTTTAATCTGCATCCTCTGATCCTTAACCTATTAAGTACATTTGCCTTCTTCTCATCACTATTCTTCACTATTCTTGATTGAGACTAATTTTCTCAATATCCTCAGCACACAGCTCATCCAATCCTTCTTATGAATGCAATATGAGTATGTTGACATCAATAACAACACTGGTTAACCTCATACTTGCAACAGGTGCCTCATTGTATTGGGTTGGTGCTCAATAGGTGTATAGTGTCCCTGAAGGTTGGAGCCTCAAAATATTGTCTTGAGTGTCAATGTACCTATAAGTTGGTGCTTAGAAAACATCTGTAAAATATTTTATTGTGAGGTTGGATTTGAGTAGTAGACTCAAGCAACATTCTCACTGTGGTTTTTCCCTTTGGGGTTTTCCATGTAAATCTGGTGTCTCCTTGTGTGTGTGTGTGTGATTTATGTGTGCTTTTAATTCTTGACTACTGATTTGATTTTAAAATTTTAACATACACTGATTCACCCCCCCCCCCCCCCCTTCAGTGTATTAATGTTCTTTCAACAATTTAGTTGATTGAATGTTGATTGTTGAAGGTGTCAGGTAAACTTGGTTGGGGGTTGTATGCTATTTAGTCTATAGATTGGGATTTTGTAGGAGAGACTTGTTGTATTGTATGTAATTTTCTAAATAATACAATTGTTATTGTCCTTTTGTTGGTGGGTTCTTTTCCCATAAGGATTTCCCACATAAATCTATGTCTCATGTGTATTTGTGGTTTGGATATTATTTCATGTGCTCTTTTTATTATGGCTAGATTGAATTGGTATAACAAAATACATATGTTAGAAATGAAGGTGCAAACCACACAACAGAAATCTAATTCAAACCTTATTTATATCCTCTAAACAATGTAAAATCAATGGAGATTGCAACAGAAATAAAACTCACTACACAGAAATAACATGCATTAAGAACTGAACACATAACACAGTATGTAACGTGGAGAAAATCCTTTCAGGTAAAAAAACTCCACCAAGAAAAGAGGCTCCAAGTTGTATTATCATCAAATATGATATTACAATACATGCACTTCCTCTGTTTCTTCAGTTTTCAATCCAACGATGCCTGTTACTCTCTAATATGATAAAAACATGGTACAAATATCCTTATAAAAGGGGGTTGCCTTCTAGGGCAAGAAAAATGACATAATATCAACCGTCAGATCGGTGACCCCCCGTCGCGGATGAATTAGCATCGAGGACCGGATATAAACACGTAGCTAAAACAAGGCCATTGCTGGTGAAACCTTTCATCCCTTATGGATGATTTAAAAACAATATTAGGAGTAATTAATTACATAGGATTTACAAGGTTGATGGCACCTTAATCCTAACAATATAACTTGATTTGATTACATAATCTTAAGGTGTTCCAATAGCCTAGTCTATTAGTCGACTGTAATAAGGATTAAATTCCCTCCAATGTGAACAAATGACTGAAACCTTTTTTCTATATACATATCCACTAAGTGAAATGTTAGCTTTGTTTCACTATTTGTATAGCATTCAAATTAACATAAGTAATATAAATATGACAATTTTCTCCCAAACAAGAAAGTGACTATAAAATCCTTAATGCCTACAAAAGCACCCTACTATATCACTAAGTAAGATGAATATTAGACCATAATTTTCATAACATCATAGCACATTCTTCATTAAGAATGGACCACCCAACAAAAGAACTTGGTAATTGCTAGCAAATGATACATGAAATGATTATGCTCTCATGGTGATGAGATTTGATTGGCCCTTTCCTTGGCTATTGAAGCCTAGTCCTAGCCATTCTAGTCCCCACTCTTTGGCTCTGTACGCTGCTCTAATAGGAGCTTCCCTTAACATATTTATTAGTACCACATCAACTATTATATTTTCTTATTACCAAATATTTCCTCCAAGGATATTTGAAGGAAATGGAATGTCATAAATGTTTATAAGATGGAAAGGCATCCACTCAACAATGGTTGTAGAATCCTATTGTACAAAAAATGTTGAGCTTAACCTCAAACTTATTCATCTTCTAATTAATAAAGTTAACCCTCTCACCCCTACCTACATTAGCATGCATTATACCAAACTACTTCATACTAGGTTTCTTGAACCATGCATGTACATCAACTCCACAACTTTGTATGTATCCTTGTACTTATTAACCCCATTCAAACAACAAGCAAAAGCATTATAAGTAGGAAAATTGTGCCTAAATCTCTTTTGTCTATGTGCCTAATGGAAAATTTGGAAACAAAATTAGGATCTGTCATCACCTTTAATCTACCTCAGTAACCACATTGGATTCACCCTACATAATGTTTTAAATCTTCAAGAATTTTAGGCCCCCATTTTTATGTTTGTTGAAGCTTTTACATAATAGTGAGCTATGGTGGATAATCAATGACTTGTTTTGAAATTTATTTCATTGGCGAATAATGTATTGTAACTTAGTGTATAGTTAAAGATTTGGGGGTCCCAAAAGGTCCATCGTCAATGTGAAATGCTTAAGCAACACAAATCATTTATAGTCATCTTAGTGTCTTGAGCCTTAAAGATGATGGCATGCCTAGAATGATGCGGACCATGGCAACAACAAAGATAGATGTCATGGTTTTTTTTGTAACAATACAATATCCATCAATGCCAATGCCTTTGATGATGTAACTCTTGCTCCTGCTCCTACTCTTGCTTGTTTTGGCCTTGAAAAAAATGGCTTCTATTGAAAACCCTTTCTCTCTTTATTTCTATGATGTTGGCCGATGTGATGAAGCAACAAACCAATAATAGTGCCATGAGGGATCTCACAACATCGGCCACAAAGCTCTATGTGTGAATAGGTAGGAAGTGAAAAGAACTAACATAGATGATAGTCAAAACTCTAACTCTTGATAGTTAAAGTTCCATGGGGGAGAAACCCTAACCCTGCGTTTGCCATTGACGGTGCTCTCCATGGGGGAGGAACCAGTATGGTTTTCTCCATTCTTTGTTGCGGTTTGCAGTCATGGCTATTTGAGCAACCTAGTACAGCGAAGTGGGCAGGGTTACCTTTTTTTTTCTCCTGATGGCGGCAGCGAGACTCTGTTTCTGGCCTTTTTGGTTGTGGCTATGGCGGCGGTGGGTTTTGTGGTGTGTTGTTCCAACGGGTGTGCGCTGAGAATAGAAGATTTGTTGCTCTGCTTGTCAGTGGCGGTTTCCTGTTTGTGTTTGATTTTTTCTTCTCTCCTGTTTGTCGATGGCGGTTGTGGTGGCAAAACCCTTGCTCTCATGGTAGAAGTGGTGAAGTGGTTCCTTTTGGTTTCTTTCTGCTTCTTGTTGTGGGTTTCGGTTTTTTCTTCTCTCCTGTTTGTCGGTGGCGGTTGTGGCGGCGAAACCCTTGCTCTCATGGCTGGCAGGGTGTAGTAGTTTCTTGTTTGTCGATGGCGGTTGTGCTAGCGTTGCCCTTGCTCTCATGGCAGATGGAGTTGTGGTTGTGGGGTGTTTGGCAGTGGTGGTGACGGCTATGGTTTTGTCGGAGCCTCTACGATTTTGTCTGTGCTTCGTTTTTTCGGTTATGTCGATGCCTTCTATGGTTTTGTCGGTGGTCTGTCAGTCCCTGTTGTTTATTTTTGCTTCCTTCTTTAGGAGGGAAGGAAGCTTCGTTGTTTGTTGCCTGTAGTTTCTTTCTGGGCTCTACCCATGTTTTGTTGAGGTGTGCCTTTTCACCACCCATCTTTTTTTTGTAAAAATATATTAATTATCTTTAATTAATATGAAGGTACATGCATTTTCATCCAAAAAAAAAAAAAAAACTCTAACTCTTCATACATATATTTTTATAAGAAATTCATACATCTATTCATTTTGAAAATCTATAGATGAGACTATTTTCAAAATCTAGTCAAAATCTTTTTCATAATAGTCCTTTCAATTTAAAATTGTAGCTATACTTACTCCAATTACTCCCCATTAAGGGAACACCTTTTAATCTAATAATCAAGCACTAAATGAGCCTGAATTGAGTCGCTTTCTAGTTGCTTTAAGTGCATTTTAAAAGTAATTATGTACCCTTAATGGAAGAAAGAAGAAGAAAAATAACAATAATTAATTGGTTTAATTGGATGGACACTTTGAATGAGTGCAAAAGTAACTTAATCATATCCCCTAGAGATTTTGTATAGATATTTATCTACTTTATCGAGAAATATCTCGTGAGTTTAAGGAATTTAAAAAAAAAACAAAAAATTCTAAGTGACTTGCACAATCTGATTCGGTTGTTCATCGTTTTAAGAAGTGATTGTCTACTCATAATTGCCCACAGTTAATTATAATCGCTTTAATTATGTTGATAATAGTCAGTTAATTATAATCGCTTTAATTATGTTGATAATAGTTTTGGAATATCGGTGAGATATTTTCTTTTTGTCGTTATGCAATGAATATCAGGAAGATATTTTGAGGCAAGAAGCATGATTAAAAGACCCACAAATCATTTGACGAGCTATCTTGAACTTTCTTTATACGATGATTCTCTTTCTTCATATAATCAATCCACCCCTTTTTTTAAAATCTTTTCTTAATGTCATCTCTAGAATCATTTTTGAGCCGTATTTATGTGTAATGAAAATAAATGTTTTTATGTTTTTCTCTATAATTTATTTAGAATAAATAATCAAATAATATGTATGTTAGGTTAGTTTATAATGGCTAGTGAAATGGTTAACAATGTTAAAATTTTAAAAGTTCAAAAAATAAATTTATGATTATAGAAGTGACTTGGGTCAAGTATACCCGTGTAGATTTGATATAGGGTAATAAATAATATATATTGGGATTGGGATCAAATCTTGGGCATCAATAATAATAGGGATTAGGATGTGTAATGCCATGAGCTGAAATTATGCTAGAATATGTCATTTGCAAGTGATTAATATATTTAGAATACTATGATCAAAGTGGGCCCAAAACATAAGTGAAAAGGGCATGTGATGCAATTTTCACCATTACATTTCTCCCCACTTTGATGTGCAAGTGATTAATATATTTAGGATTTTTGCTAGATATTATTTTTCAAAATGCTCTGGTAGATATGTTTGCAAGATGTTGAGGCATAGACAAAACATGTGAACTATTTGACCAAATGTCTTAAAGAAATGTGGTATCATGGAACACCATGATTACAGAATGTGCACAAAATAAATTCTATAAAAAAAAATTCCCAGTAAATAGACATATCCTATATGACACCTCCATAGAATAACTTCAGAGTTATCACTGGGCATTTGAGCAGGGTGAGTTCTATTGCTTTTGATTATACTAATAACTAGTTTTGTACTAGTGTAGATGATCAAACAATAAATATTTGGGATGTAGACAGAGGGAAACTCAAGACTACATTAACTAAACATATGGGACAGATAAGATTCTTGCAGAATGTCATGTCACATCCTAAGACAATAATAAATGCAATGGCTATAAACAAGTGTAATGTGCTTATCTCTGCATGTGACAATGGGAGCTTGTGGTTCTATAACTGCGTGAGTGACCACAATTCTTAGTAGGCTAAAATAGTTGTACAACCTAGCTCACTAAATAGTGAAGCTAGAATATATGCAATTTTATATGACATGACTAGATTTAAATCTTGTTACCTATGAGACTCACAAACTTATGTCCAAGATGCACATGTTTAAAGTAAAGGATGAAAAGAAATAATTAGTAAACCTAAAGAATTAGATTTAACATAAGTTATGCTTATTATCCAATAATATTGCTAGAAAGTGACAACTACTTCAATAGATATAGTGGATTTAGTTAAAGATTTATCTCTCGAGTATAAGCAATACCAAAGGATGATAAGTGAGTCTAAGGTATTAGAAAATCTACATATCTTAGGCAAAGAATGCAAAGAGAATACAATTGATTTAGAAGGGTTTGAACCATAAAAAATCTGCATCTTTCTAATGAATAGGATTAACATGATATAGTTGACCTCTCAAAGAAACAATTGGCTTAGAATTTGTGAATTAATACAAACAATGCGAGATGGTAGATATCAATGGTAAGGGATTAAAATATTTCCTTGAAAGTGCTCTCATTCTCAAGGGGGTTTTCCCTGATGCAGGAGCATCCCTAGTGTTGCATTTTTTTCCCAAACTAGATGCTTCCCGGTTATCCCTAAAAGGTAGCCATCATTGATCAACAGAATTTCTGGGCCAGGGGCCAACAGTACAGGAGATAGACCCTATAAATATCTCCTCTCCATCTTTAGGCTCTATAGAACCAAGGGGGTATTCCCTATTCAACATCAGTAAAATATGCATGTGAACTTACTGGGATGTTGACACAAAGCTGATAAATCCTCTCTTATACAGACCAAAACTGTAAAATAAGTGCAAAGGGGCTAGCTTTGGGCCTATGCTCAGTTGTGAAATGGAAGATTTTAGTCCTAAAACTACTTCTAATGTCCTAAAGGTTTATATTTGAAGTTTGAATTTGTATTTTGTATTTGGATGCAAGACTACAACGTCGGGGCTCGGAGTCAATAGACATACACATGTGAATGATTACCATAAACTTGAATCAATAACTAAGTTTCAAGGGGAAATTTTTTAGTGTCTACCTTACAGATACTTCCCAAGACTAAGTATTTAGTCATTCATTCTTGATGATATCCCTGTTGCAGCATACCTTTCCCAATGCTTAACCTAAAACATTTAATTTGTTCCTTGAACAAAGATAATAGATTAGACATTCAACACAGAAAATCCATGTTCTTGAATCCCAAATAACCCTTAGCTGTTTAGATTCAAAAGAAAAGATGCCCACAACTTGGAGACAAACAACCGAACAAATGCAATGATGCATTTCTCATATAAAAACAACATGAAACCAAAAAAACTATGCATAAAACATTCAACATATGATTCATAAACTCACAAGACACCCAACAGAGCCACCAGAAAAACTATACCTTATTATTCCACCAAAATTTGCCCAGTCTTCACTCGCTCCCTCCCTCTTAAAATGAGTGACACAGTCCTCCTATATAGCAAGAACATGTACTCAGCATTAAGTACAATGTTATTTCAAAATTCTGCCAGATACAATGCACCTTTTGAATGGCGCCTAAAACATTCAATGTTCCAGGCAGAGAAAAGGAGGAAAAACAGGTGAAATCAGGGAACGTGCAGCCGATTGGAGATTTTCCCATTAAAAATGGTAGGTGGCCCGTCATTCATCGACCATGCCTCTGTAAATTTACCATTAATGGCTAACCTACCTGTGGCTTCTGGAAATGCAGCCGTTTACGTGCTCAAGAATTTTTCCCGCCTGGAATGCAACTGTGAATGCATAGGAAAACCATCCTATGAAATTTTGAAACAGGGCTGTCGATTTCCTCCTCATCGCCAAGATCAATGGCTTCAAATCGCTTTGAAAAGTCACTAGCCAATGCAATCATGCCACGCAGGCGACCTTTGCTTTATTGACTTTCCACGGCACAAACATATGCTTTTCCCTTTCCATCCCCTACATATTCAAATCTTTGTATATGCAACTGCATATACATACAACTGCTCTCGGACACATGGTAGCATCTGATTGGACCTCCATCGCTGGACATTTTCATCCTCCCTCTTTTATATCACTTTGTATATCACACAGACAATGTGCAATGCACATACAACCACGGACTCCAATACCTTAATCAACTAGATTGGAACAAATTTGAAATCCGGCATTTGTATCGGCCTCATTGTACCCATTTATTATATAACGCACATACATACAATGTGCAATATACAATCTCGGACCTCAACCACTTATCTGCCACAACAAACCTTTCATTCGCATCTGGGATTGTATGTGCGCTTTATATTTTGCATTGTATATAGCACATACATACAATCCGGGACATACAACTATGCGGGCCCTACCATGTTCTTGGAGACCGTTGACTTTGACCGCTCCCGCTTTGCATATTTCATTTGTATCTTTACTTGTATGTCTGATTATATGTCGTAGATACATACAATGCAAGATACAAGGAAACACATTGACTTTTCAACTTTGCCATTATATGTATGCCTGCCAGGCCCGACTTGATAATATTTGAAATCTGGGATTGTACATTCCGCTTTGTATGTCATATGCAAAAGTCACATACATACAATCCCTCCGCCATTCTCCTGTGGGCCCAACCACTGCTTAACTAGATTTGAATCTTCTTTGAAATCCGACGTTGTATCTACCCATTGTATATCGAATATACAACAACATATACATACAAACTTTTACATACAAGCATAGAATCTGCGATGGAATATGCGATGCGCTACCACCTCTTCACACTCGGAAATGTACCCAAATGCCATGTATAAACCCGATATGCCTACAAAGATGCATACAACTAATTTTTCACTTTTTGAAGCCCATTTAACTCCATTTTCGGGTCTGCCAATGTACATTTGAACCTGCACATTAGATACAATCCGGAACATACAATGATACATGCAACCATGGTCCCCATCGCTGCATAGAGATTTTTTGGACGTACATTTTTCTGATGCGGTGGGAAAAGGAGGCAACGCAAGGTGAAGGGGGCCGATGACACAACAACAGATACAATGTAGAAGGCTGAGGGAATTAGAATTTTGATGGTTGAAATAAAAAGGCCAATAGATTTTCAAGCTTGAAATCCTAACCCTAAGTAGGCACCACCATTGGCTCTGACTGGGGACATGTAGGCGCAAGGCTGCAGCGAGAACAAGACCACCTCGGGACAAACCAAGTAAAACGCACAAAAGCAAAACCCCAACCACACAAGGAATGTACAGACTATTCATACCTAATTTACAATGTGCACACAATATATTCATTCAAGAGAAATAAGTTTTAAGGAATTTACCATGCACAGGCAATTCCAGTGGTTCACCATTTAGGGCCTGGAGAAAGTAGGAATCTTCTCCATGAGTATTGCTGATTTGATATGGGCCCATCCATAAGGGCTCAAATTTACCATGCTTGCCCTTATCCTGGCTCTTTGCATCCCAAACAAGGACTAAGTCGCTTATCTGAAACTTCCTTTCTATAGCCCTTTTATCAAACAAATATTTCACCTTCTGTTGTTTCTTGATATTTGTCTTCTATGCTTCTCTTCTAATTTCGTCCAATGTAACCAGTTGATTTATCCTCTCATTCCTTGAGTCCTCAATCTCTTTATCATTTTCTTGTATGAATCTATAAACTGGCAAGAGATTATTCACAGGTAACTTAGTTGGTGCACCATACACTAGTTCAAAAGGTGACCTTCCAATTGCTTTCTTCACTGTTATCTGGTCAGCCCATAGTGCCATCTTTAGCTTTGAATCCCATGCCCTTTTGTTCTTGTCTACCATCCTTTTCATGATTTTCATAAGGCTTCTGTTACTTGATTCTGCTTGACCATTTCCTTGTGGATGATATGGTGATGCATATGACAAATTAATCCCATAGTTGTTGCAAAAATCAACAAACTCACCAGATCTGAAACACATGGCGTTGTTTGTGACCACTTTGACTGGCACTCCAAATTTGATAATAATGTGTTCCAAAATGAAATCCATCACCACCCTGCTTGTAGCTTTCTTAGTTGGAATGGCTTCAATCCATTTAGTAAAATAGTCAGTAGCAACCAAAATCCAACTATGTCCTCCACTTGATCTTTCTAAAATTTCTCCTATAAAATCAATTCCCCATTGCTAAAATGGAGCCTCCATAGTTACAGTTCTAAGGGGTATTGCACCTTCATACTTAAGTTTTCCTGAGAACCTTTGACAGGGATCACATTTTCTTACCATCCTTTGTGCATCTAAGAAAAGGGTGGGCCACCAATAGCTTGCTCTAAGAGTTTTGTGAGCTGTTGTCTTGGCAGTATAGTGTCCACCGCACACTCCTTTGTGCATGACACTTAAAATATTCGTAGCTTGATTTTCATCCATGTTGGTTTTTTGCCAGACTGGATGCTTATTCCCAGATTTCCCTACAAGGTAGCCATCAATGATCAACAGGATCTCTGGGCCAGGGGCCAATAGTGTAGGAGATAGACTCTATATTTTATCTCCTCTTCTTCTTTAGGCTCTGCAAAACCTAGGGGGGTATTCCCTACTCAACATCCATGAGGATATACATACAAGGCTGGGATGCTGACAGAAAGCAGATAAGTCCTCCTGTAAGTAGACCAAAACTATAAGATAAGAGCAAAGGGGCTAGCTTTGGGCCTATTTGCAGTTGTAGATAGAGGACTTGGATCCTAAAACTAATTCTACTATCCTAATGGTTGTTTTAGAGTTTGATTTTGATTTTATATTTGGATGCAAAGTTGGACATGGTATATAACACAAAGACAAAGCTAGATCAGTGCCTATCCAGGGCCTGGAGTCAGTAGACATACACCTGTGAATGATATGCATGAACAACTAAAACTGGATTTCAGGGGGATACATATGATACATACCTTACAGATATCTCCCAATACAGAGTGTTAAGCTATCTATACTTATGGCATCCCTACTGCAGTATACCCTTCCCAATGTTCAATCTGAGAACAATTTAATCTACCCCTTGAGCAGAAGTTAAGAGATCAAACATTCAACATAGGAATTCTATGTTCTAGAGTCTCAAACATTGCTTAAATATCCAGACTCAGAAGAAAGATACATGCAATACTGGAGATAGAATTAACAAAACACATGCTAACATAGCATTTCTCATATAAAATTAACTATGAAATCAGTGGATTCATGCAAAAACATACAACAAGAGATACATAAACTCACAGGTTTTGCTGTACAGAGCAACCAAATCAGCTATATTGTATTACAGAGCCAAATTTTCAACTTTCAACAATAACAAATGATGGTAACACAGTCTGCTTATATTAGCTAGAAAATGAACCACAACAATTAATTACATGACAAAATATCAAAATTTGCCGGATATAGATCCTTCAAAGGAATGGCACTCAGAATTTATCAATGCAGTAGGCAGGAGAGTTGACAGGGAGGCCTTGAGCCTTGCGCCACCGTATGAAAGTCCTCATTCACAATCAAGCAGTTTAATCACTTGTACCGTCACTCATATCCCTACTACAGTCGCCATTGATGGCTCAACCACCCGCAGCCATCGAGAAATCAGTCGCAGCAATCAAAATGAAGTTCCCGCCAAAATGTGTTTACCACAGGTTCAAAATAATGCAGGGAGATTAATCCCACATGCATGGTGAAGAGACCACCTTAGTAGTTTAAAAGCATAGTCACTTGCATAATAGGTGTCGAGCGCTTTTTCCACGCTCGACACACGCTCCTTCACCCAAAAGCCCATCGCCCAGACCCAGGCCATCGGCCAACTCCCAAATTCTCCTGCCGATCTATCAAGTCTCGCCGACGACACCTTTCGAAAGCCTACAACTTCCATATCGGCCAGAGAAGAACCATCAGCCAGAGAAGAACTATCGGCCAACTCCACAAAACTCATCCTGACATCAATAGTCTGGCCGATGACCACAAACTACACTCTGCACCCCCCTCGGCGTGACTCCCTCCATTGGAGCATCCAAAAATCCTCTGGCCGACCTCAACAATCTCACCGACCATTTCACTACATTCCCCTCATTGGCCAGAGACTGACCATCAGGCTAACTCTCCAGACTCCCACTGACAATACGAGTCTCCCCGATGGCCACTAAAACATACTTTGTCGGCCAGACAACAACCATCGGGCTAGCCCAAAATTCCCTCGCTCACATACTAAGTCATCCCGATGGTTCACTCCAAACACGCCCGTCGCCAAGACATAGACCATCGGCGTAACAGAAAAGATGCTCACCGACAACACAACTCACGCCGATGGACCCTGGTCTCCTCCTTCCGTCAGTGTGACATACACCATCGAGCAAGTCAAAAACTCTTCGGCCAATCGCACAAAGTCACACCGATGCTCGTTCCAAATCCCTCCATCGGCGATATCAACACTATCGGCCAAACCCAAAGCTCCCCAGCCGATGGACCAAACTCTCACTGATGAAGTCTCGACATTCCTCGCCTGTTGGTATGACTAAAGCCATCGGCGAACAACAAAATGCCTACACTGATAGAATTTGTCACCTCGATAGACACATCCTCCTTGGTCCCATCGGCCAAGCCCCCCATCGTTGGCACAACTCAAAACACTCACGCCGACAATACAACACACATCGATAACATCCATCGGCTAAACACAAATGAAGCCTGCCGACGATGAATATCACACCGATGGCATTTCCATCGGCCAAACCAAACACATCGGAGGGAACAAAAAATAGCTTGCCGATAGGCCAAGCTCTTGCCGATGGACAAGAAGACCTAGGGTTTAAATGAAGAAACCCCCCAACATGCAAGCTCAACCTCTAGGCCAAAATGGGTACCAACACTAGCTCTGTCTAGGGATGTGCAGGTGCAAAACTGCAGCGAGGACCCCAGAATCTCTGGTTTCATAGATTGGGCCATATCTATTGGGCAACAGAGTCAATCATTGCACCAACCTACACAAAAACTATATTTTAGTCATCACTTGGGTGGCCCCGGGTAGCCAAAAAGGAAGAACCAAATTTTTTTCCTGCCAAATCCCTGATTCCAAACTGAAAGATCCCAATCCCAACTGAAAAAATTGGCATAGTTTGTCCATAAGGTCATTTGCTCAATTAGATATTCCACCACCTTTGACAGCTTGCCACTTGTAGTACTGCCTCTGTCACTCTGCATTTCAAAATCAAACATGCAACCATACATGCTAAAAAATCCTTCAGCATTAAGCAACATATGCATGTTATACTCTTCAGATGGTACATCATACTGCTCTTGGTAGTCTTCATCATTTATCTGGCTACTGTACACCATCAGGCACTCATCCAGCTGATCCAAAAACTCAAAATACTCTGAAAAAATGAGACCCCCAATATCTACTGATATTGAAAACAAATCCTGATCCACACACCCAATGTTGCACATATCTAAACTAGGTGATGATGAACATCCATCACTCACAGTTTGCAAATCCATAGTATCTTCACAAGAACTGAAGATATCTGATTCATATGCCCCCCACTCACAAACTGATGTAACACCAAGGTCAACAGTCTCCTTATATTCATCATCATCCTCAAAAAGAGGATTAATCCTACACCACTGAAAGTCAAGATTCACAGCATCAAAGGCATCTGTAGACTCATCATAAAGGGGATTAACACTCACCGCAAAGGCCTCTACTTCTTCTTCATGATACTCCAATTCTTCTTTAGTACTATCAGATCTAGAGTCATAAGAAGAACAAACCTGATCCATGAATTGATCATGGATATCATTTCTATCAACTGATTGCCCCATATACAAGATTTCTGCTATTTCAATGCATTCTGAAGTTGAGCTATCTGCATCATTCTCCATCCCTCTAATACTTCCTGATGAAACTGATACTGACTGTTGATCCACATGATCATAACCTTGCACAACTGGATCATTTAAACATGATGGCTCTTTTATAAGGGCTGGTATGTAAATATTACTTGAAAAACCATTGTTTTCAACTTCATTTGTTGGGCAAAACAAGACATCCTCCTTTATAACAGAAACATCATCAACTTGAAATGATGCAAAAACTGGGACAACAGGGGTGTGAATACTTTGACATTCATTGTCAACTCCTGAATTAAATCTTTCATTAACATCGGGGGCTGCAGGACAACAAAAATTTTCAGAAAAATAACCCTTTTGTATTCCATACCTCCAATTGTTTTCAATATCTATTGCAAACTGATGTGCCTGATGCAATGTGGTGGGCTCCTTGTCTCTTAATCTGTAACTCATTTTCTTATCAAAAGCTCCCAAATAGACAACTAAGCACAGTGCATCATTAGGTCTCATGCATTCTGGAATTCTATTCAATGCTCTCATAAATCTAAGGTTAAAGGCTGGGATCAACTCACCTTCTTCAATATGGATGTACATAAAATTACTAATAACTGCATATTCAGAGATTCTTTCACCATATTGTACTAGAAATGCAGATTTAAAACCATGCCAAGAGCTGATAGAGTGAGCTGGAAGGTAGGAAAACCAGTCCCTTGCATCTTCATCTAGAGATTGAACAAATAATCTCATAACCACATCCTCATGGTCAATCTCAAAGTCATCTATCACATTCATAAACTGCTGCAAGTGTCTCTCAGCTGATTCATCCTTTATAACATTAAATTTAAGCAAAAAAAATCTGATTTTAGGTGGAAGAGCATTTGGATAGCCACAAATGCCACTGAAATTTATGGGCTTATATCTGTCTATGTTGAAACTTCTTTTATTACAATGTTGGGACTGACTACTATACATTTTTGCACTTGACACTTCACAAGGGTGCATAGGCTGATAATACATCCTTTATGTTTTTGCAACCCTCCTCTCTACTCAGATTTTCTACAAACAATGACTTTAGGCACTCAAAATTTAGACTATTTTTTTCAAACTTTCCTAAAGTCCTTTAAATGAGTCTTTTTAGCAACATTGCATGCCCTTTGAAATACAGAATAAGTTCTAATAAAAGCATGCAAGCTTTGCTTTCACCAATGTTTCCTTTTTAACCAGTGCTATCTCACCAAATAGGGAGTTTGTCAAACAATATGAAATACCTGGATATGTTGCAGGAGCTGCAAATTCTTCTCTGACTGATTTTGTTCTTTTATCAGGTTCTTTGATGCAGAGTCACCACCTCCTTGAAGAGGAATGAGCTTCAAACAAGTTGAAGCTGCAAATTGATTTCTTTCTTTCTGGGTCATCCACCAGCAGAGTCACATATACAACCTTTTTCTCTGTTGCAACAAACACATCCAGGCCTAATTCTTCAATCTCGTAGACTCAAACTTTCATGGATATGACATTGATCTCCCCAGTAGAGTCACCAATTTCTGTTGGTTTTTTCCCAGACTGGATGCTTATTCCCAGATTTCCCTACAAGGTAGCCATCAATGATCAACAGGATCTCTGGGCCAGGGGCCAACAGTGTAGGAGATAGACTCTATATTTTATCTCCTCTTCTTCCTCAGGCTCTGCAAAACCTAGGGGGGTATTCCCTACTCAACATCCATGAGGATATACATACAAGGCTGGGATGCTGACAGAAAGTAGATAAGTCCTCCTGTAAGTAGACCAAAACTGTAAGATAAGAGCAAAGCGGCTAGCTTTGGGCCTATTTGCAGTTGTAGATAGAGGACTTGGATCCTAAAACTAATTCTACTATCCTAATGGTTGTTTTAGAGTTTGATTTTGATTTTATATTTGGATGCAAAGCTGGACATGGTATATAACACAAAGACAAAGCTAGATCGATGCCTATCCAGGGCCTAGAGTCAGTAGACATACACCTATGAATGATATGCATGAACAACTAAAACTAGATTTCAGGGGGATACATATGATACCTGCCTTACAGATATCTCCCAATACAGAGTGTTAAGCTATCTATACTTATGGCATCCCTACTACAGTATACCCTTCCCAATGTTCAATCTGATAACAATTTAATCTACCCCTTGAGCATAAGTTAAGAGATCAAACATTCAACATAGGAATTCTATGTTCTAGAGTCTCAAACATTGCTTAAATATCCAGACTCAGAAGAAAGATACATGCACTACTGGAGACAGAATTAATAAAACACATGCTAACATAGCATTTCTCATATAAAATTAACCATGAAATCAGTGGATTCATGCAAAAACGTACAACAAGAGATACATAAATTTATAGGTTTTGCTGTACAGAGCAACCAAATCAGCTGTATTCTATTACAGAGCCAAATGTTCAACTTTCAACAACAACAAATGATGGTAACACAGTCTGCTTATATCAGCCAGAAAATGTACCACATCAATTAATTACATGACAAAATATCAAAATTTGCCAGACACAGATCCTTCAAAGGAATGGCGCTCAGAATTTATCAATGCAGTAGGCATGAGAGTTGACAGGGAGGCCTCGAGCCTTGCGCCACCGTATGGAAGTCCTCATTCACAATCGAGCAGTTTAATCACTTGTATCGTCACCCATATCCCTGCTACAGTCGCCATTGATGGCTCAACCACCCGTAGCCATCAAGAAATCAGTCGTAGCAATCAAAATAAAGTTCCCGCCAAAATGCGTTTACCACAGGTTCAAAATAATGCAGGGAGATTAATCCCACATGCATGGTGCAGAGACCACCTTAGTAGTTTAAAAGCATAGTCACTTGCATAATAGGTGTCGAGCACTTTTGCCACGCTCGACACACGCTCCTTCACCCAAAAGCCCATCGCCCGGACCCAGGCCATCGGCCAACTCCCAAATCCTCCTGCCGATCTATCAAGTCTCGCCGACGACACCTTTCGAAAGCCTACAACTTCCATATCGGCCAGAGAAGAACCATCGGCCAACTCCACAAAACTCATCCTGACATCAATAGTCTGGCTAATGACCACAAACTACACTCTGCACCCCCCTCGGCGTGACTCCCTCCATCGGAGCATCCAAAAATCCTTTGGCCGACCTCAACAGTCTCGCCGACCGTTTCACTACATTCCCCTCATTGGCCAGAGACTGACCATCAGGCTAACTCTCCAGACTCCCACCGACAATACGAGTCTCCCCGATGGCCACCAAAACATACTTCATTGGCTAGACAACAACCGTCGGGCTAGCCCAAAATTCCCTCGTCGACATACTAAGTCATCTCGATGGTTCACTCCAAACACGCCCTTCTCCAAGACATAGACCATTGGTGTAACAGAAAAGATGCTCACTGACAACACAACTCACGCCGATGGACCCTGGCCTCCTCCTTCCGTCGGTGTGACATACACCATCGGGCAAGTCAAAAACTCTTCGGCCAATCGCACAAAGTCACACCAATGCTCGTTCCAAATCCCTCCATCGGCGATATCAACACTATCGGCCAAACCCAAAGCTCCCCAGCCGATGGACCAAACTCTCACCGATGAAGTTTCCACATTCCTCGCCTGTCGGTATGACCAAAGCCATCGACGAACAACAAAATGCCTACACCGATAGAACTTGTCACCTCGATAGACACATCCTCCTTGGTCCCATCGGCCAAGCCCCCCATCATCGGCACAACTCAAAACACTCACGCCAACAATACAACACACACCGATAACATCCATCGGCCAAACACAAATGAAGCCTGCCGACGATGAATATCACACCGATGGCATTTCCATCGGCCAAACCAAACACATCGGAGGGAACAAAAAATAACTCGCCGATAGGCCAAGCTCTTGCCGATGGACAAGAAGACCTAGGGTTTAAATGAAGAAACCCCCCAACATGCAAGCTCAACCTCTAGGCCAAAATGGGTACCAACAATCCACACACCTAAGTAGTGCACCATCAAGATTCTTCCAATATAATTCTCCTTGAATAATGATGTATTTGATAGCATATAACTTTAAGGTCCTTTTTTTACTATCACTGAGATGGGAAGGACAATTCAAATTCTACAAATAATACACAATATCCCTATACCATCCAGATCTGACCTGTTAACAACTTCATCCTAAACTACATTTACCTAGCATGCCTCCAAATTTGATTGTTTCATCATCTTAGCCAAACCCTGTCCCCTTACCAATTTTTTAATTTGTATCTCAATGTTGAACTCTTGTAACTTGTTAATCCACCTGCATCTTCTTCCTGTCACTTCTTGCTAAGTGAAAATGTCCTTAACTGCTGCATGGGGCACATATGTACTTATCTGAGATCCTACTAAGTATGGCCTGAAGCTTTTGACTGCCCTAACCAATGCGTATGCCTACTTTTCCATGATATCATATTTTAATTCAGCTGCCTGCAATGACATGCTAAAGAAAGTAATAGGTTTCTCAAAACCATCTTCATTTTTCTGTAATAAACATGCAGCAATAGTGTGAAAAGAGGCAAATGAGAACAACTGAAGTGGATTAGAAAAATTAGGAGATCTCAACACAGGAGCCACCTTTATAGCCTCTTTGATGTTCTGAAATGATCTAGTTGCTTCACTTTCCCATTTGATAGTTTCACCCTTCTTCAACATTTTAGAAATATCCTTTGTAATCTCTGCAAAGTTGGGAATGAATCTTCTAACAAAGTTAATCTACCCAAAGAAAGACTGAATGCCTTTCATTATTTTAGGAATTTGAATTATGTCAATTGTAGCAACCCTTTTAGGATCAATCCTGACTCCATCCTTGGAAACAATGTGTCCCAATAGTTTTCCTTCTACTACCCCAAAAGTACATTTCTTTGGGTTAAGTGAAATGCCATATTCCAATGCTCTAATAAAAATTTGTTCTAGATGCATGCAATGTTGTTCCTCCTTTTTTGAATAAGCAATTAAATCATCCTGATATATAGCCAAAATTGAGTCAATCAATCCTGCAAAAGCAACATCCATAGCCCTCTAAAATGTAGCACCTGCATTTGTTAGTCCAAATGGCATTCTTACATATACATAAGTCCCCCATGGAGTGGTGAAGGTAGTCTTGTATTGTTCAGATTCTTTTACCTTCACCTGATTATATCCTGAAAATCCATCCATCATGGATAAAAGCTCACAACCAGTTACCTTCTGCAACATAGCCTCCATGTTAGGCAGTGGATAATTATCCTTTAAAGAAGATACATTCAAATTTCTAAAGTCCACACAAAGTCTTATATCACCATTTTTCTTTCTAATTGGGACAAGATTGGACACCCAAGTTGAGTGTCTAATAGGCACAATTATTCCAGCCTCCCTAAGCTTTACAAGCTCTTCTTGCATTTTTGGAGCCAAAGTTGGGTTAATAGGTCTTTGTTTCTATCTGAATGGCTTAGCTCCAGGCTTCAAAGGAATCTCATGCTGGAATAAGTCTTCTCTATAAGCTTTTAGGTCCTCATATGACCATGCAAAGACATGCTTATATTTTTTCAATAATGCAATCAACATACTCCTGATCTGTGGCTTAAGCTATTTGCCAATATATACCCTTTTGGGGGCATGGCATGTCCCCAAGTTTATCTCCTCCAAGCCATCCTTGTTTGTAGGAGATGCCTTCGTAACAAACTGGTCTCTATTATCAAATGCTCTTTCTAAAGCAACTAGCCCTCTGGGGATTTTTTTTTTTTTAAGTTGAATTACTTCTTTCCCCAAAAGAGTTTCTTTTCCATTCACAACTTCTACAAAGTTATGAAAATCAATCTCCTGGTTCTCGTATTTATCTATGCAGTGTAGGAACTTCAACAAATCTCTATCATCATCAAACACCTTCCAACTGCATATATTATCTGGTACTACAGGTCTAATTTAACTTCAACATTTGTAACATCAGACAGAGTGACATCATCCAGCCTTATGGCCACATTAGCTAAAAAGTCTGCCATGACATTCTTTGATCTTTCTATCCAATTTATTGAAAAAGCATCAAATAATTCAATTGTTTCCCATACAAGATGCTTATACTATTTTAACCTCTTATTTTTTGAAGCATATTTATTTCACCTGGGAGACAATTAATTCTGAATCTCCAAACACTTTTAGCATCCTAATCCCATGCTTCAAAGCAACATTTAATCCTAGTAGTAGAGCTTCATATTCTAAAATATTATTTGTGCAGGCAAACTTTAACAGGAAAGAGAATTTCAGAAGCTTACCTGCTGGAGACAAAAACACAACTCCAGCACCAGAACCTTCCTTTGAACAAGCTCCATCAAAATACATAGTCTAGAGACCCTGTTGGTCAAGTTCTTGAATACAAAAATCTCTCCCTTCGCTTCCTCGACCATCTGAGACAATTTTGAAATTCTCACAGTCAGTATCCACAAAACAGATATGCTCTTCTGAATCTTGATCTTCAACTGTTTCTAGTGACCTCTCTTCTCTGACTAGTTTGACATCTCTACCATTCATTGGGATCACGGCATATGATAAATCTAACTGCATACTTCCTCCAACCAATGCTACCCATCTTCTTGACAACAGCATACCATACTGTGGCTTTATGTCAACTACTATTATGTTCATTCTGTAAGTCTTTTCTGGATATGCTGCTAGCATAAAATCCACATCCTTCATGATTCCTATAACCGGTACCTCCCTAGCATCCATTGCATAGCATTTTCCACATGCCTTATCTATTTTCAATCCAGCTTGTTGCATGATAGCCAGAGGCATAACATTTGTTGATGCTCCCGAGTCAAGCATACAATTCTTGATTACTTTTCCATTGATAATAAGGGAGACATAAAACGGTTCAACCTGTGAAGGGCATTTTGTCATTGTCACCCCTAGACAGACTTCAGGAACCTCATCCTCATCAATACACAAGGCTTGTTTCTTACCCTGAGTCTCAACATTCTGCTTGGTCTGACAAGCTACTCCTGAAATTAGGGACAATGATTTATTCTTGAATTCTTCAACTTTCATCATCTCCATCAATGGAACAGAGACCTTTATCTGGGATAAAACCTGAGTTATGTCAAAGGGACCATAATTTTGTATAACAGTTGTAGCTTGAGCCGTGGTTTTATTCTTATCCTGAGCTTATCCAGCCTTAATTTTAATGGCCTTCTGACTGTCATCCATGACCTGAGAATTCTTATTTTGATCCTCATTTTGGGGAACTTCATTTTCTGGTCTTTGAGAATCATGACTTGGTTTTTGCTTAGAATTTTTCTTATTATTATTCCATCACGTCTTATGTGGTTTAGCCCCTTTATGATTATGCATTGGTTGATTCACAAAGGTGTCTTCTAGTTGATGTGGATCACCAACCTGAGCCTTACCTCTAATGTTATAGTTTCTCTTGACCTGAGCCACTGCTGCAGTTGTGAGAACTCTAATCTCTTCATTAGAAGGCCTTATCAAGTTATTCAGAAAGATGCATGAGTCCTGAGCATAAGCATAGTTATCTTCATCATCCTCATCACAGGAAATCTGCTGGCAGACCTGAGTCACATAATTCGTGCTTTCATAAGCATCATAAGAAGAATACTCCCCATTTGTGAACAACATATTGACACTATCATCCTCCATATAATGTGGCTCATTGCATTCATCACAGGCGATAGCATTATTATACAAAGATTGAGAAATCATACATTGCAATTGTGAGTGAGGCATTTGATAGATTATGCACCATGGGGTATCATCAACAATGTTAACAGATTTCTTCAAAGGATCAGGAGTCTCCTTAACATTTTGAGCTCTTTGATTAGTGTTGCTATTTGGGAGAACGGGTTTACCATTATGCCAATTAGTGTTATATGGCATATCATGCAATGATGGTCTCTTCTCTTGTCTTTGGTAAACCTGCCTTTCGGGACCTATCCCCTTTTCATTTTTAGCAAGTCTATAACTTAGGTCCTTAACAATAGTTGTCAATTTATCCAATTTCTCTTCAGAAGTAGATGCATTACCTTGAGTACTTTGAGACTTATTATTCAAATTTTGCAGAATCTTTACATCATCCCTTCTATTTGTCTTACCAGATGCTTTCCTATTATTTTCAATGTTGGTTGCAATTCTAAAAGCATCCCTGAGGCTAGTAGGACCCTTATCTCTTAACCCATAAGTTGTTTTAGCATCAAAAGCATTTATGTATAGTACCATACACATTGGTTCATTAGGCCTCATGTGAAGTGGTAATTTGTTCAACACTCTAGTGAACCTAGCATTAAAATCTGCAACATGCTCATTTGACCCCTTAGTAATAATAATGAATTCATTTATAAAAAAGCTTGGATCAGTCTTATCACCATATTGTTCCTTAAAAATCCTTCTGAAGTCATCCCATGATGAGATACTCTGGTCAGGTAGACTTTTATACCACTCTCTAGCTTCATCAACTAAGGACTGCATAAACAATTTCATAAAAACATCTTTATGTTCAACCTCAAATTTGTCCATAACATCCTGAAAGGCCTTCAAACAATCTTCCCCTGACACAACATTGTTTCCTGAAAACTTTGGTATCTGAGACCTTACATGTTTATCAATGGGGTTAGGGTAACCAAGGATACCATTAAAAACTAGTTGCCTGAATCTATCCAACTGCATAGTCTGTCTACCAAACTGATTAACATTTGCATTCCTATTAGCATTCTGATTTCTCACATTGTTCAATGGTAACCTAACATTGTTTGTATTTTGTCTCTGATCATTCTGTTGATTCTGAACTTCATTTCTTTGCTGGTTTCTCAGCACATTTGCATTATCAAGGGTGGGAACTGAATCATGTTGAGCAATTTTTAGAGCTTGCACCTTTTGTCTCATATCATCTCTAATCCTCAAAGCCTACAAATATTCTAATTTAGCCCTCAGGCTCTTAATTTCTTCAGCTAATTCTTCATCTTTAGGCATAGAAGAGGATGGTCCCTTTCCATTTTGGTCATCATCATCATCCTTTGGCGACTTAGTTTCTTCAAATCTGTCAAGGGGATCTAAGAAAGGGCGTTCTTGAAACACCTCTGATCTCATTCTCAATCTATCACCTTGTTGTCTTTCATATACATCTTGAATTTCAGCCTCTGTGTGTGAAAAATAAGGTGCCTGCTGCTCTGAAGATCTGGGATTATCTTGGGTATTATCATTGTTTCTAGGGTTGGGAGAACCTTCTTGACCGGCTTGAACGGTCCCTTTTCTCCTATACATCATTTTTCTAAGTAATTCTTCAAGCAAAGGATTATGCAGGGATCTTCTCCCTTGCATACAAATTTCACCTTACCGGTTGGGAGATTTGTTTGGAGTCGCCACCGACACTAGGAATTAGTTTTTTTAAACCAAGGTTCTCACACAAAGCAGTCCCCAGTAGAGTCACCAAATTTGTTGCATTTTTTTCCCAAACTGGATGCTTCCCAGTTGTCCCTACAAGGTAGCCATTATTGATCAACAGGATTTCCGGGCCAGGGGCCAACAGTATAGGAGATAGACCCTATAAATATCTCCTCTCCATCTTTAGTCTCTGCAGAACCAAGGGGGGTATTCCCTATTCAACATCTGTAAAATATGCATGTGAACTTATTGGGATGTTGACACAAAGTAGATAAATCCTCTCTTATGTAGATCAAAATTGTAAAATAAGTGCAAAGGGGCTAGCTTTGGGCCTATGCTCAGTTGTGAAACAGATGATTTTAGTCGTAAAACTACTTCTAATGTCCTAAAGGTTTATATTTGAAGTTTGAATTTGTATTTTGTATTTGGATGCAAGACTGGGACCTTGGGTTGTAACCTCAATACAAGACCAGATTGGCGCCTATCTCAGGGCTCGGAGTCAATAGACATACACATGTGAATGATTACCATAAACTTGAATCAATAACTAAGTTTCAAGGGGAAATTTTTTAGTGTCTGCCTTACAGATACTTCCCAAGATTGAGTATTTAGTCATTCATACTTGATGATATCCCTATTGCAGCATACCTTTCCCAATGCTTAACCTAAAACATTTAATTTGTTCCTTGAACAAAGATAAGAGATTAGACATTCAACACAGAAAATCCATGTTCTTGAATCCCAAATAACCCTTAGCTATTTAGATTCAAAAGAAAAGATGCCCACAACTTGGAGACAAACAACCGAACACATGCAACGATGCATTTCTCATATAAAAACAACATGAAACCAATAAAACTATGCATAAAACATTCAACATATGATTCATAAACTCACAAGACACCCAACAGAGCCACCAGAAAACTGTACCTTATTATTCCACCAAAATTTGCCTAGTCTTCACCTGCTCCCTCCCTCTTAAAATGAGTGACACAGTCCTCCTATATAGAAAGAACATGTACTCAGCATTAAGTACAATGTTATTTCAAAATTCTACCAAATACAATGCACCTTTTGAATGGCGCCTAAAACATTCAATGTTCCAGGCAAAGAAAAGGAGGAAAAACAGGTGAAATCACGGAACGTGCAGCCGACTGGAGATTTTCCCATTAAAAATGGTAGGTGGCCCGTCATTCATCAACCATGCCTCTGCAAATTTACCATTAATGGCCAAACTACCCGCAGCTTCTGGAAACGTAGCAGTTTGCATGCTCAAGAATTTTTCCTGCCTGGAATGCAGCTGTGAATGCATAGGAAAACCCTCCTATGAAATTTTGAAACAGGGCCGTCAATTTCCTCCTCATCGCCAAGATCAATGGCTTCAAATTGCTTTGAAAAGTCACTGGCCAATGCAATCACGCCACGTAGGTGGCCTTTGCTTCATTGACTTTCCACGGCACAAACATACGCTTTTCCCTTTCCATCCCCTGCATATTCAAATCTTTATATATGCAACTGCATATACATACAACTACTCTCGAACATGTGGCAACATCTGATTGGACCTCCATCGCTAGACATTTGCATCCTCCCTCTTGTATATCACTTTGTATATCGCATAGACAATGTGCAATGCACATACAATCGTGAATTGCAATACCTTAATCAGCTGGATTGGAACAACTTTGAAATCTGGCATTTGTATCGGCCTCATTGTACCCATTTATTGTATAACGCACATACATACAATGTGCAATATACAATCTTAGACCTCAACCACTTATCCACCACAACAAACCTTTCATTCGCATCTAGGATTGTATATGCGCTTTGTATTTTGCATTGTATATAGCACATACATACAATCTAGGACATACAACTATGCGGGCCCTACCATGTTCTTGGAGACCGTTGACTTTGACTGCTCCCGCTTTGCATATTTCATTTGTATTTTTACTTGTATGTTCGATTGTATGTCGCAGATACATACAATGCAAGATACAAGGAAACACATTGACTTTTCAACTTTGCTGTTGTATGTATGCCTGCCAGGCCCAACTTGATAATATTTGAAATTCAGGATTGTATATTCCGCTTTGTATGTCATATGCAAAAGTCACATACATACAATCCCTCCGCTGTTCTCTTGTGGGCCCGACCATGGCTTAACCAGATTTGAATCTTCTTTGAAATCTGGCGTTGTATCTACCCATTGTATATCGAATATACAACAACATATACATACAAACTTTTACATACAAGCACGGAATCTACGATGGAATATGTGATGCACTACCACCTCTTCACACTCAGAAATGTACTCGAATGCCATGTACAAACCCGATATGCCTACAAAGATGCATACAACTAATTTTTCACTTTTTGAAGCTGATTTAACTCCATTTTCGGGTCCGCCAATGTACATTTGAACCTGCGCATTAGATACAATCCAGAACATACAACGATACATGTAACCGTGGACCCCATTGCTGCATAGAGATTTTTTGGACCTACATTTTTTCGATGTGGCAGGAAAAGGAGGCAACACAAGGCGAAGGGGGCCGATGACACAACAACAGATACAATGCAGAAGGCTAAGGGAATTAGAATTTTGAGGGTTTAAATGAAAAGACCAATAGATTTTCAAGCTCGAAATCCTAACCCTAAGTAGGCACCACCACCTAGTTCAAGAGCAATCTTGCATCAAGAAAAAACATTTGCATTTCAATTTGTTTCTTTTCATTTTCCAATTCAGTACAGTCAGTTCTGTCAGTAGCAGTTTCTGTATTTTGGTCTGCATTCTATCGCAGTTGCATTTTTTATCTTGCAGAGTTTGACTTAGCATCTAGATTCATTCATACACATCATATCCAAATCTTAGATCATTTAGATCAGGTACTGGTGAGATATCGCTATCAGAAGATCGACTATTTTCTCAGAATAGAGCATCCTGACAGTCTCAGATAATCAGCTCAAGGAGAAGACTTATGGAGCATTTCACGACTTGTGAAGTTAAAAGACACATCATCCAATGTTGTTTGGTTCATGGCCGACCTTCCCTGAGATCCGCACATCATTCCATTCATTTGTGGAGGAGTTCTTCATGTTTAGGTCCAACCTATCTGTGTACACATGTTACAGCTCTTCATTGGAGTTTGTGATCTTCCTTGGCTAGCGCGGAGGAATCTTATGTTCTAAAAATGATATATATTGATGTAATAGATGCCTAGGAAAGTAGGGAATTACATAGAGACAGTTGATAGTTTGAATTCTTTGCGAAGGAGCTTCAAAGCCATATCTTGTGCCTATTTTGTAATTCTGTAATCAAGCCTATGAGCCCTAATTGTAAGCCCGCATGTTGTCGACCAATTTGTATTTGGATTCTATGATATACTAAATGACTAAATCTGCATTTGCTTTATATCTTTGAGTTGTTTCTGTTGTGTTTACTCTAGCTACACGGCCTGAATAGTTCACTTTGTGAACTCTCCTAACCGTGACTGCACCATTCCCAAATTAGGTTGTTGGTCTTGAAGACTCTGAAGCATGATATTCATACATGCAAATGTGAAATAGAGATAGAAAGTATAGCCTTATGTTTGAGGATTTGGTTACAAACAATCTATTCATCATATCTTCAAGGATTAATTTTGAAGTTAGTTTATGTCTTCTTGGAGGCTCATGTCTTTGGAGTGTACTATTGCAACTATATTAAAGATTAAAGGATAGAACTCAAAACTTTAAAGTTGGAAATCAAGATATGATGCTTCACATTTCAATTACAATAGTTGTTAGAAGAGAAAAAGAGATGTCAGGTTTTTCTGATGTGCTTTTCATATGTGGATCTTGTGTACTTGACATAGAAGAGTTACAAAAAAGGCCAAGAAAAGATCAATTTGGTGAGACTATGTCAATAATTTCCATATCAGGTGTCCAATGAAAGATCAAAATTACAAGGAAGGTGCATCTACAATTAACACATGCAAACAGTTTGACATGATGTCTTGACAACCAGATAGCTGTCAAATTTACACAAGGACTTAGATTTTTATTATAAAGTCAATTTATTAATGTTTATTTACTCATTTCTATTTTAATGAGTTAAACATATACTCTCTTTAAAATACTTTGTAATATTTCAAATATCTTATAAAGTCTAAAAAAGTAGTAGTTATAAGTTAGTTATGGGCTGGGAAAACTATAAATGCTATTATTTCCAATGTAAAGGGGTTCTTTTCTAGTTCTTTTGGGCAAAAAATAGGGATTTATCACATTATATAGGAGGAAAGAATCTTTGATCTCTTCTATTTGAACTGAATAAAGAATAATAATGGTTGGTCTATGAGTCAATATGTTGTCTTTTGGTACTATATTTTCTTTGTATGTTGAATATGTAGTCCTTTTGAATATTCTCTATCATGTGTGAGATTCAAATTTTTTCTTTATCTAATTGGGATAAATTATAGGTAGTTATCTGATCGTAGAGTCATGAAACCCTATGCAAATGTATCTCTCATATGTTAGATTGCATTTCTTATAAAAAGCCTAGTTGCATGCCTTCTTTATGAATACTCTTTCTGGAGAAATGGATCTTGGTATTAATTTATTTCCCTTGTGAAATCTTTAATTATCTTTTCTATTTTAGTTTTAGTTTAGTTTCCTTTCCTACTTTTTGGTCAAAAGAATACCCTGAAAAACCCAAATTTTATCATATGAGGGAGCTACCCCTCTCAAATGTAGAGGAAGATCACTAATCGAATAGCTATCTCTCCAACTATTAGAACATTTATCACTTCTCATTGGGAAAGTCTAGGCTATTTGTAATAAAATATTGTAGCGCCAAATCTATTTACCAAGACCTTATTGTATTTCTTACCGACTCTTGCAAGATAAGAATCATGCCTTTACACTTCTCTTAGCCTTATTTCATCTAAAAGTCCTTGTAAGGATACTCAAAGACTCAATATAAAAATGTTAGTAAACTTGGTGAGGAGTTCTATGTACTCACAAATTTCATTGGGTAATAACTTAGCCTCTAGATTTATTAATTTTTATTCTTCTAGAGTTCCAATGTTTGTTTCAATAGTTTCATTAGTTGAAAATGGATGCTCTTCTTCAAAATTATGAGGGGAAACCAGTGTTGGTTTTTGAATAAGTTTTGATGACTCTCTTAGTTCCCATGTAGGTTTTAGTTCTTCTTCTTTTCCCTTAGAAGTGATCTCAACAATATGGATGTCCATATCTAGATCAATAATAATGTCTACTAAGTTGAACAGAGCATAAGATTTTGTTGAGTGGGGATCAAAGGGGAATTCTCTTGTCATTCCTTTTCCTATAGATTTTGAATTCCTAGCAATGCTCATGATTTGTTTAGATTTCTCTCCTTTTTTCAAAAAAATTGATTTTCAAGTCATTGATTGTTTTTGCTAGATCTTCTTTTTGGCTTGTTCAATTATGTAAATTCTATAAGAATCAAGTTCCCTTTGATTATGTGGATTTGATCCATGTGGAGGAAATATACCTCTTGAAATAACATGGAGGGAACAACCCTCATCCTATGAACCCAAGGTCTTCCTAGAATCATGTTGTAACTAGACTCCTCATTTATGACAAAGAATTTTGTAGGTAAGGTTTTGGGATCCATAGTAATAGGAAGACTAATTTTTTTAATGGTGTGAATTTTGATATTGTCTTGAATTTTGAGGGTGCTAGTATCACAAGTAATATGAGATTTGTTATAACCCATCCTTTGGAGAAGATAAAGAGGGACTACATTGGTTGTAGACATATCATTCATCATGACACACTTACTAGAATAATCATGAACTTGGACTAGTAGGTAAAGGGGAAGATCACCTTGTTTAGCGATGTAGTAATTTGGAGGTATTTTCTTAAGATCAAATGTGAATATATTAGGTTTTCTTTGTGAAGGATTTTGGATAAAATGTCCTAGATCTAGGAGATGAAGCAGAGCTCTTCTATGCATTGGAGAATCTTTGAGGAAACCCATCATTTGTGAAAAGATAAACCATTTATTATGAGACCTTCCATCTTGATCTATGAGTGACACAAATTTTTGGATTTTCATCCAACTCCAAGTGACTCAATATGTTTTGATCAAAAGTGTGTTGGTGATTTTTATTCTCTTTATTCTCTTGAGATAGGATGGTCATGAAATTTTTCAATACTTGTCAAAAAAATTTAGATGACTTTGTTAAAATTATAACATGCTTTTATATCATGTCCCTTTACCTTGTGAAATAAATAATATGAATTGAGGTCATAGGGATGGCGATACAATATTTGAAAATTTCTCAAATTTCTATTATTTTGTGGATGTCTGATAGTGTTCACATTCTTTAGAGAGTTACTTTGATCATTGCTTCTTGCAAAGGGTGTTTAAGTCACTGCATTCATCACTATATTCTAATTTTTTTTTAGGATTTTGATAGTAGATGAGTTATTTCTACTATTTTCATTTGTTTAGGTAATCAACTATCTATTTGGACCATAATTTTTCATCCACTACCAATGGTTTCCTAATCAATTCTTAGTGTACTCTCTATGTTGGGATAAGTTGCCATTAACTTGCAATCCTAACCAATTCACATGTCTCCAAAGTTCTTGGAATGCATTCCCCAACACATAAGGACTTTGAGAGATTAATTATTATTTAATTATATCACTTGGCTTATTGTAATTAATTCCTAATTGATAGGGTCAAACTTGGGCATCCACTTTTGGAGTGGGGTCCATGAAGACTTGTTGACAACTCCTTGATGCAAGAGCATCTGGGTTCACTGGCAATCTTGTGTCACCAAAATAATATTTTATTTTCTAAGTTGGTTTTTAGCTTTGTTCTCTTTACAATTTTATTTCTAGAGCAAATGCAAATTTATTTTTGGCCAAGTAAGAGCATCATCATGTAGAAGAGCCTAATGGGTATCCCCAATTCCAATTTAGTGAAATTTGGATGAAAAATGACTAAGTTATGACCAGTCAGAAAAATCTTCAGTTCGTGAACTTTTCAGTCCACCAGTTCTACAGTTTTCCAATTTCTCGGTTCATCGATGGGCGATTTCTCCAATCAAGCCTTCAGGGAAGTTTGATTTTTCTAAGTTGGCTGAAGTTTTTTTTTTATCAGAGAAATTGTGAGTTTTAGAACTAGTCGACAAAGTTGCCGGTTTGCGAACTCTTAAGTTCATTGATGCTCTACTTCCCTAACAAAATCCTTCATGGTTGATTTTGAAGTTGGGTGATGGAAGAGTTAAGTGATGGCAGTTCATAATTTTCAAACATCCTCGATGGAAAGAAAAAGTGCTAAGTCTTCGGTTAGTTCTTGGGTTCAAAAAGTTGTTGATTTGCCAACAAGCACATGAATGGGGCCTTTAAGAAAAAGACAAAGAGTTTGTGAAAGACTAGTTTTGCCGATAGAAGGAGTTGATGGCTAAACACTTGTTATCGGTAAACTTTCTTGTTTGTGAACTAGTTCGTAACTTTTAAAATTTGCCGATATGTTGATAGGGTTCAGGAAAGCTGAATTTCACCGATAAAGGCTTAAGAAGTGGTGTGATATAGTTAAAGTTAAAACACTTAAAGTCCAAGGTTTGTGGGACCAAAGATTTGCTGATAGAGGAAATTGTTAAGTTTTCGTTGGTTTAAAATTGGGAGAATTCGCCGATATAAGACCAAAGCTGAGGTTCAGAAAAATCAACTTTTACCGATAGAGTGGACTAAGGCCAAGGTTCAAAAAATGATCAAATCATCGATAGAAGTGAAGAAGTCCAAGTTTCAAAAAGAAGGTTTTCATTGACAAGCAATTATCACTAAGGTTAGAAAAACTGAACTTTCACTGATAAGCATTGATTGGGGTTCGGAAAAGGCAACATTTGCTGATAGCCGATACAAAGAGATTTAAAATTTGAAAAGGCTTTCCATTGCCAATGTAGGAGACTTTGTTAAGGGATGTTTATGTTATTAGCCAAATGGTAATCTGTTTTGGTGGTAGTTTGAATACCTGAACATTCAGTTCCTTAATTGTTTAATTTCCACACAAGAAGGATAAAAGGTGATGACTATTCTAGTATAAGGGGGTCGTAGAAGGAATGTAGTATCATTCCACTCAACACTGAGGGTGTTAGTAGTTGCAAGATAGAAGTGGGGAGTGATTGGTTGGGGGGCAATCTTTGTATTTGTTGGAAGGTAGTTTGGTGTTGTAAGCACCTAGTTGATTGACTATTGTTGTAAAATGTTGAGGCTATGAAAGGCCAATAAATGTGTAAATGTTATTGTTCTTGACTTGTTAATAAATTAGTTTCAAATTTCTATGTTGAATTTATGCTTCTATTGCGTTATATTGGTTGCATGACTGGGTAGTTTGATAAAACCCCCTAGTCGTGACTACATTGGGTGGTATCAGAGCAAGGTTTTCTTGCTGGGAGGAGATATGTTGCAGAGAACTCAAAGTATTACTCAAGGGGCTTGAGAGGGTATTTGCGGGTGTGAAGAGGAGTCCCGTAATTGTTGAGGGCTGAAGGAGACATTGGAGTCGTAAGTAGAAGAGGATTTTTGTTTCCACAGTGTGTGTGGAGAGCAAGCAGTAGAGGTTGTAATTTGAGAAGATGCCCCTGAGAAGAAGAGTTCCCAGAATGGAGGAAATGTTAGAATAGTTTCGTGTTGAAATGCATAAGGATTTGATAAATTTAGCTGATGGATTGAGAAGAAACCCAGATTGTGCGGAAGATCATGCTAATGATGAGGAAAAAATTGTGGAGGACGAATGAGAAAGATAAAATGAACAACCAGTAGATGCTGGAGAAGAACAGTTCCTGAGAGCACTTGCTAGAGTTGGAGGAGGTAAAAAAATAGAAATTTCTATTTTTTCTGGAACATTGAATCCTGATGAATTGATAGATTGGATATATAGGAGAATTAGAAGAATATTTTGAATATGAGAATATTCATGACTCTCAGAGGGTGAAATTGGTACAAACAAACTCAAAGGCCATGCTGCTTTATGGTGGAGGGATTTGCAAAGAGAGAGAGTGGCTAATGGAGATGCGAGAATAACTTGGTGGAATCAAATGGTTACTCAATTGAAAGCCAAATTTATTCCCAGAGATTATGATTTGGAGATGTTCAGAAAACTTTAGAATTTGAAGAAAAAAAGATATGAGAATAAAGCAATATACTGAAGAGTTTTATAAAATGGTAATTAGATCTAGTCATCATCAAATGGATAAAGAGAAAGTAGCCAGATATATCAATGGGTTGAGGTTTAATATACAAGATGAGATGGGTATGCTAAAGATTTCTACACTAGAGGAGATGTATCAATATGCTTTGAAAGAAGAGGAAAAGATAGAAAGAAGACATAAGAGTAATGCAAGAGGAAGAGGAAAATTCTTATCCAGGAGAGGACAAGGAAGCAATGGCAAAGGAAAACAAGCTCAGGAAAAAGAAGTAAATTATAAATGGAATAAGGAGTCAAGTCAAGAACTAAGGGGAAGAGAATACTCTACAGGAGGACATGGTAGTAGCAGCAGTAAGGGATTCTTTGGGAAATGTTTTCAGTGTGGTGAGGTAGGACATAGAGATTATGAATGTCCACAATTACATCAGGAGAAGAATAAGAAAAGTGTGGCTAGAATTAATATGGTACAAGAAGATGAAGAGAGTGTGGCATCATCGAATGCAACAGAGCCTGAAGAAGGAGAGTCTCTTATGTTCAAGAGAGTATTGATAACAATAGAAGTGAAGAAGGATGAAGCATCCTAGAGTAGAAGTCTTTTTAGAACAGTATGCAAGTTTGGAGGTAAGTGTTGCAAAGTAATTGTAGATAGTGGTAGTACTAATAACCTAGTTTCAGAGGAAATGGTAGAAAAATTAGGTTTGAAAAAGATGAAACATCTTAGTCCTTATAAAGTTACATGGTTGCAAAAGGAACATGAATTAGTGGTCAAAGAGCAATGCATGGTTAATTTTTAGATTGGGTCATATAAGGACAAAGTCTTGTGTGATGTTATGTCAATGAGTGCCTATCATGTGTTGTTGGGTAGACATTGGTAGTTTGATAGGGAAGCCATCTATGATGGTAAAAAGAATTTGTATACTATCATGAAGGATGGATAGAAGTATGTGCCGAGTTCGGTGAAAGAGAAGAGGACCCAGGTGAAAGAGAGAAGTTCAATAGTTTATTGCAACTCTAACAAATAGTTGCTACAGGTGACAAGAGAGATTGGGAATGACTCAATGAAGGTTCCCATGAAGGGGACTATGGTTGAAGATACAGGGAGTGGTACTAGTTTTGTGCAACAACAACATAAAGTAGTGGCCAATAGGGTAAAGATTGTGAGTGTTGAACAAAGGAATGGTAGCTTTGAGAGAAAACAACACAAATCATAGTTTGTACACTTGAAATTGTCTCAAGGGAGGTGTAGCCTAGGGAGTGTAAGTGGAGGTGAAGTATTTCAACAAGTGATGAAGAGGGGAGGTCAAGTAGACAAAGAGGAAGTTTGGATAAAGAACAAGCATGGGATCTGTTGGATCTAGGGCATACAACTGAGAGGGGGGGGGTGAATCAGTTGTATAAAACTTCTTGTTCTTTCAAACACTTGATTCTTTGTTGTTAGTTAGCAGCATATCAATTAATCATCCATGAAAGCATAATACATAAACACAAGAGCAGATAAGCATCAACACATTGAACACCAAGATTTTGACGTGGAAAACCCGGTTAAGGGAAAAACCACAGGGTGATTAACCCAAGAATTATTCTCTGTTAGAAGAATAAAGAAAAATGAATGGCACATGCCAATTAGGGCTCACTGCTCGAGCACACTGCTCACAAAGAGGCCCACTGCCTACAAGGAGACACACTGTCTACAAAGTGATAAAAATCACAGTCTTGAACTGGAGAATGACATCTCTACCATGTCCGGATCAGTTCCAATTAAGCCCAAAAACCTCTGTTCTACCTTTCGCACTTCTCTTCGTTATGCCACACTCATCCACACACACCACACCACGAAATGAACTCACAGACCATTATTTATACAAGACATCGACTTAGGATCAAACATCTAAGTCAGCAAACAATCATAAGAGTATCCGCAAGATGAATAACACATCCGGTCGGCCACCACAAGAACATTCGTAGGATGAACAACTCATCCGGTCAGCTAAACAGAGCAAGAACTTCATCCAGAAGAATAACTTCAATTCCGGGCTCTACTATCAATGCGGATCAACAACACAACCTCAACACGATCCAGAAAACTTCACAAGCCTTCCTGAATGTCCGGATACATCCGCACTTCCTTTACTTTCTGGAATCTCTTGTCTTCCTCATCCGGAACTTCAAGAACACAGTCTGTCGCCATTGTAGAAGGTACTTCCGGACCTTCAAATCATACATTATCAATGCGGACCAATGACACAACCTCAACATGATCCAAGAACCTTCACAAGCCTGTCTGAATGACCAGGTACGTCCGCATTTCCTTTACTTACTGAAATCTCTTATCCTCCTTATCTGGAACTTCAAGAACACAGTCTGTCACCACTGTCATAATGCAAGAGGTACTTCCGGACCTTGAAATCATACACAACTCGAGATGGCACATCACAAGGACATCCTAAATACTCTTTCCAATCCGCAGATTAGGATTGTACAATTCCAGACCTCATCGGACCTTTCTGTGATCCTCTGTCACCTCTAAGCACTTGCCGAAACCGGTTCCACACAGAAAGCCATAACTTCTTCAGGTCTTCATGCGGACCTCTGAAAACTTGACTGAAGCATCTCAAGACTCATATCTGCAAACCCTTTAGTCCGCATCCTCCGGTTCTCAACCTATCCAATATATTTGCCTTCTTCTCATCACTGTTCTTCACTGTTCCTGACTGAGGGTAATTTTCTCAATATCCTCAACACACAGCTCATCCAATCCTTCTTGTCAATGTAATATGAGTATGTTGACATCAATGACAACACTGGTTCACCTCATACTTACAACAATCTCCCCCTTTTTCATTGATGGCAACATATGATGTGAAAAACCATCAAGACAAGAACTTCTCCTTTCTGTCACAGCTCCCCCTATCAACAACAACTTTTTACATGTCTTCTCTCCCCCTTTGATCATTAACCACTTGTTTTTCACATGTCTTTTTTCCCCCTTTGACATCAATGGCAAAGGGCTCATACTTGCAATTCTAATACATCAGAATCATACTAGCTGCTCCCCCTTAGTAGCAGCTCCCCATCATCAATCCGGATCACAAGATATGACTATGATATCCACCGGACTGATGCACATCAGTGCATCTTAGTTCATCACCAGAGGGGCCATGACCCCTAACTTCTCCCGGAGATATTCAAAAGAGTCCTTGGGAAGAGGTTTTGTAAAGATATATGCAATCTGATCTTTGGAGGGAACATACTCCAATCTGACTTCTTCCTTGTTTACTTGTTCTCTCAAAAAGTGAAACTTGATAGATATGTGCTTAGTCTTAGAATGCAATACCGGATTCTTAGAAATATTAATTGCACTTGAATTATCACAGAAAATTGTGATAGGCTCCTCATATTCGACTTTAATGTCTCTTAGCATCTGCTTCATCCATAAAATTTGAGTGCAACTACCTGCTGCTGCAATGTATTCTGCTTCAGTTGTAGACAGAGATATTGCATCTTGTTTCTTGCTTAACCAAGAAACCAATCTCTTCCCCAAAAAGAATGCTCCACCACTAGTGCTCTTCTGGTCATCCACATCTCCTGCCCAATCTGCATCTGTGTAAGCATGAAGAGAGAAATCCAGATCTCTAGGGTACCATAGACCATACTCAACTGTTCCTTTCAAGTACCTAAAAATTCTTTTGATTGCCATAACATGAGATTCTCTAAGATCAGCTTGGAATCTTTCTACAAGACCAACAGCCTGCATTATATCTGGTCTAGTTTGAGTGAGATACAACAATCCACCAATCATTGATCTATACTTTGTCTGATCTGCCTTTGGAGAATCATCATCTTTGCTTAACTTACATCTGGTTGCCATAGGAGTGTTCATAGGCTTTGAGTCTTCCATACCAAATTTCCTTAACAATTCTTTCACATATTTGGTCTGAGAAATGAAGATCCCTTCTTTTGTTTGAGTAATTTGCAGACCCAAGAAGAAATTCATTTCACCAAGCATAGACATTTCAAACTCACTTTTCATCTAATTTGCAAAAGTTTTGCACATACTATCTCTTCCTCCAAAAATGATATCATCCACAAACACTTCAACAATCAAGATGTTTTCATGATCAATTTTGAAGTATAAGTTACTGTCAGCAGTACCTTTGTTGAATCCAATCTGCACAAGATGCTTATCCAACCTTTCATACCAAGCTCTTGGGGCTTGCTTCAATCCATACAAAGCTTTCTTCAACTTGCAGACCATATCATCATTATCAGACAATTGAAATCCATCCGGTTGTTCAATGTAGACTTCTTCTTCCAGATCACCATTTAGGAAGGCAGACTTGACATCCATCTGATATACCTTGAAGTCTTTGAAGGCAGCAAATGCAAGAAGTAATCTGACTGCTTCAATTCTTGCCACCGGAGCAAAAGTCTCTTCAAAGTCAATTCCTTCTATTTGAGAGTAGCCTTTGCAGACCAGTCTAGCTTTGTTTCTGATTACTTCACCAGCTTCATTTAGTTTGTTCCGAAAGACCCACTTGGTTCCAATTACATTCCTGTCTCTAGGTCTGGGAACAAGATCCCAAGTATGATTTTTCTCAATTTGCATCAATTCATCTTCCATTGCTTTGGTCCAGTTCTCATCATTGCAGGCTTCATTTATTATTTTAGGTTCAATCTTTGAAATCAGACAACATTCATCCTGATTTTGAGCAACATTCCTTCTAGTTTGTACACCTTTGCTTCTGTCACCTATGATCTGATCTTCAGAGTGGTTCAGTCTTACATACCTTGGAATTTTGGGAGTATCCAGCACTGCTGTTTCTTGATCAGGCTCATTCAAACCTATCTCTTCTTCCTGATTTACCGGATCAGGCTGACTCTGTCTCACCGGAGAGGATTGAGTTCCTTGAACACTATCTTGGTCATCTTCATCAAGCTCATAAAATCTTGAAGGTTTCTCAATTCCTTCATCAACTTTCACATTGGTGCTTTCTATCATCTTCCTCAATCTCTTATTGTAACACCGGTATGCTTTGCTTTGAGTGGAGTAACCCAAGAAAATTCCCTCATCACTTCTAGCATCAAACTTTCCTAGATCTTCATCTCTTTTAATATAACACTTGCTACCAAATACTCTGAAATATTTCACAGTAGGAGTGATGCCAAACCAAAGTTCATAGGGGGTCTTACTGGTGTTGTTTCTGATTTGAACTCGATTTAGAGTGTAGACTGCAGTGCTAATAGCTTCTTTCCAAAACATTTGAGGAACATTTGCTTCCAACATCATTGTCCTAGCAGCTTCCTGGATGGTCCGGTTCTTTCTCTCAACTACTCCATTCTGCTGTGGAGTCTTAGGAGCAGACAACTGTCTCCTTATACCCTGCTTCTCACAAAAGTCAATGAATTCACCAGATGTAAATTCACCACCTCTATCAGACCTTAGACACTTTAGTTTCAATCCGGTTTGATTCTCTACCATAGCTTTGAAGATTTTAAACTTCTCAAATGCTTCTGATTTTTCTTTTAGAAAGGTAACCCACATCATCCGGGAATGATCATCAATTAACAACATGAAATATCTATCACCTTGCAGACTCTTGATTCTTGTCGGACCACAAAGATCAGTATGTACTAATTCCAACAATCCGGTAGAAGACTGATCTTTGCTTTTGAAAGAGACTCTACTTTGTTTACCTAACTGACATTCTTTACACACACTATTTGTAGGTTTCATCAATTTTGGAAGATCTCTCACAGCCTGAGTATTGCTTATCTTGATGATGTTATCAAAATTTACATGACACATTCTTCTATGCCATAACCAACTCTGATCAATTTGAACAAACAAACAACTTTTATTTGAACCAACCAGATGAAAGATATTACCTTTTGTCTGAGTACCGGATGCAATTTCAGTTCCGGACCTTGTAAAGATTCTGCATTTTCCATTCTTGAACCGGAGATCATAGCCTTTGTCCACTAACTGACCAACACTGAGAAGATTGTGCTTCAATCCTTCAACATATAGTACATTACCTGTTTTGCTCTTACCATCAAAGGAAATAGTTCCCCTACCTCTGATTCTGCCAGCAGAATTGTCACCAAACTTTACCATTCCTCCTTCATATCTTTCCAAATCTAAGAACTTATTCTTGTCACCAGTCATATGGTGAGAACATCCGCTGTCAATAACCCAATCATCCTTTTCTTCCACTTGAGCAGCCAAAGCTTTTTCAACAACTTTGTGATTGACAGATTCAGAGAGTATTGAATCTTCTTCCTTGATGGCAATAAACACCCACTCATTTCCGGATTTGCTTCCTAGTTCTGATTCATCATCTGTTACTCCTTCATTGTCATCTTCTTCATGAACATAATAGCAATTCTTTTGAAACCTTTGTCTATTAGTATTAGACCTTGCAGATCTTTCCGGACATCTTGAAGCAAAATGACCAATCTTATTGCAGTTGAAACACTTAAAGGGTAGTTTTCCTTCATACTTACCAGATCCTCTTGGTAGTCTCTTTGCAATGAGGGCTTCAAGTTGAGCTGTTTCTGCTTCTTCTTCTTCCATGTCTCTTCTTGCTTGATCATACCATGACATCTTCCTTGAGTTTTCTCCCGGATCAAATCTTTGTTTGCCTTTCACATAGGTACTGGCTTTGAAAGTAGATTCAGTCTTGGGAGGATCATCTCCAAACTCGGTCATCTCAAATGCAGCTAGTTTGCCAGCCAGTTGTTCTCTTGTGACAGTTGTGTGGGCTCTGAATTCATCAATGGCAGCAACCTTGATTTTGTAGGCAACAGGAAGTGATCTTAGGATTTTGCAGACAATCTCATTTTCATCTAGAGTTCCACCAGCATTTCTAATTCCACATACCAGCTCATTCACTCTTGGCATAAAGGTAGTGATGTTTTCATCATCTCTCATTTTCAATCTTTCAAATTTCCCTTTCAGACTTTGCAACCTTGCACTTTTGACAAACTCATCTCCTTCATACAGAAGTTCTAGTTTAGTCATGATCTCATATGCAGTTGGTAGGTCAATAACATTCGAGAGATCTGAGTCATTCAATGCACTTAGAAGAGCTTCCTTGGTCCGCAGATTGTTTTCAGCTTCTGTGATTTCATTCAGAGTTGTCAGACCACCTTGTGGAGGTACATAAGGTTTTGAAACCATAGCCAAGTATGCTTTTCCCATACATTCCAAGTGACACTTCATGCGACCTTTCCAAAGAGTGAAGTTGGTTCCATCGAACTTCGGACTATCCTTCTTGTATGACGACATCCTAGATCTCCTCAAGCGGTTAAGCTCCTATCAGAGGAACTTAGCTCTGATACCAATTGTTGGATCTAGGGCATACAACTGAGAGGGGGGGGTGAATCAGTTGTATAAAACTTCTTGTTCTTTCAAACACTTGATTCTTTGTTGTTAGTTAGCAGCATATCAATTAATCATCCATGAAAGCATAATACATAAACACAAGAGCAGATAAGCATCAACACATTGAACACCAAGATTTTGACGTGGAAAACCCGGTTAAGGGAAAAACCACGGGGTGATTAACCCAAGAATTATTCTCTATTAGAAGAATAAAGAAAAATGAATGGCACATGCCAATTAGGGCTCACTGCCCGAGCACACTGCTCACAAAGAGGCCCACTGCCTACAAGGAGACACACTGTCTACAAAGTGATAAAAATCACAGTCTTGAACTAGAGAATGACATCTCTACCATGTCCGGATCAGTTCCAATTAAGCCCAAAAACCTCTGTTCTGCCTTTCGCACTTTTCTTCGTTATGCCACACTCATCCACACACACCACACCACGAAATGAACTCACAGACCGTTATTTATACAAGACATCAACTTAGGATCAAACATCTAAGTCGGCAAACAATCATAAGAGTATCCGCAAGATGAATAACACATCCGGTCGGCCACCACAAGAACATTCGCAGGATGAACAACTCATCCGGTCGGCTAAACAGAGCAAGAACTTCATCCGGAAGAATAACTTCAATTCCGAGCTCTACTATCAATGCGGATCAACAACACAACCTCAACACGATCCAGAAAACTTCACAAGCCTGCCTGAATGTCCGGATACATCCGCACTTCCTTTACTTGCTGGAATCTCTTGTCTTCCTCATCCGGAACTTCAAGAACACAGTCTGTCGCCACTGTAGAAGGTACTTCCGGACCTTCAAATCATACATTATCAATGCGGACCAATGACACAACCTCAACATGATCCAAGAACCTTCACAAGCCTGTCTGAATGACCAGGTACGTCTGCATTTCCTTTACTTACTGAAATCTCTTATCCTCCTTATCCGGAACTTCAAGAACACAGTCTGTCACCACTGTCATAATGCAAGAGGTACTTTCGGACCTCGAAATCATACACAACTCGAGATGGCACATCACAAGGACATCCCAAATACTCTTTCCAATCCGTAGATTAGGATTGTACAATTCCGGACCTCACCAGACCTTTCTGTGATCCTCTGTCACCTCTAAGCACTTGCCGGAACTGGTTCCACACAGACAGCCATAACTTCTTCAGGTCTTCATGCGGACCTCTGAAAACTTGACTGAAGCATCTCAAGACTCATATCTGCAAACCCTTTAGTCCGCATCCTCCGGTTCTCAACCTATCCAATATATTTGCCTTCTTCTCATCACTGTTCTTCACTGTTCCTGACTGAGGGTAATTTTCTCAATATCCTCAACACACAGCTCATCCAATCCTTCTTGTCAATGTAATATGAGTATGTTGACATCAATGACAACACTGGTTCACCTCATACTTACAACAGGATCACCATCCCAAGCATTTTCAAATGTTCATGACTTTCCAACTCATGGAACATTTCACTTACCCAATAGGTCTGATGCATGAGCATCCAGGTTCACTGGCAATCCTATGTCATAAAAAAAATAAAAAAATTCTAAGTTGGCTTTTGGCTTTGTTTTCTTTGTAATTTTGTTTCTAGAGTCGATGTAGATTTATTTTTGGTCATGTAAGAGCATCATCATGTAGAAGAGCCTAATGGGTATCCCCAATTCCAATTTGGTGAAATTTGGATTAAAAATGGCTAAGTTATGACTAGTTAGAAAAATATCCAGTTCGCGAACATTTTAGTTCGTCGGTTCTATAGTTTGCTGATTTCCCGGTTCATCGATGGGCAAATTCTTCAATCAAGCCTTCAAGGAAGTTTGATTTTTCTAAGTTGGCTGAAGTATCTTTATTGTCAGCAAAATTACAAGTTTTAGAACTAATCGGCAAAGTTGCCGGTGTGCGAACTCTTAAGTTCACCGACACTCTACTTGCCCCAAAAAAGCCTTCATGGTTGATTTTGAAGTTGGGCGATGGAAGAGTTAAGTGATGGTAGTTCATAATTTTCAAAAATCCCCAATGGAAAGAAAAAGTGCTAAGTCTTCGATTAGTTCGTGGGTTCAAAAAGTTGTCAGTTTGCCAACAAGAACATGAATAGGGCCTTTGAGAAAAAGACAAAGAGTTCGTGAAAGACTATTTTTTCCAATAGAAAGAGTTGATGGCTAAACACTTGGTATCGGTAAACTTTCTTGTTTGCGAACTAGTTCATAACTTTTAAAATTTGCTGATATGCCGATAGGGTTTAGGAAAGACAAATTTCACCGATAAAGGCTTAAGAAGTGGAGTGATAAAGTTAGGTTAAAACACTTAAAGTCCAAGGTTTGTGGTACCGAAGATTTGCCGATAGACAAAATTGTTAAGTTTTCATCGGTTCAAAATTAGGAGAATTCGCCGATAGAAGACCAAAGCCGAGGTTCAGAAAAATCAACTTTTGCCGATAGAGTGGACCAAGGCTAAGGTTTGAAAAATGATCAAATCATCGATAGAAGTGAAGAAGCAATTATCACTAAGGTTAGAAAAAATGAACTTTCATCGATAAGCATTGATTAGGGTTCGGAAAAGGCAACATTTGTCGATAGCCAATACAAAGAGATTTAAATTTTGAAAAGGCTTTCTATTGCTGATGTAGGAGACTTTGTTAAGGGATGTTTATGTTATTAGCCAAACAGTAATATATTTTGGTGGTAGTTTGAATACTTGAACGCTCAGTTCCTTAACTGTTTAACTTCCACATAGGAAGGATAAAGGTCAATGACTATTCTAGTATAGGGGGTCGTAGAAGGAATGTGGTATGATTCCACTCAACAACAAGGGTGTTAGTAGTTGTAGAATAGAAGTGGGGAGTGATTGGTTGGGGGCAATCTCTATATCTGTTGGAAGGTGTTTTGGTGTTGTAAGTGCCTAGTCAATTGAATATTATTGTATAATGTTGAGGCTATGAAAGGACAATAAATGTGTAAATGCTATTCTTTTTGAAGTTAATAAATTAGTTTCAAATTTCTATGTTGAATTTATGCTTCTGTTGCATTATATTGGCTGCATGACTAGGTAGTTTGATAAAAACCCTTGGCCATGACTGCATCACTCCTTGAAGCCTATTTTGAGAGTTCGACAACTCTGAGTGAGTGGGAGTTAACTTGGGTGCCCACTTTTGTAGGTGTCTTATATTTAGACTTGGGGTTTGTTTTTTTATGTACATGAGTGGATATTGTTGATACACTTTTCATGGATATAATGTTGGAGTTAATAGAAGAATTATAGATGCATGATATTTGCATGAACATAATATAGCAGTTAATAGTGGATTTAGAGATGCATGATATTTGCATGAATATGATCATGTGGCAGTTAATAGTGAAGTTAGAGTTGCATGTTACTTGGATGGAATTGCATGTTGCTTATATGGACTTGCATGTTGTTGCATGTCACTTATATGAACTTGCATGTGCTTGCATGTTGTTCCATGTTACTTGCATGGACTTTCATGTTGCTTATATGGACTTGCATGTTGTTGCATGTCGCTTATATGAACTTGCATGTGCTTGCATGTTGTTGTATGTTACTTGCATGGACTTGCATGTTGTTGCATGTTGCTTCTATGGACTTGCATGTGCTTGCATGTGCTTGTATGTTGTTGCATGTTGCTTCTATGGACTTGCATGTGCTTGCATGTTGCATGTTGCTCCTATGGACTTACATGTGCTTGCATGTTGTTGCATGTTAGTTTTGAGAGGTTGCTTGTAGAACACTTCGACTCCAGAAACTTGCAGGATGGTACATCTAAGTGTTTTAGATAATGGGTATCAGTTGCATGTTGAAGCAAGTGTTTGCATGTCACTTGCATCTACAGAACAAGGTAATTCATAATAACATTGGGGACATCAATCTTGCATGTTGTTTGCATGAGATTGGTGTGTGTTGATCACTTTAGTTGATTGAAAGAGATTGGGAAAACTTGGATACCCAATCTTGGGACTTTCATTTGTTGCTTTTATTTAGAAATATATTTAATGTTGGCTAAGTTTACTTGGGCAAACTTGGACACCCACATCCAAGACAGATAGTTAATAGGTAGCTTGACTTAGTTTGACTTTTGTCTTTTCTATTTGGAGAGCTTGGGTTTTGCATGAGGATTTTTTCTCATGTTATCAATTACAATTGATTGTAATTTGAGTTTAAATCTTTCTAATTAAGAAGATTTTGAATTAAGAAGCTTTTGTATTAATTAAAAAAGCCCCATACATTTTCCAGAGAGTTGATTGTAAAAGACTTAGAAGAAAAAAGTAAGAAGCTTTTTGAGGTTTTTACAGGTTTGAAGTTTGAAGAAGCTTTTGAAGTGCATCAAGGAATCAAAGGATTTTAGTATTGAATGTAATCTTTCACAAGAGATTTAATACAAGCATAAACACCTTTGGTGTGGAGTTTTTTCCCTTAGGGGTTTCTCCACGTAAATACTTATCTTCTTCTTGCAAGCTATTTTCTTCTACTACATTGATTAAATTGGAGAAATACTCCAACATCTAAATTGAAAATAATTTTAAGATTTACACATGCTATTAATTTCAGATTTGAAAACATTTTAAAGCTACATAGCTGCAACTTTACCTTGTTCTCTCTTCCTTTTTCCAACACTCCAAAGCCTCTTCATGGGATCTATAGGGAAACATTTGCACTTCCTCTCTTATATCACTATTGAGAGCATGAAAGAAAAGTTTGACAAGTTCTCTATGATCCATATTTGGGGCACTATTTGATGAATATAGGACTTACCTCCATTGCATTACAAAATGTGCCACTAACTTGTTTGCATCTTTCTTCATGGTTAGAAACTCTTGGATTCTTGGCTTGATTAATTTGTTCACATTCAAGGTTGTTAAGAATTCACCTATTAGCTGATGGAAGGAATGTATTGAGGCCTTAGGGAGGCAATAATACCAATCTAAGGCAAGTCCTTCAAGAATTTTAGGCAATTTTCTAGCTATGATTCTATCCCATGGGATTTCTCTTATGACTATTGTGTATGCCTTGATGTGTGAATTTGGGCCAACCTCCCCTTTGAATTTTGGCAAGTGTGGGAGAGGACACAATAATAGAACATTATAGATGTTACAGTCAAGAGGTTCCTTCAAATATTCTAGATAAGTTCTTGAGAATTGATTTTGAGATGGGGTTGTTTTTGCAAACATGAGCCCCATGTGTTGAACTTGTTGATTTTGCATATGGACATTGGTTTAGTATCTAGGCATGGCTAGATATGTTGGTTGGAAATTGACTAGTTGATTTATTGGAGGAGCCTAATAGTTTTTCATCAAATAGACTTCGCTAGACTATTGGAATGGTGGAACTATGTTGTTGTTGGCATTGCAAGAATAAAAGTTCAAATAGGGAGGGATTTGAGCTTCCCCTAGCTTTGTTCAACTCTAGCAATGAATTGATTTTATTTTACCCCAAGTCTTTCTTTATTTTTATCTTGTTGGGGTTTCTTAACACCTCTAGCCTCCAATGTCAAAATCTATTGGACCAAGGTGGCTATGAGGTCAGTAGGGGTTTCTGCCTCTATTCTTTGAACTTCTCCACCCTACATTGGGTTCTCTTGAGATGGAATTGCTTCATGTGTTCATTCATCCAAGATTTTTCTAGTGATGGATAATATGTGAAAGATCACTTGACTTGAAATGCAACATGTAGAACTTGTTGAGCCTCCCTAACTTCTTTAAAATTTCGTTCTAGATGACTCACCTCATTTTACATATGGGTGGACAGTTTCCTATAGCTTGTTATAGATTGACATTACTGACAAATCTTGAATTGAATGAGTACTCGACATGATCTACTTTGGTTAGGTTGAATAACCATGTCTTAGTTTCATATTGGGTTGTTAAAAGTTAAGAAATTGTGGGTATTCTATATAATACCCTTTGAATCTAAGTCTTGAAAGTCATCCTGATTTAAAATTGGTGTATCTAAGTATTAAAATCATATTAGGCCAATATGGTGGTCCTATGATGTGGCAATCACAACTCATGACCCTCAAAGGTGTGATTTTAATCCTCCTAGTAGTTTCTTATCTTGATGACCTCCCCCTTTGTCCTATCTGTTGGCCCTCTTGTTTTTCCTTTTTATTGATATTTCTTACCTTCAGTGTTACCTCATAGAACCTTCCTTTCTTCTTATTTAGGGTCACCCCTTTTGGTTTCAAGATCACTGCTAGTGTCTCTAGGTCACCCTAGTGTTTTTGGGTTGCCCAAGTGACCTTGAATGGAAAAAGGGGCAACACTAACATTTTTCAATGTGCATGTTAACTCTTCATTTTAGATTTTCTTCTTGCCTTTTGCCTATTTTAACTCTCAAATTTTTATGCCAACTCATCATTTTCTCACTTTCTTTCCTTTGTGAACTCATGATTGATTCTTATCTCTTTTAATTTGTTTATATTTTGTCTTTGAGTTCACTTTAGTTTTCTTTGAGTTTTCTCAACTCTTCTATTTTTCTTCTTATCTCTTCGACTATTCATGGAACTATTCCATTTCTTCTTGAGTTGCACACTCTTTTGATCTTATCTCTTCTCCCATTCCCTCCTATTTTTACTATAAATAGCCATTGATTCTTCATTATTTTTCATGCTTTTGGATACTTTCACTTGCTTTTGAATGCTCTTACAAGATTCTTAGTTTTTTTCAAGATTCTTGCAAGATTATCTATAGGCATCAAGCCTTTTTCTTATAATATTTAACTTAGATGTATTTAGGATAGATATATCTTAGCAGCTTTAGTCCATCTAAGCTTCTCATATAGGCCTTCAGCCTCTTTTTTCTTCTTAGCCATACAAGCCTTAGAGATTCTTTTTCTTCCATCCTTTTTGAATATCTTCACATCCCTTTCTTTTTTCCCATCATCAAGTAGAGTTTATAACTACCACGAAGAAGGTTACCTAGATAAGCTAGACCTCTAAAGACTATTTTCCTAGCACTGGCACCATTGAGTATAGGTTCTTTCATTATTTTTCTAGAATAGAAGTAGTAATTAGAAAATAAAAATTGCTCTTGATGAAATAAACTTTATCCTTATTTCTTATTGATTTTAATTGCTTTCCTAGTCTAGGAGAAATATTTCTTTTTGCATTCTTAGATTAAATTAGTTTAAATTCACATCATAAAATATAAAAACATAGTTAAATTGCATTTAGGAAAAGTCATTTAGTCGCATCCATATCTCTTTACTAGTAATTAGATAATACTGAAATATCAGAAAACAATCAAAATTTGCATGCATACATATAGTTTAAACTACATTTGGAAACCTCATATTCAACAATGCACAACTATAACATACAAGTGTTAATCCCTCATTTTCATCATGAGGGATCCAACTCAAAAAATATGACATAAGCCCTTGGTTTCATCCCAAGTCACAAAAAAAAAACATCGTAAACCAAAAACTTTTGAATGATCGTGTCCTCTCCACTAAGGACCTAATGTGCCTTGGTGTGAGAGAGGATTGGGTTAAACAATTTTTAGAGGAGATAAGAGAAAATATCATAAAAGAACTAAACCCAATCAACATAGAATACATAGAACAAGAAAAAACCATAGAAGAAGACATACAAGAACAAATAGAGATCTTAGAAGAAATTAGATAAGAGATAGTAAGAACTCAAATAAACCAAGTCTTTCAAATCCAAGATAAAATCTTTGTAAGATTTCATCAAGAAGCCATGTAAAACTTAAGAGTCTTAATAGAAGAGGACAATGGAGATCTCAACTTAATTCAAGAATTTTGTGAGTTAACCCAACAACAACAACAATAATAATTTGATGATAGTGATCATAGTGATAGTGACATAGATACCCAATAGATAGAAATGATTTCCTTGATTGAGACCCATGAAGTCTCACTCTTGAGGGAGATAAACACCCCTTTAGTGCTACAACTACTTGATTGGATACTATTGTGAGAGAATGGGTGACTGGAGGGTTACCTCTACAAGGTTTATGTGGCACTTGTGTGTTTCCTCAGTACTTGGTTCATTCACATTTTGCTTGATTCATGTTTTGAACATCACATATTTTGGTGAACCCAATGTGAACAAAAGCTTCTGCTAGATGTTTTTGTGTCCTTGTTGCTCAAATCCTACTTTGTTATTTCTTCACTTTTTTTTTCCATCCTTCTTTTTCACTACTTTCTCACTAATTTTTTGTGTCCATTCCATTTTATTTTGAGGTGTTGTATAACACCCTTAAATATGATGGATTTGGATAGACCATAGGGGAATGTCCCCTCTAGTGAGCTAATCACTCTGTTCTTTGAGAGATATGTGCCAATTGATTTTTTGGCACCTATAATAAATTTCTTCAATTATGAAAATTTTGATTGAGTGTCCTCGCCAAGATCCTTGAAGATCATTAACCTTCAATAATCCTACCTAGGATCAAAATATAGTCATACAACTAAACTATCCTAGCCAGAGTCAACCACAAAAGTTGAGATTAGAAATTCACTTAGATGGCCATCCCATTCACATGTAGAGAAACAACCATGCAAATAGATGATGAAGTTTGTCATCTAGAAAATAAATTATGAGAGGCATGCAACACATGAGAAGCCCTCTACATGGTGTACCAAGCAGAAAGATCTATGGCATGAAAAGTGTTAGATAATGAAACAAATAGGGCCACTCAAGCATAAACTCAAGATGAGCCACTGCAAGATAGTGACAACCAGAGAATAGAAAAATCCATCCTTGTTGACATCATAGACACATTAGTCCAAAGAATTATAATGCTAGAAGTAGGAGGTGCTAAATATTTACAACCTAAAATACTAAGGATATAAAGAAATTCATTCATAGAACTGAGCTAGGGGCAACTCAACCCCCTCCTTACTTGAAATTTTCTACACATAACTTGGGAAATGAGGGTTTCATGCCTCGTCAGAACCCAAATAACTGACTAAGTGTAATCAAAGCAACATAAAATTACATGATTCCACCAACATTTCAACAAACACATGTGCAACCAATGTATCCAAGTAAACTAGGTATCAACAAAGACTTCAAAATCAAACCTAAGTTGTACCTACAGGGTTGATGTTTTCTAATAAAATGTAATACCCCTTGCCCAAACTGATTGCTTTTTTTTGCTCAAGGAATATTGTCAAACACTTAGTATGCAACCTTTCTCTTTTCTGATTTTTGTGTTTCAGATTGTTTGGTATAGTTTGAATGATGCCAAGATAATTTAGAATGTTTGCAAATGATATTTACAATGCCTCTAATATGCAATGCACTTCTTTTTGGTATTTTTCAATGCATATACATGCGAATTAGACATGAAATGCACACCTACAGCCAATTGGTATTTTGTCAAACACTTGGCATGCATACTATTTTGCTAATTATGAAAAATATTAATATGCACATTACATCAAATAGATGGCCTACAACTTAGCACTCCTTTATTGAGATATATTGTCTAATACAATGCTAATATGAATGCCCAAGACTCTTGGCTTTACAATTTAATGCAACTCCTAAAATCTGAGAACAAATGACAATTATGAAGCAATGCTGATATGAATATGCTAACTCATGAGAGAACCTGGAAATGTAAGCTACTGTGAATTAATGATGAAGATGAAGGAATGGTAGCCTCAAAACAGCCCATAAACATCCCTCTCAAGCCTAAATCGTGCCTCTCAAGTGTAGCACCCAGCCTTCTCATCAACCAAGGAAAGGAGTCCCTTCCAAGCCCAAATTGAAACCCTCTCCTAGCTGCCCCATACTGTAGCAATCACTGTAGCGTACTGTAGCAAACACTGTAGCGATCATTGTAGCATACTGTTCATGTCACTGTAGCAGCACTATTCACAGCACTATAGCAGCCAATAGAAAAACTTCTGATATGCAAATTAATACCTCCAAACCCTTGGTTAATACTGCAGATTTAAGCACAAATGAAAGGACTGAAGTATCCCTTCCAATTTGCAACCCTTCAGAGGATATTTCACCACCTCAGTTATGCTAATCTATGGGAGTTTTCGTTCCCAAAGACTAAATATGCAGAAACCCTTGGCTCCACAAAACTCATCAAATGCAAATGTCAATAATCGGATGCCTGGAAGCTTGCCTTGCCCCTTCCTTTATACTTTTTCAATCCCACTTCAATAAGCTTCTAGAAAAATAATATTATTTTATTTTAGTGACTTTATGTAATAATATTTATTTAAGTCACTTTATTAAATTAATTAAATATAAGGTCACTTTATAATATTTATTTATATAATAACCTTACAAATAATTAATTTAATTATTATCTGCCTTATTTTTCCCATCCAACTGAATCCAAGAAATCAACCATCAACCAGGTGACTGCCTCAAGAAGACCCTATAACCATGTACATTAGCCTACGAGTGTCAGGAATAGGCTAAACCATCCGCAAACAACATCAGCTAAAAAGGGGACATTACATAAAAACTCAACATATCAAAATCAATTAACTCAAACTTATCTTGAATATATTAAAGATCCCTTAGACTAATACATTCATAACATGCTATTTCCTCATCCTCTTGTAGACTTGTCCAAATTTAAAGGGGAGGGCAATCCGGATTCCCACATAAAAGCATACACTATGGTAGTAAGAGAACTCCTCCCTTGGGATGGAGCCATCACAAGATTATTCCCAAAGACACTTGAAGGAATATCACTTAACTGGCATTATTTCCTCCCTGAGACATCTATTCATTCCTTCAAGCAACTCATTAATGAAGTTGTAGTAGCATTCGGCATGCACAAGCTAGTAAAAAGTAGAACTAGAGAATTATTAAGCATGAAGCAAGAAAATAATGAATCTGTAGCTCATTTTGTAACAAGGTTGAGGCAAGTCCTCTAGTCTTTGACAAGTGCACTAAATATGGTTCACAAGGAGCTTTGCAATCTCTTTTTAGATTCCCTTAATAGGAACACAAGGGAAGAGGTACAAAAGTTTCCTTACAAGTCATATGAGGAAGCCCTATAAAGTGCTTTAAGGATGGACCAAGATACAATAGATAATGGGCATAAAGCTTATGGAACAAACACAAAATTATTAATACAAAATAATGATGGTATAAACAATCCACCCATCAAAAGTAATTGGAATGTGAAGGAAACTCTCTCCAACAATGACATAACATGGTCAAATATCAACAGAACAATGAAAAGATAAGAAATCAAGAATATCGTCATCATCTTTACAACACTAACTTATACTACTTATTTCATAAAGTGAAAGGACATGATACAATAAGGTGCTTCAAGTTGAACAAAACCATGGTGAAAATTTCTACTAAAAATAATGAGAACTCTTAAAATCCCTACAATGTCAAAAGGGCAAAGAACAAGATTTCTAACTTATTCTTGACCAAAACACATTAAGACATATAGAACTAGAAAGAGACCAGGAAGTTTGTACCACACATAGGTCAAGACAATAGGATTTGGCTACATATGATTTTATTTTCTCAAAAATAATGGATCTTCTAAGAAATTCTTCTATGCATAGAAATACCTTCCTTGACATTTTAAAGATAGATCATTTTGACTAAACCATTTCACAAAAAAAGTCTAATGTATTCACATTTGACCTCAAGAAATTACTTTCAGAAAAGACATAGCTAAACAAGGTTATCTTCCCCTCTACTTGCAAATCCAAGTTCTTGAAATAGACATTAAAAGAGTCAAGATAGATGATGAGGTGGTAATCAAAATCCTTCCCTTTTCTCTCCTTCAAAGGATGGGCTATGACGAGACTAATATCATACAAGGAACTTCCATCCTTAAAACTCATGACAACTCAAATATATGAAACATAGGAAAAGTGAGCCTTTTGATCACCATAGGTCCTAAAACTCTCTGAATAGAGTTCTACATCATCAAAAAAGAAACTAATTATAACATTATCTTGGAAAGACCATGGATCCACCAGATGAGGGCAGTTCCCTTTATCTTATTCCAAGAAATCTAATTCCCTTACATGGGTCAAATTCATGTTGTCAAAGGTGATCCATATCCTTTCAAAATTTATAGATTGGAACAAGAGAAGAAAGGAAAGACCTTAGGAACCAACCTAAGAACTCAAAATTTCAAAAAAGGAGAGGCCTCTACAAGAATCACAAACATTGATAAAACTACAAAAAACTATGGAAACAAATTTATACTTGACCCATGCTCAACTAAACCCTTCACACCCTTTAGTGTAGTAGCCATTACTTGTATCAAAGAAGAAGTTATCCTTAGAAACCTTCATATCAATATGGTTGAAATTACTAAGAAAGAAAAGGAAAAGATAGAATAAATAGAAGAAATGAGGTCAACATATGAACTGGGAGAGACCTCAATATTGCAAATTCCTAATGACCTTTGGGTCCTCTATTTTGATGGAGAAAGTTGTAAAATAGGAGCTAGAGTCAAAGTGGTTCTCACCTCCTTAATAGGCAAGATCTTTCCATTTATCTTTAGGTTAGATTTCTTTTGTACCAACAACATTGTTGAGTATGAAGCTTTGTCTTTGGGTGTTATGCTTTCCATGAGATTAGGAGCCAAGAACCTTTACATTTTTAGTGATTCTTAATTGATAATTAATCAAGTGTCAGAAAATTATGAAACAAAATTAAAACTCTTACATCCATTCAAAGACACCATACAAAAGTTAATACACTTATTTCACTTCTTTGTGATGAAAGCTATACCAATGGAAGAGAATCAAATGGTGGATTCCATGGTTACTTTGGCCATAATGTTTACACCTCATGTCCAACTAACAAAATTTTGAATTCATTATTTGAGTGTGAGGTGGGCCATTATTAGAAAGTGGAGGCTTGCCTAACATTCTTAGCTACACAAAAGATAGAATGGAAATACCCATGAAGGATTATGTAGAGAACAATGAGGCTATTTTAGAATATCTCCATGCATACAATAGTATGACAAGTTTACCATAAGAAGGGATACATGCTTCTTCCCAACATTGCTGATTATTTTGGGGATGAATTATAAATCTTACAAATTGATGAAAATGTTGGCCTACCTCCTACCTCCCAATAGTTTGAAAAAGGCCATCCCTTGTTATCCAAATACACTATAGAGCTCAACATAAAGACACCTAAAAATTGAAAGATGTTTAATTTAGGTGTAGAAATCTCTAATGAAGAAGTCAAATAATGGATTGAGTTTATTACAGATTCACCTGATATATTCACATGGAAATATTCAGACATGTCTCTCCTAGACCCTCACTTAGTCATTCACAACTTAGTCACAAAGTCTAAAGAAAAATTGGAATATACAAAAGAGATCAACTAACTTGATCCATATCGAAAGAAAGAGTTACAATATAGCCTCATAGTTTCTAAATCTAATGAGGATGAGGAAACAGTAGAAAACCAAAGAATAAGGGATGACCTCTGAGTTACTAAAACTGAGAGGATAAGAAAAAATAGAATCCCATGAAAGAAGAAAATGACTTGTAATCATTTATCCTATCCTACCTAAGTAATAAAAATAAATTACCTAAGTAAACTTAATATAATAAGGTGAAATAATTACACCAACACCCCTCTTTACTGAAACTAAGGTACAATGAAGAAATGGGTCTCAACAATACAAGCCATGTTAGGTATCAATGTATAATTTGAAAGTACCCCAATGTACAAAGAGAATGTGCCTTATAAGATGAGAAGGAAAAAGCCTATAAGACAACCCCTCAAGAGAGGATGAAGAGAGAAGGTCTAGGTGAGACCACCTCAAAAAAGTGAGAAGCATAAAACCCCATGTGTGGAAAAACTCCCTCACAGAATATAGATAAGAAGAGAGACCATGCAACCCCCCTAAAGTAGTCTAATGTGCCAATGAAAGATGCTCAACACTAGATACAAAATATAGTCAATTATTACTGAATAAAATTCCTCCCCTTGGGAAGAAACAAGGACAAATGTATATGTAGGATGTCTGCTCATTCCTGAAAGGAATAAGAGGGAAGAAAACTCAAAATATATGATTTCTCTAGTGTTGGGAATTAAGGTGTCTCAACCTTGGTAATTCCTTACATTATTAATGCTTGCATTTATTATTTAATTGCCTATGTTGTAAATATTTGTAAATTCCATATTGTCTGATTCAACTTACCTTGACTGTTCAAATACTACAAAGCTTGATGATCTGTATACAACACAAACTCCCTAGGCAACAAATAATGTCTCTACTTCTTCAAAGCTTGAATTATGGCATAGAACTCTTTATCATAAACTGAATATCTCCTCCTTGCATCATTCAACTTCTCACTGAAATATGCTACAGGTCTACCTTCTTGACTTAATACTACTCCAATTGCATTCCCACTAGCATCACAATCAACTTGAAATACCTTATTGAAATCTGGTAATGCCAAAATAGGTTCCTCCGTCACTTTCTGCTTCAACAACTCAAAACTTTGATTTGCTCCTGATGTGCACTTAAAATCTTTTCTGTCACCTCTCATTGTCTCTGTCATAGGGTTACAAAGTAAACTAAAATTTCTGATGAACTTCTGGTAGAAACTAGCCAATCCATGAAATGATCTAACCTCTCCAATGCTCTCCAGTGTAGGCCATTCAACAATTTCTTTCACTTTCTCAGGGTCCATTTTCAATCCTTCTGCATAAATTACAAATCCCAGATATACCAACTCTTCCTTCATGAAACTACACTTCTTGATGTTTATCAATAATTTCTCCTGTCTTAACCTCTACAAAACTTGTCTAATATGCCACAAATGTTCTTCTTTTGTCTTACTAAAAATTAGAATATCATCCAAGTATACAATCACAAACTTACCCAAGAATTTCTTCAGAACTTCATTCATCAATCTCATGAAAGTACTCGGTACATTTATCAATCCAAAAGGCATTACTAACCACTCATACAATCCTTCATTTGTCTTAAAAGTAGTCTTCCATTCATCTCCTTCTTTGATTATGATCTGATGGTATCCACTCTTCAAGTCTATCTTTGTCAAATATCTTGCTCCACTCAAACAATCCATGATATCATCCATCCTAGGTAAAGAAAATCTATACTTAACTATGATCTTGTTTATTGCTCTAGAATCAATACACATTCTCCATTCTCCATCCTTCTTCGGTGCTAATACTGTAGGTACTGTACAAGGACTCAAACTTTCTCTAATCAAACCTTTCCTCAACAACTCTTGTATCTATCTATTCAGTTCTTCATTCTCTTTCGGTGTCATTCTATTTGCTACTTTGTTAGGCAAACTTGCTCCCAGTATAAGATCCATGTGATGATTGATACTCCTTATAGGTGATAATCCTTCAGGTACATTATCTAATATGATATCTTCATACTCTGTTAGCAACTCCTTTATCTACCCCGGTTGTGAATCTTCAGTCTCTTTCTTCAATGCTTCAGGCTTCTTGTGAATCAAGGCATAACACATATTCTCATGTCTCAAACCATCCAGGAATTGTCTTCCATCTACCAAATAGATTCTAGCATTCCCACATACTTCACTCTTAGGATCATCCTCCAAAGGAATCAAAGTAATTCTCTTACAATTTGTTATTATAGTGTATGTATTCTTTCTCCCATCATGTATAGCTTTTCTATCATACTACCAAGGTCTACCCAACAAGATATGACAAACATCCATAGGCATAATATCACACAAGACTTCATCATGATAAGATCTAATATGAAATTTCACCAAATATTGTTCACTCACCAGTAGCTTATGATCATCTTGAATCCATGCTATCTGATAGGGCTTAGGGTGTTTCAATCTTTCCAACTTCAGCTTAGTCACCATCTCCTCTGAAACTAGGTTATCTGAACTACCACTATCAATTACAACTTTACAACACTTACCTCTTGATTTGCATCTTGTCCTAAACAAGCTTTTCCTCTGCGGTGGTTCCTCATTTGTCTTTGTTTGAAATAGTTCTCTCCTCATCACCAATGATTCTCCTTTCTCAGGTTTGCCAACTGAACTAGGTGATTCAACAGGTTCTTCTTCCACATATGTTGTTCTTCCACTATTTTCTATCCTCTTACTTGTACTACCCTAATTACATTCAAATGCTCTATGTCCTTCACCTCCACACTTGAAACAAGTACCTCTGAATGTTGTCTTATCAAATCCTCTTCCTTCTCTTCTGTATCCTTCATTCCGGTATGCACTAGGGTATCCTCTCTAGTGAAAATTTCTATCATCTCTCCGGTAAGCACTGTTATCTCTGTCCTCCTTAAATGGGATGTCAAACTTGTTCTGCTCCGGATGTGATCTATCTCCTCCAAAAAATGTTCTACTTCTCTAAAATTTACCTCCTCTGCCTCTTTGTCTCTGATCATGTCTTTTGTTCATCTTCTCTTGAACTTTTAGTGCAAATTGATATGCTTCTTCTAGAGATGTCATTCTCACTAGGCTTAGATCTTCTTAAATTTTTAATCTTAGTCCATTGATGTATCTAGCCACTTTCTCCTTGTTTACTTCACTATGTCCTATTCTTATGATCATTTTATGAAATTCTTCAGTATATTCCTTCACAGATTTCTCCTTTTGTCTCAGGTTTTGCAATCTCTTCAATAGCTCCAACTCATAGTCAACAGATATAAACTGATTCTTCAACTTTGTCACCATCCAGTCCCACTTTGTAATCTTTTCTTTCCCTCTTCTATTTCTTTCCAACTGAACTTCTTTCCACCATATAGAAGCATGTCCTTTCAATTTTGTCTTTGCAAATTTCACCTTCTCTGGATCTTCAATTTCCTCATATTGAAAGTATTCTTCCATTTCATTTATCTAGTCAATCAATTCTTCTAGATTCAAATTACCAGTATAGTTCAGCACATCAACTCTAGGTCTCTTTCCAATCTTTGAAATAGCTCGCAACATCTTTACTTGATCTGATTCTTCTTCTTCATCACCTCTTAGGGTTTCGCCAATTTGTTCAGCAGATTAAAATTCTTCTTCATCATTAGTTTCAACATTAGGTCTCGGTGTCAATCCTCTTTGCCTATCTTCTTCAATAGCATCCAATCAAATTCACAATGTTTTCATCATCTCCATCATCTCATCCATTCTACCATTCATTGTTCCAATGGAAACAACTCTCCTCGGTGGCATTCTTCCTAGGATCAAGTCCAAACTGCCTCAAGTTCGGTGATTGGGCTACAAGGTGACAACTGCCTCTCAATCAGTGATCGGTTGCAACACAAGTAACCTACCTCAATTTGGTGATCTATCCACAGTAAGATCTTATGGAATTCCCTCGCCAACTTCTCTCAATTCACTCCCAAAGATTCAAACTTTCACTATGATACCACTTGGTGTAGTCACGATAGGAGGGTTCACAAAATGAATTGTCCAGACCGTGGAGCAAGAGTAAACACAATGGAAACAACTCAAAGATATAAAGAAAATGTAGATTTAGTCATTTAGTATCATAGAATTCAAATACAAATGGGCCAACAACGTGCGGACTTACAATTAGGGCTCACAGGCCTGATTACATACATGCGCAAGATAAAGCTTTGAAGCTCCTTCGCACAAAATCCAAACTATCAGCTATCACTATGTTATGAACTTTTTGATAACTTCTGAACTATTTTCCTAAGGATCTACTACATCAATATATATCATCTCTGGACCAATAGATTCCTCCGTGTCAGCCAAGGAAGATCACAAACCCCAATGAGGAGTTGTAACGTGTGTACACAGATAGGTCGGACCTAAATACATAGAACACTTCCTCAATTGAATGGAATAATGTGCAGACCCTTGGGGAAGGTCGGACATGAACCAAAGATCATTGAATGATGTGTCATTAAGATCTGCAAGTCAAGGAATGATCCGCAAGCCTTCTCCTTCAGTTGATTATCAGAGTATATCAGGATGCTCTACTCAGAAAATAATTAATCTTCCGATAGCGATAACTTTCCGGTAACTGATCCAAATACTCTAAATTCTAGATATGATGTAGATGAATGAATTTAGATGCTAAATCTAGATTTGCAAGGTGTGAGATGCAACTATAGTAGAATACCAGATGAAAAGCTAAAACTACTTTTGACTGAACTGGAAAAAGAAATGAAATAAACTGAAATGCAAACAAACGGAAGTGTAAATGTTTTTGGTTGATGAAATATTGCTCTTGAACTAGGGATGGTCCTACATTAGAAAGACTAAAATCCTACGTACTCGGCTCATACCCTATCAGCTTCAAATCTCCCTGCTTTGATTTCCACAGGTTCGAGCACTTGAAAGATGCACATAAAGAATGACGAGGGAACACACAAAACTTCAATTATATGGCTTTGAGTAAATTAGAATGCCATTAATGGTAGAGTGATGGATCACATGAGTGAGATGGGAGAGGCTGGAAGATAACCGTTTCAAGTTCAAATCAGAGCCATAGATGAAAAATGTCGTGGGAAACGATAGATGGCTGTCACAACACATACACACATCACCCTTTTTCTTTGAAACTCCACTGCACTAACCGTGATATGAAAGGACCTAGCGATGAGCAAGAGGAGCACCATGGATATCCCACTTCATAACAACTTTTACTACCAACCTAACACCAAAGCCATCACATATCGCATTTCTTTAATAGTACTCCTTCAAGCAACTTGTGACACAAGGACTTCATGCAATGAACTAGGATGAGGAGACATGGCAAAGATCTGAATCATCAGTGCACATAGCTTTTTGCTTCCACCCTCAAGAATATCAAACTACGATGTGAGAAACCCACGTGATGCAACATAAAGCATACATTTGTAGGGAAAGCACATCTCACATCGCATTTTTATTATGAAGCATTTGAATCACAAATGCGATGCAAATGACTCACACAATAGGGAACTTAATTTACAACATATGTGCACATGCTTGAAAGATGTTCTTAAAAGTTGGCCATACTAGGTAAAATAGACGTAAGGGACTTAAATCATTAAAAGGTGCATGCACATTCCAACCTAGGGATAACATTTTACTATGATGTGTTGGGAATTTGTTAGAGTTTTGCCAATGGATGAAGCGGTGATATTAGGCATGAGGGACCAGTCAAGACATGAATGTAAAGGCATAAGTCACAACTAGACCAACTGGGAAATAATCATAACCAGTCAACAAAGAAAAAGAACATTTAGACCCAATGACCAAAGACCAGGGTTTTTTGAAGATTCACAAGTTTTGATAAACCCTAAACACTGCTTCACAGGAATCCCTACCCACAAGGATCAAACAAAGGCTTCACAAAGGGGAATCACACCCTAGACCACAAGATTTTTCACAAGTTCCACTAGTGGCTCATGTTCGAGGATGCTTTCTTACATAAGCAAGGCAAGAATCTAGAAGATCTCCTAGTGGAGTAGACTAGATTAGACACAGGGAAACAGACCAACACAAAAAGGAAGAAAGGGACAAACAATATTTAGAAAAGATGTACACATAATACAATGTACATGGAAAGAAACATACTTTAAGAAAAGTATGGCTTAAGGAATTGTCCATGTGCTGGCAATTCTAAAAGTTCTTCTACTATAGACTATAAAATACATGAATCTTCCCAATGAGAATTACTGATTAAGTAAGGACCTAGCCATAAGGCATCAAATTTTCCATGTTTCCCCTTTTCTTGTGCCTTCACATTCCACATTAACACCATGTCCCCACTTTCAAACTTCCTAGAGGATGATTTTTTGTCATACAATGTTTTTAATTTCAGCTGCATTTTCCCATTCCTTAGTTGTGCTACTCTCCTTGTTTTATCAAGCTCAACTAGAGAATTGATCCTTATTTGCATTTCATCTGGACTATCATCCTCATATTCCTGTATAAATTTGTATGCTTGCAGTATATTGTTAGTAGGCATATTGGCATCAAGCCCATAAACCAATTCAAATAGTGACTGCCCTGTTGCTTTCTTTATAGTCACTCTATCAGCTTACAGAGCTTGCCTTAACTTGGAGTCCTAAGCCTTTCTGTTCTTCTCTATTACTCTCTTGATAATCTTCATGAGGATCTTATTACTGAACTTAGCTAGTCCATTTCCCTGAGGATGATAGGGGGATGAGTATGAGATAGAAATCCCATATTTATTGCAAAAGTAAATAAACTCTTCTAACCATAAGCACATAGCATTATTAGTTACTATCTTTTCTGGTGCACCAAACCTAGTCCATATTATTTATCAAAAATTTAGTGACTACCTTACTTGTATCCCTTTTTGTGGGAATGACCTTTATCCATAAGTAATCAATGGCCACCAAAATCCATGAATATCCTCCACTTGACTTTTCTACAATCACACCTATGAAATCAATCCCCCATTGTTGAAATGGTGCTTGAACTAAAATTGGTCTAAGAGGTAAATTTCTAGAGAATTTCAACTTACCAGCAAACCTCTGGCATGCATCACATGTCCTTACCATTTTTTGTGCATTCCTAAAAAGTGTTGGCCACCAAAATCCTGCCCTCAAGACCTTGTGAGCAGTAGTCCTAGCCATATAATGGCCGCCACATACACCATTATGCATTTCATACAAGAGCTCCTGAGCTTGTTTTCTGTCCACACATTTAAGCAACACCTCCTTCATACTTCTTCACCATAGTTCATTTTCAATGATCACATATTTGATGGATTAAAGATTAAGTGTCCTCTTTTCATTATCTGTCATCCCTTCAGGGCATGCCAAAATTTGCAGATAGTGTACAAAATTCCTATACCACCCTGTAGTCTGCATATCACAAATAGGAGACACATCAACATAGTCAGGATTGTTTATTTGGTTGGCCTTTAGATTTGACTCATCCATTAGTTTTACCAACCCTTGTCCTCTTACAAGTTTTGTAATCTCAATGGTGATGTTAAACTCCTAGATATTATTGATCCATTTGCATCTTCTGCCAGTAGTCCTTTACAGCAACTGAAGGTACATATGCAACAATTATAGCACTGACTAGATAAGTTCTAAAATTTTGATTTCTTTTATCAAAGCATAAGCCTACTTTTCAGTCATGTCATACTTCAATTCTACAACTTGTAATGATTTAATGAAAAAGGCAATTGGTTGCCCATATCCCTCATCATTCTTCTATAGCAGTATTGAAGAAATAGTGTGAAAGGAAGCAAAAGAAAATAACTGAAAAGGCTTTGAGAAGTCAGGAGACTTCAAAACTGGTGCCTCCTTGATAGCCTTCTTTATAATTATAAAAGCTTTAGATAGTTCTTCACTCCATGCTATCCTTTCATCTCTCTTTAACATTTTTGAGATGGGCCTAGTAGTTTCAACAAAGTTTGTTAGAAATCTCCTCAGGAAATTCACTTTACCAAAGAATGACTGTATGCCCTTCATGCTCTTGTGCTGAGGAATCCTATCAATCATAGCCACTCTCTCTGGGTCAATCCTTATTCCTTCCTTAGACACTATATGTCCCAGTAATTTGCCTTCAGTAACCCCAAAGGCACATTTTTTAGGATTGAGAGATATCCCATATTCCTGAAAGGAACCTCTCGCAACAATATAATGAAAAATGCACGAAATAATAGAAATAGCAAAACATAGAAGGAATTTATTGATCATATGCCACTTCAAGGGGGCAACCTCCTTTGAGCAAGCTCAATACAATAAACTCGTGGATGCCTTCATTGGCCTCAACACGTACTTATATACTAAGTCTAATCTAAACAACTATTACTCCCCATGAATGTGGGATAATACAATATACTCATGGGACGACTTACAAAGCATATGCATCCAACAACAATATACTGACAAAGTAAAGAGAAAGGCTAAAAACGGGTTCCTAACATCCCCTCCCTCTTAGAAAAGCTTTGTCCTCAAAGCTTAAGATGTGGAAATTGTTGTTGAAGCTAAAGGAGTGGTTCCCATGTAGCATCCTCTGGTTGCATTCCGTGCCACTGAATTAATACCTCTGTGATGGATCGAGAGTGAAACTGACGAGTGTGCCTGTCAAGGATTGCCTCTAGCTCCAAAATGATGGATCCTTCATTATCTAGTTCTGGTAAAACAGTTTGTGCTCTAATGTTGGTGCCAAGAACTTTCTTTAGACAAGAGACATGTAATACTGGATGAATGCGGGAAGAAGGAGGAAGCTCCAACTTATAAGAAACTAACCCAATCTTCTGAAGAACCTTATATGGCCCATAGAACTTTGGAGCTAGCTTATGAAACCCTTTGAGTTTTAGGGAGGATTTATTGTATGGCTGTAGACGAAGAAAAACCATATCACCTACTTGAAAAGTGCGCTCAGAATAGTGTTGATTGGCTTGTTGTTTCATTCGATTTCTTGCCATGTGAAGATTGTCCTGCAAAATGTGAAGAATCTGATCTCAGGTTCAAAGAACTGTGTCAACTGCCTGAACTGGTGAACTGCTGGGGGTGTATGGAAGGAGCACTGGTGGTCCCTGACCATAGATTGCTTCATATGGAGTCATTTTAGATGCAGTGTGGTAGGAGGTATTGTACCACCATTCAGCGAGAGGAAGCCACTTTGCCCACTGATGCTATTGTTCTGAGATGAAACAACGAAGATAAGTTTCCAAACATTTGTTGATAACTTCAGTCTGACCATCTGTTTGTGGGTGATACCCTGAACTCATCTTCAGTTTGGTGCCAGTGTGGTGAAATAGTTCTGTCCAAAAATGACTGGTGAAAGTTGCATCATGATCTGAGACAATGGAAGAAGGGATTCCATGAAGATGAAAGATCTGGTCCATGAAAATCTGTGCGACTGAGGAGGTGGTATAGGGATGACTGAGGGAACAAAAATGACTATATTTGGAGAGGCGATCAACCACAACCAAGATCACTGTCTTCCCTCCAGATTTAGGGAGCCCCTTAATGAAATCCATAGAAATATCTGTCCAAATTCGTGTAGGGATGGGCAAGGGTTCGAGCAATCCAGGAAGGAGTGTTGTTTCACCCTTGTTGCACTAGCAGGTATCACATTCAGCCACCATCTATTGAATTGCCCTTTTCATTCCCTTCCAAAAGAAGTTACGCCATGCCCGCTCATAAGTTTTGAAGAACCCAGAGTGCCCTGTTGATGGAGAAGCATGGAGTTCATAGAAGATACCTATTGAAGATTTGTGCTCTGGGGAAACACCAGATGGCCCTTGTATCTCAGAGAAGCACCATCCCAAGAATAATGTGGTACAACAGAAGGGTTATTGGCCAACTGTTGGATGATTTGGGATAATGAAGAGTCATTGACATAGCCCTGCCGGATAGATTCCAACCAATTTGGAACATGCATAGAAATAGCTGAAAGAGAAGCTTGGTCATCAAATGTATGAGAAAGAGCATCCGCCACAATATTGTCCTTACCCTTCTTGTAAGTGATCTCATAGTCATAACCCATGAGTTTGCTAACCATTTCTATTGTGCTGGGGAGGAGACCCGTTGTTCCAGGAAATATTTTAGACTCTGGTGATCATTCCTGATGTAGAAATGATTCCTTAATAGGTATGGCTGCCACTTATGTACTGCATACAAAATAGCCATCATTTCCTTCTCATATGTAGAGTACTAAATTCTTACCTCAAAGGGCTTTGTTGGTGAACACAATGGGATATTCATCTCGAAGGAGAACAGCACCAAGTCCATTGCCGCAAGCATCACTCTCAATAGTGAAGGTCTTGGAAAAATCTGGCATAGCTAGAACAGGTGTAGTACATAGCTTGTTTCAGTTTTTCAAATGCACACTCAGCAGTGTGTGTCCATGTAAAAACATACTTTTTCAACAGAGCTATTAATGGAGTTGCAATCTTCCTGTAATCCTTGACAAACTTACGGTAGTAGCCAGTTAGTCCCAAAAACCATGGAGGCTCTTGAGTGTCTGAGGATGAGGCCAATTTTTCATGGCATCTATTTTGGCAGGATCCACTCGAACCCCTTGGGATGAACAATATGCCTGAGATACTCCACTTCCTCCTGCCCAAAAACACATTTAGACTATTTTGCACAGATATGATGATCAGAGAGAAGTTGCAGTACAAGATCTAGATGCTGGAGATGCTCAGCCCATGTTTTACTATAGATGAGGATATCATCAAAGAAGACCAGAATGAATTTCTGCAAGTAGGGCCAGAATATTTTATTCATCAATGCCTGGAATGTGGAAGGAGCATTAGTGAGGCCAAAGGGCATGACCAAAAACTCATAGTGGCCATTATGCATACGGGGAGCCATTTTAGGGATATCATCCTCATGAACCCAAATTTGGTGATACCCAGAACGAAGATCCAACTTGGAGAAAAAATGAGCGCCATGAAGCTCATCAAGAAGCTCATCAACAACAGGAATCAGAAACTTATCCTTAATTGTGATATGATTAAGTGCTTGGAAGTCAATGCAGAGGCGCCATGACCCATCTTTTTTCTAGATAAGAAGAACTGGTGAAGAAAAGGAACGAGTACTAGGGCGAATAATACCTTGCTTCAGTAAGTCCCGAACGAGCATCTCAATCTCTATCTTTTGGTGAAATGGGTAGCGGTAGGGCCTGATGTTGGGAGGAACACTTCCAGGAAGGAGCTGAATATGATGGTCCTCTAGTCATGAAGGTGGCAATCCCACTGGTTTAGCAAAGACACATGCATATCTATCCAAAATTCATTGTAGATTCGAAGGAGTAGTAGAGACCACAGATGGTTGCATCTGAATGGAATGGAGTTGAGTGATGACACCATGTGAATTCTTCTTAAGGAGCTTTTCCATGCAATGTGAACTGATGATATTGAGAGACCCTGGTTGTAAGCCCTTCAATGTGTGTTTTTTCCCATTGTTTGAAAATTGCATCCAAAGTTCAGCAAAATCCCATAAGATGGGTCCAAGTGTACGTAACCATTGAGCACCCAAAACCACATCACATCTACCTAAGGGCAAGGCAAACATGTTGGAGCGCAGGTTATAATCTCCAATAGAGATATGCACATTGTGACACTTCCCTTTGCAAGGTAATGTGCCCCCATTGGCAATCATGACTTCAAAGCTGGAGCAAGGATGGACAAAACAATTAGCCTGTTTGGCGATTCGAGGGTCAATGAAGTTATGAGTGCTACCAGAATCAATGAGTATTGTAAGAGGGAGCTTCTTGAAGTAACCCTTGACCCACATGGTTTGTGGGGTGGTGACTCCTACTAAAGCATGGAGAGAGACCTCTAGGTGGTCTTCAGAAGAAGGAGGGCCAACAGGCGGCTGTTGAATGTCAACCTGATCATCAACTGTATTTTGAGCATCTTCATAAACTTTAGTTACAGGCGAAGAATCCACATCCAAGAGATAGAGCTTTTTCTCAACACATCTATGTCCTCGAGTGAATTTCTCATCACAATTATAACAAAGCCCTTTTTCTCTATGTGCCCTCATCTCTGCTTCAGACAAATGCTTGATAGGAGTTGTTCTAAGAGCTGGCATGATTGGAGATCTTTGGGAAACCATATTTCTGAATGGAACAAAAGTGGATTTAGAGCATTGTTGAGCTGTGATCTTGTCCTCCACCAACTTAGCCAACCCAAGGGCTTCCATCATTGTGTTGGGATGGAACATTTTAACCTTAGATAGGATTGCATCCTTCAGACCACTGACAAAACAACTCCTGAAGAATTCATTAGACAATCCCTCTATGTGATTGGCCAGTTTCTCAAATTTTGTCTAATATTCTCTCACAGTACCAGTTTGATGAAGTTTAGTGAGTGCTCTTGTGAAGTCATCAAAAGCACTAGGGCCAAATCGTTGCAAAATGAGTTTGCAAAAATCTGTCCATTTTGGCTCTTCATGAGCCTTGATGTACCAACCAAACCATTGAGGGATTCATGTTCCAAATAAAAGAATGCAAGTGGGACTTTGTTGACATCAAAAGTATTATGCAAACTGAAATATTGTTCTGCCCGGTATATCCATCCAGTCGGATCATCACCATTGACGTGAGGAAAATCAAGCGGCCCACAAAAATTGCTGGAAGAAGAGAACCCAGTGTCTGCAGAAGACTCTGGCTTCCGTTGATTGCTCATGGCTGAATGCTGAAGATTAAGGCTAATAATTTTTTCATCCAGATCTTGGAGTTTGGTCTTGAGGGATGCAAGTTCATCCTCCATGTTTTTTTGCTCCTGCGTAGGTGACAACCATAACCAGGAGTTTTTTTTGGGGAATGGGTAGAAAAACAAAAACATAAACTTTTTTAGTAAAGGAAAATTTGGATTTGGGAAAAACTCTGATGGGTAATTGGGGTTTGACTAGGTTTTGGACACTTTCTGATGGACAGGGAAGCAGAAAATGGGGATTTCAGAAGTGGGGTGAAAGAGTGGGAAGATTTGTCCAAGAGGGATAAAGGAGCAGAAATAGGAAATGAACACTGTGGCAAAATTTGAAGGCAATTGGGTGAGAATCGAAGAAGTTATGGAAAACCCTAAAAATAGACAAATGTGGGATTTCTGGCTTCAATAAGTGGAATTTGGGATAGGGTCCTCAAGGAAGGAAATATGCAGAATAGAATTTTAGGGGTTCCAGTGAATTTTTAGAGGAAACGGAGCTAAAGCAAGGAAGATATGGCGAAAATGATCTACAATAGCTTTGGACATGCAATCTACGATTTATCAGCTGGCAATAGATATGGACCCTAGGTAAGTTTAGCTTCCTAAAGGTTCAGGGGATTCACTTAGTTACCAATGCTGTCTAACAGCTTGCGTATTGGGGCAGTACCCCTCACTCCATGGCTCAGGTAAAACTGATAACCGCTTTGCCACAAACAACAGCTCTTGGTTTACCTCACGGATGGGAACTAGTCAATCAAGTAGGGGCCGTTGCTCTTTTCACTGGCAGGTCCTCAATGGGCCAGCTACTTCAGGGTTCCTGTGGTACTCCTCACAATGCGTTTTAGGGCTATGCCCAGGCACTTCCCACAGTTAAGTGGATAGGGATTATTCCCTGATCTGAACCTGTAATTGAAATGAACAATACAGATACAAAGAAAAAAGAACTACTGCAATAATAATAGTGCCTGGAGGCCACTGCGAAAAAAAATTTGGCAAAAATTCCACCCAATGAGCCCAAGAAAGCGCTCTGATACTAGATGAGAGTAACCTCCTGCAACAATATAATGAAAAATGCATGAAATAACAGAAATAGCAGAACACAGAAGCAATTTATTGATCACAGGCCACTTTGAGGGGGCAACCTCCTTTGAGCAAGCTCAATACAATAAACTCGTGGATGCCTTCATTGGCCTCAACACGTACTTATATACTAAGTCTAATCTAAACATCTATTACTCCCCATGAATGTGGGATAATACAATATACTCACGGGATGACCTACAAAGCATATGCGTCCAACAATAATATACTGACAAAGTAAAGAGAAGGGCTAAACACGGGTTCCTAACAATTCCAAAGCTCTGATGAAAATTTTCTCCAAATGCATGCAATGTTCCTCTTCTTTCCTAGAGAATGCAATTAAATCATCTTGATAGACAACCATGAAAATGTCAATAAAATCAGAAAAAGCTACATCCATAGCTCTTTGAAATGTGGCACCTCCATTAGTCAAGCCAAAAGGCATTCTGACATATACAAAAGTGCCCCAAGGAGTTGTAAATGCAGTCTTGTACTGCTTTGACTCCTTCACTTTTACTTGATTGTACCCAGAGAAACCATCCATCATAGATAATAACTCACAGCCAGTTACCTTCTGGAGCATAGCTTCCATATTTGGTAATGGATAATTGTCTTTTAATGATGACATATTTAAGTTTCTGAAGTCAACACACAGCCTAATGTCACCATTCTTTTTTCTTACTAGCACAAGGTTAGACACCCATGTTGAATGCCTAATGGGCTTAATATTTCCCCCATCTTTGAGCTTCATCATTACCCCTTGCATTTTAGGTGCTAACAAAGGATTGATAGGCCTTTGCTTTTGCTTGAATGGTTTAGCACCATCCTTTAACAGTATTTCATGTTGAAAGAGATCTTCCCTATAAGCCTTCAAATCATCATATGACCATGCAAAAACATGCCTATACTTCCTCAACAAAGCAATCAACATTGTTTTTACTTGGGGCTTCATGTTCTTCCCCACATACACTTTCTTAGGTGCATTAGTAGTTCCCAGGTTGACTTCTTCTAACTATTCTGGATGAGTAGAACTCTGCTTGACAACACTCTTGTCAGGATCGTCAAATACTCTCTCTAAAGCAACTAATCCCCTGGGATTTTTTTTTTCTTGAGATGTATTACTTCATTCCCAAAAATAGTGTCCTTACCATCCACTACTTCCACAAAAGCTCCAAAATCAATCTCCTGATTCTCATACTGATCAATGCACTTCAGAAAATCTAGAATATCATCATCATTATTAAAAACTTGCCAACTTTGTATTATTAGGGACTGAAGGTCTTGTCTACACCTCAACCTTAGAAATACCAGTAAAAGTTATATCATTTGGTTGAAGTGCAATGTTGGCTAGTAGATCTGTCATCTAATTTTTGCCCCTCTCCAACTAGTTAATACCAAAAGAATCAAATTGCTCGATTGAGTCCCAAACAACATTTTTGTACTATTTCAACCTTCAATGACCTTTGAAACAAACCTTGATCTAACCTAGGACACAACCAACTCAGAGTCACCCATGACCCTTAGTTTCTTTATTCTGTGTTTCTCAACCAATATTAATCCTAGCAATAAAGCTTCGTACTCTACCACATTGTTTGTACATACAAATAACAGAGATAAAGAGAACTTGAAAGCCTTACCACTAGGAGAAATAAGGATTACCCCTACACATGATCCTTCTTTTAAGCAAGCACCATTAAACTATATGGTCCATAGCCCATCACTATCTGCTTGGTGCAGCACCTCCTTTTCCAAAGGTGCAAGTCTCTTGACTTCTTCCTACAATAATGCTTCTATTTTGAAATTACCAATATCAACATCAACAAAGTGGATATGCTCCTCAGGCTCTTCTTCCACCATGATATATAAAGCAAGAGGCTCCCTATGAAGCTTAACATTTTGGCCATCAATCGGAATAGTGGCAAAAGACATATCACACTGCATATTCCCACCAATGGCAACAAACCATTTCTTGGATAGAAGCATCCCACAAGTGGGAGGTATATCTACCATAGTTGCACTCATCACAAATTCCTTATCTAGGTATGCTACCAACCTATAGGGTATTTCTCTTATAATTCCTATGACAAAGACTTCTCTATTATCCATTGCATAGCATTTTCCTTATGTCTTCATGATTTTCAAACCTAATGCTTGCATAACTTTAACTGGCATGATGTTGGAAGATGCCCTTGAATCAATTATACAATTCTTCAAAGTTTTATCATTTATGATCAGGAATACATAAAAAGGATCCACTTGATTAGGGCATATAGTAACTGTGGCACCTAAGAACACTTAAGGATTATCAATGTTACCTCCCTCAACATTCTTTTCCTTCCTCTTCTCTCTGCCTTCTTGAGGCCAAAATTGTTCTCTTTCTTTATTGCATGCTAAGTCTACACCAGTGACACATGCCACTACTTTATTCTTATGTTCATCAATCCTCATCAACTCCAAAAGTGGAACAAACACCTTTACTTGTGATAATACTTGAAGCATATCCACTGGGGTATACTTAGGTACATCATGTAACATAACATTTCATATTATCCAAAAATAACCATAAATATTCATCTTAACTAAGAGTTAGGATACATCATGATTAACCAAATCATAGTTAAACAAAAGTGAATTATCATCATCACAATAATTAAGCATGTTATTCTTTTCCAAAAAATAACAAAACTTAGAATTATAATATCTAGCAATATCTCATTAGTGAATAACCTTCATTATACATGTACAAAGCTATGCTCAAGGCATCAATATAAAATTATACACAAAGAATGACTATCAAGTCATATAAATTAAAGCACTGCATCTAGAACTTTGATATCTATCTTCAAAAGTCTCGGCTTGTCTTCTGCTTGGGAAGGAGAGCATAATCTGAGTGCTTTTTCTCCAACCACAGACCAGTGGTCCCCCACACAACTTCCTATGTAGAAGTAGCCCTACCCTTCACAGAAGGTATAGATATAAGGAACCATTAGGTTTGCCATCTGAGTATCTAGTGTTATGTCCTTCATAATGTCTCACGGTCATACAACTATAGATCCATTCTAACTATGTATGACACTACTGAAAACATTATGCCATTTGGAGCATTATGGACCGACTAATGCATGAAGAGACGGATGCATTACTTTGGCCAAAGATTTACATACATATATGTTTCACAATGAACGTAGTTGCATGCCCACCACCTCGACTTGAATTAGAAGCTGTCTCATCCTACAGTAATCATAGTTCGACCTCACTAAGCTTAAGAAGATATATTCACTTCATTCTTGGCCCATATTATGGACATTTAACTCCTATTACGGGAGCATAATTAATAAGGTCTTGTAGCCTTTGCCATAGGGAACCTATGACTCCATGTCACTCTATTCTTATCTTTCTTTAATATCAATGGAACAATTGTGTTTTCAAACATAAAACCTTCCTAGGTTCCAATTCCTTGTTTATCTTGTCATAAGGTTTGTATTCAAATTCATGTCGACTAAGGCTTACATTATAATAGTATAATGGGTTGGTTCTAATAAAAGACCCTAACTCAATAATTCCCCATGAGTTCGTGATACCCTATACTTATTCAAAAAGTATGATCATATGAAAAAGGGGTTAACATCCATATCATTTATTCATAAAAGTTTCAAGTTTGACACTATTTTCATTCACATAAGAAATAAGTATCAATAGAGAGTTTGCTTCCCCAACCATCATGATTTGGCATGCACTTGGTAGCCTAGCCAATCATAAAAGTTACCTTCTCACACATCTCCTTTGACTTCGAGGAGTCATTTAAACTTTTTCCACACATACAAGATACCCATATATAGGATAATATCTATCATGTATGGTAGAATACTGGTGCTCATAGTCTTTATGACTGATAGGCTTAGTGCCTTTGGCACAGCCGAGGGTAAAGATTGATGATATAACTTTCTTTGTTCTAGTAAGGCTCTTGGCCTACTCCAAAATAGTTTCTTTATAAACTTTAGAATAGTCATTACTTGATATCTCCCAGTCTTATAATGCTGGTATATTTATTAATGGATAATAAGCGTGTTGATAATAGATCAAAGGTTGACAGTCTCTACCAAGTTGGCATTCGAGACTCTGTATACAATAGTTATTTAATAAGGGTTCGACCTCTTGGGTTCAAGATACATTCAAGTTGTGTTATCAAATACTAATGCATTAGTTTCGAATACGGCCTCAAAGGCCTCTAAAGTTACTTAAAAGCATACATGTTGTATACATGCTATACAACTGACACCACAAGGTAGTAACAACAATATTACATTCACTGTGTATACTACATATAGTCAACACATTACTAAAGAAACAACAATACTTACTATGTATGCTACACACAATCGACACAATAACGATAGCATATTACTTATGTTGCTACTATAAAGCATACCTGTATATGCAAGTTATATAGTCGAGTCTAGCTTGTAGGAGATCAAATGCTTATGTTTCTTGACGATGGCACAAAACAATGAGCCTATTATCAGCCACTCATGCTACTTCTGTAGCACTTCTTTTTGTCAACCTGTGTTTCCACTCTTCCTCGAATTCCCCAGCCACCAAAATGGAAAAACAACCTACAATCACAATGACCCCCCCGACGGGTTCTTCTTGCATGCATTCTTTACCATGCAGCAAGACTCGCCACCTTTTTCTCCAGATGGTGGAGAATATAGTTTATTTATCTCTGCCACCCCTACAGATTAACAGGCTCCAAACGAGCCATCATTTCCATTATAGAGTGGACAGTGGGTTAGTTCTTATGATATGTTTGAATCAGCCTCCACTCCCCCCATTCATCGTGGAGAGTGGTTGGCCTACTAAAAAAAGGTCATATATATAATAATATTTGAAGGTGCCTGATTCCTAAAAGGGTAGAACAATATTATCACATATAAATAAAATTCCCTTTACATCTAAATGATGCTTTAAGGGCTAACACAATAATCCACAAAGGCACCAAAGACAACATCATCGTTAGGGTGGCAAGCTTAATATGCAACTTTGGGGTTGAGTTTTTACTCCCCCTATTCACCATATTAGCCAAAACTGATAAATATATAATAATAATCACAAAATCTAAATAAGGAACAAGATATGAAATTAGGGAAATACTTGACAATCCATCGAGATCACCATCAACTAGAATTCATGTTTTAAGAACATCATCTAGTTGAATCAACGTGAAAGACATCGAGAAGAATCCAATAGTCAAATTGATATGGAAATGAAAATGAGTAACAAGGAGAGATGCAACTCACCCTAATAGCAAGGATTCATAAGGACAAAGTTTGATACTTAGATGGCAATTTAACCCTTTTCCTGACATCTATATCTTCCTCCTGGATGATACTCTCCTTCCATATTTGAAGGATGATTCTTTTCCTGATCACACTCATCACCATAAAATCATGATTAGTGTATCATCATCTGATTTGTAAATCGTAATAGTTAAATAATCATATCAATATGTAATCTTATGTCTAACTAACATTAGTCAGTATCCACATAATCCATAATTAAATCAGATATTTCCGACAAACATCTAATCATTAAACTATGGTTAATTATCCTAATTACCACTCAAAAGAAAGATTAAGCTAAATCATAAGTTGGGGATGTAACACATCAAAAGTTACTATGACATTATCTTCAGACCTCTCCCCATGTACATCAGATGTTCCAATTTCCTAAGCCAATATCCTTTTCTTTTCAACATCAGCTTTTAGATTTGGAGTCTTACTCAGGTTTGATGGGGAAGTCAATGGTTCACTAGCATGTATTCCATTAGACTTTTTTCCCCACACCTTGGCATTCCTTAATTTTGGGTTATCTCCTTTTTTGTCAGCCTGATTCTCTTTAATGAAGACACTACTGGCCTTGCCGTGATAATTGTCTATAACTTTATTTCTCAAATGGTAATTACTTTTAAACTGGGTGATAGCAGTAGCATTCAATTTTCTAATCTCTTCATTCGGTGGTCTTCTTAAGGTCACATCAATTCTTCTGTTTCAAGAGCATGTACAACAAGAATTTATTCTTCATCATCATCTAAAAACACTTGCTATTGACATACACTTGCTAGATGTCTTTGCTTGTCAATGTCTATTTCACCAGCATTAGAAGAACAACCTTGATCAACAAACAACATATTGATCATTCCATCATGTTCATGAGATAAAGTACCATCATCACCTATGGTGTCTTCTTCTTCTCAAGATTTTACTACAACACACTATTCCGGTGAATGGAGCAATTGACAGGCAATACACCAAGGGGTATCATCCATAATTTTTTTTGAATGTCTCTTTAATGGGTCAAGAGTATCTCTATTCTGCAAAGTCTTCTGATTATTGAGAATAGGCTTACCATTATGCCAATTGGTATTATAAGGTTGATCATGCAGTCTTGGCAGCCTATCATTTCTTTGGAAAACTAGATTTTCATTTGTTAGGCCCTTTTTCTACTGAGCAATCTTATAATTTAGATCTTTCAAAGCACTCATGAACTTATCCATTTTATCCTCCTACACTGATAAGTTCTCCTAACCTCTTGGATTCTTTAATAGTTTAACATATTCTCTTTTGCCAACTTTACTAGCAGCTCTTCTATTGCTTTCAATGTGCAAAGCAACTTTGTAAGCATCTCTTAGAGTATTAAGATTCTTTTCTCTAAGAAGGTATCCCATTTTCAAGTCAAATGCATTGCTATATGTAAACAAACATACTGGTTCATTGGGCCTTAAATGAGTAGGAATTCTATGCATGGCCTTCTGAAACCTTATGTTGAAATTAGAAACAATTTCATTATGATCCTTAGTGATGTTATGAAAATCATTCAATGTGAACTGGGGATCTATCTTGTCACCATATTGCTCTCTGAATACTCTTTTAAATTCTTCCCACAACCCAATGCTTTCAACTGGTAAACCCTTATACCAATCTCTAGCATAAATAACTTCATCATTACATCATCCCCCTCCACCTCAAAGTTATCCATCATATTACTGAATTCCCTAAGGTGGTCTTCTCCACTTATAGCATTATTTTTGGAGAATTTAACTAGCACATTCCTTATGTTATTTGGGATACGATTCGAACATCCATATATTCCAACAAAGCATAGTTGTCTGTATCTATCTGGTTGGATGGGCCTTCTAGTCAATTGATCCTTTTGACTTTCATGTTGTCTGTTTGCACCACTTCCCCCTGCACCTAGACTCCCTTGTTGTCTCATGTTCTGACCTCGAGACAAAGTATATGGGAACTGGGATTGGATTGGTTGGCAAAGGTTGAAACATTTGCATCAATAGGTGAAGAAATTAATGGATTGTGAGAAACAATTGTGACATGATTCCCAACAGAAGACTTTAGGAATTCAATCTTCCTTTATATCTCATCATTTGTAGCCAAAACATCTATTCTTGTCAACTCCTTTTGTAGTTGTTCATTTTCTTTTTTCAATTTTAGATCTAAAGAATTAGACCCCTCAGATGAAGGAAAATTTTGAGGTGATCCACCCTCATCTATATTTAATCCCTTCAAAGGCCTCTTCCCTTTATCATTATGTTGAACACAATGGCTAGGTACAATAGGGACTGTAATAGAGGTAGTGACAATGGAGTTGGTCCAAGTATTTGTAGGGATGGTCTTTAGTGGGGCATTCATGGTATTCAAACTAGATACTTGGGGAACTATTGGGCTAATGGGTGTGGTAGATGTAAGCTCAAGATCTTCCAAACTTACCACCTTTAATCATTCTAGACTTCTCTTCATGTTGTCCCTTACATCCATAACATTTCTATTCTTCTCCTCCCTTTCTTGAGACCTTCTTTTATTCAACTCTTTCACTCTCTGAGTCTCCCTTTGTAGCTCATTTATTTCCTTCATTATTTCTTCCTCCATAGGCAATGTCGCATCTGATTTAGAAGCTTCTAGGGCATTATCTAGGAGATTTGTGGCACTCATGTGGAAAGATCAGGAGTAGGTGACCTACTCACAGGATTGCCTAGTAAATCATAATTTGAGGGATTAGGAATATTTGACACTTTGGGTCTAGATTGTTGGTTAACTAGGAAACCTGAATGGGCTTGTTCTTCTTCAACGAATTCTTTTAGAATAGAATCATCATTTGTTGCAGGCATACCATATTCATATGATTTCTCCAAATTTTCACTACTACTGGCAAGAAGACAACTAGATCATATTGGAGGGGGGCAGAGATCAAACTTGCTAGTATCAACCTTCTTCTTTTTCCAATATTGATGAGTATTTCGTGGCAATTCTACTTCTAGTTTTTGGTCAGGGTTGTTCTTCATCTGTCCCCTAGTTCTCCTCATCTTTTTTAGGACATTTCTCAACCTAATTTCATTTGAATAATCTTCACACTGGCATAGGAGGGTCAGAGTCACCACCCAAACAATGGGAAAAAACAAAATAGTTAATCACTCTTTTGAGTATATGCATATATAGAGAACCTCAACAAGGTTAATGACAAACCAAAAGCCAAGCTACAAAAATATGATCAAAGGGGTTCAAGGGTAAAAAGATTGAAAGCTATACTGCTAAAATAATTTATGGCAAGTAATGTTGAAATGCACCAGACAACTGAGAGGGGGGGTGAATCAACTGTCCCAAAACCTTAACTACTTATGCACTTTAAAACATTAAGTACTTGTCCATTGATATTATGGTTAAACCATGAAAGCATGAAATCAGAAACTTAAACACAATTGCAAGATCAAACACAAGAGACACTAGATTTTTTACATGGAAAACCCTATTAAGGGAAAAAACATGGTGGGGGTTAAACCACAAGATATATATGTAAAGCTCAATATCAAAAATTAGAGGCTCACTACCAATAGGGCTCATTGCCCAGAAAAAGGCTCACTGCCATGGGGTGGCTCACTACCAAGGGTTTTGAACTAATATAGTAGCATCTACTCCATGTTGCGAATTAAGGTGTCTCAACCTTTGCAAATTCCTAATGTTGTATTTATTTATCCCATGTTGAGTTGGCATAGTCAGCACCTTGTGTCTATGCAGCAGGGTAAATTTTGGTGACTTTGGCAGCCGCACTTTCCCCCTTGAATAATTAATGACAAATATCGGTGAGTATCTTTGCATGAGAGAAAGGCATCTTTGGGTGGTCAAGGGAGGTTATGACATGTAAGAGGAATATGATATTTTTAGTTAGTGTATGACAAATTCTATGACAGCTGTAAGGTGCGTAAGAGCATCTGTCATAACCTATCTTGGGACTAGGCGCCCACTTCGGGATGGGATGTTGGACAAGTGTCCTTAGGCATGGGTTTTGGGGCATGAGTCCAAGATGGATGCCCATCTCTAGAAGGTTCCATATTTGCCTTGTAAACTCTATATAAACAGGTGCTTGGATGGGAGATAGATAACATTGGTACAAGTACTGTTATGCTGCTGGAATATCTCCAAATTTGACATTTGAAGACTCCTGAAAGAGCATTAGCTCTGAAACTATATTGTAATATATTATTGTTTACTATAATACATTTGAGCTTTGTTTTGGAGTGTGGAGTTTTTCACCCATAAGGGTTTTCCCCACGTATATCTTGTCTCTCTCTCTCTCTTCTGTCTTCTTTCTAGTTCTTGTGTTTTGTTGTAATATCTCATGTTAATGGTTTAATATTGCTGTAATAGTTAGGATAAAGTTGAATTTGCATAGCCCTCTCCTCATTAGATTAGTGTAGGAAGCATTTTCTACACACCTAGCTTCCTTTCACTCCATGCTTGAATTTAGTTCCATTGAAGTGCAATATTCTTCCTCTGCTTTGCTCTTCCTTTTACACTTCTTTTCTTAACTTTGCATCTTTTTTCAAGGACACATTTTCCATAGCCAAAATGCAAGTATATATATCATTCATCAACCTTGGAATGTACATCAAGGTCGGCATTACATTCATCAACCATTGGAACAATCTCCAAGGTCGACATTACAAACATTTACAAAATAGGTCTTGACCTAACACAAAATTATGCTAAGGAAAGATAGAAAAGATTTATGTAGATCACACCATGCCCTAGCTAAGACTCAAACACGATCTTTCATGCCATGACATGCTTCTAAAATCTTCAATAGATCTCTGCAATCACTGGAATTAACCAAGTCGGCTAAGACTAGTTATACACTATGTTATCTGGGAACAATCTTCAAACACTATGTCAATTCCTTAATGTGGACCAATGCAAAGGAAAGAACATGATTAGGAGACATCCAAAAACATGTTTTAATCACCAAGAGCAATTGCACAAACTCTAACCACTTTATCCATGAGATTCTTCATATCGGAGCACAAGAACTTCACTGTTTTCAACCGTCATAAAAGAAAGATAGCTTGTGGACCACCAAATCATGAACCATTGGATTTGTAAGCACTTATCATCATCCTAGACTTCCCTCTAGAACCACAGAGAAAAATACTTCATTGCGGAGGAATGCAGAGCAAAATACTCTCTCCCTATCACCAGTGAATAATTAGAAAAAATAGGTTTTACTCTAGTGAATGTAACTCATTCAATTCTTCATACTAGAGGCTCAAACTTAGGATTTAGCATCTTTAGACATGCCTCTAAATAAATTCCAATCCATAGACCAAGATCTCAATAAACAAGAAATGTAGAGCAATCTTTTGGACTGTTCTTCAGTATGCAACACATTGTCTTCATTGCAACTCTCTGTTTCTTTCAGAGGGGCAAATTTTCTCAATATCCTTAATAAATAAAGCTTCTAAACAAATAACAAAATACCTAGGATACAGTTGACACCAATGACAACAAAGATATGTTGACATCAATGACAACACCGATTAGGTACATACTTGCAACAATCTCCCACTTTGTCATTGATGGCAACATATGATGTGAAAAACTATAACAGTCATCAAGACAAGATTCTCCACCTATCTCTTTACACATTTGCATTCCTTCTTTTCTAAGTTTTTCACATGATTTCTCTCCACCTTTGAAATCAATGGCAAAGGGCACATACTTGCACTTTGCTGCTCTGAATTAAACTCTCTTCATCTGACTACCCCCTCTAAGAAGTAGCCCTTGCAAGCATCAATCCAGATCTGGATGTAGAACTCCGAGCACCACTGGACTGATGCACTCTTGTCAATCTTAGTTTAGAGTAGGAGGGGTGATAACCCCTAACTTTTCTCTGAGATAGTCAAAAGCATCCTTAGGCAGAGGCTTGGTGAAAATGTCTGTAATATGATCTTTTGTAGATACATACTCCAACTTGACTTCATTCTCTATCACTTTTTCTCTTAGAAAGTGATATCTTATGGATATATGCTTTGTCCTTGAATGCATTACTAGATTCTTAGATATGTTTATGGCACTTGTATTGTCACAAAAGATTGCAATTGGATCTTCATACACAACTCTGATGTCCTTCAATGTCCGCTTCATCCATAACACTTGAGTGCAATTGCATGCTACTGCAATGTATTCTGCTTCTGCAGTAGACAGAGATATTGAGTCTTATTTCTTGCTTAACCAGGATACTAGCCTTTTTCCCAAGAAGAATGCACCTCCACTTGTACTTTTCCTCTCATCCACATCTCTGGCCCAATCTACATCAATGTATGCACTGAGAGTGAAGTCATTGTCTTTTGGATACCACAAACCATAATCCATTGTGCCTTTCAAATATATCAGTATTCTCTTGACTGCCATCACATGTGACTCTTTAGGTTTTGCTTGAAATCTTGCCACAAGACAAACTACATGCATTATATCAGGTCTAGTTTGGGTCAGATAAGGTAATCCTCCAATCATAGATCTATACCTTTTGTGATCTTCCATAGGCGAGTCATCAATTTTGCTCAACTTGCAACCAGTTACCATGGGAGTGCTTACTGGTTTGGAGTCTTCCATCCCAAACTTTTTCAACAACTCTTTCACATACTTAGACTGAGAAATGAAGATACCTTTATCTGATTGATTAATTTGCAGACCTAAAAAGAAATTCATCTCACCAAACATTGACATTTCAAATTCATTTTGCATTTCCCCAACAAAAACCATGCACATACCTTCATTGCCTCCAAAGATAATATCATCAACAAAGACTGCAACAATTAGGATTTGTTCATCATTAATCTTGAAATAGAGATTGCTGTCGATAGTACCCTTACTGAACCCTAACTATATCAAATACTTATCCAATCTTGCATACTAGGCCTTAGGGGCTTGTTTTAGTCCATACAAAGCTTTCTTCAATCTGCACACCATGTCACTCTGATCTGATGATTGAAATCCTTCAGGTTGTTCAATATAGACTTCTTCTTCCAATTCTCCATTTAAGAATGCAAACTTCACATCCATTTGATATACCTTGAAATCTTTGTAGGCTGCAAATGCTAAGAACATTCTTATTGCTTCAATCCTTGCCATAGGTGCAAATGTTTCCTCAAAATCTATTCCTTCAATTTGAGAGTATCCTTTGCATACCAACCTTGCTTTGTTTCTTACCACTTCACCATTCTCATTCATCTTATTCCTAAAGATCCATTTGGTGCCAATTACATTTTTATCTGCTGGTCTGGGAACAATATCCCAAGTCTAATTCTTCTCTATTTGCATCAATTCTTCTTTCATAGCCTTTACCCAATTCTCATCATTGCAAGCTTCATTTACAGTCTTAGGTTCAATCTTGGAAATCAAACAGAAATTTACTTGTTCTTCTGTAGCTCTTCTAGTCAAGATTCCTTTGCTCTTATCTCCTATGATTTGATCTTCAAAATGATTTAGTTTTACATACCTTGGTGTCTTGGTGACAATTTCTAGAGCTTGTTCCTCTTCATTTGAACTGTCTTCATGTTGTACCACTTCTTTGCTTGCTAAAGCATCTGGTTCATTTGATTCATATCTACTTGATACCTTTTCCTTTCTTTCATGAACTTTGACATTTGCACTTTCAATGATCTTCTTTAACCTGTTATTGTAGCATCGATAGGCCTTGCTCTTGGTGGAGTATCCAAGAAAGATACCTTCATCACATCTTGCATCAAACATACCTAAATCTTCATCTCTTTTGATATAACACTTACTACCAAAAACTTTGAAGTATTTCACATTGGGAACTTTACCATGCCATAATTCATAAGGAGTCTTTGAACTGTTACCTTTGACTTGAACTCTATTTAGGATGTATACAGTAGTGTGAATTACCTCTCTCCAATATACTTCCAGTAGGTTAGCCTCCTTCATCATTGTTCTAGCAGCCTCTTGAACTATCATGTTCTTCCTTTCCACTACTCCATTTTGTTGTGGAAACCTAAGTACAGATAATTGTCTTTTTTATCCCTTGTTCCTCACAGAAGAAGTTGAACTCATTTGTTGTAAACTCTCCACCTCTATCAGACCTCAAGCACTTGATTTTCAAGTCTATCTCATTCTCAACCATTGCTTTGAATGCTTTGAACTTTTCTAGGGATTCTACTTTTTATTTTAAGAAGGTAACCCAAGTCATTCTACAATAGTCATCAATTAATAACATGAAATATCTATCTCCTTGTAGACTTATTACTCTGGTAAGCCCACATAGATATGTATGCACTAATTCCAATAGACCTTCAACAAATTGGTCCTTGCTCTTGAAGCTTGTTCTTGTCTGTTTTCCAAATTGGCACTCCTTGCACAATGTATCAGCAGGCTTCACAAGTTTAGGAAAATCTCTTATAGCCTGAGTGGAACTTATCTTCACAATGTTGTCAAAGTTCATGTGGCACATCCTTCTGTGCCATAGCTAGATTTCATCAACCTGAGCCAACAAGTCATAGTTATCATTTCCTTTTAGATGATAGATATTACCTTTAGTCTTCTTACCACTTGCAATCTTTGTTCTGAAGCTTTCCATGATCTTGCATCCATTGTCCTTGAATCTCAAATCATAACCTTTGTTGCACATCTAACCAAAAATCAAAAGATTGTGCTTTAATCCTTTCACATACAAAACATCTTCAGTATTATGTTTCTATCAAAAGAAATGGATCCTTTCCCACAGATCTTACCAGCTGTGTCATCACCAAACCTAACCAGTCCTCCATCATATCTTTCTAGACTTACAAACTTACTTTTGTCACTGGTCATGTGATGAGAGCATCCACTATCAATAACCCATTCATCTTTATCTTCAACAACCTGAATAGCCAATGCACTTTCCACTAGTTTTTCTTCCTTCACACAGCTAGTAAGATTAGTAGATACATGTTCTTCTTTAATAGCAATAAACAAGCATTCATTACTAGAAGTACTAGTATTATCTAGTTCACCATCTGATACGCCATCATCATCAAGATCTTCAACATAGTAACATTTCTTTGGGATCCTAGGTCTATCAGCTCTTGGCTTAGGAACTCTTGTGGGGCATCTAAAAGCGTAATGACCAACTTTACCACAACTAAAACATTTGAAAGGTAATTTGCCTTTGAACTTACCAGTGCCTCTAGGTAAAATGTTAACAAAGTTGGCTTCAAGTTCTTCAAGCTCATAATCTGGTTCCACCTTGTACTTGTCAGATCTAGGGATTCTTTCTGAAGTGTTGGCCTTGAACGCAGTCTCTGTCTTTAGAAGGGAATCACCAAGTTCTCTCATTTCAAAGGTTGTCAACTTTCCAAGCAGCTGATCTTTTGTAATCTTTGTTACTGTCATTATTTCCTCAATTGTGGCCACTTTATGACTATATGATTGAGGCAGTGATCTAAGAACTTTGTTCACTATTTCAACATCCCCAATTTTTCCTCCCACACTTCTAATGCTGCTCACAGGTTTGTCAATCTTTTGCATGAAGGATGTTATGTTGTCATCTTTGCTCATCTTCAAACATTCATATTTTGCCTTCAAACTCTGTAACCTGGCACTTTTCACAGATTCATCTCCTACATATAGATTCTTCATCTTATCCTAGATTTCATGAGTAGTTTCCAGCTCCATAGTCCTTGTTATTTTGATATTGGATAAGGCACTTACCAAGGCATCTTTGGCTTTTATGTTCAACTCAAATTGCTTGATCTTATCTTCAATTTTCGGACCATCCTTCGGTATTTCATACTCATCTTTGATAATTTTCCAAACACTATAACCCAAGCAGAGGAGATGGGTTTTCATGTGGATCTTCCATACAAAATAGTTCATTCCATCAAACTGCAGACTTTCCTTCTTATACGACATCATGGATCATCCTCAAGCGGTCAAGCTTTCTTCTAAGGAACTAGCTCTGATACCAATTGTAGAAATGCACCAGACAACTAAGAGGGGGGTGAATCAGTTGTCCCAAAACCTTAACTACTTTTGCACTTTAAAACATTAATTACTTGTCCACTAATATTATGGTTAAACCATGAAAGCATGAAATCAGAAACTTAAACAAAGTTGCAAGATCAAACACAAGAGATACCAGATTTTTTACGTGGAAAACCTTGTTAAGGGAAAAACCATGGTGGGGGTTAACCCACAAGATATATATGTAAATCTCAATACCAAAAATTAGAGGCTCATTATCAATAGGGTGCACTGCCCAGAAAAAGGCTCACAGCCATGGGGTGGCTCACTGCCAAGGGTTTTGAACTGATATAGTAGTATCTACTCCATACTTGAATTTAGTTCCATTAAAGCACAATATTCTTCCTCTTCTCTGCTTTGCCTTTTACACTTCTTTTATTAACTTTGATTCTTTTTTCAAGGACATGTTTTCCACAACCAAAATACAAGTATATATATCATTCATCAACCTTGGAATGTACATCAAGGTTAGCATTACATTCATCAACCATTGGAACAATCTCCAAGGTCAACATTACAAACATTTACAAAATAGGTCTTGACCTAACACAAAATTATGCTAAGGAAATATAGAAAAGATGTATGCAGATCATTCCACACCTTAGATGAGACTCAAACATGATCTTTCATGCCATGACATGCTTTTACAATCTTTAATAGCTATCTGCAATCACTGGAATTAACCAAGTCAGCTAAGACTAGTTATACACTATGTTATCTAGGAACAATCTTCAAACACAATCTCAATTTCTTAATGTGGACCAATGCAAAGGCAAGAGCATGATCAAGAGACATCCACCAGCATGTTGTAATCACCAAGAGCAACTGCACAAAATCTAACCACTTTATCCATGAGATTCTTCATACCGGAGCACAAGAAATTCACTGTCTTCAACTATCATAAAAGAAAGATAGCTTGCGGACCACCAAATCATGAACCATTAGATTTGTAGGCACTTATCATCATCTTAGAATTCCCTCTAGAACTATAGAAAAAAATACTTCATTGCAGAGGAATACAGAGCAAAATACTTTCTCCCTATCACTAGCAAATAATTAGAAAAAGTGGGTTTTACTCTAGTGAATGTAACTCATTCAATTCTTCATACCAGAGGCTCAAACTTAAGATTTAGCATCTTCAGACATGCCTCTAAAGAACTTCCAATCCGTAGAGCAAGATCTTTAATAAACAAGAAATGTGGAGCAATCTTTTGGACTGTTCTTCACTATGCAACACACTGTCTTCACTACAATTCTCTGTTTCTTCCATAGGGGCAAATTTTCTTAATATCCTCAACAAATAAAGCTTCTAAAAAAATAACAAAATAGGATACAATTAACACCAATGACAAAAAAAATATGTTGACATCAATGACAACACCGATTAGGCACATACTTGCAACAAGTATAAATAAAGGACTATGATATTCAAGATAAGACACCTTTCTTAACTCTTCCCCAGTAGAGTTGCCATTTCTATTGATTGTTTTTAAATCTCAACCTTATCTCACAAAATAGCCTATGACTTAGCCACTGTCAATGTTTAGCTACTATGAGGGGTTGGCCAACACATAGGTGAAAGTTTAGAAGAAACTTTCCCTCTACACTTTAGGCTTTGCAAAACTTGGGAGGGTGATCCCTTTACAGTATTTAATAATCTCTTGTGCCAATTTATTATAAATACTATGAAAAGCAGATGTGTTCTATGCATATTTACTTGAGGATTAAGAAAATATGAAGACATGGCTTAAATCATTTAAGCGTTTAACATTTCTCAAACCATAGAACAAGGTAAATCATGAATTTAACAAACACTTGCAACTAATTTGAAGATTCAAAAGTATTTGGGTTAGTTTGATTCATGGCTTTGATGACAACACACATGAGCAATAGACGGGTGCCTTAACCTAGGTATACGGAGTCAAAAACAAATGTAACTGAAAAGTTATTAACAACATTCAACCTAAACATCAAAGAGCTCTATAATGTTGCCTTACAATATTATACACATAATTCTTAACTAGTTGTACTTACAATAACCTCGTATACATTCACATAAGTTTATCCTATCATCAAGGCAATTTAACTTATTCTTTGAACAAGAGCCTAAATTAGAAAGATATATCCATAAGAAATTTCATGGAGACAACAATGAATAATCTTTGATTTATTCCTTTCATACTTGTATAAACCATACATCAGGTGACAATAAGCTTCAGAAATTTGCCATATTGTATTCAATAGATGCTAGTACTGTTACACAACCTTATAGAAAACATACAATTCAAAATCAAAAAACCTAAGAAAAAGTAAAAATGTTCTATTCTCTACGTCTTTCTACAAAATTCTCCAAGAGATCAATAACTTCTGTAAGTTTCCCTAAATTCCTTTTTATATCACAAAGGAGCAACAAGCTTCAGGCCACTCATGCACATATTATTCCATAATGATATGCAAAAAACCATTACACTGGAAAGGAGCATGCCAACTCTTAGGCCAGGCATGCCATGTGAGACAAAACAACTACCACATGATGGGAAAATGCTCCTACCATTAAAAAAAATACATGCCACCAGAAGGAAATGCTGCATAATGAACAAATATTTCATCTGACACAACACCTATGCTCTAATAACCTGGGACCTAGAAGCATAAATAGGGAAAGGATTGCTGGCAATTTGGTTAAGCTTGATGTTTGAAGATGTTTTCATTGATGGCAAGAAGAAAAGGAACAAGGTTAGAATAGAGGTTTTGGTCTGGTGAAGAAGACATAATCATTTTGGCTAAGTGTTGGCAGTATATAGAGACAGTGACATAGAGATAGTGTTTGGATTGGGATTGGTCTATAGTTGCAGTTCTAGTCTTGCAGTTCTGGCATGATCTTTCTAACTCTTAGATGATTTTTTATCCTGAGTTTTAGACCTTGATTAGTTCCATAATCATTAATTCAAGTAAGCTAAGTCTGACATTGCAGAGAATAGAGGTAATCAGAATAAAACACTTAATTTTTTTGGTCCGCATTCCTCTGGTGTTAGATATTTTGTTATGCAGTTTTGAGGTGTTGTTAAAACTTGTATGAAGTGTCTAAATCTAGAGTTGCAGATTTTGAAGTCCACCAAAAAGATTGTTATAAGCTGCTGAGTATCGCTACATGGTTTGACAAAGTTTGACTATGACAGGGTCTGAGTTATGATGGTCCGCATTTTGCCACAAGATGATATCATGCCTTATGGTTCTAAAGGTAAGCTTGGGGATGTGTGAAGAGTCTTTGATATGATTTTGAAAGTATCTTGTGGTCTGTAGTGAAATTTGTAGTCTAACAGATGAACTAAACTAGTGGCAGTTTGTGTTTGAGGTTGACATGACAAGTTTAATTTGTATGCGGTAAGTTATATTGTTTAGAACTTAATCCTATGTGGTGGTATAGTTGAGGCTGACATATGAGAAGGTATTTCAAATGTTATTTAGGTCCACTATGCATTTTGGTAAGTAGATTTGGCTGACAAACTACAAGTTTATTAACTATACGCTTCATCTGTGTATGCCAACCTAATGTGAAGATTTTAATGGTTGCAGATATATATATATATATATATATATATATATATATATATATATATATATATATATATATATATATGAGATCAAATTCGGTGTTTGGATGATGAGTGATCTGAATATGAATATATGTATGTGTGACATGTGAAGTAAGGTGATTTTGTAAGGGTGATAAATGCAGAAGAAGAGAGATCTTATTTTCATGTAAGAGTAGGGTAGTGAAATAGAGTAGTCAGAAATGAATAGTTTGTTGGCAAGAGACACTGCTTTGCATTGACATGTGTTGTCATTGATGGTAACTAAGATCATCCCAAGCATCTGCATAACATAACTTGTTCATACCAGAAGTCTAAATCAAAATTTGTCTAAGTCTGGGCAGTTAGGAACAGAGCAGTAATAGGGTCCGGTATCTTGGTCCGGATCTCTCCGGTGGAAAGGTATGGTCTGCTGTAGATCTAAGGTAGTCGAAAGTATTGACAAGATATTCTAAACTCAGAGTTTTGTCCTCTGGTAATGAAGGACTCAAAAGATATTAGCTTATGAGTACCGAGTTCTAGTTTGACAGAGCAGACAGAAGAAGAATAGGTTGACCTTGCAGAAGATCTTGATTTCGGATGTATGGAAGTTGTTTGTTGAACAAATGGTGATGATCAGTGATAGTGGTTGACATGAGTGATGATTTTTAAGAGCAAGTTTTGGTCTGCACCTTAATTTATGCATAGATCTAGCTGATAGAGCAGGGCATTCATAAAAGTTCTAAGTGTTGTTGAAGCTGACTGATAGAATGATTGTAGATCATTTGCGGATATATATAGCTGATGAAATTGGATGATTCAGTGTGTGTGGTGTATGTGAAGATGGTGTATGTAAGAAGAGTAGAAATCCAAAGTGTGAATGAAGGTAGAATAGTAAGAAGAGCAGAGCAAAGATGAAATGTGTAAGATCAATTTTTGTACTTAACCAGAACTGAAACTCTTGCATGGGTAGATGCTATTAATCAGTTCAGATCTCTATTATTCTATTGTAATATTTCCATAGGCAGTGAGCCTCCATTTGAGTAGTGAGCTCTGGGCAGTGAGCCCAAATGCATGTGCATTCCCATTTGTAAAATACTTTTAACATGTTATTATTTTTTGTGGGTTAACCCCCACCATGGTTTTTCCCTTAACTGATCCACATCAAAAATCTTGGTGTCAAATGTGTTATTTATGTTTCTTCTCATGTGTTGTTGTTTAATGCTAAAATGTTTATATCATTGATTTGATTTTAAGTTGTAAAGGAAGAATAATAGTAGAAAAGTCTAAATTGAGTGACAACTGATTCACCCCCCTCTCAATTGTCTGGACTTAATCCAACAATTGGTATCAGAGCTATTCCTTTGAAAAAGTTTAACAGCTTAAGGAAGATCTGGGAAAACAAAAAAATGGATGAATATAACCTTCAAGGACAACTTAATCTCACCCTAGATGATCTTGAGCAATCCAAGGTAGAAGTTCAAGAGTTGCAAGATAACCTCAAAAAGGCTGAAGACTTCATTGAGATTTTAAAGGAAAAATTGAGCAAATCCAATGCAAAAGGAAAGGAGCAACCTCTTCAACTAGGAAAATATTATGAAGACAAGGCCCTGCATGAGAAGACAAAGGAATGTGAAAAGTTAGCTAAAGAAGTTACTATCCTAAAACATGAGATGGAAATTGGGGTGATGAGACTAACCAAGGAAATTGAAGATAGGAAGAAAGTTGAAGAAGAGATGAATCAAAATCTAAAAAAGAGTTCTGAAGAATGCTACAGATTGGATGTGATAGCTAGCCTTCTAGAATCTAATATACAAGAAAGTAGAGACAATGAAAGAGAACTTGAGAGACAGATTATCACTCTCAGACATGACCTAGAAATTGCAAATGAGTAAATAAGCTCAGCTAAACTTGAAGCACTAATTAAAGGGCAGAAAAAGGATGTTGATAGGCATAATCTTGGGTATGAGAAAGGTGAAATCTCTTGATCTGGGCAGAGAAATTTTCAACCTAGGAATAGGAGAAACAGAACTAGAAAAGCTCTGGTAAGACAGCCTAATGTTCAAAGATATCCATCATTCAATGAAAATTGTTTCAACTGCAATAAATTTGGTCATAGAGCTACTCAGTGCAGAAGCAAAATAAATCAAAATGATCCATCCTTCTTTGGTCAATGCTTCAAGTGTAAGAGGTATGGTCATAGATCAAATGAATGCATAAATATGACAATGAATAATGCTAACAATAGAGGAATTAGCAATTCTTTCAATGGTTACTACTTTGTTTGCAATGGGTTTGGCAATATGGCTAATCAGTGCAGATCAAGAGAAAATTAGGTTTATAAGAAAAGAAATATTGTATGTTTTAACTGCAATAAATCTGGTCATATTGGAAGATTCTATAGAAGTAGGAACAATGGAAGAAGAGGTCCAGTAAACAGAAAATTGGATGAGCAGAAACAAGAGAGAGGCAAAAGGAAAATTGATTTGAATGAGATGTGGAGTGAAATGAACAAGATTTGGATAAAGAAAGATACAGTAAACAATAGTGATGGGTCTGCATCGAAATCCAGTACTGACAATTCCTTTGGGAATTAAGTCAAAAGCTCTGGCTCAGGGGGAGCTGCATTGAACATCAAATTCCCCTGGTCAGTAAGTGGGTGCCTGAATCTGGCACAATAAAAGAGGATATTTTGAATTGGTTCAAAACCTTTGGAAGGATCTCCAAAAGAAAAGATGTTCATATGAAAACTTGCTGAGTGATTCATCAAGAATTGTCAAAAATAGAGTAACCGGATAAAGTTAGGGCAGAGCATTTATTACAACGCCAAATTAGGTTTTGCAAAAGATAAAAGGTCACTTGGTCACACATTTTAATCACTTTGCATTCAGAAGAAATAAGAAGAAGAGCATTCAAGCTGCAAATCTAGAGACTGACACACCAAGAGTGAATTCAACCGGCATTTGATCAACCCTGACCCCGCAGAAGAAAAAGGTACTTCTCTGTGAAGCTTTGAATATGAAATCTGTTGAGATGGCTACTCCTCATGTTGTTGACATTACTGAAAGACCTCGACCCAAATTTAAGAAGCATCCTCACAAATCAATAGAAGTCAATCCGTTAGGTGCCTTTTCAAGTGTTCTGTATGGTGTGCTGCATGTTGAAGACATTAGGGTTTATATTCATGCAAACCTAGATGAATTTGGAGATTCAAGGTATGTAGACTTGTTTGAGAAACAACTCAGGGATGAAAATCATGAACATAAACCCAAATATAAGGCACTACAGGATAAACACTTTATTCAGATCATGGGATTTCTGACATTTGATGAGGATGAATGGGTTTGATATGTTCTAAGTCAGATGCATGATGAATTTATTTAGTTGTTGAAACAAGATAGTGACTGATGCTACCGGTGCCAAGTTTGACAGAAGGGTAATAACCATTAATGATATTATAGAACCGGATGTCAAATTTGACTCCATGGTGATTGGGTACAAGATTTACCAATCGAGTAGAGAAAATTCTATTTCTGGAATAGCCATATATGTTGCATACAAGATGCTAAAGGAAAATATTGATTATGACTTGTGTGAACTACTACAGAATCAACTGATTGAAAATCTAAACAAAATCAAGAAAGATAAGGAAAACACTTTCAAGTATGGTACATTAATTCTATGTCTATTCTTTTACTTTATGAATGAAGTACCTGGGGTAAAAGGTGTGCACTGGACTAAGGATGAACCAGTTGCCATTCAGATCAAAAATCATTTTTGCAACATTGGTGATTTCAAAGCTCAGAAAAATGCAATATGGGGTTACTTCAAGAATTTTCAGAGTATGATGCACTCAAGGGAAAGAATCCCTAATTCAATTGTTGACAAGTAGAAAAATGAAATATGCTTCATGGTTGATACTGATCAGTGTTTAATGGAAGTAGTGGAACCCATAACTGTTTGGATCATGCCCATGGAGTATGAAGTAGATGAAAGGATCTTGAATATGTATGCTCAACATCTTCTAAGCAAGCCTAAAGACACAATGGTTGAAAGATTTGGAACTTATGAGGAGCCGAGTTTAAAACTTCATACTGAGCTCAGAGAACCTAAAACCAATAGGAACGTAAGAAAAGAAGTTGAGCAGTTAGCTAAAAATTTGGGCCTAACTAAGGAAGTTGTGAGACATTTTAGAGAAAGAACAGAGAAGGATGAGAAAGAGAAACAAGATAAGAAACAAATAGGTGATCCGATGGAACTCTCCTCCACTTAAAGAACTACTAGGAGCTCTACTACTACCCCTGCTCTTTCCAAGATTGTAAAATTGGAAGCAAAATCAACTAGAAAATGGGAGAAAAGGAAGAAAATAAAAGAATCCCGGACCTATGAAAGCATAAGAGAAGAACAAGAAGATATAGATTCTGACATTGAAATCAAGGATCTAAAGGCCACCGAAATAAAAGCTATAAAAGTAACCAAAGAAATGTCCTCCATAAGCAAAATGACTAGTAAAAAGCAAAAGACATAAGCATATGAGGAATTTATTGAGAAGCCCACACTTTCCCTAGAGGATGTGATTAAGTTAGTTACTGTAGATGGTAATCTAAAACCCATGATTGAATTCTATGATGAATACAGTGATATGGATAAAAGGGTGTTGGAGGAAGCAACTGTTAGATATCTCAACATTTACAACAAGGCACTGATTGAGATAACTTCTGAGTTGCCACAAAGTCTGGCAAATATCTTGGAGTTGAGAAAAGAAATTGCCAAGAGCAAGGACATGGAGATTAGGGAACATGAGATAATAAATTTGTGTCCTTAGATTTCTCCTGATCAAATAGATATGATATTCAAGGAAGTCAAAGATGACTTTAGAAGCAAAAGAGAATGAACAAACTCATGCTTGGAGAAACAAGTGAAGTCATTGAAGAAACTCAAGAAATTATTTTGAAAGCATTGAAAAAGCACAATTTTCCCATAGTTATAGAAGAAGTTCTGGTTGGTGAAGAAGAGAACATCATTAAGCAGCAATATGAGTTGGGTGAATCCTCTGTTCCAGAAGTAGAACAAACAAATCAGGAGAATACATAAATATTGGATAAAGTAGTTGATGTAGAAGTAACCCCTCCACCTAATCATTCTGGAAAAGAAGAGGATATTGCTACTACACAAAGCCCTCCAGATCAGGTAGCAAGTGGTGACAATTAGAAAAAAGTCCCTCTATAGAGAACATAGAGAAAAATAAAGTAGAGAAAGAGGAAGGAAGAGAAAAGAAAGATAAAGTAGAAGAAGATGGTGCAAATGTTGAATTACATAAAGAAGCTACTGAGAAAAATGATGAACAAAAGGATGGTTCAAAAAATGTTGCCAGAGACACTGCAGATTCAGTGAAAAGTCTTCTTGAAAAAGAGATGATTGAGCTTGATGAACTTGAACTACTCCAAGGTCTAGCCAATCCAAATGCTCTCTCTCCAATTCAACTGATGAAAATAGGATCATTCACCCAAGTAAAGGCTAGAGAAAAGATGTTAAAGTTCCACATGCAGGACAATGAGCTACAGGGGCTTACATCTGGGATTTTGGAAAAGTTAATGCCTACCTACCAAAAGAGTCCATCTGATTCCCCCTCTGAACATCTGAAAATATTGTAAGTTCTGTAAATACTCATTTTGAGTCCTTTGAGAAGTCTGCGGAGGCAAAAGTTTAGAAAGAATTCTTGGATAAGAAATTTTGTGAAATAAAGAACCTGATAGGAAATGATAGAAGAATACTTGGTATTAGCATAAAGAGTATTAAGAATGCTCTAAATGATGGAAGTGATATGTACAAATTTTGTCTATCATGGCCCAAAGTTAATGAGGATATTGAGAAAAAGATAAAGGAGCAAGAACAGAAATTGTCAAATCTCTCTCAAAATTTTGATCCTCTAACAGTTTCACCTATAATTCAAGAATGTCAAGTAATCAGCCTAACAGATGAGATAAAGAGGTTTGTTAAAGAAAAGGGTAACATTATGAAGAGGATGTGTGAGCTCTGGGGATTGATTGCCCCTAAGTTAGAGACAATGCATAATGCCCTATCTGAAGCTTAGACTGTAGCTCAAACTAGTGATCCATAAGATCTATCAAAGGCAGAAGCATATTCATTTCTGTTGAGTGGGCACATCTCAATTTTGGATGGAATGAAGAGTACTTGGGCCTCCAAACTTGTGCAAATAAAAACCAATTTTGCAGACATTCTCAAGTTTATGTAAATAAGACTTAATGATTAATTGTACATATGCAATAGTATATACAAAATTTTTGGAGAGTTTTGGCTTACAAACCCTGCCCTTTGCCATTGATGTCAAAGGGGGAGTGAAGGGTAGTGAAAAATGAGGCATTCAACAAAGGGGGAGCACCGGAATAAGTGAAGTGCACGAGTGTATAGACAAAGGGGGAGTTGCACTAGACACTTAGTCATTTTTCACTAAGTATTGCCATCAATGCCAAAGGGGGAGATTGTTGGCAAGAGACACTGCTTTGCATTGACAGGTGTTGTCATTGATGGCAACTAAGATCATCCCAAGCATCTGCATAACACAACTTGTTCATACTGGAAGTCTGAATCAGAATTTGTCTAAGTCTAGGTAGTTAGGAACAGAGTAGTAACAAGGTCCAGTATCTTGGTTCGGATCTCTCCGGTGGAAAGCTATGGTATGCTGTGGATCCAAGATAGTTGAAAGTATTGACAAGACATTTTAAACCTAGAGTTTTGTCCCTTGGTAATGAAGGACTCAAAAGATATTAGCTTCTGAGTACCGGGTTCCAGTTTGACAGAGTAGATAGAAGAACAGGCCGACCTTGTAGAAGATCTTGATTCTAGATGTATGGAAGTTATTTGTTGGAAAAATGGTGATGATGAGTGATAGTGGCCGACATGAGTGATGATTTTCAAGAGCAAGTTTTGGTCCTCACCTTAAGTTATGCATAGATCTAGCCGACAGAGTAGAGCATTCATAAAAGTTCTAAGTGTTGTTGAAGCTAACTGATAGAATGATTGTAGATCATATTGTGGATATATATAGCCAATGAAATTGGATGATTTAGTGTGTGTGGTGTATGCGAAGAAGGTGTATGTGAGAAGAGTAGAAATCCAAAGTGTGAATAAAGGAAAAATAGTAAGAAGAGTAGAGAAAAGATGAAATGTGTAAGATTAGTTTTTGTACTTAACCAGAACTAAAACTCTTGCATGGGTATATGCTATTAATCAGTTCAGATCTCTGTTATTCTATTGTAATATTTCCATAGGCAGTGAGCCTCCATTTGAGTAGTGAGATCTGGGCAGTGAGCTCGAATGCATGTACATTCCCATTTGTAAAATACTTTTAACAGGGTATTAATTTTTGTGGATTAACCCCCAACGTGGTTTTTTCCTTAACTGGGTTTCCACATCAAAAATCTTGGTGTCAAATGTGTTATTTATGTTTCTGCTCATGTGCTGTTGTTTAATGCTGAAATGTTTATATCATTGATTTGATTTTAAGTTGTAAAGGAAGAATAACATTAGAAAAGTCTAAATTGAGTGACAATTAATTCACCCCCCCTCTCAGTTGTCTGGACCTAATCCAACAGAGTTTTGAGACAATATTTTTGTGCTTCATTGGGGCTGTAATCATGCATATGTAGATGCAATCAAAGTAGTTCAACTTGGCTGTGAGCCATCCTTTTTTTTTGGTAGTGAGCCTTTTTGTAGTGAGCATTTCTTTGGGCAGTGAGCCCTAAGGTAGTGAGCCTTCTTGTAATTTAGTATTTCTATTACATAATTATTGTGAACTAACACTCATCATGGTTTTTCCCTGTTTAGGGTTTTCCATGTAAAAATCCTAGTGTTTATGTGTGATGCTTTGTTGTTGGTCCTTCTGTGTTCAATTTGCTTTGTTGTTATCCAATGTGGCGAATGGATTAATGGTTTAATAAGTAAAAGGTTTAAAAGAATACTAATTCACCCCCCCTCTCAGTATTCTAGGTGTTCAACAATTGGTATCAGAGCCTAGTTCCTTGGAAGAAGTCTAACAACTTGAGGAAGATCTTGGAGATTGAAGACATGGTAGATAAAAATTATTTTCCTCCTAATGAAGAAATTGATTTAAATGAAACTATAGAAGAAGATTACATGCTTGTCAATGAAGAAGAACTCAAGGCTGCCCTTGAAGATCTTGAAAAGGTTGAAATAGAAAACAAGGATTTGAAAGATAATGTCAAGGAACCAGATGAGTGCATCAAAAAATTGAGGGAGCAAGTTAAGAAGTTCAAAGAAAAATATAAGGAGGTTAGTGAACAATTGATATCAGCAAATGAAACCTTGAATGATATGAAAGTGGAAGTTGTAAAAAGAGTAAAAGTAGAAGAAGACCTAAATCAGTTGGTGAAAAGAAAATCTAAAGACTGTACAAAGCTTGAACAAGAAGTTGTGGATCTAAAAGCTGATCTGAAACAAACATGGATTCAGGAAGATAAATTCAGAGTGAGTGCTGCCCAACTTGATAGAATACTTGCAAGTCAAAAGCGCCCTAATGACAAAGAAGGCTTAGGATTTGAGAAAGGTGAAATTTCTAAATTCAGTCAAGAAAAGAATGCTAAGATCGAGAAGGACAAAGGCAAATAGATCCAGAATCAAAGGAACAGACCTAGAAGACCACCGGTCAGGCAACCAAATGCTCAAAGGTACCCTTCTATCAATGGTTATTGTAATACATGCAATAAGTTTGGTCATAAGGCTACTCAATGTAGGAGCAAAGTGAATCAAAATGATCCATCAATTTTTGGTCAGTGCTTTACTTGCAATAAAGTAGATCATAAAGCTAATGAATGCATAAGTTAGATAAGGAGTAGTTACAACAATGGAAGGGAGGCTCAAACTTTCAAAGGTAATATGCAAGAAGTTTGGTCATAGAGCTAGTGAATGCAGAAGTCAGATAAGGAACAAGTATAATAATGGAAGGAATGCTCAATCTTTCAATGGGAATTGCTTTGCATGCAATAGATTAGGACACAAGGCTAACCAATGTAGATTAAGGATGAATGGAAGGAACAATTGTTAGAGAAATGTTCTATGCTTCAATTGCAACAGGCCTAGACATGTTGTAAAATTATGCAGAAGCAAGAATATGAAGAAGGATAATAGGTAGAGATGAAGAAACCGATACCAAAGGCAGATCTGGCAGAGATAAAAAGGGATATGAACAAAATTTAGGTTAAGAAGGAGGTACATAAACTCAAGGATGAGTTTGCACCAGACTCTGGTGTGGGTACTTCCTCCAGGAAGTAAACTGGGAGTTCAGGCTCAAGGGAGCTTAAATGAAAAATCTTGTTCCCCCAGCCAGAAAAGTAGTGTTAACATTTAGCACAAAGGTATAATATAGAAAACAAGATAATAGAGCTTTTGAAGAAGATTCTGATAGAAAAGAATCTAATGCGGTGGATTGCGGAGCAATTTAGATCAACTGTAGATAGAAAAGTAAGAGTTTGACAACTTTTTGAATCAACATTTATGACAATTAGGTTTTGATGAAAAGGGGTTAAAAGAGAATTCGTTTGAAAGGAAATAACATTGCATTCAAACCATCAAGTGTCTAAGGAGATCTAAGAAGTGAAGCTAAGGTGAATCCAAGTATTCAGCGATTGGTGCGAAGAAACCCTAACTAGAAACAAAAGGTATTTATATCTCTCTCTCTCTCTCTTGAAAATTTTTTGTGTTGAGTCAGTAAAGATGTCTACTCCTCAAGTAGTAGAGATTATTGAGAGGCCCCGACCCAAATTCAAGAAACACCCATTCAAATCCCTAGAAACTGATTTGGATGGTGTATTTTCTGAGGTTCCACATGGGGTATGCACACTGAAGACATTAGGGCATACATACACACAAGCTTGGAAGAATATGACCATATGAAGTTAGGGAAAATATACTTGGATGAGTTGACAAATGATAATTTTGAATTGAAAGAAGAATATAGTGCTCTGCATGAGAAGAATTTGGATACCTGGTTGGATTTTCTAGTATTCTCGGATGATGCTTGGGTTAGGTATATTTTGAGTAGGATTCATGATGAGTTCTTTTGGCTTGATGTGCCTTATATGATAACAAAGGATGCCATTAAGGTAGTCATTGGCATGTGTTCCATTGGAACAGTTCCGATATTAAAATCTGTGAAGAATAACATTGTGATGCAATTGACTGGTGCCATGTTTGACAAAAGGGCACTAACAGTGAATGCTATTGAAAATCTAGCAGTAAGGTTCACCTCAATGGTGATTGGTTATAAGGTCTACTTCTCCAAAAAGGAGAATTCAGTCTTAGCAACTGCTATACACATAGCATATAAAATGGTAAAGAACAATGCAAACTATAACCTATGTGAGTTGCTTCGACAACAATTGTTGGAGAATCTGAAAAGGACAAAAGACATAAAATACCCCTTCAAGTATGGAACTCTAATCATTTGCCTATTTTTCTACTTTCTGAAGGAGTTACTAGGTATGGACAATATTCGTTGGCTTGATCATTCACCAGTAGCAACACAAATTAGAAATCATCTGCAAAGTTTAGGAAATGTTGATAAACAAAATGCAACATTATGGGGTTATTTTAAAAATTTCCAAAACAAAATGTAGGCTAGGGCTAGGATCCCTGAAAAAGTTGTGAAGAAATATGAAAAGGACATTGTATTTATGGTAGATAAAGATAAATGCCTCATGGAGGCTATAGAACCCAGAACTATATGGGTTCCAACCATGGAGGCTACAGGATCTTTTGTTGTTAATCTTTGCCCTTACCTTTTGTTGTCTTAACTGGTTTGGCAGATCTAATATTAAACAAACCAAAAGATCCTAAGGAGGAAAGATTTGGAACATTTGAAGAATTATCTCTCAAAGTCCATTTGGAACAAAAACAACCTAAAATCAAGAAGAATGCAAGAAAATGGGCAAATGAGTTTGTTAAAAACCAAGGATTTATAGATGAATAAATAAATGAAGCAAGAGCCAAGGCAGAGGCATCCAAGGCTGCAAGTACTCTAGAAGGACAAACATCAAGAGCTTCAGAGAAGAAAGAAGAGAAATCTGAGAAAGGATACCCTATCTCCAGCTCTGGAAGGAGAACAAGAGCCTTCTTCTTCGCAAAAACTATCTCTAAGGACTCCAGACCAATTCATAATATAGAGGTTGAGAAAGAAAAGACAAAACCTGAAAACATTGAAAAGCAAGTGCCTGAGAAGAAACCAGAAGAAAAGAAGAAAAGAAAGAAAGCAAAGGCCACAAAGAGAGTATATGTAAGCCTTAGAGGTGAAGAAGAAGAAGAAGAGGAAATAGAAATAGATGAAGAAGTCAAGGCCAAGAAAGCAAAAATAGATGAAACAATTGCAAACAAGAAAGAGAAGCCTTCTAGAAAGGGTAAAGACAAGAAGAAGAAGAAAGGAGAAAAGACTAAGATTAGAGAAGAAGAAGCAACAATATCCTTGGAAGCCACAGTCAATACATTTGCTTAGAATGGAAACTTGAACCCATTGCTGATATGTATGATGAAATATTGGATGCAGATAAGGTGATAATTGAAGCAGTAATTGTAAGATATTTGGATATGTTTAGTAAAACATTAATTGAAGCTATAGATGAGTTACCAGACAATTTAGCCAGCATCATGACAATAGAAAAAGAAGGGGCCATGCCCAAAGATGTTGAGTTAAAGGAATATGTCCTATTAAAACTTTGCTCAAACATCACAAGAGAAGAAAAGATTAAAGTCACTAAGAAGCTTAGTGATGAATTCATAACCAAGAAGAGAGTCAACACTCTAATGTCTGGTCTCACTGAGAATCTGGTCAAGGAGACCGAGGAGATAACACTAAAAGTGTTACATGATCTACAAATTTCAACTATTATTAACATTGACAAAGAGGAACAAATATTGGTGCTAATAATGCCATTGCAGAGATAAATTTGGAATAGAACATGGAACAAAGTACAGTTACTCCTCTGATAAATACAAAAAATGAAGAGGAAATGAAAGAGACTAAGGAAGAAAAGAAGTTCAAGGAAGAAAAGGTAACATATGAAGAAAATGCCTCTGAGGAACAAAGTGAGCAGAGGAAAGAAGCCATTGAATAGATGAGTGTCAATCTTGCTTCGGTTGTAGAGGAAAATGAACAAGAGGCTATTCAAGAAAATCCTTCAGAGAAAAATGATGTTGAGGAGTCCCATGTTGAAGATAAGAGAGACACTGCTGACTCTTTAAGAGAGTTTATGAAGAAGCAGAAGGAAGCTCAGATTTTGATTGCACCTAAGCTATTGCAAGGACCAATTAACCTTGCCACTATGTCCAGATTATAGAAATTAATATCTAGGATAATTTTCCAAACCACTGCACAGGAGGAGATCCTAAAATATCATATAGAGGATAGTGAGTTGATTGAAGACGCAACAACAATTTTTGAGAAGGTCATGCCCAAAATAGAAAAAGATACATCCTTAGCCCCCACTATATAGTTGAAAAAGCTTATGGAATCAATCAACTCTCATTTTGAGTCCCTTGAACAAGAAGTAGAGAAGAAGGTAAGGGCAAAGATTGACAACAAAAGGCTAGTGGAGCTAAATGGCAAATTTTCTCAAGATAAAATTCTATTGGAAAAGGTATAGAATATGCTCAGATTGCTATCAAAGAGGCTAGTGAAATATATCAATTTTGTCTTACATGGCCTGAAAAGATTAAGGACATAAAGGAGAAAATAAATGAATGGGAAGCTCAAATAATGAAGATCTCAAGAAGCTATGATCCGGTGAAGGATGCCATTGGCAATCAGAGAGCATAAGTTGAGACCATTCACTCTGTCATTCATAAGTTGCAAACCTAGAAGGAGGTTATAAAACATAGAATGACATAGCTCTGGGAGATAGTAAGTTTCAAGATTGGTTCTATGATTGCACTAGTAGTAGATGTAGACAAGATGAGACAAAATACTAAGACCCCTACTACTTTTGAAAAATGAGAAGAACTGGTGTCTCTAATAAATGGGCACATACAAGTTTTGAGGCATGCTAAGGATAGATGGGATGAATATGTAGTACATTTGAAGAATATCTACAAAGATATTCTCCTTGAAAAATACTAAGCAATTTGACTTCACTTGTAAATATGTGGACAGTACAATTTTTTTTAAAGTTTTGGTAACTTGTACATATTTATGTATCATACACCTTTGCCATTGATTTCAAAGGGGGAGAATGGAGCATGTGAAAAACACAAAAAGAAAATAATTAAAAAATAAATAAAAAAGAGAAGCATGAAGATAGGCAGAGCAATGCATAAAGAGTAAGGGGGAGCAGTATAATAGTTTTTCACATCAAGTGTTGCCATCAATGCCAAAGGGGGAGATTGTTGGCAATTTGGCTAAGCTTGATGTTTGAAGATGTTGTCATTGATGGAAACAAGAAAAGGAACAAGGTTAGAATAGAGGTTTTGATTTGGTGAAAAAGACTTAGTCATTTTGGCTAAGTGTTGGAAATATACAGAGATAGTGACAGAGAGACCGTGTTTGGATTGGCATTGGTCCGCAGTTGTAGATCTGGTCTTGTGGTTCCAGCATGATGTTTCCAACTCTTAGATGATTTTATATCCTAAGTTTTAGACCTTGATCAGTTCTAGAAGCATATCTTCAAGTAGCCTAAGTCTAGCATTGTAGAGAACAAAGGTAATTAGAACAAAACACTCATTTGTTTTGGTTTGCATTCCTTTAGTGTTAGATATTTTTTTATACAATATTGAGGTGTTGTAAACAATTGTATGAAGTGTCTAAATCTAGAGTTGTAGAGTCTGGAGTCCACCGAAAAGATAGTTATAAGCTACAGTTTGACTGTGATAGGGTCTGAGTTTTGATGGTCCGCATTTTGCTGCAAGATGATATCATGCGTTGTGGTTCTAAAGATAAGATTGGGGATGTATGAAGAGTCTTTGATATGATTTTGAAAGTATCTTGTGGTCCATAGTGAAATTTGTAGTTTGACAGATGAACTGAACTAGTGGCAGTCTGTGTTTGAGGCCGACATGACAAGTTTAATTTATATGTGGTAAGTTCTATTGTTTAGAACTTAATCCTAAGTGGTGGTATAGTTGAGGCCAAAACATGAAAGGTATTTCAAATGTTATTTGGGTCCGCTATGCATTTTGGTAAGTAGGTTTGGCTAACAAACTACAAGTTTATTAACTATATGCTTCATCTGTGTATGCCGACCTAATGTGAATATTTTAAGGGTTGTATATATATATATATATATATATATATATATATATGAGATCTAATTCAATGTTTGGATGATGAGTGATGCAAATATGAATATATGTATGTGTGACATGCAAAGTAAGGTAATTTTGTAAGGGTGACAAGTGTAGGAGAAGAGAGATCTTATTTTCATGTAAGAGCAGGGCAGTGAAACATAGCATTCAGAGATGAAGAGTTTTGAGACAATATTTTGTGCTTCATTGGGGTTGTAGCCATGCATATGTAGATGCAATCAGAGCAATTCAACCTAGCAGTGAGCCATCCTTTTTTTGGTAGTGAGCCTTTTTGCAGTGAGTCTTCTTGTAATTCAGTATTTTGATTACATAATTATTGTGAGTTAACACTCACCATGGTTTTTCCCTATTTAGGGTTTTCCATGAAAAAATCCTGGTGTTTATATCTGATGCTTTGTGGTTGCTCCTTCTGTGTTCAATTTTCTTTGTTATTATCAAATGTGGCAAATGGATTAATGGTTTAATAAGTAAAAGGTTTAAAAGAATACTGATGCACCACCCCCTCTCAGTATTCTAGGTGTTCAACAAGGACAAACACATCCCACTATGTCAAGAGGCACAAGTAACCCTCAGAGTGGAGAAAACTACCATAGACCATAATGCACACAAGTTTTAATCAGTATATTTCACCAGCCAAGCATTATATTCCTCTTCAGAAGGCTACCTAACTTCAAACAATTTCTACACTTTTGAATTATGTAGGTTGAAATGGGCATCCATAATAGCCTTGGCCTCTTTTACAAACAAGTCCATAGTTACCTTCATCTTGAATAGTTTATCAATAAAGTTATTCAACTCTGCCCACTCTGGGTCACCATCTTTAAAGATAAAAGTAGACATCCGGGGGACAATACTTCCAAACTTCGTTTTCCAAGTATTGAGAACTTTAATTCCATGTGCCTTATCTAAACTGCTAGGCACTCCATCCTTTTCCATGTCTCTAAACATATTCATCTTGCTATTGAATTACAAATCTAACTTACTCTAGAAAGCAAAAATATCACTTAGCAAGTCAATAGCTTTAATCATTAGAGACAGATTACTCAATTCCTTAGAATCACTCTCCATGCACTTTTGTATTTCTATGAGAGCTCCAACTCTCACACTCCATTTAGTCCATACATTCTGAAAATTGTCCTGAATGGTGAGATGTTTTTTATATGCCTTGTGGATGTCCTTGTATACTTTCTAGACATTGTCCAACTTATGAAGAATGCAAGATATCCTATGGCCTAGGATATCATCAATAATATCAGTTGCCACCTTCTTCACCTCACCTCATGATCTTTGTTTGTTACTTCTAGATATTTTAACTCTTCCTTTAGTCCCTTAATCCTTAGAGACAAAGTGTCTCTATCTTGAGCAGACAAGTCATGTGTGGAAGGAGTGGATGGAAGGGATTCTATTGTAGGTAACACAGTTTTCTCCTAAGAGATATAAGACCTTAATTTAAGATTTTCATTCTACAAGTTGAATTTGTCTAGCAATTGTTCATATTTCTCCTGCATTACTTTTGCAGTATCAACATTGAACATCACCGCATGCACAATGAGCTTTGCAGCATGTGTAGGGGTGAGCTCTGATGCTCTTCTTATAATAACCTCTCTGGTAATGTCCACCACTGACCTGACCACCCTTGGCTTTCCTGTGTTAGGAGCCATTGACCAAATAGCCATTGCACACAAACATGTGCTATAAGCTGAGCCAAATGCTCTATTATCAATCTGTTCCTCAGAACCAAAAGCTTCCTTATCATGTTTCACTGCATAAAAAATAATGGCAGATGAAAGATCCCATCCTAGTAATAAAAGAATATCACTTTGGTTAACCAATTGTCTGCCCTCTGTAGGTGAAATCAATGCAATTTCATTTTGAATATTTATATCCTCTTGCGTCATGATCTCATCATGCATTGAGGAATCCACTCTCTCCTTCACCTTTTCAATTCTGTCATATATTTCCTTACATTTGACCTTGACAATAAAGTCCCTGAACTCCTTTGTTTGTACAAAGGACTTGTCACGTATGAACTCTCTACAGGCCATTATCCTAACATCACCATCAGGTTGAATGGCTTCCTCATCATAATGTTGTTATATGGAGTCTAATCAGACTCAGAGGTGAAATTTTCCCCACTTTTATCGGTGCAATTTCCCCCCAAATTATTTAACAGGGGTTTGGGGGTAGCACCCCCAAGATGGGGTCAAGGGACAGCGCCCCTTACGGGGTCCAGGCATCGGGAGTTATTTTTTCTATTAGCCGACATAAAAAAAACCCTATTTTGTAACCAACATAAGTCTTGATAAAAACAACTAAGGGTTAGGGTTTCTATTGATATTGTATTGTAGCATTTGTAGCAGTATTGAGTTGCAAGGATTGTTGGTTGTAATCGGTTTGATTTACTGGATAATAATATTGGACTCTTTGTTGGTGGATGTAGCCCGAGTTTGGGTGAACCACATTAAAAATTCTCTCACTGTTATTATTTTTGTGTATTTCATTCCTCTGTTTAATCTTTGTTTGCATTTAATTGATATCTTCTACATGCAATTCCTAACAAGTGGTATTAGAGCAAAGTTGTGTTCAACTATCATCTACAGGTAGGTCTCATGGTTGAGTTGGAGTGATAAATTCAATGGACAGAACTATCAGTTATGGAAGATGCAGATGGAGGATTATCTATATCAGAAGGATTTATGGTGGCTGTTGGAAGGAATAGCCAAGAAATCGGCAACAATGACTGATAAGGATTGGGAACTTCTGGACAGAAAGGAATTGGGAACCATTCAGTTGTGCCTGACACCATCTGTGGCATTCAATATAATAGAAGCAAAGACAATAAATGAACTGATGAAAGCTTTGGCTAAATTGTATGAAAAACCTTCAACCTCAAATAAGGTATTTCTCATGAAGCATTTGTTTAATTTGAAAATGATTGAATGGGATTTGTGACATATCATTTAAATGAGTTTAATACAATTACCAGTCAGTTAACTTCTGTAAAGGTGAAATTTGATGAAGAGGTGAGAGCTCTCTTGGTTTTATGTTCTTTGTCAAAAAGCTGTAATAGCTTGGTAATGGTTGTAAGTAACTCTATCTCTGGTCCAAATATTTTGAATTCTGATGATGTTGTTGGTGTTATCCTTAGCGAGAAAATGCGATGAAAAAGCTCAGGAGGGTCCACATCAGGTAGTGTTTTGAATGCAGAAAGTAGGGGCAGATCAAAGGAGAGAAGAAAAAGTTCTAGAGGTCATGGGAAGTGACGAGGAAAATCAAAGGACAAGAGGTCCCAATCTAGAGGATAGAAGGATTGTTGGTACTGTGGGAAACCAGGCCATCAGAAGAAAGATTGCTGATCTCAGAAGAATAAAGAAGGAGATAAACAAGAAGGCAATAAGGAGGCAAATGTGGTAAGTAATAAATCTGAAGATGATGCTTTGATTCTTTCCCTAGATAATGTTGATGATTCATGGGTTTTAGATTTAGGGGCTTCATTTCATGCTACACCCTATAGAAGTTATTTTCTTGATTATGTCTAAGGGCATTTTGGGCTGGTTTATTTGGGAAATAATGAACCTTGTCAGATTGTTGGAAAGGGAAGAATTAAGATAAAGTTGCAGAATGGAAATAATTGTCTACTACAAGAGGTAAGGCATGTTCCAAGGCTAAGTAGGAATTTAATTTCAGCAGGTCAGCTAGGTGATGGAGGTTGCACAATTACTTTTAATGATAAAAATTGGAAGGTTTCAAGAGGTTCTTTAATAGTAGAAAAAGGTGTGAAAGTAGGCACCTTAAATCTTTGTACAGGTCATATTGTTCCTTCTACTTTAGTTGTTGCAGAGAAAAAATAAACAGGTTTAGGAACAGTTGTTGCGTGTTCGCAGGAAGAGACTGAAACAGTTGCTGTAAGTTCTGAGACAACACTGTGGCATAATAGACTTGTGTTGGCAAGAGACACTACTAGGCATGTCAAGTGTTGTCATTGATGGCAACTGAATCTATCTTACACATCCGTATTGCATCATTTGATCATACTGGAAGTCAAATTGTAGATTTGTCTAAGTCCGGATAGACAAGAACAGAACATTTGACAGGGTTTAGCATTTTGGTCCGCATTTCTCCATAGGTAATCATATTATGCTGCGGATCTAAAGGAATGTTAAGGGATGTTAGGGCTACCTAAACCCAAATTTTTAGCCCCCAGTGATGAAGGAATTGAAAGTTACAAGCATTTGAGTATCAGGTTTTGGTCAGATAGTTCAGTCCACTGAAGAACACGCTGACTTGGTGTTTGATCCTTGTGTGGATTAAGAGAAGTGGTTGGTTGAGTAATTTATGAAATCCAATGGTATTGGCTGACATGTGTGGTGACTTGAATACATAGGTTTTGGTCTGCATTGACAATTGTGCATGGATTCAGCCGACAGAACAGGGATCTTGAAAAAGTTTCTAAGTTATATTGAGGTTGATTGCAGTTGATGTAATTTCATGTTGTGTATATATATGATCGATGGGTGTGAGCATTTTGAGGTATGGATGTACGAATATGAAGTGATAGGTGTGAAGTGTGGTAGAATCAAGTGTGAAGCAAAGAGATCTAAGCTCCAGATCATGACATAATAGTGAAACAAGGAAGTGAGATGAAGTGTGTGAAGTCAGTACATTGAGTCTAACCAGAACTATAATTTGGCATTGTTAGATGCTATTCTTTAGTTCAAGTATTTTAGTGAACTCTTGTAATTGATCTTGTAGGCAGTGAGCCTCCTTTGAGCAGTGGGCTCTGGGTAGTGTGCTTGAAGGCATGTGCCTTCCCATTTGTAATATTTTTAACAGATTATAAAATCTTGTGGGTTAACCCCCACTGTGGTTTTTCCCTTAACCGAGTTTCCATGTAAAAATCCTAGTGTTCATGTGTGATGATCTTGTTGTTGTTGTTCTTAAGTTCATGCTTCTTTCTTTTTGATGTATGTGGTAAATTAATAAAGGAACATAATAATAAGTTTTGCAGAACACTGATTCACCCCCCCTCTTAGTGTTCCTTAATTTCAATAATTTGGGCATATGAGTGAAGAAGGTATGAAGGTACTTCATTATAAGAAAGTTCTACCAGGTTTGAAATGTATTAATATGGATTTCTATGAAAGTTGTGTGTATGGAAAATAAAAGAGAGTTAGTTTTCTCAAGGATGGGAAGCAAAAGAAAGATGAAAAGTTGGAGCTTATACATACAGATGTATTTGGACCGGCTTAGATATCTTCTCTCAGTGGCTCTAGGTATTATGTTACATTCATAGATGATGCAACTAGGAAGGTTTAGCTTGATTTCCTTAGGTAGAAATTTGATGTATTTGAAACATTTAAGAAATGGAGAAGCTTGGTTGAGAATGAGATGGGTAAAAGATTAAAATATCTTAGATCTGATAATGGTGGTGAGTATTGTAGCAAAGAATTTGAGGATTATTGTTCCTTTAATAGAATTCATAGGCAGAAAATAGTTCCAGGGACTCCATAAAAAAATGGAGTGGTTGAGCACATGAATAGGACAATAATGGAGCATGCAAGGAGCATGATATTGCATGTTGGGCTGCCTTTAAACATGTGGGCAGAGGCTGTCAATACCAATGTATATTTAATTAATAGAGGTCCTTCAGTTCCTTTGGGCTGTGGTATTCCAGAGGAGGCATGGACATGTAAGAAGGTGAGTTATTCTTTTCTCAAAGCCTTTAGATGTGAAGCATTTGCACATGTAGATTTTGAAAATAGAACCAAGCTAAATGCAAAATAAAAAAAGTATATCTTTGTTGGATATGGCATTGATGAATTTAGTTATAGGCTTTGGGATGTTAAAAATTTGAAAATTGTGAAAAATAGGGATGTTGTATTCAATGAGAAGGTGTTGTACAAAGATCAGTTGCCACAGCATGAGAAGAAAGAAAAAGGATTATGTGGTGTTGGATGATACTCTAGATAATGATGTTCCAGTGGTTCCTCATGCTCTGCAACACCAACAAGAAATACCACAAACTCTAGTGAATGTTAGACGGTCAACAAAGCTAAGTAGACCTCTTGAAAGGTTTTCTCCCTCTTTGTATTATATTTTGTTAATAGATGCTGGTGAATCAGAAGCAAATGATGAAGCTATGTAGGTGGATACAAAGGTTCAGTGGGAGCTTGTAATACAAGAAGAAATGGACTCCTTGCTAAAAAATCAGGCTTGGAAATTATGTAAGTTGCATGTAGTAAAAAGGTTTTACCAAACAAATGGGTTTATAGGTTGAAAGAGGAAGATGGAGGTAAGAAAAGATTTAAAGTTAGGTTAGTTGTAAAAGGATTTTCACAGAAAAAGGTATTCATTTTGATGAGATTTTTTCTCCGGTTGTTAAGATAACTTCTATTCGTACTGTTTTAAGTACTGTGGATGCTAAAGATTTGCATTTGGAACAACTAGATGTGAAAACTACCTTTCTCCATGGTGATTAGGAGGAGGAGATATATATGGAACAACCACAAGGATTTGAGGTCAAAGGTAAGGAGAAATTGGTGTGTAGATTGAAGAAGAGTTTATATGGCTTGAAACAATCACCTTGGCAATGGTATTTGAAATTTGATAGTTTTATGGCTAAGTAAGGCTACAACCAGTATAATTTTTACCATTGTGTTTATTTTAAGAGGTTGGATAATGACAACTATATTATTTTATGTTTATATGTTGATGACATGCGTGTAGCAGGGTCTAACATGGATCACATAAGAGAGTTAAAACAACAGTTAGCACAATCATTTGTTATGAAGGATTTGGGGGAAGCAAAACAAATCCTTGGTATGAAAATTTGTAGAGATAGGAAGAACATAAAATGGACTCTGTCTCAAGCTGATTATGTTGAAAAGGTTTTGCAGAGATTCCATATGGAGAATGCAAAAGTTGTCAGCACACCTTTGCCTAGTCATTTGAAATTGACTAAGGAGATGTGTCCTAAGACACAAGAGGAGGAAGAAAAAATGTCCAAGGTACCATATGCTTCAGTTGTAGGAAGTTTAATGTACGCCATGGTATGCACGAGATAGAATATTGTACATGATGTAGGAGTTGTAAGCAGGTATATGAGTAATCCTAGATTGGAGCATTGAAATGCGGTAAAATGGATTCTCAGATATTTGAAGGTACATCCACTAAACACTTATGTTTTGGGGGCTCAATACTGATTTAGCAGGCTATGTGGACTTAGATTTGGTAGGGGATATTGATTCCAGGAGGAGTACTACAGGTTATGTCTTTATTGTAGGTGGGACAACAGTGAGTTGAATCTCTAGGTTGCAAAAAGTGGTTGCTTTATCCACCACGGAGGCAGAGTATGTAGTTGCAATAGAGGAAAGAAAGGAGATGATCTGGTTGTAGTCTTTCATGGAAGAATTGGGAAAATAATAGGCTAACAATTATTTGTTTATAGACGGTTAGAGTGCCATACATCTTGCAAAGAATTTTGCCTTGCATTCAAAGACCAAACACATACAACTAAGGTATCACTTCATTCGGTCGAGGTTGGATGATGGATAGTTATGGCTGGAAAAGATACATACAGATGAAAATCTAGTAGATGTGTTTACGAAGGTAGTGACAAGGGAGAAGCTGAGCTCCTCTTCAACTTCGATTGGTCTTCAAGACTGAAAATGATAAAATCAGAACAACAAGGTCCAAGGTGTTTATTTTCAGTGGGAGCTACATGGTCAGTGGTGTTATGATCAGTCTCCAAGTGGGAGATGATATGTTGTGGAGTTTGATCAGTCTCCAAGTGGGAGATTGTTGTTATATGGAGCCTAATCAGACTCGAAGGTTAAATTTTCCCCACTTTTATCGACATAGTTTTCCCCCCAAATTATTTAACGGGGGTTTGGAGGCAGCGCCCCTTGCGGGGTCTAGGTGTCGGGAGTTATTTTTTCTATTAGCTGACATAAAAAACCCTATTTTGTAACTGACATAAGTCTTGATAAAAATAACTAAGGGTTAGGGTTTCGGTTGATATTGTATTATAGCATTTGTAGTAATATTGATTTGCAAGGATTGCTAGTTGTAATCAGTTTGATTTACTGGATAATAATATCAGACTCTCTATTGGTGGATGTAGCCCGAGATTGGGTGAACCACGTTAAAAATTGTCTCTCGCTGTTATTATTTCTGTGTGTTTTCATTCCTCTATTTAATCTTTGTTTGCATTTAATTGATATCTTCTGCATGCAATTCCTAACACATAAGTAGTATCAACAATCTTGTTAGGGGGAATAAAAGAATCAATAGAATCATTTATATGAGGAGAAAGAAAATTTTGTTGCATGCCCTCATCATCTAGAATGTGCTCAGTAGACTATTCCTCCATAGTAACTCCAACCTCAATATCAGCAGGATAATCTACAAGAGGCTGAGCAACTTCCTCTTCTTCAACATCCATTTGGTGACTGGAAGGGTCATAGACAGAAGACCTAGTAGGTCTAGTTCTAGTTGCAACTGAATGCTCACTCCTCTTCATCCCTATCACCTTTGCAGCCTTATTGACTTCATCCATGAATAGGCCATGTTCATGATCCTCCAACATCTTCATAGCCCTCTGAAAAAGAATAGGAATATGGGAATAGGGACTGGCATACCTTGGATTTCCTTTGATTATATTCCCTTCAAATTCATTCACATAGTGCCAAGAATTTTTTCTATTCTCAATTTCTTCACATGATATCAGATTTCTAATTATATCTTCTAAATAAAGAAACTGATGGGAGAAATCAGATCTGCCCACATGTCTCCTCGCATCATCAATGAATCCTTTAGGATCACACCTTCTTACCTTCTCCATGTCCATCTTATAGGCTCTTAGCATTCCTACGAAATTATCAATACCTTCCTTAGAGGTAATCCTGAAGTGAGAGAATGCAAGTTGTCCCAGGATGAATGATCCTTTCTTAGCATTTCTAAAATGCTCCTTGTCCATAGAATCCAAATGCCACATGATCTCCATAAAGGAAAGTTTGTCAAACACATAGATAGGAAGGCAATGAGGTGGAACCATGGCACCATACACTCTAAAGACAATGCATGTATTGAAGAAGTACCAGTCTCCCCAATAGTGCTCAATTACAGTATCAAGCCTGAAGTCCTTGGGCCTTAGGATTCCCATTAGAGTCTTAGAAATATTCTCTATAGGTCTCACTCCCAAGTTTTCTTAAGATAGTAAATACTAATTTGTTGCTAAAAGAAAGATAATTTGGCTTAGGGTAGTGTTGGTCCCAAATGTGTGTCCATGATTGTACTGGTAAGTCATTACCGTCACTATCCTTTGTAGTGAGGTCTAAAAATGTGGACCATGATCTCATTCCACTCCATAGAAACATATGCATAAATAAAGAATAATGCTTGAAAACTAGAGGAGCTTTAGGCTCTTTCAACTTAATCAGTTCATCTTGAATTTTGTTAGCAACATATGAAGCAAAGTCAAAACCCTTGTGTAATTCTCTATCTTGTATGTCAATAGGCATAACCATCAAAGGAATGGGCATATTCAAATCAAACATCCTTCCCAAAACTTGACACAATGCATAATATGTATTCTTGAAATAATTCTCAAATTCATCGCAACTAAAAGGTTTTGACTCCTGTGTAGCAAATTTCTGTCTCTTCTTGCCCAAATCTCTTCTTCTATGCGTAGGGAGCTTGTGAGTCCTGTATGCATGTTTGTTCTTGTCATACTCTTGCTTTAAAGCACTGAAATGAATGGAAACTGCAGCAGAGGGGTCTAGCTTGAAAATTTTTACAACTCAGGTTCTACTTATTTCTATTTTATGGATTCTATCTACCCTCCTTATGACCTTATCTTTCGGGTCATAGCACTTGGCAATTTCTTTTATCAGGCTGACATCCACAAATACATTAAGCATGATAAGTTTCCCTAGATCAGTTCTCCATAGTTTGCTAATAGGTTTAGGGAACTTAGACCTTCTGCAGGCATACTAAAACAAATCCCATCTAGTCTGTGGTACAACAATGTCTTCAATTTCTCGGGCAAAGTCCTAACGGTGGTTAGACAAAACACCCTCCTAGTGGCTTTCTTTCTGATAGTTTTGGCCCCAAGTAATAATCTCATAAGATCATCCTCCATAAACCTAGCAAAATCCTATTTTATCCCTCTGGTTTTTGGCTTTTCATCTTCAATTTCAGGATTTACCTCATAAGTTTGTGGTTTTGCCCTTTTGACCCTAGGTCTACTTGCTGACACTTTACTGACTTGACTCATTTTGTTAATATGAAATGAAGATGGGGTTATTGAAATCAAATTCACATACCAGACTTGTTGGAAACAAGGTAGATAACTGAGAGGGGGGGTGAATCAGTTATCTCAATTTTTCCTTTCTCTCTTTTCTTTTTGTTATCTTAATAAATTGTGTTGCATCTAAACATGAAAGCATATGTAATCATAAGAACAAAAATAAAATCAACACACATAACACAAGGACTTTTACGTGGAAACCCTATTAAGGGAAAAAACCATGGGGTGACTAACCCAAGATTGTATTCTCTGTTAAAAGAATAAAGGAGTACAAATGGCACTTGCCAATTAGGGCTCATTGCCCGAGCACACTGCTCACAAGAGGCACACTACCTACAAGAGACTCACTATCTACAAATCTTACAAAAGATAATCAAATGTTTGAATTAATGAGAGGCATCTACAAATGCAAGAGTTCAGTTCCAGTTTAGGCATAATATACTGATCTGATGCACTTCATTCTTCCTCTGTTTAATGTTGTTGTTCTGTCACATACCGGACTTGAATTGTTGTTCTCACACTTCTCCCTACTTTTGTTCACACTTTATTTCATCACTTGTTCACAGTACATCCTTCATACTAGAATCCATCTGGTATATATATTTTCGCATCAAGGATTTCATCAACTTTCTAGTCGGCAACAAGAACACTCAAGATATTTGCAAGTTACTAATCTGTCGGCTGAATCCATGCTTATTTTTGATGCGTATCAAAAGCGTAGGCATAGAAGTCATTAATCATGTTGGCCAACAATGTATAATCCCACAAGTTTCTTGATCAACACCTTTTACTCATCCGGATTGAAGTCTGATACTCTGCCAGTCAGTTCTTTCTCTGTCTGCTTTGCCTGACTAGAACCCAACACTCAGATGCTCATATCTTTTTCATGCTTTATCATCGGAGGCTAAATCTCTAGAATACAATAGTCATGATACCCCTCTTGACTTTCCCAAGTCCACAACTTACTGAGTTACACCATCTAAGAGATCCAGACCTGTTTGTCAGACCTTGTTACATACTTTGTTCTTGTTCACTGGACCAAAACATTCTCCAATCTGACTTCTGGTAAAGGCATACTATGTACTGCAAATGTGTGGGATAGACTTTGTTGCCAGTAATGACAACACTTACGAAGCCACACAATGTCTCTTGCCAACAATCTCCCCCTTTAGCATTGATGGCAACACTTAGTGAAAAATAGCTAAGTGTCGCAGTGACTCCCCCTTGGCTGATGCTCTATCTTTTGCACTATTTTACTAGAGCTCCCCCTTAAGTGGATTCCACATTTTTCACTACTCTTCACTCCCCCTTTGACATCAATGGAAAAGGGCGGGATCCGCATACCAAAATTTGCAAAAATTATTCTATACATGGCCGCATAAGTATATATGAATCATATGTTATACTTACATATACTTAAGTATATCTGCAAAAGTAGTCTTCAGCTGTACAAACTCTGTGGCCCAGCTTTGCTTCATCCTATCCAAAATGGAGATGTGGCCACTCAACAAAAATGCATATGCTTCTGCCCTTCTTAAATCTGCTGGATCACTGGTCTGAGCTATGGTCTTAGCATCTGTCAAGGCCTCATGCATTGCCTCTAGCTTAGGGATAATTATCCCTTGAGTTCACCCATTCTGTTCATTATGTTCTTATTTTCTTTTTCCAGCCTCTTTATTTTGTTTATGATAACAATAGCTTGGCATTCTTGATTCATTAGTGAGGAGGAAAGAGGGTCAAAATTCTAAGCTAGGCTTGACAATTTTTCTTCTTGTTCTTTTACTTTCTCCTCAATATCTTTTGTCATTTTAGGCCAAGTTAGACAAAATTTGAGTAGGTCTCCACCATCTTTGAGAGTATTTTCAAGGCTCTTTATTCCAATATCTAGAGTCCGCCTATCATTAGCAATAAGTCCTTGCACCTCAGAGAATCTTTTTCCCAAAAACTCTTTCTGGACCTTTGCTTCTGCTAATTTCTCTAGAGATTCAAAATGAGTGTCAACAGAGTTTACTAAATTTTTTAATTTACTAGATAGTGAGGCCGAAGGATCCTTTTGATAGGATGGAATGATCTTTTCCAATATCCCAGATGTAATCTCTAACAGTTCACAATCCTCCATGTGAGATTTCAAGAGTTTTTATTTAGCCTTAGCTTGGGCAAAAGATGCTATCTTCATCATCTGTACTAGAGAGAGAGTATCCAGATTTAGGGGCCCTTGAAACAACTTTAGTTCATCTAATTCCACCACCTCTTTGTCTAAGAAGTTCTTCATTGTCTCTGTAGTGCCTCTTGCTGGTGATTGAGTCTTCTTTGGAATATCAGAAGAGTCATCATTGGTCTTTTCTACTTGTTCTTCTTCTTTTCCCTTAACCTCTTCTTCTTGAGTCTTCTTCTCCTCTCTTCTACCTTCTCCTTCAGCTTCAGAGACAGGAATGTCTATCACAGCTGTAGTGGGATCCAGAGGAGAGATTGCACCTATGTTTGTTGCTTCAAGAACTTCCTCTTCTAGAACTGAGGAGTCTAAGTTCTCAGAGATTTCTTCATTTATTTTCTTTAGTCCTTCAACATCCTTGTCAGAAGTTTCTTCATTGATTGCATTTAATGCTTCAACATCCATGGTAGAAGGTTCTTCATCTGTTTCTTCTACAATGGGAAGATTGAATCTCTTCAAGGCATTCCAGAGGATATCTTTTGTTTCACTTGCTACTTGGTCTATTTCTCCAAGCATGAGTTTATTCATTCTTTCCTTACTCCGGAACTCATTCTTACAATCTTTGAAAATCATGTTCATTTGTTTTGGAGTGATGGAAGGATAAAGTTGAATTGCTATCTGCTCCCTAATCTCTAAGTCTCTTGCCTTTGCACTCTCTTTTCTCAGCTCAAGTATTTTTTCTAGACTCTTAGGAATTAATGATATAATTTCAATGAAAGCTTTATTGTACATGTTTAAATACCTGACAATGGCTTCTTCCAAAATTCTCTTGTCAACATCACTGTATTCATCATAGAACTCTGTTCCTAGCTGTAGGTTCCCATCCACAGTAATTGCCTTGATGATGTCATCAATGGAAAGAGTGGGCTTTTCTACAAATTCCTCTGCCTTATCTTCCTCCTTTTTTCTAGCAGAGAACTTCCCGGATGTTCTCTTATTCTTTATTTCCCTGCTTTCTTCATCTGATTCTGTTGCCTCATCATCTTTATGGCTTGTATACTTCCTTGAGGCTTTGGCCTTCATTCTCTTTTCTCCTTTTCTAGATGTCTTGACTTCCATTTTGGTAGACTTTGAGCTTTTGGAAGTGACAGGAGCAGAACTCTTGGAGGATCTAGTCCTAGAGGAAGTTTGTGCAGGGGCACTTTCTTTCTTTGCTTCTTCTTTTTCTTTCTCCGCCTTCTCCATTTTCTCTCTATTAGCATCTACAGCCTCCTTTGATATGCCAAATCTTTTGGCAAATTCCTCTACTTCCCTTCTTACTTTCCTCTTTATCTCCGGTTGTCTTAACTTAACATGTATTTTTACACTTAGCTCTTGAAAGGTTCCAAACCTTTCTACCTTAGTGTCCTTGGGCTGGCTTAGCAGATGTTGAATATGAAGCTCCAAGATTTTTCATCAACCTCATATCCCATAGGTATTATCCACATAGTTCTTGGCTCAACTGGCTCCATTAGGCATTGATCAATGTCAACCATGAAGCACATTATTTCCTTGTATTTCTCAACTATGGATTGAGGTATTCTCTCTCTGGCTTGCATCATGCTTTGGAAGTTCTTAAAGTAACCCCAAAGGGCTGTGTTTTGGGCTTGAGCATCACCAAGTCCATACATGTAATCTCTAATCTGGATTGCAACCAGTTTATCATTTTGCCAAACCCAACCACTTGATCTAGGTAGCTCATTCATATAATAGAAGAATAGACATAGTATTAGACAACCATATTTAAAGGAATTCTTCTTATCCCTTTTGATCTTCTACAGGTTTTCCAATAGTTGATTTAGAAGAAGCTCACATAAATCATAGTCTGCATCTTCTCTTAACATTTGATATGCTGCATAAATTGTTGTGCCAGACATAGAATTCTCCCTGCTCGAATGATAGACCTTGTACCCAATTATCATTGAGGCAAACTTGACATCTAGATCTATGATGTCATCTATGGTCATTGCTCTTTTGTCAAATTTAGATCCGGTGGCTTTAGTTACTGTTTGGCTCTTCACAGATTTAAGTGCAAGTAACCCACCAGATGAATGCAGTCCGGTCACTACCCTGATGGCATCCTTAGTTATCTTGAAGGGCCTCATTAGCCACATGAAATTATCATGCATCCTACTTAAAAGATACCGAACCTAATCATCTTCTGTAAAACATGGAAAATGTATGCAATGTCTGAAGTGTTTATCCCAGAGGGCCTTGAATTTAGGTTTAAGTTCAAAATTTTCATCTATTAGTTGTTTGTGATAAATGTCCATCAATTTTGAGTCTCCAAATTCCTCAATGTTGGCATGGATATAAACCCTAACATCTTCTACATGCAATACTCTATGTGGAATGCTAGAAAATGCGCCCAAAGGATCAACTTCTAAAGATTTATAAGGGTTTTTCTTGAATTTAGGACGCAACCTATCAGAGATCTTGACAACCATTGGAGTAGCCATTTTGTAAGAGATTCAGAGAGAGATTTTCAGAATGGAAGTACCTTTTCACACTTTAGGGTTTGAAATAGGAGCCAGAACAAATCATTGGTTGAATTTATTTTTCCAGTTGATCTTGAGTGAATTGTAGAAACATTGTTGCAGAGCTCTTCTTTTCTTCTTCGTGAGTGCAAGTGTGCAAATAATGAGTGAAAGAACCCTTTTATTCTGCACAAACCCTAATTTCCTTTTGTAATAAATGCACAACTTAAGTCATCTGGTTGCCCTGTTTTGAGAGAGGTCTTCATAAATTACTGCACTGAACTTAGAATCATTGTTAGTGAGGATTGACAATGTATCTCCTTTTCTTCAATCATGCCATAGGTCCGCAGATCAAATCATTTCAATTTTGAATCATACTAGATCTGTCTATGAAATTCTACTTTACTGGATAGCTATTGGAACCGGATTAACTTGATCAGTTATAAGTCTTACAAAAGTCCATGAGGATAGTTCACATTTTGACTAAAGGTTATTTAGAGGTTTTTCTGAGAACCCTTTAATCTGCAGCGTTAGATGTTTACTCAATGTGCCGAATTTAGGCACTAGCTGACTAGCTGGGGGAAATTGTTTTTCTTTATGACTCCCCTTGAGCTAGAGCTCACCTTTTTAGTTTCTGAAAGGAATATCAACACCAGATTCTGGTGTAGATACATCCCCAATATTTTCTATACTCTTCTTCACCCAAATCCTGATAATCTCCTTTGAAATTCATCTGTATTCACTTTACCTTTCCCTTTATCTTGTTTCTGACTATGTTCCATTGGACCTTTTCTATCCTGATTTCAGCTTCTGCAAAATTTGGCAACATGATCAAATCTATTGCAATTGTAACATAGAACATTTCTTTACTTGTTTGATTGATATCCTCTTGATTTGCATTGATTAGCCATATGTCCCATTCTATTGCATGCAAAGCATCTACCATTGAATGAATTATTTATTTACATATTTGTACATTCATGAGATTTGTGACCATACCTTTTGTAGTTGAAACATTGTCCATAGAAGGATGGAGTAGTCTGATTCATTCTCCTCCTACAGTGAGTTGCTTTATGACCAAAATTGTTGCAATTGAAGCAGTATCCATTGAAGGATGGATATCTTTGAGTATTTGGTTGGCTTACCGGAGGTCTTCTAGGCATGTTTCTTTGATTTCCTGATCCAAAGTTCTTTTGACCAGATCCAAAGCTTTCACCTTTCTCATATCCCAAGCCACGCTTATCATCTATCCTCTTTTGGCTTTCAAGAAGAACTTCAAGTTGAGTTGAGCTTATCTCGAATTTCTCTTTGTATTCATTTGTTGTTTGAAGATCTTGTTTAAGAGTGTCTATCTGATTCTTAGGTTGTTCTTCATTGTCTCTAGCTTCTTCAAGATCAAATTCAAGATGTCTAATTATTCTGTCCATTTTGTGGTAGTCCTCTATTTTCTCCTTGAGGGATTGTTTTAGATTATCTTCAATCTTTCTTTTTTCTTCAATTTCTTGGGTGAATCTCATAACCCCTGATTCCATTTCATGTCTTACCATAATGACTTCTTTTGATAGCTTTTCACATAACTTATTTTTCTCATCCAGATCTTCATTAGTATTATTGACTTCACTTTGATTGGCTAATTTTTGAAGTAGTTCTTTTCTCTTTTTCACAGAAAATACTAAGTTTTTCTTTTATCTCATTTATGAATTCATTAGCTTGTTTGAGTCTTTCTCTCAAATTATTGACTTCAGAGTGGGATTGTTCAAGATCATCTAGGGCAGACTGAAGTTGTTCCTTCATACCATATGAATCGATTGAGATTCCTAGATCTTCCTCAAGCTATTAACTTTGTTCAGAGGAACTTGGCTCTGATACCAATTGTTGGAAACAAGGTAGATAACTGAGAGGGGGGGATGAATTAGTTATCTCAAAATTTCCTTTCTCTCTTTTCTTTTTGTTATCTTAATAACTTGTGTTGCATCTAAACATGAAAGCATATGTAATCATAAGAACATAAATAAAATCAACACACATAACACAAGGATTTTTACATGGAAACCCTGTTAAGGGAAAAACCATGGGGTGACTAACCTAAGATTGTATTCTCTATTAAAAGAATAAAGGATTACAAATGGCACTTGCCAATTAGGGCTCATTGCCTAAGCACACTGCTTACAAGAGGCACACTACCTACAAGACACTCACTGTCTACAAATCTTACAGAAGATAATCAAATGTTTGAATTGATGAGAGGCATCTACAAATGCAGGAGTTTAGTTCCAGTTTAGGCAAAATATACTAATCTAATGCACTTCATTCTTCCTCTGTTTAATGTTGTTGTTCTGTCACATACCAGACTTGAATTGTTATTCTCACACTTCTCCCTACTTTTCTTCGCACTTTATTTCATCACTTGTTCATAGTACATCCTTCATACTGGAATCCATCTGGTATATATATATATATCCGCATCAAGGATTTCATTAACTTTCTAGTCAGCAACAAGAACACTCAAGATATTTGCAAGTTATTAATCTGTCAGCTGAATCCATGCTTGATTTTTGATGCATTTCAAAAACATAGGCATAGAAGTCATTAATCATGTCGGCCAACAATGTATAATCCCACAAGTTGCTTGATCAACACCTTTTACTCATCCGGATTGAAGTCTGATACTTTGCCGGTTAGTTCTTTCTCTGTCTGCTCTACCTGACTAGAACCCAACACTCAGATGCTCATATCATTTTCATGCTTTATCACTGGAGGCTAAATCTCTGGAATATAATAGTCATGATACCCCTCTTGACTTTCCCAAGTTTGCAACTTACTGAGTTACACCATCTGAGAGATTCGGCCCTGTTTGTCAGACCTTGTTACATACTCTGTTCTTGTTCACCGGACCAAAACATTCTCCAATCTAACTTCTGGTAAAGGCATACTATGTACTGCAGATGTGTGGGATAGACTTTGTTGCCATCAATGACAACACTTACGAAGCTACACAGTGTCACTTGCCAACAAGACTACCCTTTCTTAGTTAGTAATATCCTACCACAAAAAATTTAACCTTGGCAGATTTTGATCACACAAACTTTACAAAATATTCTTTCTTTCAAACTAGGGTTTACAAATTTATCATAGGCATATGAATCTCTTTTCAATTTTCAAACTCAGGTTGTTCATAGAAGAAAGGCTGAAATCCTACTTACTCATCTTAGACTGTATCGGCTTCAAATCTCCCTACTTTGATTTCCACAGGTTTGAGCACTTGAAAGATGTGCATACAAAATGACAAGGGAACACACATAACTTCAATTATATGGCTTTGAATACATTAGAATACCATTAATGGCAGAGTGATGGCTCATGTAAGTGAGATGGGAGAGGCTGGAAAATAGCTATTTCAAGTTCAAATTAGAGTTGAAGATGAAAAGTACCTTAGGACATGATAGACAGCTATCACAACTTGTACACACATCACCCTTTTGCTTTGAAACTCCACTACACTAACCATGATATGAAAGGACTTGGCAATGAGCAAGAGGAGTGCCACATATATCCCACTTCATAACACCTTTTACTGCCAACCTAACACCAAAGCCATTGCATATCACATTTCTTTAATAGTACTCCTTCGAGCAACTTGTGACACAAGGACTTCATGCAATGAACTAGGATGAGGACACATGGCAAAGATCTGAATCATCAGTGCACGTTGTTTTTCCCTTCCACCCTTGAGCATATCAAACTATGATGTGAGAAACTCGCGTGATGCAACATAAAGTAGACACCTATAGGGAAAGTGCATCACACATCGCATTTTTATTATGAAGTGTTGGAATCACAAATGCGATGCAAAGGACTCAGGCGACAAGGAACTTAATTTACAACATGTGCACACATGCTTGAAATATGTTCTTAAAAGGGGGCCATACTAGGTAAAATGGATGCAAGGGACTTAAATCATTAAAAGGCACATGTACATTCCAACCTAGGGATAACATTTTACTATGATGTGCTAGGAATTTCTTAGAGTTTTGCCAGTGGATGAAGCAGTGATACTAGGCATGAGGGACCAACCAAGACATGAATGTAAAGGCATAAGTCACAACTAGACTGACTAGGAAATAGGCACATCCAGTCAACAAAGGAAAAGAACATTTAGACCCAATGACCAAAGACCAGAGGTTTTTTATTTTTCACAAGTTTTGATAAACCCTAAACACTACTTCATAGGAATCCCTACCCACGAGGATCAAACAAAGGCCTCAAAAGGGGGAATCACACCCTAGACCATGATATTTTTCACAAGTTCCACCACAAAGTACCCAAAATCTCGTAACATCCAAATATCATAGCCTCTTTCTATCCAAAACCTCTTATAACTCCAAAATATCCAAGGCACTCTTGCCTTACATAAACTATCAAATCTTCCCATAAACAAGGCCATAGCCATCAAAACTCCTTTACAAGGAGAGGTTTTCCCTGAGGAGGTTCTCTCCTCTCTTACCCAATAGATAGTGAGCTCTCTCACATGGAGAGCTCACTACAACAACCTTTAACCCATTACAACATCAAGAAAATCACAAGAAACAAAAGCATAACATAACTACATATATAGATACAAAAATAAACAAGAATAAGGACTTGAAGCCTTGAAAGCCTACCTCTCAAGCATCAAGTGATTAAGGATGTTTGGTGAAGACCTCCAAAATCCTAACTCCAAGATCCTTGCACAATTCTCCCTCTCCAAGACTAAGCTCCTTCCCAAAATCAATAGAACAAGATCCCAAAAGAAAGAACCCCTCTCACCTCTACAAGAGGGAGATAAATAGGGTTTCAATAACCATTCCCATGAATGAGGAGGTGACACTTGCCACTTTCTCATTCACTCTCACAAGAAGCACTTTCCATATGTTCTCTCACACGTGTGAGGTATTGAGGAGTAGGGAGGTGACACATGTCATCCTCCCATTCCTCCTCAAGAGCACACCTCCCCACCCACCTCCTCACACATGTGTGAGGCATGGGGAATAGGGAAGCACTAGGGATTCTCTTCCCAAGCCCTTACATGAACCTTGGGTTGTGGGATTGGATGTGACAAGTCACCCAACCCTCAACCCAAAACCCTAATCTCGCCACTTAACTCCTAGGGTCGAAAAGAGGAGTCAAACATAAGTTAAAAATCATGGTTTGAGGTCTACAAGGTACCTAACCCATAGATACTTGACCTAGCTCCCTTAAACAGATGAAATTAACCTTAAAAAGCTCAAAAAACATCAATTAAAAATCCCATAGAACTTATGAACGAAAATGACACATGGATGACACTCACCATCCACTCAACCTAAGTCAGCCTTAGGAGACTCAAATTAAAAATCAAAATCAAGAATAAATACATTACATTCATGCTCAAACACAATTAACCTGAGTCCACCTTAGGGACTAGGTTGGTTTTACAAGAATAATTACTTAGGGTTATTTTTATGACCTCCCGTTTCCATTAGCCATGGAAAATACTTGCACACTACACAAACACATCAATAACCTAAGGTATATCATAGCTGAAGCAATTAAATTATGCACAAACATGGTCACACAAGTTCATACATTCTCAAATATATCACATGATAAAATTCATTTGATTCTCGAATCAATTATACTTTCAATAACACAATCAGGATCATGAAATCATAACTTGACATAATATTTCATCAACTCAATTAGCTCAATAACCATTTCAATTGCAACAAATAATCTAACACATTCATCATCATAGAAACAAAATATAATCTAACATGTCAGATATAGCATCATCATACAATAACTCATCTATCTAATCAAGCACAAGATAAAGTTGTCAAATGTCTAAAATATGGAATCAACAGTCCCCAAAATGTCCAAATGTCATATATAATCTAAGGAAACAAGTCCCTCAGTCGAATCAGGAGGTGCAAGAAATGTGGCCTCACACTAATTCACTAAGGATCTGGTTCAAGCACAATCGGGTGATATACCAGTCAATCCAAGCTAAGGTGCACATCTCCTACACATACTCAAATTAACACAACCATCTTATAAATGGATCCACAACAACACCATATTGTCTCTCAGATAAGGTCACAATTCCATATACTGAACCCTTAGCCTAGGTGAAGCAATACAATTTGGTCTAATAGTGCAACTAAGCCTATCGCACAAGGGTGGCCCTCACACATAGGTTGATCTTTCCTTTTTTATGCCAAGAAATCCTTTATATGTTACACTAGGGATGTAGAGGTGGAAGATGTAGTAGCCCTATCTAGTGATGGTGGCTTCTATAGAGTCTCTTGTTGATCTTTCCCATAATAGGGGTCACTAGAATCTATGTTTACTTCTTCTTGTGCTTTCTCCCCTTCTTCCTTTAGTGCTACATAGGCCTATTTTGTTATTTCAATAGTTTCTTGTTCTATTTTATTTTTTTCCTCCTCATCGAGGCTCATTAGTGTATCCAATCTCTACTTGGATCTCAACTCTTTGGATTTCAACTATATAAGCTTTTATTTTTTCTCATCTATCAGAGTTGGATCAAATTTTCTATATATTTCTCCCTTATTTCTTCTTCTATCTTTATCATCTTTTCCCTCTTCCTTCTGATAGTGGAGGCTAGTGGATCTAGAATTTTTTTTATTAAATTATCTAAAGTGTCAGTAGACACTCTTATATTTCTAATGATTTCTTCTTTGATTACCGCTTTATTTTCTTCCCCCACCTATGTATACATATTTGTGGTTTGTTTCAACATTCCTTTATTATTTAATGCACTTGTGAGGAGGTCTACATTCATGACGTCCTCCTTCATTAATTCTTCTTCCTCTGTTATTTATATTGATGCTTGTTTACTTTATCATTTCATTCTTCTTTTTTGCAGCTATTATATTTCTTCTACCTCTTGCTCAGCTTCTATGACTACCATTTGAATTATCTTTCTTTTTACCCCTTGTTTTTGTCCGTGGTTTTTCTTTTCTAAGCTTAATTGTATCAATATTTTTGAAACCTTCTCAACTGATGGTTCTACTTCTAGTACTTGTAGAGGGGTTATTGATGCTACTTGTGTTGATGTGCTCTATTCTAGTATTTTTTGTACTCCCAGAGACCCCAAATTTATCCTTTCAGACCTCTGCACTTGCGTCGTAAATGTACTTACTTGTGGCTTTTCGATCTATGGAATTCCCCACTTCTCATGCAATTTTTCCTTATTATTCTCCACATGTTCTTCCATGCTTTTCTTACTTTGTTTATCTATGAATTCCTTGTATGTGCCAAACCTCTCCACATTTACATCCTTTGGTTGCTTCAGCAAGGCCTTCTCATATGACTCTGCCAGGCCATTGCTTATTTCATATGGCAGTTTAGGGATCCATGAAACCCTCGGTTCTACTACCTCCATCAATATATAATCTTTATCTACTAGGAAGATAATATCATTGGCGTATTTGTAGACCATGTCATATGATATTCATTCTCTTCTTTGCATTTTTTGTTGAAGGGATTTGAAGAAACCCCAATATGTAGTGGTGTATGATGTAGTATCTTTGAATTTGTGTGTATGGTTGTTTATTTTCATCACTATAGACTAGTTGGGTTTCCATGTCTTGCTAAAAAATGATGGTAGTGCATTCATGAAATAAAAGGCAAATGATCAAAGAACCATACCAAAATTCATAATGCATGTTCTTTGTCTAGACATTGAAGGTTTTCCAACTGCTTCTCCTAGAGAACTTTGCACAAATCAAAACATGTTCCATCCATGATTGAATTTGATAGGTTGTATGGATCATGGTGTCGATTGTTGAGTCCTCTCTTTTTATGTAGTAAATTTTGTAAGCAATGCCCATGGTAGCATACCGCATAATTGGATTTGTAATTTTTTCTACATCCAAGCTTCTTCCATCATATGTTGCACTAGTTAACTCCATGACTTTGTCATTTTTGATAGCTCCCCTATTGCTCTTAACCTTTTCATGGCTTGGATAGCTTGCTTAGTTATTCTGTAGGGTTTGTCTAGGTAGATGTATTCATTGTGGATCCAACTCAGAATTATCTTTATCCACCCATACTCTAACAAAAATTTTGGTAAATCCTTCCACATATCCAACTTTTTCTTCTCAATCTCTTGGTATTGGGCCACGTATTGTCTTTGATCTAGTTGCAATAAAGATTTCTAGAGTAATTCAAATTTGGTGCACGATCAATCTCCATTAGGGGTGTGTGGATATACTTCCTTATATACTCTTTGTATATTACATCAGCTGGGATAGTAGAGAATGCCCCATTTGGATCTACCTCTATCACCTTATATGGAAATTTCTTATATTTTAGGTATGGCTTCTCAGAGATACGGACCAAAGTGGGAGTCAACATTTTCTCTTTGTGATTTGCATTAGTTTGGCTTAGTTTGCAAAGATTATTCTTCTTGTTTGAGCTAAAAAAATTTCTTAGTATGCAATGGTATTTAGTGATGGTTTGGAGCCATGTTATATAACCCTATTGGTGGGATTTTCATTTAATGCATTTATCCGTTCTTGTTTTCACATGTTTTTTATGGCTATTGGTTTTTCATGGGTTATTTCCTTTTAATGGTTTGCACTTTATATGATACATATAATACAAAATTTATTTTTTTCCCTTTTCTTTATCTCATAGTTTGGTGATTGTGTTTTAGTATTACACCATTTACATATCCTACTAAAAGCTTTCCTTTTAATGTTTTTAGTCTCACCACACCAGAATTAGAGATTTCTTCAATATAGTATGGCCCTAGCCATCTTACTTTCAACTTCCCTTGCTTTTTGAACTTGTCATATAGTAACACTAGGTCACCTTTGTTGAATATTTTGTGCCTTAAGTTTTGGTCATGCCAAGCTTTTTGTTGTTTGCATTCTAGGCTTTGATTATATGCTCCTAAGAACCTATTTTCATCCAATTTGTTTAGATCTTCCAGCCTTTGTTTTAGTGAATCTTCTTCATCCAACCATAGATTAAGTGTGGTGTGTAGGTTTGGTACAATAAAATTCATGGGTAGAGTGGCATCTAGCCCATATACTGGCTCAAATGGAGAGAATTTGGTTGTACTTTTATAAGTTGTTCTATATGCCCATAGTACTGCTATAATTTTCACATCCCAATCTGTTGTATTCCCATTACACATTTTTGTCAATGATGTGCCTATAATTTTATTTAGGGCTTCACTTGCTCCATTATCTTGTGGATGGTCTTATGGAGTAAAAAGTGGACACTTGCCTTTTTACCTCCTCATTTAGCTCCTAGGTCCCCATGATTACATTATACATTCCAAATATTCATCCCGATGCAAAATCCCCTAAAACCAATGTAAATTGGGAACAAGGGGCCCATATTCTTCCTTACCCCAGACTAAAAAGGTGCCTTGGGACTTGGGCACCTGCATCGAAGTCCTCCCTGATTGGTCAAGGAAAATTTCAATGTATGTCGGCATATGACCTTTAAAAGGGTTTCTCCTTATTGGCTCCTTTGGTTAATTTCACAAATGTTAGCGAGAAAGAATATATAAGTGTGTTTTTTAATTTATTTGCAACCTAGATAATGATAGCTAACTTGAAGCATTGGAGAAAAGAGCATTCAAAGCATTCATTGTGTGTGTTGTTGCAGGTTTTAAAGTTATCATCTATATCTCCTTATGAGTTAAGAGCATTCATCCTCCTAAGGGTTTCATCACATAGGTGATATCATTTGTGTTCATCATCATTTGATTTCATCATATTGATTTATGTTTAGCCTCTACCCTGCTAGGACACACACTCTCTATCGAACAATGGTGTTGGGAAGCTTGAATGCTATCCTAGGATTTGACTAAGGCAAATGCCTAAACACCATAACCCCCAAACCTCATTTCTTCTTGTGTTCAGGTTATAGGTGTGAGATCTGAAAAAAGTGAATATGCATGAAGACTAAGGGAAAGGGTTTTGGGACCTAACAACATTTCAAGAATAATCCTCTGTGGAAGACTTGGGCACCCGTGAAATAGTCTTCTAGCCTAAACAAACTGCAAATCTAGCTTTTGAGCAGTCTTTGAAACATTTTCTCAGTTCTGACTTTTGATAGATTCTCACTTCCAGGACTTGGGTACCTACAAATTCATCCCTTGACACCTTTGCTTCTGGAATCAGGTTCTCTTTTGTTCACTGATCCCAGTGCTTCTAATGCAGGAGCATCACCTTAATGCATGCTTTTAAGTTCAAGAGACCTAATTATGTTTTTATGGACTATTTTATGTTCATGAGTCCTAGATTAGTGTGTTGATGTCTTAGAGGGTCCATTGGGATCATTTCCAATGGTTTAGGTTAGGTGAATAGTCCTAGAGATTCAAATTTTGTACTTTCCTGCCAAAATGCAATTTGAATTTACTAGTTATTTTTGGCTTGTGTAAAGTTGGGGGTTGGTCCTAAAGCATGGAATTAAGTCAATTATGTTAAAATAAAGTCTTGTTAGATCATGTAAAGTCACTTTCCAATGTTAGAAAGTCTCTTTTCAATGTTAGGTTATGGCATAGGGCAATAATTTCAAGTTTTATGACATTATAGTTAGGTTTTGTGGAAAAAAGACTCACATAATCAATTTGTAACTATTCTTTATAATTATTCATGCTGAAGCAATGAGAAAGTAGGCTCCAAGAATTTGAAGGAGTTTTTGATGAAATACCCTATTTTTCTAGCTCTTTTTTATAGTTTTTATTGATTTGCAAGCAAACAGTACCTATGTATAGACATGTAGAGTATAGTACAGGCATGAGAATGTGTGGAAATATATAACATATTGTTACAGAGCTAATGCATTGATTTGATGATAGTTTTTAGGTATTTTTGTGCAAAGAAAACCCTGTTTTCATATCATTTTTGACTATTTTTCTGAAATACAGCAAGAAAACTCTATTGTACGACCCTATACGGATCAGGTACAGCCTAAAAGTGCATGAAGTTTGTAGAACAATGATTTATAGGTCAAATGTAATTGGTTTGGTTTGATTTCAAGTTGTTTTGATCAGGTTATGGCAAAAATACCACTAATAGGTCTACTTTTGACCTAGGGTTTTCAACAGTAGAAAAAATTCATAACTTTTTATTACACTATTGAAAATTCATGAAATTTCTTGTGCACCTTCATTAGGTTGTTTGCCAGGTTTTCACCAAGTTTTAGCTCCTAAATTACTCATATGTGAGAGATATTCATGATTGAGTGCTAAAAAACCTATCAAAACTATCAAGAAACCCTAGTTTATTGAGGGTTTGTTCAAAAGTTATTTTGCTGAGTTTGCCACTGAAACGTTAGGATTTGTTGAGACCCATAGGACTGGTTGAAGGCTTGAAAACCCATAAAGTGTTAAGAAAAGTGTCTCAACCTTGTAACTTCGAAAGATTACTATTCTTCCCAGTTTTGGTCTTTTTGAATACCCTTTATCTTGTAGAATGGTCTGGAACCTTCAAAGTTTCCAAAAGTTTCCAAACGAGCTAAAAATAGCGAGACTTACTATTTTTAGTAAGTCATTCAATTGAGCTTAGATTGACCTAAATTTTTTCCTAGAAGGTGAGGAACAACTAAGTGAACATCTCGGGCGAGTTTCATCTCAAGATCATATCAGGATTGCGAGATATTAAAGTTTCTATTTTTTGAAACTGTCGAAAAAGTTTTGAACTCAATTATCAGAATCAAAACTTCTCTAAATGTCTTGAAAATTGGCATAACTAACATAGTGGATTATGGGGTGATAGAGCACTTCATGAGATTTTTGACACATAAAACGGTTCATCAATCGGACACCCGGATCAAAAGTTATGGCCTCCGGAAGTTGGACCTTCTATTTTAGGAAATGTAAAAAATGTGTTGGACACATAAAAGAGCTATAAAGGGGAGAATTACATGTGTTTGTGTGTGGTTTGGCACATCACAAGGCATCTTTGATTGGAGATAATTTGGGCGCCACTTTTGGGTGGTTTTAGCTCATGGTTTTGTAATTATCGTTGGCGGTGTATTGTATTGTATCTCCTATATATCAGAAACTTGAGATGGAGGTTGTATGTAAGAATCTTATAGATGTTGAATTACCTCCTGGATCTCTAGTTGGATATACTCCTATAAAATCTTGCTCTGGAAGTCTATTGTAATCTTCATGATTCATGAATAATATATTGGGCGGCTTAGGAGTGTGGGGTTTTTTACCTGAAAGGGTTTTCCCCACGTATATCTTGTGTTGTGAGTTTTGTGTTTGCATTTGAAAGTTGTTATTATCTTTCTATTAATGTGCATCTTAATTTGTAACTGTAAAAGAAAAATTTGCATAAATCTTTCCTCATTAGGTCAGTGTAGGAAGCATTTTCTGCATAACTTGCTTCCTTTCAGTTGGTATCAGAGCCTGATCACCTTTGGTTCTAGTTGCTAGGTATAGGGTTTTTGAGCTGATCTTTGTTTGAGTGGGAGCTTGTGCAGAGGATTTTGAAATCTTTGTTGCAGGTAAGAGATGGTGAGCACATTTGGGAGGTTTGAGATAGAGAAGTTTAATAGCAGTAATTTCGAGTTGTGGAAACTCAAAATGGAGGACATGCTTGTAGATCAGGATTTATGGGAAGTCATTTCTGGTACAAAACCAATGACAATGTCTCAAGAAGATTGGGATCTCAAAGATCGAAAAGCTAAGGGTTTGATAAGACTCTATTTGGTTGATTCAGTGCTCCTAAATATCCATGAAGAGAAGACTACAAAGGAACTTTGGAAGAATCTTGGAGATGTTTATCAGGCTAAATCCCTGGTGAACAAGTTATTCCTATGAAAGAAATTGTATTCTTCAAGGATGGAAGATGGAGGATTTGTCACTGATCACCTAAATACATTCAATATGCTTGTTACCCAGTTGACTTCTGTTGGTGTGAAGATGGAGGAGGATCGATGTATGGCATTACTGTGTTCCTTATTAGATTCATGGGACCACCTTGTTATGGTCATTAGGAGTACCACTACCACCTTCAAGATGGATGAAGTGGTTTCTTCGCTATTGTCTGAAGAGATGCAGAGAAAGTTTTTCAAATCAGCTAAGGAGGCTCTTGTAGTTCATGACAGATCTAAAGAGAAGGGAAAGAAAAAGGATAAGAAGAAGGAAGAAAAAGGAAGATCCAAATCCCATGGGAGATCTAAGTCTCCCAGAAAGTCCAAGGCCCTATGTTGGAACTGCGGAAAGCCTAGTCACTTCTGCAAGGAGTGCAAGGAGGAGAAAAGAAAAAGAAGAAGAATTATGATTCGAATTCTGACAAATCCTCTCAGGATGAAGGAGAAGCATTTGTCGCTGCCTTAGCAAGGCATGCATCTGAGGATGTGTGGCTTATTCACTCTGGTGCATCTTTTCACATGACCTCACATTGGGGCTAGTTTTCAAAGTATGAAGAATATGATGGCAGAAAGGTGTACTTGGGTGATGATTCTCACCTGGATATTGTTCACCATGGAAGAGTCTTGATTCGATTCCCTAATGGATGAGTAAAGGGAATCAATGGTGTTCTGCATATCCCTAGTTTGACATGGAACCTTCTTTCTGTAAGTAAATTGAATGATGTGGGTGTGTAGGTTGTTTTCTTGAATGGAGGATGTAATATGACTAGAGGATCTATAGTGTTGGCTAAGGGTGTTCAGATTGGCACTTTGTTTCAGCTTGATACATGTGTAGTTTAGTGCAATAGTGCCTTTTTTTTTAAGAAGAGAGCTTCAAAGTCTTCATCCTCACCATTGGAACCAACAACAAAAAATATTGTTGCATCTACTTCCAATGATCATGCTTTATGGGTACCTAAGGGTGCTCATTCTATGGAAATGAAACTTCCAGCTGAGAAGACAATGTAATGGCACCAAAAGCTTGTTCACATTGGTGAAAAGGGTTTGAGGACCCTGAAGAATAAAAATCTTGTTGAGGGTATGAATGATTATAACCTTGAGTTCGATTTCTGTGAACATTGCATTTATGGAAAACAAAACTGTGTTCAGTTTTATTCTAGTTCTCACAAATCTTCTGAGGTGTTGGACTTGATTCATTCTGATGTGTTTGGTCTTGTTAATGTTCCTTTGATTTCAAAATTTGTTTACTTTGTTTCATTCATTGACAATTATAGTAGAAGGACATGGGTGTATTTCCTTAGAAGTAAATCTGAAGTCTTTAATAGATTCAAAGAGTTCAAAGCTCTTGTAGAGAATCAGAAAGATAGAAAGATTAAGTGTTTGAGGACTGACAATGGTGGTGAGTTTTGTTCAGCAAATTTTGACAAGTTCTATAAAGAACAGGGGATTGAGAGGCACAAGACAACTCCGTATACCCCTGAACAGAATGGAGTTGCAGAGAGGATGAATAGAACATTGATGGAGAGGGCAAGGAGTATGCTAAGTGGAGCTAGTCTTGAACAAAAGTTCTTGGCTAAAGCTGTTGCTATCACTTGTTACCTGGTTAACAGGTCTCCTACATTAGAGCTCGTTGATAAGATACCTATGGAGGTATGGTCTGGTAAAAAGAGTTCATTAAGACACATTTGAGTATTTGGTTGTAAGGCAAATGCACATGTGCCTAAGGAGAAGAGGTCTAAGTTGGAGAACAAGGATGTAAAGTGTATCTTCATCGGTTATGGCATTGGTGTGAAAGGGTGCAAGCTTTGGGATCTAATAGTTGAGAGAGTTCTGTATAGCAGAAGCGTGATCTTTAGAGAGCTCAATCCTTCTTTTGTTGTCTTGCAGCTAGAGAAAGAAGAGTAGAAAGATGATGTGGTTCAGCTTCCTTCCACCCCTGAGAAAGTTGAACCAAAAAGATCTATTGGACATGATAATGAGGAGATCTCTAGTAGCTCTAAAAGTTTAGAAGAAGATGAAGAACCTCACCCTCAACCTTTGAGGAGGTCCACGTGGATAAGGCAGCAATCTAATAGGTTTGGTTATTCATTGCATGATTCTAGTTGTATTTGTGCTTTGATTTCTAACATTGATGAGACTAGAATTGTGAAAGAGGCTATGAGTATGAAAGATGCTATTAGGAAAATTAAATAAATTGAAAGAAAAGTAAATACAGGAAAGAAAAACTAATTTGCTAGAGCATCATTTGAAAGATAACATTACCAAGATTCAACAAAGGAGACTAGACATTTTGAAGGGGGAAAAACAAAGAAAAAACCCCCATACATTATGAAAGATGGCATGCAGCCATGAAATAAAATATTATAGAAAAAGAGGGAGGAGCTCCTCAAGAAATGAGCGAGAAGAGAAAATAAGAGAGGAATGAATGAATGAAGAGGAGAGGGCACCTCATAAATAGAGGTGAGAGGGGAGTTGCAATCAACTCCCATATACCACCTTTCATCTGAATAAGTGCAATGTGTCAACCTCTTAAGGAGGTGGCTAAATAAATCAAATATTCCTCCAAGAGGAATAATGACATGAGTTATCCTCACACATGTGTGAGGACTAAATAACTTTTGTTTGCAGGGGTTTGAAGAGGAAAAGGCAAGGTGGATACCAGAGGATTAGTGGAGAGTTTATGGCTAGGATTTTTTTTCATTTATAATTTTTTTAAAAAAACTTGTATCTAATATCTTTTTGTTGTTGTTTGTATTGTGTTATTAATAGGAAAGAAGTTGCAATAAGTTTTATTTAATATAAATCTGATTCTTTTTGTAAAGATATCAATCTATTTAATACTTGCATGCAAAAGGGCAAAAGACCCAATTGTTTTAACAAAAAATTGAAGAGATCTATTGGAAACAACTTTACACAAATCTTTTTTAAAAAAAACAAGATTTTGCTAAAAGAGGGTTAGAGGCCCTAAAAAAAATTGCATGAAAAAGGGTTACAAAAAAGAATTTAAAACAAAAATGTATTGCAATTTTTTTTTTTATAAAACATGACAAATCTGAAAAAAAAAAGTTAGAAAAACAAACAGAGTTATCCTTTTTTTTTATAAACCCTAGAGTATATATGTGCAGAGAAATGAAACAAATTCTGTAAAAAAAATGAAAGAGAATTATATCTCCATGATTTTTTTGTTTCTACACAGATATGTAATTTTTTCCTGAAATCATATATATATATATATATTAAGAACTAAATTTTCCTACACAAAAAATAGAGAAAACTAGAAATTTGTTTGTTGCAACAATCTGTCTTGCACAACAAACATTTTTTTTTGCACAGATTGAAAGAAAGGTTAGAATAAGAAAAGAATAAAAAGGGTTAAAACCCTTCTTGAAAAAAAGCTGATTTGGAAAATCAACTAGAATAGGGGTTAGTATGAGATAAAATAGGATTTAAAACCCCTTTTCTTGCACAGGGAAACAAAAAAAAATTGCACAGAGCTTCTTTCCTCTAAGTTGAATGGTACCTTCAACAATACTCACAACAAGATTAGTAGCCTGTTCTAATACCATGTTAGGAAAACTAAATAAATTGAAAGAAAAGTAAATACAAGAAAGAAAAACTAATTTGCTGGAGCATCATTTGAAAGATAACATTACCAAGATTCAACAAAGGAGACTAGACATTTTGAAGGGGGGAAAACAAAGAAAAAACCCCCATACATTATGAAAGATGGCATGCAACCATGAAATAAAATATTACAGAAAAAGACGGAGGAGCTCCCCAAGAAATGAAAGAGAAGAGAAAATAAGAGAGGAATCAATGAATGAAAAGGAGAGGTCACCTCATAAATAGAGGTGAGAGGGGAGTTGCAATCAACTCCCATATGCTACCTTTCATGTGAATAAGTGCAATGTGTCAACCTCTTAAGGAGGTGGCTAAATAAATCAAATATTCCTCCAAGAGGAATAATGACGTGAGTTATCCTCACACATGTGTGAGGATACTCACCTAAAATAAAAATACTTTGTATTTAATAATGCAAGTATTTAATACAAAGAAATAATTTAATGATCTTGACTAAAGTAAGGATTTAAGTATCCTTAACCAAGTAAACATTATCATTTTTAACAGATGCAGGTTCCTAGAAGGAGGCCATGGAAGAGGAGATGGCTTCTTTGGAAAAGAATAATACTTGGGAATTGGTGCCTTTGCCTGAAGGATGAAAACTTGTTGGATGCAAATGGGTGTTCAAAAAGAAATTTGGTGTAGATGGTAGGGTTGAGAAATATAAGGCTAGATTGGTTGCGAAGGGGTATTCTCAGGTGGAGGGAATTAACTATGGTGAGATTTTCTCTCCTATTGCAAAGATGACATCTATTCAGTTCCTATTATCTCTTATAGCAGCGTATGATCTAGAAGTGGAATAGATGGATGTGAAGACAACATTCCTTCATGGTGACTTGGAGGAGGAAATCTATATGTCACAGCCAGAGCACTACGTGATGAAAGGTAAAGAAAATTTGGTTTGCAAGTTGAAAAAGTCTTTGTATGATTTGAAATAGTCTCCTAGGATGTGGTAACAAAAGTTTGATGCCTTTGTGTTGAGTATTGGATTTCAAAGATCAAAATCAGATCATTATGTTTACCACAAGTTTGACAATGATCTCATTCTCATTATTGCATTGTATGTCGATGATATGTTACTCATTGGGAATGGTAAAAGTTTGATTTCTGATTTGAAGTCTTAGTTGTCAACATAATTTGAGATGAAAAATCTAGGTGCATCTTGGTATATTCTGGGGATGGCGATCATAAGAAACAGAGCAAACGTACAACTTTGGTTAGGCCAAAGTAAGTATGTTAACACTGTGTTGGAGAGATTCAACATGGTGGATTGTAGACCTTTGACTATTCCTGTTACAATGGGGATAGAGTTATCTATTGAAGATTGTCCAAAGTCTCCTTCTAAGAGAGAGGATATGAGCAAAGTTCCTTATGCTAGTACAATTGGCAGTTTGATGTATGCGATGGTCTACACAAGACCAGACATTGCCCAAGCAGTGGGAGTCGTTAGTCGATTTATGGCTAATCCAGGACGAGTACATTGGGATGCAGTGAAGAGAGTGTTCAGATATTTGTAGGGTACTTCTAAGTATTCCTTATGTTATCATGGTTATCCTACATGACCTCGGCATTCACTTTGTATTCATGGATTTATGGATTCAGATTGGGTAGGTGACATTAACAGTAGGAGATCCACCAGTGCTTATGTGTTCACTATGTTTGGTGGTGTTATTAGTTGGATGAGTAAGCAGAAACCTATGGTCACTTTGTCCACTACTGAAAGCTAAGTACATGGCAGCAACTCATGCTTGTAAAGAAGCCATTTGGCTTAAGAAATTGTGTTCTGATGTTGGGTTTGATGTAGGGAAGATTACTATTTGTTGTGACAGTTAGAGTGCCATATGTTTTGAGAAGAATCCTACTTTCCATGCAAGGACTAAGCATATTGATGTCCAGTACCATTTTGCTTGTGACATGGTAAAGGATGGGAAGGTAAACTTGGAAAAATTTGAAACTTTGATGAATGTTGCAGATTCCTTGACAAAACCTGTGAGCACAAAGAAGTTCAGATGGTGTTCAGAGTCTATGGGCCTCACGGCCCCTAGCAATTAAATCATGGTGTTGATACTCCCTTTGCTCTTGCAAGGTGTTTGACAAGTGGGAGAATGTTAAGAAAAGTGTCTCAACCTTGCAACTTCAAAAGATTACTATTCTTCCCAGTTTTGGTCTTTTTGAATACCCTTTATCTTGGAGAATGATCTGGAAGCTTCAAAGTTTCCAAAAGTTTCCAAATGAGCTAAAAATAGTGAGACTTACTATTTTTAGTAATTCCTTCAATTGAGCTTAGATTGACCTAAAATTTTTCCTAGAAGGTGCGGAACATATAAGTGAACATCTCAGGTGAGTTTCGTCTCAAGATCATATTAGGATTGCAAGATATTAAAGTTTTTGTTTTTTGAAATTGCTGAAAAAGTTTTGAACTCAATTATCAAAATAAAAACTTCTCTAAACATATTGAAAACTAGTGTAACTAGCATATCCAATTATAGGGTGATAGAGCACTTCACGAGCTTTCTGACGCATAAAACAGTTCATCAATCTGACACCCAGATCAAAAGTTATGGCCTCTCAAAGTTGGACCTTCTATTTTGGGAAATGTAAAAACATGTTGGACACATAAAAGAGCTGTAAAGGGGAGAGTTACAAATGTTGGTGTGTGGTTTGGTACATCACAAGGCATCTTTGATTGGAGATAATTTGGGTGCCACTTTTGGGTGGTTTTAGCTCATGGTTTTGTAATTACTGTTGGCAGTGTACTATATTGTATCTCCTATTTATCAGAAACTTGAGATGGAGGTTGTATGTAAGAATCTTATAGATGTCAAATTACCTCCTGGATCTTTGGTTGGATATACTCCTGTAAAAGCTTGCTTTGTAAGTATATTGTAATCTTCGTGATTCCTAAATAATATATTGGGCGTCTTTGGAGTGGGGTTTTTTACCTGAAAGGGTTTTCCCCAAGTATATCTTGTGTTGTGAGTTTTGTGTTTGCATTTGAAAGTTGTTATTATCTTTCTGTTAATGTGCATCTTAATTTGTAACTATAAAAGAAAAATTTGCATAAATATTTCCTCATTAGGTCAGTGTAGGAAGAGTTTTCTGCATACCTTGCTTCCCTTCATAAAGGTCACCAAAGAAGTGGTTTTGTTATGCGAAGTTCTTAAGAGGGTCAAAATGAGGTTTTAAGCCTAGGAAAGAAGGCTTGCAAAATAGGGTATCATTTGTAACCCTTGAAGATTCAGTGAAATCTTATTGAAGGTTGAAGAAGTACATTGTACTCAATCTTTCTCATCATACTTTGCATCAGCTTCTTTTGGATTGTCCCTATCTATCGTTGTTTGTTAGTTATGCTCTGATCATCATAAAACTAGGGTTTAATGCATATTTGACCTAGGGTTTGATAAAAAGGCTTGATTAAATCATATATTTCCATAGCACTCTTGATTACAAGATATGAAGCTAATTCCACCTCCATTTGGTAGTGATTTGGCTTGGTCTTGTTCTTGAATGTTATTGTGGAAGAGGGTTTGATCTAGTGTGCATGCTAGCTCTCATCATTCATCTTTTTCATACATATCATTTTGGTGAACCTGTAGCTTCAAGAATTTACATCTTGCTGAGTGTTGAATTTAGATCTTGCATTTATTCATATCATACTTATCATTATTCATTGGAAGATCTTGCATAATCTTGAAAAAAATGAAAAAATTAAGCATTCTAGGCTAGAAAAAGGCATAGTTTTGCATTGCTTTCATTGCATATGATAGGAAGATTTAAATTTTTTATTTTTACATTAGATATGACCCATATTATAGTATACAATCATTTCATGGTGTTGTATCTTGTATTTGAAGATTTCATTTGCTAGGGTTTTGTTGAAATTATTGCATGTTTCCTAAAACCTATGTTAGTGTGAATAGGGATATTTCCTAACTAGTTTCCCTTGTGAGAATAATTCATATTATTTAACTATTTATTAGTTAAATAATATTCTCACATAATTCACATGTTATGTTGGCTTAGTGAGTCTTCTAGATGTTTTTAGTTGTTTCTAACTGTGTCTAGTTGTTGCTAGGTCTTGATAGTTGCCTTATAGTTGTCTTATCCCACACATGTGCTCTAGTTGTCACATGTCATAGGATTAAGATACTTGTCACATGACTACAACATCTTATCTCTCATCCTTGCCTTTATAAGTAAGGCTCTCATGTACATTGTAACATAAAATGAACAATTTTGTATTCATTAATAGAATAGAACTATTATCTCATTGTCTCTCTTGTGCTATCATGAAGTCCTAGATCTTGGGTGGCTCCTATCATAGCCAACTCTTACATGGTATTGGAGCTCTCTAGGTGGAATCTCTTCTTATTAGCCAAATTTTTGAGAGATTTGAATGTAAATTCATGGTGGATGTTGATAGTTAAGTATGCTCTTCTCTTGCATCAAATGATAACCTAGAGAATCAGAAAGACTTGATGGAAAAACTAGAATTGTGAGGGTTTCCTCTTTATGCCTTATATTGTAGGTTTATTTTGGAGCATGCTGCTACAAATCTAAGTACTCCATTATGCTCAAGAGGTCCAAGATAGTTGAGATCACCTTTTGTTTCATCCAGATCAGACACTGAAGGCTAATTCTATGAGGTTTTCAATTCAGAGAATGGATATCTGATCTGAGAGGCAACTATAATTTCAGAGTAGTTTGGGTAAAAATTGACACTACCATTGCATCTAGAAGGTGTCTAAACCTATAGATCGACTATAAAATCACCCAAATTAGACAAAATTGCACCAAAAGGCAAATTATTTTTGCCTCCTACCCTCCGTACAGATTCTACAAAATATTCTTTGCTCCTACATGTGCTACGTAGGCATTAACAGATTTTGGTGCATATAGAAGGTATTAAAATCTAATTTTTAATTATATTCTTCAGATTTTAAAATTAAAAAAAAATACAAAAACAAATTTCAAGCGTTGCAGATTATTTTTTTAAGGGTACATAGGTACCCTATGTGGCAAGTCTATAGACCTAGCCATGCGGGCCTTAGTACCAACCCACAGACCTAGCCTAGCAAGGAGCCATAGGACTCAAGCTAGCTAGGGTACGACCCCTGCTAGACCCTATGCCAAGGGCTGTGTGGAGGGGTCTCTACCCCCCACAGATCTGTTTAACAAATAGACTTCAACCTTTTTATATTTTAAATCTGTAGTTTAAAAACCTTCAGTGGTCACAAATTTCCAGTGGCGACCACAAAACAAGCTTCAACCTTTGCAAGTCAAATCAGCAAATTTTAATATATATCCATAGACTTAAACAAAACAACGACGGATCTCCACAGGAATATTCCCTTATACCCTGACATGCCACCTAATTCAGTAAATCAACGATTTTCTACTGGTGGTTTCATCCCTATAATAGGTGGTTTTCAATCCAAAAAGTAGTTTTCTATTTTCCATGGGCAATTTTACATGCAAAAATAACAGTTCTGGCCTATTTTCAAGGTGGTTTTGCTGTTAGAAGGTGGTTTTGTTCTGTATAAGTAGTTTTTTGAACCAGAGAGTAGTTTTCCAGCCAGGTGGCATTTTTTCTTCCATCAAAAGAATATTCTGGCCATAGGAGAATATTCCATTAGACTAAGATGACATCATCACTGCATCAATAGTGACGTCAGTAACAGGCCCCCTTTTAGCCCTAACAGGGTGATTTTTTCTGGGAGCCATAACTTTTCACCATGATATCAAAAATTGGCAAATGAGATATTTATTGAAAGCTGGTTATGAGCACTTCACAATGGTGCAAGTAGTTTCTAAGATTTTGCTAGAGGTGTTAGATACAACTGTTTGAAGCTAGATCTTGCATTTTCACTCCTGAGCTCACAAATTTTGCTGGCCACTTTATCAAAATTTCAACTTTTTATAGGCATTGGAAAGGTATTTATGTACTCTACAGTTCTATCCATGCCATTTTTCTAGATTTTTCTTTAGAAATTATATTTTCAGTTTGAATCTCTTTGGGTACATATCACTCATAGATTGGAAAAGAGTTGAAATTGGTGGTTGTTTTGGTTTAAGGGGATTCAATTATAGTTTTGATTGGGTTTGTGCTTTGATATAGCTTCTTGTTCTCTTCTTTCCCTCTACATAATGGATAAATCAAGGGTTCCATTGTTAACACCTTATAACTATGCAACTTGGCGTCAACATGCATGGAATGCCCTAATGGATCTTGGACATTCTCTATATGTTGAAAACAAGATACATGAACCAATAGATGATAAGGAAATGATAAAATGGATGATTAAGCATACAAAAGCTCTTGGACATCTTCATATTTTCATTTCCCTAGATTTGTTGTTTCAGATTGATGGATGTACAAATTCACATGATGCTTGGGATAAGTTGAAAACATTGTATGGTACAACATATGAAGTTAAAGATTATCAAATTGATAATGAATTGATGAGACTTGATCCTAAGAACTTTAGCAACATCTAGGATTACATAACTAAGGTTAATGATCTAAGAGCACAATGTAAAGCATGTGGTATTGAGAAAAAGGACATCTAGTTGATCTACAATGTGTTGAATAAACTTGGTCCTCATTATGCAACTTTTGTTTTTAGCTTTCAAACTCATAGCATAACTACAGGATTTTCTTTCACTATGCCCTCATTTGCATATTTTTTTGAGATGTTAATGCATGAGCAACAAAAGCTTCTTTCTATGGGTATCATTAAGCTATCACAAACTTATGCTTTGATGATTGGACAACCTAAGGAACAAAAAGATTTAGGTTTTTCAGACAAGAAACAAAGGAAATCTAAGAAAAATCTACAAATAGATCAAGCACAAAATTCATCTAAGAAGGAGAAGCCTATATGTGGTTATTGTATGAAATTAGGGCATGATGAACATAATTGTTTTAAGAAATAGATTGACATGTTGATGCAACTTGTTCAAAAGAACAAGCTTGCATCACTTGATTCTTCTTTTACTCCTTCAACATCTACATATCCTAAACATTCTGAATCAGGTCATGCAAGGAAAGCTAAGGAACCCAAACATAAAGGTAAAGCACTTTGTGCAAGTATAATTTCTACATCAGGTAAATGGCTTCTTGATTCAGGTGCTTCTCATCATGTGGCTTCTTCCAAGGATATGTTTTCTTCATTTGAGTCATGTGATATGCCACCTATCTTGATGGGTAATAACACATATATGAATGTAATTGGGAAGGAAACCATTGATATTGGTGAAGGTACTTTCAATGATGTACTTTGTGTGCCTTCTTTGACCAATGATCTTCTTTCCATATATCAAATTACTCATAGTGGTACAAGGAAGATAGTGGAGTTCACACCTGAGTTTGTTATTATCAGAGACTTGGAGAACATAGAGCTAATTTCTATTGGGGTGGTTGATCATACATCTCGGCTATACACCTTTCATGGTTTCTCTTCTAATGATGATTAAGATTTGTTGGCTAACATTCACACTCCTTGTGTTAATCATATTTTAGAGGAGAAGTTTGGTCACTTGAACCTTGGTATTCTTTCCTCTTGATTAGTTCTTGAGACATGTGCTACACTTCCATCTTCTCCACTTCCTTCTTCTTTAGAGTTCAATGCTTTAGTTCAGTAGGATGCTTCTTGTCTTTCAGATACAACTTTGTGGGATGAGTATTTGATAGGTATTTCAGATTTTTTTTCTGTCCCATCTTATAGATTTGGAGGACACATTTGAGGGGTTATCTCTCCTCTTTGATGATATTCATAGCACAATTGTTTTCAACCCATCTTTCTCTTTGGAGCTTGATGATTTTTAGTTTCCACTTGATCCTAGATTGTCAATTTCATTAGCAAGGCTTGAGACTCTTGCTATGATTGTGGTATCATTCAGCATCAACATGGAGATACATGAACAATTTTCAGAAACATCATATTTCATGAGTCTTCTTCCCTCATCTCTTGTTTTGGAGTTGAATTTTCTTCGGCATACACAAGTGGATTGGTTTTTTCCCAAGGGGAGGAATGTTGTTTGCAAGTTTTGGATCTTATTTGGTCTTCTTCTTTGAGCATTCACCATCAGTACAGGATCTACTTCATTATGGAGGGGACATCTTGTCTTATTATTTCCTCTTATGAGGGGGGCTATTGATTGTATATTTGTGATGGATGCTGTATTTGTGGGGTCTTGATTCTTCTATCACTCCATCACTTATATATGTTTTTTTGTATGCATTCTCACTTTTGGAGATTTTTTTCCCATGAGGTTTTCTCCTTTACTCCACTTGAGACTTGTTTGTACATGGGTACCTAACACGGCCTAGTAGCCAGGACCCATCCATCTTTACATTTGTGCATTAGTTAGCTTCTCCCTGAGTTGCACTTAAGGGGGCTGTTAGTGTGAATAGGGATATATCCTAACTAGTTTCCCTTGTTGTGAGAATAATTCATATTATTTAACTATTTATTAGTTAAATAATATTCTCACACATAATTCACATGTTAAGTTGACTTAGTGAGCCTTCTAGATGTTTCTAGTTGTTTCTAGTTTGGTCTAGTTGTTGCTAGGTGTTGATAGTTGTCTTATAGTTATCTTATCCTACACATGTGCTCTAGTTGCCACATGTCATAGGATTAAGACACTTGTCACATGACTACAACATCTTAGCTCTCATCCTTTCCTTAATAAGCAAGGCTCTCATGTACATTGTAACATAAGATGAAAAATTTTGCATTCATTGATAGAATATAATTATTCTCTCATTGTCTCTCTTGTGCTTTCATGAAGTCCTAGATCTTGGGTGGCTCCTATCATAGTCAACTCTTACAACCTACTCAATTTCAAAAGCTAGGGTTCGTAGCCAAAATCTTGTTTCAGATTTTTCTGCCATCTTAAACATTTCAATTCAGATCTAACATTAATTTGTAGAATATTTCATTGCTCATTTGAAAAATTTGCATCATTTCATACCTTGGTTTGAAAATTCACATGTTTGTAATTACATGTATTGTGTATTTCAACATAAGGAATTTGACATCTTTTTAACATTTCTTTGTAAGAAATTTTAAAAATGTCTATATTACCTTTTGTGTAGCACTTTTAACATCTTGATCACTTTGTTTGTAGTGACACTAGTGTGTTTTTTTCTTTCCAAAAAGCTTCAAAAACCTGATCTCCTCAAACTAGTGTTGTGGTGTACAAAAGTCTCATCATATTGGGTATACTTGATAAATGAATAGATCTTATTGTACATTGTTGTTCCAAGACATTTTATTATGACATCTTCATGTCATTTCTCTTTAGTATGTTTGCATGCATATAACAAAGATCTTGATTTTCATAGATTCATAACCCTCATGGGTGAGCATCCTTTAATGTTAGAAAATCTACCAAATTCATCTCCTTGAATACTCATGAGAAAGATGATTATGAAAGCTCCTATTCTTCTATTACTACTATAAATCATGATAATGCCTTGGATCTAATATTTAAAGTATATGATGATGATAATTCCATGATTCATCCTACTCCTCCTTTAGTTGAATGTTCAAGCACCTTGGATATCACTAAGGAAGTGAAGACCCTCAATCTTCCTCCTTTGGCTGAATGTTCAAGTACTTTGGACATCACTAAGAATGCAAAAACCATGAATAGTTCTCCTTTGTTTGCATGTTCAAACCCCTTAGACACCACTAAAGATACAATCATCACCAACCCCTTAATAGCATTGTACCTTCCCTTTGTTCCAATGCTCTCCCTTTAAGAGACTAAACACTGGTGGATGAAGAAAGGTCTCTCACATTAAATCCTTTAGGGATGGATGTTGAGTTTAATCAAAGTAAAAACAATGTTAATTCAATCATCATTAATAGACTTATTCCACCCACTAAGGGGATAATGGATAAGTGCACTAATGTGCCTCCTCACTTCAAACCAGTGATCACGGTTTAAGGTGCTCCAACACCACCTCGACCCCTAGGTTACACTCTAAATTTTGCAAAACAAATTACTCAAGGAAATCAAGCATATCAAAAAGTGTCACAACAACCCTATTACAATGCAGTTGCTCACACATACAATAAGTGAAATAATAAACAAAGTAAACAACATTTGAACACTCTAATTGCTTTACCAACTTCTCAACCTATGCTTCCTCAACCACCTCATCTTACTCATAAGTTTGTTCAAGATTATGATCTTGTTGAGTAGCTTTGTGCTACTCTAGTTAAGATCTCTCTCTGGGAACTCATACAATCATCACCTACATACCATGGAATTCTCCAAGAAGTTTTACAAAAGGTGATTGTATGACTTGCTATTAAGCCTAATGATATAGTAGCTTTGTTAGATTGTATGCATGTGACAAAAATAGATATTATTTTTCAACAACATGAATTAACGTCAATTGAAGTTCAAAATCAATATGATCCTCTTATAATATTTATCATAATAAATAAAAAGTTGATAAAGCAGGTTATGGTTTTCAATGGATCGACTCTTAATGTTTGTGGCATTGATTTTCTACATAAAATCAAGGTTGATACATCTTCAATCAAACTGGATAAACTTAATATTCATGGCTTTGATAATGTTGGTCGACAATCCTTAGGTACTATAACTTTACCCATAGAGATTGGACCCGTGCCATTATCTATCCTTTTCCATGTCATGCCTAGTGCACTTTATGATCCTCGGTAAACTATGGATTCATGTCATGGGGATAGTTCCATCTACCCTTCATTGATTAGTAAATTTTATTTATGAAAGTAAACTTCACACCATTGAAACTAATCTGGAGCCGAAAAGTTGTTTATAGATTGAAACACAAAAATAAGTTATCAATCATAAGACTTTAAATAATTTAAAAGTTGATTCATCAATACCTCTTGCCATAGATAATGTTGTGCAAGATGCTACACCATCATTGAATGTACTTTTTTGTGATGATCGAGGTTCATTAGATTTCACTCCTTCCTTTATGGGGGAATATAAACTTAATAACTTTGGTCTTGACACATCAAAAGTTGCTTCGATCTCATCCAAGCAATCTTTGGAACTACCTAAGAGACCTAAAGTTTCTTTAGTAGAAAACAAAGACAATACTTTCACTTACACTACAGAATATGAGACTTATGAGGCCCTGCCTTATTCTAAAAATATGGAGTCTCTCTATGGTTGTGGATTTAAAATCCTTTACAAAAATTGTAACTACATAGGTAATGGTTGTGGTGTAAACCAACAAGGAATTAAAGTACCCTTAGAAGCTGTTGCATATAGCTCTTCAGTTGGTATTAGATACCATTCTTTGAAGCCCACCAAAGCCTATCATTGCCCTACTCTTAATGTTAATACAATATCAACAAGTTCAAGAATAAATATGATATATCATGAGATGATAGACATGGATTGTCCGCTATGAAGTATCCTATTGAACAAGGTAAGTATTTCTCCCTCATTAAGCCACACTCGTTGTATCACCTATTCTAGTTGGTCTCAAGGATGGCCTCCTCCTAGATATATATGTTAATAATGTTGTGTTGTGCTCCCTAGTATTGTGTTAAATGTTGTTTAGGTCTCCTTGGATGACCCTTGATATTCTTGTAAGGTCAAGGATACAAGGAGCCCACCTCTATTGTGATACTTCTTCTATTTGTTTCTCTATTCTTCTATTCTCTTCTCTCTTATTGCAATTGTTGTGTGTGGTGCTTTGGGGGCATAATATTGCAAATGATGTATTGGGGCCATCTTCCCACATTGTAAAACTAAATCACTTTTGTCTCCTCTCATTTTTCATGTTTTCATTCTTCAAGTGGCTCTACTAGTCAGCAGATGATGAAAACAAATAAATATTGATAAGGACCGTGCGTCCCTACAACAAGAAAATAAAAATGGACCTAGTCCATATATGAAGATGGGGTTGATATGTTACTAACGCTTGACTAGTAGAATCCCCTCATGCTGTGATCATGTATCATATTGTGAAATTGTTGTAACAAACCTTTGCAATACTCTAATATGCTTCTATGCACTTTAGATTTTTTTGTATCTCACCTTGTAGTTACACTTAGTTTTGAGATACCTAAAGTATAATCTCATGGCTATACTCAGTTTCAAACCTGCAAGTGTAGTCTTGGCCTATTAAGTGATATGTTAATTGATCTAGTTGTTATCTTAGAATAGATTTTCTAACCAAAGCTTATATATTGTTGATTATGTTAGCAAATGATATTGATGTGTTTGTGGGAAGATTCAGTGATTGCTAGCACATGTCACTATTAGGGCATGGGCTTTGCAAAAGCTCTTGTTCCCTTGCGTGTTTTCAACTTTACCTTAAACATGATTGCTACCAGCAAGTGGGAGCAACCACTTTAAGGTGGGGCCATGTATTGTGGTTGATTATTTTAGACATTATTGATAAAGCGTGTTTGCGTATGCTTCCTTTTCAATGTAAGACATCTACAAATGTAGGTGTGGTTGTGTACTTTGTTTTGTTTTGTATATACCTCCTTTTCACTATAAGACATCTGTAGATGCATGTGGGGTTGTGTTGTTCTCAAAATCAGCTATGCTCATTTTTGTAGACAACCCCTACGAAACTTGTACATTTCGTAGTCTACACTCTAAGTTCACTTATAAAGGCAAGTCCTCTTGGCCTTGCATGAAGTCTTCTAATAGTATTGAAATAGTTTGTGATGTTCTCCTAGGTTGATTCCTCAAAAATTGTGAAAATCACAAAAATCGACTAGGTCGTAAGCTTGTCAAAATATCAGTTTTGACTATTTTGGGGTGTTAGAAAGTTTTTTTATTTTCACATGCAATAGCAGTCAAAATTACCACTCTTACATGTGTATTGTTGTGAAACATGCAATGTCAACCAAAACTACTGCCGATGCATGTTTTAATTGTCTTGTTTTTTATAAATATGCATGAGTGGTTAAAACCACCGCCCATGCATGTTTCAAGTTTTTGTTTTCACATATGCAATAGCGGTTAAAATCACTGCTCAGGCATATGTTTCCTGTAGTAATTTGAAATGTAAAGGCAGTCATATTAGCCACTTCAGCATGTTCCTAGTTTGTGTAGTGTCGGGGTTTTTTGCAGCTCTGACATATCCCGCTAAATCCATGAACTTGAAGTTAGAATTAATGCCACTCGTGCCATGTTTAATGCACAACTTTTAAATCCTTTTTAAGTGTTTCATTTTCATTTTAATTTGCTTATCATTTATTTTTGAGACCTCCAACGAGATATACCTCCTTGATACCAGTCTTCCTCATGAAGCTCGCATAGATTTTGGATCTAAGCATATCTTGCCTCCATGACTGCGTTTAGGGTTTCACTTTTTTGACCAGGTAAGTCTTGGTTTTTTATTCTTATTTTTGTCTTAAAGACTAGGGTTTTGGCATATGAAATCTATATTTACTTTTGTTTTGATTTCTCTTTTATGGATTAGTAAAATTGTATCATCCATATATGTTTTTCTCCATTTTTTTTAAACCCTAGTTTTTGTTTTGTTTTGAATGCATTTGTTTCAATGGGTCGGAGTTTTTACCGCCCATGTTAAACTTAGGTTTTTTCCCAGTTTCCTAATGCATATGGGGACAATGAAAATCGCCATTGATACACGTTCTCATCCTTGCAATGTTGATATTTCATGTAAGGGCGGAACTTTTCGCCATCCCTACATGAATTTGCATGTTTTTCCTTTGGATATGTAATGTTGGGGGTTTTCCTCGCCTTCGCATCTCTTTCATGTGGTCTTCCTTATATGTAAGGGTAGTTAAAACTGTCACCCTTACACAAACTTTGCATTACCTACCAATGTGCATTAGCGACCAAAACTCCCGCTCTTACGTATATAACTCAGAGTTTCTGAAACACCTACAGTCTTTCTGATCGACTATACATTAAATTTTTTCCTTCAACATGCATCGGCAGACCTTTTCACCACTTCTGCATGTGCCTTAAACTTGCAAATCTATCCTCATGCGTAGTCGGCAAAAATTGCCACCTGGACATGAAAATGTTTTCCCCATTATGCAGGGTCAGAAAAATTGCCACCCTGACACCTGCCATTTATCCCTCAAATGCAAGGGCAGCAAATTTTGCCGCCCGTGCATTCATTCTCTCAATTTTCTCTAACTCTGAGAGATTTTCAAATTTATTTTCCCGAGCCTGCTTTCCTCCGTTTTTTCAACCTTCATGCACTCTAGCCCTTTCAAGCTTATCCCATTAGTCATGATCATCGACATGCAATTTTCCCAGATTGCCAGTATTTCCCCTAATTGCATGATCATGGCTTTTTGTTGCAGTTTCCACTGCAGATTTTCTCGCTTCGTCGACATCCTTCTGGTGTTAGTTTTTTCAGATGACTGAGCTATCTTTGAAGAAGTCAAAAGTAATGAAGTATAAGTATCAGGGTGTGTTTTCCAATCACCGCGGTTACCTCCAATGTTGATGACATTTGGGATACAGAGATTGGCCATGTAGACATGGTTGAGTTTGTGGAAAGAACTAAGTCTGATAACCCTAGTTCTACAATGAAGAAGATTGTTGATAGCAACATTCACTTGGTGTCATCTTTCTTGGTGGCAGCTCATAATACAGAGTTTGTTCTTCAATGTGCTCAGTTCTACAACATAGACACTAGGGCAGTGGTGGATACAAATGGGAATGTGATCATCAGATTGGATCCAAAATTCATTGATAAAGTTTTCATGTGTCCTGCTGCTACAGAAGTTATGAAACTAGATTTTGCTAAGGCTCAAAAAGAATATGACAAGAATTCTGAGAAGGCTAAGAAGACAATTAACGCCAAATGGCTTAAAACTTCAAGGTCAAACTTATCCAGGTGGCCGAGGAGTTTCTCATAACTCTTCTTAGTAGGATAAGGGGGCTAGCTTCTTCCTCTCTTTTCCATGAATGGATGTACCCTTTTATCAAGGTTATACTTCAAGGCAAGCAATCCATCTTTTAGGGTGAACAAATCAGCAATGCTCTGAATGAGCAATTGACTAAGGTATCCACTACTTTAAAATTCTATATGACTTCTTACCTTGTGTATATAGCAGCCTCAATGAGGATCTTTCTGGGTTTGACATCCAAAGGAGATAGGAGAGTGGTTCCTGTGTATCAATACTATCCTCAACTGGCATTGAAAGGTTTTATTCACCACTTTAGGAGGGTAAATGATGCTTTCTTCACAGTGTTCTTGTGTCTTTTTGACCCTCAGTTAGAGCAAAGAAGAGTTTTAGATGAAGTTTGGTCACTTGTGAGTGATTATGGGTTCATGTTCTTATAATTTCAGACTTTCTCATATTTATGGGTTGGCTTTTTCCAAGGTTATTCTTATATGTTGCCGAGGTTTCCTTCAGATAAACTTGTTCTGATGGAGTTATGTAGACAAATGATTGTTGTACATAATAAGCAAATAGAACTCAAGAAACCAAGATTCAGATTTCCAATTGAAATTGGCAGGTTTTCAGTGTCAACTGCCACAAAGGCTAGAGCCATGGAGATTGAAATGCAGTTAGTGACCATCAAATAGTTCAAACAAAGACCAAGGTTTGATTACAGGGGTGTAAAAGACAAGATCAAAAGGAAGACCTAGTTTCATGAACCAATGGTTGAAGACATTTGGGTGGACTTGAGGATAGAAGAGGATATCAGAAAATTGGACTATAGCAGGTTACCTCTAGAATAGATTGAGTATCTAGGATTGGCTGATTTTCCTAAAGAGCTGGTGGATGATGAAGAGCTGATTGATCCTAGGTATAACACTGAATAGATTGTTGGTTCTCCTCTTTCACCTATTCAATGGTCTCAAAAAGAATTAACTTCTTTAAGGAAAAGATTTGAACCTATATTAGCCAACACAAACAAGTGGTTAGAAAGTAAGGGAATTGCTTTGAAACAATTCCTTACTGGATCAGAGACTGAAGTCCAAGAACAAATAGACAAGAAGGTGGAGAATAGGACAAAGAATAAAAGTGACATTCCATCTTCAAGCCACATAAACCTAGGATCAAATTTGTGTCAAAGAAGTCAAAGGCTATAGAGAAAGAATCTAAGGTAGAAGAAATGGAAATTGAGAAACAGAATACTGATGAGCCAGCTATCGAAGAAATGGAGGTTGAAAATAGATCAATAGAAGAGATGGGAGAAGAACAAGGAGATGAAGTTTTGTCTCCACAAAAGGATGAAGTTTTGTCTCCACAGAAAGAGCTAAGTTTGATAACCCTAGTTCTGCGATGAAGAAGATTGTTGATAGCAACATTCACTTGGTGTCATCTTTCCTGGTGGTAGCTCATAATACAGAGTTTGTTCTTCAATGTGCTCAGTTCTAAAACAAAGACACTAGGGTAGTGGTGGATATGAATGGCAATGTGATCATCAGATTGGATCCAGAATTAATTGATAAAGTTTTCATGTGTCCTGCTGCTACAGAAGTTGTGAAACTAGATTTTGCTAAGTCTCAAAAAGAATATGACAAGAATTTTGAGAAGGCTAAGAAGACAATTAACACCAAATGGCTTAAGACTTCAAGGTCAAACTTATACAGGTGGCTGAGGAGTTACCCCAGAAGTGATTTTATTGAGGAGGTTGGTGATCTGATAACTCTTCTTAGTAGGATAAGGGGGCTGGCTTCTTCCTCTCTTTTCCATGAATGGATGTACCCTTTTATCAAGGTTATACTTCAAGGCAAGCAAGCCATCTTTTAGGGTGAACAAATTAGCAATGCTCTGCATGAGCAATTGACTAAGGTATAAACTACTTTCAAATTCTATATGACTTCTTACCTTGTGTATATAGCAGCCTCAATGAGGATATTTTTGGATTTGACATCCGAAGGAGATAGGAGAGTGGTTCCTGTGTATCAATACCATCCTAAACTAACATTGAAAGGTTCTATTCACCACTATAGGAGGGTAAACGATGCTTTCTTTGTAGTGTTCTTATGTCTTTTGGACCCTTAGTTAGAGCAAAGAAGAGTTTTAGATGAAGCTTGGTTAGTTGTGAGTGATTATGGTTGCATGTTCTTACAATTTTAGACTTTCTCATATTTAAGGGTTGCCCTTTTCCAAGGTTATCCTTATATATTGCCGAGGTTTCCTTCAGATAAACTTGTTCTGATGGAGTTATGTAGACAAATGATTGTCATACATAATAAGAAAATGGAACTCAAGAAACTAGGATTCAGATTTTAAGTTGAAATTGGTAGGTTTTCAGTGTCAACTGCCGCAAAGGCTAGAGCCATGGAGACTAAAATGCAGTTAGTGACCATGAAACAATTTAAATGAAGACCAAGGTTTGATTACAGGGGTGTAAAAGACAAGATCAAAAGGAAGACCCAGTTTCATGAACCAATGATTAAAGACATCTGGGTGGACTTGAGGACAGAAGAGGATATCAAAAAATTGGACTATAGTAGGTTATCTCTAGAACATATTGAGTATCTAGGATTGGCTGATATTCCTAAAGAGCTGGTGGATGATGAAGAGCTAATTGATCCTAGGTATAACACTAAACAGATTGTTGGTTCTCCTCTTTCACCTATTCAATGGTCTCAAAAAGAATTAACTTCTTTAAGGAAAAGATTTGAACCTATATTGGCTAAGACAAACAAGGGGTTAGAAAGTAAGGGAATTGCTTTGAAAGAATTCCTTACTAGATCAGAAACTGAAGTCCAAGAACAAACAGACAAGAAGGTGGAGAATAGGACAAAGAATAAAAGTGACATTCCCTCTTCTTCCAAGCCACATAAACCTAGGATCAAATTTGTGTCAAAGAAGTCAAAGGCTGTAGAGAAAGAATCTGAGGTAGAATAAATGGAAATTGAGAAACAAAATACTGATGAGCCAGCTACCAAAGAAATGGAGGTTGAAAATAGATCAACAGAAGAGATGGGAGAAGAGCAAGGAGATGAAGTTTTGTCTCCACAGAAGGATGTACCACAGGATATGGGAGTCTCTTCTCCTTTGTCTAACATACCTATTTCAGTTCCTCTGTCTGTTTCACCTATTAACATCCCATCTTCAAAATCTCCATCACCCTCAAAAATAATTTCTGATAATCCTCAAATTGCTTTTGATGATGTTCTTCATTCTTCTAGGTTCATTCCTAGTCTGTCCTCCTCATCTTTTGATATTGGAGATTCTTCAATATTTGATCACTTTGTATTGGGTTCTGAGCAGGTTTCAAATGTGAATGTGTCTGGTACAGTGTTTACTAATACTCCACCTATTGTTTCTACTTCCAGTGCCAATACAGTTCCCATAACACCAACAATGGAACCGGATCCGAATGTGGGTACTTCTGTTCTTCCTCCATGGTTGTCAGCATATACACTTAAAAGAAAGAAACAAGCCATCTGTCCAGATGACTTTGATTTAGGTAAGCTGGTGCCTATTAAGACTAAGACTCCAAAGAAGCCAAAAAGTCATTCAAGAGTGTTGGGAGACAAAGGGCACAAATTTGTGGAGATTGCAAGGCCCCCACAGGATGCTACCATAGAAAATTTTATATGAGTGATTACTCTATTTCTAGAATTGAGCTGGGCAAAATAACACATGAGAGTGCAAAGAATGACATGCAATTAGCAATGGATATTTTGATTCAGAAGTTTGATAAAGAAAAAGAGATGAAAGATCATTATAAAGCAATGGTAGAGTAATTGATTGCAATAGTAAGGAAGATTACTTTGAATTCAAAATTAGTGACTCCTGAGGCCATTTCTATTGAGGATCCTATCATCCAGAAAGCTTAAAAGACTCACCTTAAGGGAAAAGTGTTTGAAGAATATTTGGAAAGGATGCGCACATAGGGAATCTCTCTTCTTACAGAGCTAGCTGAGAAAACAAGCAAAATGGAGAAAATTAGGGCAGAACTTGATGATTTGATTGATGCTATTTCTCAGGATATTGAGCATTTAGAACAGAATCATGATAAGTGGGTAGAAATGAGGAAGTTGAAAATAAGTTCTTTGATATCAATTAGTGTTATTCCAAATCAGGATTCATATACTAAGACTAAGGAGGCATTGACATATCAGAGCCAGGTGCTGAAAGATCTAATCAATGACTTAGAAACTGCAAGGAAGCTGAGTGACCAAAGTGATGTTAGTCTCTTACACAAGTTGGAGGAGTTACCATGCAATTTGGTGTCAAAGGATAATCAATTTCTTTCTGTAGAGGAGATGACCCAGGAATTTGAGAATATGTTTTAGAAGGAGTTTGAGGACAAAATATTTTCAGTAGCCTCCGTGGATAATATTCTTGATAATCAGTTAACTTTGGATAATCTAAAGGCCAATTTAACTAGCCATGCAAAATCAATTACCATAGTCAGAGATGCAATAGTCAAAGCCCAGATGATTTTTAGGAACATGGTTAGTTCGGATAGTTTGGGGATGCAAGCTGTGTTTACTATGTATGATTGCTACATGAAGAAAGAAGGCAGTGCAAGTTGAAGCAGCTTTGTTATCACTTAGTTTATTTTCTATTTTTTAGATGTACTTTTGAAATAATTTTGAACATATTTACATGTACTTTTCTCATATGTAATTACATGTAAAAACATAGGAAGTCCCAAATCAAAAAGGACTCCTTTGTTAGTTGTTCTTTTCCTATTTTTGCTCTTGGTTTCTCCTATAAATAAAGAGGACCCCCATTGTAATTATCATCTTTTACTGATTGAAGAGAAACTCTACCAAATTGAAGAGCATTTTGAGACTTTATGTTCAAATTGTAAATCATATTTTATCAAGTGAATAGAAAAGCAAGCGATCATTCAATCTTTGCATTGGAATAACTTGTGGTGTATTGGAAATTATTCTTATGTCCTTTTCCTTATACTATCTTATCTATTTGATCAAATTGTAGTGTGAGTGTGAAAAATCTGGGAGATATTCTAAAGCTGATTTTGGAGACTTTGTGCTACAACAATTATCTTTAGCTTGTGATTTTATGTTTTGAAGTAAAATATATTGGAAAGACTTTGAACTACTATTATCTTTTGTGATCATATGTTTTGTCATAGTATTCAGTGAAGACTTTGAGCTGCACCTTGCCCTACTTGATTCTAAATTGTAAATCAACAAAAGGAGCAACGATAGACTTTGTGCTCTCGTGAGTTTCTTGGTTATTTTGATTTGTATTGTAAAAGTGCTCTTTTATATTGTAAATATCATTTCTAAAAAAAGAGAAATGGATGACATGGTTTCACCCCGAAATTAGTTTTAGTGTAAATAAGTTTGTAATAGTTAATAGGGAACCTCCCCTTGCTGAGAGGAGAGATTTATCTCATTACACTGTAGTTGATATAACCATTTTGTCTTCAGTTAGTTGAAGACAAAATATTCACTCAACAGGTTTTGGTGACTCTACTAGGGAAGGAACGTGCAACTTGAAGCCTCACGCTCTGAGTTGAAGCACTATAGTTCTTTTCCATTGTTTCAAGATTTTTCAAAATTTTGTTGAGTACATGGCATTCTGGCAGACTCACGGTATACAAGAAGCAAGAGAGCTCAAGGTATTATTGATCATGTATTTGAGTTGATGCAGCAAAATAACTTTGGTCTTTTGCCTCCACGACCTCGACTTCAGCGAACTAGGAGTTTTCCTCCTACTAACACCAAGTCTCCAATAACAGGTGAAGCTTCTAGTTCTAGTACTAATAGAGTTTTGTCTGTTTGTATTCCATAGAGGTTTGTTATCCCACCCTTTAATCAGTGCACCATGGCAGCTCAAGGCCCTTGGGGTAACACTTTTGGTCCTTTGAATTTAACTCCATTGCATGAACTACCTCGTAGTTTGAGGAAGAATTTTCCTAAGTTCTATGGCAATGGGAAAGTCCACCCGGATGAACACACTACAGCTTTCTGCATAGCTTACGGTGTAATAGGTGTGGAACATAAAGATGTGGCAGTAAGACTTTTTGTGCAAGCATTACAAGGTGCTACTGCAGATTGGTTCTACCATCTCCAGGCCCAAACTATAACTGATTGGAATACCCTCAAAACCAAGTTTGAGGCTAGGTTCAAGCCTATAGAAGATGCACATGCCTTGTTGGCTCAGGTCACACAGATGAAGAAAGAGCCTCATGAACCCATGCAAGACTTCATCGCTAAGTTTAATAAGCTGAGAAAGGATTCTGACATCCGCTCAACCAATGGCGGAGAATCTCAAATGCTTTTTCATCAATACTCAGCTTCCTAAGGTAAGCTTTCTACTAAGATGGGTTGGTCTTGCTGATCTTCCTGCAGCCCAAACTTTAGCTACGGAGGTGGAAGATGATCTTATCTTTGTGGGTAAGATCAGAAGAGATTCTAACAGAAACAGAGGTCAGTCCTCTTCTGATAATTCTTCCATGAGCACCACATATCCTATGGTGCAAAAGCTAGTGAATGAATTGATAGCTCTGAAGAAACAAATGTGTCAAGGTATGTCCACTCCTTCCTATAGGGATATACCAAGGAGAACATTTCCCAATCATTCATACCAAAGCAACGTTGCCAGAAATCAAGGGCAACCAAATCGTCTTCCTCCTACCCAGGGGAAGCTCGCAATTGAAGCAGCATCGGTCAAATCAGCAGTTGGCTATTATGAAGCAGTAAATGGCAATTCCTACCAACCTGATTTAGATCAGGAGAATAATGCCAACCTCTTTATAGAAGGAGAAGAAGAGTTAGCTGGCAACTCTACTATTAGTTTTCTGAATTACCAAGATGAAGCGGAAAGAGAAGAAGAAGTGTATGATGGAGCATATGTTGTTTTTACCAGGTCCCAAAATAAGCCAAATCAACAAGTTGATAAAGGAAAGACAAGAGAGGAACCTCAGCCGGTTATCTCCATTGCCAAATGGGAAACTCCGTTGCCTTTTCAATCAAAGGACCCGGTTGCTAATAAACAAGTAAGTTCACCTAACCATCCTATCTCTCCTGCTTCTGTTCCTCAAACCAGTACTACTCTGAATAAAGCCTAGAATGATGGATTTTTTTCCTCTGTATCTAGTTCATTTCAGATTTTTGATAATATAGATCATGCTAGGAAAACCAAGATCCAAATGTCTAAGGTGGAGTACTTACAAGATAACCCTAAATAGTTTGATAGGTTAGCTAAATATGTGAAAAATAAGGCTGCCCCTATGGGGCAAGATTCTTCCAAAACCATCCATGACTCCTCTAAAAACAAATCTACCCAAAATAATTTAGTCACTACTCCCCTTGTTGCTCCAGGGAAAATAGAACCTTTCTATGTTTCTCTATTGGTCAATGGTCATAAGTTAAGCAATTATATAATAGACTCTAAAGCTTCTGATAACGTCATGCCTGCTAAGGTGGCAGACGTCCTTGGTCTCACCTTAACCAAGACCTTTGGGAGATGTTTCTCCATGGAAAATAAGCAAGTGCCATTATTGGGTCAAATCAAGGATGCCCAATTTGTATTTGCAGCCTTTCCGGACAAGAGGATCAAGATGACTGTCCTAGTGGCTAATGTTCCAGCTTCTTATGGTATTTTGCTTGGGCATAACTTCTGTAAAGATGTAGGCGGAGAACTGAATATGGATCTATCCAAAGCTAGGATATCTGTTAAAGGAGTCATGCAAAAGTTGCTTCCTGAGAAGGAAGCGAAATACATAGTCACCCAAACTGAAAACCTGAAAGCTCAGATTTTGTTCGAGTCTTTAGGTATGGGTAACTATTTCTTATCCATAGAAAATCTTTCTAGTTCATCTAATGAAGATTCAAACAATTTAGATGGAGAATCAGAAGAGTATTCAGATGAAAGTACAGATGAAAGTATAGTGATGCCAGATTCTTCCTTCACTAATGAAGAGGAATCTTTTGGTCTAAGAAATTCCAAAAAATCAAATTCTAATGAGGTTTGGGTTTTAGAATTTGATGGCAGTTGTTCTTCTACCGGTTCTAGTGCTGAAATTGTTCTGATAGCTCCACAAGGTGATATCTTCCCTTTCTCATACAAGATGCAATTCGACAATACCAATAATACCGTGGAGTATGAATCATTATTACTCGGCATGGAAGTTGCTCGGGTTAAAGGTATTAAAAATGTTCATGCTCAAGGAGATGCCGAACTAGTTATTTGCCAAGTGAGAAATTTATATCAAACCAAAAATGAAAGGTTGAGGCATTATCGCAATCATGTATGGGATTGCATTGAAGGTTTTGATGCTTTTGATATTTCTGTAGTGCCTAAAGAGTTTAATGATCGTGCAGATTCATTAGTTGTCTCCGCAACTCTTATGGTTCCCCATAAGGACTTCAAAGGTAACAAGTACACAATTGAGTTAGTTTTCTAACCAAGTGTACTAGATAATGCTGACCATTGGTAGGTGTTCAATGGTGATAATCAAATCATAGCTTTCCTAGAAAAGACAGATAGCTTTGATGAGCTCTATTTTGAAGGTAGTGAATCTCCACCATGGGAATATGTTTCCAAAATAGATTCACAAATTGGTGAAGAGTTTCTTCAACTAAAAGGGAATAAGATTCTAACAGGTTTGGTTTCCCTAGAAAAGCCATTTGATAAGCATGATAGATATGTAAAATAGCAGCAACAACTTAATTCAAGTTCATCTATGGAATTTGAACAAGTAAATTTGAGTTCTGAGGTAGATCCCAAAATGGTCAACATTGGGAAGTGCTGCACTGCCGATGAGAAATTCAAATTCACTACACTCCTTCTCTATTACATTGATTTTTTGGCATATTCTTATGATGATCTAAATTCTTTCAGACCCAAGGAGATTCAGCACGAAATCCCTCTCAAAGTTGGGTCATTGCCTCACAAGAAAAAATAGAGGCAATATAATCCCAAAATATCAGGTACTATTCTTTCTGAGATTCAGAAAATGTTGAATGCAAGAATAATCTTTCCTATTCATCATTCTACTTGGATCACGAATATTGTCCTTGTAAGAAAGAAGAATGGAGAAATCCATATTTGCGTTGATTTTAGGAATCTCAACCAATCTTCTCTAAAGGATAACTATCCCCTACCCATCATGGACCAAGTGTTGCAAACTATAACTAGTTCAGAGATGCTGTCTATGTTAGATGGTTTTTTAGGATATAATCAAGTAGAGGTTAGCGAAGCAGATCGGTACAAGACTTCTTTCACAACACCTTGGGGTACATTTGCATATCGTAGGATGCCATTTGGTTTAATCAATGCTAGCGCTACTTTCCAGAGAGAAATGGACCTCACTTTCAAAGATGAGATGGGGAAATTCATTATGGTATATCTTGATGACTTGACCGTTTTCTCCAAACAACATCAAGATTATGCATATCATTTGCGACAGGTGTTGGAAAGATGTTGACAAAATGGTATTTCTCTTAACCCTAAGAAATCAGTTTTTGGGGTTATAGAAGGGAAGCTTCTTGGTCACGTTGTGTCTAGAGAAGGTACTAAAATTGACTCAGAAAGAGTCAAGTCCATCCAGAGTCTTACTTTGCCTACTAGTAAGACTGCAGTTCACTCTTTCTTTGGAAAGGAGAATTTTTTGTGGAGATTCATTCCGGAATTCACAGAGAAAACCCATCACATTGTCAACATGATGAAGGGTAAGACTATTTTCCATTGGAATGAAGAACGTAAAGCAACATTTGAGGACATCAAGAGAGGCATAGCTAATGCTCCAGTTCTAGTTTGTCCTGATTATACCAAGGATTTCATAGTATACAGTTATGCTTCCGAGCCTACGCTCTCAGCCATTCTTGTTCAGTAGAATGAAGGTGTGGAATCTCCCATTTCATTTATGAGTTATCCTCTAAAGGCTCATGAATTGAAATACTCAAATATGCAGAAACACACTTATGCTGTGGTCAAGGTGGTAAAGCATTTCTGGTTTTATATTTTGAATTCACACACTGTTGTTTTGGTGCCAGACACAACAGTGAAGTCGATCCTGACTCAACAGGAATTTGGAAACAAAAGAGGCAATTGGATTGCCAAGATTCAAGAGTTTGATCTTGATATCAAACCTACCAAGCTTGTGCATGGCAGGGGTTTGTGCCAGTTGATTGCCGACAATGTACCAAAAGAAACAGGAGATGATGAAGAAGAAGTTAAGGATATGCCAACTGTTCTTTTTGTCACTACTATAGATGAGTGGTGTTGGCACTCGTTTTGACCTGGAGGCTGAGCTTGTTTGTTGGAGGGTTTCTTCCTTCAAACCCTAGGTGTTCCTGTTCATCGGCAAGAGCTTGGTCTATCGGCGAAGGATATTGTTGTTCTACCGATGGTGTTGGTCTTGCCGATAGGGGTAAGTCATGTATTCATCGGCAGGAGTGGGAGCTATCGGGTGAGCGGTCATATGTTGGGCCGACAGTGTAGTGTCTGGCCGATAAGATTCATCAGCGTGTGTCTTATCGAGGAAAGTGGGGTTGACGTTTGGCATCGGTAAGACTACTGTGATCGGCCAATGTGTTTTGTGGTTCGCCGATAGAAGGAAGTCACCCCGATGGGGAATGCCATCGGGATGACTTTGTGTTCGGTTTGACTGACGGTGGAGTATGTAGGATTTGGTGATCAGCAAGACTTTGGCTGTCGGGCTAGCCGTTGGAAGGTCCACCGATGGAGTGTCTCTGGCTGATGAGGGTGTCATCAGCGTAGGTCACACCGAGAGGGGAGCATGGAGTGGTCATCAGTGTGAATGGTATCATCGGCAGAGGATGTTTCTGCTTGGCCAATGGTTTTGGTCTCACCGATAGACAAGGAATGTGAAATAGGCATCGGCGAGACCGCTATGGTCGGCAGGAGATTTGTGGAGCTGGTCGATGGTTCTCCTCTGGCCGATGGGGATGTTGGTGACTTGTGGAGATGCTGCGATCGGCGAGACCACTGTGGTCGGCAGGAGATTTTTGAGGAAGGCCGATAGTGTATGTCATGGCGATGGGCTGTGGGTGAGGGGTCATGTGTCGAGCGCGGCAAACGCTCGACACTTAGTATGCGTGTGACGATGCTTTTAAAGCGTCGAAGTTGTCTCCACACCGTGCATGTGGGATTTTTCCCCTTACATTATTTTTGAACCTGCGAAGGACACGTTTTGGCGGGAATTCCTTTTTGAATGCAGCGACAGTTTTTCAGGTGACAACGGGTGGTTGAGACCCTTAATGGCGATGGTGCAGGGATGTGGACAATGGTACACATGGTCAGGTCGCCCAATTTTTGAATGAAGACCCCAGATAGTGGCGCATGGCTCGAGGCTCCCCTTTGTCTGCTGCATTAATATTTTCTGAGCGCCATTCCTTCTGAGGACTGTATCTGGCGGATTTTTTGTAATAACCATGTAATTAATTACTGTGGTACACTACATGGCTGTGAAAAAATAGGAAGTGTTACTCATTTCTAGGTTGTTGAAAGTTGAACATTTTGGCTCTGTAACATAATACAGTTCGTTTTGGTTGCTCTGTACAGCTAAACCTGTGAGTTTATGTATCTCCAGTTGTATGTTTTTGCATGAATCCACTATTTCATGGTTAAATTTATATGAGAAATGCTATGTTAGCATGTGTTTTGTTAATTCTGTCTCCAGTATTGCATGTATCTTTCTTCTGAGTCTGGGTATTTAAGGAATGTTGAGACTCTAGAACATAGAATCCCTGTGTTGAATGTCTGATCTTTTAACTTCTGCTCAAAGGTAGATTAAACTGTTTTTAGATTAAACATTGGGAAGGGTATACTGCAGTAGGGATGCCATAAGTAGAGATAACTTAACACTCTGTGTTGGGAGATATCTGTAAGGCAGGTATCATATATATCCCCCTGAAATCTAGTTTTAGCTGTTCATGCTGATCATTCACAGGTGTATGTCTACTGACTCCAGGCCCTGGATAGGCACCAATCTTGCTTTGTGTTTGTGTTACAACCATGTCCAGCTTTGCATCCAAACTTAAAATCATAATCAAACTCTAAAACAACCATTAGGACATTAGAATTAGTTTTAGGATCCTCAGTCCTCTGTCTACAACTGCAAATAGGCCCAAAGCTAGCCCCTTTGCTCTTATCTTTCAGTTTTGGTCTACTTACAGGAGGACTTATCTGCTTTCTGACAGCATCCCAATCCTTGTATGCGTATCTCATGGATGTTGAGTAGGGAATATCCCCCTAGGTCTTGCAGAGCCTGAAGAAGAAGAGGAGATAAAATATAGAGTCTATCTCCTACACTGTTGGCCCCTGGCCCAGAGATCCTGTTGATCACTGATGGCTACCTTGTAGGGAAATCTGGGAATAAGCATCCAGTCTGGGAAAAAACCAACAAGTGGTATTCAAATATTGCTCATTTTCTTACCTATGGTGAGTTTCCTTCTCATCTATCCTATAAGAAGAAAAGAACTATCAAATTGAAGGCTGCGAACTATGTCCTATGGGACAATGGTTTGTATAAAAGAAGCCTTGATGGAGTTTTTCTCCGTTGTGTGGATAAAACACAACAAAACAAACTTCTGGAGTCTTTTCACAATTTAGCTTGTGGAGGACATTTTTCTATGCCTATGACAGCTCATAAGATTCTGTAGGCTAGGTACTATTGGCCCACATTGTTTCAGGATGCATACAACTGGGTACGTAGGTGTGAGTTATGTCAACAGTTCGTTAGAAGGCCTAAGCTGGTTGCATTACCTCTCAAGCCAGTTGTAATTGAAGAACCTTTTCAGCAATGGGGCATTGACTTCATTGGTGCTGTGAACCCACTGTCAAGTGTGGGACACAACTTTGTTCTCACCACAACTGATTATTTCACCAAGTGGGTGGAGGCCATCCCAGTAAAGCATGCTACTTCTAAAGTGGTATGTAATTTTCTTAAGGAAAATATTATTTCCCAGTTTGGAGTTCCAAACAAAGTTGTAGTAGATAATGCTACTTGTTTCTCTTCCAACGAGATTATTGGCTTTTTCTATGAACATGAGATCATTCTTTCTCACTCTTTAAACTATTATTCGCAAGGAAATGGTCAGGCAGTATCTAGTAACAAAAATCTAGTTACTATTATCAGGAAACTGGTGGAAGATAATCAGAGAACTTGGCATAAAGCATTGTTTGATGCTTTATGGGAAGACATGATTACCCCCAAAAGGGTGATAGGTATGTCACCGTTTCAGCTTCTGTATGGTCTGAATGCAGAGATACCTATTACTTTGGAGTTGCCGGCACTGAAGTTGGCAAAGGCAGTAGAAGATAGAACTTTTAAAAGTTCTATTGACAAAAGAATCATGTACCTCACTGAACTTGAAGAACAGTGAGCTATGGTAGTGGACCGTATTGCTGAACATCAAAGTCAGGTGAAGAAATTCTTTGACAAGAAAGCAAGGGCTCGTGATTTTCAAATTGGAGATCAAGTCTTGTTATGGGACAAGAGGAGAGAGCCAAAAGGAATGCATGGGAAGTTTGATTCCCTATGGAGAGGCCCATTCGTCATTCATCAACTTTGTGGTGAAAATAGCTTCTTGTTGGAGAATCTTGATGTAACTCCATTCTTGTTGCCTCATAGTGGACAACATCTGAAGCATTTCAATCCTTGAAGTATCAGATAAGTTCATTTGTACATTTGTATAGTCTTGTGTTTTTCTTTTACCTTTTTGTTTAATCTTTTGTGTCTTTTTCTTTTTGGTAGCTTGACTCTATGGCCCAATGACATGGATGAAGGCACTTAGAGAATAGATTCTTCTCCCTTCGATCATTTCAATGTTTGATCGATGGAAGTTCCCCAGTTAGAGCTAACTGTTGTTCTCAAAATTAGCTACGCTCATAATTGTAGACAACCCCTATGAAACTTGTCTGTTTCATAGTCTACACTCTAAGTTTGCTTATCGAGGCAAGTCCTCTTGGCCTCATACAAAGTCTTCTAATAGTATTGAAATAGTTTGCGATGTTCTACTAGGTTGATTCCTTGAAAATCATGAAAATCAACTAGGTCGTAAGCTTGTCAAAATATCAATTTTGACTATTTTGGGGTGTTAGAAAGTTTTTTGTTTTCACATGCAATAGAGGTAAAAATTAATGCTCTTACATGTGTATTGTTGTGAAACATGCAATGTCGGCCAAAACTACTGCCGATGCATGTTTTAATTGTCTTGTTTTTTATAAAGATGCATGAGCAGTTAAAACTACCGCCCATGCATGTTTCAAGTTTGTGTTTTCACATATGCAATAGCAGTTAAAATTGCTGCTTGAGAATATGTTTCCTATAGTAATTTCAAATGTAAAGGTGGTCATATTCACCACTTGAGCATGTTCCTAGTTTGTGTAGTGTCGGGGTTTTTTGCTGCTTTGACATATCCTGCTAAATCCATGAACTTAAAGTTAGCATTAATGGCACTCATGCCATGTTTAATGCAAAACTTTTAAAGCCTTTTTAAGTGTTTCATTTTCATTTTAATTTGCTTATTGTTTATTTTTGAGACCTCCAAAAAGCTATACCTCCTTGATACCAGTCTTCCTCATGAAGCTCGCATAGATTTTGGATCTAAGCATATCTTGTCTCCGTGACTGCGTTTAGGGTTTCAATTTTTTGACCAGGTAAGTCTTTGTTTTTGATTCTTGTTTTCATCTTAAAGACTAGGGTTTTGGCATATGAAATTCATATTTTCTTTTGTTTTGATTTCTCTTTTATGGATTAGTAAAACTGTATCATCCATATATGTTTTTTCTCCATTTTCTTTAAACCCTAGTTTTCGTTTTGTTTTGAATGCATTTGTTTCAATGGGACAAGGTTTTTACCACCCATATTAAACTTAGGTTTTTTCCTAGTTTCCTAACGCATATGGGGATGGCAAAAATCACCATCGATACACGTTCTCATCCTTGTAGTGTTGATATTTCATGTAAGGGCGGGAATTTTCGCTGTCCCTACATGAATTTGCATGTTTTCCTTTGGATATGTAATGTCGGGGGTTTTCCCTACCTTTGCATCTCTTTCATGTGGTCTTCCTTATATGTAAGGATGGTTAAAATTGCCACCTTTACACAAACTTTGCATTACCTACCAATGTGGATTAGCAGCTAAAACTCTCACTCTTACGTATATAACTTGGAGTTTCTGAAACACCTACATAAGCGGTCTTTCTGAACGACTATACGTTGAATTTTTTCCTTCAACATGCATCGATGGACCTTTTCACTGCTTATGTACGTGCCTCAAACTTGCAAATCTATCCTCATATGTAGTCGGCAAAAATTGTTGCCCAGACATGAAAATGTTTTCCCCATTATGCAGGATCAAAAAAATTTACCGCCTTGACACTTGCCATTTATCCCTCAAATGCAAGGGCGGCAAATTTTGCCGCCCGTGCATTCATTCTCTCAAATTTCTCTAACTCTAAGATATTTTTAAATTTATTTTCTTGAGCCTTCTTTCCTCCATTTTTTCAACCTTCATGCGCTCTAGCCCTTTCAAGCTTATCCCATTAGTCGTGATCATCGACATGCAATTTTCCCAGATTGCTAGTATTTCTCTTAATTGCATGATCATGGCTTTTTGTTGCAGTTTCCTCTGTAGATTTTCTCACTTTGTCGACATACTTCTGGTGTTAGTTTTTTCAGATGACTGAGCTATCTTTGAAGAAGTCGAAAGTAATGAAGTATAAGTATCAGGGTGTTTTTCTAATCACCATGGTTACCTCCAATGTTGATGACATTTGGGATACAAAGATTGGCCATGTAGACATGGTTGAGTTTGTGGAAAGAACTAAGTCTGATAACCCTCATTCTCAGATGAAGAAGATTGTTGATAGCAACATTCACTTGGTGTCATCTTTCCTGGTGGCAGCTCATAATACTGAGTTTGTTCTTCAATGTGCTCAGTTCTACAACCATGACACTAGGGTAGTGGTGGATACGAATGGCAATGTGATCATTAGATTGGATCCAAAATTCATTGATAAAGTTTTCATGTGTCCTGCTGCTACAGAAGTTATGAAACTAGATTTTGCTAAGGCTCAAAACGAATATGACAAGAATTCTGAGAAGGCTAAGAAGACAATTAACACCAAATGGCTTAAAACTTCAAGGTCAAACTTATCCAGGTGGCCGAGGAGTTTTCCCAGAAGTGATTTTTTTGAGGAGGTTGGTGATCTCATAACTCTTTTTAGTAGGATAAGGGGGTTGGCTTCTTCCTCTCTTTTCCATGAATGGATGTACCCTTTTATCAAGGTTATACTTCAAGGCAAGCAATCCATCTTTTAGGGTGAACAAATCAGTAATGCTCTGAATGAGCAATTGACTAAGGTATCCACTACTTTAAAATTCTATATGACTTCTTACCTTGTGTATATAGCAGCCTTAATGAGGATCTTTCTGGGTTTGACATCCGAAGGAGATAGGAGAGTGGTTAATGTGTATCAATACTATGCTCAACTGGCATTGAAAGGTTCTATTCACCACTTTAGGAGGGTAAATGATGCTTTCTTCACAGTGTTCTTGTGTCTTTTTGACCCTCAGTTAGAGCAAAGAAGAGTTTCAGATGAAGCTTGGTCACTTGTGAGTGAATATGGGTGCATGTTCTTACAATTTCAGACTTTCTCATATTTAAGGGTTGGCTTTTTCCAAGGTTATCCTTATATTTTGCCAAGGTTTCCTTTAGATAAACTTGTTCTGATGGAGTTATGTAGACAAATGATTGTTGTAAATAATAAGCAAATGGAACTCAAGAAACTAGGATTCAGATTTCCAGTTGAAATTGGCAGGTTTTCAGTGTCAACTGCCGCAAAGGCTAGAGCCATGGAGATTGAAATGCAGTTAGTGACCATCAAATAGTTCAAACAAAGACCAAGGTTTGATTACAGAGGTGTAAAAGACAAGATCAAAAGGAAGACCCAATTTCATGAACCAATGGTTAAAGACATCTGGGTGGACTTGAGGACAGAAGAGGATATCAGAAAATTGGACTATAGCAGGTTATCTCTAGAATAGATTGAGTATCTAGGATTGGCTAATTTTCCTGAAGAGCTGGTGGATGATGAAGAGTTGATTGATCCTAGGTATAACACTGAACAGATTGTTGGTTCTCCTCTTTCACCTATTCAATGGTCTAAAAAAGAATTAACTTCTTTAAGGAAAAGATTTGAACCTATATTAGCCAACACAAACAAGTGGTTAGAAAGTAAGGGAATTTCTTTGAAACAATTCCTTACTGGATCAGAGACTAAAGTCCAAGAACAAACAGACAAGAAGGTGGAGAATAGGACAAAGAATAAAAGTGACATTCCATCTTCTTCCAAGCCACATAAACCCAGGATCAAATTTGTATCAAATAAGTCAAAGGCTATAGAGAAAGAGTCTAAGGTAGAAGAAATGGAAATTGAGAAATAGAATACTGATGAGCTAGCTACCGAAGAAATGGAGGTTGAAAATAGACCAATAGAAGAGATGGGAGAAGAACAAGGAGATGAAGTTTTATCTCCACAGAAGGATGTACCACATGATATGGGAGTCTCTTCTCCTTTGTCTAACATACCTATTTTAGTTCCTCTATCTGTTTCACCTACTAACATCCCATCTTCTAAATCTCCATCACCCTCAAAAATAATTTTTGATAATCCTCAAACTGCTTTTGATGATGTTCTTCATTCTTCTGGGTCCATTCCTAGTCTGTCCTCCTCATCTTTTGATACTGGAGATTCTTCAATATTTGATCACTTTGTATTGGGTTCTGAGTAGGTTTCAAATGTGAATGTGTCTGGTGCAGTGTTTACTAATATTCCACCTATTGTTTCTACTTCCAGTGCCAGTACAGTTCCCGTAACAGTGACAATGGAACTGGATCTGAATGTGGGTTCTTTTGTGCTTCCTCCATGGTTGTCAGCATATACGCCTAAAAGAAAGAAACAATCCATCTCTCCAGATGACTTTGATTTTGGTAAATTGGTGCCTGTTAAGGTTAAGACTCCAAAGAAGCCAAAAATTCTTTCAAGAGTGTTGGGAGACTGTAGAGTATAAAACTCTACATTTTGTTTTCAGCAACGCGCCCGTGAGTTTTAGTTTCTGTGTCTATAAATGTTTCTGAGAATGGACGCAAGGGTTTACAAGGGTTTCATTTTACTATTGATGTGGGTTTCTTTTTTCCAGTGCCGCGGAGTCCGACAAGTGTCAAGTTACGGTTTAAGCCACTTTTGTTTCTAAGTTACAACTTTTGCAGCGGATCGTGCCACATGGATTAAATGTCTCTAATACATTCTAAGTTGCGACCCTGTGGAAGACACCACATGTCTCCTGTGGAGACACAGTTATAAAGTTTGAGTGTGCCTGCGAAAGAAGCCATGTGTATTTTGTGATAGCCGCGGAGCTTGCCAAGTGTTAGCTTCCGCGTGTCTGTTTATATATCCTTCGATGCAAAGTAATAAATGGAGGTAGGCCCCAGTGTAAAGGTTCAGTGATCCAGAATGTGCCACATGGTGGATGTGACGCCCAAGTAAAATCTTTTGCCCCTTCTTCCAACGATAATAAATGTTTCTTCGGTTTCGCGGAGCCGACATGTGTCAGCCTCCATGTGAGTCTTAAAAAGGTTCTAATGTTTCAAGAAGACTGTGGAAGCTACCGCGTACTAGATAGTTGATACTATGGAAGCTGCCACCTATCCATGTTTGAAAACTAGAAAGAGAAGAGTTGTGGACCCCATTTCTAATATGTCTTTAAGCTTTAGAGTAGCAGATCGCTATAGTTGTCACAGGCAGGGGGCACCCAAATATAGAGACATAGTTCAACGAGAAGGTGCGGATAAAGACACGTATCTATTTCTAGTTGCTGCGAATGTTGCCATGTGTTAGTTTCTTGTTTCTCCTAAGAGATGAAGAAGTTTCAAGTTATATGTGTGCGGACGCTACCATGTGTCTCAGAGTTCATTGCTTAAAGAGTGCAGATGCCGCCAAGTGTCTTTTCTCTATAGAAGGGATGCACCACACATATTTTTGCCATAGCCAATGGACTTGCAGTTATTGTAACTATTTGCAGATCCAAAAGATTTTAAGTGTCAAGGACTTGTAGTTAGCTCCAGTTCGGTTAGGCCATTGGGATTCGATTGTGCAGACAATCTAGACTCGCTCCTGTGCTATAAATATGTAACATTGGTAATAGATCATTATTCAGATTCATTCATAGATAGTTTTTCTAGAGATATTTTGATATATGTGTGGCGCATCCCTTCTATAGAAAAAAGACACTTGGCGGCATCCACACTCTTTAAGCAATGAACTTTGAGATACATGGCAGCATCCACGCACATATAACTTGAAACTTTTTCATCTCTCGGGAGAAATACGAAACTGACACATGGCAGCGTTCGCAGCAACTAGAAATAGATACGTGTCTTTATCGGCACCTTCTCACTAAACTGTGTCTCTATATTTGGGTGGCCCCTACCTATGATAACTGTCGTGACCCGCTGCTCTGAAGCTTAAAGACATATTAGAAATGGGGTCCACAAATCTTCGCTTGCTAGCTTTCAAATAGGGACAGGTGGCAGCTTCTGCAATATCAACTATCTGGTACGTGGCAGCTTCCGCAGTCTTCTTGAAACATTAGAACCTTTTTGAGACTCACGTAGAGGTTGACACATGTCAGGCTCCATGAAACTGAAGAAACATTTGTTATCATTGGAAGAAGGGGCAAAAGCTTTTACTTGGGCGCCGCATCCACCACGTGGCACATTCCACATCACTGAACCTTTACACTGGGGCCTACCTCCATTTATTACTTTGCAATGAAGGATATATAAATAGACACGTGGAAGCTGACACTTGGCAAGCTCCGTGGCTATCACAAAATACACATGGCTTCTTCCGCAGGCACGCTAAAACTTTATAACTGTGTCTCCATAGGTGACACGTGGTGTCTTCCGCAGGGTCGCAACTTAGAATGTATTAGAGACATTTAATCCACGTGGCACGATCCACTGCAAAAGTTGTAACTTAGAAACAAAAGTGGCTTAAACCATAACTCGACACTTGTCGGACTCCACGGCACTGGCAAAAAGAAACCCACAGCAATAGTAAAATGAAACCCTTGTAAACCCTCGTGGCCATTCTCAGAAACATTTATAGACACAGAAACTAAAACTTGAGGGCGTGCTGCTGAAAACAAAATATAGAGTTTTATACTCTACAGTTCTTGGTGACCAGTAGGGATTTTGAGCCTGCTTAAAAAGAACCCAAAACTTGGCAAAAAATATGTATGTAAAATACAAGATAGGGTCACAAATTCTACAAAGCTATTTGATAGACAGACCATTCTAAATCTGAGAGTCCCTGCTTGCTCTGTAAATCCTGAAAGGCAAAATCAAGATTTATTATGTCCTTGTGAGAAAACTTCTGCAGAATCTAAACCATGGTCTTCAGTTGAAACTCTAATTGGGTCATCGGGATCAAGACAACTTCTACCTCCTATACTGATGAGGAATCACTTAAACCTTGAAAAATAGATTGATCATTTTGTCTTATTAAAAGTAGGGTCTTAATCTCATCAATCATCAATACAATATTATCATCTGGAAATGGTGATGGAAGACCCAGCTACACCAGATCCTCTATGTGTCTCTTCATATCTTTGACTCCCTCTATAACAACATCTAGGAGTTCCTGACAGTCTGTGGCAGTTGAGTTGCAACTCAGAACTTCATTCACCCTTTTTGCAGCTATCATTCTGTTGCTGATCCCTGCTGCTGACAATATTTCATCAGTTGTCATATAGCTTCTTCAGCAACAATTGAGAATCAGAAACTCTCAAAGACACAGTAGACAGAGTGTCTTGAACTGAAGCTTCTACTTTTTCACACAATTGTTGTGCATTTAACAAGAAAGTTAATGAGGGTCTGAGATGGATAATCTCCTCAGAGATTCTTTTCCACACTAACACATATAGCTCCTTGACTAGATTCAGAACTCCAGCATTCTGATGCCTGTTAGTTAACTCCAATGTTAGCTATTTTTTCATTTGTTTCTCTGCTAAGAGTTGTGCCTGTATTGCAGCAGCAGTATTTTGCTCATTCAACAACTTCTACTAAAACTGTGTAGCTTGTTGCAACTTATCCTGATATCTCTTCTCCAATGTGGCCTTTTCTTGCCTCAAAATAGTTACTACAGCTTTCTCCTGTACCAGCTCCATCTTTAGAGAAGCATTTTGAGCTTGAGTGGCTTGATGAATTTGATAGGAAATAGTATTTTGCAACTGTTGATTTAGATTCTCTATCTCATCTATTCTAGATTTCAACTCTGTAGCAAGGTTGCTACTATTTTCCTTCTCCTGAGCTAAGTCAGTTTCAACCTTCTGCAACTTCCTAGACACTTTCAAGTAGTTAGTTGCAACAGCAAAAGTGGTTTCATTGAGTAGCTCGACCCTATCTTGTGGTATGAATAGAGACATGTCCATAGCTACTACATTTATTGCAAAGTTCTGAAGTTGTATCTACTCATTTGGCTTCACCACGTTTGGTGACAAATGTGTGACAGTCAGCTGTTGTTGAATAGGGTCAAAGAGAGATCTCATATGTGGCACATCTAGGCTCTTATTTTCTTTCTTTCTCTTTTTATCCATTTTGGCTTCTCTAGCCTTCTTTGTTGTATCTGCCTGAGCTTGGAAAGTGGAAGGAGAGGCAATATATCCCCCAGCAAAGGGATGACCCTGAGGTAAACCATAAGGAATAGCCAAATGTTGGCTAGGGGAGATTTGGGGAGGTGCTCTTCTTGGAACAGAGGGGGAAAAGAATGGCAATGAGGCGGCCTGTGAAGACATGGCCTGAGGATTAGCAATTGGGGCAAGTGTAGATGTAGGCACAGCAGAGGTGGCAGGAGATACTAATGTTTGGCCAGTTGAGGTTGCCACCCCTATGGTAGAAGAAAGAGACAAAGAGGAAAAAGGAGAAGAAACACTTACTTGAGGAGCAGCAGATGTAATTGGTATTTGCTGTAGTAGGGGTTTTACTTCTTCATCTGACTCTGGTGGCAGGTTTAGTTTTCTATGCTTCCTTGGCCTTTCTTCTTCTTGTTCCTCTGATTCCTTCTCTACAACATTGACCACTACTGATGGTGGCAACGATACAAAACCGGAAGCCCCAATAGCTGAAACTGATGGAGTCCCTCAAGGTGGTGATGACACTATACCCTTATGTTTCTCTAAAGTACTGAGAGATTGGGGCCAAGAAGATATAGGGGTTGTAGATGAGGCTTGTCCTATTGCTTGCATTGTATGAGTTGACTCAGCTTCCTCTTCTGACTCTTCACCCTTCTTTTGGATTCTACTTGTATCAGGGCTGGAGACTGGGGATGGATGCCACTCATCCCAAATTGACTCCCATTTCTCGTCTGTGTCGACCTTGCCAAAGGAGTGTGTCAATTCAAAAAGTTCCTACCTATATTTCCAATAGGCCTCAATTTTCTCTCATTTCCATTCCTGGCCCTTCAAAGCCTTCTTCAATCCAGTACCCATTCTGATCTTAGGGTCAAAGGCCCTTTGTCTAACATAAAAGGTCTCCCATGGCCTGGGACCCTCATAAGGCAAATCTACTAGTTCCACATACAAGTCAGGGCTATCTTCTTTAGGGTTTCTTCTATCTTCCCAAAAGGGGCAGCCCTCATGTGCTATTTTAGCCCTGACTTTATTGATTCTAACCCAGGAGGCTATAAAACTATTTGGGTCATATCTTCATTTGTCTTCAATGATGAAAAATCCCAAGATGGCTAACTTTCGTAGCAATAGGTGTTTAGCGTCCCTGACTTCTAGGATCATAATCCTTCTAACCCATGGGACATCATACATTTTCTTCTTCTTCTTAGTGCCAAATTGATTATCAACCACGGACACTTGCCGGGTTACCTCTAGAAATGCTAACCTAAGGGTCAGAATTTTAGGTAACAGTATTGGTTCCCCATTGAAGCCATGGACCCTAATGATCATATTTTGGGCCCTAAAGAAATAGTCACATGGGATTGGGAAATTAGTCATGAAACCCCTAATGCTTTATGTCAGCCTATGTTCTACAGGTTCAGGGCTCAAATGGCAAAATGCAGGGGCAACAAAGAGTTCTCAAAACTCATAAGGGTCTGATGCCTCAGCACATGTGTCCATGCAGACACAGGAATAGTTCTATTTTGCCCGAAATTTGGGTCGTACATGTTTAATTGCATATTTTGTGCAAAAATACCATAATTCTGATATAGCATTAAATGAAACAGGTAAGCAGAATACCTGAAAACTCCTTTAGATTTGAAATTTATGAGTTAATCAGCCATGGAGTAAACAATTTGTTTAGAGAAATCTAGCCGGTATTCCTATGACTTGTCCACAGTCTTTAATCTGAAAAGGATAGCAATTTGCTAATCATAGACTGTAATTTCTTCCTTCATCCCAAAAATAAAAACCATCATTGACAGTGCCTCTTGACTGGCTTGGTTGAATTGTGCCCTTCCTGTAGGTATTATGGGCATCTGTGTGTTCTCCTCTGGCAACTACAACTCTAAGTTGAGAAACCTAAGCTGGTTGTTGACATTTGACCGTGTCTTTTGCATTTTAGCAATGGTGGGGAATGTGGCTATTCGATCATGATACAGGGCCAACATGTCTCTTATGGCTTTGGGTGTAATTTGCACTATGAAGGGACCCTGTTGTATGGTGCTTGAGGGTGCATGAAAATGCTCTACACATATATCGATTAAGTCAGGACATGGATGCACACTTGGAACCATTAACTATGCCAACTATGAGGTCCAAATCCTCATTCCAAAAGTTTTAGACTCCCCTTTCTTTGCCTTCTAAATGCATCTCTGGTGTGCCCCTTCACAGAGAGCCTTGGTAGATTTTTGAAGGGCTGGGTCAAAGATACCATCTGCAAAGTCCTTAACCTTCTCTGGATTGACAGAAAACCTTACCTCGGGAACCCTCGTTCTTGGATTGTTCCTCTTAGGCTATGCAGGCGCTAAGGCTTATGACTTACTGCTTAGAAGCCTGTCGATTGATTCATAAATTCTGAGTCCCTCCTGAGAAGACTATGCTTCGACCATATATGTGTTTGCGGGGAGAACATAGGAAGCTTTGACACAACAAAGGTAGCAACTGCGTGACAGAAGTGACACCCGACTAGGAAGGGTTTGCTAAGGATGGGAATTGCAGGCAATAGTGATTTCACAGTAGAGAGTTGGATGCAAATGATAGCCATAATTTGGGATTTTGACTCTTATTAATGAGGCTTTAATGACACATCGTGCCTTATAAATGACATTAACACCAAGAAACCATTAGTGTATCCTTTTAAATCGGCATGGGATAGAGTGTCAGACATATCATGACAGTGGTTGCAAAAGTGCGTACTTTCAAGGATTTTGGGGATTGGAGAAACCTTAAATGAATGTGAGGCTTTCAAAAAGAGAAGAGGCTTGCACTGCTAACATGTGTTCATAGAACACTTTATTTAAAAGAAAAGTGGGAAAACAGGAAAACAATAAAGGGAAACTAACTAACTATAGTACATAGGAGACACTGCTTAATTAAAATGCTTCAGATAGATCCCATTCATAGGAATCTCTTCAGGTTCACCTTCCATTGTTTCAAGCTCAAAAGAATTTTGTTGCTTACAAGAATGGATTTTGTAAGGACCAGTCCATAGTGATTCAAATTTACTGTGTTGGCCGGCTTGGCGGCTCTCTCATCCCATTTCAACACTATTGAGCCTACTTCAAAATGGGGATTTGAAGTCCTCTTGTCAAAAGAATCTTTAATTATTTTTTGATGTTTCATCAGTGACTCATGTGCCTTTTCTCTTTTCTCTTGCACTTCCAGTTCAGCAAGTCTGACTTGCATGGGACTATTCTCCTCAATCTCAATTTGTTTCAATAATTGCAGAGCAGGAATCTCTAAGCTTAGTGGCATTACAGTTGGCTTACCATAGACCAATTCATATGGAGACATCTTTGTCACTTGCTTAGGTGTAATTCTGTCAGCCCACAGTGCTGTATTTAGCAACTTATGCCACTCTCTGTGATAGTTGGTCCCTATCATCTTAATGAGTCTGATTAGGTTCTTGTTAGTAGATTCTGCCAGACCATTATCCTGAGGGTAATAATTTGAAGAAGTTTTCAAATAAATTCCATACCTTAATGCAAACTCAGATATTTTTGTTCCCAAAAAGGCCTTAGCATTATCTGATATTATGGTATGAGGAGGGCCAAAACGAACAGTAATACCCTCCAGAAAGTCTAATATTACCTTTTCTGTTGCTTCCTTGAGTGGCACTACTTCACTCCATCTAGTGAAGTAATCTGTGGCCGTAAGGATCCATTTGTGTCCCATACTTGACATTGGATTGATCATACCAATAAAATCTAGACCCCATTGGGCAAAGGGCTCATCTATAATTATGGGGCTTAGGGGCATTGCTGCATTTCTTCTTTTTCCTGTATAAAACTAATAGGCTTGGCACTCTTTGACCAATTGATAACAGTTTATAAATAGAGTTGGCCAGAAGTATCCTGCTTGAGTCACCTTTATTGTTGTTGTCCTTGCTGAAAAGTGTCCACCTGAGGTTCCATGGTGTAACTCATGTAGTATCCTTTGAGCCTCATCCTTTTCTATACATCTCAAAAGTATGCCATCAACATTTCTCCTGAATAAGATATGGTCAATTAGTACAAAGTGGGTCCCTTGCTGCCTATAATACCTTCTCTTGTCATGGGAGAGCTCATTTGGGAAAATCCCATGCTTCATAAACTGAATTCTATTTGTGACCCAGGAATTTTGATCAACCTCTTGGATTCTCAACACATTTTCACTTTCTGATTCTTGTGTTATCATTTTCTCCATGTCTTGAGCCATATATTGGCACAATCCTTTGCGTCTAACTAACTTAGTGGGTTTGACCTCCACATCGTATTCAATGATCTTTACTATCTAGTTAGCTCTTTTCTCAGTGATGTCACCCTCCATGATATATTCTCTTACACTGGGATGAGCCACTAATATCAAAATTTTATTCCCTATTACCATGTGTCTGAATTTCTTAAGGGCTTTGACCATGGCATATGCCTGTTTCTCCACAAAATTGTATCTGGCCTCATATTCCCTAAGTGTCCTAGAGAAAAAGGCTATTGGGTGCTCTCCTTCTTGTTGATCATCTTTCTGAGTCAAAATAGCAGCAACACTAAACTCACCTCCATACACATACATTATAAAAGACTTAGAAAAGTCTAGGTTTCTAAGTACTGGGGTTATTGAAATGGGTTTCTTGATCTCCTCAAAAGCCTACCTCCCCTCTGCAGTCCATTTGAAAACTAGGTCCTTCTTTAGAAACAATGTCATTGGTCTGATTAGTCCTACAAAGTCAGATATGAATCGGTTGACAAAGTTGATCTTCCCTAGAAAGGATTGAACTGCTTTATTATTGACTGGCAGAGATAGATTCATTATGGCAGTGACTCTCTCTGGGTCAATAGAGACTCCTTCCTTTGACACTATATGCCCTAACAATTTACCCTGAGGTACTGCAAAGATGCACTTCTTGGGATTCAGGGATATTCCAAACTCCTGGCATTTCTTAAAAATAGCCTATAAATGATCAAAGTGGTCCAGAGCATTTTAGAGAAAATAGTGAGTCATCTAGATAAATCAGGATGATCTTGTTTATAAGCTCCCCAAATGCTACATCCATGGCTCTTTGAAAAGTAGCTCCAGCATTTGACAAGCCAAAAGGCATCTTAGCATATGCAAATGTTCCCCATTTTGTAGTAAATGCAATCTTATGTTGGTCTTCATCAGCCAACCAAATCTAATTATATCTAGGGAAACCATCTAGTAGGGAAAATCTCTCTGATCCAGCCACAGTCTATAAAATTTGTTCCATAGAGGGCAGTGGATAATGGTCTTTTAAGGATGCTCTATTCAGATCCTTGAAATCCACATAGAGTCTTATGTCACCATTCTTTTTTCTTACTAGCACTAGGTTTGATACCCAGGTTGAGTGCTTGATTGGAAAAATAATTTTTGATTCTAAGAGCTTCTACAACTCATCCACCATTAGAGGTTCAATCCTTGGATTCACTGGCCTTTGCTTCTGTCTGACTAGTTTAGATCCTTCAGTTAGTTCTATGGTGTGCTAAATGATGTCTCTATTATAGCCATGGAGGTCTTCATAGGTCCAGGCAATTACCCTATCATATCTTTCACATAAATCAATCAATTTTTCCTTTTCTTGCTGGGTTGTAGAATTGCCAATCTTCAATTTTCTTCCTTCACTGACTTGGATTTCATAATAATCTTCTTTATTTGCTTGAAACCTCTTCTTCTCCAGGCTTACATCTTCTGGGTCAAATAAGTTTTCTAAGGTAATCAATCCTTTAGGGAGCTTATTTGACTTCAGTTGAATAATTTGGTCACCATAGGCTTCTTCAATTTTAGGGTGCAATTGATCAGCAAATTCTCCTGATTGTTGCAAAAATTAGAGGACTTGCAAATCATTTTCAAAAACTTGCCAATTTTGGTCATTGTCTGGGATAGTTGGTCTCACTATAACTTTGACTGACTCATTATTTACTAGTAAATCAGTTGCTAGGTCAAACTGTGAACCAACCTGTGCCATTCTATCTGCTTCAGAATTTTTGGCTCTAGGAACTACTTCAATGTTGAAAGCCTCAAAACCATCTATTAGGTCCCAAATTCTATGCCTATAGGATCTCATCCTTACATTTTTGGCTACTGCCTTTTCTCTGATTTGTTTCACCACTAGTTCTGAATCTCCCCTTACTAATAGATTCTTTACTCCTTTTTTCTTTGCCAACATGAGTCCATGCACCAAGGATTCATACTCAGCATCATTATTGGTACAGGCAAACTGAAAATGGATGGCTCTTAAATTTTTCTCACCATTTGGGGTAGTAAGGCAAATCCCTGCACCAGCACCATTTTTACTTCTAGCCCCATCAAAATTTAGAGTCCAAATTTCTGAGTCCTTTTCAGATTCTTGAGTCTGTGGTGTTTCTTCCCTTAAAACATTTGGGATCTCTTGGTCTTCTTCAAATATGACATAAGTGCCTAAACCAGTAGAGTGATAATTTCCATAGGGATCACTTTGCATCATAGTTAATAACTAGTTATTCTCTTCCTCTTGTTGGTCATATTCAGTCCAGTCCCCTAACTCTTCAACAAAGATTCTCTCCTCTTTATTTAGCATAGCATGGGCTACCTCTAATTTTGGGGTGTGTTCATTTGTGATATGGTCTTTTGATAATGGCTCAGATAGTATTTTCATCTTTGTTCTATATTTAGTTCTCAGAATGAGGTGTGACCAATCTAGTGACATGTAACCTCCTATCTTGGCTATAAAATCTCTGGATAAACATAGACCAAATACAGGGGGAATATCTATGACCACCACATCCTGATTTACAATTATATTAGGGCAAGTATATAGTTGCAATGGGAGTTGTTTAATTTTCCCTATTGTTTTCACAAATTTCCCATCCAACTGCATAACCCCTCTTGTAAGTGGCTCATATTTTATTTTCAAAGCATCTACTATTTGCTTTGGCATTATTGTAGTACTAGCCCTAGAGTCTATCATTGCATTATGCAACAGTTTCTTCCCAATTATTAAAGTCAAATAAAAGGGATCTGGTCTAGATTTACCTACCTTAGGTGCATTATTCAACAGGGCTGTTGTCTACAAAGGTATAGTATCTTTGAGCTACAGCTTTTCTTTATCAGTAGATCCTCCTTTGGCATCAGTCTATTTAGGAACTTCTTGGCCTTGTAGAGCCTCTTGTAACAATGTCTTCTGCTCAGGAATAGCTAGCATGTCCCAGATTGATACATGCACTGGCGTTCTTTTTAGCTGATCCACTATATTCACAGGTCCTAATGCCTGGGCCTTTGAGTAATAAGGGTATCTTGACTTTTCTTGGACTTGTCCTGAGACTACTTGATTTTGCATAGGCTGAGGTGTTTCATGTCTAGAGACTATGTTCTAGTGACTTTGTAATGGAGGGGCTCCCATGGTCTCATTATTAGTGACTTCAGGCTATTCCATCATTCTCCTCTTTGCTCTGGTATAGTAGTCTAATTGCACCAATGGCTTCTTGGAAGTAGATGTTTCATTCAAGAACACTGAATCTTCTTCCTCAATCCATGAAAATAAAGCATGCTCAGGAGCTATTTCCTCTTCCTGTCGTAAGGACATTCCTTGCATCTGGGCAACCAAGACTACATTTTGTACACACAGAGACTGATATTGTGAAGTGTTAGAAGTTACAAATTCTCCTTCTAATCCTCTCTGTTCTGCTATCTTTTGCTGTAAATTTCCTCTGGGGCAGTCTCTGGGCATATAGGCATTATTGCAAGGAAAACACCAAGCATTTGTGCCATCTGCAAAATTATTTTGCCCTGGAACAATTTCCCAGTTGGGATTAGGAGGAACAACCTATAGAGGTGTAGGGACTATGACTAACTAGTTTGATGGCTGAGGATTAGCTTGCCTTTGAGGGCCTTGATATTGATTTGGCTGAAAGGGAGGCCTATTTCCTTGGTAACCTTGATAAGGGGGCTTTGGATAGGGATTCTATTGCCTCTTTAGATTAATTATCTCATTTGAGAAGGTTCTCAAGATGTTCTTGACATGATCCATTTTAGATGATTGAAAAGGGGCAATTACTTTAGCAGGTTGCTGAGGAAAAGAATACATAGACATAGGTGGGGTTGTAGGATTAGGAGTTTTTTGAGGCAAAGGTAAGGTAATTTCTAGGAACATAGGCATAGGAGGCCTTGGGGGCAACTTTCCAACATCTATTAAGTTATTTTCAGCCTTGACTACAAACTCATAAGCTTCTGGTAGTGTCTAACCTCCAAGGGATTGGATCATCACTGATATATCTGAGTTTAAAGCTTTAAGGTAAAACACAATAGCCATATTTGGTAATGGTCTTGCTATGGAAGGGATCCTCTCCCAAGTCTTTTGAAATCTTGAATTGAAATCAGTCATAGCTTCTTGTGGTGCCCTTTTGATGGTGATCAATTGTTACAGCAAAGAAGATTTATCACCCTTTTCTTTAAATCTTTCAAAGAAAGCATCACCAAGATGATCCCATGTGGATATTGTATTTGGGGTTAAAGATCTATACCAGTCCAGAGCCTTCCCTTTAAAAGAAGCTGCCAACAATCTTATAGCCACATTTTGTTGAGTGATCACATGCACTGCACAGACATCAGATACATCTTGCAGATGTTCCTCAGGTGTCTTGAAATCTTCTCCACTAAACGTAGGCAGAGCCTTCAGAGCATTGGCTGGGATAGCATCCCAAGTAGATGGTGGTATTGGGAGAATCAGAGGACTACCAGTGTTCCAATTTGCATAATTCCTTGGGGCTATAGGTGCTCCCATATTTACTCTTGGTGCTGCTACAAATTGACTCACTCTTCTCCTTGGATTAGCTACCAACAGTGGCAAAAGAATGCCTGGTCTAGCAGCAGATTGAGCTCTTGTTACAGGTCCACAGCTCTGACTCCTTGTAGTTCTCTGGCTCATTCAATCTTGATAGAAACTTCAAGAAATGGTCCCACCAGGCATGCCAAAACTGTTAGGAACTACTAGATGTTGTTAAAGAGGGAGTTAAAGATATGAAGAGACACATAGAGGATCTGGTGCAGCTGGGTCTTCCATCACCATTTCCAGATAATAAATTTGAATTGATGATTGATGAGATTAAGACCCTACTTTTAATAAGACAAAATGATCAATCTATTTTTCAAGGTTTAAGTGATTCTTCATCAGTACAAGAGGTAGAAGCTGTCTTGATCCTGATGGCCCAATTAGAGTTTCAACTGAAGATCATGGTTCAGATTCTGCAGAAGTTTTCTCACAAGGACATAATAAATCTTGATTTTGCCTTTCAGGATTTATAGAGCAAGCAGGGACTCTCAGATTCAGAATGGTCTGTCTATCAGATAGCTTTGCAAAATTTGTGACCCTGTCTTGTATTTTACATACATATTTTTTACCAAGTTTTGCGTTCTTTTTGAGCAAGCTCAAAATCCCTACTGGTCACCAAGAACTGTAGAGTATAAAACTCTACATTTTGTTTTCAGCAGTGCGCCCGCAAGTTTTAGTTTATGTGTCTATAAATGTTTCTGAGAATGGCCGCGAGGGTTTACAAGGGTTTCATTTTACTGTTGCTACAGGTTTCTTTTTGCCATTGCCATGGAGTCCGACAAGTGTCAAGTTACGATTTAAGCCATTTTGTTTCTAAGTTACAACTTGTGCAGCGGATCGTGCCACGTGGATTAAATGTCTCTAATACATTCTAAGTTGTGACCCTACGAAAGACGCCACGTGTCGCCTGCGGAGACACAGTTATAAAGTTTCAATGTTCCTGCGGAAGAAGCCATGTGTATTTTGTGATAGACATGGAGCTTGCCAAGTGTCAGCTTCCACGTGTCTGTTTATATATCCTTTGATGCAAGGTAATAAATGGGAGGTAGGCCCCAGTGTAAAGGTTTAGTGATACGGAATGTGCCACGTGGTGGATGCAGTGCCCAAGTAAAATCTTTTGCCCCTTCTTCCAATGATAATAAATGTTTCTTCGGTTTTACAGAGCCCAACATGTGTCAACCTCCGCGTAGTCTCAAAAAGGTTCTAATGTTTCAAGAAGACTGCGGAAGCTGCCACGTACCAGATAGTTGATACGACGGAAGCTGCCACCTGTCCCTGTTTGAAAGCTAGCAAGTGAAGAGTTGTGGACCCCATTTCTAATATGTCTTTAAGCTTCAGAGCAACGGATCACGACAGTTGTCACATGCAGGGGCCACCCGAATATAGAGACACAGTTCAGTGAGAAGGTGTGGAGAAAGACACGTATCTATTTCTAGTTGCTACAGACATTGCCATGCGTCAGTTTCCTGTTTCTCACGAGAGATGAAGAAGTTTCAAGTTATATGTGTGTGAACGCTGCCATGTATCTCAAAGTTCACTGGTTAAAGAGTGCGGATGCCGCCAAGTGTCTTTTCTCTATAGAAGGGATACGCCACACATATTTTTGCCACAGCCAATGGACTTGCAGTTATTGTAACTATTTGCGGATCCAAAAGATTTTAAGTGTCAGGGACTTCCAGTTAGCTCCAGTTCGGTTAGGCCATTGGGATTCGATTGTGCAGACAATCTAGAGTTGCTCCTATGCTATAAATATGTAACATTGGTAATAGATCATTATTCAAATTCATTCATAGATAGTTTTGCTAGAGATATTTTTCTATCAGAGACTTAAGAGACAAGTTTGAGACTTTTTGTTGTGACCAGTGAATATCATTTTGCCTTTATTTTTGTTATTCTTGATTCAGAAAGTAAATGTAACTATGCATGTATCTGTGCGTCTTATGTTGCTAGAAAATTAATGAGAAAGACAGAGTTATGTGCCTTGGTTGATATTTTTTGTGTCATTGTAAATTGTCTATTTGTGAGCCTTTGAGTTATTCATTCTATCTGTTGATGTTAATCATGCAACATTTGCTCTTTAACATAACTGAATCTTGAGAATAGCTTCATTGTGCTTAAGTTGAGAGAGATACTTATTATTCAGGTGCATCGCCATAGATAGATTTGCTTTAACTATATCTTTAATTCTGTTAATTTCTCCTCTTTTTCCCAAAACCCATACAAGATAGAGAAGAGCCAGCTTCTTTAAAATCTGGAGGTTGTTTCAGGTAGCAAGCCCCACATTCCTGAAACTTCCCATGTTGGTGTTGGAACCTGCACAATTTTACACATCAACAGAGACAAAGGGTACAAATTTGTGGAGATTGCAAGGCCCCCATAGGATGCTACCATAGAAAATTTCAATATGAGTGATTACTCTATTTCTAGAATTGATTTGGGTAAAATAACACATGAGAGTGAAAAAACTAACATGCAATTGGCAATGGATATTTTGGTTCAGAAGTTTGATAAAGAAAAGAGATGAAAGATCATTATAAAGCAATGGTAAATCAATTGACTGCAGTGGTAAGGAAGATTACTTTGAATTCAGAATTTGTGACTCCTGAGGTTGTTTCTATTGAGGATCCTCTCATCCAGAAAGATGAAAAGACTCACCTTAAGGGAAAAGTGCTTGAAAAATATTTGGAAAGGATGCGCACATAGGGAATCTCTCTTCTTATAGAGCTAGCTAAGAAAACAAGCAAAATGGAGAAAATCAGGGCATAACTTGATGATCTGATTGATGTTATTTCTTAGGATATTGAACGTTTAGAACATAATCATGATAAGTGGGTAGCAATGAGGAAGTTGAAAATAAGTGCTTTGATATCAATTGGTGTTATTCCAAATCAGGATTCATATACCGAGACTAAGGAGGCATTGACATATCAGAGCCGAGTGCTGAAAGATCTGATCAATGACTTAGAAACTACAAGGAAGCTGAGTGACCAAAGTGATGTTAGTCTCTTACACAAGTTGGAGGAGTTGCCATGCAATTTGGTGTCAAAGGATAATCAATTTCTTTCTACAAAGGAGATGACCCAAGAATTTGAGAATATGTTTCAGAAGGAGTTTGAGGACAAAACATTTTCAGTAGCCTCTATGGATAATATTCTTGATTATCAGTTAACTTTGGATAATCTGAAGGCCAGGTTAACTAGCCATGCAAAATCAATTACCACAGTCAGAGATGCAATAGTCAGAGCTTGAATTATTTTCAGGAACACAGTTAGTCCAGATAGTTTGGGGATGCAAGCTGCATTTACTATGTATGATTGCCACATGAAGAAAGAAGGCAGTGCAAGTTGAAGAAACTTTTTCATCACTTAGTTTATTTTCTATTTTTCAGATGTACTTTTGAAATAATTTTGAGCATTTTTACATGTACTTTTCTCATATGTAATTACATGTAAAATCATAGGAAGTCCCAAATCAAAAAGGACTCCTTTGTTGAATAAGTCATAGTTAGTTGTTCTTTTCCTATTTTTGCTCTCGATTTCTCCTATAAATAAAGAGGACCCCCATTGTAATTATCATCTTTTAGTGATTGAAGTGAAACTCTACCAAATTGAAGAGCATTTTGAGACTTTGTGTTCAAATTGTAAATCATATTTTATCAAGTGAATAGAAAAGCAAGTGATAATTCAATCTTTGCATTGGAATAACTTGTGGTGTATTGGAAATTGTTCTTATGTCCTTTTCCTTATACTATCTTATCTACTTGATCAAATTGTAGTGTGAGTGTGAATAATCTGGGAGATATTCTAAAGCTGATTTTGGAGACTTTGTGCTACAACAATTATCTTTAGCTTGTGATTTTATGTTTTGAAGTAAAGGATATTGGAAAGACTTTCAACTACTATTATCTTTTGTGATCGTATGTTTTGTCGTAGTATTCGGTGAAGACTTTGAGCTGCACCTTACCCTACTTGATTCTAAATTGTAAATCAGCAAAAGGAGCAATGATAGACTTTGTGCTCTCATGAGTTTCTTGGTTATTTTGATTTGTATTGTAAAAGTGCTCTTTTATATTGTAAACATCATTTTTGAAAAAAGAGAAATGAATGACATGGTTTCACCCCAAACTTAGTTTTAGTGTAAATAAGTTTGTAATAGTTAATAGGGTACCTCCCCTTGCTGAGAGGAGAGATTTATCTCATTACACTGTGGTTGATATAACCATTTTGCCTTCAGTTAGTTGAAGACAAAATATTCACCCAATAGGTTGTACACTTTGTGCATGCTTCCTTTTCACTATAAGGCATCTACAGATGTCAGTGGGGTTGCATTTTGAAAGCCCTCCTACGGAAGGCAGGATTGTGTCTTCCCTTAAGCGGTTGCACATCAAATGTCCTCTATGGAGGCAAGGGTGGATCTTGAGTTATTCACCCTTAAGTGTGTCTTTGGCGGTTGTGGTAGCATAGCTTGCCATCAGGTGTGTTTGGCGTGTCTTAGATAGTGGAGTTTAGTGATGACCTCCTTCCTATTGCCTGTGTTTGTTGTGTATAAGACATCTAGTGTGTTGATGACATACTATATGATGCTCATGTATTCCACATGTTTTCCATGTGTTTTCTATGTCTTCCTTGCGTGTCTTGCATGTTTTTAGTGGTTTAAAGGCATGTAGCAATGAGCTGCCCCCACATTATGTGTTTTGTGGGCCTTTGATGGTGGCGCATAGCAATGAGCTCCCTCCATCACCTAGTTAGGGCTTTATATATATATATATATATATATATATATATATATATATATATATATATATATATATATATATATATATATATATATATATATATAATTGTTTAATCATGTCTTCTACATGTATTGCATGCTTTACTGTCTTGTCCATGTATCACATGCTTCCTTAATGTATTCATTGTGTCTTGCATGACTGTTAAGTGTTTTCTTATGTTTGCCTGAGCTTGGGGGCTAGAAAAGGTCTTCCAAACTTAGGGTTTGTCTTCACTCTAGTGCTTTATGTGTTTGATATGCTTCGACTATAGTTTAATGCATGTACTGATTGTAAGATCATACACACATTAAAGTGGGGGCTAAATGTTATGGTGTAAAAAGTGGACACTTACCTTTTTACCTCCTCATTTAGCTCCTAGGTCCCCGTGATTACATTATACATTCCAAATATTCATCTCGATGTAAAATCCCCCAAAACCAATGCAAATTGGGAATAAGGGGCCCATATTCTTCCTTACCCCATACCAAAAAGGTGCCTTGGGACATGGGTGCCCGTACCCAAGTCCTCCCTGCTTGTTCACGACGAATTTCAATGTATGTCAACATAAGACCTTTAAAAGGGTTTCTCCTTGTGATTTCATGAATGTAGGTGGGAAAGTATATATAAGTGTGTTTTTGAATTTAGTTGTAACCTAGATAGTGATAGCTAATTTGAAACATTAGAGAAAAGAGCATTTAAAGAATTCATTATGATTCTAGAGCAAATTCGTATTGTCCTTGTGTGTGTTGTTGCAAGTTTTGAAGTTATCATTTATCTCTCCTTATGAGTTGAAGAGCATTCATCCTCCTAAGGGTTTCATCACATAGGTGATATTATTTGTGTTCATTATTATTTGATTTCATTATATTGATTTATGTTTAGCCTCTGTCGTGCTAGGGCATGCACTCTATCAAACAATGGTGTTGAGAAGCTTGAATGCTATCCCAAGATTTGAATGAGGCAAATCCCTAAACACCATAACCCCCAAACCCCATTTCTTCTTATGTGCAAGTTACAGGCGTGAGATCTGGAAAAGTGAAGACATAAGAAGACTAAGGGAAAGGGTTTCAGGACCTAACAACATTTCAGGAATATTCCTTTGCGGAAGACTTGGGCACTTGTGAAATAGTCTTCTAGCCTAAACAAACTGCAAATCTGGCTTCTGAGTAGTCTTTGGAACATTTTATCAGTTCTAACTTTTGACAAATTCTCACTTCTTGATGCAGGAGCATCCCTGGTTCAAGAGAAATCTTGCATCAACCAAAACATTTGCATTTCAGTTTGTTTGCATTTTAATTCTTTCATTTTCCAGTTTAGTTCAGGCAATTCAATCAGAAGCAGTTTTTAGCTTGTGGTCCAGTTTTGACATTTCACATCTTGTGGATCTAGACTTAGCATCTAGATTCATTCATCTACATCATATCAATAATTTAGAGCATTTGGATCAGTTACCGAAAAAATATCACTATCAAAATATCAACTGTTCTCTCAGAGCAGAGCTTCCTGACAGTCTCAGACAAATCAGCTAAAGCAGAAGGCTTGCGGATCATTCCTTGACATACAAATCCTAATGACACATCATTCAATGATCCTTGGTTCATGTCTGACCTTCCCTGGAGGTCTGTACATTGTTTCATACATTTGAGGAAGTGTTCTATGCATTTAGGTCTGACCAATCTGTGAACATGTTACATCTCTTTATTAGAGTTTGTGATCTTCCTTGGCTAATGCGGAGGAATCTATTGGTCCAAAAATGATATATAATGATCAAATACATCCCTAGGAAAGTAGTTCATATCATAGTGATATTTGATAGTTTGGATTTTGTGCGAAGGAGCTTCAAAGCTTTATCTTGCGCATGTATGTAATCAGGCCTATGAGCCCTAATTGTAAGCCCGCATATTGCCGATAGATCTTTATTTTGAATTCTATGATATATTGAATGACTGAATCTACATTTACTTCATTTCTTTGAGTTGTTTCCATTGTGTTTACTCTTGCTGCACGGTCCGGACAGTTCATTCTATGAACCTTCCTACCGTGACCTCACCAAGTGGTATTAGAGTGAAAGTTTGATTCTTTGGAGTGAATTGGTGAAGGGGATTCTGTAAGATCTTGTTGTGAGCAGATCGCCGATTTGAGGTAGGTTACTTGTGTGCAAATGATTACTGATTGAGAGGAAGTTGTCACTTGTAGCCTAATCACCAAATTTGAGGCATTTTGCTCTTGATCCTAGGAAGATGTCACCATGAAGATTTCCTCCTATTGGTACAATGGCTAATAGAATGGATGAGATGATGGAATTGATGAGAACAATGTGAATTCATTTGGATGTTGTCAAAGAAGATAGGCAAAGAGGATTGACACCTAGACCTAATGTTGAAAGTGATAATGAAGAAGAATTTCAATCTGCTGAACAAATTGGCAAAACCCTAGAAGCTCATGAAGAAGAAAAATTAGATCAGGTAAAGATGTTGCGAGCTATTTCAAAGATTGGGAAGAGACCTAGAGTTAATGTGCTGAATTATATTGGTAATTTGGACCTTGAAGAATTGTTTGACTGGATAAATGACATGGAAGAATACTTTGAATATGAGGAGGTTGAAGATCCAAAAAAGGTGAAATTTGCAAAGACAAAGTTGAAAGCACATGCTGCTATATGGTGGAAAGAAGTTCAGTTAGAGAGAAATAGAAGGGGAAAAGAAAAGATTACAAAGTGGGACCAGATGGTGACAGAGTTGAAGAATCAGTTTATATCTACTGACTATGAGTTGGAACTGTTGAAAAGATTGCAAAACCTGAGGCAAAAGGAGAAATCTGTGAAGGAGTATACTGAGGAATTTCATAAGATGATCATAAGAATAGGACACAGTGAAGCAAACAAGGAGAAAGTGGCTAGATATATTAATGGACTAAGATTGAACATTCAAGAGGAACTAAGTTTGGTAAGGATGACATCTTTGGAAGAAGCATATTAGTGTTCCCTGAAAGTTGAGGTGAAGCCGAATAAGAGACATGATCAAAGACCGAGAGGCAGAGGAGGTAAATTTCAGAAAGGTAGAACATTTTTTGGATATGATAGATCATTTGTGGAGCAAAACAAGTTTGACAACCCCTTTAAGAAGGATGACAGAGATAACAATGCTTACCGGAGAGATGACATAAATTTTTACTGGAGAGGAAACCCTAGTGTATACCAAAATGAAGGATACAGAAGAGAAGGTAGAGGATTTGATAAGAGAACATTTAGAGGTACTTGTTTCAAATGTGGAGCTAAAGGACATAGAGTATTTGAATGTAATCAAGGTAGTACAAGTAAGAGGACAAAAAATAGTGGAAGAGTAGCCTATGTTGAAGAAGAACCTGTTAAACTAAGTGATCCTTGTTCAGTTGGCAAATCTAAGAAAGGAGAATCGTTGGTGATGAGGAGAGCACTATTTCAAGTAGAAACAAACGAGGAACCACCGCAGAGGAAAAGCTTGTTCATAACTAGATGCAAATCAAGAGGTAAGTGTTGTAAAGTTGTAACTGATAGTGGTAGTTCAGATAACCTAGTTTTAGAGGAGATGGTGACTAAGATGAAGTTGGAAAGATTGAAACACCCTAAGCCTTATTAGATAGCATGGATTCAGGATGATCATAAGGTACTAGTAAGTGAACAATGTTTGGTGAAATTTCATATTGGATCTTATCATGATGAAGTCTTGTGTGATATTATACATATGGATGTTTGTCATATCTTGTTGTGTAGACCTTGGCAGTATGATAGAAAAGCTATACATGATGGAAGAAAGAATACATATACTGTAACAAAAAATGGAAAGAGAATTACTTTGATTCCTTTGGAGGATGATCCTAAGAGTGAAGTGTGTGGGAATGCTATAATCTATTTGGTAGATGGAAGAAAATTTCTAGATGGTTTAAGACATGAGAGTATGTGTTATGCCTTGATTCCTAAGAAACTGAAGCATTGAAGAAGGAGACTGAAGAATCACAATCAGAGGAGATAAAGGAGTTGCTGACAGAGTATGAAGACATCATATTAGATAATGTACCTGAAGGATTACAACCTATAAGGAGTATCAGTCATCACATGGATCTTATACCGGGAGCAAGTTTGCCTAACAAAGAAGCACATAGAATGACACTGGCAGAGAATGAGGAATTGAATAGATAGATACAAGATTTGTTGAGAAAATGTTTGATCAAAGAAAGTTTGAGTCCTTGTGCAGTACCTACAATTTTGGCACCTAAGAATGATGGAGATGAAGAATGTGTACTGATTCTAGAGCTAGAAACAAGATCATAGTTAAGTATAGATTTCCTTTACCTAGGATGGATGACATTATGGATTGTTTGAGTGGAGCAAGATATTTCACAAAGATAGATTTGAAGAGTGGATGCCATCTGATTAGAATTAGAGAAGGAGATGAATGGAAGATTGCTTTTAAGACAAATGAAGGATTGTTTGAGTGGTTAGTGATGCCTTTTGGATTGACAAATGCACCAAGTACTTTCATGAGATTGATGACTGAAGTCCTGAAGAAATGCTTGGGTAAGTTTGTGATTGTGTACTTAGATGATATTCTGATTTTCAATAAGACAAAAGAAGAACATTTGTGGTATATTAGACAAGTTTTATAGAGGTTGAGAGAAGAAAAGTTGTTGATAAACATCAAGAAGTGTAGTTTCACGAAGGAAGAACTAGTGTATTTGGGATTTGTGATTTCTGCGGAAGGATTGAAGATGGACCGTGAGAAAGTAAGAGCAATTGTTGAATGGCCTATGCCGGAGAGCATTGGAGAGGTTAGATCATTTCATGGCTTGGCTGGTTTCTACCAGAAGTTCATCAGAAATTTTAGTTGAGTTTGTAACCCTATGATAGAGACAATGAGAGGTGACAGAAAAGATTTCAAGTGGACATCAGGAGCAGACAAAAGTTTTGAGTTGTTGAAGCAGAAAGTGACAGAGCAACCTATTTTGGCATTACCAGATTTCAATAAGGTATTTCAAGTTGATTGTGATGTAAGAGGAAGTGCAATTGGAGTAGTATTAAGTCAAGAAGGTAGACCTACAACATATTTTAGTGAGAAGTTGAATGATGCAAGGAGAAGATATTCAATTTATGATCAAGAGTTCTATGCCATAATCGAAGCCTTGAAGAAGTGGAGACATTACTTGTTGCCTAAGGAGTTTGTGTTATATACAAATCATCAAGCTTTACAGTATTTGAACAGTCAAGGTAAGTTGAATTAGAGACATATGAGATAGGTAGAGTTCATGCAGAGTTATGTTGTGTTAAAGCATAGGAGTGGAAAATCAAACAAAGTTGCTAATGCCTTGAGTAGGAGAAGAAACTTGTTGACAGAAATGAGAATTGAAGTGTTGGGTTTTGATGAATTGAAGAACATGTATGAGGGAGAAACTGATTTTGTAGAACCTTGGAAAGCATGTAAGGAACCTGTTGTGACAGATAGGAGTAAGTGGTTAGACTATTTTATTCAAGAAGATATGTTGTTCAAAGGAAGTCAGTTGTGCATACTTAGAAGTTCAATGAGGGATAATTTGATCAAGGAGAAGCATGGTGGTGGATTGGAAGGACATTTTGGCATTGATAAGACAGTGGCTTTGGTGAGTGAAAATTACTTTTAGCCTCAGATACATAAGGATGTTCAGAGATTTGTGCAGAATTGTAGAGTTTGTCAAGTTGTAAAAGAGAGTAGTTAGAACGTTGGATTGTATAAACCTTTGACAGTACCAGAGAGACCTTGGGAAGACATAAGCATGGATTTTGTAATGGAATTGCCGAAGATTCAAAGAGGACATGATTTAATATTTGTAATGGTTGATAGATTTTTAAAGATGGTTCATTTTGTACCTTGTAAGAAGACAATGGATGTAGTGCATGTAGCTGACCTATTTTTCAAGGAGATTGTGAGATTGCATGGATTACCTAGGAGTATAGTTTCAGATAGAGATACAAAGTTTGTTGGATACTTTTGGAAGATACTTTGGAGGAACATGAAGATAGATTTGAAGTTCAGTTCAACTTTTCATCCACAGACCGATGGACAGCTAGTGGTAGTGAATAGGAGTTTGGGGAATTTGTTGAGATGTTTGGTTGGAGAGAAAATTGGAAGTTGGGACTTGATTCTTTCACAAGTAGAGTTTGCATACAATAATTTAGTAAACAAGAGTACTGGAAGAACACCTTTTGAGATTCTAACCGGAGTGAATCTTAGAGGAGTAATAGAACTAAGAGATATCAGTATAGAGGAAAAGAGAAGTGTAGAAGCAGAAGAATTTGTAGATCACATGAAGATAGTGCATAATTAGGTGAAGAAGCATTTGGAGGATATGAACAGTAAGTAAAAAGAGAAGGCTGATGAGAAGATAAGACCTAAAGAATTAGAAGTTGGAGATGAAGTAATGGTGTACTTGAGAAAAGAAAGATTTCCAGTTGGGACATATAACAAGTTGAAGATGAAGAAGTTTGTGTTAGGAACCTGTGTTTAACCCTTTTCTTTATGTTGTTAGTATATTACATTTGGATGCATATGCTTTGTAAGCCATCCTGTGAGTATATTATATTATCCCACATTCATGGGAAGTAATAGTTGTTTAGATTAGACTTAGTATATAAGTACGTGTTTAGGCCAATGAAGGCATCCATGAGTTTATTGTATTGAGCTTGCTCAAAGGAGGTTGCCCCTCGAAGTGGCATGCGATCAATAAATTCCTTCTATGTTCTGCTATTTCTGTTATTTTGTGCATTTTTCATTATATTGTTGCAGGAGGTTCCTCTCAGTTTGGACCTTGTAAGATACTCAAAAAATTTGATTCAGGAAATGTATATGAAGTAGAGTTACTAGAGACATTGGGTATATCACCAATTTTCAACATTCTAGATCTATATCAGTATCATGAAGCAGAGTTCAGTGACAGAATGGAAGAAGACTTGAAGAAGTAGTTGCCACACAAAGCACTAAAGAAAATAGAAGACATTTTGGATAGCAGAATTGGATGCAACACTAGAGGAAGACAATACAGAGAATATCTTGTGAAGTGGAAAGGTAGACTGGAAAAAGACTCATCTTGGATTTCTCAGGCTGAGCTGGACCGTCTTGGCTCTCCCCTAGCCCTAGCAAAGTGAGGGACTGACTCTTTCAATAACCCCGGATGTCTGATGTAGGAGCCTCCTTAGTTCAAGAGCAATCATGCATCAACCAAAACATTTGCATTTCAGTTCTTTCATTTTCTAGTTCAGTTTAGGCAATTCAATTAAAAGTAGTTTTCAACTTGTGGTCTGGTTTTGACATTTCACATCTTGTGGATCTAGACTTAGCTTCTAGATTCATTCATCTACATCATATCAAGAATTTAGAGCATTTGGATCAGTTACTGGAAAGATATCGCCATCAAAAGATCAACTGTTCTCTCAGAGCAGAGCTTCCTGACAGTCTCAGACAAATCAGCTAAAGGAGAAGGCTTGCAGACCATTCCTTGACATACAAATCCTAATGACACATCATTCAATGATCCTTGGTTCATGTCTGACCTTCCCTGGAGGTCCGTACATTGTTTCATGTATTTGAGGAAGTGTTCTATGCATTTAGGTCTAACCTATCTGTGAACACATTACATCTCTTCATTAGAGTTTGTGATCTTCCTTGGCTAATGTGGAGGAATCTATTGGTCCAAAAATGAGATATAATGATGTAATAGATCCCTAGGAAAGTAGTTCATATCATAGTGATAGCTGATAGTTTGGATTTTGTGTGAAGGAGCTTCAAAGCTTTATCTTGTGCATGTATGTAATCAGGCCTATGATCCCTAATTGTAAGCTCGCATATTGCCGGTGGATGTTTATTTTGAATTCTATGATATACTAAATGACTGAATCTGCATTTGCTTCATTTCTTTGAGTTGTTTCCGTTGTGTTTACTCTTCCTGCATGGTCCAGATAGTTCATTCTGTGAACCCTCCTACCGTGACTTGTTGATCATGATGTTACTCACATACAAACATGAAATAAAAGTTACACAACAACCTTTATTTATCTTGAAAGATACGATGAATTCAAAGAATTCATGATCCCAAGTCTCCATTGATTAGTTCATAATCTACTGACGATACTCAGTGGTTGATGTGTGTTGTTGTTAATCATTCAGGGGCCTTACATACTCTAGTAATTTTTGCAAAGTTTATCAGTATTCCTTCAAATATCCTACTCTTTATATCTGCTCTACATAAATCTCCAACAATTCTGTCTCTACACTATGAATTCACTCAAATAATGTGTCTATAGGTTGATATTTGCATGATTTCCACCATTATTTGCAATTCTTTGCATGATATTTTCAACACTACATGCATTTAGCTCAAATATGCTAATGATTTTCAGTTATCTACGGGATGTCAGCATATTCTTTTGTTCTGCTTGTTATTTATCATGATTTGTAGTTATGGAAGTGATTTAATGAAATTAAGAAAAGAAATGATAAAGATAGGGTTTAAAGGATGAGATTCCCAAAATTACTTGACTGAGATCACTGATCCACATACATATTCCGATACAGTAATGAAGAGAAGGAAACTAGAATCATACTTCACTAGGACATTCCACAAATAAGCATGATCCAATGCAAATCTTCAAAGGAAAACTTGACAACAATATGCAATAAAATGAAAGCGCTTCTATTTGAACACAACATTCACCATTACATATCCAGAAATCAACTTGAAGATTACGTAAAGTTTACAATCAAGATGTAATCTGAAGCTTCATCTCCATTTAGTATGCTTTAGAACAAGTACATTTACAATGATCTGAAGAAATAACCTTGACATCTCAACAATTCAGTCCTCATTAGTCTCGGTAATCTGATCTCTTCTTAATTCTACAATAATTGGCCTTATTTTGCCAGATATTCTCTCTTTGATTTGGACAAGTTCTGGCCCTTTTATAGAACAAAGGCCATAAAGCAGTTACATTGATCCAATGATCAGGATCCTCTCAAAACAACCAATGGTCTAGATGAACAGCACGTGCCTGCCAGTTGGCAATTACACAGCTAGCACAGAATATTCTAGCATCTTCGGCCTGGTCCATCCTCCAGCTGGCAAACAACACCTTTGACAATATCCTCCTCAGCTCAGGTTCATGTTACCTCTACATCTGCAACTCTGTAATTTTCAGCCAAACTCCAAACAGCTTCAACCTCCTGCAACAAATAGACAAGAATTAAGCATCATCATTCTATAAACTAGCAAGAAAATAAACATTTATATTTTATTAGGCTGTGAATGTGCAAACCTATATATATCGGGTTATGAATATTGAGCATCTGTGAAAATTTGCGTATCTAAATGTCCATAAGTAATCAAGGGGGTCCGATCGACTATCGTTGACTGGAAAACATGCTATCAGGCCCTAAAATGGCTTCAAGATCTAATCAGGTCCAGGGTCATTTAAGTGACTTTTTGATAAAAATATCAAAAATATATTTTTTTGTGTTTTTCTACATCTTAGTAAATTGCATTTTCGGAGGCCTTAGGAGTGGAATTAGGGCTCAAGACTTCATCAGTAACTTGGCATTAAGCCTAAGTAACCGAGCAACTCAAACTATATAATTAGTTTATCTTTCCAATGGGTCTAAAAAGTTTAAATTCTGACAAAATAGCTAGGAGTTATGACCTTGCCAAGGAGAAGATCAAAAATTTCCTAATTTTTTGAGTTTCTTTGAATTTCTGCAAATAGTTTCACCTTGTAGTAGCTCCTTTTGTATTCCAAGGGTGATGTGACCCTTCATATGATATGCAAGCCTATATATTTCAAATGGAAGTGAATAAAAATTAGTTTTCCAGAGGCAATTCACAACTCTCAGCGAGTTTTCCTATTTGTAGAAACTCAATTCTTCTTTGTTTATTTTATTGCACTATAATACCACAGGCTCAGCACTAGGTATTGTCCAGATCAATATCTTACATTTTCAGTTTTGTATCTCTCTATGTATATCACATGCATAAGATCATGCATATGCAATACATGCACTTTTGTTCACTAAATTCCATTGAATAATACTATCAGGTCTGGGTATGCACATTAGTTAATATGAGGGATATTAACTAATATGACTCTCTTCATAGATCAGGATATGATGATGATGTCATCATCATGGATAGGCTTCATTAAAATGTGAAAGGCTGATGTCATGGTCATGTCAAGCTTTTTATTTCGGGTCAAAATGACGTCACCATCATGTTAGGAAAGATCAGTCATATTAGAAAAGATGACGGATGTTAGAAATTAGATGACCTTCAGAGTTCGAGCCGTTTGATGATGTCATCATCATATCAGGTCCTTTGTGGAATGGGATAAGCTGACATCATCATCATGTTAATGAAGATGAGTCATATTAATGAATGTTACCCCTTTCGAAAGATCAGGATGACGTCCCCGTCATGTTATTTAAAAGGGTGATCGTTGGATACTTACCTCCGCGAGGTAAAAAGGATGATGACATCACCATCAGGGTGATTTCCTAATTTCTTTGTTCATCGGGATTGGATGATGTCATCAGCATATTGGCACTGGGGTGATATTCTGTGGTAGGGTGATATTTGAAATATCGGGTGATATTCACAAGATCGGGTGATATTTAAAATATGACCCCCACAAAATATATGAAGCTGTTTGACGAGCAAATACAGTTATTACCTAAAATTGACATCCGGAGTTCACGGACCAAATGATTATTGGGTGATAAACTGGCATCAGGGTGATCTAACGTAAGGTGACTAATGTTAAGGAATATGACCCCCCCAGGAATATCAGGTTTGACTAGGACTTTGACTTGTCATAACTTTCGTTCCCTAAGGAATATTAGGGTGATCCAAAAGGCAAACCTGCATGAAATTTTATACTCTTTTAAACCATGGGGTTATTGTTATGAAATATTAACTTTGATGAACTAGGCTCATCATGATGACTCACCCACTTCCCTTATGCAGGATCACCTGCATGACTTACTTTTAGCAAACCGTTGAAGAGCAAAAAAACAACGCAAGCCAAAGCAATAAAAAGTTGGGTCCCTATTTTCTCAAGTCAAAATGGGGCATGTTGTGTAACCACACAACATGACTGCACCACTTCTAGGACTTGGGCACCCACAAATTTGTCCCTTCACACCTCTACTTTTGGAATCAGGTTCTCTTCTCTTCATCGATCTTAGTGCTTCTTTTGGATTGTTCGTATCTATCACCATTTTTTAGTTATGCTCTGATCATCATAGAACTAGGGTTTAATGCATATTTGACCTAGGGTTTGATAAAAAGGCTTGATTAAATCATATCTTTCTATAGCACTCTTGAGTATAATATCTGTAGATGAGTCCACCTCCATTTGGTAGTGATTTGGCTCAGTCTTGTTCTTGAATGCTATTGTGGAAGCGGGTTGGATCTAGTGTGCATGCTAGCTTTCATCATTCATCTTTTCCATACATAATACATGGTATGGACTACTTCTATTATGAGTGATCATGAAATTGTTTAGGAGCTCCACAATTACTTTATTGACAAAATGTTTACCTTGGCCACTTGTGATACTTAAAGGGAAACCAAACCTAGTTATTCTGTTTTCATATATGAACTTTGTGGAAGTTTTTGTAGTACAATCCTTGGCTGGTTCTGCCTCTGTCCATTTTGTAAGATATTCTATTCTAGTGATAATGAATCTATCTTTTATTCATTTTGTTGGTGGTTCAATAGGTCTAATGAAGTCTATTTCCTAATTCTCAAATGGTCGTTGGGCTAGGCCTAGCTGCAATGGCATTTCATCCTTTGTGGTGGGTTTCCCCATCCTTTGACATATGTCACATTTCTTAACATACAAATTAGCATCCTTAAATAGTGTTGGCCACCATAATCTACAGAGAATGACCTTCTTTGTGGTGGTTTCTCCCAAGTTATCCTCCAAAGATTCCTTCATGTGCTTCCCTAAGGATATCTTTTCTTTCATGTTCAAACACTACTCTTCATATGATTTCATCTCTTTCATTTATGTACAATTCTCCTTCAATTAGTGTGTAGGGTAATGACTTCCTTAAAAGCATATGTTTTTCATTTGGTAAACTATTCTTAGTGTTTGATGGATAGTAGGCTTGCTACATCATTTAGGTCTTCTGGAACTGTAGCTACTCAAAATAGGTTTGTTCCAGGTAAATCTTCCTCCATATTGTCTAGTTCTTCCCTTGTTTTGATTCTTGATAGACAATCAGGGCCTTGATTATTTTTCCTTGGTTTTACCATGATATTGAAGTCAAATTCTTGGAATAGTAAAAGCCACCTACATATTCCTCCTTGTGTGACTCGTCTATTGAGGAGATATTTTAAGAGTTTGTGGTCTCTTTAAAATGTAAATGGAGTAGACAGTAGATAGTGTCTAAATTTTTGTAGGGCATATACCATCACTAGTGCTTCTCTTTCTATAATAGTATAATTCTTCTCTACTTGAGAGAGCTTGCGGCTTGCAAAGGCAATCAGATGATCCTTGCTTCCCCTAGTTTGTGCTAATACTACTCCAATTGTTGTTCTAGAAGCATCTACATGTATATGGAATGGAATATTCTAGTCTGGGAAAATTAGTATAGGGGTTTCTTCTATCTTGTGTTTTAATGTATCAAATGCTTGTTGGCATTGTTTAGTCCATTTATTTTTTTATTTGTTTTTTTCTTTAGAAGCTCTTCTATTGGTGCTACTATTGTGGCATAGATTTTGATAAATTTACGATGGTATCTAGTATAACCTAAAAAATGTCCTTATTTACATATTATATATCCCAAGAGCACACCAAATGGTATCACAAAGACACATTTATTTAAGTTAAGCACAATTTATAGACTCCTGCATATTTCTAGCATCATATAGATCATTTGGACATGGTTTTTTAACAATATATATATATATATATTATCTAGTCATCAAGGTAGACTTCTAGGAAGTCATGGATGAGATCCTTAAATGCATTGACCATAATTTGACTAAAGAATGCTGGCACATTATTTATCCCAAAAGGTATTATTGTGTACATAAAGGATCCCCACTCTATTGCAAATATAGTTTTCAACTGGTCCTCTTTTTGAATTTTCACTTGGTGGTATTTGAAAAACCCATCGGTGAAAGAGTATGTTGTTGAAGTACACCGGACAACTAAGAGGGGGCGGGGGTGAATCAGTTGTCACAAAAACTTAACTTCATATGAATATCAAACCATCAATAACTTAATTAGTTATAATCAAATTTAACCATGAAAGCATGAAACCATAAACTTAATCACAATCACACATCCAATACAGTAGATACCATATTTTTATGTGGAAAACCCTAAAAGGGAAAAACCACGGTGGTTGTTAGCCAACATAAATATATGAGTTATAACAATACCGAAAAATAGAGGCTCACTGCCCAAATTACTCACTACAAAGAATGGCTCATTGCCTAAGGGTGGCTCACTGCCAAAGTGGTGAACTGATTAAGTACCATCTACTCCATGCTAGGGTTCAGTTACATTGAAGTACAATATAACTTCTCTGCTCTACTTTTTCACACCTTCACACTTATCTCTTCATCTTCACATCACACACACTTTTTCACAACTCTATTACATGCTTTTATACAATTCATCAACCATTGGAACAATCTCCAAGGTTGGCATTACAAAACATACACACAAATAGGTCTAGACCTATTACAAAATTAGCTAAGGAAAGATGTAGAGAAGTATGATGAACACGCCACACCTTAGCTAGGACTCAAACATGCTTCTACAATATTCAATGAATCTCTGCAAATAGTGAAATCAACCAAGTTGGCCATGACTGGAGTTAACACTAGGTCTTCTGAGAATATTCTTCTTTCATGATCCAAACTTCTCTTTATGGACCAATCCAAAGGTAGGAACATGATCAAGAGACATCCACAAGCACATTATAATCACCAGGAACAACCGCATGATCTTTAACCACTCTATCAAGAAGATTCTTCAAATCGGAGTATAAGAACAACACTATTAGCCACTGTCATAAAGAAAGGATAGCTTGTACACCACCAAATCATGAACCATTGGAGTTGAAAGCACATAACATCATCTCAGACTTAACTCTAGAATCACAAATCAAAATACTTCAATGCAGAGGAATGCAAAGCATAATACTTTCTCCCTGTAATTGTCAAACATACAAAAAAAGTTGTTTTCACTTTGGTGAACATATCTCACTCAATTCTTCATACCGGAGGCTCAAACTTGAGATTGAATAGCTTCATACATGCCTCTAAATGACTTCCAATCCACAGACAAAGATATTCATTCTGTAGGAAATGCAGAGCATTCTTCTAGACTATTCTTCTTTATTCAATACACTGTTTCCACTGCAACTCACTATTTCTATTGGAGGGCTAATTTTCTCAATATCCTCAACATCAGAATCAATTACATAGATAGGTATAAAGCATCTAACTCATTACAAACAAGTAACAAGATAAGGGCATAGTTGACATCAATGACAACACAGATATGTTGACATCAATGACAACACTAGTTAGGCACATACTTGCAACATATATTTCACTTTCGGTAATTGATTCCAAGACTTCTATAAATGCCATACAAAATGGATCATGGATACAAGATTTGTTTAATTCCTGAAAATCTACACATATTTTGATGTCAGCAATTTTCTTATTTTGTATTGCCATGTGACTAATCCACTCTACATCTTCCACTAGTTTAATATTTCATGTTGCTAATTGTTGATGTAGTTTTAAGTCACATTCACATAGATAAAAGTTTACACAATGAAACCCCTATCTATCTTGAAAGGATTCAAGATCCCTAAGGATTTGAAGTCCCAAGCCTTCGGTTGTTAGGTCTTGACTTCTTAGTCTTCACCTAGGGTTCATTGTGTTTTGTTGTTTTCACTTTGGGGACTTACATGACCTAGAAGTGATCCTCTTGATCTAACTAATCTTTGCAAATATGTTGTATATCATGTACAATCTACACATATCCTTAATGATTCATGTCAAATTTATCAATCAATGACCAAATTTTGAGCAAATTATTGTGACTTGGACATAAATTTGATTAGTTCTTCTGAATTATCCATAGTTAAATGATCTTCACACAATTCCTCTAAATTCACTTAATGATCTTTAAAGTGTTGAATTCATTGTTGTTACTAGTTATTTTCTTTAGATTTATCATTATTTGCAATTATTTATGATAATTTGTAAAATAAAAGACAAAAGACAGAGTTGAGAAAGGAAAGTTTTAAGAAAATTAAGTTTTCCAGTGATTTCACATGCACATCTAGACACTTTTATGAATTGAAGTTAATCTAATTATACTTCAGCAGGTATTCCACAACTACATATAATAGAAGCAAATCTTTAATGGACAATCAACAACAAAAAGCAATAATTCAAATGCACTCCAAAAGGACGCAACAATTTGACATTCCACTACCAGAAATTAGTCAAAAGATTACTCAGGATTTACGATTAGACTATAATCTACTTCTTCAAATTCATTATATGTACAAAATGTACAAATTTCTTCATTGAGTGAGAGAGAACCATATGGTAAGTCAAGAAGTTGCAAGAATACAAACTTAATGATTAACAAGTTTCATCAATTTAATCACCCTTATTTACAAATGATCTGGATCCTTTTATACGACAAGGATTCATAATCAGTTACAAAATCAATGGTCAAGATTTCATTATGAACATCAACACTTAGAAAATAGAGGACGTGATCACTAGTTGGCAATCGAGGGTGGTGTTAGGTCTCAAAAATGCAGGTTGCTAATCCTAAGAGGATGCAAGGCTTTATGCTTAGATTCACAACATTTTTGAACTAACATGACAGAATCAACCTTTTGGGTTTGATGATTCCCTGCGCTTTAGGTCCTGCTACACCTAGGCGGGTGAACCTTGGAAATTAAAGTAGATTGAATGTAAATATTATGACTAAGTAAATGAATCTACCTACAGTGGAAAATGGTGTAGAATAGATGAAAGCTTGCTAACTAATTTTATATCCAATATCTGATGGATGGTTGGTATAAATTGTATAAGAAATATCAAGGTAAATTTTATGACTGTACTTCACTAATAAACAGGTTTTAAATGATGAATTGAAATAAGACCAGTGCCTTGTTGGGTAAATAGAGTCAAATGGAAGACTAAGACCAGTGGCTTATAGTGGGTAGTAACTCTAACTGTTTGGCACAATATTTTAGTTTATAACTTGTATAAATGTGCAAGGAAATGACTGACAAACTCTTCTTGATAATCCAACCAATATAATCAGATTTCTTGTTATTCACTAGAAGGTAATTTAATCCTTTCTTGAAGGAACCAATTGAATGAAATATGCAAGAATAATAGATAATATCAACTTGGAGACACAATGGCAATCCTAATTATATGGTTCTTCTTAGTAATCCAAACTAACACTTCCAAGTTACTGTGACTGATCAGAAGGATTTTAATTCCTCTAATGGAAACCAATTAATCCAATCACACAACTACAGCAAATGTGCACTGACAAATTAAATCTATACTTGATATATTAATCTGAATAACAAGGAAATACTGAACTAGAGACAACCATATAATTGAGTAATTTAAACAAACAATTGATGCTAGAATAAACTACATAATCAGAGAACTTCAATTTACTTCTTCAATAATATACTTGCAACATGGTCTTTGAAAAACATTGTAAACTTTATGTATTATATTCTACTGCTAATGATAATTCAACATCATATGCCTGAACTTATATAGAAATGCTTATGAAGAGACATAACTCTTCAAGAAGTCTTTTGGGAATCAACATGATTAACATAACAACAAATAAAAATAACAATGCTTAAGCTCTATTCAACCATAAGTATAGCTGAGTAATGTGATCCAAGTACTCCTAGCTGTGGTGGGTATTAGTGAATTCAATAGAATTCCTTGTGATCACATCCATTGTTACCATCTTCTCTAGGTGCTTATAGGCTTCTCTAGATGTAGAATCTTTGTCCTTGAGAGCTCCTAAGGCTTCATGCAATAGAACTTGACATTCTTTACTCCATTCTTCTTTGTTCTTCAATTCTTTATCATCCTTGAACAACATGGGCACTCCTACTTTTGAGGCTTTGACACATTCTTTGGCATCATTCTTAAGTTGATCATAATACTTCTGATGATGCTCAATCAAATCTTTTACGTTGGAGGTATCTATATCCTTACTCTGTGTCTCATTGAGTTTCTCCTGCAGTCTTTTGTCAAGCCTCTCATGCTCTTGGATCACTTTATAGTTTTGAGAATAAATATCCCAAAATTGATTCAACCAATGCTACATGTTGGTATGCCTGTTCTAGAGCACCATTGCAAGTGTATCTATCTGAACTTGAGCAATCTGGTCAATAGATGGTGGTTGGGTATTTTGCGAGCTTTCTCCCTGAGTCAATCTTTTTACTGACCCCCCGAAGGTGCTCTTAACAACATCTTTCAAATAGTCATTTTATTTGGTTAATCTCTCACAGCTTAGTTTGTATGCATCTCTTTCTTTGATTAACATCTGAGCCTGTCCCTTATTCAACTTTACAACATTAATGCCAATGTCTGCAGTGATCAAGGGGTCAGTCTTGCCTGCCTTCAAAGTCATGACATGGCCAAAAGTCTTCTCAGTGTCTATAATGGCTGTCTTTTTTATGGGGAGGATACAAGGCCCATATCATTATTGAATTTTCATCATTATTATATTTGGTGCCCATAGATACTTCAGTGACACCTTTTGGAGTGAGCTTGTATTTATCATCTATGTTATGCAGAAAACTATCAAATACTAGTGCAGAATTCAAATTAAGACCAGGAAAGATCATCACCCCTACTTCTTTTAGCATCTGTCTACCCCTACTAGGGGTCATATCTTGCAATTCACTATCCACTATTGTTTTTAACATATCAAGTAACTGTCTTTCATTGTTGGCAGAGATATCATCAACTGACTCCCTAATTTCTTTCCCTTTACATTTATATAAAAATGATTTGAATTCTTTAGAATGAATAAATTTATCATCTGAAATAAAAGAATCGTATGCTATTTGTCTTGGATCTTCATAAGCAAATCCTTCCTCATCATGTGCTATACCAGGAGACTAATAGCGTTGCATTCTTCTTTTAGATATCATAGCTACTTTTTGATGTGGTTCTTCTTCCTCTATAGGTCCTTCATCACCAAAGGATAACAACTCAATCTCTACAAGCTATTTCCTCTTCTCATCTAGGTCCTTGTTATATTTTTCAACCACCAATTCAACTTCAGTCTCTTCCAAATTCCTGATGACATCATCATGGGGATAAGGGATATGTGTGTATCCACCAAGGTTTTGTTTTCGCTGAGCAAGGTCAATGAAATCCTCAGGATCAAACCCTTTTCTTGCCTCAGCACATCTCATATTGTAATGCATCAGCTTATCCATAATGAGACCATACCCCTCCTTGGATACCACAGTAAAATCTCTAAAGCAAAGAGTACTAGGCATAAAAGACTATTTTTCATGGGAGCTCAAGTGCATCACATTAGAACAATTCATTTGCCTAACTATTTCTAAGGAGGCAATTCTATCAGGGATAGTCTTAGGCAAGATAAAAGGAGTATCCTCAAAACCATAAACTCTTACCATAGTAGCATCCTCAAAATAATACCAGTCTCCCCAGTTGTGAGTAGCAGTAGGGGGAGCACCAAAATCTATAGGTCTAAGAAACCTCTTTATTTCTTTTGATAATGAATACTCACAGGGATGACTGAAATATCTATATAATACTTTCACACAATATTCTTCAAACTGAACATAGCTAGAATGGGCATACCTACTATCCCATATTCTAGTCCACATCTACATGGGTGACTTTTGCCCCCTCTGGTCTATTGGAACAACTTTGAATTTAGTTGGCCGTAATCCCAATGCCTGGCGATAATAAAGCACCATTTCCATCAGGGGTGAGTAGTGTTCAAAGGAAACTGATGGGGCATTGTTCTTTATTGCAGTCAGACTAGAATCAATTCTATTAAAAACATAGGCAGCATAATCAAACTGCCTGGCATTGTGGCACTGGACATCTGTGGCTATCACCATTAGAGGAATTGTCATGAAATTAGGGACTTCTGATCCTATGACTTGGCCCACAAAGTAGTAAGTGTATTGTATGTATGGTTCAAATAATGACACATGAAAAGGAGGTCCATCATCCTCATTGAGAGGCACCATTTCTCCCTCTGCCCTAGGCTTGTGAATAGGCAATCTCCATCCATTATATGTAGTATCCATTCTCCAATACTCTTTATCCAAATCTTCATAAACTATAGGGACAATACATAAATCATCCAAGTCAAAAACTTCACAAATGGCATTCTTAGACAAATGTATAATAGGCTCCCCTTGTGGGTTGTATATGGCCTTGAGGCTTGGATTATACTACCTAGCTAGAAGTTGGAGGAGTTTAGCATTCAGAAACACATCAGGAACGACCAATTTACCTAAATTCAAATGCCATAGGTTTGACACCGGGAAATTCCTGATTCTTCTATTGTAGTGGAACTTAAACAATTCATAACCTCTAATTGGGATCTAGACATTTCCTATGTACTTACACTTGTCTTCTATTTTCTCCACTTCTACCCTAAGTTGCACAGACTTTTAGGCTTTGGAAGTTGATCCAGGTAGTTGGTCAATTATGTCTTGGTTCAGTTTCCTCTCTTTTGTTTTCTCTTTAGGGGTTTTGTCAATTTTTTGTCTTTTAGGTTTACTGGTATCACCCCATTGTTTTGTGCCCTTTCCTTTCACTAGAGTCTCCATTATAATCTTGGACAGTAAATTTAAATTACAAGCTATCGTACAAAAGTTTGTATATATGTACCTATTATTTTGAAGCGGTGATCAAATTTCCCTATATTCTCCTCTAAGTCTCTGCTTGCTTGCTTGCTTCAGATAATTCTTTTGAACTCAATTGCAATAATTTTGAATGGCGTCTCAGAGGATTTCTTCATCGTCTATAATTAATGGTTCTAGCGTTTCAATTTTCTTGATTGTTGTGAATTGTCACATCATAACTTCTCTCATCGGCATGATTTTTGTAATGTCAGGGTGATTTTAATATCTTCTTATGGTGCAAACATTTGCTTATGGATCAATCGTTGTAACCCTTGATTTGTCTCTTCGATGTCATATTTCATAAGTGAGTTTGTATCAGCAAGATATCTTCAAGATCTACCCGATATAGAAGTGGGCATGGTTATCATCAGCCTGACTTGCTTCATCCCTGTGTGAATAACATTCTTCTCTCATCTCTCAAGTGTCTCCGTTATGACTATCGGTGAGAGTCTCGTTGATGAACGTGGTCATCGTTGTCATCGGGCTAAGATATGTCATCGGGATAACATATTTCAAGCTACCCAATCGGGGTTGTTTCCCCGATATCTTCCTTTACGCATTTTATCAGAGAGACCTTCACAACATGTCACTAACATCGTTGTGAGTATTGTTTTGGCCAGACTTGCAAGCCTTGTTCTGATTCATTCACTTTCATCGATGGTTCTTATTTTCCATACATATCGGCAGGACTTATGCCGAAACAGTTTCGTTGATTGCTGAGACATTAGAATGTCGGAGACTCCTTAATTTTTCACTCTGATGTTCATCTCCTGCCGATGATCATTAATTCATCTATTCCATGGGTTGTTCAGTGAGAGTCCCACCAAATCCTTTTATCGGTATGATCTATATCATCGGGGGAGTTTGTGGAGTATTCCCTGATATTGCCATCTCATACCGATCGGCATGACCACGCATTCTCTCTCCGATGAAAGGTCATCGATGCCACTTTCTTCATTGGTGATTCTTGAGATCTTCTCCTCGATCATTAGTCTCACACCAATACTCATTTCAACTAGTTTCTCATTGATCGATATAACTAAAATGAGGTCTTGCTGATACTAAGAAATTGAGGCCCTTTACATTATTTTGTGATAAAAGTCATAGGATTTTATGGGACATATCAGTTGTTATTCTAATTTTGGGCCAAATATTTTTTGGTTTGGTTAGACATAAGTGGGTTGAAGATAAGAAAATTTAGAATTTTCTTGTCCCAACAGTGGCTCTGTCTGGGATGTATACTCCTTGTGAGTATAACAAGAATTCAGATATCTTGGGGAGTAGACCATGTGTTTTATTTATTTGGGATGGCAGTTTCACAGAATTGTATGAGAATGAGAGATGGAAGTGATAATGATGGGGAACTGGGATGAGCCTATACTACTGTACATGGAAAAGATTATATATATATTATTAGAGATTCATAGGACTATCCATGTACTGGCATATCCTAATCTCTTTTGATTTCCCTAGACTACTGTGCATGGAACAAAAGTATTTTGAGAATTATTTAAGGGTTGTCCATGCACTGACAACACTTAATCCTCCTTGTGCATGATTTTAGTATTTTATGAAAAGAAAGGCTTCAGATATTGCCCATGCACATGCAGTTCCTGTTCCCCTCTAGACATAGTTTGTAAATAGTAAGAATCATCACCTCCTTTGCTAGTTACAACAAAAGGACCTAACCACAAAGCTTCAAACTTCCCATGTTTTCCATTCTCCTAGCACCTAGCATTCCACATCAGTACTAGGTCATTCATCTCAAATTTCCTATCTTTGGCCTTTTTGTCAAATAGGTAACTCACTTGTGATTACAACTTGATATTTGCCTTTGAGCTAGTCTCCTTGTTTCATCAAGTTCTGTGAGATGTTCTAATCTTTCCTCCATTGGTTTAGGAATGTTTAAGTCTTCCTGAAGAACAAATTTATAAACTAGTAGGAGATTTTCTAATGGTATTCTTGCTTGTGTTCCATACACTGGTTCAAAAGGAGATCTCCCAACTACTTTCTTCACAGTAATCCTGTCATCCCACACAGCCATTCTTAACTTTGAATCCCATGCTTTCTTATTTCCCTCCAACATTCTCTTTATAATTTTCAAAAGATTTTTATTGCTAGATTCTGCCTGCCCATTTGCTTGTGGATGATAAGGGGCAACATATGACACAGTGATACCATATGTATTACAGAAATTTTTAAACTCATCAGACCTAAAACACATTCCATTGTCCATGATTAACCTCACTGGAGTGCCAAATCTGAATATAATATTTTCCATCAAAAAGTTGATCACCACCCTGCTTGTTGCTTGTTTAGTGGGGATTGCTTCCACCCATTTTGTGAAATAATCTATCGCCACTAAAATCCATTTGTGTCCACCACTTGACTTCTCTACAATTTCTCCTATGAAGTCAATGCCCCACTGATAGAATGGAACCTCCACCTGCATGGGTTTCAAGGGTAGTGTTCCTTGATATTTCACCTTTCCTAAAAATCTCTGACATGCTTCACATTTTCTTGTGTAATGATATGAATCATTAAAAACTCTAGGCCAATAGTATCCAGCCCTTAGGATTTTGTGGACTATAGTCTTTGCTGAAAAATGACCTCCACACATTCCTTCATGTAACTCTTTCATGATATGTTTAGATTGATGCTCATCTAGGCATAATAGTAAAATACCATCCCTATTCTTCCAGTAAAGATCTCCATCAATAAATAAATATTTGAGGCCTGTAATTTAAGTGTCCTTTTGTTATCATCATACCCTTCAGGACATTTCATGTGCTTTAGATAATATACGATGTCAGTATACCATGGAGTATGCTCAATGCTAGAACTTGTGTTATTAACATCATTAGCACTACATATCTGAGAAGCCTCGAGATTACTTTTAGCCATTAATCTAGCAAGACCTTGTCCTCTCACTAGTTTAGTGATCTGGATTTCAATATTAAACTCCTAAATTCTATTGATCCATCTACATCTTCTGTCTGTGACCTCAGTTTGGACCAATACATCTTTTACTGTAGCATTAGGTACATATGCTATGATTTCAGCTCCCACCAAGTATGGCCTAAAAGTGTTAATTGCCTTCACCAATGCATATGCTTGTTTCTCAACAATGTCATATTTTAATTCTACATTTTGAAGAGATTTACTGAAAAATGAAATGGGTTGTTCATGTCCTTCATTATTTTTCTACAATAGTACTGCTGCAACTGTATGATAAGAGGCAAATGAGAACAGTTGGAATGGCTTACTGAAATCAGGGGATATCAGAACAGGGGCTTCTTTGATTACCTTCTTAATGGTAGCAAATGCTTCCACTATTTTTGTGGTCCACTTTACTTCTGAGTTCTTCTTTGAAATTCTAGATATAGGACTAACAATTTCTGCAAAATTTGATATGAACCTCCTGACAAAGTTGATTTGGCCAAAAAATGACTATATAGCTTTTACATTCTTAGGAATAGGAACTTGGTCAATTTCTTTTACTCTTTCAGGATCTATTCTTACTCCATCTTTTGAGACTATGTGACCAAGCAACTTCCCCTCTATCACTGCGAAATGGTACTTCTTAGGATTCAATGAAATCCCATATTCTAGGGCTTTAATAAATATTTGCTCCAAATGTGCACAATGATCTTCAGCCCTTTTGGAATATGTTGTCATGTCATCCTGATATACTATCATGATCTTATTAATCAATTCAACAAAGGCCACATCCATTACTCTTTGGAATGTTGCTCCAGCATTAGTGAGCCTGAATGGCATTCTTAAATATACATATGTTCCCCATGGTGTGGTGAATGTAGTCTTATATTGTTCTAATTCTTTGACTTCACCTGATTATATCCTGAGAATCCATCCATCATTGACAATAGTTCACATCCAGTAACCTTTTGTAATATTGCTTCCATATTTGGGAGGGGATAGTTGTCCTTAAGAGAGGATTTGTTTAGATTCCTGAAGTCCACACATAATCTAATATCCCCATTTTTCTTCCTACCAGGCACCAAATTAGAAACCCAAGAAGAATGCCTGATGGGTTTAATGATAGCTCCATCTCTTAATTTTGTGAGTTCTTCAAGCATCTTAGGAGCTAATGTAGGATTGATAGGCCTCTATTTTTGCCTAAATGGTTTAGCATCTAGTTTTAATGGTATTTCATGCTGAAAAAGATCCTCCCTATATGCTTTTAAATCATCATATGACTAGGCAAATGCGTATCTATACTTCCTAAGTAAGTTGATGATCATGCTCCTGATTTTGGGTTTAAGATTATTTCCAATGTATACATTCTTTGGGGCTACTTGTGTCCCCAAATTAATCTCTTCAAGGTCATTATGTACCACTGGTGTGTTTTTCATTTTAAATCTATCATTTCCATCAAATGCCTTTTCCAATGCTATAAGTCCCTTAGGTATTTTGTTTATTTTCAACTAAACTATCTCTTGACCAAAAAGGGTTTCCTTCCCATCATGTTCTTCTACAAATGAATTAAAATCAATCTCTTGGTTTTCATAATGGTCAGCACAATGCAGGAAGTTGATTATATCAGCATCATTATTAAACACTTTCTAGTTATGTAGATTATCTGGGATAGTGGGTCTGGTTTTGAATTCAACTTCTGTAATACCTCCTAATGTGATATCATCCCTTTTTAATGTGATATTCTCTAGAAAATCTGTCATAATGTTTTTTGATCTATCAATCCAGTTGATTGAAAAGGCATCAAATAACTCAATATCATCCTAGATAGTATTTCTGTATTGTCTCAACCTCTTGTTTTTTTATAGGTATTTCTCTCTTACTTGGGAAGTAACCAATTCAGAATCACCATATACAGCTAACTTTTTTATCTTATGCTTGGTGGCTATATTCAAACCAATGAGCAAAGCCTTGTATTCTGCTACATTGTTTGTGCATTCAAATGTTAATAGAAAGGAGTATTTGAAAGTTTTACCTGCTAGTGAGATAAATACTACTCTGGCCCCATTTCCCATTTTGCTACATGCACCATCAAAATACATCTTCCATACATCATTTTCTTCTTTCTTAGATTCAACATGTATCGGATCAGTATTCTGCAATTCTGGCTGATTTTTCTCAACCTTGAAGGCTCCCAAATCTATATCACAAAAAGAAATTTATTTGATGTTGATCTAAGCATTCTATGATGTTCTCATCTCTTGGCTCCCTACACAACTTGATCTCTTTGCCTCCCACTAGTATTGTGGCATATGCTAAATCTAATTGGACATTCCCTCCTGCCATTGCAGCCCATTGTCTTGATAAAAGCATTCCATAATATGGCGGAATGTCAACCACGGTGATATCAATGTTATAGGTTGCTTCAGGGTATGAAGCCAGGTTTATTTCCACATCCCTCATAATACCAACGACTGGGATGGATCTATTATCCATTGCATAACACCTACCAAATGTAGTGTCAACCCACATTCACAGTTCTTTCATAACTGCTATTAGCATGATATTGATGGCCTCGCCTGAATCAATCATGCAGTTCCTTACTATCCTATTTTTGATCAATAATGTAGTGTAGAAAGGGTCCACCTGTGAGGGATTCTTTGTCAATGTATCACCTAAGTATACCTCAAGAATTTGGAATGTTTCTTGGTGAACATTGTTTGTTCTATTCTCTGATCCTTTATGTTTTTGATTTGGTATATCTAAAATCAATTTAACTATTGTATTCCTGTATTTGTCTATCTTCATCATTTCCAAAAGTGGAACTGATATCTTTACTTGAGATATTGCATGAGCAATGTCAAATGAATGGGCCATAGTTTGATCATTCTTTTCTGTTTTTATATGTTCCTTTTCTTGATTTTGTGATTTATCTTTCATTTTATTTTTATCAGCCTTTTCTGGTTCTTTGCATGATGACTTTGTATTATTCTTTTTGTAATTCTGATCTTTTATACAGACACTCCCAGGTGTTCCTTGTTCAACATTCACTGTCTTGTTCCTTAAGTTATAGGCATTTTTAGCTTGAGCTATTGTAGCTATTGTAAGAGCTTCTCTTTCATTTTCAGTGGGCTTTCTCCACTGATCATATGGTTGATTGTTATAATAGGTAGGTTCCTCATAACCATCCTCTTGAACTGAGAACACTTCTTGTTTTCCCATATTGATATGATGTCTCTGATTTCCCACATCATATTCATATCCCTCTTCCTCTGTAGAAGAATAGTCTCCATTCAACAAATATGGTGTATCTTGCATCATGTTTATTGTGTGATTGTCTCTGTTATAATTATATAATGCTTCTTCTTGTTGTATTGTTTTAGCCACCTCACAATATTCAAGTGAATGTGGTAAATTGCACACTAGACACCAATGTTTATCTTCTACCATATGTGACACATTTCTTTTTAGAGGGTCAGGGGTATCTTTTCCATAATGTTGCTTTCTACTATTTTCAATGGGTCTCCCATCTTTCCAATTTGTATTATATGGCATATCATGCAACCCGGGCCTTTCATGTCTATGCTGACCTTCTTGTTTAGTCTACTAAATGTTTGGGTTCTGAGGATTTCTAGGGTTATCCCTCTTGCTAACCATACCTGCAGCTTTCCTATTGTTCTCAATAGTTAATGCCACTTTCTGTGCTTCAACCAGGATTGTAGGGCACTGATTTCTAAGTTCATACGCTGTCTCTGGATCAAATGCTTTTAGATAAATGGTCAATGCTGTTGGATCAGTCAGTTTAGATCCATGTGGTATTTTGTTGTGTAATTTGGAAAATGTCATATTGAAGTCATATACTGATTCATCCTGGTGTTTCTGGATGCTTATCAATTCATGCAATGCAAACTCAAGGGCATACTGATTGCCATACTGTTCCTTGAATTGATTGTGGAAATTAGTTATTGAACTAATTGAAGCATCAGGTAAGGTATTGAACCAGTCTCTTGCATCTTTAGTCAGGGACATCATGAATAACCTCATTCTAATGTCTTCATAGTCCATACCAATATCTTGTATGAAAGCATTGAAGCTTCTGATGTGATCTTCAACTGATATTGCACTGTTCCTAGTGAACTTGGGAACTATATTTCTCCAATTACTATCCATAGGATATGGATACAACTGATATCCAGTTAGATCAAATTGGCTACATATGTTTGTGAGGTTTTGAGGTGGAAAATTCATGGGTGGTGGGTTAGGATAGTAATTATATCCACCTGGAGGCTAATGATAAGCATATTGCTACTGTGGGTTTATGTGGGGATTTATATAAGGATTTTGTGGTCTATAATATTGTTGGCCAGGGGGTGGGTAAGGATTAACCATATGTTGAGAGGTATTATGCATGGGAGGTGGTCTAGGATTTTTAGGAATTGTATTTTGATGACTTCCAGATGCTTGTGAATTTGAAGCACCACCTGTATTTTGGTGTATATTTTGTTGTGGATTCCTTGAAGTGTTTCCCCTATGTGGAGGTACATATTTGGGGGGACTATTTTAGCCCTACTCTTTATCTGTTGAATCTCTTGTTGCAACAACCTCTAAGTGTCCTCTATCTTGATCATTTCAAGTTCTTCCTGGAGCCTAAGCAGATCCTACTATGCTTGATTCCTACCTCCTAAATTCTTTGGACTTTCATTTATTTCTTGAGTTGAGAATCCATGTTTTACCTCCTCTCCTTGCTATAATGACATTTTAAAATCATATTTAGCTTGCCTTTGATCAATTTCCCTCATGGCCTATGCTTCACACTCAAGCTGTTCTTGAGAATCAGGTCTATATTTTGCCAATATGTCATCAGTTACCCCGTTGAGATTTTCATTTGATTCATGTAGAGGTGTAAAACTATTGTGAGTTATGATAGTTTGCTCGGCATCATCCTCTTGAGCCTCATGGTTATTATTTTGGTGAGAATAGTGTGATGTTCCATTTCTCTTGGAGATGTTTCTAATTGGTGGAGATGATTGCAATTTCTTGCCTTCCATCTTGGATCTCCTACCATCCATTTGGTATTAACTTTCTGTTATAACAGTTTCTATAGTTGCCACCTATTTTGTAAATAGGAAAAAGTTTATAATTTATCTTTCTAGATTCTTCTTGCCAGCAGAGTTACCAAATTAAAGTTTCTGAAATGACTCTATAAAAGGAATGGTTTGTTACCAAGGTCTTTTATATATCCCCAGTAGAGTCGCCAATTTGTTAGGTCTCAAAAATGTAGGTTGCTAATCCTAAGAGGATGCCATGCTCTATGCTTAGATTCACAACATTTTTTAACTAACGTGACAGAATCAAGCTTTTGGGTTTGATGACTCCTTGCACTTTAGGTCCTGCTACACCTAGGTAGGTGAACCTTGGAAATTAAAGCAGATTGAATGTAAATATTTTGACTAAGTAAATGAATCTACCTACAGTGGCAAATGGTGTAGAATAGATGAAAGCTTGCTAACTAATTTTATATCTAATATCTGATGGATGGTTGGTATAAATTGTATAAGCAATATCAAGGTAAATTTTATGACTATACTTAACTAATAAAGGGGTTTTAAATGATGAATTGAAATAAGACCAGTGCCTTGTTGGGTAAATAGAGTCAAATGGAAGACTAAGACCAGTGGCTTATAGTGGGTAGTAACTCTAATTGTTTGGCACAATATTTTAGTTTATAACTTGTATAAACATGCAAGGAAATGACTGACAAACTCTTCTTGATAATCCAACCAATATAATTAGATTTCTTGTTATTGACTGGAAGGTAATTTAATCCTTTCTTGAAGGAACTGATTGAATGAAATATGCAAGAATAACAGATAATATCAACTTGGAGACACAATGGCAATCCTAATTATATGGTTCTTCTTAGTAATCCAAACTAACACTTCTAGGTTACTGTGACTGATCAAAAGGATTTTAATCCCTCTAATGGAAACCAATTAATCCAATCTCACAACTACAACAAATGTGCACTAACAAATTAAATATATACTTGATATATTAATCTAAATAACAAGGAAATATTGAACTAGAGCCAACCATATAATTGAGTAATTTAAACAAACAATTGATGCTAGAATAAAACACAGAATCAGAGAACTTTAATTTACTTCTTCAATAATATACTTGCAACATGGTCTTTGAAAAACATTGTAAACTTTATGTATTATATTCTACTACTGATGATAATTCAGCATCATATGTTTGAACTTATATAGAAATGCTTATGAAGAGACATAACTCTTCAAGAAGTCTTTTGGGAATCAACATGATTAACATAACAAAAAATAAAAAGAACAATGCTTAAGCTCTATTCAACCACAAGTATAGCTGGGCAATGTGATCCAAGTACTCCTAACTACGGTGGGTATCAGTGAATTCAATAGCATTCCTTGTGATCACATCCATTATTACCATCTTCTCTAGGTGCTTACAGGCTTCTCTAGATGCAGAATCTTTGTCCTTGAGAGCTCCTAAGGCTTCATGCAACAGAACTTGACAGTCTTTACTCCATTCTTCTTTGTTCTTCAATTCTTTATCATACTTGAACAATGTGGGCAGTCCTACTTGTGAGGCTTCAACATATTCTTTGGCATCATTCTTAAGTTGATCATAATACTTCTGATGCTGCTCAATCAAATCTTTTGCATTGGAGGTATCTGTATCCTTACTCTGTGTCTCATTGAGTTTCTCCTATAGCCTTTTGTCAAGCCTCACATGCTCTTGGATCACTTTATAGTTTTGAGAATAAATATCCCAAAATTGATTCAACCAATGCATCATGTTGGTATGCCTGTTCTGGAGCACTGTTGCAAGTGTATCTATCTGAACTTGAGCAATATGGTCAATAGACAGTGGTTGGGTATTTTGTGAGCTTTCTCCTTGAGTTAATATTTTTACTAACACCTCGAAGGTGCTCTTAACAACATCTTTCAAATAGTCATTTCCTTTGGTTAATCTCTCACAGCTCAGTTTGTATGCATCTCTTTCTTTGATTAACATCTGAGCCTGTGCTTTATTCAACTTTGCAACATTAATGCCAATGTCTGTAGTGATCAAGGGGTTAGTCTCCCCTACCTTCAAAGTCATGACATGGCCAAAAGTCTTCTCAATGTCTATAATGGCTGGCTTCTTAGTGGGAGGATACAGGGCCCATATCATTAATGAATTTTCATTGTTATTATATTTGGTGCCCATATATACTTCAGCGACACCTTCTGGAATGAGCTTGTATTTATCATCTGTGTTATGCAAAAAAACTATCAAATACTAGAGCATAATTCAAATCAAGACCAGGAAAGATCATCACCCCTGCTTCTTTGAGCAGCTGTCTACCCCTACTAGGGGTCATATCTTGCAATTCACTATCCACTGTTGTTTTCAACATATTAAGTAACTGTCTTTCATTGTTGGCAGGGATATCATCAACTAACTCCCTAATTTCTTTCCCTTTGCATTTATATAAAAATGATTTGAATTCTTTAGAATGAATAAATTTATCATCTGAAATAAAAGAATCATATGCTATTTTTTTTGGATCTTCATCAGCAGATCCTTCCTAATCATGTGCTATACCAGGAGGCTGATAGCGTTGCATTCTTCTTTTAGATATCATAGCTGCTTGTTGATGTGGTTCTTCTTCCTCTGTAGGTCCTTCATCACCAGAGGATAAAAACTCAATCTCTGCAAGCTATTTCCTCTTCTCATCTAGATCCCTGTTATATTTTTCAACCACCAATTCAACTTCAGTCTCTTCCAAATTCCTGATGACATCATCATGGGGATAAGGGATATGTGTGTATCCACTAAGGTTTTGTTTTCTTCAAGCAAGGTCAATGAAACCCTCAGGATCAAACCCTTTTCTTGCCTTACAACATCTCATATTGTAGTGCATCAACTTATCGATAATGAGACCATACCCCTCCTTGGATACCATAGTAAAATCTCCAAAGCAAAGAGTACCAGGCATAAAAGACTATTTGTCATGGGAGCTCAAGTGCATCACATTAGAACAATTCATTTGCCTAACTATTTCTAAGTAGGCAATTTTGTCAGGGATAGTCTTAGGCAAGATAAAAGGAGTATCCTCAAAACCATAAAATCTGACCATAGTAGCATCCTCAAAAAAATACCAGTCTCCCCAGTTGTGAGTAACAATAGGGGGACCACCAAAATCTTTAGGTCTAAGAAACCTCTTTATTTCATTTGATAATGAATACTCAAAGGGATGACTGAAATATCTATATAATACTTTCACACAATATTCTTCAAACTTAACATAGCTAGAATGGGCATACCTACTATCCCATATTCTAGTCCACATCTGCACGGGTGACTTTTGCCCCCTCTAGTCTACTAGAACAACTTTGAATTTAGTTGTCCATAATCCCACTTCCTGGCCATAATAAAGCACCATGTGCATCAGGAGTGAGTAGTGTTTAAAAGAAACTAATGGGGCATTGTTCTTTATTGCAGTCAGACCATAATCAATTCTATTAAAAACATAGGCAGCATAATCAAACTGTTGATAACTGAGAGGGGGGGTGAATCAGTTATCCTAATTATTTCCCTTATTGAACTTTCTTTTTAATTGATGCAGCATAGAATCAAACACAAAAACATTAATCATGAAATAAGAAACACATGACACAGTATTTTTGACGTGGAAACCCTGTTAAGGGAGAAAACCACGGGGTGATTAACCCAAAATTATTCTCTGTTAGAAGAATAGGAAATTACAAAATGGCACTTGCCAATTAGGGCTCACTGCCCGAGCACACTGCTCACAAGAGGCCCACTGCCTACAAGAAGACACACTGTCTACAAAGTGATAAGAATCACAGTCTTGAACTAATTGGAAGCATCTGCATATGCTGGAGTTCAGTTCCAGTTAGGCTCAGTACACTGATCTGCTGCACTTCATCTTTCCTCTGTTCTTTATTCTGCTATCTTTCACATACCGGATCCTTTTTGCTACCTCTGCTCTGTTCTGGACTTATTCGCATATATCTTCACACCATCACGCCCTTCACAACTAAATCCATCCTCTATATATATCCGCACAAGTAATTTCATCACCTTTCTAGTCGGCATCCGGAACAGTCTAGTTTCTTACAAACTTTTGTTCTGTCGGCTGAATCCTTCCTCACCAAGCAATGCGGATCAAGCATATACTTGTAGATATCATTAATCATGTCGGCCAAACATGATTCATGCCTTCACAACCTCTGTCATCAACAGTAACACATCCGGAAAGCAGTCTGATACTCTGTCAGTCAGTTCTTCCTCTGTTTTCACTGTCTCTCAGGAATCCGGTACTCAACCATTCATATCTTTTTCCTTGTCCATCACCGGAGGCTAAATCCTTGGAATATACCACTCAAGGTAGTCCTCTTGACTTCCCCAAATCTGCACTGCACCAAGACACTTCCTCTGAGAGATCCGGACCAATCTGTCGGACCTTGCCACATGCTCTGTTCTTCTTCACCGGACCACAACATTCTTTATTCTGACTTCCGGTAGAGACACATTATGACTTGTGGATATGTGGGATGACCTTTGTTGCCATTAATGACAACAACCATGAATCCATATAGTGTCTCTTGCCAACAATCTCCCCCTTTGGCATTGATGGCAACACTTAGTGAAAAATGACTAAGTGTTTACACTATGCTCCCCCTTTGCTGATGCTCTGTCTTTATATACAATTTCCGGAACTCCCCCTTAGTTAGATTCCTCATTTTTCACTGCTCCTCACTCCCCCTTTGACATCAATGGCAAAGGGTAGGGTCCGCACACCAAAATTTTCAAAAATTTTCTATATATAGCCGCATATTTACATACTCACATGTACTGAAGAATGTCTGCAAAGGATGTCTGCAATTGGATCATTTCTGTAGCCTAACTTTGCTTCATTCTATCCAAAATTGAAATGTGACCACTTAACAAAAATGCAAAAGCTTCTGCCCGCTTGAGATCTGTCGGATCTTTTGTTTGGGCGGTGGTCTGAGCATCACTGATGGCCTCATGCATAGTTTCCAACTTAGGGATTATAATCCTTCTAAGTTCTCCCATCCGGTTAGTGATGTTCTTCCTTTCCTTCTCAAGATTCTTTATTTCATTCAAGACTGCAATAGTCTGACATTCTTGATTTATTATAGAGGAAGAGAGAGGATCAAAACTTTGAGATAAGCTTTGTAGCTTATCCTGTTCCTCTTTTATTTTCTTGTCAAATGCTGCTGTTGCCTTTGACCAGGATATACAAAATTTGTAGATGTCACCGCCATCCTTAAGAGCATTCTCTAAGCTCTTTATTCCAATGCTTACAATCTTCCTATCCTTAGAGATTAATTCTAATATTTCTGAAAATCTTTTATCCAAAAATTCCTTCCGGACCTTTTCTTCAGCTGATTTTTCTAGAGAATCAAAATGTGTATCAACACTGCTGACTAAGGTTTTTAGATTACCGGAAGAGGAGGCTGTCGGATCTATCTGGATTGATGGCATGATCTTTACAAGTACTCCGGAAGCAGCCTCTATCAACTCACAGTCTTCCATATGAGACTTCAGGAGCTTTTCATTTGCCTTGGCATTTGCAAATGAAGCTATCTTCATTGTTTGTACCGGAGAGAGAGAGTCAAAATCAAATGGGCCTTTTAGAAGCTCCGGTTCATCAATCTCTAAAGTTTCTTTGCTCAAAAATTGTTGAACAGTTTGTGCAGTGTCTCTTGCCGGAGACAGATGTTTCTTTTCTTTTGCAGTCTTAGAACTGTCAACCTCTTTGTCTTTCACCACTGCTTCCTTCTCCTGTAATTGCTCTTCTTCTTTGGATCCGGAGACTGTAGGGGAAACCGGAGGAGAGATGTTTGTCTGTTCAGGGCTCACTTCTTCCGGAACAGATGATTCCAAATCAGCAGCTGTTTCTGCACCTAAGTCCTCTACAACAGGAAGATTGAACCTTTTGAAGGCCTTCCGGAGGATCTCTTCTGTCTCTTGGGCCACTCGGTCAGTCTCACCAAGCATGAGTTGATTCATCCTGGCTTTACTTCTGAACTCATCTTTGCAGTCCTTGAAGATAATGTTCATTGTCTTGGGATCAATTTGAGGATATAGCTGAATAGCTATCTGCTCCCGGATCTCAAGATCTTTAGCATGAGCATTATTCTTTCTTACTTCCAATTCCTTTTCTAGGCTTTTAGGAATAAGAGATATGATCTCAATGAAAGCCTTATTATATATGTTCAGATATTTAACTGTGGCTTCCTGCAGAGTCTTTTGGTCAGCCTCACTGAAGTCATCATAGGATTCAGTCATTGGTTGAAGGTTTCCATCCACCGTGACCGACTTGATTATGCTCTCTAGAGACAGAGTGGGCTTTTCAACAGATACCTCTGCCATTTCATCCTTGTCTTGGCCTGTGGAGGGCTTACCGGATCCTTTCTTCTTCTGTTTCTTTATTTCTTTTACTCCCTCATCTGACTCTGTTTCCTCTTCATCCTTTTGGCTTCCATAAGCCCTTGTGGCTTTTGTCTTGGATCTCTTACCGGATGCCTGGACTTCCAATTTGGAACTTTTGGTTGTGGGAGGTGCAGATCTCTTTGATGATCTGGTCTGGGTGGGAGCTTCAACCGGAGCACTTTCTTTACTTTTCTCTTCTTCCTCGGCCTTCCTCCTCTTTTCCCGGCTGGCATCAAGTGCCTCCTTTGAGATGCCTAGGCCTTGAGCAATGTGCTCTACTTCTTTTCTCACCTTTCTTTTAATCTCAGGTTCCCTGAGTTCTACATGTATTTTTACACTCAGCTCCTCAAAGGTTCCAAACCTTTCTGCCTTAGGATCTTTGGGCTGACTTAGCATGTGTTGAACATGCAGCTCCACTATCTGTTCATCCACTTCATACCCCATGGGCATGATCCAGACAGTCCTTGGCTCCACTGCCTCCATTAGGCACTGATCAGTGTCAACCATAAAGCACACTGAGTCTTTGTATTTTTCAACAAGAGACTGGGGAATTCTCTCTCTTGCTTGCATCATGCTCTGAAAGTTTTTGAAGTATCCCCATAGAGCTGTATTTCTCGCTTTTGCATCCCCAAGTCCATGCAAATAGTCTCTTATCTGGACTGCAACAGGTTTGTCATTCTGCCATACCCATCCACTTGTTCCGGGTAGCTCATTCATGAAGTAGAAGAATAGACATACAATAAGAGTACCATACTTAAAGGAATTCTTCTTATCCTTCTTGATTTTCTGTATGTTTTCCATTAATTGGCTTAGCAGTAGTTCGCAGAGATCATATTCTGCATTCTTTCTTAGCATTATATAGGCAGTGTATACTGCAGTTCCGGATACAGAATTCTCCCTGCTGGAGTGATAGATCTTGTATCCTATTATCATGGATGCATATTTGATATCCGGATCTGAAATATCTTCAATGGTCATTGCCCTCTTATCAAATTTTGATCCGGTGGCCTCAGTTACAATGTTGTTCTTGACAGATTTGAGGATAGGTATCCCTCCGGAAGAGTATAGATCAGTTACTGCTCTGATTGCCTCTTTTGTGATCTTGCAGGGTCTATCCAGCCATAGAAAGTTGTCATGCATCCTGCTCAGTACATACCGGACCCATTCATCTTCTTCAAAGCAGGGGAAATGAATAAATTGCTCAAATTGTTTCTTCTGGATATCCTTATACTCTGGTTTAAGCTCAAAAGCATTGTCTATCAGTTGCTTGTGATAGAGGTCTCTTAATTTGAATTCCCCAAATTCCTCAATGCTTGCATGTATGTAAACCCTAATGTCTTCAGTATGTAAAACTCCGTGAGGAACACTAGAGAAGGCTCCTAGTGGATCTACCTCCAATGATTTGTAGGGATGTTTCTTGAATGAGGGGCGAGGTCTATCAGAGATCTTAACTATGTTTGGAGTAGCCATTCTTCAAAGATTTGCAGTGAGGTAATGAAAAACGGAGAATACCTTATGCGCCTTCGACTTGCACGGAGTGATTAGATTGATTTCTTTATGTAATGACTTCGGCAGGAGATCCTTGGTGTGCTTGATGAATCTTGTTGCAGAGCTCCACTATTCGCTTCTTCTTGAGTGCAGAATGAGCAAATGACTTTTGAGAAATCCCTTATATTGCTCCGTGAACCCTAATATCTGTCTGCAATAAATGCTTCACCTACATTATTCCGGTTCGCCTTGTCTGGATAGCTTGGAGTATCCCGGATTAGTCCTGATCTGTGAATATCATCCGGATCTTTCAATCATGAATAAATAGAGGTAACATATTACAAGAACATCCCAAACATTCTCTCCAATCCACAGAACAAGATAGTGCACTTCCGGATCTCTCTGGACCCTTTTGTAATCCTTTGTCATACCGGAGCATCTCCCTGAACAGGTCTTATTTGATCGATCACAGCTTCTCCATAACTCCATGCGGACCTCTGAAAACTTGACTGAAGCATCTCAAGACTCATATCTGCAAACCCTTTAATCCGCATCTTGTGCCACATTCGGCACCACTTGTTTGGCTGGGGGAACAGGATTTTCTTTGAGTCTCCCCCTGAGCCTGAGCTCACTTTTTAATTTCCGGAAGAAATATCAGCACCAGAGTCTGGTGCGGATCCAACCTCTACATTCTCTAAACTTTTCTTCACCCAAATCTTGCTCATCTGATTCCTAACTTCATCCGCATTCATCTTTTGTTTACCCTTGTCTTGATTCTGATTATACACCGGACCTCTTTTGTCCTGATACTTATTTCTGCAGACTTTAGCATTACGACCGGACCTATTGCAGATTTGGCAAATAAAATTTCTTTGCATATTTGACTGATATCCTTTTGATCTGCATTGATTAGCCATATGACCTACTCTATTGCATGTAAAGCATCTACCTTTGAATGATTTGTTTACTTGCATAATTCTGCATTCATGGGATTTGTGTCCATACCTTTTGCAGTTGAAGCACTGTCCGGAGAAGGATGAATTAATCTGATTCATTCTCATTCTGCACTGATTAGCTTTGTGACCGAAGTGGTTGCAGCTGTGGCAGTATCCATTGAAGGATGGATATCTTTGAGCATTTGGCTGTCTTACCGGAGGTCTTCTAGGCCTGCTCCTTGGATTTTCTGATCCAAGATTCTTCTGACCGGATCCGGAGCTTTCTCCTTTCTCATATCCCAAACCATACTTGTCATCTGTCCTCTTTTGACTTCCAAGAAGAACTTCAAGTTGAGCAGAACTTATCTTGAATTTCTCTTTATATTCATTTGCTGTTTGAAGGTCTCTTTTGAGAGAGGCAATTTGATCCTCAAGTTTTTCTTCATTATCTTTGGCATCTTCAAGATCAGATTCAAGATGTCTGATAATCCTGTCCATCTGGTGGCATTCTTCTAATTTTTCTTTAAGTGATTGTCTTAGATTGTCTTCAGCCTTTCTTTTTTCTTCAATCTCTTGAGTAAACTTTATAGTTCCTGATTCCATTTCATGTCTTAACATAATGACTTCTTTTGATAACTTTTCACATAACTTGGTTTGCTCAGTCAATTCTTCATTTGTATTGCTTTCTTCACTTTGTCTTGCCAACTGTTGGAGCAGCTCCTTTCTCTTTTTCATAGAGAGACTTAATTTGTCTTTTAATTCTCTCATGAATTCATCAGCCTGTTTGAGTCTTTCCTTTAATTCACTGACTTCAGAATTTGACTGTTCAAGATCCTCAAGAGCAGTCTTGAGTTGCTCCCTTAAACCATATGCATCCATTTGAAATCCCAGATCTTCCTCAAGCTGTTAGGCTCTATTTGGAGGAACTTAGCTCTGATACCAATTGTTGATAACTGAGAGGGGGGGGTGAATTAGTTATCCTAATTATTTCCCTTATTGAACTTTCTTTTTAATTGATGCAGCATAGAATCAAACACAAAAACATTAATCATGAAATAAGAAACACATGACACAGTATTTTTGACGTGGAAACCCTGTTAAGGGAGAAAACCACGGGGTGATTAACCCAAAATTATTCTCTGTTAGAAGAATAGGAAATTACAAAATGGCACTTGCCAATTAGGGCTCACTGCCCGAGTACACTGCTCACAAGAGGCCCACTGCCTACAAGAAGACACACTGTCTACAAAGTGATAAGAATCACAGTCTTGAACTAATTGGAAGCATCTGCATATGCTGGAGTTCAGTTCCGGTTAGGCTCAGTACACTGATCTGCTGCACTTCATCTTTCCTCTGTTCTTTATTCTGCTATCTTTCACATACCGGATCCTTTTTGCTACCTCTGCTCTGTTCTGGACTTATTCGCATATATCTTCACACCATCACGCCCTTCACAACTAAATCCATCCTCTATATATATCCGCACAAGTAATTTCATCACCTTTCTAGTCGGCATCCGGAACAGTCTAGTTTCTTACAAACTTTTGTTCTGTCGGCTGAATCCTTCCTCACCAAGCAATGCGGATCAAGCATATACTTGTAGATATCATTAATCATGTCAGCCAAACATGATTCATGCCTTCACAACCTCTGTCATCAACAGTAACACATCCGGAAAGCAGTCTGATACTCTGTCAGTCAGTTCTTCCTCTGTTTTCACTGTCTCTCAGGAATCCGGTACTCAACCATTCATATCTTTTTCCTTGTCCATCACTGGAGGCTAAATCCTTGGAATATACCACTCAAGGTAGTCCTCTTGACTTCCCCAAATCTGCACTGCACCAAGACACTTCCTCTGAGAGATCCGGACCAATCTGTCGGACCTTGCCACATGCTCTGTTCTTCTTCACCGGACCACAACATTCTTTATTCTGACTTCCGGTAGAGACACATTATGACTTGCGGATATGTGGGATGACCTTTGTTGCCATCAATGACAACAACCATGAATCCATATAGTGTCTCTTGCCAACACAAACTACCTGGCATTGTGGCACTAAACATCTGTGGCTATCACCATTAGAGGAATTGTCATGAAATCAGGGACTTCTGATCCTAGGACTTGGCCCACAGAGTAGTAAGTGTATTTTATGTATGGTTCCAATAATGACACATGAAAAGGAGGTCCATCATCCTCATTGAGAGGCACCATTTCTCCCTCTGCCCTAGGCCTGTGAATAGGCAATCTCCATCCATTATATGTAGTATCCATTCTCCAATACTCTTTATCCAAATCTTCATAAACTATAGGGACAATACATAAATTATCCAAGTCAAAAACTTCACAAATGGCATTCTTAGACAAATCTATAATAGGCTCCCCTTGTGGGTTGCATATGGCCTTGAGGCTTGGATTATACTGCCTAGCTAGAAGTTGGAGGAGTTCACCATTCAGAAACACATCAAGAATGACCAATTTCATAAATTCAAATGCCATGGGTTTGACACCGAGAAATTCTTGATTCTTCTATTGTAGTGGAACTTAAACAATTCATAACCTCTAATTGGGGTCCAGACATTTCCTATGTACTTACACTTGTCTTCTAGTTTCTCCACTTCTGCCCTATGTTGTGCAGACCTTCGGGCTTTGGGAGTTGATCCAAGTAGTTGGTCAATTAAGTCCTGGTTTAGTTTCCTCTCTTTTGTTTTCTCTTTAGGGGTTTTGTCAATTTTTTGTCTTTGAGGTTTACTAGTATCACCCTATTGTTTTCTGCCCTTTCCTTTCACTGGAGTCTCCATTACAATCTTGGACAGTAAATTCAAATTACAGGCTATCACACAAAAGTTTGTAGATATGTTCTTGTTATTTTGAAGTGGTGATCGAATTTCCCTGTATTCTCCTCCAAGTCTCTGCTTGCTTGCTTGCTTCAGATAATTCTTTCAAACTCAATTGCAATAATTTCAAATGGCATCTCAGAGAATTTCTTCATCGTCTGTAATTAATGGTTCCATCGTTTCAATTTTCTTGATAATTGTGAAATGTCACATCATCATAACTTCTCTCATTGGCATGACTTTTGTAATGTCAGGAAAATTTTAATATCTTCTTATGGTGCGAACATTTGCTCATGGATCAATCGTTGTAACCCTTGATTTGTCTCTTCGATGTCATATTTCATAAGTGATTTTGTATCAACAAGATATCTTCAAGATCTACCCAATATAGTAGTGGGCATGGTTATCATTGGCTTGACTTGCTTCATCGCTGTGTGAATAACATTCTTCTCCGATCTCTCAAGTGTCTCCGATATGACTATCAGTGAGAGTCTCATCAATGAACGTAGTCATCGTTGTCATCGAGATAACATATTTCAAGCTACCCAATCGAGGTTGTTTCCCCGATAGCTTCCTTTATGCTTTTTATCGGAGAGACCTTCAAAACATGTCATTGACATCGTTGTGAGTATTATTTCAGCCAAACTTGCAAGCCTTGTTCCAATTCATTCACTTTCGCCAATTGTTCTTATTTTCCATACATATCAGCAGGACTTATGCCGAAATAGTTTCATTTATCACTAAGACATTAGAATGTCAGAGACTCCTTAATTTTTAACTTCGATGTTCATCTCTTGCCGATGATCATTAATTCATCTGTTCGACAGGTTGTTCGGTGAGAGTCCCACCAAATCCTTTTATCGGTATGATCTATATCATCAGGGGAGTCTATGGAGTATTCCCCGATAGTGCCATCTCATACCGATCGGCGTGACCACGCATTCTCTCTCCGATGAAAGGTCATCGGTGCCACTTTCTTCATTGGTGATTCTTGAGATCTTCTCCCTGATCATTAGTCTCACGCTGATACTCATTTCAGCTAGTTTCTCATGGATCAATATAACTAAAATGAGGTCTTGCCAATATTAAGAAATTGAGGCCCTTTACATTATTTTGTGAGAAAAGTCATAGGATTTTATGGGATATATCAGTTGTTATTTTGATTTTGGGTGAAATATTTTTTGGTTTGGTTAGACATAAGTGGGTATGAAGATAAGAAAATTTAAATTTTCCTGTCCCAACTGGTGGATGACAGCTAGCTGGTAGAATATTCCTCTTCTGTCCATCAAGATCTAGGAATATCATAAAATATCTATCTTTGACTTCTCCCCCTTCAATCTATAACAACTTCTTTAGATACATCATCTAGATACCTACTATTATGCTTCACCAAAATATATCCCAATCATCTGGATATTCTCCCCAATCTGTATCCTATTCGTTAATGTCCCATCTTTACAAAATGTCATCACCAGGATATTGCACTACTCTATATTGGATCCCGTGTCTTCTTCGACCAACATGCCGCTAGATTCTAGAGTCTTGTACTCATCATATTCTGCAATTATCTTCTCTATATCACTTTTATCAAAATTTTGAGCCTTGACCTTAGCATACTCCTGCATTGAGAGCTTATTGCCCAATGATATCCATTTATTGGTCCTGATATCCAACTTTCCCTTATATGCTTTTGTTTTAGCTGACAAGTCCATGACCTCACCAATGGTATTCTCTGAGAAATACCCCATCAGATCTTTTAAAACTAGCTCATACCTAGCCTTGAATTCTATAATTGAAGCTCGCTCTTCATAAGTTTCCTTTTCATCCACCATATTTCCCAAGACGTCTTCTAAAATTTCCATCTCGTTAGATAAGATCTTGTGTGCTTTGGTACTGATATCAATAGCCTTGTGTCTGCACCCTTGGAAGATTTTGGCCTTAAACTTCAAGTCGTTCATCCATATGGATATTTTAGGCATGGTCTAGACCGTCATGATATTCTCACTCAGTAACACCTTGTCTTGCAGCCTTTGGATGACTTTTAACTTATCAAGATTCTGATCATTCTGATCTAACGTTGTAGTGCACTCCACCTTCAAGATATCTTCTTTATTCTTAATGAATGTTAGGGTATCCCAGTTTGACAATGCAGTTCAAATGATATCCTCCCCATCCTTTAAGAACTTCTGGAACCAACCTTCCATGACATGTGCTTGATGCTTCTTTGCATCCAGATTAGTTATTTGATCATGTGTCACCAATGCCAAATTTGTTAGAAATTTTGTTATTGAGGGTGAATAATCCCTTGATGAATCCCTCAAGTTGGGTAATGTACCCTTTCAACTCCTGCTTCTTCAGCTTATCCTTATGGCTTCTAGCTATTGTAGCCTCAGCACTACCCATGAGCTCATTTATATCTTGCTCAATAGTAGCATATCCTAAATCAAAGATAGTTATCTGATATTCATCCATGGTGATCTCACCCTTGGCCCTATCTAATGTAGGCATAACCAAAATTGAGTTGTCCTATGTCTTGTTGTGTCTCTTCTAATAGAAGATACCACTCTTGCCTTTCTTCTAGGCTTTATTTCTCCCACTGAAAATAATGACTTAAAATCAAATAGAATCAAATTAATGGGAGGATGATTTACCTCTGATACCAACCAATCTGGGACATTGGGCATGTTGAAATGCACCTAACAACTGAGAGGGGGGGATGAATCAATTGTCCCAAAACCTTAACTATTTCTACACTTTAAAACATTTATCACTTGTCCACTGTTATTATGATTAAACCATGAAAGCATGAAATCATAAAATTAAACACAGTTGTAAGATCAAACACAAGAGACACCAGATTTTTACGTGGAAAACCCAAGAAAGGGAAAAACCATGGAGATGATTAGCTCTCAATATATATTGTAATCTTTTACAAATGGTGATGTTCAGGCTTGGTCACTCCACGGGCCTAGAACATGCTGGCTTACTGCCATGAAGTACAACTAGGTCTAGCAGGCTCATTGCCTCAACCCTAAACATAGAAAGATTACAATGAGGGATATTAAACCCTAATGGTTGCTCACTGCCAAGCTGACTGCCAAGAACAAGTGAAATTACATAGGAAATATGAATATTGCAAAAGCGTCTATTAGTATGCTAGGGTGTAGTCATTTAGCAACTGAATACTGAATCCTGAGTCTTCATCATTACTAATCTTCTATCTCTGCTCTGCTATTCTCATGCTCGCATCAATTATTCCCCCATCATTGTTGCCTCAACCAAAATTTATTTCTCTTATATATCTGCATCATGATTCAATCCATAATCAGGTTGGCATCCAAACTATGAAACGAGTACATTGAAAGATGTAGCTTGTTGGCTCAATCCAATGCATTATATACTATGCGGATCCAAATCCTTGCACAAGCATGTTCATATAGGTTCATACAAAACATTTAACCACTTAAGACATTGATCCAAAACATATCTTTGATCTATAAGGCAATCTACCTTCTACTATCAGCCAAACAACATAAACTGGGAGAATTCTTAATCACATGCTTCTTCAATCACAATCATAACTAGCAAACCTTGTGTAATTCTTTAACATGATCTTGACACATCCACAAACAACATAGATTCACCTAAGAGATGGAAAATCCATCCGCAATAGATCTCACTTGGAGATAATAGAAGACAACAAATATCACTTGAACTCAACAACTTTCACCTGAAGTATAACAACACAAACTTATCTTCTAGAGCACCAAATCACCAGTACTCTGGAATGAAGATATCTATGGACTTTTGTGAGGCCGATTATTTTTCCTTCCTTATTTTGATCATTATGCATTTCAGTTGATGACATTATCAGACTTTTAGAGGCTATGGTTTCATTTTGTAGACTTGATTATATCTCCTGATTTTGATATGACATTGATTAGACATATGGTGATTCGATTTGATCATATTTTGATGCTATTTTGTGATCTAACATATGAGATATATTAGATGATATTTTGTGATGTGATTTCTAGTTATTTATGTGATGATGACTATTTGGCATTTGATAGAAAAATGCAGTTTAATTCAGAATTATGTTATAGATGATTATTGTTGTATTCAATGGCATGAATTTAATTCCAGTTGCTTTGGCTATGATTATTCATGATATGATTGACACTTGATCGAGATGTACAAGATTTATATTCCCAAGCCACGGGAAATTGGAGGTAGTATTCACACATAAGTTATTCCCTGTGAAATCGATCCATTCCCAAGAGGGATGAGGATCACATTTGAAATTGAGTGTTGATTTAAGTGCTTGTTTAATTTTATCATTTTGGCTTAGTATCCCTTTGTTTAATTAATTAATATTATGTGTTGTATAATTTTTATTGACTTATACCACTTGGTAATTGTTTTTATTTTTGAGGCCATTTAATGTGGATTTATGACTCCTTGGGTGAACCTTAGTGTCCCAAAATTTACCCTAGGTGGTTACCCATGGGTCTAGGGTCAATTTTGACTAACTAAACCTTGGGATAACTCACTCTTGGTCACTCTAAACTGAGGTTTATTTAAAGTGAGGAAATTAAAATTAGATAAGGTGGGAGATGAGTCATGCTTTAGGAAAGACTCATCTCCCTTCCCAAAGTTTGGGAATCCCTTCCCTAGGAGGACTTGGGAGGTCTCCAAGACTCCCAAGTGTGTGGGATCTTCCTCCAAGACTCTCACACATGTGTGAGAGCATCTTGGAGGGAGATGGCTCTCTTAGAGAATATGAGGATGCCATATGGCATCCCTTATCCTCATAGAGGTTTGAAAGGGAATGCCACCTCACCACTTGTTCTCTCACACATGTGTGAGAGCACAAGTGGATAAGGTGAGGATTGAGATGGAATTGGAGGATGACACTTGCCACCCTCACACTTCCTCTCCCTTGCAAGTGGCATTGGAGGAGGGAGGAGAAGGTGAGAAGTGTCACCTTCTCATTCCACAAGGCCAATTTAGAAGGCCTATATTACCTCCTGTTGTTGAGGAGTGTGTGGTTCTTGCATTTTGGAGATTCTTTCTATTTTAAGCAATTTTTTTTGGGAAGTTAGAGGGATTTTGGAGATTGGAAGGTTGTAGAGGCTTGGAGCTCATCACCAAACGTGCTTCCATTATTAGGGCTTTTGAAGGTAAGCTCTATGTCTTATTCTTTACCCTTGCTTATTTATTATTGATGTGGTTGTGGATTTCATTGTTTGTTGTTTCATTTTTTTTATGTGGGATGGGAGTTTGGTGAGAGCACCTCCATTTGGAGGTAAGGCTCAACTTGTTTGGGGTAGGGGAAAGGAACCTCCTTGAGGTCACTCCCATATTTGTGTTATTTATGGCCTTGAGGGCTTCTTACTTGTTGTGGAGATTATTTGAATAGCAAGAGTGCCATGGAAGTTATTTTTGAGATATTTGATGAGTTGTGGTTTTGGAGGTTTTGGCTTGAGGCCATGAGACTTGGTATTTTGGTATTTTGGTGTGGCCTTTGAAGTAGAGGGGTCCATTCCCTACCCCCATCAAACTCATTTTCATGAGTTGAGTTATGTGTTCATCCTTGGGGTTGATTTTTGTGTGGTTGTTTTTTTTGTACTTGTTGTGGTGTGTTACAACCTTGTGAATCCCTACCTCCCTAGCTCGGGGGTGACCCACTTGTAGGTCTACGGTAGGGAGGAGGGCATTTTGAAGTGGTTGGGTTTTCCTCCTTGTTGTGTATTTATTGCAGGTGTTTAAATGAAGAAATGGAGCTTGATGAGAAGTCCATTTTTGTGTTGTTATAATTTTTTGTTGCTGGTTGTTTGAGCCATGGCCTTGTGGCCCTATTGTAGTTATTTTTGTCAAGTTATTATGCCCTTGGAGTTGGCTGTAAAAAATGTTGAAATGTAAACATTCTTTTATTTTATTTATGAGCTGTTTATTTCCTATGTTGTGGAGTTGGGTATTTTGAGAGAAGCATGTGAATTTAAATATTTTTTTTTGTTGTTGTCATTGTTCTTTCAATATATATATATATATATATATATATATATATATATATTCAAGTGTGTTAAATAAGTCTTAGTGTATGCAAATAAAAGAAAGAGAAATTTTAAATTAGTTTTTGTTTTGTTGCATTGAGAGTTTATATTATCAGTTGTTGTTTATAGTTTTATTACATACAAAGAAAAGAAGATAGAAATTTAAGAGAGTTATTTTTTGTTAGTTGCTTGAAATTTTATGTTAATAGTTGTTGATTCAGGCATATAGGTTATTGGAAATTTAGAGGAAGTTGTAATACTTACCTTACAAGCTTATTAAAAAAAACACATCTCTATTATTTTATGGTTCAAAAAGAAATTTAATACTAGGTTATTTATTTATAATTCAGAAATGAAATGTTAGTATTCATAAAAAAAAAATTAGAGTTAAATGAGAAAGTTAGTAATCTGCTATTTAGACCAATGTTTTGTGAAAATAAGTGCAATGGGTATATATATATATACTTGGTTGTTTTATTCTTTTAAAAAAATCTATTGCTGTTCATTTTATTTTTCCTTATCACTATGTAACTACAGAAAAATAGAAGAAAATACATATGTTACATTTTTAATGTATATATTATAATATATATATATATATATATAAGCACATACATATATATATATAATAAAAAAAAGAAGTATATTTACTGTGATATTATGAAAATATAGTATGTATATATATCTGTATATATATATATTTAGATATACATATATGAAGTCCAATACACATTTTATATTTATCAGACCAGAGTTTAAATATTGCAAAAAAAATAGAGACCAGAAAAAAAAAGACTGAACTGTTTGTAGAACAGTTTTAAGTTGTAAATTAAAAAAAAAATATATATGGGACTATGGGTGGCAGCGCCCACAACCCCACCCTTTCCTTGTAGTAACTAGGGGTGTGGGGAGGAGGCGGTGCCTCCACCCACACCCGCGTGTGTGGGTGGAGGCACTGCCTCCTCCCCACACCCCCAAACCTCCATTCGCTGCAACCTCCACCACGCAGCTGTACCTCCCCCTCGGCCCATCTACTTTTTGACCTTGCAACGGTGGCAGCACCATCTACTTAAACCTGCAGCATGTAAATTAATTTTTAACATTTACATTTTATTTATATTTTGATATATATATGTATATATATTTATATATATATATACATATATATGTGTCACTCAGCCATTATATATATATATATATATATATATATATATATATATATATATATATATATATATATATATATATATATATATATATATATATATCACTTGAAGCTTGCTGTGTATACCTTCGTGGGAGGTAGTAGCAAGCTCCATCCATGGCTTCTATCTCCATTCAAAACCCTAACCTGCACAAAGAAAACAAGGAAAACTAATGAAGGCAAACCTAAATGATAAGGATGTTAGGGCATCAAAAGGAGGAAACAATATTAAATAGAATTAGGGCTTTTCTATTTGGAACCAATATTTTAATGTTAGGGTATGAGAGTTGTGAGGATAATTGTTTTATTATTATTTTTAAATCCTTTATTTTGCCTTGCCCTTATTTCATTTCATGTCCTCATTTAATTTTACTTTAAGTTTTTAATTGGGAGTTTGCATTTTTATTTTATTGCCTTGTGAGTTTTATTTCATTTTTTAAAAGGGAGGGATTAATTTTGTTTAAATTGGGAAGAGTATTCCCCATGTATTAAATTCATTTTTTGTTGGGGTATTTATTTTTATTTTTCCCTAGCGTAATTTTATCATTTTAATTGTTTATCTATTTTACTATTATTTTATGGGAATGAGTATTTTAATCTCTTCCCTTCTCCATTATTCTGAGTTCGTTAATAAATATAATGCCAAAATTATATTTATTAACAGACTCAAATTTTGAAATCCAAATTTGGCATCTTGTTATTATTTTATTATTTTAATTCAAATTTTTATTCTTTTATGCAAGGTCGATTTATTTGACCTTGGCAGGGTATTTATTTTGTTATTATAAATTGTCTTATATTTGTTCTTAAGTTTAAATTTTTATTCTTAAATTTTTGTTTAATTTTATATTGGTGTTTTATTTTAAAATTTTTAAGTCAATTATTGAAAATGCGTTATGCTGTCAAAATTTTCCTAGATTTCTAGGGTTTAATTTTATGACATTTTATTAACTTTTACTTCACCCTTCCACTTTAATCATGCGTCCATCATACCATTTTTTCTTAATCATTTTTTTGACTTTCAGTTTGATCTGAGTTAGGGTTAGGTTTCGAATCTAGCGAAATCATCTTCACACCTAGGAAACTTAGGGTTTGGATTAAAATCGTTCTAACCCTAAAAGTAACACACTTTGTGTCGCATACCCCCTATATGGCTATCATCATGCAGGGGACTGCGTGGGACAATGCACCTCCCAAAATTATGTTGACATGTTTATGCCTTATGCTTATTGCCACTGAGCATGCGGACGCATGCGAGGGGGTTCCTAGGGATAGGTAGAAAAGTTTTTCGTAATTCGTGTCATGACCACATGGCAAATGTGGACATGACACATGTGTTGTGTGTCATGACTGCATGGGAAATGTGGGCATGACAACTTTCTAATCTTAATTCCAGAATCGCAAAGCCAAATTCTAATCTGTGGAGAGATACAAAACTGAACATTTTCTCCCTGTCACTCTGCACACATTGCCAGACATAGTCTTCAAATTGGTGAATAGATCTTTTGCTGCATAGTGTTTTAGACCACCAAACTCATGATTTAACATCTTTAGACATATTTCTAAATCATATTCCAATCTCACACTCCGGTCTACAATACTGAGCAAATGTGGAGCAAAACATTGCATTGTTCTAGGAGACAGAACAATCAAACACTTGTTCCAACTTAACCAAGTAACTTCCTTAGATGCTAACCTTAGGTGTTGACATCAATGACAACACTTACTGCTCATACTTGTAACAATCTGCCCCTTTTTCATTGATGGCAACACATGATGTGAAAAACCATCAAGACAAACAAATTTGCTTTGCTTCTTTGCTCCCTGTTACTTGATGCTTTCTCTAACTACAACTTTGGTTTTTCACATGAACTTATCTCCCCCTTTGTCATCAATGGAAAAGTGTGTTAGGAATTTTACTTTTCGCCTTCTTTGGTTATAAAAGCTCAACTTCAGATCTTGCTGCTACTGCACTATTTCCTCTGCTAGCAACACTACAACACTTATTGCTCTTTATTAGAAACTCCTATCAGCATCATCTACCTGCTTCCCCTAAGAGGTAACCTCATAATCCTCTTGACTTCAGAAACCATCTCTAATTACTTCTTGCACTACTACACCTTTTTCTTTTTATTGCTATGAATACTCCCCCTTAGGAGTACACATCAGACTATATCAACTCTAGCTCACATTAGAACCTTCACACGCATATGTTGTCTTCTCAAAGCTCAAATCAGGGTATGACATCCAACCATGAATTTTCCTTCTTCTTAGGGAACATAACATTCCATATTTTATCAATCTTCGTGACAACTTATAAAAACAATGCATATCAATCAATGTCGACACATATAGCCATGAATTTCCTTAGGTCAACACTCATCTATCTACAACTTTTCTCCTGCAAGCTTCCCTTACCATCAGTCTAGTTAAAATGATGTCTTCTTCAACCTGTCATTCAAGCAAGCAGTCTTTACATCTACTTTGAAATCCTTATGTGCTACAAGGGCTAGAAACAACCTAATAGCCTCCATTTATGCCACTGGAGCAAGAGTCTCCTCAAAGTCATTCTTTCCTCTTGTGAGCACCCTTTACACACAAACCTTGCCTTATTCAATTTGATCTCTGGTCTATTCATCTGCAATTCTTTTTCATTGTCAATGCACTTTTGCTCCTTTTTACCCAAGAACTGGTCTTCAGTGTGGTACTTCTACACAAACCCTAGGGATCTCATGAATTCTTTCTGGAGCTTCTTCTTCTTCAACTTGACTATCTTCTTGTTCAACAGGTCCATTTGATTCATAGCTACTCAGATCTTATATTCTTTTTCTGACTTCATCAACCTTCACATTAGCACTCTCAATGATCTTTCCCAAACTCTTATTGTAGCACTTTTGACTTGAACTTTGTTTTGAATGTAGACAATAGTATGTATACCTTTTCTCCAGTATACATCCAGTAGGTCAGTTTCCTTCATCATTGATCTAGCAGCCTCTTAGACTTGTTGGAATTAGTGCAAACAATTGAGAGGGGGGGTGAATCAGTTGTCCCACAATTTCAACATTTCTACTTTTAATCTTCTTTATCAACTTACAATCAGATTAATAATGTAAACATTAAAGGATGAATCAACAACACATGAGCAAAAATAAATTGAGCACACATAACACCAAAATTTTTATGTGGAAACCCAGTTAAGGGAAAACCACGGTGGGGCTTAAACCACAAGATTTGCACCTTGTTAAAAGTACTTAGAAGAAAAGAGAATGCACATGCCTTTGGGTGCACTACCCAGAGCTCACTGCTGAAAAGAGGCTCATTGCCTACAGAATTTATGTTTAACATAGAAAGAATTAATTGATAAATAGCATCTTCTTCATGCCTAGTTTAGTTTCATTGAATGCTCAAAAAACTTCTTCTCTGCCCCAAATACTTCTCCTCTAACTCTTCATCCTAAACAGATCTTGTTCTTCTGCTTCTCCTCTGCTCTGCTCTGCCTCTGATCCTTTCTTTAGATTTTATTATTTTTGCACAAGGATAATTTTCCACACCTCAACTACAAACCTTTATATGCTTCATTGACCTTGGAATAAACATCAAGGTCGGCTTGACTTAATGCGGATCACAATACTGTCAGCCAAACATATCTGAGACTTGAATCTACATCCAACAACACGCCACGCTCCAGAGAATTTCTCTTAGATAATCCGCAACACGCTTGAATCATTCGGTTAGCCAAGACTGGGAAGAATAGTAACACCAAGAGGGAAATCTTCAATAATGGGCTCAGACTTCAATGCGGACCTCCAACACAGTAGCCACATGATCTAGAGATCTCCACAAGCACATTGAATTCATTAAAAACATCCACACTCCTCCAAATTATCAGAATCACTTGCATCTTCATCCAGAACCTCAAGAACACTGTCTGCCATAACTGTCACACCAGAAAGATTACTTTTAGACCTCTAAACCATGAACCACTTGAATGAATGATACACACTAACTTCCCAAACATGCCTCTAGATCTGTAGATCATCATTTTACATTTCCAGAACAATCCGGACCTCTTTCCTATCACTTTGCCTCTAATGCAAAACTGATTCTACTTACATGGCCATAGCTTCTTCAAATCTTCATGCGAACCCTTCAAATCTTAACTGGAGCTTCTTCAGACAATCCTCTACTCAGCCATATGGTCTGCATACATTGATACTCATTAATTTTTTCAATATCCTCAACATTCCAGTCTTCTAAATAGGCAACAAAATATGTTACAGTTGACACCAATGGCAACAAGGATATGTTGACATTAATGACAACACCGTTTAGGCACATATTTGCAACAATCTCCCCCTTTGTCATTGATGGCAACATATGATGTAAAAAACTAATTCGACCATCAAGACAAGACCTTCTCCCCCTTTCTCTTTTCACTTCTGCAATCACTTTCTTCACTGCTCCCCCTTTCATCAGCAATTAGTTTTTCACATGACTTATCTCCCCCTTTGACATCAATGGCAAAGGGTACATATTTGCAATCTTTTTCTCCCCCTTTTTTATTTCAAACTGATCTCAAAAGTGCATACTAACTACTCTCCCTGAGTAGTATTTCCTTAACATCAATCCAGATCACAAGATGTGATTGTGAATTCCACCAGACTGATGCACCCTAGTGTATCTTAGTTTTGATCAAAAGGGGTAATAACCCCTAACATCTCTTTGAGATACTCAAAAATATCCTTGGGAATAGGCTTAGTGAATATATCCACAATCTGATCCTTTGAAGACACAAACTCCAACTTGACTTCATTCTCATTAACCTTCTCTCTCAAGAAATGAAACTTGATGGATATGTGTTTTCTCTTTGAATGCAACATTGAATTCTTTGAGATGTTTATTGCACTTGAATTATCATAGAAAATTGTAACAGGCTCTTCAAACAAAATTCTGATATCCTTTAGCATTTGCTTCATCCACAAGACTTGAGTGCAATTTCCTACTACTGCTATATACTTTGCCTCTACAATAGATAGAGATATTGCCTCTTCCTTTTTTCTCATCCAAGAAACCAATCTCCTTCCCAAGAAAAATGCACCACCACTAGTACTTTTCCTGTCATCCACATCTCCTGCCCAATCAGCATCGGTATATGCATGAAGAGTGAAGTCATTATCTTTTGGATACTAATAGCCATAATTAAGTGTTCCTTTGAGACATCTGAAGATTCTTTTGACTGCTACAACATAGGATAATTTAGGATTATCTTGAAATCTAGCAACAAGCCCAACTGCATTCATGATATCAGGTCTGGTTTGAGTCAAATAGAGCAGTCCTCCAATCATTGATCTATACCTTTTCTAATTTGTCTTATGGGAGTCATCATCTTTATTTAACTTGTATCCGGTTACCATAGGTGTACCTACTAGCTTTGAATCTTCCATTTCAAACTTCTTCAACAATTCTCTCACATACTTAGACTGAGATATGAAGATACCTTTATCTGCCTAAGTGATTTGTAGACCTAAGAAGAAATTCATCTCACCAAACATGGACATCTCAAATTCACTTTGCATCTGATCAGAAAATGTTTTGCACATGCTCTCATTTCCACCAAAAATGATATCATCAACAAATACCTCAACAATCAGAATATTCTCATGATCAATCTTGAAGTAAACATTACTGTCAGCAGTGCCTTTGTTATATCCTAGCTTTGGCATATACTTATCTAATCTTCCATACCAAGCTCTTGGGGCTTGTTTGAGTCCATATAATGCTTTCCTCAACCCGCAGACCATATCTTTTTGATCAAACAACTGAAATCCTTCCAGTTGCTCAATGTAGACTTCTTCTAATTCTCTATTTAGGAATGCTAAATTGACATCCATCTGATAGACCTTGAAATCTTTATAAGCAGCAAATGCAAGAAATAATCTGACTGCCTCTAATCTTGCCACCGGAGCAAAAGTTTCTTCAAAATCAATTCCTTCCACTTGAGAATATCCTTTGCATACCAACCTTGCTTTGTTTCTTACAACTTCACCATCTTCATTTAGTTTGTTCTGGAAGACCCATTTAGTTCCAATCACATTTTTGTCCTCAGGTCTAAAAACAAGATCCCAAGTGTGATTCTTTTCAATTTACATTAATTCTTATTTCATTGCTTTTACCCAGTTTTCATCATTGCAGGCTTCACTTACTGATTTTGGTTCAATCTTTGAAAGCAAACAAATCTCTTCTTGATCTTCAACAATTCTTCTCCTTGTTGGAACACCTTTATTTATATCTCCTATGATCTGATTTTCAGGACGATTCATCCTTACATACCTGGGAGTTTTGGGATTTGCTTGAACTTCTATTTCTTGATCTTGTTCCTCAACTTCTGCATTATCCTCTTAAGTCACTGGATTTTTTGGATCAATCTAGATCTGAATCTAAGTTTGCACTTGCCTTTCTTGACTTAGATTTTCATCTTGATCATATGAATCATATCTGCAAGACTTGGAATGTCCTTTGCTCTCATCAACTCTAACATTAGCACTTTCAACAATGTTTTTCAACCTCTTGTTAAAGCACTGGTATTCTTTGCTTTGAGTAGAGCAACCCATAAATATTCCTTCATCACTTCTTGCTTCAAACTTGCCTAGATCCTCATCTCTTTTGATATAGCATTTTCTACCAAAAACTCTAAAATATCTCACAGTAGGAGGATGACCAAACCAAAGTTCATAAGGGGTCTTACTAGAATTACCTTTGATCTGCACCCGCTTAAGAGTGTAGACAACAGTACTCACAACTTCTCTACAATAAACATGTGGAACATTTGTTTCCATCATCATGGTCTTGGCAGCTTCTTGAATGGTCCAGTTCTTTCTTTCCACAACTCCATTTTGCTAAGGAGTCCTAGGAGAAGATAACTATCTTTTTATTCCATGCTTTTCACAGAATGTATCAAAGTCACTGGAGGTAAACTCTCCACCTCTGTTGGATCTCAGACACTTTATCTTCACACCAATCTCATTTTCCACCATAACTTTGAACACCTTGAATTTGTCAAGAGCTTCTAATTTTTCTTTTAAGAAAGTTACCCACATCATCTGGGAGTAATCATCAATCAGCAACATAAAATATATGTCTCCTTGCACGCTCCTAATTCTAGCAGGACCACATAGATCAATATGCACAAGTTCCAATCGTCCACTTGAAAATTGTTCTTTACTTTTGAATGAAGTTTTGTTCTGTTTACCCAATTGACATTCTCTACACATACTATCAGGTTTCACAAGTTTTGGAAGATCTCTCACAACCTGAGTAGAACTTATCTTGACAATGTTATCAAAATTCACATGACACATTCTCTTATGCCACAATCAACTTTGATCTGTCTGAGCAATCAAACAACTTTTTCCAGAACCACTTAAATGAAAGATGTTACCTCTAGTTTGAGTACTAGATGCAATTTCATTTCCAAAGCTTTCCAAGATTCTGCATTTTCCATCCTTGAATTGAAGATCATAACCCTTGTCAACCAATTGTCCAACACTGAGAAGATTATGCTTCAGTCCTTCCACATACAAAACATCATTGGTGTTATTCTTACCATCAAAAGAGATGGATCCTCTGCCACGGATTCTACCAGCTGAGTTGTCTCCAAATTTCACAATTCCACCTTCATATTTTTCGAAGCTTATAAACTTACTTTTATCACTGGTCAGATGATGAGAACATCCACTATCAATCACCCATTCATCTTTTTTAACAACCTGAGCAGCCAAGGCACTTTCCACATTTGCACAGTTAGCAGATTCAGTAGACACCAGATCTTCTTCTTTGATAGCAATGAACACCCAATCATCTTCAGTGGAACCTCCATGATTAGATTCATCATCTGTGACTCCTTCTTCTGCATCTTTTTGGACATAGTAAGATTTCTTCTGTCCTTTATATCTGTTAGGGTTTGGCTTTGAAAATTTCTTTGGACATCTTGAGGCAAAATGACCAATCTTATTACAAGCAAAACATTTGAATGGCAACTTTCCTTCATACTTACCAGATCCTCTTGGCATTCTTTTGGAAATAAGAGCTTCAAGTTCTGCAGACTCAATTTCATCATCTTCAAGATCCTTCCTTGCCTTAGTAAATCTGTTTGATCTTCCTGAAGAGCTTTCACCTAGATCATATCTTTGTTTTCCCTATACACTGGCCTTAAATGCAGATTTAGACTTAGGAAGAGAATCACCAAACTCAATCATTTCAAATGCTGAGAGCTTACCAACTAACTGATCCCTTGTAACAGTGGTCACTATCCTGATTTCTTCAATGGCAACAACCTTATGCTTGTATGTTGCAGGTAAGGATCTAAGAACTTTGGCAACAATCTCTGATTCTTCCAATACTCCACTAGCATTTCTTATACCAGACACAAGTTCATTTACTTTCTGCATGTAGGAAGTAATGTTTTCATCTTCACTCATTGCCAATTTTTCATATTTACCTTTCAGGCTCTGTAGCTTGGCACATTTGACATATTTGTCACCTTCATACAGATTTTCCAACTTTTTCCAGATTTCATGGGCAGTTTTCAAATCCAGGACATTTGCCAATTTTGTATCAGTCAGGGCACTCAATAATGCTTCTTTAGCGTGAATATTGCATTCAGCTTCCTTGAGTTTGTCTAGAGTAGTAAGGCCATTCTTTAGAATCTTATACTCATTCTTTGTTATCGGCCAAAAGGCATCACTCATACATTCCAAATGACACTACATGCATACCTTCCAAAGGGAGTAATTTGTTCCATCAAATCTCAGACTTTCCTTCTTATAAGTTAACATCTTGGATCTCCTCAAGTGGTCAAGATTCTTTTAGAGGATCTAGCTCTAATACCAATTGTTGGAAATAGTCCAGAAAACTGAGAGGGGGAGTGAATAAGTTGTCCCACAATTTCAACATTTCTGCTTTTAATCTTCTTTATCAACTTACAATTAGATTAATAATGTAAACATTAAAGCATGAATCAACAACACATGAGCATAAATAAATTGAGCACATAACACCAGAATTTTTACGTGGAAACTCAGTTAAGGGAAAACCACAGTGGGGGTTAACCCACAAGATTCGTACCCTGTTAAAAGTACTTAGAAGAAAAGAGAAGGCACATGCCTTTGGGGGCACTGCCCAGAGCTCACTGCTTAAAAGAGGCTCACTGCTTATAGAATTTATGTTTAACACAGAAAGAATTAACTAATAAATAGCATCTTCTTCATGCCTGGTTCAATTCATTGAATGCTCAAAAAACTTCTGCTCTGCCCCAAATACTTCTCCTCTAACTCTTCATCCTAAAAAACTCTTGTTCTTCTGCTTCTCCTCTACTCTGCTTTGTCTCTGATCATTTCTTTTGATTTTATTATTTTTACATGAGGATAATTTTCCACACCTTAACTACACACCTTTATATGCTTCATCAACCTTGGAATAAACATCAAGGTCAGCTTGACTTAACACAGATCACAATATTGTTGGCCAAACATATCTGAGACTTGAATCTACCTCCAACAACACGGCACGCTCTAGAGAATTGCTCTTAGATCATCTACAACATGCTTGGATCAGTTAGTCGGCCAAGACTGGGAAGAAGAACAACACCAAGAGGGAAATCTTCAATAATGGGCTTAGATTTTAATGCGGACCTCCAACACAGCAGCCACACGATCCAGAGATCACCACAAGAACATTGATTTCATCAAAAACATCCGCACTCCTCTAAATCATCAGAATCACTTGCATCTTCATCCAGAACCTCAAGAACACTATCTGCCATAACTGTCACACCAGAAAGATTGCTTTCTGGCCTCCAAACCACGAACTACTTGAATAGATGATACACACTGACTTCCCAAACATGCCTCTAGATCCGCAGATCATCATTTTACATTTCTGAAACAATCCATACCTCTTTCCTGTCACTCTATCTCTATTGCAAAATTGGTTCTACTCAGATGGCCATAGCTTCCTAAAATCTTCATGCGAACCCTTCAAATCTTAACTAGAACTTCTTCAGACAATCCTCTACTCAGCCATATGGTCCACATACATTGATACTCATTAATTTTCTCAATATCCTCAACATTCTATCTTCTAAACAGGCAATAATATAGGTTACAGTTGACACCAATGGCAACAAGGATATGTTGACATCAATGACAACACCATTTAGGCACATATTTGTAACAGGGCTATCATGTGCTTCCTTTCAACAACTTCATTCTACCGAGGAGTCCTAGCAGACAATTATCTCTTTATCCCTTGTTCTTTATAGAAAATATTGAATTCATTTGATGTGAACTCACCTCCTCTATCAGACCTTAAGCATTGGATCCTGAGTTATATCTCATTCTTAATCATTGGCTTGAAATCTCATCTAATTCATAATCATTCACCTCTAAGTTCATCTGTAGACTTTCAAAACATTTCCAAAGAAAAATATTGAACTTCTGTTACTCATTATTCTCAAGCCAATTATCAAGATCAAACAATCTTTTGGATGTAGATGTAGTCACTGATCAATAACCATATGCCAGAGCTATAGAACATTATCTTCAACGGCAAACCCAAACAGACCAGAATACCATAGCCCTTTAGAGCCGCAAATCAAAATAGTTAATAGTGGAAGAATGCAGACCAAAATACTCAGATGATTTACACTGATTCAAGCTTAACTCTATTCATCTGGACTTAGACAATTCACCATGTGACTTTCAAAGGAAGTTGGAACTTGAACATTAGAAAATATGTTCACCAAGTAACTATGAACAACATACCTAAACTATACAAAATGATCTTCAACTATGGAGGCATACTAACTCAATCTATGTCACTTACTTTGTATACTACTCATCATTTTAGGTTTCCGGACCAGAATCCTTTTATGCCTTGACCTATAGAGTTCCATTCAAGTGATCTGCCATATAAATCTTCAGATCATATCTTTGTGCCGAATCTTAGCACTGACTATCTAGCTAGGGGATTTAGAATTTTCAATACAGCTCCCCTTGAGCTAGAGTTCCCAATTTACTTCTCAAAGGAAGTATCTGTTCCAGAATCTGGTGTGGACCCATCTTTGATTTCATTCACTTCCGTCTTGACCCAAACCTTGTTAATTTCCTTCTTGACTTCTATCAGATCAACCTTTTCCACTGGTTTCTTCAATTCTACTTGATTATCCTTCTTCATGTTCTTACTTCTGCAAAATCTTGCAATATGTCCAGGCTTGTTGCAATTGAAGCACACAGTATTTTTCTGACCATTGTTCCTTCCATTCATCCTTGACCTGCATAGGTTAGCCTTATGTCCAAATTTATTTCATGTATAATAGTAGCCACTGAAGGATTCAATTGTCCTATTCTTTCCATAGCCATTTCTCACTTGACTTCTACACTCATTAGCCCTGTTTCCCATTTTATAGCATGCATAGAACCTAATAGAATTATGACTCACTTTACTTCTGCATACAACAGCTCTATGACCAACTTTATTACATGTGAAACATTTACCTTTTAAAGATTGATCATTCCTTCCTAATGAAGGGGGTAAATCATAAAACACATAATAACAAAAATTGCACACAGAAAATAGAATGATATTTTATTAATATGGGAAAAACATTACATTATAGAAGCTCAAATACAATCAGAGGATGAATCCCCTACAGGCTGCAACACATTACAACTCCCTCTCTCAAGACTCTAGAATCTTCAGCCTTCTATAATTCCCAAATCAACTAGGGTTTCTAATTTCCCCACCTTTCTTGACTCTACACGTTCCCCCTTAACTGTACTACCCCAAGGGTTCCCAAAAATGGTTATATATAGCCTTTTTTGGCAACCACCAGCTTAATTTTGAAATTTGCATCTCCCTCCAAAAATAGGTCAACTTCGTGGTGCCATAACTTTCGATCCGACCATTGGATTTTCAATTATAATACCTTTTCGGAAAGCTCTCGAAAAGATGATGGTGCACAGGCAATATTGATAGGTAGATTGCTTGGGTTTCCCACCAAATTTCGAGCCATCCGAAGCCTCTAAGTGCCTCAAATTTGACTTAGAATATTTCAATAGGATTTTTTGGAATTTAAAATTTTAATATCTCACAAATGACAAATGATATTGAAGTGATTTCTTCACCATTAGCTTCAATTCACCATTCTAGAGGTCCGTGGAAGATTTTGTATCCAACTGTGCACAAATGCAAACTTACTAAAAATAGTAAACCTGCCAAATTTAGCCCTTATTGAAAAGAAAAAACACATTTTTTTTGGTTGATGCAAGATTGCTCTTACACCCTAGATGCTCCTACATCAAACACCCGAGGTAATTTGAAAAGTGACCCTATCACTTCTCATGAGTTAGAGGGAAACCAAAATAGTTAACCTCAGTCTCAAATAACCATGATGAATATTCAATAGGCCTTCCTTTCCATTTCACCAAGTATTATGTATACTACTTGTTTCTTGAACTCTTACCCACACGGCTATCTAGAATGCCCTCTATCTCCTCCTTCTCTGAAGTAGATGTTGGAATGTCCCACTATGTTCCTTTATCAAGTCCATCATCATGATACTCTATCAGATCTAAAATGTTGAACATTGGTGAAATATTGATGTCATCAAGCAACTCTACCTCAAATGCATTTCCTGAATCGTGCTTCTTCAGGATTCTACATGGTCCAAATTTCCTCATCTTCAGCTTATTATATGTACCAACTAGAATTCTTTCTTTTCTCAAGTGAACCATGACTTCATCACCCTCCTGAAACTCCTTGTCTCCTCTTCTGATCTACCTTAGCCTTATACTGAGAATTCATCTTATGGATATGCTTTCTTACCTCTTTGTGCAAATTCTTCATGTGCTCAGCAAAATTTTCAGATTTGACACTACTCTTCTCCCCCTTATCCATCCTCCTCAATTTAGAAGTAGTTCTTGGGCTACTCCCATACACAACCTGGAATGGAGATTTACCTGTGCTCCTATTGACAGAATTATTGTAAGCAAATTCTGCCCATGGTAAAATCAAATCCCATCCCTTGGGCTTATCTCCTACTAAGCATCGTAGCAAGTTACCCAAACTCTTATTCACCACTTCTATCTATCCATCAGTCTATGGATAGTGTGTAGAACTAAACTTCAAATCTGTCTTCAACTTCCTCCACAATGTCCTCCAGAAATAACGAACAAACTTGGTATCTCGATCTAAAACTATGCTCTTAGGTAGACCATGTAGTCTCACCACCTCCTAAAAAATAACTCTGCAATATGAATAGCATCATTAGTCTTCTTGCAAGGAATTAAATGGGCCATCTTTAAGAATCTGTCCACCACCACAAAAATGGAATCATGTCCTCTCTGTGTCCTTGGTAAACCAAGAATAAAATTCATACTAATATCATCCCATGGCTTCTCTGGTATAGGTAATAGCTGATATAGCTTTGTATTCTAACTTGTTCCTTTTGCCATTTGACACACTCTGCAACTCTGCACAAATTGCCTCACATCTTGCTGCAATTGTGGCCAATAATAATGTTTACCAACAATAGCAATGGTCTTATCTTGACCAAAGTGTCCAGCTAATCCTCCACTATGCTTCTCCTTAATTAGGTTCTCTCTCATGGAACTCCTCGGAATGCACAACTGGCTTCCTCTAAACAGCATGCCATCTTGGATTATGAAATCCAACCATTTTGTCTTATCCAAAGTAACAGGTTCCAGATAATCTTTCCAAGCCTCTACAAAATCTGGATCTTTAGGATACAAACTTTTGAGTTCATCAAACCCAACAACCTCTATCTTCATTTCTATCAACAAATTTTGCCATCTGCTCAAGGCATCTACAACTCTGTTGGACTTCCCACTCCTATGCTTCAAAACAAAAGTATAACTCTGCAAAAACTCAACCCATTTTAAGTGCCTTTGATTTAACTTCCCTTGACTATTAAGATACTACAAAGCCTGATGATCAGTATATAAAACAAACTCTTTTTGCAACAAATAATGTCTCCATTTCTTCAAAGCTGAACTATTGCATAAAACTTCTGATCATAAATAGAATACTTTTTCTTGGCGTCATTAAGCTTCTCAGTAAAATAGGCAATGGGCTTACCTTCTTGACTCAAAATAGCTCATATACCACTACCACTAGCATTACAATCTACCTGAAATACCTTATTGAAATTTGGAAGTGCCAAAACAGGTTGTTATACGACTTTCTGCTTCAATGTATCAAAGCTTTTGTCTACTCCTTTAGTCCATCTAAATGCTTTTCTATCCCCTCTCATTGTCTCAGTTAGGGGTGCACAAATGCTACTAAAATTCCTGATAAACTTTCTGTAAAAACTTGCCAAACCATGAAAAGATCTTACCTCGAAAGCACTCCTTGGCGTAGGCCATTCAATGATAGCCCTCACCTTCTCTGGGTCCATCTTAAGACCTTCCTCTGAGACAACAAATCCTAGGTATACCAACTCCTTCTTTGCAAAACTACATTTCTTCAGATTGATCAACAACTTCTCCTCCCTCAGTTTCTCTAAAACTCTTCTAATGTGCATAAAATGCTCATCCCAAGTCTTCCTAAAAATCAAAATGTCATCTAAATAAACAATAACAAAACTTCCTAAAAATTCTTTCAGTACCTCATTCATGAGCCACATGAATGTGGTCAGTGCATTGGTTAGCCCAAATGGCATGACTAACCACTCATACAAACCCTCTTTTGTCTTGAAGGCCGTCTTCCATTCATCTCCTTCTCTGATTCGAATCTGGTGATACCCACTCTTCAGATCAATCTTCGTGAAGTACTTGGCTCCACTCAAACAATCCATTATGTCATCCATTCTGGGCAATGGAAATCTATACTTGATTGTGATCTTGTTGATGGCTTGGGAATCTGTACACATCCTCCACTCTCCATCTTTCTTTGGTGCTAGTACTGCAGGTACTACACATGGACTTAGGGTCTCCCTTATCAGTCCCTTCCTTAATAGCTCGTGAACTTGTCTATTCAACTCTTCATTCTCTACTGGAGTCATTCTGTGGGCTGCCTTATTTGGCAAACTAAATCCTGGTATCAAATCCATTTGATGACTTATCTTCCTCACTAGTGGTAAACTGATGCAAAGCATCCACCACTCAAACCCTAACATACAATTGCAAATGTATGTCTATGCATTATTTAATATGCATACGAACTTCATTGTCTAAAATCTCACTTCTCTCGCCTATCGCAACACCTAAATACTTTATTCCTGATCACTGTAGCACTTGTATCTTTCAAAATATACATTCCTCTTATACATGCAAATCCTTACCTGCTACGCCAGCGATCCTCTTGCATCTATCACTTCCTCTATGCTGAACATACAACAATCGACCTGTCAGTGCCGGTTACCTTCACCCGATCTATCAGTCGCCGCTTGCACATAGCCCTTTGTATCATAGAATGTATATTCCAATATACATTCACGATATACATACAACTCGCAACCTGCTCTTCCGGTACCCTTACCTCCTACTACCGGTCGCACCTTGTATCCATAGACCGAAACCCTTCTAACATACATTCGGGTTACCACCTCGGCCAGTCACCCTTTGCATCAACCCTTGTACCTACGGAATGCATGTTTTGACATACATTCAAATATACAACTCAAAACATACACCCATCGAATATTCCTCTAGAATATGCCCTCGATGAATGTTGACCCACTGACTTCCCTATATCAACTCGATGTACATGTCTGATGTACATTTAACACATACAAACTGCTAGAGATAATTGAAGGATACACAGGAACTGTCTGCACATGCAACAGGGGTATACACACATACTGCATCTGACATACATCTACAGTATACACAAAGATTGTATACTCGATCCTCCTAACCTTTGACATGCATTCAATAGATACTCACAACCTTCACTGTGGGATATATAGGAAATATACCTGACATGCATTTGCGATATGCTCAGAGAATGTATATCTTCAATGTACATTCAGAATGTACATACTCAACATGCGAATTGATCATACATCCGCTAACTCCTTTGTATCCTTTGACCGCATTGACTGCTTTGTATACACTGAAGCTTTCTCTCTCCCTTGTATGCGATAGACTTGTATATTCTTCCATACAACAGCGATGGACCAAAAGAGATATCCTCACAACATACAAAAGCGATATACACACAGATTGTATATCTCGCATACAAAAGTGATATATACACAAATTGTATCTTTCTTGCAAACCCACAGATTTTCACTGTTTTCAGCCATTTTTCACTTAGCGACTGATTCGATCTACTTTTCCTTCAATCGTGCAGCCCTCTGCACTTCACCAATCTAGCACACAACCATGCTAGAATCCTTTAATGCATTCCTTGCTGATCCTGCAAGCATGAACACAGACAAAATAGAAAACAAAACCCTAACTAATATATATATACAGCCATTCCACTGATTTAGAGAATCAACTGGTGGAATGGATAAACAAATCCATCCAACCTCAGTACAGAAAATCAATTACACAGTGAATTCAAATGCAATGGAATCTTGTTTATTATGCTTCTTCAGAAATGTGATTATAGATGCTCTATTTACAATTTCACAACTGAACTGAACTACAACTGATTACAACACATACTCTCTATCTATCTATCTGTCCTTGGGGGAGTATTTATCTACTCACAAAGAGTAGTACTGACTTGGTTCCCAGTGGCTGGGAATCACTTCCAGGCGGCTAGGAGATATAGCTATCCAATAGACTCCAACTAACTCTAAACTAACAACCTAAAAATAGAATGCATTGGTCAAACTGACCTTATTACATTTAATGATCATTTAGGACCTTATTGAAAACATAAAAATAAACATAAAACAACTAAATGTCTCATGGAGGCCATCGTGGGTTAGGTGCACCTACACCATACTCCCCACTTTGAAAAAAACTCATGTGCCATGAGTTAAGTCTTTGACTGAAACCACCTGTAGCTGCTGCTGTCTCAAATCTGCCCCATGATCTCTATGCTACAACCTACTTCCATGGAGACAAATACTCATGCCTAGCACTGTAGGCTCTTCTCACACCTTGCTGTTCATTCTGTCTGACCATCATCTCTGTCTGGACAAGGACAGTGGAAACCTCATTAATTGCTATGGCAGAATGTGTCTGTCTTGCAAGTCTTAGGGGACAAACAATAGTCCCTACTATGACTACATCCTTGTCATTCCAATCAGCCTGTGGCTGTGTACAAACCTGTTTCTAAACCTTAGTCAGAACTAAAATCTTCTCCAAACCCTAATCTCCTTTCCTGGAGATATCCTCGGCTGCCGTTGACTCTATTGTAGGCATCTTCACAAAATCCTTCTTACCTACCAAAATAATTTTGCCTGTCATCTTTGCTTCAGTATCCTTCTACAATGGTGCCAACAGAATAGTTCTCCCATCCTTCATGATGTTGTAGGTATTAGCATACCCATCATACAATGCTCTCCTATTAAATTGCCATGGCCTACCCAATAGTAGGTGACAACATTCCATGGGCAATATGTCACACAAACTCTATCCTGATAATCTCCAATATGAAAATCAACATATGCCTGTTCATATACCAAAAGTGATTGACTATCACTTACCCAAGATGCTTTGTAAGGATTTTGATGTGGAATCCTTTCCAATTTCAATTTATCCACCATTTCTTGAGATACCATATTATCTGGTGAACCAGAATCTATTACTACCTTGCATATTTTCCCTTTGCTTTTGCAACAGGTCCTAAAAAGTGCTCTCCTTTAAAACATGTCCTTGGATGTCTTCAGGATTGTTCTTCTTAACATCAATGCTTCTCTTGTCTCAGGATATGCATAATTTGTAGTAGTGTTTGAGCTTGTCCCACCTTGATCATCAGATTCTTGGACCAGATTTGTCCTCCTTTCTCCCACTGAACTTGTTGCTTTTTCTGGACATTTGAATGCTGGGTGACCATATTCACCACAAGTGTAACACTTTCTTGAGAATGTATTGGAACCTCTTCCATTTCCAAACCTACCTCTTGTGCCTTTCCATCCACCTCTAAAATCAGATTGTTCTTGTCCTTTACCAACCTCTTCTTGATTCTCATTGGTTTGCCTTGTTGTAGGAGCTGATCCTCTTCTTCTGGTATTGTTGCCTCTTCCTCTCATGGACTTGTCCTGTCTCCTTTTCATCTTCTCCTCAATCCTGATTGCCATTTGATAACATTCTTCCACACTCCTAGGGTTAGCCAAAACTAATGCATCTTGTATATTCAATCTCAAACTAGCCAAGTATCTAGTAAACTTTTCAACCTCATTCTCATGATGACCAGATCTCATACTTAACTTGTAAAACTCTTCAGTATATGCTTTCACATCCATTTCTTTTTGTCTTAAAAATTGTAGCTTCTTAAACATTTGAATTTCATAATCCTGGGGTAAAAATTTACCTTTGATCCTTGCTACCATCTTGTCCCATGAAGAAATTTTTGACTTACCTTGCTTTCTCCTCTTTGACTATATGTAATCCTACCATACCAAAGTGTGACCTGCCAATTTGGTCTTTGCAATCTTTACCCTTTGCTCCTCAAGAACTTCCTCACATTCAAAGTGATTATCTAGTGCAGCAATCCAAGCAAGCAACTCTTCCTCATTCAAACTTCCAGTGTACTTTGAAACATCAATCTGTACCTTAGGTTTGTCATTCTGAACTGCCCTTAACAGTTTTGCAAACCTCTGATCTTCAGCATTCAGTTCTTCATCGACCTCTTCAAATTCTTCAGCATCATCTTCTTCCTTTTCGGATTCACTTTCTTCTATTTCTCTTCTTTTTGTTTGTCTCCAAGGCTGCAAGCCTGGCTTGAAGTGCTTCAGCAAGCTCTTTCATCTTCCTCATCTCTTAAGCATGTTTTTCCTTCATCTCTTGCAACTCTTTGGTAGTACCATTACCTTTTAGAGGCATCTTGTCAACCTCTCACTCCTACTTCTGCCTTCTCAGTGACAGAACCAAACACACAACAGCCCAAACCTTTTATTGAGCATCCACCACTCAAACCCTAACATACAATTGCAAATGTATGTCTATGCATTATTTAATATGCATACGAACTTCATTGTCTAAAATCTCACTTCTCTCGCCTATCGCAACACCTAAATACTTTATTCGTGATCACTGTAGCACTTGTATCTTTCAAAAGATACATTCCTCTTATACATGCAAATCCTTACCTGCTACACCCACGATCCTCTTGCATCTATCGCTTCCTCTACATTGAACATACAATAGTCAACCTGTCGGTGCCGGTTACCTTCACCCGATCTATCGGTCGCTGCTTGCACATAACCCTTTGTATCACAGAATGTATATTCCAATATACATTTGTGATATACATACAACTCGCAACCTGCTCTTCTGGTACCCTTACCTCCTACTGCTGGTTGCACCTTGTATCCACAGACTGAAACCCTTCTAACATACATTCGGGTTACCACCTCGGCTAGTCACCCTTTGCATCAACCCTTGTATCTACGGAATGCATGTTCCGACATACATTCAAATATACAACTCAAAACATACACCCACCAAATATTCCTCCAGAATATGCCCTCGATGAATGTTGACCCGTTGACTTCCCTGTATCAACTCGATGTACATGTCTGATGTACATTTAACACATACAAACTGCCAGAGACAATTGAAGGATACACAGGAATTGTCTGCACATGCAATAGGGGTATACACACATATTGCATCTGACATACATCTGCAGTATATATAGAGATTGTATACTTGATCCTCCTAACATTTGACATGCATTTTCAAACATGCATTCGACAGATACTCACAACCTTCACTGCAGGATATATAGGAAATATACCCGACATGCATTTGCGATATACTCAGAGAATGTATATCTTCAATGTACATTCGGAATGTACATACTCAACATGCGAATTGATCATACATCCACTAACTCCTTTGTATCCTTTGACCGCATTGACTGCTTTGTATACACCAAAGCTTTCTCTCTCCCTTGTATGCGATAGACTTGTATATTCTTCCATACAACAACGATGGACCAAAAGCGATATACTCACAACATATGAAAGAGATATACACATGGATTGTATATCTTGCATACAAAAGTGATATATACACAAATTGTATCTTTCTTGCAAAGCCACAGATTTTCACTACCATTTTTCACTTAGTGACTGATTCGATCTGCTTTTCCTTCAATCCTATAGCCCTCTGCACTTCGCCAATCTAGCACACAACCATGCTAGAATCCTTTAATGCATTCCTTGCCCGATCCTACAAGAGTGAACATAGACAAAACATAAAACAAAACCCTAACTAATATATATATATATATAGCCATTCCACTGATTCAGAGAATCAACCGAGGAATGGATAAACGAATCCATCCGACCTCAGTAGAGAAAATCAATTACACAGTGAATTCAAATGCAATGGAATCTTGTTTATTATGCTTCTTCAGAAATGTGATTACAGATGCTCTATTTATAATTTCACAACTGAACTGAACTACAACTGATTACAACACATACTCTCTATCTATCTATTTGTCCCTGGGGGGGTATTTATCTACTCACAAAGAGTAGTACTGACTTGGTTCCTAGCGGCTGGGAATCACTTCCAAGCAGCTGGGAGATACAGCTGTCCAACAGACTCCAACTAACTCTAAACTAACAACCTAAAAATAGAATGCATTGGTCAAACTAACCTTATTACATTTAATGATCATTTAGGACCTTATTGAAAACATAAAAATAAACATAAAACAACTAAATGCCTCATGGAGGCCACCATGGGTTAGGTGCACCTGCACCATAAACCTTCTGGTACATTATTAGATGCAATATCTTGAAAATTTTCCAACATTTCTGAGACTTCTGCTAGTACATCTTCACATTTCTTTTGATTAATCTTAGGAATCAATGCAAAGCAATGATGCTCATGCTTCATACCCTCCAAAAACTTTCTACCATCTACCAAGAAAATTCTAGTAGTACTACATACCTTTTCTTCCACCTCCTTCAAGGGCTTCAACTTATGACGGACTCCATCATTTGTTAGGGAGTATGTGTTTGCACGGCCATCATGGACAACGCTCCTATCATACTGCCACAGCCTCCCCAATAACATATGACATGCATCCATCAGTATGATGTCACATAGCACCTCATCATGGTAGTCACCAATCTTGAACTTTACTAAACACTGCTCATTGACCAAAGCTCTATGGTCCTTCTGCAACCATGCAATCTGGTACGAATGCGGATGATTTCTTCTTGTCAACTTCAACTTGTCAACCATCTCCTCTGAAACAAGATTATTAGTGCTTCCACTATCAATAATAATATCACAACACTTACCTTCACATTTGCACCTTGTGTGGAATAAACTCTTCCTCTGATTGGGTTCTTTCTCCTCATTCAACAAAGTTCTTCTAACAACTAGGGTTTCTCCCCTTTTTGCATCTTCGAAGCGCTCAGATTGTGCATCTTCATCCACATGTACAACTCGTGCATTACCTTCAGGTCTTCTATTTATCCTTCCTTGATGTTGTGGACACTTGTATGCTCGATGACCTTCTTCTCCACATTGGAAACATGTTCATCTAAAACCTCCCCTTCCAGTTCCTTGCCTAGGTCTACCTCTTCCTCTTCCTCTTTGCTCACCATTATTCTGTTCACGAGGGTGGTAGGTATTATCTCCTCTATGATTTCAACTAGTTCCAACTTCTTCACTTTTCTTTGGATCTTCATTTCGGCCTCCATAGGGTCTTCCACCAGTCCTTCTGCCTTGACCTCTTCCCCTTTGCTTGCTTTCAAATCTCTTATTCAGCTTCTCTTCCACCTTCAAGGAAAATTGGTATGCATCTTCTATGGTGGTCATTTTGACCAGGCTCAACTCTTCTTGAATACTTGGCCTCAACCCATTAATGTAATGGGCTACCTTCTCCTTGTTGGCCTCTCCATGGCATGTCCTGATAGTGATCTTATAAAAAACTTCTGTATACTCCTTAACAGACTTGTTACCTTGCTTCAATCCTTGCAGCTTCTTCAGCAACTCCATCTCATTGTCCATAGGAATGAACTGCTTCTTTAATTTCTCCACCATCTGATTCCATCTGGTAATATTTGCTTTTCCTCTTCTATTTCTCTCCAACTAGACCTCCTTCCACCAAATACTGGCATGGCCCTTCAACTTTGTCTTTGCAAACTTGACCCGTTCAGGGTCTTCCACATCTTCATACTCGAAATACTCCATATCATTGATCCAATCAATAAGTTGTTCCGGATTCAAATCTCTAGAATAGGTAGAAACTTTGATCCTGGGCCTCTGTCTGATCTTTGAAATGGCCCTCAACAACCTAACTTTTACAAGATCTCTAGCAACTTCTTGTTCTTCCTCAGATAGCTCTTCTTCAGCTTCATCTTCGTTTTCCTCTCTCCTTCTCGGCTCGAACCCTCTTCGCAGCTCCTGTTGCAATGCATCGATTTGTCTTTGCAGGACTCTAAAACCCTCTTCTATCAAAGCATTCCTCCCACCATGGTTTCTTCATGGAGGCATCTTGATCTCTGTAGTAAACCCACAACCTTAGGTCCTGGTGCAAACTGCCTCACAATCAGTGATCTGTCTACACACTCAGGAACCCTTGCTCTGATACCACTTGATGAAGGGGGTAAATCATAAAACACACAATAACATAAATTACACACAGAAAATAGAATGATATTTTATTACTATGGGCAAAATATTACATTATAGAAGCTCAAATACAATCAAAGGATGAATCCCCTACAGGCTGCAACACATTACAACTCCCTCTCTCAAGACTTTAGAATCTTCAGCCTTGTGTAATTCCCAAATCAACTAGGGTTTCTAATTTCCCCGCCTTTCTTGACTCTACACCTTCCCCCTTAACTCTACTACCCTAAGGGTTCCCAAAAATGGTTATATATAGCCCTTTTTGGCGACCACTAGCTTAATTTTGAAATTTGCATCTCCCTCCAAAAATAGGTCAACTTTGCGGGGCCATAACTTTCGATCTGACCGTTGGATTTTCAATTATAATACCTTTTCAGAAAGCTCTCGAAAAGACAATGGTGCACAAGCAATACCAATAGGTAGACTACTTGGGTTTCCCACCAAATTTTGGGCCCATTTGGAGCCTCTAAGTGCCTCAAATTTGACTTTGAATATTTCAATAGGATTTTTAGAATTTGAAATTTTAATATCTCACAAATGACAAATGATATTGAAATGATTTCTTCACCATTAGCTTCAATTCACCATTCTGGAGGTCTGTGTAAGATTTTGTATCTAACCGTGCACAAATGCAAACTTACTAAAAATAGTAACCCTACCAAATTTAGCCCTTATTGAAAAGAAACACCACATTTTTTTTTGGGTTGATGCAAGATTACTCTTACACCCTGGATGCTCCTACATCACTTCCTTTGTTGAAACCTTTTCTAATATGATTTCTACATTCATTTGCTCTATGATCAATTTTCTTGCAATTGAAACACTGACTAGAGAATGATGGAACATTTTGATTCATTCTGCTCCTACACTAAGTAGCCTTATGACCAAACTTATTGCATGAATTACAATAACAATTGAAAGATGGGTACCTTTGAGCATTTGGTTGCCTGACTGGTGGTCTTCTAGGTCTATTCCTTCAATTATGAGTCTATTTTTCTTTGTTCTTAATCTCAGCATTCCTTTCTTGATCTATTTTAGAACTTTCAACTTTCTCAAATCCCAAGCCTTCTTTGTCATTAGGATTCTTTTGACTAGCAATCATCTCATCAAGTTTTGCAGAGCTAATCTTAAACTTTTCTTTAAAATTTTCTGTTTTCTCCAAGTCTGACTTCATGATGCAAATTTCCTCTTCAAGATTAGCACATTTTTTGATTTGTCTTCTACCAATAGATTTAGGTCTTCTTCTTCTTTTTCTCTTTCAACAACTTCCACTTTCAAATCATTCAAGGTTTCACTTGATGATATCAGTTGTTTAGTAGCCTCCTTATATTTTTCTTTAAGCTTCTTGACTTGCTCTCTTAATTTTATGATACATTCATCTACTTCTTTAAAATTCTCCTTTAGATCTTTGATTTCTTCTTTAGTTCTTTCTAGGTCTTCAAGAGCAACCTTGATGTATGCCATCCCAGATCTACCTCAAGCTGTTAAGCTTGCTTTTGAGGAACCCTTTCTCTGATACCAATTGTTCAAATGCACCTGACAACTAAGAGGGGGGGTGAATCAGTTGTCCTAAAACCTTAACTACTTCTGTACTTTAAAACATTTATCACTTGTCCACTATTATTATGATTAAACCATGAAAGAATGAAATCATAAACTTAAACACAATTGCAAGATCAAACACAAGAGATGCCATATTTTACGTGGAAAACCCAAGAAAGGGAAAAACCACGAAGAGGATTACCTCTCAATATATATTGTAATCTTTTACAAATGGTGATGTTCAGGCTTGGTCACTCCACGGGCCTAGAACATGCTGGCTTACTTCCATGAAGTACAACTAGGTCTAGCATGCTCACTGCCTCAACCATAAACCTAGAAATATTATAATGAGGGATATTAAACCCTAATGGTTGCTCACTACCAGGCTCATTGCCTTAATGAAGATGGCTCGTTGCGAAGTACATGTGAAATTATATAGGAAATATGAATACTACAAAAGCATCTATTAGTTTTCCAGGGTGAAGTCATTTAGCAATTGAATACTGAATCCTGAGTCTTCATCATTACTAATCTTCTATCTCTTCTCTATTGTTCTCATGCTCGCATCAATTATTCCCCCATCATTGTTTCCTCAACCAAAATTCATTGCTCTTATATATCCACATCATGATTTGATCCATAATCAGGTCAACATCCAAAATATGAAACGTGTACATTGAAAGATGTAGCTTGTCGACTCAATCTGATGCATTATATGCTATATGGACCCAAATCCTTGCACAAGTGTGTTCATATAGGTTCATACAAAACATTTAACCACTTAAGACATTAATCCAAAACATATCTTTGATCCGTAAGACAATCTACCTTCTATTGTCGGCCAAACAACATAAACTAGGAGAATTCTTAATCACATGCTTCCTTGATGGTGCAGGAGCACCTTGCTCATTGATTCATTTAATTGGCAAATTAGTGAAATTGAACCTTCAAGTGCAAGAGAAAGGAGGTTGAAAATGTAAAAAATTACTAAATATTGTAAAAAAATGCAAAAACAAATGCAATAGGATGGAATACCAAGGGTCATAGAGTAGCTGAGTCAGTTTCATTCATTCCAAGTAGTTGGAAACTGAAGAGTCTTATGTGGAATGCCTTTATTAAGGCCTTGTAACATCCAAATAATTGGAAGGTGATTGGAGATTGGAAGTAGAATAATAAAAAGCACTGTTTTTCTGCATTCTACTTCAGAAAATCATTGTATTCTTACTGTGTACAGCCCTGTACGGGCAGGAAGGCATTTAGTTTTGATTTCAAATGAAATTTATCTCAATCACCTTGCACTTGTATTTTATTTCATGCATTTTGGTTTATATTGGTGGTAGATATTGGGAGTTTGGTAAAAACTGTCCAAACCCTCTGTTAGGGTAAACAGTGGCAATGAAATCTTGTATTTCTTCTGATTTATCCTTTGCATGTTACTAACCCCTTGGTGGAAAGGACTGTGGTAGCATTTACTTTCATATTTGAGAGGTTTTGAATCACATGGTAGAGATTTAAGAAGAGAAAATCATGGTTTTATGACTATTTTTTTGTGTTACAGTCTAGAAAACAGTGTTTTGGGACAATCTTGAGATACAAGTGTAGTGTTTGTTAAAAATATTGATGGGATTGGACTTTTGATGAATTAGTAAGCATATGCAGACCTTGTGTGAAGTATTCCAAACACATGCAAGGTGTGGGGAGTTGTGGTATACCCACTTTCAATAAACCTTGTTTGTATGCAAAGCCCATTAGCCCTCATTGGCATAGTGACAGTCCATTTTTGGATAGTTACTTTAAAACAACATACACTAAATTTTAGATATGATTTAGAACACCTTATTGGGTATTCAAAACACCACTTATAGTCTTGAGAAGGATCTTATAGCAAGAGTTATGTTTGACAGTCCTTGAGGACAAGGCTACAAGGAAACAAGCCTGTCATAGCACTGTCAAAGTGCAGTCAAACTGAAAGTTGCTGTCCTTTGTCCTTGAAGGTACAGGTTATAGTTGTTGGGTTAGAGACCATGTGATTGGTTATGTATTTGACAAATTTATGTTGGTTGTAGTGTGAGTGCCATAGTTGCACATTGAGAACAGTCATGAAGGAATGAATGGGCAGCCTTTGTAATGGTTTGTTTGTGGGTAAATTGAAGTTACTAAGGAGTTGAGTTCTCTTGTTCTTTTTCTCTGCATCACTCGATCACAATCATAACTAGTGGACCTTGTGCAATGCATTAACATGATCTTGACACATCCACGAACAACATAGATTCACCTGAGAGCTGACAAATACATCCACAATAGATCTCACTTGGAGATAATAGAAGACAACAAATGTCACTTGAACTCAACAAATTTCACCTCAAGTATAACAACACAAACTTATCTTCTAGAGCACCAAATCATAAATCCTCTAGAATGAAGACAACTATGGACTTTCTAACCTTAAGTCCAGAACTACAAATCTAAATTCTAATTTGTAGAGAGATGCGGAGTAGAACATTTTCTCCCTGTCACTCTGCACACATTGCTAGACACAGTTTTCAAATTGGTGAATAGATCTTTTGCTACATAGTGTTCCAGACCATCAAAATCATGATTTAACATCTTCAGACATATCTCTAAATCATATCCCAATCTCACACTCTATTCTACAATACTGAGAAAATGTAGAGAAAAATATTGTACTATTCTGGGAGACAGAACAATCAAACACTTGTTCCAACTTATCCAAGTAACTTCCTTAGATGCTAACCTTATGTGTTGACATCAATGACAACACTTACTGCTCATACTTGCAATAGGGCACAAGTCCTTCCTGACCAGACTGTTCAATAGGAACATCTTCAACCTCTAGTTCATTCCCTTTGTCCAGTCCTTTCTCCTATTGGGAAGTCTCCTGCTGGGTAACTTCCTGTTGTGGATCCTCTTGTCACAGAGCTTCTTGTTGTGGAGCTCCCTATTACAGAGATAGTGTATCTACCTCCTTAGGTTGATGTTCAGGATTTCCTACCTCAAGGTGTGGCTCTTCAACTTCCTAGTCCTTTTGACCTTCATTAAGTGACAACAGCTACTGCACTTCTTTATCCTGATATTTCACTAATTTATATTCACTTTGTTGCATGTCCCCTTCCTTGGGCATATCTGGTGCAGGGGCACCCTGATGCACCTTGGGTCATGTTGGGAAACTTTGGTTTTTGTTTTCTTTCAGCTTGATTTATGTAAATAAGGTCATTTGAGAACATTCTATGTCAATCTAGGACCATTTTGGGTCATTAGGTGCAATCTAGGCAAAAGTTGTAAAAGTTACTCAAATGTTGTCAATGTTGTAATGACAACTTTTAAAAACTTTGTTAAAAAAAAGTTGTGGGTTGGTTGGAAGTTGGGAGATACTTGGAATAGCATAAATATGCCTTGTAAACATGACCAAAGGGTTGGAGAAGAATTGGAAGAAGTAATACATCAATGGAGAAGAATTGGAAGAAGTAATACATCAATTTTGACACACTTTTATGAATTTTTCTGTGTAATTGGACTGAAAACCCTAGGTGTATGGCCCTGTACGGTACAGTATGGACCTGCAACTAGTTGGGGAAGATGGATAATATTTTACTCTTTCATTTTCCATTGGTTTCAAGAGATTTCATTATGGTTCGGGTATTTTAGAGCATTTTTTGTGAAAACAAGGAGGATTCAGCCTAAGGTTTCCAGTCATGAATAAAAAATTCATTTCGTGAGTTTTAACCATTGGAAAATTCTAAAATCTTCAATAAAGTATTGTTTTGATGTGTGCTATAAGATTTTCAAGGTTTGGACTTGGTATCTTTTGATTCTAGTAAGTTTTAGAGGACTGTTCCTCTCAATACCCTGCTAAAACAGGGCAGAAACCTAGTTTGCTTAGGGTTTGATAAAATAGATGTATAAATCCACTTGCCTACAGTGAGATTGAGTTGTGAGGCACCCATTAACATTGTAGAAGGTCTTAACAAATCCAAGTTTCATTGTTTCATATGATTTCCTTGTTGTATGTCTTTTGGGCCATTGAAACCAGGTGTCTAGGGTGAACTAGAGTGTATGCAAGCATTGTTTGAGTCATATCATTGTATGTAGTGCATGAGAATAGTCTTGTTGCATTGAATCAGTCCTTGCTCTACATCATTTTGGTATCAGAACAAAATAAGAGGGAAAGGTTGAATTGAAGACAAGTAAGAATGCCTCCAAGAGTGAATGCTATTGAAAGAGCAATATCAAGGATAGATAAATGTTAGAATTTGAAAAGACTAATAACCCAGAAAACTAGTGCAAACGAATAGATATCTAAACTATGAATGCAAATGATGCAAAATCAAAATAGCAACATAGAGTCAGTATCCAAGAGAGTAATACAAATTCTAGAAGCAAAATAGCATTAAGAGGATGCAAAAGCAAAAGATACAAAATATAAGCCAGGTAGCATGCTTATATAGACTAGGAAGAGGGAGGAGGTGGCAACACTGACCAATCAGGAGCAATCATTTATCAGACAAAAGATAGCAGAGTATCTTCCCAAGATAGCTAATGGATGCTCACATGTAGGAAGGTGACACCTTGCAACCACTCACCTAATAAGACATGCTTTATTAACCTAAGCGAGATTAATAGAAGTGTAGGAAAAACCTAGGAATATAGGGAAAAATAAATAACCCAACCAGGAAATAAAAACCTACACTAACACCCCCCATAAGCGAAGCTTAGGTGGATGTAGAAATGGGTCCCGACAAATCAAGCCTGATGAGGTACCCATGTACATAAAATTCCCCCCCAAAGAGAGAGAAAAGCCCCCCCCAAAATAGAGAGAGAAGAGACCCCCCCAAAAGTAGAGAGTTAGGACTCCGAGTGAGAGGAAGAAGCCCCCCCAGAAGATGAAGCATCCCACACCCCCAAAAAAGATCGCAAATGAAGGAACTTGCTCTCAGTGAAGGGTTTGGTGAAGATATCAACAACCTGCTCGGAAGTTGGATAATAGTGAAGGTTGATGACATGGCCATGGATGAGCTCTCAGATGTAATGCATGTGGACCTCTATGTGTTTGGTCCACTGATGATGGACCAAATTCTATGAGATCTAAACGACACTCTGGTTGTCACAAAATATGACTGATGGCCATCTGATCTGGATACCAAACTTAGTGAGAAGATTCTAAAGCCAAATGGCCTTAGTGGTGGCATTCACAGCCCCCCAATACTTGGCCTTAGTAGAAGATAGAGCAATAGTAGACTGCTTCTTGCTCGACCAACAAACAAGACCTGAACCAAGTGAGAAGCTGTAACCTGAAATAGACTTGCAATCCTGAGAATCACCCGCCCAATCTGAATCTGTGTAGCCCACCAAGTCAAGCTCAATGCTTGCTGCATAGTGAATCCCAAAACTGTGAGTACTTTGAATGTAGTGAAGGATCTGCTTGGTTGCTTTCCAGTGCAGCTCATGAGGCTCCTGCATGAATCGAGAGACCATGCCTACAACATATGAAATGTCAGGTCTCGTATGAGTCAGATAAATGAGACTCCAAACAAGCTGTCAGTACAAAGTGCCATCAACAAGTGGAGAAGAACACTGAGCCTCAAGTTTGACTCCAGAAAGAAAGGGAGTCAAAGTAGGCTTGCAGTCAGCCATATGAAACCTCGAGAGAAAATCTAGAGCATACTTGGACTGTGTGATGGTGATCCCGGAAGAAGATTGAAAGATCTCAATCCTAAGAAAGTAATGCAACGAGCCCAAGTCAGTCATCAAAAACCTGTCATGAAGGGTGGTTTTGATAGCCCCAATGGTGGATGAAGAACTCCCTGTGATCAGCAAGTCATCAACATACAGAACTAGAAACAGGAGTGAATCATCCTACTACAGAATGTAGACATTGGGATCAAAATGGCACCGAGTGAACCCAATTGATAGAAGGAAGAAGTCCATCTTGGCATACCAGGCCTGAGGAGCCTGTTTGAGGCCATAGAGAGACTTCCAAAGATGGCACACAAGTGAAGAGTCCTAAAGGAACCCCTGTGGTTCCTCCATGTAGATCTCCTCCTGAAGGTCACCGTGAAGAAAAGTACTCTTCACATCCATCTGGTGTACTTTCCAATGATTAGTTGCAATAATGGCAAGAACAAGTCAGATGGAATTCATTTGGGCAACTAGTGCAAAAGTCTTAGAGTAGTCAATCCCAGGAACCTGGGAGAATCCTTTGGCAACCAAGTGAGCCTTATGCTTGTCAACCGACCCATCTGTTGCAAATTTTGTCCGATAGATCCACTTACATCGAACAAGTTTTCTTCCCTTCGGAAGAGGGACAAGATCCCAAGTGTGGTTCCTCATCAAGGAACTATACTCCTCCTGCATAGCTGTATCCCACTTAGGAATACTAGAAGCCTCATGAAAGGATTGTGGATCTGAGGCAGTAGCAATGAAGACATGTGGAGCATCCTAGAACTGTGAATGTGTCTGCCTAGTGTCTGATGGATCCCCAACCCAATCACCTGCAAACTGCAAGGTCTATCTAGCCCAAAGTGGACTGGAAGATGGAGAATTTGGAGGAGAATCATCAACCTCTGAATGATGACTAGGAGAGGCAGGAGGTGAGTCCTCTGAATCACTCTCTGCATCAGAAGGGGAAGTAGATGACTGCTCAGGTGAATCTAACTCATTAGAAGATCTGTCATGTATCCCAAGTGACTCCAATGTCAAAGTAGGAGTTGGAGAAGTGATAGAAAGTGATCTTGAGGAGCCCTCCTCAAACTGAACACTCCTCTCAATGAACAACTCATGTGTAGTAGGGTGGAGCAACCGATAACCCTTCAGACCATCAGGATAACCTACAAATATGCAAGGTCTGCTCTGCAGATCCAAGGCCTTGCGTTTCTCTGTAGGAATGTGGGCCCATGCAGGAGAACCAAAAACTTGAAAGTGCTTAACTGATGGTTTCTGACTGCTCCAAGCTTCAAAAGGAGTGACTCCCTTCAAGGCTCGGTGAGGAACATGGTTCTGGATATAACAAGCATAGTTAATGGCCTCTACCCAATACTGTGGTGCAAGAGATCTAGAGTGAATCATGCAGTTCGTCATTTCCTTAAAGGACCTATTCTTCCATTCTGCAACACCATTCTGCTGAGGATTGTATGGAACTGAATGCTACAAATCAATCCCCTTTGAAGTGCAAAACCTCTCAAACCGATGGTTGACATACTCACCACCATTGTCAATGTGCAAAACTTTGATGGCTTTCCTGGATTGCTTCTCTAAAAAACTTTTGAAGTCCTAAAAATGATCAAATACCTCTGACTTCTATTTGAGAAAGTACACCCAAGTATATCGAGAAAAGTCATCAATGAATGTGAGGACATATCTAGCCCTGCTGAAAGAAGGATGCTGAAATTGACCAGCCAAATCACTATGAACTAACTCCAGTATCTGTGAAGCTCTCCATGCCTTGCCTTTGTCAAACGTTTCCTTAGGATGCTTACCAAGAATGCAACCTTGGCAAACACCACCTAAAAACTGAACTGAAGAAAACCCTGTGACCATGCTCTACTGGTTGAGTTGCTACAAGTAGCGGAAGTTAAGATGACCAAACCGCTCATGCCATAATCTACTCACATCATTAGAATGAGTGAGCAAAACAGTTGAAGGAGGATCAGGAACAAAGTGAGAAAATAGATAGAGCTATGACTTATGATCTGCTCTCCCAACTACAACTATACAACCACTATGCAACTCATGAATCTCCACTGAATCAGGAGTGAACTCAACCCGCTTGCCTAAACCTGTGTGAGTGATTTGGTATACTGATAGGAGATTAGTTGATAATGAGGGCACACAAAGAACATCATGGAATGTGCCATCCCCACATCAACAGACCCTCTCCCACACACCTCAATAGGAGTGTCATCACCCATCAAAATAGAAGGCATAGTACACGGCTCCAAAGGTGCAAGTTCTTCCTTAGATGAAGCCATGTCGTGCGAAGCACCCGAATCAAAAACCCAAGTGGATGGTGAAGAAGCAACTGCAACAAGGGCCTTGCCCTTTCCTTTCTCCTTGCTATTTTCTTTTGCCTTATTAGACCCCTCATTAGAACTCTATTTGATAGACTTAGGAACACTGATATTATTCTTCTCAAGAATGTGTGTCAATTGATCAATTTGTTTCTTCAAACATTTATGTTCATCATGACTGGGTCTTTTATAATAGGCACATCGGACCCTCTCTTTCTTAGGCTTGTCACCCTTGGAAGATTGAGTCTCATTAGTTGCTTTTGAAGCAATCGGTATCTGATCCTTCTTGTCCTTTCTATTCTTCTGTTTCTTATCCTTACTATTGTTGTTACTACTTTGTCCTTTCTATTGTTTTGTGCTTTGGTTGGCAGCCAAGGCATGTGACTTAGAGGACTTAAGAGTGCCCATCTGGATTAGCTTTTCTTGTTCCTGAGTGAGACTGACAGCAAAATCATCTAAAGATAGCATGGTGAATTGAGTACCAAGTGCACCCTTAGTAGCATAGAAAGTAGAAACAAACACATAATATTCTAAACTTAGCTTAGAGAGAATGCTAAGAATCAGTTGTTCATCTTTCTTTTCAATTTCACATTGTTTTAACTGCAGCCTTAGTGATTTCAATTTAGTGAGGAAATCTTGGATTGTGTTGAAATAGCCTGGACTTAAACTAATTAGTTCATTTTCCAACATATGACCCCTCATTGAATCTTGTGTGCCAAATAGCTTTTCTAGCTTTGTCCAGATTTCATTTGGTGTATTCAAAGACTCAATGTGAAAGAGCAAATCAGAAGAAACAAACAAACACAATGTTCCATATGCTTCATCACATTTGTTAAACCACTTAGGCTTATCTTCATCTTTAGAATTGTCATGGGCATATTTGTTTGTTCCATGATGAAGAAATGAAGAGAAGAAATTTCAAAAAAAAGAGAACCCAACCAAGATAACCCCCCCTTTTCAATCAATTAAAGAAGCCCCCCCCAAGAAAATATGATTTGGCACTTTATATTAGTGCGTTTATAACTACCACTAGAAAGAAATACTAAGTGGTCTTGATTTCAATGCATTACAAAACCCTCACGAAGAGCATATGCTAAAAATACAACTTTGGCACAATACTCAAAGAAATAAATAGCACCACTGCGATCTACTCAAAAAATCATGCACTTTCAAAACAAGAATCGCCTCAATACGAGGTCGTATGTGAAAGATATGAGTCTTTGAAGTTCCCAAAATGAGAACTGTGTAATGTCACGACTGAGAATCTACAATTTCTGAAAAATCTTGGCATCAAAATCAAGAAACGTCTATACTAGTGCATAGAGCACGAAAAAATAGCCAAAATCAAAAAACATTTCATGGGAAAAGGAGTCCGTATGAGCAAGAACGGAGCATTTGAAAACTGTCTTCAAAACTGCAATTGCCAATAGAGAGGGGTCCAACTGTAGCTTTATGAGTGCATTTCTGCAAAATATATAGACTATATGCAGAAAAAGAAAGATACCCAGACAGTTTTTCTGTGCTGGGAACAAAACCCAGAAGGCATTTTTCTTGCTGATGTACAAAAGATGTAGTTCTAATGTAAACAGAATGCCTTTAGCAACAAAAAATGACCCCAGCAACCAAAAAATGGCATGTAAAGGTTGAATTAGCTACCTAAAACAAGCGAAGGCATGCTAGAACCTGCAATATTGATTGAAAACACCAAATATGCACGTTGGTTGTTAGATTTGAGCTTGAAACCCCAGTTCCGCAACTGTGTATGACAATCTCTGATTTCGGTGAAATGAAAGCCAAATCTAACTTTCTCAAGCCTCCTAGACATATTGGAACAGCCAGAAATGCTACCAGTATAACCAGAAATGCTGCAATCACCCAGATTTCATAAAACACATGTGCAAACCCTAGAGATTAAAAAATTTTCCGTCAAACTTTTCTGATTCTCAAGATCATCCGAAGATGCAAGAGAAGAGCATACTGGGTTTTTTGAAAAACTATAATAAGATTTATTAGTCCCCCTCGAATCTCTCAAATAAGGAAACTAAAATCTATTCTTGCACATAGAATAGCTCTGATACCATGTTAGAATATGAAAAGATTAATAACCCAGAAAACTAGTGCAAACGAATAGATATCTAAACTATGAATGCAAATGATGTGAAATCAAAATAGCAACATAGAGTCAGTATCCAAGAGAGTAATGCAAATGCTAGAAGCAAAATAGCATTAAGAGGATGCAAAAGCAAAAGATACAAAATACAAGCCAGGTAGCATGCTTATATAGACTAGGAAGAGGGAGGAGGTGGCAACACCAACCAATCAGGAGCAACCATCTATTAGACTAAAGATAGCAAAGTATCTTCCCAAGATAGCTAATGGATGCTCATGTGTAGGAAGGTGATACCTCGCAACCACTTACCTAATAAGACATCTTTTATTAACCTAAGTGAGATTAATAGAAGTGTAGGAAAAACCTAGGAATATCAGGAAAAATAAATAACCCAACTAGGAAATAAAAACCTACACTAACAATAAAGAGATGAGTGACTCTCTTGCCCAAGAGATGAGAGAGATGAGAGTTAATCTTGATGCAAGGCTTACAATAGTTGAAACTAATCAGAGAAGAGGAGTCGTCATAGGAGATTTTAGTGATCAAGAAGTAACGGATGAAAACAATCCACCACAAGAAGAACCTCAAGAAGAGAGAGATGTTGATGAGATAAGGATGGAAAGATTGTTGAAGGTAGTCAAGAGTGAGGGTTCCAAGGTGAAGATGGAACTTCCATTGTATGCAGGTAGTTTGAACAGTGAGGAACTTCTTGATTGGATAGGAGAATTAGATAAATATTTTGAATTTGAAGATGTACCTGAGGAGCAAAGAGTGAAGTTGGCTAGAACAAAGTTGAAAGGCCATGCATCCCTTTGGTGGGATTATGTGCAAGAATAAAGAAGGAAGAAAGGCAAAGCAAAGATCACCTCTTGGGACAAAATGGCTGCAACGTTGAAAGGTAAATTTCTACCTAGTGATTATGCCACTCAATTGTATAAGCAACTACAAAATTTGAAACAAAAAGATATGGATGTAAAGGCATATACAGAGGAGTTCTACAAATTGAGTATTAGATCAGGTCATATGGAGGATGAAGTTGATAAGGTTGCAAGATACCTTAATGGGCTGAAATATAGCCTACAAGATGAATTGAGTCTCACAAGCCCTAGGACTCTAGAAGAATGCTATCAACTAGCCATGAAGACTGAAGAGAAGTTGAAAAGGAGAAACGAAAAGCAAAGCAGGGGTAGAGGAAAGAATTTCAGAGCAAGAGGGACATTTGCTCATAGAGGACAGTCCCAAAGGTCTAAAGAAGAGACAAGTAATGCTCAAGAACAAACTTCTGATTCAAGGGGCAGTTTTAGGAGAAGAAGACTAAATTTTAGGGGTAGATTTGGGAGTAGAGGAGGATTAGGATTCATTGGAAAATGTTATAAATGTAATAAGTTTGCAGGCCATCAAGTATGAAAATGCCCTGAAGAACAGTTCACTACTTCGATTAGAAGTGAAAGGAGGAATCAAATTGTATAAGGTGAAGATACTGAAAGTGTCAATTCTCCATCACACAATGCTGACCTAGAAGTTGGAGAGTCTTTATTGATGAGAAGAACCCTAATCAAAGTTCCCATGGAGAAGGAACCACCTCAAAAAAAGTCACTCTTCAGGACTACATGCAAATGCCAAGGGAAATGTTGTAAAGTTGTCATTGATTCTGGTAGTACTGACAATTTGGTTTCTGTTGAAATGGTAGAGAAGTTAAAGTTGAAAAGATTGCCTCATGCCACTCCATACAAGGTCTCTTGGTTAACACAAAGGGCAAAAAGTGTTGGTGAATAAGCAAAGTTGGGTAGAATTCCATATTGGGGGATATAGGGACAAGGTCTTGTGTGACATCATCCCTATGGATGTTTGCCATATGCTACTTGGTAGGCCTTGGCAGTATGATAAAAAAGAATTCCATGATGGTAGGAAGAACACCTATATCATAGAAAAGGATGGGGTCTCTTACACTCTTACACCCTTGAAAGATAAAAATGAAGAACCACCAGTAGGACCTAGTGTGATGTTAGTAGGTGAGAAAGAGTTCCTAAAGACCATGGAAGAGGAGAATATGGGTTTTTCAATCATAGCCAAGCCTAGGACTGTTATGATAGCAGTTAAATTGGATGAGTTGCCTTTAGAGATCCAAGATTTGCTAAATGAGTATGCTGATAGAGTGGTAGATGAAATCCCAAACACCTTTCCTCCAATGAGGGATATTAGTCATCACATTGACTTCATACTAGGGGTTAGGTTTCCTAATAAAGCAACCTATAAGATGACACCACAACAGAATGAAGAAATCAGAAAACAAGTGCATGAGTTGCTTGACAAAGGGCTGATTAGAGAAACCCTTAGTCCTTGTGCAGTCCCAACTATCCTAGCACCAAAGAAGGGAGGTGAATGGAGGATGTGTACTAATTCTAGGGCCATCAATAAGATCACAATCAGATATAGATTCCCAATTCCAAGGATAGAAGATTTAATGGATTGCCTAGGAGGAGCATGCTACTTTTCCAAAATAGACCTCAAGAGTGGGTATCACCAAATCAGGATTAGACAAGGGGATGAATGGAAGACAACATTTAAGACAAATGAAGGGCTTTATGAATGGCTTGTGATGCCTTTTGGTCTCTCCAATGCACCCAGTACCTTTATGAGGTTGATGAATGAAGTCCTCAATCCTTTTATTGGTAAGTTTGTAGTGGTTTATCTTGATGGTATTCTTGTTTTCAGTTCAAGTAAGGAAGAACATTTGCATCATTTAGATTTGGTTTTGAGAAGATTGAATGAAGAGAAATTAATGATTAATTTGAAGAAATGTGAGTTTATGAAGACAGAGTTGGTATATCTTGGTTTTGTGATTACAAAGGGCACCTTGAAGATGGATCCAAGTAAGGTTGAAGCTATCATAAGTTGGCCTACACCCAAATTAGTTGCTAAGGTAAGAAGTTTCCATGGTTTGGCAAGATTTTATAGGAAATTCATTAGAAATTTCAGTCATATATGTGCTCCAATCATTGATACCATAAAGGGGGATAAGAGAAAGAAGTTTGTTTGGTCTAGTGAAGCTAAAAAGAGTTTTCAATATTTGAAACAAAGGGTAGCAAAGCAGCCTATATTGGCTTTACCTGATTTTGATAAGGTCTTTACCATTGAATGTGATGCTAGTGACTATGTTATAGGGGTTGTGTTAAGTCAAAAAAATAGACCTATTTCTTTCTTTAGTGAAATTTGAATGAAGCCAAGAAGAAATACTCCTCCTATGATCTAGAAATGTATGCTATGGTGCAATCTTTGAAAAAATGGAGACATTACCTCCTTCCAAAAGAGTTCATAGTCTATATTGATAATCATCCTATTCAATTTTTGAATAATCAAGAGAAAATCAGTCATAGGCATGTCAAAAGGGTGGAATATTTGCAAAGTTTTACTTTCACTATTAAACATAAGAAGGGGTAGTCTAATAAAGTAGCGGATGCTTTGAGTAGGAGGACTCTAATGGTGCAAGAAATTCAATTACAAAGTGTGGGAGTTGAATCCTTAAAAGGTATGTATGCTGAAGATGTTGATTTCAAAGAATATATGCATGTTGTAAGCAGACTTGTAGCAGCACTAATGATAAATGGCTTGATTTTCTGATTCAAGATGATTTGTTGTTCAAAGGAGCACAACTTTGTGTGCCTAAATGCTCAATGAGAGATAATTTGATAAAGGAAAATCATAGTGGTAGTCTTGTAGGTCATTTTGGTCTTGATAAGACCTTGGAGCAGTTAAGAACATACTATTTTTGGCCTAACATGCAAATTGATGTAAGGAAATTTGTTGAAAAATGCACTATTTGTCAAAAGGCCAAGGGATGTAGCACTAATGCAGGGTTGTATCAGCCTCTTACTATTCCAAATAGGCCTTGGGAGTCTATAAGCATAGATTTTGTCACGGGGTTACCTAGAACACAAAGGGGCTTTGATTCAGTGTATGGTGTGGTTGATAGGTTCTCAAAAATGGCTCATTTCATTCCTTGCAAAAGCACCAATGATGCATCATACATTGCATATTTATTCTTTAATGAAGTGGTAAGAATTCATGGTTTACCTCTTAGTATTGTTTAAATAGAGATAGTAACTTTATTAGGCATTTTTGGAGGACTTTGTGGAAGAAACGAGGCACTAATCTTAGTTTTAGTTCTGCCTATGATGGACAAACTGAAGTTGTTAATAGGAGCTTGGGAAACCTCTTAAGATTCCTCTCCAAAGAACATTCTACTCAGTGGGATCTTGTGTTGCCTCAAGCAGAGTTTGCCTACAATGATTCGATGAACATGAGCATTGGAAAGAGTCCTTTTCAAGTTGTCTATGGTATGCAACCTAGAGGGGTATTTGAATTGAGGGATATCAGTGGTATGGATAGACCAAGTGCTATGGGGGAGAAATTTGTTGTTGCAATGCAGGAGATCCATCAATAGGTTAGGGAACAACTTCAAAACAGTGTTAAGAAATATAAGCAAAGTGCAGATGTAAATAGAAGAGAAGTGGATTTCAAGGTTGGGGATTTGGTTTTGGCCCATCTCAGAATAAAAAGGTTCCCCAAGGATCAATTCTCCAAGTTGCAAATGAAGAAAATAGAGCCTTGCAAGATTGTGCACAAATTTGGTAACAATGCATATGAGATTGAACTACCTCAAGGGGTTGGCATATCTCCTATATTCAATGTTTTTGATTTGCACCCTTTCAAAGGGGATGTTGTTGTAGGTGATGGAACAGGTTCATTTTCACTCTCAGATGATGATTGGGTCAAGGACCTTCCACCTAGTAGGCCTATGGAGTTGGAGTGCATTATAGACACCAAGGAACTTAAAAAGACAAGGCATAAGACATATCTCCAATAATTAGTCAAATGGAGGAGTATGCCCATTGAAGATGCAACATGGATGACTAGAGAAGACATTCTGAAGCATGGGTACACTGTTTCCTACCTTAACTCAAGTGGAACTTGAGCTCTTTTTCTCCTCTAGGGAGTATGGTGAGTATGGTGCAGGGGCACCCTGATGCACCTTGGGTCATGTTGGGAAACTTTGGTTTTTGTTTTGTTTTGGCTTGATTTATGTAAGGTCATTTGAGACCATTCTAAGTCAATCTAGGATCATTTTGGGTCATTAGGTGCAATTTAGGCAAAAGTTATAAAAGTTGCTCAAATGTTGTCAATGTTGTAATGATAACTTTTTAAAACTTTGTTGAAAAATAGTTGTGGGTTGGCTGGAAGTTGGGAGATGCTTGGAATAGCATAAATATACCTTGTAAACATGACCAAAGGGTTGGAGAAGAATTGGAAGAAGTAGTACATCAATTTTGACACATTTTTATATATTTTTCTATGTAATCAGACTGAAAACCCCAGGTGTACAACCCTGTACGGTACAGTACGAACCTGCAACTAGTTGGGGAAGATGGATAATATTTTACTCTTTCATTTGTAGTTAGTTTCAGGAGGTTTCATTATGGTTTGAGTATTTTAGAGCATTTTTTGTGAAAACAAGGAGGATTCAACCTAGGGTTTCCAGTCATGAATAAAAAATTCATTTCGTGAGTTTTAACCGTTGAAAATTATGAAATCTTTAATAAAGTATTGTTTTGATGTGTGCTATAATATTTTCAAGGTTTGGAGTTGATATCTTTTGATTCTAGTAAGTTATAGAGGATTGTTCCTCTCAATGCCCTGCTAAAACAGGGTAGAACCCTAGTTTGCTTAGGGTTTGATAAAACATATGTATAAATTCACTTGCCTACAGTGAGATTGAGTTGTGAGGCACCCATAAACATTGTAGAAGGTCTTGAAAAATCCAAGTTTCATTGTTTCATATGATTTCCTTGTTGTATGCCTTTTGGGCCATTGAAACCAGGTGTCTAGGGAGAACTAGAGTGTATGCAAGCATTATTTGAGTCATATCATTATATGTAGTGCATGAGAATTGTCTTGTTGCATTGAACCAATCCTTGCTCTGCATCAATATCCTGAAGAGTTTCTCCTTGGTCTTTTGGAAGGGCAATGTCCTCACTTGATTTCTCCATCTCACTTTGCTATGATGGACCTACCCCTTCCTATGTCATGGTACCCACACTTAGAATTTCTTGTTGGTCTACTAACACATTTGGAGATCTTGACATCTTTGTATCAGAAATCTCTTCCACCTCTAGACCTTTAGTTTATGTTACTTCTGACACTCTTATCTCTTCCACCTCGGCATGTGTTGGTTGAGGTTCATCTGATTGTGATGCCTAATGTGTGAGCAAGGAGGAGACTAGATCATTTGTCATGTCATTGGTGACTTCATCATCAGTCAAGTCCACAACTTGACTCTGGGTAATTGCAATTCTTTAGCCCTTTCTTGTTGTTGTGTCTTTACTTCCTTGGTCATTTCCTACTTTAATTGAATGATTTGTTGGATCTTTTGGCCCTTAGGAAGATCCACCACCTGACCTCCAGTTTGAACTTGATAGGCCATCACTTGTTGTGCTAAATGGGCTTGTATGGCAGCTTGTGGTGATGACAATTCCTCTTGAGGCTGACCTAATGCGAACATAAGTTCTATTGGGGTTGGTCAGGATGCCTTAGATTATGTATCATTAGGCTTTGAGATGGCACCCCTCATGGGTGTATTTGGTATTCTTCTCCTTTTTCTGGGGATTTCTACCCCTTTCAATATATCTGTAGCATGGCACCCCTCCAGAGCTGCAACTGTGATCAAGATAGCAGGCACCAGTTGCTCCCTTGGAGGTTATGGCATTATAGAAATTATTACATCTTCTACTATTAGAGGCTTATTGAACATAGATGCTCCTTCCTGAGCTAGCCTGGCTTCCATGACTCTCCTCTTAACAATGAAGAAGTCATCATAGTCTGCATCAGTCATGTCCTTCTTCTTTCTTTCCTTCTCATACGTCAAGCTCACTCCCTTAGCCTTGAGCTCATTATTCCTCTAATCAGCCCATCTTTGGGTAGGGGCCATGATGTTCTTTGATATGACATCAATGGATGTCTTTTTAGGATTTGTCTAGTCAAGGAGGGGTAAAGTCTCCTTATATACTTGTTTTTTGTCATAGTTTGAGTCTAAAGTTAGACCATCATCAGAATTGACCTATGGAGGCACCTCTAGATGTCCCAGGGTCCTTATCTAATTGAGGGTTAGCCTTTGATATCCCCTCTTATGAACACCCTCTTCATCATTACAATCGGCCCAAAAATGCTCCAGATGAGGCACATACTGTAACTTCTTGTTCAAATATTTCTCCATCTAGTTGTATGGATCAAACATGTGTTGGAGAGGGTGTAACATCAGAAAATGTCCCCTTGGGGGATTTTCCCTCTTTAGGTTTAGCTCCCAGGACTTTAGTGTGCATTTAGGACATCTTGCATCATAATTTGGCATCTTGATGGAACGAACCCTAGGTATCATGACAAATTGGGCCTAGGGGGACCCCTTGAGCTTAACCTTGCCCAAATAAGGGGGGAGGACTTGGGCACCCACGCCCTAGTCTTGCCCTATTTTGGGTTAGGCCCAAATTTTAAGTTTCGGTTTATGACCGTTATTTGGTCCCTAGGCTGACACGGTAAGATTGAATTTATGAAACCTTGGTAGGAGTGCTTGTAGTTGCATATAAAAGCATGTTTAGGCATTCATTTGTAAACTAGATGATCATTGTGAACTTTATGCATTCTCAAGGTGTTTCAAGGCTTTCCTTGTGTTGCAAGAGTAGATTTGTGTTGTCTATGTGTTTGTGTTTGCAGATTTGAGCATCTATTTCCACATGGAATGAAGAGCATCTTCATCCCATGAGATCTTCACTACAAGGTGACATTATATTATGTTTTCATCATTATTTCATTTGGATTTTTCCTTTGCCTCACAAGGGTACACACTCTCTATCTGAAAATGATGTTCGGAGAATTAAGTGTCCTCTGGGGCTTAACTGAGGGAAGCCTCTAAACACCACAACCCCCTCCCAAAATTTTCATGGTTGTAGGTTACAGGTTGAGGAGATAGACAAAGTGAAGTTGTAGGAAGACATCTTGGAGTGTTAGAATTGTAGAATAGAAGGAAAAACTGCTCCCTGGACTTGGGTGCCTGCTCATTAGTCCTCAAAGTTCTGCAACAAGAAAATCTCTGGGACAACAGACACAGGTTGCAGACTGAGTTTCCAGATCTTGACAAAAAGCAGGGCCTTGGACTTGGGTGCCCACTCTTTAGTCCCTGAATTTTCTGCCTTGGAACCTCAAAGATAGGTACTTTGTGATTTGTCATTTTACATCCCTCTGTAAGAGCATTTTCTGTAATTCATCAGTTTATTGTCGTATTTGCATAATTAGGGTTTTGATGGTTAATTGGACATAAGAGAAGAAAAATTGATAATCAAACACCCTAATCCAAGTTTCCCTACATCTCATAGTGACCTAGGGTATGATAGTGCATTGCCACTCAACCCTAGGTCCTTGAATGTAAAGGGTGAAAGGAGGATTCAAACACTAAACTAAACAATCCAAATTTTACCCTAAACATTTTGGTGAACCCATGTTTTTGGACTTAATTGCAACTTGCTAAGTATTTGTCTTCAGATTTGGATTGATTTCATTCATTCATATAGTCTTTAATCTTATTGCATTGAGAAAATTCAAAAAAATTGAAAAAATTGAAAAATTCAAAAAAAATTGCATTGTTAGGCTTTCTAATTTGCATCAATTCATTCTAATTTTTCCTAATTTATAATTTTTACATCAGATCTGATATAACTACAGAAAATTACAAAAATACAATAATTTGCATTGGCATTTTGTATATTAAAGATTGGAATTCATTTTCAGATCTGAGTACACTTCATTTTCATCATAAATCAGACCTCAAAGTATTCATATAGCATTTTATGTCAAGATCTCAAACCTAGGGCTTCAAAAACATCAATTTTCACTATATTGGGCCTTATCAACTCTCTAAATTTGCACCATAGGCATGTTGTGAAGGGTATTTTTGTACAAATTGGTTTTCATTAGGGTAATTATTTTCTGCCCCACCTAAAAAGCTTCACAACACCTTTTTATTGGCCTCTTGTATTGAAAATTTGGTGAAAAACTACACATTTTTGCTATTTTTGCCCTAGGGTTTGCCCTAGTTTGCACTCCAAGTGTGTTGTGAAAAATTTTATGGATTGAGGTGACTGATATCATTGCTTTTATTTTTTGCACCTCCTAAAATTCATTACAACATCCCTTTTGCTAGGTCTTGGAGTTGAAGAACCTTGAAAAATAGCCTATTTTTGTTATATTTTCACTAGGGTTTGACCTTAAGTGGCACTAAAAGCATGTTGTGATGGATATTTTGACATTAAGTGGCTGTTATTACTGATATGATTTTCTTCTCATCATCATTTTCCTCACAACACCCTTTGTCATGCTCTTTTGCATCGAGATTTGGTGAAAAAATTGCATATTTTGACATATTTTCACTATATTTTGACTTATCATCATCTTAGATTTGCATCAAGAGTGTGTTGTAAATAATCTTATTACTTTTTTGTACTGATATTAGACATACAATTTTCTTCCCTTGACTAAAATCCTTACAATACCTTTTGTTTCATTCATTTGCATTGAAAACACATAAAAAATCAAGCATTTTAGGCCATTTGTGCATATAGTTTTGCACTTGTCTTTTGCACCAATTTTGAAAAGATTTCAAAATATGATTTTGCATTGATTTGAGCATATAAACATGGCCTCTAATCACAACAACAATAATAGGTTCCCTCCTAGACCTTACATGAAAAGAAAGGCCCCTGAATCTGAAATTGTGTTTACACCTCATGATAGAACAATTGGAGACTCTGAAGGGCCTCTTTACATCACTGTGAAAATAATTGGAAACCTTGTGGATGGGACTCTTATTGATCCTAATTGCATGACTAATGTTGCCACTGAAGAGTTCTTCTTTTCACATCAATTAATGCAAGGTTCCTATGACCCTTCGAACATGATGATCAAGACACATACGTGAACCTTTGAAAAACCTTTGGGTAAGATATCATTTTTGGTAACTATATTTGAGAAACATGTTGAACAATGGTTTGATGTTACCCCTACTTCTGATACCTTTGAAATCAAACTTAGAATCCCTTGGTTAAAGGCTATGAAAGTTGTCCCTTCAACTATCTATAAATGTGTAAAATTTCCTTTGAACGGACAAGTGCATGTCATTCCTTGAAATACATACAAGACTTTAAGCACACAATAGCACTTTACATTGGATTACTTTTGGAACAAATCTAAGCAAGAACCAGAGTTACTAACATAATTTACCTTTTTGAGCTATAGAAACTACAAAGAAAAACTTTTACATCCAATGCTTAGTCCTTCTATGCAAGAAACGACAAAAGATAAACAACCAGCATGCGAAGAGAACCTTAGACCGAAAGGACAAGTTCCCTATGCCGAGGTTCCTCCCTTGAAATCCTTACAAGGATTGGGAGGTTATTGTCAACAACAAAAGATTCCACCATGACAAATGAGGTTTGATCCTAGTGCTTCATCTTCTAAATTGCACAAACCTATGAAAGAGAAGAGCCCTATCTTACAAGAGATAAGTGGTAAAAGAAAACAAAATAGGAATGAAAGAGAAAGAAGAAGAAGAAGATAAGCTTATGCTATAAACCTTGCCTCTCAACAAGAAAACATTGATCCTAACATTGAACCAAACAAAACTGATCCTAACAACGAACAACATGATGAGCAAGACATGAATTTGGCTATGGTACCTTATGCCCCACTTTCCTATAACATTAGGGAGTGGGAGGATGACGATGATGTGCTTGATGATACCTGCTAGCCCAACAATCCTTATAGGTAAGTATCTCTACCTCTTTATTTCTCTCATGATGTGGTTCCCCCATGATGTGTTATGTGTTGTTTAGGCCTCCTAGGATGACCCCTGATTCTCTGGTAAGGTCTGGGATACCAAGAGACTGCCTCTGTTGTGACCTTCTTCTATTTGTATCATTGTTCTTCTATATTGTCTCTCTCTCTCTGATTTCATTGTTGTGTGTTGTGTCTTACAGACATAGCGTTGCAGTTGGTGACTTGGGGGCACCCTCCTACGTGATTTTCCCTAAGACACTTGTTTCTCCTCTCTAATTTATTGTTTCCATTCCTCTAGTGTTTCTATCTAGCAGGCGGATGATGAAAAACATTTACACTGATGTGGACCTAGTGTCCCTTTTGAGAGCAATCAAAAAATAGACCTAGTTAATAATATGATGATGGGGTTGTAATAAATTATCTGACGCTTGACTAGTAGAAGCACTCCATGCTTTATGTGTAGTGATTTTGATGGTATGCTATCTCATTTACAAACCTTAACAATACTGCTACTCCGTGCACCTTTGTTTGTCTTTGAATCTAGCCTTGGCAGTACCCAATTCGGAGAGCTTTGTGATATAGCCCCATGGTTATCCTCAAACTTTGAATTTATTGTATAACCTTGGCTCTTTGTGTGGTTAAACATATGCATTGATGTTGTTATTTATCATGATGTTGTAGACACTAACATGTTTCTTGTAGGGATGTGTTTGTGGGAACATTTGGTGATCATAAAGTACATGTCACCTTCGAGGGGCATGGGCTTTGTGGAAGGGTATGTTCCCTTGTGTATTTTCTTCCTACCTTAATGTGCTTGATATCGATACCTGATATCAACCACCTTAAGGTGGGGGCATATATAAGGTGAGCTGTCTGTTGTAGATGTTAGCAATGTGCTTGTCCTCAGATGCAATTTAAAGACCAGTGTGATGAGTGCTTCCTGCATCCTGAGTTTGTTTACAATCAATCAATCAATCATGTAAGCCCTCTGCAGAGGTGGGATATCATGTATATCCTTTTTCTTAAGCCCTCTGTGGAGGTGGCGATGGTGTATTTATTGGAGCAGATTGCATCATCCTGTCATTTTCAAAAGTCCTCTGCGGAGGCAGGGAGTAGTTCTATGACTAACTCAACCCTTAAGTGTGTTTTTGGTGATTGTTGTGGAAAATCCCAATCATCAATGTGTGCCTGTAATGTGCCTGAGATGGTGTTAGATCTAGAAATAGGTACATGCCATCGATTGTCTGTTGTTTTTTCTTTGTGTCTTCAAGTGTATGTTTGGTGTGCTTGCTTTGTTTAGTGTATCTATTACCCCATATGCAGTCTAAAGACTAGCGCGATGAGTGCTTCCTGCATTTTGGGAGGTTTTGTGTGTCTTTCATGTGTGTTGCCCCATATATGTAGTATAAAGACCAGCACGATGAGTGCTTCCTGCATTATGGAAGGTTTGTTTACTTTCCAATACTTGCATCTGCATTTCATATAAATGAGAAAAAGAAAAGAATAGAATCATGCTTGTCTTCCATGCATTAATGTGTGCTCTAGGCATTTATTGTCTTCTCCATGTTCAGCGTGACTGTAACTATCTTCTCCATGTTTTGTGTGCCTATTACTGCCTTTTATGTGATTGGTGTGTCTTCTCTATTCTTGGCGTGTTTGTTGTGTTTGCGACCATACCTTAATGCATGTATTGGCCTCACATTTATACATACATTAAAGTGGGGGCTAAATGTAACGTTAGAAAATGTCTCCTTGGGGGTTTTTCCCTCTTTAGGTTTATCTCCTGGGTCTTTAGTGTGCATTTAGGACATCTTGCATCATAATTTGGCATCCTGATGGAATGAACCCTAGGTATCATGACAAATTGGGCCTAGGGGGACCCCTTGAGCTTAACCCTACCCAAAATAGGGGGGACTTGGATGCCCGTGCCCTAGTCCTACCCTATTTTAGGTCAGGACTAAATTTTAAGTATCATTTTATGACCGTTATTTGGTCCCTAGGCCGACATGGTAAGTTTGAATTTACAAAATCTTGGTGGGAGTGCTTGTAGCTGCATATTAAAGCATGTTTAGGCATTAATTTGTAAACTAGATGATCATTGTGAACTTTATGCATTCTCAAGTTGATTTAAGGCTTTCATTGTGTTGCAAGAGAAGATTTATGTTGTCTATGTGTTTGTGTTTGTAGATTTGAGCATCTATTTCCTCATGGAATGAAGAGCATCTTCGTCCCATGAGATTTTCACTACAAGGTGACATTATATTGTGTTTTCCTCATTATTTCATTTGGATTTTCCCTCTACCTCACAAGGGTACACACTCTCTATCTGAAAATGGTGTTTGGAGACTTAAGTGTCCTCTGGGGCTTGACTGAGGCAAGCCTCTAAACACCAGAACCCCCTCCCAAAGTTTTCATGGTTACAGGTTACAGGTTGAGGAGTTGGACAAAGTGAAGTTATAGGAAGACATCTTGGAGTGTCAGAATTGCAGAACAGAAGGAAAAACTGCCCCCTGGACTTGGGCACGCGCTCATTAGTCCTCAAAGTTCCACAACAGGAAAATCTCTGGGACAACAGACATAGGTTGCAGACTGAGTTTCCAAATCTCAACAAAAACTAGGGCCTTGGACTTAGGTATCCCGCTCTTTAGTCCCCGACTTTTCTGCCTCAAAACCCTGAAAACAGGTACTCTGTGATTTGTCATTTTACATCCCTCTGCAAGAGCATTTTCTGTAATTCACTAGTTTACTGTCGTATTTTCATAATTAGGGTTTTTATGGTTAATTGGACATAAGAGAAGAAAATTTGATAATCAAACACCCTAATCCAAGTTTCCTTACATCTCACAGTGACCTAGGGTGTGATAGTGCATTGCCACTTGACCCTAGGTCCTTGAATGTAAAGGGTGAAAGGAGGATTCAAACACTAAACTAAACAATCCAAATTTTACCCTAAACAGAGGGAAAGGCTGTAGGTTGAGCATCTGCAACTCAACCTTTGATAACTTGGACTCTTTAAACTCCGTACACCTGCACCATCCAATATCTAGTGAGAACTTAATAGTCCCTTGGCCATGCTTCTGGATATATGCTTCATATGATGGGATGATTTATCTGTTTATTTCTAGAAGAAAAACCCTATCTGTTGGGTATCTTGGAAACATGAAGGGATGACCTTTGAACCCTTCCATTCTAATATACGTGAAGGTAGGAAACTATATGAACCAAGATCCATGAGCAATAATGACTCCTTGGGCCTCTCTAGATATCTGTATGGCTCGATCACCTTCCATTAGATGAACCAACCACTTTAGAAAGTCACTTACCCTTTTGTAATGTGCAATTGACTAGTTCCCTTCTAGTTGTGGGTAGTATTGCCACACCAGCTACTCTCCTCACTTGTTCCCAAGCCTTCCTATGGTGTGCAGGCCATCGAATTGTGACCTATATGTACAAGAATAGACTACATACAAGGTCATGAAGAACCTCTACTTCTTCTTCTTCCAGCCGACCATACCTTCATGTATAGAGTTGTTGATTAGCTATGCCCAATCTACCACATTTCCAACATCCTTTACAAACTGAATCAAGTCGAACATCCACAACTCCAAGGATCAGAATCTTCCTTGTTAGTCATTCTATTGAGTAAGGTAATCATGTATTGGACCTCAAGATTGAAGTCAAATTTGTACAAGTTCTATGACATTTTTGACACCAGCTTAGGTCTAGTTGGTGGGTCCAACCATGATGTGTGCATTAATTTATGACACCCAAGAACATTAAAATTGTAATGTATTAACAAGGTGTTTAGATCTATTTGAAATATGTCCCAACTCCTTTGGAGGTTGAAAGTTTCTACTCTGCCCTTAGGAGAGAAGTCGACATATACCTGACCCCGGTGCTCTACCCTCCGGCTTATGGGATTATACTTTTGAGCACACTAGATGACCAACTCCAAGGCATCCATGGTGTAGGGAAACCCTGCAACATTATACATGCCACTGGACACTATGTTCTTCAATATAGCATCTTCATCATGAGAATGGATACTTTTTCTAAAGGCCTCTAGGTCCACCTTTCCACAATGGGTGTCAGATGCCTATCCAAACTTGCTCCATACTCCTCTAGGTGCGAGAACCATTAGTGTTTTGAATTCATCATCTCATTATTTTTGTGGTTTCATCATCATGTCCTACATGATGAAAACACGTGAAAATTAGTTACATGTGAGGATTAAGGTGTGAATTAATATTATACTGCCTTAGCGAAACTAGATCTGATAATAAAATGTAGTTAAATACTTAACATGTTGATGCTATTTGTAAGTGAATGAATCTTGTTTTACCCTAGGTAAAAGACAATTACCCTGTAGTAATCGACAAGATAGGTTTTGACATATACATACCTATAGACATAGAATTCACCTTGTAGATAATTGTAAGGGATATCTTTTATCATTGGATGCTTTCCATTCTCTGAGCTGACTCTATAATTTGTTCTCTATTTGCTTCAAAATCTCTGCAAATCAGTTTAAAGCTCTATGCAATTTCTACTCTGGATATTCAAATGCTTGGTGATTATCAAATGAATGGGATTATGCTTTTATCCTTCTTGAATTTCTCTAAGTGTTCATGCATTCAATGTTACAGGATAGTAGGTAAGCAATTACTCCTCAGGAGCGGGGAAATACATCTATTGGTAATATTATTTTAAATTTAAATTCCAATGGCAAAAAGTGGCTCACTTTAAGTGAGTTAAATATGGACAAGACCTCATGGAGATCCAGACCTTGGATATCCGGTGGAAATGTCCAGTGAGAATGTCATTTGGAAATGTTTGGTTGACTTTGACTGAAGTCAGGTAAGAAGGTATGGAGATAACTCAGTTGGGTAACTTCATCACTATCCTAGTCAAACTACATTGACCAGAGTATTTGAGTGAGCATATCTTCATATTTAGTTCAAGAAGGTCAGGATATTTGGAGATGTCTAGTGCAAAATGTCTGGTGCAAAATATCAGGTAGAAAATATCCTATCCGGTAGAATGTCTTCAGGTTAGGATAAATTTGACGACCTACACCAGATATGGATCTTTGGATAGGACCAGACATGACAATTGTTTGGTCTTGTCAGGTCAAAGCATCCTTTCCAGTGAGAATATCTAGTACTTATGAGGATAATTTTGACAGTTCAACATGATTTAGACATGGACTTCATGGACACGCTAATGTCTAGTCGGGTTAGACGATTAATGAGTTACATTTGAATTTGAGTTTGGGTCCAGGTGTTCTTGTGAAGGGTTTGGAACCCGATATAGATACCCGACATGACCCGAACATTTCACAAATGTTTGTATCTAGTTGACTGAAAATGTCTGGTTGACCAGAATGTCTAGTGGGCATAACTTTCTCATTTTAATGAATTTTCACAAAATTCAAGAGGCAACCCTAGCTAAAATTTAATCCTTTATCCATTCATGACCTTTTCAAGGGATACTTTGCAACTTGAAATTTGGCTAGAATTTTGGCTTCAAGTGATATGACATTTTACCGTTACCACCCAAACAAATGACAAAAGGACCAACAAAGTAGAAGAAGTTGGGTCCTTATTTTTCTAGGGAAAAATGGGGCATGTTCTGAGACTACACAACACTAACATTTTATCAATTTCTATCTTAACCTTCTTCTTCATATTGGGGTTTAATCTGTATGGTCTCTTCTTTTGTGATTTTCCCCTTCTTTAAGTTGTATTTTATTATCTTTGCTTCATGTTTGATTCATTTTAATTCTATGAAAGTGCATAGGAATAGATCTTCATATTCTATTAGGATCTCTACAATTTGCATAACTTCCTTTTCTTCCTAGTACTCTCCTATTTTTTCTAGTTTAGGTTTCCCTTCTACTACTATATTTTCTTCCCTTAGCTTTAGTGGTTGATTATAATATTTGTTCTTGGATTCAATATATGATGTAATTGCTCTTTCTCCTTGGTTAATTTCTATATCTAATTGTGGTTCTTCCTCATTTTCCCCTCCATTTTGTTGTGTGGTGTAGCATCTTTTCTCTGAATATTGTTCATGTCTATCCATCCACTCTATTAACTTTCATATGCCTTCATTTCTTGGTGGCGCTAGTACATGTTGTTTTATCTATATTTCTGTTTGATCCTCCTCTATATGAAGGAATATGATTTCCCTCATCTTTTGAAGTGCCTTGTGGATATCCTTGTTAGGATTAGAGAAAGAAATCAACTTCTTGTTTATGCCTTCTTCTCTTGGTTAATGTATCAAGTTTGTACTACAGGGGTAAGTGTCCAGTAAAACACACACACACATATATATAATCATGTGTCACATTCTCTCCTTGCATCCCATGTAGTGTAGATGTTTAAATGTTGTTGGGGTGATATAATACTATCATATTTGGGGATCTACTTACATTCTCCTTCTTCGAGTGAATATCCTATTTTAATAAGAATTTTAAGGGATTGCCATTGAGGGATGTTGTCTTTGTGGGTGTTCCACCATCTTGTGGTGCTACAAATTAAGTTATGTCATAGTGCATCTAGTCTTAATTCTTCTTTGTCAAATGTTTTATCCATATCCACCAAATATGCTTTTAATTCACCTACTCCAGAGCATTTGCGTAACTTAATATGAGATATTCCATGTGAAATGTGATTTAATTGTCATGATTTTCTGATGATAGAGGAAGTATCTAGGGTAGATGAATTTTGTGTTATTTATGGTGGGATAGTGGTATTTCTAAATGTAGTGTGTTTTTCAATACTTTGTGTACTACATAAATTTTTTTGACTCTTCTTACCTTCCAAGATTGGAACTTTGGTCTATCCCTTAATGATGCAGGAGCATCTAGGTTCACTAGAAATCCTACATCACCAAAAACATATTTTATTTTCTAAGTTGGTTTTCTTCTTTGTTTTCTTTGCAGATTTGGTTTTGTGTTTCAGGAGGAAATACATTTCACTTAGGTCAAGTCAAAAATGTTAGAATCTGAAAAGATTAATAACCTAGAAAACTAGTGCAAATGAATAGATATCTAAACTATGAATGCAAATGATACGAAATTAAAATAGCAACACAAAGTTAGTCTCCAAGAGAGTAATGCAAATGCTAGAAGAAAAATAGCATTAAGAGGATGCAAAAACAAATGACACAAAATACAAGCCAGGTAGCATGCTTATATAGACTAGGGAGAGGGATGAGGTGGCAACATCGACCAATGAGGAGCAACCATCTATCGAACTAAAGATAGAAAAGTATCTTCCCAAGATAACTAATGGATCCTCACATGTAGGAAGGTGACACCTCGCAACCACTCACCTAATAAGACATGCTTTATTAACCTAAGCGAGATTAATATAAGTGTAGGAAAAACCTAGGAATATAGGGAAAAAATAAATAACCCACTAGGAAATAAAAACCTACACTAACACCCCCATAAGAGAAGCTTAGGTGGATGTAGAAATGGGTCCCAACAAATCAAGCCTGATGAGGTACCCATGTACATAAAATTCCCCCCCAAAGAGAGAGAAACCCCCCCCCCCCAAATACAGAGAGAAGAGACCCCCCCAAAGGTAGAGAGAGTCAGGACTCTGAGTGAGAGGAAGAAGCCCCCCCACAAGATGAAGCATCCCACACACCCAGCAAATCTCGTAAATGAAGGAACTTGCTCTTAGTGAAGGGTTTGGTGAAGATATTAGCAACTTTCTCAGAAGTCAGACAGTAGCGGAGGTTGATGACGTGGCCATGGATGAACTCCCAGATGTAGTGCATGTGGACCTCTATGTGTTTGGTCTGCTGATGATGGACTAGATTTTGTGAGATCTGAATGGAACTCTAGTTGTCACAAAATATGACTAATGGTTGTCTGATCTGGATACCAAACTCAGTGAGAAGAATTTGAAGCCAAATGGCCTTAGTGGAAGCATTCACAACCCCCTGATACTCAGCCTCAGTAGAAGATAGAGCAATAGCACACTGCTTCTTGCTCGACCAACAAATAGGACCTGAACCAAGTGAGAAACTATAACCTGAAGTAGACTTGCAATCCTGAGAATCACTCGCCCAATCTGAATCTATGTAGCCCACCAACTCAAGCTCAATGCCTACTGCATAGTATCCCAAAATTGTGACTACCCTAAATGTAGTTAAGGATCCGCTTGGCTGCTTTCCAGTGCAGCTCATGAGGATCTTGCATGAATCAAGAGACCATGCCTACATCATATGAAATGTTGGGTCTTGTATGAGTCAGATAAATGAGACTCCCAACAAGCTGTCGGTACAAAGTACCATCAACAAGTGGAGAAGAACACTAAGCCTCAAGTTTGACTCCAAAAAGAAAGGGAGTCAGAGCAGGCTTGCAATCAATTGTATGAAACCTCGAGAGTAAATCTAGAGCATACTTGGACTAGTTCATGGTGATCCTAGAAGCAGACTAGTAGATCTCAATCCTAAGAAAGTAATGCAACAAGCCCAAGTCAGTCATCAAAAACCTGTCATGAAGGGTAGTTTTGATAGCCCCAATGGTGGATGAAGAACTCCCTGTGATCAGCAAGTCATCAACATACAGAACTAAAAATGGGAGTGAATCATCATGTTGTAGAATGTAGACATTGGGATCAGAATGGCACTGAGTGAACCCAACTAATAGAAGGAAGGAGTCCATCTTGGCATACCAGGCCTGAGGAGCCTATTTGAGGCCATAGAGAGACTTCTAAAGATGGCACACAAGTGAAGAATCCTGAATGAACCCCTATGGATGATCCATGTAGATCTCCTCTTGAAGGTCACTGTGAAGAAAAGCACTCTTCACATCCATCTAGTGTACTTCCCAACAATTAGCTGCAGTAATGGCAAGAACAAGTCGGATGGAATTCATTTGGGCAACTGGTGCAAAAGTATCAGAGTAGTCAATCCCAGGAACCTGGGAGAATCCTTTGGCGACCAAGCGAGCCTTATGCTTGTCAACCGACCCATCTGCTACAAATTTTGTCTGATAGATCCACTTATATCAAACAAGTTTTCTTCCCTTAGGAAGAGGGACAAGATCCCAAGTGTGGTTCCTCATCAAGGAACTATACTCCACCTGCATAGCTATATCCCACTCAGGAATACCAGAAGCCTCGTGAAAAGAATGTGGATTTGAGGTAGTAGAAATGAAGACATGTGGAGCATAATGGAACTATGAACGAGTCCACCTGGTGTCTGATGGATCCCCAACCCAATCAACTGTAGACTACAAGGTCTGTCTAGCCCAAAGTGGACTGGAAGATGGAGAATTTGGAGGAGAATCATCAACCTCTGAATGATGACTAGGAGAGGAAGGAGGTGAGTCCTCTGAATCACTCTCTGCATCAGAAGTGGAGGAAGAAGACAACTCAGATGAATCTGACTCATCAGAAGATCTGTCATGTATCCCAGTGACTCCAATGTCAATATAGAAGGAGAAGGAGAAGTGATAGAAAGTGATCTCAAAGAGCCCTTCTCAAACTGAACACTCCTCTCAATAAACAACTCATGTGTAGTAGGGTGGAGTAACCAATAACCCTTCACACCATCAAGATAACCTACAATTATGCAAGGTTTGCTCTACGGATCTAAGGCCTTGTGTTTCTTTACAGGAATGTGGGCCCATGCAAGAGAACCAAAAATTTGAAAGTGTTTAACTGATGGTTTTTAACCACTCCAAGCTTCAAAAGGAGTGACTCCCTTTAAGGCTCGGTGAGGAACACAGTTCTGGATATAACAAGCACAGTTAATGACCTCTACCCAATATTGTGGTGCAAGAGATCTGGAGTGAATCATGCAGTTCATCATTTCCTTCAAGGACCTATTCTTCTATTCTGCAACACCATTCTGCTGAGGATTGTATGGAACTAAATGTTGCAAATCAATCCCCTCTGAAGTGCAAAACCTCTCAAACTAATGGTTGACATACTCACCACCATTGTTAGTGCACAAAACTTTGATGGCTTTCCCAGACTACTTCTCTACAAACGTTTTGAAGTCCTGAAAATGATCAAATACTTCTGACTTCTATTTGAGAAAGAACACCCAAGTATATCGAGAAAAGTCATCAATGAATGTGAGGACATATTGGGCCTTGTTGAAAGAAGGATGCTAAAATGGACTAGCCAAATCACTGTGAACTAACTCCAGTATCTGTGAAGCTCTCCATGCCATACCTTTGTCAAAATTTTCCTTAGGATGCTTACCAAGAATGCAACCTTGGCAAACACCACCTGAAAACTAAACTGAAGGCAACCCTATGACCATGCTCTATTGGTTGAGCTGTTGCAAGTAGCAGAAGTTAAGATGGCCAAACTGCTCATGCCATAATCTACTCACATCATCAGAATGAGGGAGAAAAATAGTCAAAGGAGGATCAGGAATAAAGTGAGAAAATAGATAGAGCCGTGACTAATGATCTGCTCTCCCAACTGCAACTATAGAACCACTGTGCAACTCACAAATCTCCACTGAATCAGGAGTGAACTCAACCCGCTTGCCTGAACCTGTGTGAGTGATCTGGTATACCGATAGGAGATTAGTTGATAATGAGGGCACAGAAAGAACATCATGGAATGTGCCATCCCCCACATCAATAGACCCACTCCCACACACCTCAACAAGAGTATCATCACCCATCAAAATAGAAGGCATAGTACATGGCTCCAAAGATGCAAGTTCTTCCTTAGATGAAGTCATGTGGTGCAAAGCACCTGAATCAAGAACCCAAGTGGATGGTGAAGAAGCAACTGCAACAAGGGCCTTGCCCTTTCCTTTCCCTTTGTTGTTTTCTTTTGCCTTGTTAGACCCCTCATTAGAACTCTGTTTGATAGACTCAGGAACACTGATATTATTCTTCTCAAGAATGTGTGTCAAGTGATCAATTTGTTTCTTCAGACATTTATGTTCATCATTACCAGGTCTTTTACAATAGGCACATTAGACGCTCTCTTTCTTAGGGTTATTTCCCTTGGAAGATTGGGTCTCATTAGTTGTTTTTGAAGCAACCATTATTTGATCCTTCTTCTCCTTGCTATTCTTATGTTTCTTATCCTTACTATTGTTGTTACTACTTTGTCCTTTATGTTCTTTTGTGCCTTGGTTGGCAGCCAAGGCATGTGACTTAAAGGACTTAGGAGTGCCCATCTAGATTAGCTTGTCCTATTCCCGAGTGAGATTGACAGCATAATCATCTAAAGATGGCATGGTGAATTGAGTACCAAGTGCAACCTTAGTAGCATAGAAGGTAGAAACAAACACAGAATATTCTAAACTTAGCTTAGAGAGAATACTAAGAATTAGTTGTTCATCTTTGTTTTCAATTCCACATTGTTTTAACTACAGCCTTAGTGATTTCAATTTAGTGAAGAAATCTTGGATTGTGTTGAAATTGCCTGGACTTAAACTAATTAGTTCATTTTCCAACATATGACCCCTCATTGAATCTTGTGTGCCAAATAGTGTTTCTAGCTTTGTCTAGATTTTATTTGGTGTATTCAAAGACTCAATGTGAAAGAGCAAACAAAGAGAAATAGACAAACATAATGTTCCATATGCCTCATCACATTTGTTAAACCCCTTAGGCTTATCTTCATCTTTAGTAGGTTTGGTTTCAAGTCCCATAGTTATCCTATTTAATCCAGGTTTCCTTAAGTGAATTGTCATGCGTGATTTCCACTCAAAACAATTGTATGGAGTTAGGATGGGCACATTTGTTTGATCCATGATGAAGAAATACAGAGAAGAAATGCTGAAAAGAAGAGAACCCAACCAAGACAACCCCCCCTTTTCACTCAATCAAAGAACCCCCCAAGAAAATATGATTTGGCACTTTATATTCATGCGTTTACAACTACAACTAGCAAGAAATACTAAGTGGTCTTGATTTCAATGCATTGCAAAACCCTCACGAAGAGCATATATTGAAAATACAACTTTGGCACAATATCTAGAGAAATAAATAGTACCACTGCGATCTACTCGAAAAATCATGCACTTTAAAAAAAAGAATCACCTCGATACAAGGTCGTATGTGAAAGTTATGATCCTTCGAAGTTCCGAAAATAAGAACTGTGCAGTGTCATGACTGAGAATTTGCAATTTCTAAAAAATCTCTGCATCAAAATCAAAAAACATCTAGACTAGTGCATAGAGCACGAAAAATAGCCAAAATTTTAAAAAAATTCATGGGAAACGGAGTCCGTATGAGCAAGAACGGAGCATTTGAAACAGAGAGGGGTCCTGCTATAGCTTTCTGAGTGCATTTTTGCAAAATATATAGACTATATGCAAAAACTTAAGCATACCTAGATGGTTTTTCTGTGTTGTAAACAAAACCCAGAAGGCGTTTTTCTTGCTGATGTACAAAAGATGTTGATCCAATGTAAACAAAATGCCTTTAGCTACAAAAAATGACATGCAAAGGCTGAATTAGTTACCTAAGACAAGCAAAGGCATGCTGGAACCTGCAATATTGATTAAAAACATCAAATATGCAAGCTAGTTGTTAGATTTGAGCTTGAAACCCCGGTTCCACAATTGTGTATGACGATCTTTGATTTCGGTGAAACGAAAGCCAAATCTGACTTTCTCAAGTCTCCTGGACGCATTGGAATAGTTGGAAATGCTGCCAGTATAACCAGAAATGCTGCAATCACCTAGATTTCATAAAACACATGTGTAAACCCCAGAGATTAAAAATGTTTCCTTCAAACTTTTCTGATTCTCAAGATCATCCAAAGATGCAAGAGAAGAGCATACTGGGTTTTTCAAAAAACTGTAATAAGATTTATTAGCTCCCCCGAATCTCTCAAATATGGAAACTAAAATCTACTCTTGTACATAGAATAGCTCTGATACCATGCTAGAATCTGAAAAGATTAATAACCCAAAAAACTAGTGCAAACGAATAGATATCTAAACTATGAATGCAAATGATATGAAACCAAAATAGCAACACAGAGTTAGTCTCTAAGAGATTAATGCAAATGCTAGAAGCAAAATAGCATTAAGAGGATGCAAAAGCAAAAGATACAAAATACAAGCCAGGTAGCATGCTTATATAGACCAGGGAGAGGGAGGAGGTGGCAACACCGACCATTGAGGAGCAACCATCTATCAGACTAAAGATAGCAAAGTATCTTCCCAAGATAGCTAATGGATGCTCACATGTAGGAAGGTGACACCTCGCAACCACTCACCTAATAAGACATGCTTTATTAACCTAAGCAAGATTAATAGAAGTGTAGGAAAAACCTAGGAATATAGGAAAAAATAAATAACCGACTAGGAAATAAAAACCTACACTAACAGAAAATAATCAAGTTTTGGCTAAGTTCAGACCTTTGGTTAACAAATTTTCTAGTTCGCGAACTAATTAGTTCACCAATCCAATAGTTTTATGATAGCTTATTTCACCAATGGGAACTTTTGTCAATTGCCTTTTCATGAGTTGGATGAAGTTTCTTTTTTTGTTGGCAAAGTCAAAGGTTTGCAAACTTGTGTTTTTTGTCGATAAAGACTAGTGCATACAAGAAAGATCGCAAGTTGATAAGTCATTGACTGAACAAAATTATTAAGTATCAGCAAGTTCATGAGTTTTGAAAGTTGTCGATTTATCAATTTGGTGATAAAGTGAATAAGAGGCACCTTTTTCCAAGTTTGGGAAAGATGAAAATTGTTGATAGAAGGAAATTGAGTAGTATTGGCTAGTTCGTAAGTTTTGGAAATCGGTGATTCATCGATAAGTGCTTGAACAGAGTTTTTGTAACTTTGTGAAGTCAATAATTTTTTGATAAAAGTCTCTCCATCCCTTAAGTTCTTAGATCACTTATTTTTGTGACAACTATTTGGGAGAAGAAAGATGAGATAAGTTTGTGATGCCCAAACATTGTCGACACGTGTATACGTGAGCCTTGGTAGAGTTAACGATATGGGAGATTGGTCAATGGGATATATATACTAGTGAATTTTAATTACACAAATAAATATATATATTTCTTTTTCTAGGATATCATAAATACATTCATCTGGTCCTTATGGAGGGTTCAACTTCCTGGAGAAGAGAGGTGTCACAAAAGAGTTCTGTAGAGAAGGATGGTGTATTACTTAAGAAGTGTGATTATGTGAAGAATTCATACTCTTGTAACTATTTTGTTTCTTCATAAATAAATAGATACAATTGTGGATATTGTTTTGTGTTGATGTTTGTGTTTTGCTTCTTAATTTAGTAGTTTGATAAAAACACCTAAATTTTGTACTGCACCAAGTGGTATCAAAGAACCGTGGAGGTGTCATAGAGAAGGATTCTGGGGAATATGTTGTGGGTAGTGAAGAAGAGTGTGGGCCTACAACTACAGAGAATTCAGTGGAAACAAGGCACAAAAAGGATGTGGTAGAGGAAGAGCACCATGGGCTACTAAATCGGTAATTATGGAGATGATGAGAGGCATTGCAATATGATTGGATGCAATAGAAGTAGTTCAGAGAAGAGGAGTAGTGGTAGATGATATCAATGAGGATGAAATTGAATTTGAAGCACCAGAGGTCAATATAGAAGATGATGTTGATAATGAACCGGAAAGGAGATTTATTCAGGCGATGTCCAAAATGAGTAGAAAGCCTCGTTTGGACCCGCCAAGCTATAATAGTAGTTTAAACCCAAAAGAAGTGATTGACTAGGTTGTGGAGATGGACAAGTATTTTGGTTTTGAATCAATTGAAGACCCCAAAATGGTAAAATTTTCTTGTACAAAGTTGAAAAGTCATGCCTCTTTATGGTGGGAACATGTTCAGATAGAGGGACAAAGGAAAGACAAAGAGAAGATTAAATCTTGGGAATGCATGGTGACAAAACTGAAGGCAAAATTTCTACCTATGGATTACCAAATTAGTTTGTTTAAGAAATTGCAAAATTTGAAGCAGAAGGAGAAGAATGTTCAAGAATACATAGGAATTCTATAGGATGAATATTCAAGCAGGTCATGTGGATGATGATGCTAAGAAAGTTTCTAGGTATTTGAATGGATTGCACTATACTATTCAAGATGAGATGAGTATGTTGAAAATTAATACTGTGGATGAAGCATATCAATATGCTTTGAAGGCTGAAGATAAAATAGAAAGAAAACAAAATAATTCTAGAGGTAAAGGGAAATTCACACATGAGAGAGGAAAATCAAGTGTTGGAAGAGGATATCAAAACAAACTAGGAGAGAGTAGCTCTTCATAGGATAACACCCAGGAGAATAAAGGTAGAGGAGATTCATCCCATAGGAGAGGTGATTATTCTAGAGGTAGAGGATCATTTGAAGAGGCAGAGGAAGGGGATTCAGTGGCACTTGTTTTTAGTGTGGAGATATTGTACATAGGGTGTTTGAGTACCCTCAGATCCAACAGAGTGTACTGGAAAGGGAAAGGAGACAAGAATTAACATGACACACATTGAAAGTGAAAGTGTGGCTTCACCACCATGTGGAGAAGACCTCGAAGATGGGGAGTATTTAATGTTGAGAAGCATTTTGTTAAACCTTGAGAAAGAGAAGTATGAACAAGTCTAGCAAAGGAATTTATTCCAAACTAAATGCAAGGTAAATGGTGCAAGGTTGTCATTGATAGTGGTAGCATGAACAATATTGTGTTTGAAGAGATGGTGAATAAACTAAAGTTGAGGAGATTGAGACATCTTAATCCCTATAAAGTTTCATGGTTGCCAAAGGAACATCAATTAATGGTGAAAGAACAATGCCAAGTAAGTTTTCAAATTGGTAATTATAAGGATGAAATTTTATGTGATATCATGCCAATGGATGCATGCCATATTTTGCTAGGTAGACTATGAAAATTTGATAGCTAGGCTATGAATGATGGGAGAAAAAATACATACAAAATTATGAAGGTCAAGAAAGAATACACATTGAATCCGCTGAAGGATAGGGATGAGGAGGTAGAGAGCGGTCCAAAAAATTGTTTGATTTCAGGTAAGAAATTTTTGAAAGAGATGAAGAAAGAGAGGGCATGTTTGGCCTTCATTCCTAAGCCTACCATAGCCATGACAATGGAGAAAGAAGATAAACTACTAGATGCGATTCATGAAATTTTGGATGAATATTTAGAAATAATGATGAAAGAGTTGCATGATGGATTGCCACCAGTAAGGAATATCAGCCACTATATGGATTTGATCCCTGGTGTGAGTTTACCAAACAAATCACTATACCAAATGACATTAATGGGGAATGCTGAAATAAATAGGCAAGTACAGGAGTTGTTAGATAAGGGTTTGATAAGGAAAAGTTTGATTCCATGCAATGTACCAGTAGTGCTGACACTGAAGAAGGATGGAGAATGGTGAATGTGTATGGACTCATGAGCCATAAATAAAATCACAATAAAATGAAGATTTCCATTACCACAGATGGATGATATGATGGACTGTTTCAGTGGAGCCAGATACTTCACAAAAAATGATTTGAAGAGTGGATACCATCATATTTGAATAAGAGAGGTTGATGAGTGGAAAATTGCATTCAAAACCAAGGATGGCTTGTACAAATGGTTGGTGATGCCATTCAAGTTGACAAATGCTCCCAGCACATTCATGAGATTGATGAACAAGGTGTTGAAATTGTTTCTCTATAAGTTTGTCATAGTATATCTTGATGATATTTTAATTTTTAGTAAAACCAAGGAAGAGTATTTGCAGCATGTCAGAGCAGTTCTATAGAGATTAAAGGAAGAAAAGTTGCTAGTTAATTTGAAGAAATGTAGTTTTATGAAGGAGGAAATCATGTATTTGGGGTTTGTAGTTTCCGATGATGGTTTGAAGATGGACCCAGAAAAGGTCAAGGCAATTATGAATTGGCATTCACCCCACAGTATGTTTGAAGCTAGGAGCTTCCATGGCTTAGCAAGCTTCTATAGAAAGTTCATTCATAAATTTAGTGGAATATATGCACCTTTTATAGAAACCATGAAAGGTAAATAGGAAGGAGTTTGTGTGGACAACAACAGCTGAGAAGAGTTTCAAAATTTTGAAGAGCAAGGTGACTGAACAACTAGTGTTGGCGCTCTCTTATTTTGGGAAAGTTCTTCAAGTAGATTGTGATGCTAGTGGGACATCAACTGAAGGTGTCCTTAGTCAATAAGGGAAATTGATTGCATACTTCAACAAAAAGCTAAATGAAGCCAAGAGAAAGTATTTTGTATATGACCAGGAATTTTATGCAATTGCACAAGCACACAAGAAGTGGAGGCACTATTTACTACTGAAGAATTTTGTACTATACATTGATCATCATACTTTGTAGTTTATTAACAGTCAAGGTAAGTAAAATCAAAAGAACATGAAGTGAGTTAAATTTCTATAAGGTTATTCATTTGTTTAAAAGAATAGGAATGGGAAATCAAATCGGGTAGCTAACGCATTATGTAGAAGGTGTCTGTTGGTGAATGAATTCAAAGTGAATGTATTTGGTTTTGATTCCATGAGAGAGTTGTATAAAATAGATCCAGATTTTAATGAAGTATGGACAACATGCATGAATCTAGTAGAGCAGGACAAAATTCCATGGCTGGAGTATTTTGTGCAGGAAGGTTTATTGTTTAAAGGAAAAAGGTTGTGCATGCCTCAAGGATCATTAAGGGATAATTTGATGAGAGAAAAACATAATAGTTGTTTAAGTGGGCATTTTGGTGTTGATAAAATGTTGGCTCAGTTGAATGACAGTTATTTTTAGCCAGGTATGCCTGTTGATGTAAAGAAATTAGTGCAGGGTTGTAGAGTGTGCCAACGTGCCAAAGGAGTGAGGTAGAACACTGGGTTGTACCAACCATTGCCTATATTGGAGAGACCATGGGAGCATATTAGTATGGATTTTGTTTTGGGATTACCTCACATACAAAGAGGTAATGATTCTATTTTTGTTGTAGTTGATAGGTTTTTGAAGATGGCTCATTTTATTTCATGTCAAAAGTGTAATGATGCTTCTCATATTGCTTCCTTACTTTTCAAAGAAGTAGTTAGGCTACATGGTTTGCCTAGGAGTATGGTTTCTGATCATGATGTGAAGTTTGTTGGCCATTTTTGGTGTACTTTGTTGAGAAAATTAAACACACAATTGGGCTTCAGTTCAACATACCATCCACAAATCGATGGTCAAACTAAAGTTGTAAACAAAAGTTTAGGTAATTTATTAAGATGTCTGGTAGGGAATAAGCCAAACCAGTGGAGCTTGGTTTTGGCTCATGCAAAGTTTGCATACAATAATGATGTAGTCAAGGTAGGAGGGTCTGATGAGGGACTGTCCAACCTTGCAGCCTTAAACAACTAACAACATGATCAATGAGAGATGCAATGGAAGTATTTAGCTAACAATAGAAAGAAAGAGACATTCATAAGCACATGACACAAGATATATCCTAGGAAAACCCTAAAAGGGAAAAATCTAGCCCTCAAAGCTCATTCCTCTTATATTATGATCTCAAAACACATTACGTATGCCTCTAGGGCTTTACAGATACTAGGCTACAACCTAGGATTACAAAAGATTCATATAATAACACTCTTCCATGATTTCTTTCTTCTACTTCTCAATTCTCTGCTTTGCAACTTCTTCTGCTCTCTGTTCTACTCTCTGCTTCAGTTCCACTTCTTCTTCAAATCAAAACACATGATCTGGCTTCATATCTTTGTATACTTTTTCATTCTTCATTCACTACCTTGAAACAAACATTTATCCTTCCTTTATATCCTCCACAAGCCTTCACAACATTATCAAGTCAACCTAATTGCAACGGCTAGTATGAAACGTGTAGACACAGATAGGTCAGACCTAAACATAAGGTATTGCTTTGCTGGTGACTAGAACTTCATGTGGATCACCATGAAGGTTGGCTAGGTCCTAAACTTCATTGAATGATGTTCCTTTTTGCTCTGCAAGTCACAAAATTTCTCCACAAGCTAATTAGACTCCACTAAACACTGTGGGCTCTGCTATGTGAAAATAGGTGAAAATATGTAATCTTCTGATAGCAATATATTTCTAGAATTGAACCTAAATGACCTAAATTTTGAATATGATGTAGATGATAATGTCTAGATGCTAAGTCTAGATATGCAGCCTCTGATATGCAAATGCGGTAAAATACGGTAATCTCCAAGGTCACTCTCCCGATACACTGTAACTTCACTATTAACTATCCCCAATTGTTTTAAATGCTTTCGGATGCTCCTGCATCAGACTCTTGGGGTTAATTGAAAAGTGAGCCTCTTCACTTTGGTCTGTATTATGTCAAGATCAATGTTGTTTCTTTGAATAGGTTCAGAAGTCTGTTCACAGGTACTTGCAACTGCATCAAGGTCGGCGGTCTGTTCAAGTCTACCCTACAAAACTACCTCAAGTTCTTCTAAGTTTAATGATCTACTTGCAATCCTTGCACTACCTCAATGATCAATGGTCTGAGCAAGTCTTTTGTACAAATTGCCTCAAGATTAATGTTTGCATCAATCAGTTAAGAGTCAATCAATACATACATGCATCCTCCGGAGCAATCATGTGACTTCCTTTTGATATAGTCAATACATTCCTAAATTTTCTCTGCAACACTTTATGATCTCTATTTCTAGATATAATTTCTCTCACACACATCAAAATCTTACAGTTTCTTCTCTATACATACTTTTCCTATACTCATCTTCGCTTCTTTATCCTTATTTCCTTTACTCTGGTACATAAACTTTCTCCTCTGGTAGAATATTTTGTCATTCCTTTCTCTGCAATATAAATTTCCTTTCATTGCTATGTCTCACACTTGTCCACACCAACTCTCTTTTGCATTGTTTTCAAATGATTTTACACACACTTTCTCTTGCACTATTTCTCAGATGATTAGTCTATAACACAACTCTTCTTAAGATCAATGCTTCACCCTCTTCTGGTTTCTCTACTAAACTTAGTGAGTCAATAGGTTCTTCTTCTTCTGCATAAGCTTCCTCTACATCAGTTATTGTTTCCTCATCATTACCTTCTCTAGTAATAGGTTCTTGTTGACATTCACTACTTGATTCTTTTCTCCTCCAAACTTGAAAACAGGTTCTTCTAAATGGTCTTTTATCAAATCTTCTTTTTGTTGGCAAGAGACACTGCTACACATGACAGGTGTTATCATTGATGGCAATTAAAACTATTCCACACATCCACATAACATAATTTGTTTATACCAAAAGTCAGAATAAGAATTTATCTAAGTCCAGGTAGCTAGAAATAGGGCATGTGACATGGTCAGGTATTTTGATTCAGATCTCTTCGATGGTAAATCATAGTGTGCTGCAAATCTGAGGGAGTCATAAGGATTTTCAGGACAATCTAAATCACAAATTTTAGCCTCCAATGATGAAGGATACAAAATATATTAGAATCTGAGTATCGGGTTCCAGTTTGTCAGTGCAGACAAAAGAAGAATAGGCTGACTTTGTAATTGAACTTGGTTTCGGATACATGAAAATTGTTGGCTGGGAAATTTGTGATGATCAACGATAGTGGCTGATATGATTGATGATTTGTGGATACAAGTTTTTGGTCCACATTACAAGTTGTGCATGGATTTGGCTAACAAAGCAGAGTCTTCAATAAAAGTTCTAAGTGTTCTTGAAGCTGACTGAAAAATTATTGAAATTCATGATGCGGATATATATAGCTAATGGATTCGAGTAATTTGTGGGTTATAGTCATGCGACAATGGAATAAGTGAAAATAAAGGCAAAGGTAAGTGTGAAGGTGAAGATCTATGCTCGATTATGACAAAGGAGTGAAACAGGGCAAAATAAAGATGAAGTGTATCAAGTCTATATTTTGTACTTAATCGAAACTGAATCTTTGCATTGATAGATGCTAATTATCAATTCAAACACATTGTAATCTTCTTTCTGTAGGTAGTGAGCTTTCCTTTGAGTAGTGAGCTCTGGGCAGTGAGACCAAATGCATGTGCGTTCCCCTTTTGTAATACTTTTAATAGAGTATAATCTTTGTGGGTTAACACCCACTGTGGTTTTTCCCTTAACCAGGTTTCCACGTTAAAAATTTTGGTGTTAAGTGTGTTATTTGTGTTTCTGTTCATGTGTTATTGAGTCATGCTTATATTATTAATTTGTTAAGAAGTGGTAAAGAAGAAAAGTTTAAGACAACTAATTCACCCCCACTCTCAGTTGTTATCCCTAATTCTAAGAATTGGTATCAGAGCCAAGTTCCTCGAAAGAAGCCTAACAACTTAAGGGAGATCTGGGAAGGAGTTTTCAATGAGTTCCCTTAGAGAACAACTTCAGTTGGCTTTAGAAGATCTTGACCGATCCAAAGCAGAAGTGGATGACCTGAAAGCAAACCTTAAGGATGTTGATGATTGCATTGACTTGTTAAAAGATAAATTAAAGAAATCAATGGGAAAAGGGAAGGAACTACTTCATCAGCTAGCTAATCTTACTGAAGAAAATGGCATGAATGAGTCCTTAGAAGAAAAGACAAAAGAATGTGAGAAGCTGACAAAAGAATTTTCTATTCTAAAACATGAAATGGAGTCTAGGGCAATGAGGCTAACCAAAGAAATTGAGAAAAGGAAGAAGACTGAAGAAGACCTAAATCAAACTCTAAAAGAAAGAACTGAAGAATATTGCAGATTGGATAGAATAGTTGGCCATCTAGAGTCTAATCTACATGAAAGCAGAGACAATGAGAGAGAACTTGAAAGGAAAATTGTCATTCTTAGACATGACCTAGAAGTTGCAAATGAATACAAAGAGAAGTTCAAGATAAGTTCAGCCAAACTTGAAGCACTGCTTGAAAGTCAGAAGAAGGCTAATGATAAGCATGGTCTTGGATATGAGAAAGATGAAAGCTCTGGATCTGGACAAAGAAATTTTCAACCAAGGAATGTGAGAAACAAACCTAGAAGATCTCTGGTAAGACAACCTAATGCTCAAAGGTATCCATCTTTCAATGGAAATTGTTTCAAGTGTAATAAATTTGGTCATAAAGCTATTCAATGCAGAAGTAGAGTGAATCAAAGTAGTCCATCCTTCTCTAGTCAATGCTTCAATTATAAGAGGTATGATCATAGATCCAATGAATGCAGAAGTATGATAATGAATAATCCTAACAATAAAGGAAATAGCAATTCTTTTAATGGATACTACTTTGCATGCAATGGATTTGGACACATGGCCAATCAGTGCAGATCAAAAATGAATCAACAAAGAAATGTTGTATGCTTTAATTGGAATAGATCTGGTCATATTGCAAGATTCTACAGAAGCAAGAATAATGAAAGAAGAGGTCTGGTAAATAGAAAACTGAATGAGTAGAGACAAGACAAAGGTAAGGGTAAAGTTGATGTGAATGAGATCCAGAATGAAATGAAAAAGACATGGGTGAAGAAAGATACAATGAACAATGGTGATGAGTCCACACCAGATTCTGGTGCTAATAATTCCATTGGGAAATGAGTCAGGAGTTCTGGCTCGGGTGGAGCTGCATTGAAAATCAAATTCCCCCAGCTAGTAAGTGGGTGCCTAAATCTAGCATGATGAGAAAAGATAATTTGGGTTACTACAAATCATTTAAAAGAATTTATGAGAGAAAAGAAGTGGATTTAACGATTTGCAGAGCGATTCATAAAATAGAGTAACTAGATGAAGTTAGAGAAATGCATTTATTACAATGACAAATTAGGTTTTGCGAAGGATAAAAAGTCTCTCACTCAAGCATTTAAATAGATTTGCATTTGAAGAGAATAAGAAGAAGAGCATCTGAACAGAAAATCTAGAGATTGAAGCACGAAGAAAGAATTCAATCAGAATTTGATCAACCCTAACTCCGTGAAAGAAAAAGGTACTTTTCTGTGAAGCTTTGAATCTTTAATCTATTGAGATAGATACTCCTCTTATTGTTGATATTACTGAAAGGCCTCGTCCAAAATTTAAGAAGCATCCTTACAAGTCAGTTGAAGTCAAACCATTAGGTGCATTTTCTAGTGTCCCATATGGAGTATTGCATGTAGAAGATATTACGGCATACATCCATTGCAATGTGGATGAATTTGGAAATCAAAGATTGCTGGAATTGTTTGTGAACCATATAAAGGATGATAACCATGATTTGAAACCAGAATTCAAAACCCTAGAGAGTAAACATTTTCTACAAGTCATTGAATTTTTGACATTTGATGAGAGTGAGTGGGTTCATTACATCTTGAGCTGAATGCACGATGAGTTCATATGGCTATTGAAACCTTTCAAGATTACAAAGGATGTTATCAGAAATGTGACTAGGTTAAATTCAACCGGTGGATTACCCATGTTGAAATCTGTAAAAAACTAGACTGTTACTAATGCAACCGGCACCAAGTTTGACAAAAGGGCAATGACCATCAATGACATTATTGAACCGGATGTTAAGTTTTCCTCTTTGGTGATTGGGTATAAGATTTATCACTCTAGCAGGGATAACTCTGTCTCTGGAACTACCATATATGCAGCATATCAAATGTTGAAATAAAATGCAAATTATGACCTATGTGAGTTGTTACAGAATCAACTAATTGAGAACTTGAGCAAAATTAAGGACAAGAAAAACGCCTTCAAATATGGTTCTCTGGTCATATGTTTATTCTTCTATTTCATGAATGAAGTTCCTGGAGTAAAAGGTGTATAATGGGCTAGTAACATACCAGTTGCAATACAAATAAGAGATCATCTACACAACATTGGAGATTCTAAGGCACAGAAAACTACAATCTGGGGGTACTTTAAAATTTTTCAGAGTATGATGCACTCAAGGGAAAGAATCCCCAAATCAATAGTTGAGAAGTACGAGGATGAAATCTACTTTATGGTAGACATTGATCAGTGCCTAATGGAGGCTGTGGAACCTAGAACTATATGGATTATGCCTATGGGCTATGAGGTTAATGAAAATATCTTTGACATGTATGCTCAACATCTCCTAAGCAAATCAAAAGACACCTCTGTTGAAAGGTTTGGAACGTATAAGGAGTGAAGTTTAAAATTACATGTTGAGCTTAGGAAACTAGAGACCAAGAGAAAAGCTCAGAGGCAAGTTGAAATGTATGTTGAAAGCATTGCCATCACAAAAGAAGATGTAAGAAAGAACAGAGAAAGAATTGAAAAGATGAAGAGAAGTGTTAGTGCCTGAATTGACTGGTAGTTTTTTGAGCAATTTTCATTCAGGCACTCTCCCTAAGTATCCAAAAAATGTTCTAAGTAATGGACCTCCTCAGCATTTTTCAGCTGCATCGTCATATTTTCTCGAAGAGGAGGTCATCATCATCATGTTTGTTTCGATGAAGGTCATCATCATCATGTTCTCCGTCGGCCGGTTTCTCATCGTCATCATCATATTGAAGCATCGGGTGATGTTTGGTTTTTATCCTGATGATGCTGACGAGCTACAGTGCGCTTTGGTTTGTTTGCGGGGGTGATTTCTCAAGTATCCGGTGATCTTCCATTTATCACCTTGCGCAAACATGATGATGATGTTGCCCCGTTATTCTGAAGGGGTTATTCTTTGAGTTGCTCGACCTAACTTGTTTTTTCCTAAGGGTCATCGTCATCATCATCATATTTCCAGTTATTACCGTGTTGCTTGCAAGGGTCATCATGTTATCTGCATCATGATATTTCGCCGGGGTGATATTTCTATCATCGGGTGATCTTGGTTATGATCATCCTGATGATGTTATTGAAGAGTTCTAATTGCGACCCGATATTCACTGGGGTCATCATATTTTGAACGTCAGGATGATCTTAATCAATATCATCCTGATGATGTTGTATCACCTTGTTCTTTGTTTCTCATCCTGATTGATGCTGACGTCATCCTTATATCAGGGTGATATCTTTCTTTCTGCCTATCTGCATCATGATATTTCTGAAGGAGGGGGTGATATTTTCATATCACTCGAGTGTGTGTTTGTTCCAGCATCATGATGATGCTGATATCAAGGAGATATCCGCCTGCCGGCTTCGTGCATTATCTAGTGGGGGTGATCTTTTCAAGCATCATCATATTCATCAATCGCCCCGATCTTATAGTGGAGCTACAGTGCAACCTGATATTTGTGCATCAGGAGGATATTTCCAAATATCCGGTTGTCTTCCGAATATCATGATGATGTTAATATGATGATGACGTCATCAAGGTCCCGGGGGGGTCATATTTCTGACACTGATCATCTTGAGGAGATCTCCCGATATTTGCAAACATGATGATGACGTCATCCGGATATGAGGAGGTGCGCAGTAGGCAGATATGATGATGACGTCAGCAGGATATGATGATGATGTCATCAGGATGTTCATCGGTCAGACTTTTGGTATAGGCTCAGCAGGAGGATGTTCCTCCGATGGATCAGGTTGTGCCGATGAAGGCGAATATCATGCGGTCGTATTGCAATATGATGATGACGTCAGGGAGATTTTTCGGGCAACAGGATATCACGCTGCTGGAGGATGATGATGATGAAGTCTTATACTAGTGTCGTCAGGAGCAAAAGCACCGACATGATATATGCTCATGACCTAGTATATAAAGTGTTAAGGAGGTTGCTGTGGGGTGCATGTGGGATAATGTTATCCTGCATATTCGAAATATCATGATGATGAATATCGGCGGGAAGTGGTTGCGATTAACTGTTTGATGATCTTCCCAAGGCCGCGGGTTGGTGCGCCATCAATGGCGATTGTTGCAGAGGTATGGGCGATGGCGTGGACGGATGTAGTACCTGATTGGAGATCTGGATCCCGAGGCAGTGGCGCAGGGCTCGAAAAATCTTCCTGTCTCCTCCCCTACCTGCTGCATTAATGTGTTTGAGCGCCATTTCTATGATACTGTATATCTGGCGGGAGTTTTGGTCAACCTGGTAGTTAATGCTGAATACACCCTCCTGCTATATAATGCAGACGGTGTTATTCATTCAAGGTTGTTGAAAGTTGTGGGTTTTTGGCTCTGTAATCCAAAACCAGCTGATCTGGTTGCTCTGTACAGCTTGATCTTGTGAGTTTATGTATCTCCTGTTGTAGGACTTGGCATGAATCCACTGGTTTCATGGTTGATCTTATATGAGTAATGCTATCTTAGCATGTGTTGTGTTAATTCTGTCTCCAGTATTGCATGTATTCTTCTTCTGGATCTGGATGTTTGCTTATGTTTAGATTCTAGAGCATAGAATTCCTATGTTGAATGTCTGATCTTTGAACCTCTGCTCAAGGGGCAGATTAAACTGTTTTCAGGTTGAACATTGGGAAGGGTATACTGCAGTAGGGATGCCATAAGTAGAGATAACTCAACACTCTTCATTGGGAGATATCTGTAAGGCAGATATCATGTGTATCCCCCTGAAATCCAGTTTTAGCTATTCATGCTGACCATTCACAGGTGTATGTCTACCGACTCCAAGCCCTGGATAGGCACCAATCATGCTGTGTTCTTGTGTTATACACCATGTCCAGATTTGCATCCAAATTCATATCAAAGCATTTCATACTTCCACCTGTTAGTTGTAGGAGTAGGATTAGGAACCCCCTGCATGCTCTCATACCCAACCAGACATCATGTCCAAGAATGTTGCCAGCCTTGTGATCTATCATGCAGATCTTGGTCCATACATGAGAGTATTCTGCCTGTTGTTGTCAAGTTAGATCTTTCTATCTTTGAACTAGTCAAGGTTACATCTTGAGTTATAGGGATCCCCCCCTTGGTGCGGCAGAACCAGAAGTGAAGGGGAGGAGCTCACGCAACCTCCTGTATTCAGTTGGCCTGAATCTGCCTGTGCATTAGAAGTGGCAAACCCTAATGCTGATTCAGAAGAAATGTCAACAAGAAGAACTAAGCAAGCTTTAGAAGAGAGGGCAGAAAGTGAACTAGTAGCCGCTCTGAAAGTCACACCTAGCTCATCTAGAAAAACAAGAAGTTCTGCAACTATCTCTAAGCAATCCAAATCCATTCCCACTGAGACACTAGAAGCCACACCATCTGGTGAAGGAGGAAAGAGAAAGAAAATAAAGGCCACAAGAACCTATGAGAGCACAAAAGTTGATGAAGAAGAAACTGATTCAGATGCTAAGGTAAAGGAGTTGAAAGCCTCTGGAACAAAAGCTACCAAGGTGACTAAGGAGAAGCCCTCTAGAAGCAAAAAGGAAAGCAAAAGGTAGAAGATAGATACATATGTTGAGAAGCCCACACTTTCTGTGGAAGATGTAATAAAATCAATCACTGTGGATGGAAATTTGAAACCCATGACTGAATTTTATGATGAATACAATGATATAGATAAGAGGGTGTTAGAGGAAGTAACTATTAGATATCTGAATATTTATAATAAGGCCCTGATTGAAATAACTTCTTTGATCCCTCAAAGTCTTTCAGACATTTTGGAGTTAAGGAAAGAAAATGCAAAAAGCAAGGATTTAGAGCTTGGAGAACATGTATTGATAAAACTATGCCCTTAGATCACTCAAGTTCAAATGAATATGATATTCAAAGAAGTAAAGGATGAATTTAGGAGTAAGAAAAGAATGAAAAAACTAATGCTTGGATAATTAGACAAGATAGTTAAAGAAACACAGGAAATACTTCTAAGTGCATTGAAGAGACATAATCTACCACTTGTTAAGGAGGAGACTAATGATGGGATTTATTCATCAATCCCAGATATTAAAGAAATGAAAAGTGATGAGCAACATATCAAGGATGATGAATCCTCTGAGGAGAAAATAAACAAGGAAGATATAGAGACGGTGGATAAACTTGATGATGCAAGAGATACTCTAACTCCTCCTGATCAATCCAGAAAAGAAAACAATGTTGAGAATATTACTGCTACACAAGATCCTCCAGAACAGATTGCAAATGGTGAGGACAAAGGAAAGAATCCCCCTGCAGATGACATAGAGGAAGGTAAAGTAGAGAAAGAAGAAAAAGTTAAAGGTAAGGAAGATAAAGCTGAAGAAGATGGTCCAAATGTTAATGCACCCAAACAAAATAGTCCTAATACTAAGAAAACTCAAGGAAAGGAAGGTGGTCTAGAAATTGTGGCAAGAGACATTGCAGATGCAGTGAAGAGTTTTATGAGTAAAGAGATACTAGAGTTTGATGAACCAAAATTGATTCAAGGACCACTGAACCTGGATACTCTCTCTCTGGTCCAAATGATGAAGATAACATCTTTCACACAAGCCAAGGCAAGAGAAAAGATATTGAAATCTCACAAAGAGGACAGTGAGCTATTAGACCTTGCATCTAGTATATTGGAGAAGTTAATGCCAACATTCTAGAAGAATCCATTTGATTCTCCCTCTGGAAATCTGAAGAGCCTTGTAAATTCTGTAAGTACTCACTTTGAGTCCTTTGAAAAATCTCCAGAAGTTAAAGTTTAGAATCAATTTAATAGAAAAAGATTTGATGCACTTAAAGGCATGATTGGGATAGATAGATTAGTGCTAGATAAAAGTATAAAGAGTATTCAAAATTCTCTTTTAGAAGGAGGCAATATATATAAGTTTTTTTATCTACTCCTAAAGTCATAGAGGATATAGAAGATAAAATAAAAGATTCCAAATAGAAATTGTCAAGTATGTCCCAAGCTTTTGATCCGTTGACAGTATCAATGTCAAGCAATCAGTCTAATGGAAGAAATAAAGAAAGTGACAAGAGAAAAGGAGGACATTGAAGCAAGAATGAGTGAGCTCCAGGGATTGATTTCTCCTAAGATAGAAGCAATGTTCAATGCTGTATCAGAAGCCCAAACTGCTATATAGAAAGGTGATCCCATTGACCTCCGGAAGGCTGAAGTACAAGAATTTTTGTTCAATAGGCACATTTCAACTTTATTTAGTATGAAGAAGAGTTGGGATATAGAGTTGGCCCTTTTGAAGAATATTTTTGGAGATGTACTTAAGTATATGTAAATATAAATTAAGGATTGGTTGTAAAAAATGCGGCATTGTATATAGAATTTTTGGATGAATTTTGGTTTGCAGATTCCATCCTTTGCCATTGATGTCAAAGTGGGGGGTGAAGAATAGTGAAAAACAAGGAATCCAACAAATGGGAAGCTTTGGAAATAGTGGAGAGCACAAGTGTATAGAGTAAACGGGATTAGCTCCGACACTTAGTCATTTTTCACTAAGTGTTGCCATCAATGCCAAAGGGGGAGATTGTTGGCAAGAGACACTACTACACATGACATGTGTTGTCATTGATGGCAACTAAGACTATTCCACACATCCACATAACATAATTTGTTTATACTGGAAGTCAAAATAAGAATTTATCTATGTCCGGGTAGCTAGAAATTGGGCATGTGATAGGGTCCGGTATTTTGGTCTAGATCTCTCCGGTGGTAAATCATAGTGTGCTGTAGATCTAAGGGAGTCATAAGGATTTCTAGGACAATCTAAATATAGAATTTTATCCTCTAATGATGAAGGATACAAAAGCTATTAGAATCTGAGTATTGGGTTCCAGTTTGTCAGTGTAGACAAAAGAAGAACATGCCGACTTTGTAATTGATCTTGGTTCCGGATACATGAAAATTATTGGCTGGGCAATTTGTGATGATCAGTGATAGTGGCCGATATGATTGATGATTTGTGGATACAATTTTTTGGTCCGCGTTACAAGTTGTGCATGGATTTGGCCGACAAAGTAGAGTCTTTAATAAAAGTTCTAAATGTTCTTGAAGCCGACTGAAAAAATATTGAAATTCATGATGCGGATATATATAGCTGATGGATTCGAGTAATTTGTGGATTGTAGTCATGAGACAATGGAATACGTGAAAATAAAGGAAAAGATAAGTGTGAAGGTGAAAATCTAAGATTGATTATGATAGAGGAGTGAAACAGGGAAGAATAAAGATGAAGTGTATCAAGTCAGTATTCTATGCTTAACTGGAACTAAATCTTTGCATTGGTACATGCTAATTATCAGTTCAAACACATTGTAATCTTCTTTCTGTAGGTAGTGAGCCTACTATAGGTAGTGAGCCTTCCTTTGAGCAGTAAGCCCGAATGCATGTGCATTCCCCTTTTGTAATACTTTTAACAGAGTATAATCTTTGTGGGTTAACCCCCACCGTGGTTTTTCCCTTAACTGGGTTTCCATGTTAAAAATCTTGGTGTCAAGTGTGTTATTTGTGTTTTTGCTCATGTGTTATTGATTCATGCTTATATTATTAATCTGTTAATAAGTGGTAAAGAATAATTAGCTACAACAAGTATTAAAGTTTAAGACAACTGATTCACCCTCCTCTCAGTTGTCATCCCTAATTCTAACACTTTCATCTTTCCTGTATCCTTCACTGTGATAAGAATTATGACTCCTATCATTTCTCCCTATGTAGTTTGAATTACTATCCTTATTCTACTCTACATAAGGTCTTCGTTCTCTATATCCTGATCCATATCTTCCTTTCTCTCCAACACAAGAATACTTCCAACTATACAACCTTTTGAACATACAAGTAACATGTTTCCATTTTTCTCCATCAATCCATCCATAATCCATCTACATACAATTTGTCATAGGCTTTTTCCTCCTCATTTTATTCCAACACATCTTTTCAGAATGATTCCTCAATCCACAAAACTTACAAGGGTATAGATCCCAACATAATTCATTTTCATGTCAATATCTATTACAATGAGAACAATACATACCTCTTCTTCCCTGATTTGATTTGTTTGAATTTGTAACAACATCTTTACCTCTATCATATCCAAGGCCTTAACTTCTTGATCTTATTACTGGTTCAATAGGTTCTGTAATTCCTTGTTGATGCTTTCCAATCCTTGTCCTTCATATCCCATTCTCTGTATGCTTTTGAAACCAATACCATCACCAATCACTATAGGTTCAGTTACACTGTCATCTTCAATCTCACTATCTAAAGAAGCTTCTGTAGTATCACACAAATCATTAGTATCACAAGAAACATCACAAAGTTCAGGCTTAGATCTCATACTTTCATTCTCTTCTCTGCATGCTACAAGTGACTGCTCTAACTGATTAACCTATTCCTTCAGTCCTGATATTTCATTCTTTTGCAATCTCTTTTCCTTTCTCATCTCTTCCAAATTTTCCTCTAGATCTTTCTTCCTCTTTTCCACCTTCCCAAACAACTTGAATCCTTCTTCCAATTCTTCAAAACCCTTTCCAACATACTTAAAAAAATTTAGCTCTACTTCTAGTTCTTCATTCCTCCTTTTTACATTTTTTAGTTCTTCTTCAAGAGCATCATATTTTTCTTCTCCTAGTTCCTTTATCCTTTCCATCAACTCTGAATTACACCTTTTGATTTTGCATAATTCTTCTTCCAGAATATCCCTTTCTCATATTAGGTTTTCATTTTTTTTCTTCATTCTTTTTTCAATCTTTCCCATTGAAACAAATCAAATAAACAACTTAATTTGAAAAGCTTACCCGAATCTTTCTTTCCTTGATCTTCTTCAACAATGACACTTGTTACTTCTAGGGTTTCACACTTTCTTCTAACACTTTCTTCCTTCCCAACAAATTCACAACCATCCCAGTATATTCACAACTTGCTCTGATACCACTTGATGCAGTCAAGGTAGGAGGGTCCGATGAGGGACTGTCCAACCCTGTAGCCTTAAACAACTAACAACATGATCAATCAGAGATGCAATGGAAGTAAATAGCTCTTTAATGGAAAAAATCTAAAAGGGAAAAACCCAGCCCTCAAAGCTCATTCCTCTTATATTATAATCTCTAAACACATTACATATACCTCTAGCACTTTATAGATGCTAGGCCACAACCCAAGATTACAAAAGATTCATATAATAACACTCTTCCATGATTTCTTTCTTCTACTTATCAATTCTTTGCTCTGCAACTTCTTCTGCTCTCTACTCTACTCTCAGCTTCAGTTCCACTTCTTCGGATCAAAACACTTATGATCTGGCTTCATATCTGTTGGAAAGAGACACTGCTTAGAACTGATAGATGTTGTCATTAACGGCAACTAAGATTGTTCCACACATCTACACTACAGTATTTGATCATACTAGAAGTCAGAATGATAATCTATCCAAGTCTGAGAGCCTGAAACAAAGCATATAGCAGAGTCTAGTATTTTGGTCAGAGGATCTCTCCAGTAAATCATTATGTGTTGTGGATATGAAGGAGTGTAAAGGGACACCAGGACAATCTAAATCCAAGTTTTTATCCTCCGGTGATAAAGGGATCAAAAGTTATGGGCATCTGAATACCGGGTCCTATTATGACAGAACAATGACCTAAAGAACATACAGACTTATGTTAATCCTTGTGTGGACCCAATAGAAGTGTTTTGATAAGTTGTGTATGAGATATAAAGTTAGTGGCTGACATATATGATGATCTACATGTCATTTTTGGTACGCATCAATATTTGTGTATAGATCTAGCCGACAGAGCAGAGCATTCATAAAAAGTCCTAAGTGTTGCCGACTGGCAAGTAATTGTAATTGAAGACAAGGAGATATATATAGCCAATTGTTGTGGATATTGTGTGAGTGTTGCGATCATGGAGTTAGTATAAATGAGGCAGAAATCTAAGATCTGAATGAAAGAAGAATAGCAAGAAGAGAAAAATAAAGATGAAGTGTATAAAGTTAGTATTTGTACTCAACTGGAACTAATCTCTAGCATTGGCAGATGCATCTTACCAATTCAAAATCTCTGTAATCTTTTGTAAACTTTTTTGTAGGCAATGAGCCTCCACTTGAGCAGTGAGCTTGAGGCAGTGAGCTCGAATGAATGTGCATTCCCATTTACAAAATACTTTTAATAGGGTATTAATTCTTGGGGTTAACCCCCACCGTGGTTTTTCCCTTAACTGGGTTTCCACGTCAAAATCTTGGTGTCTAATGTGTCATTCATGTTTCTTCTCATATGCTAGTGTTTAAATGTTGGAATGTTTATATCATTGATTTAATTTTAAGTTGTGAAAGAAGAATAACAATAGAAAAAGATTAAATAGAACAACAACTGATTCACCCTCCCTCTTAGTTGTCTAGACCTATTCCAACAATTGGTATTAGAGCTAAGTTCCTTTGAAAAAGTTTAACAGCTTAAGGAAGATCTAGGAAGATAGCATAATGGATGAATATGATCTTCAAGGGCAACTTAATCTCACCCTAGATGATCTTGAGAAGTCCAAGGCAGAAGTTCAAGAGCTGCAAGACAACCTCAAAAAGGCTGAAGACTTCATTAAAACTTTAAAAGAGAAATTGAGCAAATCCAATGCAAAAGAGTAACCTCTTCAACTGGGAAAACTTTATGTAGACAAGGCCCTGAATGAGAAGACAAAGGAATGTGAAAAGCTAACTAAAGAAGTTACTATTCTAAAACATGAGATGGAAACTAGGGTGATGAGACTAACCAAGGAAATTGAAGATAACAAGAAAGCTGAAGAAGAGTTAAAACAAAGTCTGAAAAAGAGTTCTGAAGAATGCTGCAAATTGGATGCGATAGCTGGCCTTCTAGAATCCAATCTACAAGAAAGCAGAGATAATGAAAGAGAACTTGAGAGACAGATTATCACACTCAGACATGACCTAGAAATTACAAATGAGTATAAGGAGAAGTTCAAGATAAGCTCAGCTAAACTTGAAGAACTCATTGAAGGGCAGAAAAAGGATGTTGATAAGCATAATCTTAGGTATGAGAAAGGTGAAAGCTCTGGATCCAGACAGAGAAATTTTCAACCTAGGAATGGGAGAAACAGATCTAGACAACCTCCAGTAAGATAGCTAAATGATCAAAGATATCCATCATTCAATGGAAATTGTTTCAACTGCAACAAATTTGGTCACAGAGCTACTTAGTGCAAAAGTAGAGTAAATCAAAATGGTCCATCCTTCTCTGGTCATTGCTTCAAGTGTAATAGGTATGGTCATAGATCAAATGAATGTAGAAGTATGACAATGAATAATCCCATCAATAGAAGAATTAGCAATTCTTTCAATGGATATTGCTTTTTTTGCAATGGTTTTGGACATATGGCTAATTAGTGTAGATCATGAGAAAATTAGGTTTATAAGAAAAGAAATATTGTATGTTTTAACTACAATAAATCTGGTCATATTGCAAGAGTTTGCAGAAGTAAAGACAATGAAAGAAAAGGTCTGGTAAATAGAAAACTAGATGACCAAAAACAAGATAGAGGTAAAAAGTAAATTGATGTGGATGAGATATGGAGTGAAATGAACAAGATTTGGATAAAGAAAGATATAGTAAACAATGATAATGAGTCTGCACCATAATCTAGTGCTGACAATTCCTCCGTGAATTAAGTCAGAAACTTTGGCTTAGGGGGAGCTGCATAGAACATCAAATTCCCCCAGTCAGTAAGTGGGTGCCTGAATCTAGCACATTAACAGAAAATACTCTAAATTGGTCCAAAACCTATGGAAGGATTTCTGGAAGAAAAGATGTTGATATGAAATCTTGTGGATTGATACATGAAGAACTGTCAAAACAATGTAACTAGATACAATTAGGGCAATGCATTTATTACAAAGGAAAATTAGGTAATGCAGAGATTTAAAAGGTCACTTGATCACTTATTTGAATCACCTTGCATTCAAAGTACAGAAGAGGAGCATTTGAGCTACAAGTCCAGAGATTGAGGTAGAGAATGAATTCAATTGGCAATTGATCAACCCTAACACTGCGAAAGAAAAAAGGTACCTCTCTGCAAATCTTTGAATCTAAAATCTATTGAAATGGCTACCCCTCATGTTATTAACATTACTGAAAGGCCTCAATCCAAGTTTAACAAGCATCCTCACAAATCAATTCAAGTCGACCCATTAGGTGCTTTTTCAAGTGTTTCATATGGCGTGTTACACGTAGAAGACATTAGGGTTTACATTCATGCAAATATAGATGAGTTTGGAGATTCAAGGTATGTAGACTTATTTGATAAACAACTCATGGATGAAAATTGTGAACTTAAACCCAGGTATAAGGCACTACAGGATAAACTCTTTCTTCAGATTATGGGGTTTCCAACATTTGATGAGGATGAATGGGTCCAGTACGTCTTGAGTTAGATACATGATGAATTCATTTGGTTGTTAAAACTGTTCAAAATTACCAGGGATGCTATCAAGAATGTAATTGGTTTAAACTCAACTAGAGGATTGCCCATGCTGAAAGCTATGAAAAACCAAATAGTAACTGATGCTACCAGAGCTATGTTCAACAGAAGAGCAATGACCATTAATGATATTGTAGAACCAGATGTCAAATTCACTTCCATGGTGATTGGGTACAAGATTTACCACTTGAGAAGAGAAAATTCTATTTCTGGAATGACCATATATGCTGCATACAAGATGCTAACAGAAAATGTTGATTATGACCTGTGTGAACTACTACATAATCAATTGATTGAGAATTTAAACAAGATCGAAAAGGATAAGAAGAACACTTTCAAGTATGGTACACTAATTCTATGTCTATTCTTTTACTTTATGAATGAGGTACCTGGGGTAAAAGGTGGGCACTAGACTAACGATGAGCCAATTGCCATTCAAATCAGAAATCATCTTCGCAGCATTGGTGATTTCAATGCTCAAAAAACTACAATATGGGGTTACTTCAAGAATTTTTAGAGTATGATGCACACAAGAGAAAGAATCCCTAATTCAATTGATACCGATCAGTGTTTAATGGAAGAAGTGGAACCCAGAACTATTTGGATCATGTCCATGGGGTATGAAGTAGATAAAAGGATCTTGGATATGTATGCTCAACATCTGCTAAGCAAGCCCAAAGACACAATGGTTGAAAGATTTGGAACCTATGAGGAGCTAAGTTTAAAGTTGCATACTGAGCTCAGAGAACCTGAAACCAATAGGAGAGTAAGAAAAGAAGTTAAGAAGCTAGCTAAAAATCTAGGCCTAACTAAGGAAGCTATAAAGATGTTTAGAGAAAGAATGGAGAAGGATGAGAAAGGAGAACAAGATAAGAAATAAACAGGTGATCCAATGAGAACTACTAGAAGTTCTACTACTGCATCTTCTCCTCCCAAAATTGCAAAATTGGAAGCAAAATCATCCAGAAAATGGGAGAAAAGGAAGAAAACAAAAGCTTCCTGGACCTATGAAAGCATAAGAGAAGATGAAGTAGATGCAAACTTTGACATTGACATCAAGGAACTAAAAGTCACTCGAACAAAAGCTACAAAGTGTTGATCATGATGTTAGTCATAAACACACATAGAATAAAAGTTACACATTAGCCTTTACTAATCTTGAAAGATATGATGAATTCAAAGAATTCATGATCCCAAGTCTCCGTGGATTAGTTCTTAATCAACTGACGTTACTCAGTGGTTGATGTGTGTTACTGTTTTCCATTCAGGGGCCTTATGTTTTCTCATCAACAGGATTATGTTTCTGTAAAGATGCTACACAGAAGGTTATCTACACAGGATATTTCCACAAATAGTGTGTCTATACTCAAATCGTTGCATGATATTCATCAATTGTACATGCTTTAACTTCAAATATGTTATAAATTTCTAGTTATCTACGAGATGTCTGCATATTTCATGTAATTTTCTTTTGATTATCTATTATTTGCAATTGTGATGGTGAACCGTTCTAAAATTAAAATAAATTGAAAAGAATACTTCAAATTATGATGAATCTTCAGCTATTGAGTCACATACACACTTGATACAGTCATGAGAAAGAAGAAATCAAACCATATTTTCACCAGGATGTTCCACAGCTCAATACAGTTGATGCAAACTTCAAAGGATGATGAATGAAGACAATATATGCAGACTAATGAGCACTCCAAGGGATGCAGAAAATCAAAGCATATATCAAGAATTTAAACACAGATTACTCAGGATTTACGATTATTTGTAATAAAAATGGTCTTCTCTTTCATTAAGTATGCAAAAATATGTATGCTTACAATAACTTTGAATTAGGCTGTGATATTTCAGCCAACAAATTTCAATTAAGCTTCAAATGTTTAAAAAAAAGCATCCCTACACCTTTTATAGAACAAGGTGAGGGAACAATTACACATGATCTACGATCAAGATTTATCAATTAAGATCTACGATGCATATTCTCCTTGAACTTGGTCAATAGTATCTCATGGCACAGGTTGCCAGTTGGCAACCATCTAGGTGACTTATTTTCCTCTTAAGTACCTGATGCATGTATTTCCCTTTGTGGTGCATCTTCATCTACTCATCAAGTTCTTCTTCTTCATCTTCATGATCATCATGATCATCGCTTTCCATGTCTTCATCATCCTGATGAATGTCTCCCTATATATGGACCTGCATGATTGTCCTGATATTTTCATATGCTTCCACTACTCTTTCAATTTCTCCACCATCCTGAGTTTTGGCTTTGCTGATGGCATGCTTATGTGATTGGAACTTATCCCTGAGGGTTTCTAATTTATTTTTCCTGCTGCTCAATGTTTCATTGTAGTTCTCCACCTTGACCTTAATCCTCATGATCTTGTTCATTGCTTCTTCTATCAGGTGGTTAAGAGGGTCATCAGCCATTGGCTGGAAATTATTATGTAGAGCTTTCATGGCAAAGTCCACATCTTGGTTCTCAATTTTACCTTCTACTTTCCCCTCTAAAGCCTCTAGGACTTCTGCCTCATAAGACATCATGTCATGCAGCTTCACACTGATATCTTTCAATTTATTGCTGCACCTCTTTAGTACATCACATTCAAATTTGATATCTTTATACCAGATATTCACTAGCATGGTAGTGTTATTATTTAGTACTTGGTTGCTTATTAGGACTTGAGGATTAATCCTCTTTATTTCGCTCAAAGCACTCAAGGGTTTCTCCAACTGGAATGACCTTCTTTCGGTCTCCGTCTGCAATTTATCAACTTTTCTCCTTGAGATACCCAAAGAATTCTACCTCTGCAAAGAGGCTTTCACTACTTCCTTAGCTCCTATGAGTGCGAATGACATCCACTTTCTCATAATCACTAACTCATGCTTCATAAGGTCCAATTTATTGACCTCTTCTTGAGAAATCATAGTCAATGGGATTGCCTGATCTGATACTGTATTATCAGGGTTAATTAAAACTTTTATGTATGCATGCAGCTGAGTAATGTGATCTTTATGTTGCTTATTCTTCTCCTTTTCTTTCTTCACCCTTTGGGTCAAAGAATCTATTATGTCCTTCCCTTCCTGACCTTCTTGGTTTTCATTGGCAAACCTTAAATCAACCGTGGTAATCTGGAATTCTTCCAGGGTGATCTTGCCTTTTTCCTTTTCAACTATAGGGAGTGCTACCTGGACGGTACTTCTGCCCGTAGCAGGATCTCTTCTGATGGCCAAGGTTAATCTAGCCTTCCTCTTTGGCTTCATGATGGTTTCTAAAAATAATATTGAAACATCAAACTCTTGGATTTCGAAACTTATTTCTATACCTATTTCTTGTTCTAGCCATTGAGGTATTTGATCTCTGGATCCTTGATTTCCATCATCATCATGTCTGTCATGATCATGTCCACCCTGATCTCTAGCATATATCTTTGTTCTCAGTGGAGAGGGTGATTTTCTCATTTCTTCCTCATGATACTCTTCATGAGGGGGATCTTGTGGTACTTCCTCCTGTTGAGGGACTTCTTCTTCTTGCGGAGGGGAATCAAGCTGTGTATCTACATGTTGATCCTAATCTTTTACTTCCTCCTTCTGTGTCTCATCCACTTTAGGAATTTCCTCATCTTGAGGCATATTGGTATCCATGGATATCATTGTGTTTGAAATAGGTGCATCTACCTGATCTTGAATCACATTATGATCCGCACCTGATGTATCTACCTCCTGGGTCTTTAGGTCTTCATGACCTAATATTTCTATATTATCTAAGGTTTCTTGAGTCTTAAGGGCATCATCAGTTGATGTATCTTTATCTTCCCCGCCCTTTTGCTAGACTTCCACTATTTTGGGTTTAGCAGGTATTTCTTGTTGTTGACCCAAATCTAGAGTGCTACTTTTTGTTTCTACCAGTTTGATATCCTCAACATTTTCTATTTTATCAAGTGCACCCACTTGATGTTCAGGATGTGTTACATCCTCCCTATATGTTAAATCTATCACCTCGGGGCTAGTCACCTAATCAACTAACTTATCCAGCCCTATTTGTTGGGCTACCCTCTCTGGGCTGTTTTCTTTTTCTTGTTCTGCTTTCTTCAACTCTTCTAATACCGCCATCTGTGCTGATAGGGCTCCCTATGGAGTTATGCGAGTACTTGAAGCGAGGGTCTCCATTTGCTGAGAGGTCACATTTTCTACCACCTCATCATCTGATAAGTCCACAGTTTCCTCTAGTGAGAAAGCACCTCCTTGACTTGCTCCAGTGGTTTCTTTTACTTGCTCTTCAGCCTTCTCAGTTTTATACTGAATGATGGTAGGAAGTGGTACATCATGTTGCAACTCTTTTCTGAACACTTCACTACCTGCTCCCCTTAATATTACAAGGTCATGTCTTATTTCACCTCTCATTGAGGTTCTCTACCTTTTAGGTGGTGATGCCACCAAGGGTGCTTTCCTCTTTCTTGTGAGCCTCATAGAGTTATCTTCTTCTGTAGGTTCCTTATTCAATGGCTCTTCCTCAATAAGGATATCCTCTTCTATATTTTTCTATGAGGTTTGGCCTTTCTCTGGCACTCCTGTAGTTTCTACAGCTGGCCTTTGGATTCTTTTTATTCTTGGTTCATCCACCAAGGGCTAGGTAGATGAGGCTGATGCCTATCTTGATGCAGATGCACCTTTAGCTAGTATATCAATTCTTTCAATTACCACCCCTTTAGGTTCACTATCATTTTTCTTCTTTCTGGGGAATCTCTTGCTTTTCTCTTGAGGTGGCAGCCTTTCTCCCTTAGATTTTCTCTTTTCAATGAGAAAGTCATCATATTCCTCATCAGGAATCTCCTAACTCTTCTTCTTATTATCTACTGTGAGGGCTACACCCTTCTTCTTCAGTGTACTTATTTGCTCATCCAACCATGCTTGGGTCAATCGCAGCACCCCACCTGTGAACTGATCTAATGAAATATCTTCAAGTTGTGTTAGGTCAAGGGCTGAAATGGTGTCATTATACACCTTTTTCTCTTCATATTCATTTGACAATAACTTGCCATCATCCTTTTTCAACTATGCAAGCACTGGAATACAATCAAATGTCCTAATCTGGTTGAGGGTGAGTCTTTAGTATTTTCTCCTTCTAACCTCAGCCTCATCCTCACAGTCTGTCCAGAAATCCTCTAAGTGTTTTTGATGAATGGGCTTTCCCATGATCTTCTGTATCCTCCCATAGGGGTCATATGATCTAGCCAATGGGAATGGCTGTAAGTTCATCATGTTCATACCAGCTATGGCTTTCTTTATATTTTCTGAATTAGGGCATATATACCACCCTATAGTTATTGGAAACAAAACTGGAGGAATCTTATTATTTCCTTTATAGGCATCTAGTATAGTTGATACCTGTCTCAAGAATTCCATCAGGACTACCCATCAGTAGGGTACCTGGGTAGCATCAATGGCTGGCCTACAAAACCTTCTACTCTGATGTAGGAAAATGTGGCAAACTAGATGAACTAGGCACCATGTCTGTATATAACTTCCTGAGCTTCCATGCTCAGTCTTTTGGTTCTATCCTCCTCCATTGTTCTTACCAGATGCATAGAAAATGCATCATTCACTAATTTATAATCATGGAGGTAATTTGCCCTCTGCAACTGAGGATAATGGTCCCATATGTGGGCATCGTTTAGACTGCCACCAATCTTTCCAACTATAATAAGTGCATCAAATGTACCCTTGAAGGTACATGAATATACAATTTATGAAGTCATAGAAAATGCACACTCTAGGCCTCCTAGGTTCATCATCTATGTATCTAGGGCATCACTGATCATCTTAGCCCATAATGGCTTGTTATCTATGTAGATGCACATTATGATAACCCCATACATCCAGTCTTTGAAGCTTCCAGCATTAGGCTGGCCTATCATTCTGCTAAGTAGGGCAATCATATATTGATATTCTTCATCAAAGTCAAACTTGTACAAGTGCACTGGTAGTTTTGCAGAGGAAGTGTAAGGACTATTCTTTGATCTCCACTGATAAATCCTCTTTCTCACATTCTTCTTATTATTCTCATATTCAACTTCTAACTTTTTCAGATCCATACTAACTACTTTGTTTCCAAGTGGTAGATTGAAAGTAGTTGCAATTCCTTTGATGGATAAATCTGCATAAACCCTGCCATGTTTTTCCACTTTCCTGGTCTGTGGGTTGTAGTTTCTAGCACACTCAATCATCAACTCTGGAGCTTCCATGGAATATGGAAATCTAGCCGCATACCACACTCCTGATACAAAAATGGCATCCAGTAGGGTACTTTCCTTATCATGGTGCATCTTGGATGACCAAGCTACCAAATCTATGTTTCCTTGGTGTGTACCTCCAATGACACCATATTTAATCTGCACTCCCTTCGGTTGAGCAAACATAGGCTTAAGGAATTCAGCCTCAGACTTGTTTCTTCTTACATCTGCCATGGATCCCTGCGATGAACACGACTGGTCTTACTATTTGATACTCACATCCATGCATACAACCTTATTCTTTATGACATCGTGCATATTATACTTATTAACCTCTATTTCATCATGATATGCATAATTAGAGCTTCAAACCACATAAAGAGTATACTACCTGGACTTGCAGAAAACGACAATAGGAGGGTTTTCAAATTACTTACCTAATAACACTTATCTCCTGAATTATGCTGATGACTATAGGAAAGGGGTTCAGATACTGGTGATGATCACGTGTTCTATTCTTCTGCAAGCTATTAGCATCCGTAGGTAGCTCGTATGAGGGTTTGAATGTCTGCTCTGTAAATTTTCATTTTTTCGCAAGGTAGATGCAAACTGACCTTGGAAATTCACTTTTAAACTCATTCATCGGGTCAATTAGGGCAAAATGGGATTAAATTGATCATAACCATTGATTTTCTGCCATGGAACTACAGATGTTGCGAGGTGTTTGCATCATGTTTGCAATCAACTGGAATCCACCTACTGCATTTATGTGCATTTAATGTCATGGGGTAAGATGAGGGGGGTCATCTTCAAAAGATTGAGTGATATTCGGAATATCAGGTGATATTGGGAATATGACCCCCTATGTGTAATATGACCCTCCGCTTTTGAGTGGGAAAACTGATGTTAAAGAGATTGGGTGATGTTGAGAAAATCAGGTGATATTCAAATATCAGTTGATATTTGGAATATCGGGTCATGTTTTAAAGATCGGGTGATGGTTGAGATATGACCCCTCAAGAGTAAAGTAACCCCCTTTCGAAAGATCAGGATGACGTCACCATCATATTGTTTAAAAGGGCAATCGCTGAAATATACCTCCGCGAGGTAAAAAGGATGATGATGTCACTGTCAGGTGATTTTCTTTGTTCATCAGGATTGGATGATGTCATCGGCATATTGGCTCTAGGGTGATATTTTGTGACAGGGTGATATTCAGAACATCGGGTGATATTTGAAATATTGGGTGATATTCAGAATATGACCCTCGCAAAATATATGAAGCTGTTTGATGGGTAAATACCACTATCACATAAAATTGACGTCCGAAGCATCAGGCCAAGTGATTATCAGGTGATAAAATTGGATTGGGGTGATCTTTTTGTTGTGTAGTTACACAACACACCCCATTTTGACTTGGTAAAATAGGGACCCAACTTTTTCGCTTGGCTTGTGTTGTCTTCTTTCTGGTGGTTTGGTAAAAGTAAGTCATGTGCATCATCATGTAGAGTCAGGATGAGGTAAGTCATCATCATGAGGTCAGTTTATCAAAGTTCATATGTCATTTCTATGACCTTATATTTGGAAAGAGCGTTAAATTCCATGTAGGTTTGTCTTTTACATCACCCTGATATTCATCAGGATGTGAGAGTTATGAATAGTCAAAGTTTTGGTCAAACCTAATATTCGTAAGAGGAGGATCATATTTTATAACATCAGTCATATTGTTGAAGATCATCCTAATCTTGGTACATCATCCGATAAGTTATGTAGTCCAAATATCTGGACGTCAACTTTAAGTGGTGATAAATCTTCCCCGTCAAACAGTTTTATATATCACGAGCGTCATATTTCCAAATGTAACCTGATATTTTGAGATATACTCCTGACGTGAAATATCACCCTAAGCTGATATCCTGATGACATCATCCAAATCTGATAAATGAAGAAATAGACATGACGATGACATCATCATCACATTTACATTTCGATAGGATATTTTCTAAACATGATCATGTTCGCATAACATGACGATGACATCATGATGCCCTTCTGATACAAAGAACGAATATCTGGATGACGTCATCCCGATATTCCGAAAGAGAGACATGTAAGTTTGTCCCGTCATCATCATCTTTGAAACATCACCCGATACATCGAAATATCCTCCTGATGTACTAAACATAACCAAAAGGTGGTTTTGTCACCTGAATCTTGTCGTGATAACTATTCCAATTTGATGGAGGAGGATGACATTGAAACTTGACCCGATATTTGCGAATATCATCCTGCCTTCATGATATCCTGTCATATGGATATCCCCCTACTCCCATTGCCACCATTATCATTTAATGCGCACAGACATGGTAGGTGGTTCCCGCTGACCCCGGAACTTGATGAAACACCTGGCGAGATCCTGCGTTTTCACGCGGATAATCAATGAATATAATCTAATTTGTCAGAGTTGCCCTAAATTTACCCTAATTACAAGGTTAAAAGGTAATTCCACCATCATTTTTTACATTTACCTTGCAATAAAATTGTTTTTACAGAGCACCAGCTTCCATATATTCATACAGGCGATAGTTACACGATTTGAGCTCACAGACAGAAGGAAGTGCAGGATCATCAACTGAATTAAGAGCGTTGTTAATAGTCTACTGGTATAAAAGAGAAATCTACATAACCAGGTAAGTAAATGAAGCCTTCATCATGTTGTTTTTATTCAGGTATGATGATGTAAGTTCTGGTTTATGCATCCATATGATTAAGTAATGTTGAAAAGATACAGTAGGCATGGTGATTTACGAGGTTAATGGCAATATGCATACATGTGTATACCCGTTGTGAGACAAGATGTTAATTGTAGGCGGTCATGGCTGACAAGAGGTTAGTTAAGTGTCAGGAAGAATTCAGTAAGCCCATGTTCTCTTCTCAGAGGGGTGTCCTGTTTAAATACGGAGCAATTACAGATACCCATTAGGGGAGCACCAATTTGGAAGCCTGGTCAGCTAGGCTGAATGATGGGAATGACAAGAGTTTTGTGCTAGATGCAGTGTTTGTATCCAGAATGTGGAACGCTGCCAGTTTTCCATACTCTATGGAATCTCCAGAGCTAGTCATCGAGTGTGCCAGAAATTATAACCCAGAGACTAGGCAAGTGATGAAACATGGGAGGATATATGCAGACCTATCTATCAAGGGTCTCTCCCAGACATTTGGATTGCCGCTGGGGAGCAAGGTCAAAAGTGTAGACCTGAAGAAGTCAGAAAAAGAATATGAAAACAATAAAAAGTAGGCTAGGAAGAACATGTATCAATGGCGGGCTGAGAATAGCACATATCCTATGGCAGCCAAACTTCTTGTGCACCTGTTTAAGTATGATTTTGCTAATGAATATCAGTATATGATTGCACTGCTGAACAGATTAACAGGCAAGCCTAATGCTGGTAGTTTTAGGGATTGGATGTATGGTGTAATCATGATGTGCTTGTATTTAGATATCAAGCCACTGTGGGGCCAGCTAATAAGTGATGCTCTGCATGAGCAGCTGATGAACCTTGGAGGTTCAAATTGTGCATTCTATATGTCATCATACATTGTTTATTCCTATGCTTACAAAGGCACTTTTGATGCATTAGTTACCGACGGAAAGCTTATAGGCACAAATGCTGTGCATATTTGGGATCATCATCCCCAGCTGCAAAGAACCAATTACCTCAAAGATTACAAACTGGTCAATGATGCATTCTCCATGCATCTGGTGAGGACCATGGAGGAGGATAGAACAAAGAGATTAAGCATGGAGGCTCAAGAGATAGTTTACAGGCATGGAGCTTGGTATATATAGTTTGCCACTTTTTCATACATAAGAGTTGAAGGTTTTGATGGACAGCCTCTAATGCTGCCGAGGTATCCCACTGATGCAGTGATACTGATGGAGTTCATTAGGCAGGGCTCCACAATGATAAAAATGCACAAGGATGCCAAGAAGCTGCCACCAATTTTGTTTCCAGTCAGCATTGGCTGCTATATGTGCCCCGATTCAGACAATATAAAGAAGGTGATGGTCACCCTAAATAAAATGAATTTGCAGCCTTTTCTACTAACAAGACCATATGATCCTTACGACAGGATGCAGAAGATAATAGGAAAGCATATTCATCAGAGGCACCTAGAGGACTTTTGGGCCAACTGCGAAGATGAGGCAGAAGCAAGGAGAAGAAGGTATCAAAGGTTAACTCTGAATCAAATCAAAACCTTTGATTGCATCCCCATTCCCCAATAATTGAAGAAGGATGATGGCAGGATAATTGTAGATGAATATGAGCAAAAGAAGATATATAATGATACCATCTCTGCACCTGACCTCACTATACAGGGAGATATATCCTTGGACCCCGTCATTGCCAGGACCATACAACTAACTCAAATTTGGGTTGATGAGTAGGTAGAGGCATTGAAGAAGAAAGGTGTTGCCATTACGGTGGACAACAAGAAGAAGGGGCAGGATATTCCTGGGGATGAGTATGATGACTTCCTGATTGAAAAGAGGAAGACTAAGGGAGATAAGCTACCTCCATAACAACAACAGAGCAAAAGACCCCAAAGGGGCAAGAAAATAGAGAAGGAACCTAAAGGGGTTATTATTGAAAGACCAGTATTCAACACTGAGGAGGCAGCAACATCAGGATCTGGATCAGAATCAGCATCCCCTCCAAGGACAAAGAAAGAAAAGTCCAAGAAGAGTAAGACAGCAGAGGCTGGAATCACTGAGACCCTAGAAGAGGGTCGATCCTCAAGAAAACCAGGAGAAGAGGATATCCTCATGGAGGAAAAACCTGAAGAAGAAGAGGCTCCATTAATAATAAAAAGGAAAAGAAAAGCTCCACAGGTGCTAGTGTCCACCCCACCTAAGAAACAAAGAACCTCTATGAGAGGTGAAATAAGACAACCCCTAACATTGTTACAAGGGGCAGGTAGTGAAGTACCTAAGGAACTTCAGCATAATGTTCCACTTCCTACCATCGTCAAGTTCAAAATTGAACTTGCAGAGGAATAGAAGAAAGAAGCTTCTCAGACACAAGCAGAAGGTCACATCTCGCTAGACGAGATAATCAACTTGTTTGATGATGAGGTTGTATAAGAGGTGGCTACACAAAAGATGGAAACACTTGCTGCTAGAATAAGCATGACCCCTCACAAGCCTCCACCAGTTCAAACGATACTGGAAGACATGAAGCAAGAGGAGGCAGAACAGGAAAGAGCCTAGAGTAGGTAGCTCAGGAAATAGGGCTGGAAACATTAATTGCAGAGGTGACAAGTCCTATAGTGGTAGACCTGACAAAGAAACAGGATGCAAGTCCTGAACATCCAGCAGGATCACCTGACAAAGGGCACCCAATAGAAGAAGTAGAGATGGCAGAATCAGAAGGCCATACTCCAAAATTAGGCCAACAAGGTCCACAGGATACATTAGCGGAACCTGCTATAGTAGAGGTTCAGGAAACGAAGGCTAATGAAAAGGAGAAAACAATAGAAGATCCTACTACCAAAACACAAGAGGTTGATAGTGCAGGCACGGAACAAATAATGACTGCAGAACAAACGCCATCACCTCAGGTAGAATCCATAGTATCTAGTGCAGTGGGTATACAACAAGGGGAAGAGTTGAAACTACATGAAATAATGACAGAGAAGGATCATGATCATCATGATCAACATATAGATGCACCACAAGATCCCCCACCCCAAGAAGATGCTCCTCCAGAGAAGGAAGTTCCAGAACAAGAAAATGTGCCATAGGATCAATAGTGAAGTGAGCATCAAGAAGAGGAAATGAGAAAATCACCATCTCCACCACATCTGCTGATAGAGACAGAAGACACAGGTGAACATCATGATGATGCAGAAAAACATGATCAGGTGCCTCCGTGGTTGGAGAAAGAGGTAAATATAGAAGAGGATTTTGAAATCCAAGAGTTTGATGTCTCCACCTTGTTCTCCGGGGATATAATGAAGCCTAAGAGGAAGGCCAGATTGACTTTGGCCATCAAAAGAGATCCGACAACTGGGAGGAGGACTGCACAAATTGCAATACCTACTGTGGAGAAAGAAAAAGGTAAAATCAACTTGGATGAGTTTCAAATTAGCATAGTGGATCTCGGTTTTGCCAATGAAGACCAAGAGGGTCAGGAGGGCAAAGACATTATTGATTCTTTAATTCAAAAGGTAAAAAGAGAGAAGTAGAAAAATAAGCAACACAAAGAGCACATTGCTCAGTTGCATGCCTACATAAGGAGGCTGATTAATCCTTATGATACTACAACTAAACATGCAGTCCCATTGACTGCTATTTCTCAAGAGGAAGTAAATAAACTAGACCTCATGAAACATGAGGCATCTGTGATAAGGAGATGGATGTCATCCACATTGGATGATACAGAAGAAATGGTAAAGGCCTCCTTGAAGAGATGGAGCATTCTCAGTGACTCCAGGACCAAAGTAGATAAATTGCAAATGCAGACAGGGAAAAGGTCCTACAAATTGGAAAAGGTATTAAATCTCCTAGGAGAAATAAAGAGGATAAATCCTCAACTGCTTATCAGTAAGTAGGTACTGAACAACCATACTACATTGTTGGTGGACATCTGGTATAAAGACATTCAGTTTGAATGTGGAGTGCTCAGAAGATGCAATAATAAGCTGAGAGATATCAGCATGAAGTTACATGATTTAATGGCTGAAGAGGCAGAAATATTAGAAACATTGGAAGGAAAAGTGGAAGGGAAAATAGAAAATCAAGATGAAGAATCTACCATCAAAGCTTTACACAGCAACTTCTAATTAGAGACAGATGGTCCACTTGTCCACTTGACAGAAGAAGTTGTAAATAAAATAATGAGAATCAAAGTCAAGATGGAGAAATATAATGAGACACTGCAAGACAGGAAGGACAAATTAGATAGCAGTAGAAACAAATATGAGGCACACAAGCACACCATCATCAAAGCAAAAACTCAGGATGGCGGAGCAATTGACCCAGTTGTGTAGTCATATGAGCGGATCCGGAGCAGCGTACAGCCCCATATGTGGCATCATCATCATCAGGATAGTGAAAGTTCAGGAAGTGATGCACATGATGATGATCCACATGAATCAGATGAGGAGCATGATGAAGACACATCATAAAGGGGATATAAGCGTAAGTAGTCCAGATAGTTGCCAGCTGGCAACTTGTACCATTTTTGTAGAGGTTGACAAAGTCAAGGAGAATGGTGACCGTAGATTTGCATTGATAAATCAAGATCGTAGATCTTTTTGTAACAGATTCCTCACCTTGTTCTATAAAAGGTGATGGAATGCCTTATTGTAAATATTCGAAACTTAATTGAAATCCGTCTACTGAAACATTTAGAGCTCATTTCAAAGTTTTTGTATACATTTATATTTTTGCATGCTTAATGAATGAGAAGACTGTATCGATTACAATTCATAGTAAATCTTGAGTAATCAGTGTATGAATTCTGGATATATGTGGTGATTTGCTGCATCCCTTGGAGTGCATGTCTACTTACATGTGTTGTCTTCATACAAATTCCTTTGAAGTTAGCATCAACTATATCTAGCTATGGAATGTCCTGGTGAAAATATGGTTTGGTTCTCTTCTTTTCATGACAGTATCTAATATACATGTGGTTCAAAAGCTAAAGGTTCAACTTTAATTAGATGCATTTCTTCATTTCTTTTAAATTTCAGAGCATTTCATCCTCATAATTGCAAATAATTGATGATCTTAAGCAAATAACACAGATATGCAGACATCTCGTATATAATTGCAAATATTTAGCATATTTGAATACAAAGCATGCACAATTAAAAATATCATGCAAAGATCGAAGTATTTCTGCATCTTTTCACCAAATAACTGTATAATATGACTTCTCTGTAAAGAATTTCTGTAGGAGTGTCATGATGATGACAAACTTTCATGTAAGGCCCCAAAATAGAAACTGCAACTCACATTAGCCTCTAAGTAACTTCAGACGATTAAGACCTAATCACCGGAGACTTGGGATCATGAATTCTTTGAATTCATTGTATCTTTCAAGATGAATAAAGGTTAATGTGTACTTTTATTCTATGTTTGTTTGTGACTAACATCATAACCAATGCTTTTATAAGATGACTGATATTAAGAAATATGACCCTCCCTCAGAATATCAGGTTTGACCAGAACTTTGACTTGTCATAATTCTCATTCCCTAAGGAATATCAGGGTGATCCAAAAGGCAAACCTGCATGAAATTTTGTACTCTCTCCAACCATGAGGTTTTTGACATGAAATATTAACTTTGACTAAATGACCTCATCATGATGACTTACCCAGCTTGCTTATTCAGGATCACCTGCATGACTTACTTTTACCAGACCACCGAAAGCAGAAAAAAAACATAAGCCAAGCCAAGCAAAGATTAGGTGTGTATGATATAGTTTCATCATGGCAACAATGCTAACAAAGGATTAGGTGTGTGCAAATGATTAATTATCCTCATCTTGAAAGCAAGTTGAAAACATGAGTAACTGATGTTAAGCTACATAGTTTGGGAGCATCCCTCATAGCCAACCTGGATAGAGCCTTGCTGCCAGTAGGCGTCCATAGCCTCGGAAAGGTTATCTATACAATCCCCCTAAGTAGAGCCCCACTGCCAACATGTGTCTATAGCCCCGATAGAGTTACTTAGATGGCCTAATTTTATTATATTTTTAGATTTTTCAATATTTTAAATTCTATATATCTGATATCATCATGTAAGCCCAGTGTGCAAGGTATGGTCACTTGCTAATTTAGGTTGGAGATTGTATTGGTAGCAAGGGAGTCCCTTTAGATTTTTAACTTAACACCTATACTTGTGTGTTCAACAAACACAAAGTTGTTAGGTGAGTCATTGTGAAAGAATCACTTTGGTCAAGAAAAGGCACCCTGATGAAAAGATATCACAGACCTGATCACAAGTACTTTTTAGAGTGAATCATAACCTATATATAAATCTATTCTCATCACTTGAATCCTAACAATTTAGTTATTTTCTATGGTGATGAGCTGCATCATCTTGACTAACCAAAACAAAAACTCAACAAGCAAACCAAAACAAAACACAAAACAAAACTGTACAAACAACTATACAAATATACACTATTGATACACATGACTGTCATGAAGCTAAGTCAGGCTTGGAAATAATGTTTAAGGAACTGTCCATTAACTGGTAATGGAACATCCTCACCTGTCAAGTTTTTAAGCCTATAAGTGATGTCTCCTAATATCTCAGAAATTTGGAAGGGACCTATCTAGAGTTTGTCAAACTTATCATGGTCTCCTTTCCTCTCATGTGCTTTGTCCCACATCAGGACCAAATCTACGATCCTGAAGGCTTTAACCCTGGCTCTTTTGTCAAACCAACATTTGACAACAACCTGATGTTTGGCAAACTGATCAATTGTCTGACTTCTTTTCTCTTCTAGGTGCATCAGCTGAAGCAACCTGACTTCTTGCTTATTGTCTATGCCTAGGTACTCTTGGGCAAACTATAGTGTAGGAATCTTTAGGTTAATAGGGAGGATGGGATCCACCCCATATACTAAGTGATAAGGTGAGTTTCCTAATGCAGCCTTGTTCCTAGTTCTGTCTACCCATAAGGCATACTTCAGAAGGGTGTTCCACTCCCTAGGATTCTTTTCTATTAACTTTTTTATGATATTCAACAAATTTTTATTGGTGGATTCTGCTAATCCGTTTCCTTGGGGTTAATAGTTGGAGAACTTCAGTATGATCCCATAATCAGAAGCCCAGCTTGACAATTTGGTTGAAGAAAAAACAGAGCCATTATCACTTACTAGAGCATAAGGAACCCCATACCTGGTGACAATATTACTTTCTAGAAATCTGATGACATCTTCAGCATTACAGGTCTTGGTGCTGATAGCTTCAGTCCACCTGGTACAATAGTCAATAATCGTTAAGACATACCTGTTGCCTGATGATGATGGAGGATTAATTGGTCCTATGAAGTCCATGCCCCATTGTGCAAATGGGTGCATCTCCATCACTGGCTGCAAAGGTTGAGCAGCATATCGCTCTCTGTTAGCAGCAACCTGACATATATGACAACATTTAATATGTTCAGTAGTATCCTTGAAAATGGTGGGCCAGTAGTATCCTAGCCTGAGGATAGCGTGAGTAGTGGCCAAAGGTGACCCATGTACTATTCCAAACTTGTCATGTAGCTCTGATAACACTCTATCTGCTTCTGGCCTCTCTAGGCATCTTAGATATATCCCTTCATAATTTTTCTTGAAAAGGATGCCCCCTTTCATCATATACTTATGTGACCTTATTTTTAGGGCTCTCCTTTTTGAGGCTTGCAGTCTTGGAGGACATCTTCTAGTAATCAGGATGTGCTTGATGTCTGAGTACCACTCTCCATTGTCCTTTGCATTAATTACATACTACTGACTCATGATATTTGGGTCAATCTCTGATATCATTTGGCTTAAAGCCTGTCCTCTCACTAGTTTCATGGGTGTAATATCCATGTCATATTCTTGTAGGACAGTGATCCACTTAGCCCCTTTTTCACTTGGCTCGCTCTACATTAAGAGCATCTTCACTGTTGCATCATGCACAACAACAATCACTTTACTTCTCAGTATATAGTGCCTGAACTTCTTTACTGCTCTGACCAAAGCAAGTGCCTACCTTTCAACATCCATGTATCTTAGTTCAGCATCTTTGAAAGGGCAGCTCATGAAGGCTATGGGTTTCTCTTCCTTTCTTCATTTCTCTATGTCAGCATTGCTACTGAGGTATGCTCTGAAGCAAATGAATAAATATAGAAGTCCTTGGTGTAGTCTGGATTGATCAGGACTGGAGCATCAAATATAGCTTTTTTGATGTCTTCAAAAGTTGCTCTAGCCTCTGGTGTCCACTCAATCTTAGCATCCTTCTTGAGCATGGCATTTAAAGGTCTAACAATCTCAGCAAAGCCAGTGATAAACTTCCTAACAAAATTAATCTTACTAAAGTAAGATTTCAGCTCCTTTTTGCTTCCAAGAAACTGTATTTTCATAATGGATTCCACCCTGTCAGGATCAATGATAATCCCATTTTCAGTTATCAGGTGGCCCAGTAATTTTCCTATTGTTACCCAAAATATGCATTTCTTGGGGTTCAGGGATATCCCATATTGTTCACATTTTTTAAGGACATTTATGAGATCTTCTACATGGTTTCCTCTATCTTTAGAGAACACTGTTAAGTCATCCATGTATATGGCTATGCATTTTCCTATTAAGCCTCTGAAGGCTATGTCCATTGCTCACTGGAATGTTGCTCCAGCATTTATCAGCCCAAACGACATCTGCCTGTAGGCGAATATCCCCCACTTTGTGGTGAAGGCAGTTTTCAATCTGTCAATTTTATCCATCATTACCTGGTTGTAGCCTGAGAAACCATCCAGAAATGACATCATTTCGGCACTGTTCACAATTTGCAGGACCTCATCTAGGGAAGGTAAAGGATAATTATCCTTCTCAGACACTCTGTTCAAGTTCCTGAAGTCCACACATAGTCTGATGTCTCCATTTTTCTTCCTCACTGGGACCAAGTTTGCTACCCAGGTGGAGTGCCTCACAGGAAATATGATCCTGGCATTTAATAGTTTCTTAACCTCTTAAAAAAGAATGGGCTCTAGCAAAGCATTGACAGGCCTTTACTTCTATCTGAAAGGCTTGGCATCTGGCTTGAGGGGTATGGTGTGTGGGATGACTGATGTGTCATACGTTTTTAGCTCATCATAAGTCTAGGCAATGACATGGATGTAATCCTTGAGAGCCTAGGTGATTCCTTCTAACTCTTCTTTTGTGCAAACTTTTCCTATCAAAACATTCTTATTTTCATCATTCTAGCCAATGTTAACTTGTGAATATTGTCCTCCATCAGCTTTTGGAAGATCCTTTTGTTTAAGCATGTTGTCCAGATCAAATGCTCTGTCTAGCTCAATCATTCCCTTAGGAATCTTATTGTTGGGCAACTCTAAGATTTCTTCCTCTTCCCATACATGATCTTCTACATTGTTCTCATCTATGATCTGAGCATCAAATATATCTCTGTTGGAGATGAAATCTAGGATTAGCTGATCATCGTCGAATACCTAGAGGTTGGTCACATTGTTAGGCACAGAAGGTACTGATACCAGCTCTACTGAAAATCTTTTTAGACCAGAAATAGACAGTGGCTCCAATGTACTAGCAGCCTGGGCTAAAGCATCTACCCTATGGTTCTGTTCTTTGGGTACGTGGGTGATATTAAATGCATCAGAAGATTCTATCAAGTCCCACACCCTGTGTCTGTAATTAGACAGTTTTTTATAATTGCAGGAGTAGATTCCTCTTACCTGTCTCACTACTAATTCTGAGTCCCCATAGACATGCATAATTTTTACTTTTTTCTTGAGGGCAAATAGTATCCCATGAATTAGAGCTTCATATTCTGTCACATTGTTGGTGCATGAGAACTGTAGTCTGTATGTTGCCGAGTAGGATTTTCCTGATGGATCAATGAGATCTATCCCTACTCCAGCTCCTTGTTTGGACTTGGATCCATCGAATCTAAGGATCCATGGCTTATCTTCAACCAAAGGCTTACCTGAGCCTTCTTTCTTCTTTGCAGCTCTGACAGCTGCACCACTTGATATCCATTTTAACTTAGGTACCTCATCTTTCTCTAACTTCACCTTTCCTTTCTTCTGTGAAGCTGATGCCTCTTCTTTCTTTTTATCACCAGAAGGCTAATCTTCTGGACTTAGCAATGTCTATCTTTTCAAAAGATGCAAACACAAAGAGCAAGCAGTCTCTGAATGAGGTGCTTCATGTACCTGCACCAGCTTTCAATTAAGGCATCCTGTGGAGATTTCTGCTGCTATGTCATCTTCTAAATCTCTTCTTTCAGAAACTCTTCAAATTTAGACAAATTATTGCCTCTGTCCTCATCAGATAATTCATAATCTAATTCAACTAAACAATCACTCCCTTTGGTGATTTTCTTTTTTCTTGTGACATTATTCTGGTCACATACCAGTATCTCCTCTATCATTTGAACATGATTTTCATCCTGCGATATAAATTTTCATGTTCCTGCAGGAAATAAATAGAAATCAACGTCACTATCATTATCACTGTCTGATGAACTTACCTCTGATGATGATGATGATGCATCACTGCACGCTTGTTCAAACTCCAACATGTCTATGGATGCTTCACAAGTCTTCTCAGAATGTGACTCATTATGCAACCTGAACTAGCCATCCATTAGAGTATAATTAACAGGTACTTCTAACAACTGACATTGTTTTACCTATTTAGACAAGTGCATCTCAAAATTCCTGAAGTGATCTACCTCATTTTCATTCTCCAGATTACCGTCAGATTCTACAACTATTTTGTCATCTTGAGGGTCATCATCATGATGATGAACATCATACATTAGAATTTCTTCTATCTTGACAGTCCGTGGCCTGATGGAGTAAACTCCAGGTTCCACATCCACATACATGATCTCCTTAGTTTTGTTATATTTAGTGATCATATGTTTCATTCTAGGCTCAGCATCGATTCTTATTTGGTTTGGTACCCCTTCCAGGGTAACCACATGTGGCTGAAATCTGTAGACATATATCCATTAAGGGTTTTAGACCAGTCCCTGCTGAGTAGCATCCCATAGGTATCAGGTATGTCAACTACTTGAATGTCAATATAATATTGGATTCTGGGATCAGATGCGAGCTGCATGTGAATGTGAGTTAGCTCCCCTACCACGCTCACTTCAGTTTTGTCTAATTGAGTCACCTTCTTTAAAGATTTAGCAGGATGCCGCCCTAAAGCATTGCATATGGATAGGGGCATCACATTTGTAGATGCTCCTGAGTCTACTAAATAGTTGTGTAGGTTTTTGCTAAACATTCTTATGGTAAGTAGGAACGGAAGCGACTCACTTTTATCTCTATATAAGGTCATGTGGGAGGTCTCTGTAGCTTGAATAGTAGCTAGCACCTTGTGTTTGACATTAGGATCCCTAGCAGCATGATCTTTGCTACCAGACTGACCTGAGGGGTGACTATCCTCTTTAGGAGCAGGATCATCTAGTGATTTCAAAAATGCCTTCTTAATGGCAGGAGTTTTGAGCAACTCTAACAAGGATAAACTGATTTTAATCTTTTTCATCTCATCAGCGAGATAAGTGACTAACTTGTCAGATTCATGAGGGGAATTTGCAGTTTTTGGCACATTATTCTGGGCTAGTTAAATACTAAGCATTAACCTTGGGGAAACCAGGGTTATTACTTGCCTTGGGATCAGGAGGTGTATTGAAATTGTTCAGAGGCAAGGAAGAAGTCAATGTACCAGTAGGTCTATTGGCATTATTTCTCAGATTGTAGTTATGCTTACCCTGATATTGTTGTTGGTAGGCATGTACCTCCTCATGTTCATTTAAAGGCTCATTTTCATCCACAAAGGGGAAAACATAATTTGACTCAAAAGCCATGGCTAATTCCTCACATGCCAGGGTGTAATCTTGGTGAGCACACACTGTCTGCTGATAAGGATGATGAGTATAACTCTCTAATACCAAAGTAGAATCATATCCACAAGGAACAAGTTCATTTCCCTCTACCTGAGGTTGATTTCCTGAAGTATTGGACACTTCAGTCTAGAGAATGCTAGCAACAATTCTGAATTGAGGATAGTCTAACTCTACATGTGCATTGGTGTTATGTATTCTGCACTAGTTAGTGAGGGCTGCTCTGCAAGGTTGACTCTGGTAGTCTGTTTGGGTACACTAGGAGGCAAATTGTCTAGGGGTGATGGCAAGGAACCATTGTTTGGCCTAGTGTTCCACACTCTAGGCTATCTTTGAGGATTTTTATTGCCATTATTGTTATAATTATTGTTGTTGTACCCCCTATTAGGATAATTCGGTCTGTCATTATTATAGCCTCTGTTTTGATTAGGCTGAGAGTAGAAGTTTTGACTCCTCAAGTGAGTGATCTCAGTTGTCAGTTTCCTTAGCTGAGCTAATATTTCCTTGATCTCTTCTTTCTCTTCCTAATCCTTAGCCACTACATTTTCTATCAAGGGTTTGAAAAAGGAAGATCCATTGTTCTTATTATTGGCAGACTGATCTATAACCTGAGGTGCCTATATTTGTTTTGGATACTGCATCATCTGGCCATTTCCATTTGGAGGTGGCATAATACTCAATGGAGGTATTTGTAAAGGTGCTGGCATGACAGCTGGAGGCATCATGGCTCCATTAGGCTATTAATAGGCAGGATATCTTGGATAACAAGGAAGTGTGGGGAAAGTTATGTTTGGTGTAGGAGCAGGAACTAGCTACTGATTGACTTTGATAGCTTCTTGGAAAGCTCCTATTAAGGTTGTGATTTCAGGATGTGCTCTCCTAATGAACATGGAAGTTAAAGGATGCAGGGCTGAATAATATATGCTCCTAGCAGCTTCATCTGCTACAACATATGGGGCGACTAATTTAGATAGCATTTTTTGGAACCTAGCATTGAAGTTGGCAATAGGTTCTCCTTCAAACCATTAAATAGGTGATAGTTCATTGAAGGATCTATTGGTATTTTGAACCTATCAGTGAAAGTTTTCTCTAGAATAGCCCATGAACTGACTGAACCCTGACCAAGGCTAATATACCAGTTATAGGATTCTTCCTCTAAGGAAGATGGAAATAACCGACATACAACATCCTGATGCTCTATTATGGCTCTACAATAGGCTTCCTTGAAAGTTCTGATATGATCATCCGCATCCTGATATGGATGATACTTTGGACAAATTTTGTCTAGATTCTTTGGCAAAGCATGATATGCCAAGAAAGTTAATGGTGATTCCGCTACAAAGAATGACATTGCAACCGGTGGAGGTTGAGCCTGAGGTATGACAGGTTGAGGTTGAACCAGAGGTGTAACAGTTGATCCTGTAGGTGATTGTAAACCAATAGGAGTTACAGGAGGATGTTCTGGTGATGCTCCTGAAGCACTAGAACCAGGAGTATGATGGATATCTACAGTTCTAGGTCTAAATCCTCTGACAGGTAATTCTTGAAATATTCCACTATACCTAGACCTGGTATTTGACCTGTGAGCTAGGATTTCTCAAATTTAAGGAAAATTGGTTGGTTGACTGTAAAGATCAGTTGGAATTCACCAGCAAAGACTATATTTATGGTTAGAAATGGTAACTAACTAGATATTTAGGAAATCCTTGCACGAACAATGCAAATATGAGGTGATATTGAGGGTTGGTGACACTTGCAACTGGATATCAGGTTTCTAAGGTCGATTACCTGAAAGCTTTCACAAATTTACCTGAAATTGGCTTAATCTTTGCAAATTCATGGTGATTTACTATAAAGCCTGCAATATTTATGGTTAATCTTGAAAACTTCACAAATGATTAGCATGTACAAGCTTAAAACAGCAAATCCTTGCGTATTGATCAAAATCGGGAGGTATTTCAATGTTGCCTCGTAGTCTGCATCATCAAATCTGACTTACTGATGATGATCTTCTAGCTTATGGCCCTCCTTCTAGCACCAATTTATGTTGATCATGATGTTAGTCATAAACAAACATACAATAAAAGTTACACATCAACCTTTACTCATCTTGAAAGATATGATGAATTCAAAGAATTCATGATCCCAAGTCTTCGTGGATTAGTTCTTAATCAACTAACGTTACTCAGTGGTTAATGTGTGTTGCTGTTTTCCATTTAGGGGCCTTACGTTTGCTCATCAATAGGATTATGTTTCTGTAAAGATGCTATATAGAAGGTTATCTACATAGGATATTTCCACAAATAGTGTGTCTATACTCAAATCTTTGCATGGTATTTGTCAATTGTACATGGTTTAACTTCAAATATGCTATAAATTTCCAGTTATCTATGAGATGTCTACATATTTCATGTAATTTGCTTCTGATTATCTATTATTTGCAATTGTGATGGTGAACTGTTCTAAAATTAAAAGAAATTGAAAAGAATACTTCAAATTATGATGAATCTTCAGCTATTGAGTCACATACACACTTGATACAGTCATGAGAAAGAAGAAATCAAACCATATTTTCACCAGGATGTTCCACAGCTAGATACAGATGATGCAAACTTCAAAGGATGATGAATGAAGACAATATATGCAAACTGATGAGCACTCCAAGGGATGTAGCAAATCAAAGCATATATCAAGAATTCAGACACAGATTACTCAAGATTTATGATTATTTGTAATAAAAATGGTCTTCTCTTTCATTAAGTATGCAAAAATATGTATGCTTAAAATAACTTTGAAATAAGCCCTGATATTTCAGCAAACAAATTTCAATTAAGCTTCGAATGTTTAAAACAAAGCATCCCTAAACCTTTTATAGAACAAGGTGAGGGAGTGGTTACACATGATCTATGATCAAGATTTATCAATTAAGATCTACGGTGCATATTCTCCTTGAACTTGGTCAATAGTATCTCGTGGCACAGGTTGCCAGCTGGCAACCATCTAGGTGACTTATTTTCCTCTTAAGTACCTGATGCATGTATTTCCCTTTGTGGCGCATCTTCATCTACTCATTAGGTTCTTCTTCTTCATCTTCATGATCATCATGATCATCACTTTCTGTGTCTTCATCATCCTGATGAATGTCTCCCTATATATGGACCTGCATGATTGTCCTGATATTTTCATATGCTTCCACTACTCTTTCAATTTCTCCACCATCCTGAGTTTTGGCTTTGCTAATGGTATGCTTATGTGATTGGAACTTATCCCTGAGGGTTTCTAATTTATTTTTCCTACTATTCAATGTTTCATTGTAGTTCTCCACCTTGACCTTGATCCTCATGATCTTGTTCATTGCTTCTTCTATCAGGTGGTTAAGAGGGTCATCAGCCATTGGTTGGAAATTATTATGCAGAGCTTTCATGGCAAAGTCCACGTCTTGGTTCTCAATTTTACTTTCTACTTTCCCCTCCAAAGTCTCCAGGACTTTTGCCTCATAAGACATCATGTCATGCAGCTTCACACTGATATCTCTCAATTTATAGTTGCACCTCTTTAGTACATCACATTCAAATCTGATGTCTTTATACCAGATATCCACTAGCATGGCAGTGTTATTATTCAGCACTTGGTTTCTTATTAGGACCTAAGGATTAATCCTCTTTATTTTGCTCAAAGAACTCAAGGCTTTCTCCAACTGGAATGACCTTCTTCCGGTCTCCGTCTGTAATTTATCAACTTTTCTCCTTGAGATACCCAAAGAATTCCACCTCTGCAAAGAGGCCTTCACTACTTCCTCAGCTCATGTGAGTGCGGATGACATCCACTTTCTCATAATCATTGACTCAAGCTTAATAAGGTCCAATTTATTGACCTCTTCCTGAGAAATCGCAGTCAATGGGACTGCCTGATCTGATACTGTATTATCAAGGTTAATTAACCCTTTTATGTATGCATGTAGCTGAGCAATGTGCTCTTTATGCTTCGTATTCTTCTCCTTTTCTTTCATCACCCTTTGGGTCAAAGAATCTATTATGTCCTTCCCTTCCTGACCTTCTTGGTCTTCATTGGCAAACCTTAAATCAATAGTGGTAATCTAGAATTCTTCTAGGGTGGATCTTGCCTTTTTCCTTTTCAACTGTAGGGAGTGCTACTTGGGCGGTCCTTCTGCCCATAGAAGGATCTCTTCTAATGGTTGAGGTTAATATGACCTTCCTCTTTGGCTTCATGATGGTATCTGAAAATAATGTCGAAACATCAAACTCTTGGATTTTGAAATCTGTTTCTATACCTATTTCTTGTTCTAGCCATTAAGGTATTTGATCTTTGGATCCTTGATTGCCATCATCATCATGTTTGTCATGATCATGTCCACTGTGATCTCCAGCATTTATCTCTTTTCTTGGTGGAGAGGGTGATTTTCTCATTTCTTCCTCATGATACTCTTCATGAGGGGGATCTTGTGGTACTTCCTCCTGTTGAGGGACTTCTTCTTCTTGCGGAGGGGAATCATGCTGTGTATTTGCATGTTGATCCTGATCTTTTACGTCCTCCTTCTGTGTCTCATCCACTTTAGGAATTTCCTTGTCTTGAGGCATATTGGTTTCCATGGATATCATTGTGTTTGAAAATAGTGCATCTACCTGATCTTGAATCACATTATGATCCACACCTGATGTATCTACCTCCTGGGTCTTTAGGTCTTCATGACCTGATATTTCTTTATTATCTGAGGTTTCTTGAGTCTTAAGGGCATCATTAGTTGATGTATCTTTATCTTCCCCGCCCTTTTGCTAGACTTCCACTATTTTGGGTTCAGCAGGTATTTCTTGTTGTTGACCCAAATCTGGAGTGCTGCTTTTTGTTTCTGCCAATTTGATCTCCTCAACATTTTCTATTTTATTAGGTGCACCCGCTTGATGTTTAGGATGTGTTACATCCTCCCTGTATGTTAAATCTATCACCTCAGGGCTGGTCACCTAATCAACTAACTTATCCAGCCCTATTTGTTGGGCTACCCTCTCTGGGTTGTTTTCTTTTTCCTATTCCGCTTTCTTCAACTCTTCTAATACCGCCATCTGTGCTGATGGGGTTCCTTGTGGAGTTATGTGAGTACTTGAAGCGAGGGTCTCCATTTGTTGAGAGGTCACATTTTTTACCACCTCACCATCTAATAAGTCCATAGTTTCCTCTAGTGAGAAAGGACCTCCTTGACTTGCTCCAGTGGTTTCTTTTACTTGCTCTTCAGCCTTCTCAGTTTTAAACTGAATGATGGTAGGAAGTGGTACATCATGTTGCAACTCTTTTCTAAACACTTCACTACCTGCTCCCCTTAATATTACAGGGTCATGTTTTATTTTGCCTCTCATTGAGGTTCTTTGCCTTTTAGGTGGTGATGCCACCAAGGGTACTTTCCTCTTTCTTGTGAGCCTCATAGAGTTATCTTCTTCTATAGGTTCCTTATTCAATGGCTCTTCCTCAATAAGGATATCCTCTTCTATATTTTGCTATGAGGTTTGGCCTTTCTCTAGCACTCCTGCAGTTTCTACAACTAGCCTTTGGATTCTTTTTGTTCTTGGTTCATCCACCAAGGGCTCGATAGATGAGGCTGATGCCTCTGCTAATGTAGATGCACCTTCAGTTGGTATATCAATTCTTTCAATTACCACCCCTTTAGGTTCACTGTTAGTTTTCTTCTTTCTGGGGAATCTCTTACTTTGGTCTTGAGGTGGCAGCCTTTCTCCCTTAGATTTTCTCTTTTCAATGAGAAAGTCGTCATATTCCTCATCAGGAATCTCCTGCCTCTTCTTCTTATTATCTTCTGTGAAGGCTACACCCTTCTTCTTTAGTGTACTTATTTGCTCATCCACCCATGCTTGGGCCAACTGCAGCACCCCACCTATAAACTAATCCAATGAAATATCTTCAAGTTGTGTCAAGTCAGGGGCTGAAATGGTGTGATTATACACCTTTTTCTCTTCATATTCATTTGACAATAACTTGCCATCATCCTTTTTCAACTGTACAGGCACTGGAATACAATCAAATGTCCTGATCCGGTTGAGGGTGAGTCTTTGGTATTTTCTCCTTCTAACCTTAGCCTCATCCTCACAGTCTGTCTAGAAATCCTCTAAGTGTTTCTGATGAATGGGCTTTCCCATGATCTTCTGCATCCTCCCATAGGGGTCATATGATCTAGCCAATGGGAATGGCTGTAAGTTCATCATGTTCAGACCGACTATGGATTTCTTTATATTTTCTGAATCAGGGCATATATACCACCCTATAGTTACTGGAAACAAAACTGGAGGAATCTTATTATTTCCTTTATAGGCATCCAGTATAGTTGATACCTGTCTCAAGAATTCCATTAGGACTACCCCATCATCAGGTTACGTGGGTAGCATCAATGGCTGGCCTGCAAAACCTTCTATTCTGATGTAGGAAAATGTGGCAAACTGGATGAATGAGGCACCATGTCTGTATATAACTTCCTGAGCTTCCATGCTCAATCTTTTGGTTCTATCTTCCTCCATTGTTCTTACCAGATGCATAGAAAATGCATCATTCACTAATTTATAATCATGGAGGTAATTTGTCCTCTACAACTGAGGATAATGGTCCCATATGTGGGCATTGTTTAGACTACCACCAATCTTTCCAACAGTAATAAGTGCATCAAATGTACCCTTGTAGGCACATGAATATACAATATATGAAGTCATATAAAATGCACACTCTAGGCCTCCTAGGTTCATCATCTGTGTATCTAGGACATCACTGATCATCTTAGCCCATAATGGCTTGTTATCTGTGTAGATGCACATTATGATAACCCCATACATCTAGTCTTTGAAGCTTCCAGCATTAGGCTGGCCTGTCATTCTGCTGAGTAGGGCAATCATATATTGATATTCATCATCAAAGTCAAACTTGTACAAGTGCATTGGTAGTTTGGCAGAGGCAGTGTAAGGACTATTCTTTGATCTCCACTGATAAATCCTCTTTCTCGCATTCTTCTTATTATGATCATATTCAACTTCTAACTTTTTCAGATCCATACTGACTACTTTCTTTCCAAGTGGTAGATTGAAAGTAGTTGCAATTCTTTTGATGGATAAATCTTCATAAACCTTGCCATGTTTTTCCACTTTCCTGGTCTGTGGGTTGTAGTTTCTAGCACACTCAATCACCAACTCTAGAGCTTCCATGGAATATGGAAATTTAGCCACATACCACACTCTTGATACAAAAATGGCATCCAGTAGCGTACTTTCCTTATCATGGTGCATCTTGGATGACTAGGCTACCAAATCTATGTTTCCTTGGTGTGTACCTCCAATGACACCATATTTAAACTACACTACCTCTAGTTGAGCAAACATAGGCTTAAGGAATTCAGCCTTAGACTTGTTTCTTCTGACATCTGCCATGGATCCCTACAGTGAACACAACTAGTCTTACTATTTGATACTCACATGCATGCATACAGCCTTATTCTTTACGACATTGTGCATATTACACTTATTAATTTCTATTTCATCATGATATGCATAATTAGAGCTTCAAACCACATAAAGAGTATACTACCTGGACATGTAGAAAATGACAACAGGAGGGTTTTTAAATTACTTACCTAATAATGCTTATCTCCTGAATTATGTTGATGACTATAGGAAAGGGGTTCAGATACTAGTGATGATCACGTGCTCTGTTCTACTGCAAGCTGTTAGCGTCCGCAGGTAGCTCGTATGAGGGTTTGAATGTCTACTCTGTAAATTTTCATTTCTTCGCAAGGTAAATGCAAAATGACCTTGGAAATTCACTTTTAAACTCATTCATCAGGTTAATTAGGGAAAAATGGGATTAAATTTATCATAACCATTGATTTTCTGCCATGGATCTATAGATGTTGCCAGGTGTTTGCATTGTGTTCGCAATCAGCTGGAACCCACCTACTGCATTTATGTGCATTTAATGTCATGGGGTAAGATGAGGGGGGTGATCTTTGGAGGATTGGGTGATATTCAAAATATCAGGTGATATTGGGAATATGACCCTCCGCCTTTGAGTGGGAAAACTAATGTTGAAGAGATGGGGTGATGTTGAGAAAATCGGGTGATGTTCAAATATCGGGTGATATTTGGAATATCGGGTCATGTTTTAAAGATCAGGTGATGTTTGAGATATGACCCCTCAAGAGTAAAGTGACCCCCTTTCGAAAGATCAGGATGACATCACCGTCATATTGTGTAAAAGGGCGATCATCAAAATATACCTCCGCGAGGTAAAGAGGATGATGATGCCACCATTGGGTGATTTTCTTTGTTCATCGAGATTGGATGATGTCATTGGCATATTGGCTCTAGGGTGATATTTTGTGACAGGCTGATATTTGAAAGATAGGGTGATATTCAGAACATTGGGTGATATTCAAAATATCAGGTGATATTCAGAATATGACCCCCACAAAATATATGAAGTTGTTTGACAGGTAAATACCACTATCACGTAAAATTGATGTCTGGAGCATCGGACCAAGTGATTATCGGGTGATAAAATTGGATCGGTGTGATCTTTCATAAGATGACTGATATTAAGAAATATGACCCTCCCTTAGAATATCAGGTTTGACCAGAACTTTGACTTGTCATAACTCTCGTTCCCTAAGGAATATCAGGGTGATCCAAAAGGCAAACCTGCATGAAATTTTGTACTCTCTCCAACCATGAGGTTTTTGACATAAAATATTAAATTTGACTAACTAACCTCATCATGATGACTTACCCGGCTTCCTTATGCAGGATCACCTGCATGACTTACTTTTACCAGACCGCCGAAAGCAGAAAAAAAAAACACAAGCCAAGCCAAGCAAAAAAGTTGGGTCCCTATTTTGTCAAGTCAAAATGGGGCATGTTGTGTAACCACACAACACAAAGTTAACCAAAGAAAAGTCCTACAGAAGCAAAAGGACTAGCAAAAACCAAAAGACTGAAGAGTATGAAGAATATGTTAAGAAGCCCACACTCTCGCTAGAAGATGTGAGAAAATTAGTCACTGTGGATGGTAATCTAAAACCCATGATTGAAATCTATGATGAATATAATGATATGGATAAAAGGGTGTTGGAGGAAGCAAAGGTCAAATATCTTAACATCTACAACAAGGCACTAATTGAGATAACTTATGAGTTAACACAAACTTTGGCAAATATCTTGGAGTTGAGAAAAGAAAATGCCAAGTGCAAAGATGTAGAGATTAGAGAACATGAGCTAATAAATCTGTGTCCTCAAATTTCTCCTGATCAAATAGATATGATATTCAAGGAAGTCAAAGATGATTTTAAAAGCAAGAGGAGAATAAACAAGCTCATGCTTGGAGAAACAAGTGAAATAGTTCAAGAAACTCAAGAGATTCTTTTGAAAGCATTAAAGAAGTACAATTTTCCCATAGTCACAAAAGTAGTACCAGATGGTGAAGAAGAGAACATTATTGAGCAACAATCTGAGTTGGGTGAAGCCTCTATTCCAGAAGTAGAATAAGCAATTCAGAAGGATACAGAGATGTTGGATAAAATAATTGATGCAGAAGGTACTCCCAATCCATCTGATACAACAAGGAAAGAGGATAATGTTACTGTTTCACAAAGCCCTCCTGATCAGATAGTAAGTGATGAACAAACAAGAAAAAGTTCCTCTATAGAGAACACAGAAAAGGATAAAGAAGAGTTAGAGGAAGAAAGAGAAAAGAAAGATGAAGCATAAGAAGATGGTGCAAACATTGAAGCATCTAAAACGGAGACTGAGAAATTAGGAGATCAAAAGGTTGGCTCTGAAATAGCAAGAGACACTACAGATGCAGTAAAGTCTTCTTGGAAAAGAAGTGATTGAACTTGATGAACTTGAACTGCTCCAAGGCCTAGCCAATCTAGACGCTCTCTCTCCAATTCAATTGATGAAGATAGCACCATTCACCCAAGTAAAGGCTAGAGAGAAGATGTCAAAGTTCCACATGGAGGAGAATGAGCTACTGGGACTTGCAACTGAAGTTTTGGAGAAATTAATGCCAACCTATCAGAAAAATCAAAATGATTCCCCCTCCGGTCATCTAAAGAATCTTGTAAGTTCAGTAAATTCACATTTTGAGTCCTTTGAGAAGTCTGCGGAGGTAAAAGTTTAGAAAGAATTCTTAGATAAGAAATTTTGTGAAATAAAGAACCTAATAGGAAATGATAGAAGAATACTGGGTATTACCATAAAGAGTATTTAGAATGCTCTAAATGATGGAAGTGATATGTACAAATTCTATCTATCATGGCCCAAAGTTAATAAGGGTATTGAGAACAAGATAAAGGAGCAAGAACAAAATTTGTCAAATCTCTCTCAAAATTTTGATCCCGTAACAGTTTCACCCTTAAGTCAAGAATGTCAAGTATTAACTTGACTGAGGAAATAAAGAAACTTGTCCAAGAGAAAAGCAACATTATGAAAAGGATGTGTGAGCTCCAGGGATTAATTGCCCCTAAGTTAGAGACAATGTATAATGCCTTATTTGAAGCTTAGACTGCAGTTTAGATCAGTGTTACATCAAATCTGTCAAAGGCAGAAGCATACTCATTTCTATTAAATGGGCACATTTCAATTTTGTATGGGATGAAGAGTACTTGGGCCTCTGAACTTGTGCAAATAAAAGTTAGTTTTGCAGACATCATCAAGTTCCTATGAATGGAACCTAATGGTTACTTGTACACATGTGGCAATGTATACATAAATTTTGGAGAATGTTTGCTTGCGGATCCCACCCTTTGCCATTGATTTCAAAGGGGGAGTGAAGGGTAGTTAAAAATGAAGTAATCAGCAAAAGGGGAGGACCAGAATAAGTGAAGTGCACGAATGCACAGACAAAGGGGGAATCGCTCTAAGACACTTAGTCATTTTCACTAAGTGTTTCCATCAATGCTAAAGGGGGAGATTGTTGGCAAGAGACACTACTTAGAACTAATAGATGTTGTTATTGATGGAAACTAAGATTATTCTACACATCCGTAGTGTAGTATCTGATCATACCAGAAGTCAGAATGATAATCTATCTAAGTCCGAGAGCCTAAAATAGAGCATATAGCAGAGTCCAGTATTTTGGTTAGAGGATCTCTCTAGTAAATTATTATGTGTTGTAGATCTGAAGGAGTGTAAAGGGACACCAGGACAACCTAAATCCAAGTTTTTAGCCTCCAGTGATAAAGGGATCAAAAGTTATGGGCATCTAAATATCAGGTCCTATTATGACATAACAGTGTAGTGAAGAACATACATACTTATGTTAATCCTTGTGCGGACCCAATAGAAGTGTTTTGATGAGTTGTGTATGAGATATAAAGTTAGTAGATGACATATATGATGATCTACATGTGTCATTTTTGGTACACATCAATATTTGTGTATGGATCTAGCCGACAGAGCAGAGCATTCATAAAAAGTCCTAAGTGTTGCCGACTGGCAAGTAATTGTAATTGAAGACAAGGATATGTATATAGCTGATTGTTGTGGATATTGTGTGAGTGTTGTGATCATGGAGTTAGTATGAATAAGGTATAAATCTAAGATCCGAATGAAAGCAGAATATAAAGAAGAGCAGAATAAAGATGAAGTGTATAAAGTCAGTATTTGTACTCAACCGGAATTGGTCTCCATCATTGGTAGATGCATCTTACTAGTTCAAAATCTCTTTAATCTTTTGTAAACTTTTCTGTAGGTAGCGAGACTCCACTTGAGCAGTGAGCTCGGGGCAGTGAGCCCAAATGCATGTACATTCCCATTTACAAAATACTTTTAACAGGGTATTAATTCTTGTGGGTTAACCCCCACCATGGTTTTTCCCTTAACCAAGTTTCCACATCAAAATCTTGGTGTCTAATGTGTCATTCATGTTTCTACTCATATGCTAGTGTTTAAATACTGGAATGTTTATATCATTGATTTAATTTTTAGTTGTGAAAGAAGAATAACAATAGAAAAAGATTAAATAGAACAACTGATATACCCCCCTTCTCAGTTGTCCAGACCTATTCCAACAATATCTTCATATACTTTTTCATTCTTCATTCATTACCTTGAAACAAACATTTATCCTTCCTTTATCCTCTGCAAGGCTTTACAACATTATCAAGTCAGCCTAATTGCAATGGCTAGTATGAAACGTGTAGACACGGATAGGTCGGACCTAAACATAAGGTATTGCTCCGCTAGTGACTAGAACTTCGTGTGGATCTCCATGAAGGTTAGCCAAGTCCTAAAATTCCTTGAATGATGTTCCTTTTTTCTTTGCAAGTCACGGAATTGCTCCACAAGCTAATTAGACTCCATTGAACACTGTCAGCTCTGCTATGTGAAAATAGGTGAAAACAAGTAATCTTCTGATAGCGATATCTTTCTGGAATCAAACCCAAATGACATGAATTTTGGATATGATGTAGATGATAATGTCTAGATGCGAAGTCCATCTCCATAGGCTCTAATATGTAAATGCAGTAAAATGTGGTAATCTCCAAGGCCGCTCTCCCAAAACTCTGCAACTTCATTGATAACTGTCCTAATTGTTTTGAATGCTTTTGGATGCTCCTGCATCAAATAACTCAATCTCAATCAATAGGAGTGTGGGAAAATTTCCTTTCACATTGTGTATGGTTATAGTCCAAGAGGAGTAGATGAATTGTGGGATAGTACTGATTCGACTCGAAAGAGTGTTGTAGCTAAAGATTTTGTAGAATATATCCATGATTTGCATAAATAGGTGAAAGAAACTTTGGCAAAGAGTGCCATCAAATACAAGAAGTGTGTCAATATACATCAAATAGAGAAAGAGTTTGAGCTTGGAGACTTGATCTTGGCACATTTGTGGAAGGAGAGGTTCCCATAGGGAACTTACAACAAATTGAAATGGAAAAAGATTGGACCTTGTAAGGTTTTACGTAAGTTTTCATCCAATGCTTACGAAATAGAACTTCCAGAAGGTATAGATATTTCAACCATTTTCAATGTGGAAGATTTGTATAAATATTATGAAGGGGAGTCAAGCACACAAGAGGGTTTGAGTTTAGATGTTTAGGATAAATGTGAATGGATAGATAGATTATCTAAAAAATAGTTTGAACAGGTTGATCAAGTCATTGATTCTTGTGTGGCTAAACAAACAAGGGGAAAAGTATAGATGGGATATCTTGTCCAGTGGAAGGGTAAACCAGTTGATGAAGCTACTCAGATGCAGGCTTTTGAGTTGGCTGAGTATGGGATTTCTATTCTAGACTTGCCAAAATGTTCTTGAGATGCAGCCTCAAGGAACATTTCTCTTAGACAGTGTGTCTGATGCAGGAGCATCCGGGATCACTAGCAATCCTATATCACCAAAAACATATTTTATTTTCTAAGTTGGTTTTTTGCTTTGTTTTCTTTGTAGAGTTGGTTTTGTGTTTTAGGAGGAAATTTAGTTCACTTGGGTCAGGTAAAAAAGAATCAAGTTTTGGCTAAGTTTAGACCTTTGGTCGGCAAAGTTTCTAGTTCGCAAACTACTTAGTTTGTTGATCCAACAATTTTATGATATCTTAGTTCACTGATGGGAACTTTTGATGATTGCCTTTTCATAAGTTAGATGAAGTTTCATTTGTTGTCAACAAAGTTGAAGGTTTGTGAACTTGTATTTTTTGCCAATAAAGACTGGTGCAAACAAGAAAGCTCGCATGTTGATAATTCGTTGACTGAACAAAATTATTAAGTATCAAAAAGTTCAGGAGTTTTGAAAGTTTATGATTTGTTGATTCAGTGACAAAGTGAATAAGATGCGCCTTTCAGCAAGTTCAGGAAAGATGAAAATTTCTGATAGAAGGAAAATGAGTAGTATCTACTAGTTTGTAAGTTTTGGAAAGTACTGATTCACTGGTAAGTGCTTGAGAAGAGTTTTTGTAAGTTCATGAAGTCGGGGATTTGTTGATAAAAATCTCTCCATCCCTTAAGTTCTTTGATCACTTATTTTTGGACAACTATTTGGGAGAAGAAAGATGAGATAAGTTTGTGATGCCCAAACATCACTGATGAGCATATACGTGAGCCTTAATAGAGTTAGAGATATGGGAGATTGGTCGATGGGATATGTATACCAGTGAATTTAAATTACACAAATAATTAGGGTTGCATTAAATATTCAAATGGGAATATCCCATTTTGGAAGATCTTTGATGATTCATTAGGGCCGGTGACGTCCATTCAGTTTCTTAATGGAATGGTGGTGGTTCAACTTCTTTTGCTAGGATATCATAAATACATTCGTCTAGTCCTTATGGAGGGTTCGACTTCCTAGAGAAGAGAGGTGTCACAGAAGAGTTTTGTAGAGAAGGCTGGTGTATTGGTTAAGAAGTGTGATTATGTGAAGAATTCATACTCTTGTAACTATTTTGTTCCTATAAAAATAAATAGATACAATCGTGGATATTGTTTTATATTGATGTTTGAGTTTTGCTTCTTAATTTAGTAGTTTCATAAAACCCCTAAATTTTGTACATCACCACTTAAATAGGCATTTAGTACATCTTCACTATCTATATTGTCATTGCTACTATCGATGTATGCTTCCTCTTCAAAGTTTTGATCCAAGAGCATCCAATGATGTAAGGGAAATCTTGCATCACCAAACAAAAATGATGATTTTAGATTTTTGTTATTTTCAATTTTTGTATTTACAAATACCCATTTTCTTTAATAATGATTAAGAACCTCCAAAATTTTCAACCTGCTAAAAATAACAAACTGCTATTTTAGAAAGTTTGCATTTGAGCATGTATGGAAACAAAATTTTACTCAAATCTCCTGAATTGAAAAATATAACCTTTGGTGAAGGAATTGGCCAAAAATCACTTGTGGGATGAAAGAAATTAAAATTTCTATTTCTTTAAAAACCCCTGAAAAAATTTTAAAGCCAATTTTGAGGCACTTAGAGGCCCCGTGTGACCCTAAAAATGGGTGTAATCAATAGATCAGTTTATAAGGGCGTAGATCTCTTCATGAGATTTTGAACATATCAAATGGTTAATTAATTAGACACTCAAATCAAAAGTTATGGCTCCTGGAAGTTGGGCTATTTTTGGAGGGAGTTACAAATTTCAAAATTTTGGCTAGAAGGCACCAAAAGGGGCTATTTATGACCATTTTTTGAGAATCTTTTGGTAGTAGAGAAGGGGGAAAGTGGTGAGTCATGTAAAATGAGGAAAAATAGAAAACCCCAGTAGATTGGAAGCTACAAAAGGTAGAAGGATCCAGAATCTAGAGGAAAGAAGTTGTAATGTGTTGAAGCTTGTTGAGAATTCCATCCTCTAATTTGATTCTAATTTTTGTAATGTAATTTGTTTTCAGTTAAATTAAATAACATTCCTATTTTCTATGAGAAATCAGTGTTGTGTGTTCTGGGATTTATCCCCTCATCAAGTGGTATTAGAGCAGAAGTTCCTGAGTGTGTAGATAGATCACCCAATGTGAGGCAATTTACACCAAGACTTGTGGTTGTTGGATGAATAGAAAAGAAGATACCTCCACCAAGAAACCATGGTGGTGGGAGAAATACTTTGATAGAAGAGGGTTTTGGAGCCCTGCAAAGGCAAATCGATGCATTGCAAGAGGAGTTACAAAGAGGATTTAAGCTAAGAAGAAGAGAAGAAAGCGAAGATGAAGCTAAAGAAGAAGAGCCATTTGAAGAAGAACATGAAGGTGTAGAAGATGGGATGTAAGTTTGACTATTGAGGGCCATTTCCAAGATAGGAAAGAGGCCTCAAATTGAATTTTCTACATATTCTAGGGATTTGAATATCAAAGAGCTTATTGATTGGATAAACAATATGGAAGAATATTTCAAGTATGAAGAGGTGGAGGATCCAGAATAGTTCAAGTTTGCAAAAAGGAAGTTGAAGGGCCATGGAAATATTTAGTGGAAAGAGGTCCAATTAGAGAGAAATAGAAGAGGAAAGGGAAAGATTACCAAATGGGATCTTATAGTGGACAAACTAAAGAAGCAATTCATTCCTATGGACTATGAGTTGGATTTGTTGAAGAAGATGCAAGGATTAAAAAAAGAAAACAAGTCTCTTAAGGAGTATACAGAAGAGTTTTATAAGATTATTATCAGAATAGGCCATGCAAAGGCCAACAAGGAGAAGGTAGTCCATTACATTAATGGGTTGAGGCCAAGTATTCAAGAGGAGCTGAGCCTAGTTAGAATGACCACCATAGAAGATGCATACCAATTTTCTCTAAAGGTGGAAGAGAAGTTGAATACAAGATCTGAAAGCAAGCAAAGAGGAAGAGGTGATGACAGAAGGATTGGTAGAAGATCCTATGGAGGCCAAAATGAAGATCAAAAGAAAAGTGAAGAAGAAATCATTAGTGAAATCAGAGAGGAGATAATGCCTACCATCACTATGACCAAAATAATGTTGAGAAAAGAGAAAGAGGAAGACCTAGACAAGGACCTAGAAGAGGAGGCTTCAAAGGAACATGTTTCTAATGTGGAGGACATTGAGCCTACAAGTGTCTAGAACATTAAGGAAAGAAAAATAGAAGACCCGTGGGTAATGCAAGAGTTGCAATATAGATGAAGATACTTAGTTTGAGCATTCTAAAGATGTTGAAAGGGGAGAAACCCTAGTTGTCAAAAGAACCTTATTTAATGAGGAGAAAGAATCAGATCAAAGGAAGAGTTTATTCCACATAAAGGTGAAAGTATGAAGGTAAATGTTTTGATATTATTATTGACAGTGGAAACATTGATAATCTTATCTTTGATGAGATGGTTAACAAGTTGATGTTGAAAGGAAAAGGCACCCACATCCATATCAAATTGCATGGTTATAGAAGGACCATAGAGCTTTGGTCAATGAGCAGTGTTTAGTCAAGTTCAAGATTGGAGACTACTATGATGAGGTGTTGTGTGACATCCTATTCATAGATGCATGTCATATGCTATTGGGAAGGTCATGGTAGTATGATAGGTGTGTTGTCCATGATGGCCATGCAAATACCTATTCCCTGACAAAGGATGGAGTTCATCATAAGTTGAATCCCTTGAAGGAGGTGGAAGAAAAGTTATGTAGTACTGCTAGAATTTAGTAGGCATGAGTTTTCCATAGTCCATAGTAGAATACAGTGTAAGTGCTTTTGGATTACATTGTGTGTTTCTTTGCTTCAACATTTTAGACCACACTCACTTATCCATCATCAAGAAGAGGATTCTTATGATTTGGATTGTAGGTTTTCCCTTTTTAAAGGAAGAGGAGGAGCGGGATTAGGGTTAGTTGAGACAAAGAAACAGTAGGTTAAGAAAAATGAAAAACTAATAGGAATGGTAAATAAGTGACAAGTAACGTGCAAATATTAGAAAATGTGTAAACGACAAGGAACCAATAATTAAAATAATAAAAAAGAAATAACACAAACATTCAGTACTAATAAAATAAATGTCATATCAAATAACACACTCTTCTCATTTGGAAATAGGACAGCTTTAAGTAAAACACATGAAGACTTGAAGTATAATGGTCATATCAACTTGAAAACCTTATGGGGTACTGGAAACAAGAAAAAGCTTCATGAAACTTTTCTAGATGACTCCACATGACTCATACAACATCCAAAAACACTCCTTTGCCACCACACATCAAATAATTATGCCACACAGCTTCAATCATTAACTCTGAGAACAATCTATCATCCAGAAAACACTACAACATGTTGTCATTTGAAAAATTGAGCTGTGGACCACCAAGAACCTTGAAACTACAAGGAAGCATGTACTATGCATCCATAAACATGTCCTTAAAATTTCAAAGGCAATCATTTGTTTGCGGAGGAGTGTAGAGCATGCCAACGGGCCTTCATCACTAGCTTACTCTACCAGAACACATGTTGTTACTCTATCATGCATAAATTTAACATCAGAAGGACAAATGATCTTAAAACTTGGAATTATCACCTTCACTATATCTTGAACACCATTATAGAACCACATGGCCATATCTACAAATGTGGAGCAATGTAGAGCATTCCATTGTCCTACATAAAACACCTTCACAAAGACAACATTGTCTTCAATCATTCAACAGTAAAGCACTCTTCTAGTAATGCAATCATCATGGAAGTAGCATCAAAAACACATTTGATCATCTTTGTGCTTCCAATTCCCATCTTAATATGAACTATATCTTCTCTCTTTTCTTGTTGGAGGGGACATGATATGATCCAACCATGAACTGTATCTTCTTCTCTTGTTGGAACTGTGTCTTCTTCTCTTGTTAGATGGGGCATGACATCCAACCATGAACACCATCATAGCACCATGATAGTGTTGAGATTAATGACAACATAGTAATAGTGTTGACATCAATGACAACCCTATGAAACATATGTGTAACAATCTCCCACTTTGGCATTGATGGCAACACATATCTACTTCTCTCCCCCTTTGACATCAAGGACAAAGTGCAATCACTTCCTCAATCAAAGACCACATACCTACACATTCTTTCTTAGGCCATCTAAAACCCATCAACATCAACAACAAACTCCCCCTAACATCAGCAATGACTACCTGCTCCCCTTGAGAGGTAGCCACTATTAGTCTAGGAACAAGATATAACATTAAATCCCCCTAGATAGATGTACCATTATGCATCTAACAAGAAGGAGGGGAAATTACCCCTAACCTCTGCTAGAGATCCTCAAAAGTATCCTTTGCTAGAGCCTTTGTGAAAATATCTTCTATTTGATCTTTTGTTGGAACATATTCCAACTTCACTTCCTTATATGCAACCTTCTCTGTCAAAACGTGATACCTAATTGCTATATGCTTGGTTCTAGAATGCATCACTAGATTTTAGGAAATATTGATGGCACTTGTATTTTCAGACAAGATAGGAATAGGTTCATCATACAATACCTTGATTTCCTTCAGGGTTTGCTTCATCCAAAACACTTGTGTATAGCAGGATGCTGTTGCAATGTACTATGCCTCTATAGTAGATAGGGACATTGAATCTTGCCTCTTGCTCTACCATGAAACCAATCTGTTTCCTAAAAACAAAGCACCACCACTTGTACTTCTATCATCAACACAACCAGCCTAGTCAGCATTAGTTTAATCAATCAAATCAGAGTCATTACCTCTTGGATACCATAGGCCATAGTCTATAGTTCCTTTCAAGTATCTGATTATCCTTTTCATTTCCTTCTCATGTGTTTTCTTTGGATTGTCTTGATAGCTAGAAACCACACATACTGCATGCATGATATTAGGTCTAGAAGTAGTCAATTACAATAGTGCTCCAATCATAGACCTATAGATAGTCTGATCCACCTCTAGAGACTAATCATCTCTCCTCAAGTGACATCTAGTGACCATGGGAGTACTCACTGGTTTTGACTCCTCCATACCAAAATTTTACAACAACTCTTTGACATACTTAGCTTGAGAAATAAAGATACCACCATCTAGCTGAGAAATTTGAAGTCCAAGGAAGAAGGATATTTCACTAATCATAGACATCTCAAACTCTTTTTGCATCTCCTTTGTAAACCTCTTACACATATCATCATCTCCACCAAAGATGATGTCATCAACATGTTGAACACACCAAGATACTTGCTACATCCCCAACTTACAATTAGACTTAATCATTAACCTTGCATGATAATCAAGAGGATTAATCATAGTTAACTAATTTGATATTGTGGAATTATCTGATTTAATCTTGATTACGAGGTTAATGACTGATGTTAATTACTTATGAATATTAATTAATTTGAATTATGGAATATGATAATGATGCACTGATCATGGTTTTATGGTCCTGAGTGTGAATAGGAAAACGTAACATCCTTCGAAGAAGGAAGGAGAGTATCATCCTGGAGGAAATATTAGATGTTGAGAAAACAAGGTTGATTAGTCATCTGAGTATCAACTTATATGTCCATCTAAATCCCTTTGTAAGTTGTCATGAGTCATGTCTTCTTTATTAGTAATTTTGTTTCTTTGTGAGTCGTTTTGTCGATGGTGCTATCACGACAAGATATAACGAGTAGATGACATTCTTGGAACATCGTCACAAGTAGAGTGATAGTCATGTTAAGAGACAAAGAGATCTCTCATTACCCTATTTTTAAATGGGGATATTAATTCTTTATTTCTAGTTATTTGACTAAGGTTTATCATTGATGTTGAGGGAGTATTACTCGACCCCGAATATCCTAAGCTTTTAGTGTGTTGTCCTTTGCTTTCACCATTATGATGATCTTTAATATTATAAAAGTTCTTTAATCCTTATTGTTAGTTAAGGGTGATTATATATATGTAAATGAACCTCTTTAGAGGTCGATAATAATAGCTTTTGACTATGCTTATAACTGTCTTAACCTATCTTCATACTTACCACCCCAATATTCACTACCCATGAGGATTGGGAAAGGAGAAATATTAGGCCAAGTGGAGGCTTGTTGGAGCCCCCTCACGGATCAGCCAAGAATGGAATGTGTGGACCAAAAGATCCCACAAGGTGGCAAGCTGAGAATGAATGCAAAGAACATGTTTAGTTAGTTATCATCTGCTATCTTGTAGAGACTTGGTGGATGGCATAGTGAGGGAGTTTTTGGTTTTTTTGGTTGGTAAAAGACTTCAGGGAAGAAGTGTGTGTGTGCGGGGGTGGTGGATACCAAGAAGGATATCTTCTTTTCACAAAGAGTTACAGATGGTCTCATCCATGAGAGAAGGTGAGGAGGCTTGAGCTCAGTGAGATAAATTCTTATTAATGTGTTATAAATACAAGTATGACAACCTTAGAGCTCTCAGATCATATATTTAATGGTCTTCAATACTGTTTTAAATCCTTTTGTTATGAAGAATGTAGAAAATGCAATCTTAAGGGAACTACTCGTGCATGCTTACGACATGTTGAGCTGTGAATGTATATTTACATGTATATCTTGATGATTGTCTATGGCTGTCGAAGGCTCTTGAAGCCTCGTTGAAATATAATTGATGATACTTTGAAAGATACTATTCTTTAGTGGCACTCATCCAGCTTGAGGCAGTAAAACCTTTGTGGGAATGCATGCATGAGAACCTATGAGATACAGTTTTTCCTATGAGTCATGCATCTTTTAATGATGTCTTCTTTTATTTGATTACCAGTTGATAATACTTATAAACATGTATATACTAATGAGCCTGATAGGGTAATAATCTTTAATGAATGGCTGGTCGATGGTATTAGCCTATGGGATATACACTACAGAGTAGTCCTTACCATTATAACTATGGTCACAACCATGATTAATTTGAACACAGTAAACTAGAAATAATACTGAGTTGTTTTGTTGCACTTGGTACCTTATTTTGCCAATTATATAGTAAATAATGACATAAATTGAATGGTTGTCTATATTATGTACATTGTGATCATAATGACTCTTCGAGGAGAGTAATAGGGTATTATTCATATACTATTATAGTATGGCTTTCTTGGTAGCCGTGACTTTAGTCTTGTTCTCAATAAGAAGTATTGGTATAAGGACCTACCCTAGTCACTTTAGGAACTAGTGATATTATATGAGATGAATGCTGACTTTGTGAATGGAAGTTATTTTTATATTTGGTTTTAAGAAAGTTTCTTTAGGAAAGACTTAGAAAGGGATCGACTCTATGAGTTTTTATGATCCTTTCAAAGATATTATAAATTGAGCCTTTCATATATATTATGAACTGATTCTAACCTTGACAATAGGTAAACAGAGTAAACACTGATCGAGTAGGGTAAGTGTTGAAACCAAGAACGTACTTATTTCTTCAAGAAATATGTGATAGTGTGATGTAGAGTCACTAGCTCCCAAATGTCTAAAAAACCAAGAATCCTAAGTAGGGGTTTTCGAGATAATAATTGAATGTCCAAGGATTGGACTAAGATATATTGAAACCTAATTATACTACACCAAGAATGGTTGATTTTGGTTATGATTCGGAAGGGGAACAAGGTGACGAGGAGTCACAAGTTCTTTGTTATGAAAGTAACCCAATTAGTCATAACCAACCTTGGATTGGAGTCAAGCATCCTGATATGGATGATGAATTGAATTGATCGCACTTATACTAGACCTAGAGAGAAAGGTCAATTTGAACTTACTATAGGACATAACAACTTATAAGTCGAGTCAGGGTGGACATATAATGACATTCATTGTGTAACGTATATGTATGTAAATCTTTGGCCAAAGTAATGCATCCATCTCTGCACGTATTGACGGTCCATAGTGCTCCAGATGGCTTAGTGTCTCTAGAAGTGTCATACATAGTTAGAGTGGATCTATAGTTGTGCGACCATGAGACATTAGGAAGGACACAACACCAGATACTCAGATGGCTAATCTAATGGTTCTTGATATCTAACCTTTTCATGAAGGGTAGGGCCACTTTCTGTTAGGAAGTCGAATGGAGGACTACAAGTTCATGGTTGGAGGAAAAGCACCAGGATGATGCTCTCCTTCCCAAGCATGAGACAAGCTAAGGCTTATGGAGACAGATGTTATTTGTTCCAGATAGAGTGTTTTGCATTTTATGACCTGTTGGTCAATTGTAATGTATAATTTGATTTATGATGCCTTGGGCATCACGTGTACATGTATAGTGATGGTTACTCACTAAGGATATATAAATGATTATTGTTTGTAAGCTTTGTTATATTTTGTTTAGAATAATGTGCTTAGTTGATAAAATGATAATGAATCATTATGGTTAAATTTTGATTTGGATTTATCATATTGAAAATTAAATCTCTTGATTAAAATGCATGTTTATGTTAAATCTTGAGCATTATGGAAAGTGATGTTACATATGGTATTAGAGCAACCGGGTTCAATACATGGACCTATGAGCTCACTACTTGATGATTATTTGTATCCAATATTAGGTATGGTAATGTTTGGATGTTCTATGCTAGAATGGTAAGAATTAGAACAACACCTCGAAAGAAGGTAACAAAACATGGACGTTACCTACATCAATAAAAGATCTTGAAGGCACGAGCCTCAAGGATGAAGAAACTTGAACAGGCTGGCTGCTTGGTAGGAGCATAGTTAACTGATGATGAAACCTTCGTTGATGCTGTGAAACACATCAAGCAGAAGTTAAGGAAAGAAAAAAAGATTGCTGCTCCTATCTCTACTGATGCATCAATAGAACCCTCTGCACCTAAAGTACCAGCTATGGAAAATAGTCCTAAGGATTATGATGTACCCAAGGAGATTGTGAAGGAGTACTTGCATGTACCCTCATCTCCTAAAATTGAAATGACAAATCTCAAGATTGAGAAATTAATAAGGGAAGTTATCCCAAACTATAAATGACTTGTAGTAGCAAGTTGTAAAGAAAAATTTTGGAATTTTTGTGGATTATATGTAATCCAATGAAAACTACAATGCAATGGCAAATTCTGACAATCTTTGCTTTCTTGTTAAAGATTACATGAATGAGAATAGATTTGTGTAATGAATGAATTAAATGACATGGAAAAACTAATCCATGATTAATCTACAAACTTCATGAAGAAGTAGATTGCAACAAAGGTTCAAATTAGAACTAGGATGGGAGACAACCAGGAAGAAGGATATCCTTCAGGGTACTCCAAATCTAAGTTAGACCAGATCCTGACTTTATTAAAAGAAACAAGAATGAGGATAGAAAATCTTGAACAGGAGGTTAGGGGTTGACAAGGACCTAGGTGGGATGCCTATGATGGGGGTGATGGCGAGGAACACCATAATGATACCACCCAAAGTGAGCACAGAGAGAATAACTCTAAGGCTAGAAAAGAAGAGGATAGGAGGAGCCATAAAGATTTGGAACTATCTCGAGACATGAAGAAGGTCATGCCTTCTAAATTTGATGGATCTATAAGTGGAGATACTGCGGAGGCATGGCTCATGGAAATAGAAAAATATTTTGAAATCAGAAACTATAATGAGGTCACTAAAGCTATGTGGGGAGCATTCTAGCTAGCAGGTGAAGCATCCACATGGTGGATTAACAAAATGATGGAACTAGGCTTGAGGTCTACAAGCCTTACATGGGACAAGTTTGTAGAACTTTTTAGGCAAAGATGGTTGCCTTAACTATTCTATGATCAGAAACTTATAGACTTTCAAATTTTGAAACATGCTGATATGAATGTGAATGAATATTGGGAAAAATTCACCCCACTACTGAAGTATGTGTCGCAGTACCAACATGATGAGAAATTCTACATTTGAAAGTTCATAATGGGGCTGAACGCTCAGATTGGGGGCGAGATTGATGTTCATGGTCCTATTACAATGGAATAGGTCTATGAAAAGGCCATCAAATAGGAATATAAAATGAAATCTATGTCAGCTTATAGAGAAAGGAACTAAAAGAGATATAATTGGTCTCAATCCTCTCAATCCTCTAAGAAAAAGGGGAAGAAACAAGATTATTTTGAGAAAAATGATAAGGGGACCAAACATAAGCAAACTAAGTCCAAAGGAGAGAAGAATGGGAATAACTACTCCAAGAAGAATGGAGACAATTTTGGCAAACCTCAAGAGAGGCATGGACCAGTGGGAGGGTGCTACACTTGTAGCGAAGATCACTACGCCAACCAGTGTCCTAACAAGACATAGGGAGTACAACTAAGAGGAAACCCTCTACCCTCTCAACAAACAGCATTCAAGCAATGCATTCATGCAACATTAGACAACAAGCAAGCTGAATACCAAATTACTCCCATTGAGACAACAGGTATTTTATTTGGACTTCTGATTTTAGTTTTGATTGATACTAGTGCTACTGAATGCTTTGTTTCTCCTAAAATTGCTAGTAAAATTCCTAGAAAATCTAGATTCATGGCAAACACATGGTCTATAGAGTATGCAAATCACACCAAGGATTAGGTAGAGCAATGCCTATTTGAGGCTAGGGTTGAACTTCCAAGTTTCTCCACAGAAGTAAATCTTTATGTAGCCCCACTAGGCTCGTACGATGTTATCCTAGGGATAAATTGGCTATGGAGACATCGACCCAAAGTGGACTATTATGCCAAAATAGTAGAATGTCTGGATGATGTAGGAAACAAAGTCTTTCTGCAAGGGAAACCTAGGGAAGTCAAATGAAGACAAATTTCTACTCTGCAAAAGAAAAGAGCCCAAAGAAAAGGGTGCCACCTTTTTGTGGTCAAAATGTAAAAACTAAATGAGACTGAGGAAACTTATTTTCAAGATGACTTAATGTTTTATGAATCCTAGAAACTTAATGAATTTGGGAAGAAGGAGTCCATAGGTTAGGAAAGACCAGATATGGACAGGTATCCCTTCCTTAGAGATTTTGAGGATGTATTTCTGGATGAACTACCAGGATTACCTCCTAAAAGAGTCTTTGATTTCTCTATTGATACAATTCCTAGATTAGAACCTATTTCTAAATCCTCCTACTGAATGACTACTACAAAAATAATGGAGCTAAAAGCTCAATTACAAGAGTTGTTAGACAAAGGGTTGACAAGATCCAGTGTGTCACCATGGGGAGCCCCAATTATTTTTGTGAAAAAGAAAGATGACACTTTGGAGTTGTGCATAGATTACCGCATGTTGAATAAAGCAACCATTAAGAATAAATACCCATTATCTTGCATCGATGATCTTTTTGATTATATGAAGGGAGCAACCGTGTTTTCCAAGATCGATCTTCGATCTCGATATCACTAATTGAGATTGAAGGATGAGGACATCCATAAGACAACCTTTAGAACTAGGTATGGACATTATGAATTCACTATCCTACCTTTTGGATTGACCAATGCACCGGCAACATTTATAAATCTTATGAACAGTGTGTTCAGGGATTGTTTGGACAAGTTTGTCCTAGTATTCCTTGATGACATTCTTATCTATTCCAAGAATGAGGAAGAGAATTTATGTCATTTGAGAATTGTTCTTCATAGCTTGAGAGAGCATAAACTATAAGGCAAGCTCTCCAAATGTACTTTCTTTCAAAAGGAGGTACAATACTTGGGCCTGATAATTTTAGCTAATGGGATAGCTATGGACCCAGCTAAGACTAAGGCTATTTTGGAATGGCCGATACCAAGAAATGTTCATGAGGTTCGAAGTTTCATGGGCCTTGCTAGTTATTATAGGAAGTTCATGAAAAACTTCTCTAAGATTGCATATCCTATAACTTCCTTGTAGAGAAAAGGCAAGAGATTTGAGTGGTTAGATAAGTGCTAGGAGACCTTTGACCTACTAAAGGAAAAATTGACTTCAACACCAATTTTGAAAGTACCTGACCTAGAGGGTCAATTTGTAGTCATTACCAATGCCTCAAGAGAAGGCTTAGGTGGTGTACTAGTCCAGGATGGACAAGTCATCGCGTATGAATCACGTCAACTAAAAAAATATGAAGAAAATTATGCCCCACATGACTTAGAACTTACAACAGATATTCATGCACTTCAAATGTGGAGGCACTATTTACTTGGGAAACCTTTTGAGCTGAAAATAGATCATCAGGGACTCAAATATCTATTCACTCAACCACATCTTAATGTACGACAAAGAAGATGGTTGGAATTTATCTCAGATTATGATTTTTAGATTAAATATAGTCAAGGAAAAGAAAATTGAGTGACATATGCTTTGAGTACGAGAAGACACATCTCATCTATGATCTCTTTACATTCTGATTTTAGGAATCAGGTGTTACAGAAACTAAGGGAGATGTATTTTACGAGCAGGTAAAACAAGCCCTTGAAGAAAACTCCCAAAATCCAAGATATCAATGATTCAACCTTGAACTAGATGGGTTATTAAGGTTTAAAGGAAGGATGTTTGTACCTAACATAGTAGAGTTAAGGAATATGGTATGGAAAGAGGTTCATTTTGCACCATATTCTGGGAATCCTGGAGTAACAAAGTTACTTGCTGATGTGAAACCCCTATATTTATGGAAAGGAATGAAGAGGGATGCTGCAAATTTTGTAGCTATGTGTATTGAATGCTAGAGGGTGAAGGCGGAACACCATCACCTGGTAGGGCTCTTGTACCCTCATGAAATTCCTAAGTGGAAATGGTAAATTATAAGCATGGAATTTGTGCAAGGGCTTCCTATGTCAAGGAATAGGCACAATGCTATATTGGTTGTGGTGGATAGACTCACCAAAGCTACTCATTTTATACCTAGAAACTTGACGGATGGAGCACCTATCATTGCTCAAAAAATTGTTCAAGAGATTTTTAGACTACATGGCATTCTTGAGAAGATTATCTCAGATAGGGATGTACAAATGACATCAAGGTTTTGGAAAAACTTGTTCTCTTCACTTAGAACCCATTTGAATATAATGTTTTCTTATCATCCCGAAACATATGGACAAACTGAGAGGGTGAACCAAGTGCTGGAGGATTTATTGAGGATGTATTGCATGGATCAACAATACAAGTGGGAGGATTATCTTCCTCTAGTGGAATTTCCCTACAATAATTCCTCACTTAGCTATTAAGATGGCTCCATTTGAGGTATTATATGGATGGAAATGCCGAACCCCTATAAGCTGAGACAAGCTGGAAGATAGGGTTAGCCTTGGTCCAGAAATGCTATCAGAGATGGAAGAGCAAGTCCATCTGATTAAGAGAAGGCTAGCGGAAGCCAATGATAGGCAAAAGAGTTATGCGGATGCTAAGCACATTGAAAGGCATTTCATAGTGGGAGAGAAAGTTCTTCTAAGGGTAAAACCTTAGAAAAGTTCCATTAAATTTGGGAAAATGTCTAAACTGGCACCAAGATACATGGGTCCTTTCGAAGTTCTTGAAGAAGTCAACCCAGTGGAATACAAAATTACTCTACTGCCAACACTTACCATGATGCATAATGTTTTTTATGTTCCATATTTGACAAAGTTTAATTCTACTTATAATCAAATTCCTATGCTTGATTAGAATACTCTACAGGTGAAGGACCCATGAGTGGTGGTGATCGAGCCCATCAAAGTGCTTGAAATGCATAAGCTACGCTTACATAACAAAGAAATAACATAGTGCAAGGTCCAGTGGGACCGATATAGTAAGGAAAACATCACCTGGGAAACTTATGATGACTTTCATGCTAGATTTCCTCATCTTTTTTGAAACATTTCTTTATTATGCTCTTGAAAACATTTTCTTATTATGTTGATTAACTTTTAAGACAATTAATCTTCATAGACGATGATTCATATGGGGGAGATATGTTACATCCCCAACTTATAATTAGACTTAATCATTAACCTTGCATGATAATCAGGAGGATTAATCATAGTTAATTGATTTGATATTGTGGAATTATCTGATTTAATCCTGATTATGAGGTTAATGACTGATGTTAATTAGTTATGCATATTAATTAATTTGAATTATGGAATATGATACTGATGAACTAATCATGGTTTTGAGGTCTTGAGTGTGAATAGGAAAATGTAACGTCCTTCGAAGGAGGAAGGAGAGTATCATCCTGGAGGAAATATTAAATGTTGAGAAAACAAGGTTGATTAGTCATCTGAGTATCAACTTATATGTCCATCTGAATCCCTTTGTAAGCTGTCATGAGTCATCTCTTCTTTATTAGTAATTGTGTTTCTTTGTGAGTCATTTTGTCAATGGTGCTATCACAACAAGATATAACTGTTGATAACTGAGAGTGGGGCTGAATCAGTTATCTTAATTAATTTAACTTTCTATTTTTCTTTTACAACTAGTGCAACATCAAAACAAGTAAGCATCCATAACCATGAAAGTAGAAACAAAATCAATACACATAACACAATGATTTTGACATGGAAAACCCTGTTAAGGGAAAAACCACGGGGTGAATAACCCAAGACTGTATTCTCTGTTAAAAGAATAGAAGTACAAAATGGCATTTGCCAATTATGGCTCACTACCCAAGCACACTGCTCATAAGAGGCTCACTACCTACAAGATATAAGGAAAGTAACAAGATACTTGAACTGATGAGAAGTATCCACATATGCTGAGGTTCAGTTTTGGTTAGGCTCAATACACTAATCTACTGCACTTCATTCTTCCTCTTCTTTAGTGTTGTTGTCCTGTCACATACCAGACATGTATTACTGCTTTCACACTACTCTCTGCTTTTCTTTGCACAACACAACACACCACATGCACCTTCATACCAAAATCAATCTGGTATATATATCCACATCAATGATTTCAATCATCTTTTTAGTCAGCATCCGGAAGACTCAAGATATTTCCAAAATCTGGTCTGTCAGCTGAATCCATGCTTACTACGTGATGCGTATCGAAAAGATAGCTATAGATGTCATCAATCATGTCAGCCAATCATGAATGATACCTTAATAACCTTGATCACCATCAATATCTCATCTAGATTAAGGTCTGATGCTCTACCGGTCAATTCTTCCTCAGTCTACTCTACCAAACAGGAACCCAATACTTAGGTGTTCATATCTCTTCACTCTTTCATTACTGGAGGCTCAATCCCTGGAATCTATCAATCAAGGTACTCCTCTTGACTTCCCTAAGTCTGTACTTTACTGAGATACTTCCTCTGAGAGATCCAGACTTGATTGTCAGACCTTGCTGCATACTCTGTTCTTGCTCACCGGACCAAGATACTCTTCAATCTGACTTCTAGTATAGACATACCATGTCCTGTAGATGTGTGGGATGGAGTTTGTTGCCATCAATGACAACACTCATGAAGCCACACAGTGCCTCTTGCCAACAATCTCCCCCTTTGGCATTGATGGCAACACTTAGTGAAAAATGACTAAGTGTCACACTATACTCCCCCTTGGCTGATGCTCTATTCTAATGTACACTTTTCTGGAGCTCCCCCTTAGCTAGATTCCACATTTTTCACTGCTACTCACTCCCTCTTTGATATCAATGGCAAAGGGTAGAATCTGCACACCAAAAATTCTCAAAAATCCAACTATACTTAGCCACATAAGTATATATACATGTTATACTTACATATATTGAAGTATATCTACAAACGTTGTCTTTAACTGGACAAATTTTGTTGCCCAACTCTGCTTCATCCTATCCAAAATTGAGATGTGACCACTCAACATGAATACAAAAGCTTCTGTCCTCTTTAGATCTATAAGATCACTGGTCCGGGCTGTGGTTTGAGCATCAGTTAGGGCCTCATGCATGGCCTCTAATTTAGGGATAATCATCCCTCTAATTTCACCCATCCTATTTATTATGTTATTCCTCTCCTTTTCAAGATTCTTTATCTCATTTATGACTACAATAGTCTGACATTCCTGGTTTATTATGGATATGGTGAGAGGATCAAAATTCTGAGAAGTTTGACAGTTTATCCTCTTGTTCTTTCACTTTCTTCTCAATATCCTTTGTCACTTTAGACTAGGATAAACAAAATTTATATACTTCTCTGCCATCTTTAAGAGCATTTTCTAAGCTCTTTATCCCAATATCCATATTTCTCCTATCATTGGTTATAAATCCTTGTATCTTAGAGAATCTTTTTCCCAAAAATTCCTTCCAAATCTTTTCTTCAGCTGACTTCTCTAAGGAATCAAAATGTGTATTAACAGAATTTACAAGAGATTTTAGATTACCAGATGAGGAGGTCGAGAGATCCTTCTAGAAGGATGGCATGATCTTCTCCAATACACCGGATGCAATTTCAATCAGCTCACAGTCTTCCATGTGAGACTTCAGAAGTTTTTCTTTTGCCTTTGCTTGAGAAAAGGATGCTATCTTCATGGTTTGAACCGAGGAGAGAGAATCAAAATTGAATGGTCCTTGAAGTAGCTCTGGTTCATCAATCTCCATCATATCTTTAGTCAAGAAATCTTTAACAGTTTCTACAGTGTCTCTTGCTGGAGACAAAGTCTTCTTTCCTTCTGTAGCCTCATCATTGTCACTTGTGGTCTTCTCAGTTTGACCTTCTTCTCTTCCCTTCACTTCTTCTCCTTGATTGATGCTCTCTTCTTTTCTTTCTTTTCCTTCAATTCTGGAGTCTGCAGGGGCATCCAGAAGAGAGGTGTCTGCTTCTCCATGAACTTCCTCTTCTGGAATAGAGGAATCTAAGTCCTTAGCTTTGTCTTTACTTGTCTCTTCTGCAATTGACTCAGCAGATTCTCCTTTGTCATCCATGGAAGAGGGTTCATCACCTAAGTCCTCTATAATAGGAATATCGAATCTTTTATAGGCATTCCAGAGGATCTCTTTAGTCTCTTTAGCCAACTGATCAGTCTCTCTGAGCATAAGCTTATTCATTCTAGCTTTGCGTGGGAACTCATCCTTGCAATCTTTGAAGATTATGTTTATTTGCTTTGGAGTGATGGAAGGATAGAGTTGGATAGCAATCTGATCCCAGATTTCTAGGTCTTTTGCTTGGGCATTGTTCTTTCTTATTTCAAGTTCCTTCTCTAATCTTTTGGGAATCAGAGATATAATTTCAATGAATGCCTTGTTGTAGATGTTTAGATACCTGACTGTGGCATCTTGCAATATCTTCTGATCAGCTTCACCATATTCATCATAAAATTCAACCATTGGTTGCAGGTTCCCATCCATAGTAACTGATTTGATGCTATTATCAATGCAGAGAGTAGGCCTTTCAATGAATTCTTCTACCTTTTCTTCCTTGCCTTGACCGGTAGAGGGTTCACCAGATGTTTTCTTCTTCTTCCTCATTTTCCTGACTTCCTCATCGGTTTTGGTTTCTTCATCATCCTTCTGACTTGTATAGGATCTTGTTGCCCTTTTCTTTGTCCTCTTCTCTCCCTTTCCAGAAGTCTGGGTTTCTGATTTTGATGCCTTTTGGCTCTTAGAGGTGGCAGGTGCAGATCTCTTGGAGGATCTGGTCTGGGAGGGGGCTTGAACCGAGCACTTTCTTTTTCAATTTCTTGCCTTTCTTTCTCTACTCTTTCCATCTTCTCTCTATTTGTATCAAGTGCCTCCTTTGAAATTCCATGCCTCTTGGTGAATTCTTCTACTTCCCTCCTCACTTTTCTCTTGATCTCAGGCTGTCTTAGTTCAACATGAACTTTTACACTTAGCTCTTGGTAGGTTCCAAACCTTTTTGCCTTAGGATCCTTGGGCTGACTCAGCAGATGTTGGATATGCAATTCTAGGATTTTCTCATCAACCTCATACCCCATTGGCATGATCCATACTATTCTTGGTTCTACTGCTTCCATTAGACATTGGTCAGTGTCTACCATAATGCATACTGTATCCTTATACTTTTCAACTAGAGATTGGGGGATTCTCTCTCTGGCTTGCATCATACTCTGAAAGTTCTTGAAGTAGCCCCAGAGTGCTGTATTATGTGCCTTGGCATCACCAATTCCATGCAAATAATCTCTGATTTGTATGGCTACTGGTCTGTGATTTTGCCATATCCAACCACTGGATTCAGGAAGCTCATTCATAAAGTAAAAGAACAAGCATAGTATTAGCCCACCATACTTGAATGAGTTCTTCTTGTCCTTCTTGATCTTCTGTAAGTTTTCCAACAGTTGGCTTAGAAGAAGCTCGCAAAGATCATAGTCAACATTTTTCCTTAGCATTTCATATGCAGTATATATAGCAGTTCTGGACATAGAATTCTCCCTACTAGAGTGATATATCTTATAGCCAATTATCATAGATGCAAATTTGATATTTGGATCAGTGATATCTTCTATTGTCATTGCCCTCTTGTCATATTTTGATCTGGTAGCCTCACTGACAGTTTGGTTTTTGACTGATTTGAGAGTAGGCAACCCACCGGATGAGTGCAATCTGGTTACCACCCTAATGGCATCTTTTGTGATCTTAATGGTCTATTCAACCACATGAAGTTGTCATGCACTCTGCTCAAAACATACCGGACCCACTCATCTTCTGCAAAACAGGGGAAATGGATGCACTGTCCAAAATGTTTATCCTGGATGGCCTTGTATTGAGGTTTAAGTTCAAGTGACTCATCTATTAGTTCCTTGTGATAGATGTCCATCATCTTGGATTCACCAAATTCTTCAATTTTTGCATGTATGTAAACCCTAATATCCTCTACATGTAGAACTCCATGCAGAATGCTAGAAAATACGCCTAGGGGATCAACTTCTAGAGATTTGTAGGGATGTTTCTTGAGTTTAGGGTACGGCCTATCAATGATCTTCACAACATTTAGAGTAGCCATCTTTCAAAGATTCAGAGAGAGATTTCAAGAGCGGAAAATACCTCTTACGCTTCTAGGGTTCATGATATGAGCCAGATTGAGTTGCTTGGATGAATCGACTTCTGCGGTTGATCTTTGAGAGGTTTGAGATAACTTGTTGCAGAGCTCCTTCTCTCTTCTTTTTGAATGCAAATGTGCAAATGATGAACCAAAGAACCCTTTTATTTCTGCGCAAACCCTAATTCCATTTTGCAATAAATGCATAACCTAAGTTATTCTGGTTGCCTTGTTTTCTTTGTTCTAAGAGATATCTTTCCGGATCAATGGTATGCACTATTAGCTATCTATCTACCTTTCCCCAATCATTCCACTTATCCACAGATCAAGATACCTCAAATTTGAATCATACTAGATCTAACTATGAGAATCTTGTTCTTACCGGATGACTATTAAACCAGATCAATCTAGGAAGATTAACCTCTTCTAAACTTCTTGCGGATCTTCCATATCTTTACCAAGGTTTATTTAGATGTTTCTCTGAGAACCCTTTAATCCACAACTTTCCATGTACCAATTTTAGGGACTAATTGACTGGCTGGGGGAACTTGTTTTCTTTTGTGACTCCCCCTGAGCCAGAGCTCATCTATTTAGTTTCCAGAAGGAATATCAGTACCAGATTCTGGTGCAGATCCATCCTCAACATTTTCTGTACTCCTCTTCACCCAAATCTTGTTCATTTCCCTTTGAATTTCATCCACATTCACTTTTCCCTTTCCTTTGTCTTGGTTTTGATTATGATGCACCGGACCCTTTTTGTCCTGATTATTGCTTCTACAGAATTTGGCAATATGACTAGATCTATTGCAATTGTAGCAAACAACATTTCTTTGCATATTTGACTGATATCCTCTTGATCTGCACTGATTATCCATATGTCCCATTCTATTGCATGCAAAGCATCTACCATTGAATGAATTGTTCATTTGCATATTTCTATACTCATGAGATTTGTGACCATACCTTTTGCAATTAAAACACTGTCTGGAGAAGGATGGATTAGTCTGATTCATTCTTCTTCTGCACTGATTTGCTTTATGACCAAAGTTATTGCAATTGTGACAGTATCCATTGAAGGATGGATATCTTTGAGCATTTAGTTGCCTTACCAGAGGTCTTCTAGGCCTGTTCCTTAGATTTCCTGATCTAGAGTTCTTCTAACCAAATCTGGAGCTTTCAGCTTTCTCATATCCCAAGCCTTGCTTGTCATCTACCCTCTTTTGGATTTCAAGAAGAACTTCGAGCTGAGCAAAGCTTATCTTGAATTTCTCTTTGTATTCATTTGCTGTTTGAAGATCCCTTTTTATAGTGACAATCTAATTCTCAAGTTGTTCTTCATTATCTCTAGCTTCTTCAAGATCAGATTCTAAATGCCTGATTATTCTATCCATTTTGTGGCAGTCTTTTGATTTCTCCTTGAGAGATTGTTTTAGATTATCTTCAGTCTTTCTTTTCTCTTCAATCTCTTGGGTGAATTTCATAACCCCTGATTCCATTTCATGTCTTACCATAATGACCTCTTTTGATAGCTTCTCACATAATTTGTTCTTCTCATTCAGATCTTCATTAGTATCATTGGCTTCACTTTGACTTGCTAATTGCTAAAGAAGTTCCTTTCTCTTTTTTATAGAGATACTTAGTTTCTCCTTTAGTTCATTTATGAAATCATCAGCATGTTTGAGTCTTTCCCTCAAGTTATTAACATTAGAGTGAGATTGCTCAAGATCATCAAGGGTAGACTCAAGTTGTTCCCTCATACCATACATATCCATTGTGATTCCCAAATCTTCCTCAAGCTATTAGGCTCTGTTTGGAGGAACTTAGCTCTGATACCAATTGTTGATAACTAAGAGGGGGGGTGAATCAGTTATCTTAATTAATTTAACTTTCTATTTTTCTTTTATAACTAGTGCAACATCAAAATAAGTAAGCATCCATAACCATGAAAGCAGAAACAAAATCAATACACATAACACAATGATTTTGACATAGAAAACCCTGTTAAGGGAAAAACCACAAGGTGACTAACCCAAGATTGTATTCTCTGTTAAAAGAATAGAAATACAAAATGGCATTTGCCAATTAGGGCTCACTGCCCAAGCACACTGCTCACAAGAGGCTCACTACCTACAAGATACAAGGAAAGTAACAAGATACTTGAATTGATGAGAAGCATCCACATATGCTGAGGTTCAGTTCTGGTTAGGCTTAATACACTGATCTACTATACTTCATTTTTCCTCTTCTTTGGTGTTGCTGTCCTGTCACATACTAGACCTGTATTACTACTTTCACACTGTTCTCTACTTTTGTTTGCACAACACAACACACCACACGCACCTTCATACCGAAATCAATCTGGTATATATATCCACATCAATGATTTCAATCTTTTTTCTAGTCGGCATCTGGAAGACTCAAGATATTTCCAAACTCTGGTCTATTGGCTGAATCCATGCTTGCTAAGTGATGCATATTGAAAAGATAGTTATAGAAATCATCAATCATGTTGGCCAATCATGAATGATACCTTAATAACCTTGATCACCATAAATATCTCATCTGGATTAAGGTCTGATGCTCTGTTGGTCAGTTCTTCCTTAGTCTACTATGCCAAATAGGAACCCAATACTTAGGTGTTCATATCTCTTCACTCTTTCATTACCAGAGGCTCAATCCCTAGAATCTATCAGTCAAGGTACTCCTCTTGACTTCCCTAAGTCCACACTTTACTAAGATACTTCCTCTGAGAGATCCAGACCTAATTGTCAGACCTTGCTGCATACTCTGTTCTTGCTCACCGGACCAAGATACTCTTCAATCTGACTTCCGGTATAGACATACCATGTCCTACGGATGTGTGGGATGGACTTTGTTGCCATCAATGACAACACTCATGAAGCCACACAGTGTCTCTTGCCAACAATAATGACTAGATGATGTTCTTGGAACATCACCACAAGTCGAGTGATAGTCATGTTAAGAGATGAAGAGATCTCTCATTAACCTGCTCCAAAGTCTTATCATACCCAAAGTGTCCTCCTAAACTTCCACAATGCTTCTTTCTGATTAAATTTTCTCTCATGGAGAATCTTGGTATACACAACTAAGCACCCTTGAATAGCAACCCATCTTGCAACACAAATTCTGAAAATTCACTATGAACAGTGTCTTGGTACTGATTACAAATAGCAAAAACATCCTTGAAATATTCATCATCTTGATACATACCTTTTAGTGCATTAATGCCTACACTTTGAATCTTGATCTCTTACACCATCATAGACCTTCTAATCAGGGCATCAACAACCTTGTTTGCTTGTCCTTTCTTATGCTTTATTGTGAATGTGTAGGCTTGCATATACTCCATCCATTTCATGTGTCTATGGCTCAATTATCTTGGTTATTCAAAAAATTCAAAGAATGGTTATCTGTGAAGATAATAAACTCCTTTGGCAAGAGGTAGTGCCTCCACCTCTTGAGGGACTATACCATGGTTTAAATTTCAAGGTCATATGAGGATTACTTCCTCTTAGCTTCATTAATCTTTTTATTAAAAAATGCAACTGGCCTTACATCTTGACTTAGGACTACACCTATGGCATACCCACTTGGATCACATTCAATTGTGAACACCATGTTAAAGTTAGGGAGTGTGAGGATAGGTTATTGAACTACCCTTGTCTTCAAGTATTCAAAGCACCTTTGTGCCTCATCAGTCCATTAGAACTTAGTCTTCTTCCCTCCTTTGATAGTGTCAATGATTGGTGTAGTAATGTGGCTAAAGTTCTTGATGAACTTCCTATAGAAGGAAGCCAATCCATGGAAGCTCCTAACCTCTGCTGCTGCTCTAGGGGTTGGCCAACTGAGTATGGCTTCTATCTTTGAAGGATCCATCTTGAGTGTACCCTTGGAGATCACAAAGCCTAGGTAGACAAGCTCTTCCTTTATAAACTCACACTTCTTGAGATTGATCATCAACTTCTCCTCATTCAACCTCTTCAACACCATGTCTAAGTGTTGTAGGTGTTCTTCTTTTGTTTTTTTGTATACAAGGATGTCATCTAGGTATACCACCACAAATCTACCTATAAATTGCTTTAGGACCTCATTCATTAACCTCATGAATGTGCTTGGGGCATTTGATAACCCAAATGCCATCACTAACCTTTCGTATAGACCCTAATTAGTCTTGAAGGTAGTTTTCCATTCATCTCCTACCCATATCCTAATTTGGTGGTAACCACTCTTTAAATCTATCTTTGACAAATAACATGCATCTCCTAAACTATCCATTAAGTCCTCCATCTGGGGTATAGGGAATCTATACCTGATTGTAATCTTATTGATTGCTCTTAAATTAGTGCATAGTCTCCACTCTCCATCCTTTTTGGGTGCTAAGACCATGGGTATAACATGGGGGCTCAAACTCTCCCTTATAAGACCTTTGTCTAGCAATTCTTGAACCTAATTTCTGATCTCTTCATTCTATTTTGGTGTCATCTTGTATGCTACCTTGTTTGGCAAGCTTGCACCAGGTATTAGATCAATATGATGACTCATATCCCTCATGGGAGGCAATGAATTATGGAGCTCCTTCACCACTATGTCTTCATACTTGTCCAATAGGGCCTGAACTTCCTTTGGTATCTTTTCTACATTTGCTGTTGTTGTGGTTGATATAGGCTTCCCAATGATGGCATAACCAATGTCTTCTTCACAGAAACTCCTCAAAACCCCTTTCTCCTTGACCCCAATCACACTTGGTCCTTCATGAACTAAACTATCATCTTCTTGTAGGGGTGTAAGGGTGTATGACACTCCATCCTTCACAATCATGTAGGTTTTCTTCTCCCCATCATGCTTGGCTTTTCTATCAAATTGCCATGGCTGACCTAGGAGCAAGTGGCATACATCCATAGGGATGATGTTACACAAGATTTTATCTTTGTAGGCACCAATATTAAACTCCACCCAAGTCTGCTCATTCACAAGCACTTGTTGACCCTTGTTGGGCCATGATACTTTGTAAGGTGTAGGGTGAGGACTCCTCTTCATTTTCAAATTCTCTACCATTTCCAAAGACACAAGATTCTTAGTAGAACCAAAATCAACAATCACCTTACATACCTTTTCTTGTGCTTTACAAGTTGTCCTGAATAAGGCCTTCTTCTATGGGGACCCCTTGGTGGTTGGCAATTTGATCAATGTCCTCCTTATTATCAAGGACTCTCCTACCTCTGGGGTTGCATGTACAGAAGGTGATTTCACACTCTTGGTCCTCCTCTTGTACAATTTGTGTTCTCCTCTCTCCTCCATGAGAACTTGCACCTTGTTTGTTTAGGCATTTCCAAGAAGGGTGACCAAATTGGCCACATTGGTAGCACTTACCTGAGAAGGTATTAGACCCTCTCCCTTGTCCACCAAATCTTCCTCTAGTCTTAGGCCTTCTACCTCTAAAACTGCCCCTTGACTCACTTGTTCGCTCTTGCTGTCCACTTGATTCTTTCCTCTGCCCCTAGCCTATTGTTCTTATCTTCTTTTGATCTTCTCTTCTACCCTCACTACCAATTGGAAGCATTCTTCCAAATTTCTAGGAGTAGCAAGACTTAGTTCATCTTGGATATTGAACCTAAGCCCATTCATATACCTTGCAAGTTTTTCAATCTCATCTTCATTATGCCCTATTCTCATGCTCAATTTATGGAATTCTTCAGTGTAGGCCATTACATCCATCTCTTTTTACTTCAAATTCTTCAATTTTCTAAAGGTTTGGATTGCATAGTCACCCAGTAGGAATTGACTCTTCACCTTGGACACCATCCTGTCCCATCAATTGATATTTGCCTTGCCTTTCCTCATCCTCTTTGTCTAAACATAGTTCCACCATGTAAGGGTTGGTCCCTTCAACTTGGTTTTTCCAATTTGACCTTTCCTTCTTCTGGTACCTCTTTGTATTCAAAGTAGTTATCTAAGGCATCTATCCAATCTAGTACTTCCTCATTATTCATCTTCCCATCATACATGGGTAGCTCCATTTTCACATCAAGGCTCTCCCCTTTCACAACCTTCAGAAACCTTCTATCTTCTGGATCCATCTCTTCCTCATTGGATCCCTCTTGAGGACCTTCATTCTCACCCTCATTCTCTTCTTGGTCACTCTCTTCCTCAGTGACCCTGCCTATTTTTAGGTTTGATTCTAGGGTTGCAATCTAGCTAGGACTCCATCTTGAGATCCCTTCATCATTCTCACTTCTCTAGTGAGGACTGTATTGCTTCTAGGAGGCATCTTGCATCTACTCCTTCACATTTCAACCTTCTTCTTTTTTCCCAATCAGAACCCATGCTCTGATACCACTTTGATGTAGAGGGGATGTTAAACCTTCCTACCAACTCAAAACCTCACTCACCTTTCACCAAAACTAGGGTTTGTTAGTACTTCCCTTGTAACTTGGCTTCTAGCCTTGTAGCCCTCCAAAACTTTCTGTCAGGGCATAACTTCCTCATATGGTTGTTGGCAAGAGACACGGCTAGGCATGTGAGGTGTTGTCATTGATGGAAACTGAATCTATCTTACAAATCCACATTACAAATTTTGATCATACCGGAAGTCAAAATGCAGATTTGTCTAAGTTTAGATAGACAAGAATAGTGCATTTGACAGGGTTCAACACTTTGGTCCGCATTTCTCCATAGGTAATCATATTGTGCTGCAGATCTGAGGGAATGATAAGCCATGTTAGGACTACCTAAATCCAAGTTTTTAGCCTCTGGTGATGAAGGGATTGAAAGTTACAAGAATTTGAGTATCAGGTTTTGGTTAGATAGTTCAGTCTGATGAAGAACAGGCCGACTTGGTGTTTTATCCCTGTGCGGATCAGAAAAAGTTGTTGGTTGAGTAATTTGTGAGATTTAGTGGTATTGGATGACTTGTTAGGTGACTTGAATACACAGTTTTTGGTTCACATTGATGTTTGTGCATGGATTCAGCTGACAGAACAGTGATCTTGAAAAAGTTTATAAGTTTTCTTGAGGCTAACTGCAGTTGTTGAAATCTCATGTTGTGGATATATATAGTCAATGGGTTTGAGAATTTTGGTGTGTTAGTGGTTGAATATGATGTGAGAGGTGTGAAGTGTGGTAGTAACAAGTGTGAAGCAAGGAGATGTAAGGTTCAGATCATGGCAGAATAGTGAAACAAGGCAGTGAGAGATGAAGTGTGTGAAATCAGTACATTGAGCTTAACTGAAACTGTAATCTTGTATTGTTAGATGATATTCTTTAGTTCAAACATTTTAGTGAACTCTTGTAAGTTATCTTTTAGGTAGAGAGCCTCCTTTGAGCAGTGAGCTCTGGGCAGTGTGCCTGAAGGCATGTGCCTTCCCATTTGTAATACTTTTAACAGAGTATAATATCTTGTGGGTTAACCCCCACTATGGTTTTTTCCCTTAATTAGGTTTCCACATAAAAATCCTAGTGTTCATGCATGATGATCTTGTTGTTACTGCTCTTGTGCTCTTATTTCTTTCTTTTGAATGTATGTGGTAAATTTATAAAGGAACATAATAATAAGTTTTGCAGAACACTAATTCACCCCCCTCTCAGTGTTCCTTAATTTCAACAAGGGCATCATCTCAAGGGAAGAAAGGCATTTTGGAGTACCCATTTGGCTGTTTGTCATCATATTCCAAAATGAAGATAGGTTGTTTCAGAACATGTGCCTTAAAACTGAGATTGTCTTCCTGCAACTAGGCCTAATTAGGCCACTTTTACAAAGCAACCCTAAGATGTCTGCACTCTGAAACTCCCAAACCAACTCTAGACCTCTCCTCACATCACAAAAGATGTACTTCCATCAATTTCATCAATTAAAACAACACCTATATGACTGTCCTATACACACTACCCTCCTAGGCCTAATACATGAGAATATTAGGCAACAGTTTGACAAATCTCTGTACCAACTCTATTTTCCAATCCTACAACTACCAAAATCTTAAAGACTACCCTACCTACTTCCATTCCACCAATTTTGAAGAAATCTCACTGGTGGAATGGCCTCCTAATCCATAAATCTAACCTTCAAACCCTAAATCAAGGTTTTCAGGTCTGCTTTTAGAAAAAAATGTGATAACTTCCTTCAAACTTGATGAATCCTCCTCAAACCAATTGCAAAATGTAGTTAACACACCCCTCTATCACATTCAACAATTTTTAGGACACCATAATACCATACAGAATAGTACCATGGCCTGGAACAATAAAAATTGCTAGAAAATAATAGGAAAAGAAAGTTTTTATTTAGTTTTTCTCCTTCAAAAATTCTCCCACCCTTGTCCTTGGGGTATGTGAGGCTATTTGAACATGTTTCAGACTGACTTCAATGGTCTACAACTAACATTCAAACTATATGACATTTTATCCTCTCTCCTAATGCATTATTTGTCAAGTTGCAAAGCAAATCTTAAATTATTCGACATTATTTGACAAAACATGACTCAAAAACATAAGGATTGGTCTTCATTGACCTTATTACATCCATTGGGTGACAGAAACACCTCAAACTTGTACCAAAACATCATTTGACAATCACAAGGCCAAGATTGGCCATGCTTCTCCTGCACCATACAACCGCGGTGAAATAAATTTCATCCTCCTGATGAAATGAACTCTTGAACAGAGGTTCCATGCTGTTTGATATCATCTTTTGACATCCAAGTAGCATCTTCATTTGGAAATCCAAGCCATTTAACCAAGTGTTCATTGTATACCTTGTTCCTTCTTCTCTTCACTTCCCTTGTGTCCCGTTGGGACAAGAAAATCTTGAAATTTTCCTATATTCCTACCCACTCCATGTCCAAACAGATCAGGAGATCATGTGCCCAAAAAATCATCATAGCAGTGGATAAACTCTATAAGATCCATAATCTCTACCACCAACATTTGTCTCACCCATCACACTGTACATAATAAGGGGCCTCAGTTCCTTAATTTTGACAAGACCTCACTTTTGTTATACCGATCCATGCTCTATGAGAAATAGGCTGAAATGAGTATCAGAATGAAAATAATGATAAGGGAGAAGATTTCAGGAACCGCTGATGAATAAAGTAACACTGATGACCTTTCATTGAGGAGAAAATTTGTAGTCATGCCGAGTTGACCAGTAACAAGGACTATAGGCATGAGAAAGCACTATCGGGGAATACACCAAAAAACCCCTCGATAATATAGATCATACCGATAAAGGAATTCGGTAGGACTCTCACCAAACAACCTGTGGAATGGATGGAATTAGTGATCATCGACAGGAGATGAACATCAAAGAGAGGAAATAGAGTGTCTCTGACATGTTGATGTCTCAGCGACCAAAGGGATTGTTTCGATATAGCTCACATCGATATGTATGGAGGATAAGAACCATTGGCGAAGGTGAACAAGTCAGAATGAAGTTTACAAGTCTTGCCAAACTGATGGTCACAATGATAAAGATGTCAGTGATATATTGTGAATGATCACTCTGATGAAGGATATAAAAGGGTTATTGGGGAAAAAACCATGATCGGGTAATTTGAAATAAGTCATCCCAATGTCATATCTTGTTTCGATGACAACAATGGCCATGTTCATCGACAAGACTTTCACCGATATTCATGTCAGAGACACTTAAGATATCAGAGAAGAATTTTATTCTCATGGCGATAAAGAAAGTCAGGCCGATGATAGCCATGCCCATTTGTATATCAGGTAGACGTCGAAATATCTCACCGATACAAAATCATACATGAAAGACGACATCGAGGAGACAAATGAAGGGTCACAACGATTGATCCATATGCAAATGTTCGCACCATAAGAAGATATTAAATCACCCTGACATTACAAAAATCATACCGATGAAGGGAGTTATGATGATGTGAAATCTCACAATGATCACGAAAATTAAAACACTGGAGCAATTAATTGCAGACAAGGAAGAGATCCTTTGAAATACCATTTGAAATCATTGCAATTAAGTTCGAAAGAATTGTTTGAAAGGAGCATGCAAGCAGAGACTTGGAGAAGAAAACAGGGGAATTCGATCATTGCCTCTGATAATAGGTAGATATATACAAACCTCTATAGCCTGCAATTTGAATTTGTTGTTCAAGATTGTAATGGAGACTTTAGTGAAAGGAAAGGGTAGAAAACAATAGGGTGAGACTAGTAAACCTAACAAACAAAAGATTGACAAGAGCGATGATGAGAAAATAAAAAATAGGAAATTGAATCAAGACTTAATTGACCAATTGCCTGGATCAACTCCCAAAGCCCGAAGGTCTGCGCAACTTAGGGCAGAAGTAGAGAAATTAGAAGAAAAATGTAAATATCTTGGAAACGTGTGGACTCCAATAAGAGGCTATGAGCTTTTCAAATTCCATTACAATAGGAGATTCAGAAATGTCCCAGTGTTTAACCCATGGCACTTGAATTTGGGAAAAATGGTCATTCCTAATGTATTTGTGAATGTAGAACTCCTCAGGCTCCTAGCTAAACATTACAACCCTAGCCTCAAAGCCATATGCAATCCGCAAGGAGAGCCAGTTGTACATTTATCTAAAAATGCTATTTGTGAAGTGTTTGATTTGGATGACCTATGCACTATTCCTATAGTCTATGAGGATTTGGACAAAGAATACTAGAGAATGGATACCACTTACAATGGGTGGAGGTTACCTATCCACAGGCCTAAGATAGAAGGGGAAGTAGTGCCTCTCAATGAGAATGATGGACCTCCATTCCATGTGTCATTATTTGAACCATACATACAATACACATACTACTCTATGGGCCAATTCCTAGGGTCAGAAGTCCCTGATTTTATGACAATTCCTTTTATGGTAATAGCCACTGATATCCAATGCCACAATGCTAGGCAGTTTGATTATGCTACCTATGTTTTTGGAAGAATTGATTTTGGTTTAATTGCCATCAAGAACAATGCGCCATTAGTCTCTTTTGAACATTACTCACTCCTCATGCACATGGTGCTTTATTATAGCTAGGAAATGGGATTATGGCCAAGTGAATTCAAAGTTGTTCAAACAGACCAAAGGGGACAAAAGTCACTCATACAAATTTGGACGAGGATATGGGACAACAGGTATGCCCATTCAAGTTATATTCATTTTGAAGAATATTGTGTAAAAGTATTGTATAGATATTTCAGTCATCCTTGTGAATATTCACTATCAAATGAAATAAAGAGGTTTCTCAAACCTAAAGATTTTGGTGGTCCACCTACTGTTACCCACAACTGGGGAGACTGGGATTGTTTTGAGGATGCTACCATGATCAGAATTTATGGTTTTGAGGACACCCCGTTTATATTGCCCAAGACAGTTCCTGACAAGATTGCCTACTTAGAGATAGTTAGGCAAATGAATTGTTCTAATGTGATGCATTTGAGCTCCTATGACAAGCAATCCTTCATGCTCAGTACTCTGTGCTTTGGAGATTTTACTGTAATGTCAAAAGAGGGTTATGGTCTCATTATGATAAACTAATGCATTATAACATGAGAAGTGCAGAAGCAAAAAAATGATTTAATCCTGAGGGATTTATTGATTTTGCAAGGAGAAAGCAAAACCTTAGTGGATACACACATGTCCCTTATCCACATGATGACATCATTAGGAATATGGAAGAGACTGAAGTTGAATTAGTGGTTGAGAAATATAATAGGGAATTAGATGAGAAAAAGAAGGAGCTGGCAGAGATAGAGTTGTTGTCCTCTGGTGAAGAGGGTGTTGTAAGTATGACGATAACCAGTGTTGTCATTGATGGTAACATACTCATATTGCATTAATCAGAAGGATTGAATGAGCTATGTGCTGAGAATATTGAGGAAATTAGTCTCAATCAGGAATAGTGAAGAATAGTGATGAGAAGAAGGCAAAAGTCCTTAATAGGTTGAGGATCAGAGGATGCAGTTTAAAGGGTTTGTAGATATGAGTCTTGGGATGTTCCCATCAAGATTTCAAAGGTTTGCATGAAGATCTGAAGAAGTTATGATCTCTCAAGTAGAACCGGTTCCGGCAGGTGTTCAGTGGTGACAGAGTGTCACAGATTGGTCTGGCGAGATCCGGAATTGCATTTTCTCATTCTGCAGATTGGAGAGAGTGTTGAAGAAGGTCATGTGAAGTGACAACTAGATTTGTTCATGGTTTGGAGGTCTGGAAGCACCTTTTTAATTATGACAGTGATGACAGACTGTGTTCTTGAAGTTCCAGATGAAGAACAGAAAAATTCCAGTAAGCTGATAAAGTGCAGATGTTCTTGATGACTCAGGAAAGGTTTTGGTGATCTTTAGATCATTTACAATTCTTATTGGCGGTTTGCATTGAAGTTTGAGTTTGCATTTGAAGAATAACCACGGATATTGGTGTTCTTCCTAAGACAGGTTGACCGGATGTATTACACATCTTGCAAATGATCTTATAGGTGTTTGCCGACTTAGATGATTGTTCCTAAGTTGATGCCTTGTATAAATAAGGGATTGTGAATTCATTTTGCAATGTGTCTTGCGGTGATGAGTGTGGTATAGTGAAGAGAAGTGTGAAAGATAGAGCAAGAGTTTTTGGGCTTACATGGAACTGATCCAGGCATGGTAAAGATGTCAATCTCCAGTTCAAGTTTGTAATACTTGTTACTTTGTAGATACTGTGTCTCTTGTAGGCAGTGTGCCTCTTGTGAGCAGTGTGCTTGGGCAGTGAGCCCTAATTGGCATGTGCCATCAATTTTTCTTATTCTTCTAACAGAGAATAATCCTTGGGTTAATCACCCCATGGTTTTTCCCTTGACCGGGTTTTCCACGTCAAAATCTTGGTGTCTCATGTGTTGATGTATATCTTCTCTGGTGTTTATGCTTTATGCTTTCATGAGTGATTAATTGATATGCTATTAAATAACAAAGTGGATTTAAGTGTTTGAAATAGAAGCAAGTTTTGTACAACTGATTCATCCCCCCTCTCAATTGTATGCCCTAGATCTAACAATTGGTATCAGAGCCAAGTTCCTCTAAAAGGAGCTTAACCGCTTGAGGAGATCCAGGATGTCATCATACAAGAAGGATAGTCTAAAGTTTGATGGAACCAACTTCTCTCTTTGGAAAGGTCGCATGAAATGTCACTTGGAGTGTATGGGAAAAGCATACTTGTCCATGGTCACAAAAGCATATGTACCTCCACAGGGTGGTCCAACAACTCTAAATGAAATCACAGATGCTGAAAACAATCTGTAGACCAAAGAGGCTCTTCTAAGTGCATTAACTGACTCAAAGCTCTCAAATGTTATTGACCTACCAACTGCCTATGAGATCTGGATTAAACTGGAACTTCTGCATGAAGGAGATGAGTATGTTAAGAGTGCAAGGTTGCAGAGTCTCAGGGGAAATTTGAAAGATTGAAGATGAGAGATGATGAAAATATTACTACCTTTATGCCAGAGTAAATGAGCTGGTGTGTGGAATTAGGAATGCTGGTGGAGTTTTGGATGAAAATGAGATTGTTGGCAAAATTCTTAGATCCCTTCCTACTGCCTACAAAATCAAGGTTGCTGCCACTGATGAATTTAGAGCCCATACAACTGTCACAAGAGACCAATTGGCTGGCAAACTAGCTACATTTGAAATGACCGAGTTTGGAGATAATCCCCCCAAGACTGAATCTACATTCAAAGCCAGTGCCTCTATGAAAAGCAAACAAAGATTTGATCTGGGAGAAAACTCTTCAAGGAAGCTGTCATGGTATGATCAAGCAAGAAGAGACATGGAAGAGGAAGAAGCAGAAACAACTCAACTTGAAGCCCTCTTTGCAAAAAGACTGCCAAGAGGATCCAATAAGTATGAAGGAAATTACCCTTTAAGTGTTTCAACTACAATAAGATTGGTCATTTTGCCTCAAGATGTTTGGAAAGATCTACAAGGTCAAATTCTAATAGACAAAGGTTCCAAAAGAATTGTTATTATGTTCATGAAGAAGCTAATAATGAAGGAGTAATAGATGATGAATCAGAGATAGGAGACAAATCCAGAAGTGAATGGGTGTTCATTGCCATCAAGGAAGAAGATCCAATATCCTCTGAATCTGTCAATCATAAGGTTGTAGAAAGAGCTTTGGCTGCCCAAGTTGAAGAAAAGGATGATTGGATTATTGACAGTGGATGCTCTCACCATATGACAGGTGACAAGAACAAGTTCTTAGATTTGGAAAGGTATGAAGGACGAGTGCTAAAGTTTGGTGATAATTCTGCTAGTAGAATCAGAGGAAGAGGACCTATTTCTTTTAATGGAAGAAACAAAACTGGTAATGTGCTATATGTTGAAGGCTTGAAGCACAATCTTCTCAGTGTTGGATAGTTGGTGGACAAAGGCTATGATCTCTGATTCAAGGATGGAAAATGTAAAATCCTTCAAAGATCCAGAATAGAGATTGCATCCGGTACTCAAACTAAAGGTAATATCTTCCACTTGGTTGGTGTTGATAAAAGTTGTCTATTTGTTCAAGTTGATCAAAGTTGGTTATGGCATAGAAGGATGTGTCATGTAAATTTTGATAACATCATCAAGATAAGCAATACTCAAGCTGTAAGAGATCTTCCAAAATTGGTAAAACCTACAAATAGTTTGTGCAAAGAATGTCAGCTGGGTAAACAGAGCAGAGTCTCATTCAAAAGCAAGGATCAATCCTCTACCAGATTATTGGAATTAGTTCATATTGATCTATGTGGTCCAACAAGAATCAAGAGTATGTAGGGTGATAGATACTTCATGTTACTGATTGATGACCATTCCCGGATGATGTGGGTTACCTTTCTGAAAGAGAAATCAGAAGCATTTGAGAAGTTCAAAATCTTCAAGGCTATGGTAGAGAATCAAACTGGATTAAAACTAAAATGTCTGAGGTCTGATAGAGGTGGTGAATTCACATCTGGTGAATTCATAGACTTTTGTGAGAACCAGGGTATAAAGAGACAGTTATTTGCTCCTAGGACTCCACAACAGAATGGAGTAGTAGAAAGAAAAAACTAGACCATCTAGGAAGCATCCAGGACAATGATGATGGAAGCAAATGTTGCCCAGATGTTTTGGAGAGAAGTTGTCAGCACTGCAGTCTATACTCTCAATCGAGTTCAAATCAGAAGCAATACCGGTAAGACTCCTTATGAACTTTGGTTTGGCATCACTCCTACTGTGAGATATTTCAAAGTATTTGGTAGCAAATGTTACATTAAAAGAGATCAAGATCTAGGAAAGTTTGATGCTAGAAGTGATGAGGGAATTTTCTTGGGTTACTCCACTCAAAGCAAAGCATACCGGTGTTACAATAAGAGACTGAGAAAGATGATAGAAAGTACAAATGTGAAAGTTGATGAAGGTATTGAGAAGCCCTCAAGATTTTATGAGTATGATGAAGATGATTAGAATGGTGTTTTAGTTCAAGGAACTCAATCCTCTCCTGAAAGTCAGATTCAGACTGATCCGGTAAATCAAGAAGAAGAGATAGGTCTGAATGAGCCTGATCAAGAAGCAGAAGTGCAAGAAACTCCCAAATTTCCAAGGTATGTAAGACTGAACCACTCTGAAGATTAGATCATAGGTGACAAAAGCAAAGGTGTGCAAACTAGAAGGAATGTTGCTCAATATTTAGATGAATGTTGTCTGATTTCAAAGATTGAACCTAAGACAATAAATGAAGCTTGCAATGATAAAAATTGGACCAAAGCAATGGAAGAAGAGTTAATGCAAATTGAGAAGAATCACACTTGGGATCTTGTTTCTAGACCTAAAAACAAGAATGTGCTTGGAACCAAATGGGTCTTCCAGAACAAACTAAATGAAGTTGGTGAAGTAATCAGAAATAAAGCCAGATTAGTATGCAAAGGTTACTCTCAAATAGAAGGGATTGATTTTGAGGAAACCTTTGCTCCAATGGCAAGAATTGAAGCAGTCAGACTATTTCTTGCATTTGCTACCTTCAAGGATTTCAAAGTGTATCAGATGGATGTCAAATCTGCTTTCCTAAATGGTGACTTAGAAGAAGAAGTGTACATTGAACAACCAGATGGATTTCAGTTATCTGAGCATGGTGATATGGTCTACAAATTAAAGAAGACACTGTATGGTCTAAAGCAAGCCCCAAGAGCATGGTATGAGAGGCTGGACAAACATCTTTTGAAGATTGGTTTCAACAAAGGTACTACTGATAGTAACCTATATTTCAAAATTCATCATGAAAACATCTTGATTGTTGAAGTATTTGTTGATGATATCATCTTTGGAGGAAGAGACAGTATATGTAAAACCTTTGCAAATCAAATGAAAAGTGAGTTTGAAATGTCAATGCTTGGTGAAATGAATTTCTTCTTGGGTCTGCAAATTACTTAGACAAAGAAAGGAATCTTTATTTCTCAGACCAAATATGTGAAAGAATTATTGAGGAAATTTGGAATGGAAGATTCAAAGCCAATGAACACGCCCATGGCTACCAGATGTAAGTTAAGCAAAGATGATGACTCTCCTAAGATAGATCAGATAAAGTATAGATCAATGATTGGAGGATTATTGTATCTCACTCAGACTAGACCAGATATAATGCAGGTAGTTGGTCTTGTGGCGAGATTCCAGGCTAATCCCAGAGAATCTCATGTCATGGCAATCAAAAGAATTTTTAGGTACTTAAAAGGAACAGTTGAGTATGGTCTATGGTATCCTAGAGATCATAATTTTTCTCTTCATGCATATACAGATGCAGATTGGGTAGGAGATGTGGATGATAGGAAGAGTACAAGTGGAGGAGCATTCTTTTTGGGAAAAAGGTTGGTTTCTTGGTTAAGCAAGAAACAAGAGGCAATATCCTTGTCTACAACTAAAGCAGAATACATTACAGCAGCATGTAGTTGCACTCAACTTTTGTGGATGAAGCAGATGCTAAGAGATATTCAAGTAGAATATAAGGAGCCTATCACAATTTTATGTGATAATTCAAGTGCAATAAATATTTCTAAGAATCCGGTGTTGCATTCTAAGACCAAGCATATATCTATCAAATTTCACTTTCTGAGAGAGCAAGTGAACAAGGGTGAAGTCAGATTGGAGTATGTGCCCTCCAAGGATCAGCTTGCAGATATTTTTACTAAACCTCTTCCCAAGAACTCTTTTGAGTATCTCAGGGAGAAGTTAGGGGCCATGGCCCCTCTGGTGATGAACTAGGATGCACTGATGTGCATCAGTCCAGTGGATATCACAGTCATATCTTGTGATCCGGATTGATGATGGGGAGCTGCTACTCAGGGGGAGTAGCTGGTATGATTCTAATGTGTTAGAATTGCAAGTATGAGCCCTTTGCCATTGATGTCAAAGGAGGAGAGAAGACATGTGAAAAACAAGTGGTTGATGATCAAAGGGGGAGAAGTAAAGGAAGAGAAGACATGTGAAGAGTTGTTGCTGATAGGGGGAGCTGTGACAGAAAGGAGAAGTTCTTGTCTTGATGGTTTTTCACATCATATGTTGCCATCAATGACAAAGGGGGAGATTGTTGCAAGTATGAGGATAACCAGTGTTGTCATTGATGGCAACATACTCATATTGCATTAATGAGAAGGATTGAATGAGCTGTGTGCTGAGGATATTGAGGAAATTAGTCTCAATCAGGAATAGTGAAGAACAGTGATGAGAAGAAGGCAAAAGTCCTCAATAGGTTGAGGATCAGAGGATGTGGTTTAAAGGGTTTGTAGATATGAGTCTTGAGATGTTCCCGTTAAAATTTCAGAGGTCCGCATGAAGATTTGAAGAAGTTATGATCGCTCAAGTAGAACCGGTTCTGACAGGTGTTCAATGGTGAGAAATTGTCACAGATTGGTCCAGTGAGATCTAGAATTGCATTTTCTCATTCTACGGATTGGAGAGAGTGTTGAAGAAGTTTGTGTGAAGTGACAACTAGATTTGTTCATGGTTTGGAGGTCTGAAAGCACCTTTTTAATTATGACAGTGATGACAGACTATGTTCTTGAAGTTCTAGATGAAGAACATGAGAATTCCAGTAAGCTGATAAAGTTCAGATGTTCTTGATGACTCAGGAAAGGTTTTGGTGATCTTTGGATTGTTTACAATTATTATTGGTGGTCCACATTGAAGTTTGAATTTGCATTTGAAGAATAACCATAGATATTGGTGTTCTTCCTAAGACAGGCTGACCGAATGTATTACATGTCTTGCGAATGATCTTATAGGTGTTTACCGACTTAGATGATTGTTCCTAAGTCGATGCCTTGTATAAATAAGGGACTGTGAATTCATTTTGTAGTGTGTCTTGTGATGATGAGTGTGGTATAGCGAAGAGAAGTGCGAAAGGCTGAGCAAGAGTTTTTGGGCTTACATGGAACTGATCCATGCATGGTAAAGATGTCAATCTCCAGTTCAAGTTTGTAATACTTGTTACTTTGTAGACAGTGTGTCTCTTGTAGGCAGTGTGCCTCTTGTGAGTAGTGTGCTTAGGCAATGAGCCCTAATTGGCATGTGCCATCTATTTTTCTTATTCTTCTAACAGAGAATAATCCTTGGGTTAATCACCCCATGGTTTTTCCCTTGACCAGGTTTTCCACGTCAAAATCTTGGTGTCTCATGTGTTGATGTATATTTGCTCTGGTGTTTATGCTTTATGCTTTCATGAGTGATTAATTGATATGCTATTAAATAACAAAGAGGATTTAAGTGTTTGAAATAGAAGCAAGTTTTGTACAACTGATTCACCCCCCCTCTCAGTTGTGTGCCCTAGATCTAACAGAGGGACCTGCAGAAGAAGAAGAGCCACATCAAAAGACAACCAGAGTTTCCAAACAAAAAATGCAACACTATCAATCTCCTAGTATAGAACATGATGAGGAGGGGTCTGCTAATGAGGAGGGGTATAGAACATGATGTGAACAGTGAACTGCAAGCTATGACTCCTAGTAAAGGTAGACAACTGCTCAAAGAAGCAGGCGTTATGATATTCCTTAGTCTTGATTTGAATTCTGCTTTGGTATTTGATAGCTTTTTGCATAATACAGATGAAAAATATAAGCTCCCTCCTGAGGGTGTCATAAAAGTGTATATGAGTACCAAATATAACAACGATGAAAATTCACTAATGATATGGGCCTTGTACCCTCCCCATAAGAAGACAGCCATTATAGACACTGAAAAGGCTTTTGGGCATGTCATGACTTTGAAGGCAGGGGAAACTAACCCTTTGATCACTACAGACATTGGCATTAACGTTGCAAAGTTGAATAAAGCACAAGCTCAGATGCTAATCAAAGAATGAGATGCATATAAACTGAGCTGTGAGAGATTAACAAAGGAAAATGATTATTTGAAAGACATTGTTAAGAACACCTTTGGAGGGTCAGTGAAAAGATTAACTCAGGGAGAAAGTTCACAAAGCACCCAATCACCATCTATTGATTAGATAGCTCAAATCCAGATTGACACACTTGCAACAGTGCTCCAGAATAGGCATGTCAACATGATGCATTGGATGAACCAATTTTGGGATATTTATTCTAAAAATTATAAAGTGATCCAAGAACATGAGAGGCTTCACAACAGGCTGCAAGAGAAAATCCATGAGACATAGAGTAAAGATGTTTCTGACACTACAGGTACTTCTAGTGCAAAAGATCTAATTGAGTGGCACCAAAAATATTATGACCAACTTATGAATGATGCCAAAGAATGTGTTGAGGCTTCAAAAGTAGGAGTACCCATGTTATTTAGGAATGATAAAGAATTGAAGAGCAAAGATGAATGGAGTGAAGACTGTCAAAAGATATTGCATGAATCCTTAGGAGCTCTCAAGGACAAAGACTCTGCATCTAGAGAAGCCTGCAAGCATCTAGAGAAGATGGTAATGATGGATGTGATCACAAGAAATGCTATTGAATTTACTAATACACATCGCAACCAGGAGTACTTGGATCACATTGCTCAATTATACCTGTGGCTGAATAGAGCTTAAGCATCATTATCTTTATTGTTGTTATGTTAATCATGTTGATTCCCCAAAAGACATTTTAAAGAGTTATGTCTCTTCATAAGTATTTCTATATAAGTTGAACATATGATGCTGAATTATCATCAGTAGTAGGATATAATACATGAAGTTTATAATGTTTTAAAAAGACCATGTTGCAAGCATTATATTGAAGAAGTAAATTGAAGTTCTCTAATTCTGTGGTCTTATTTTGGCATCAATTGTTTGTTAAGATTATTCAATTATATGGTTGTCTCCAGTTTAGTATTTCCTTGTTATTCAAATTAATATATCAAGTATATATTTAATTTGTCAATGCTCATTTACTGTATTTGTGTGATTGGATTAATTAGTTTCCATTAGAGGAATTAAAATCCTTCTGATCAGTCATAGTAACCTGGAAGTGTTAGTTTGGATCATCAAGAAGAATCATATAATTAGGATTGCCATTCTGTCTCCAAGTTGATAATATCTGTTATTCTTGAACATTTCATTCAATTGGTTCCTTCAAGAAAGGATTAAAATTCCTTCTGGTGAATAACAAGAAATCTGATTTTATCTTTTGGATTATTAAGAAGAGTTTGTCAGTCATTTCCCTGCACGTTTATACAAGTTATAAACTAAAGTATTGTGCCAAACAGTTAGAGTTACTGCCCACTATAAGCCACTGATCTTTGTATTCCATTTGACTCTGTTTACCTAGCAAGGCACTGGTCTTATCTCAATTCATCATTTAAAAGCCCTTTATTAGTTAAGCACAGTTGTAAAATTTACCTTGATATTACTTATACAATTTATACCAATCATCTGTCAGATATTAGATATAGGATTAATGAGCAAGCTCTCATCTATTCTACACCATTTGCCACTGTAGGTAGAATCATTTACTTAGTCAAAATACTTACCCTCAATCTGCTTTAAATTTTTAGGTTTCATCTGCCTAGATATAGCGGTACCTAAAGTGCAGGGAGTCATTAACCCTATAGGTTAACTACGTCGCATTAGTTCAAAAACATTGCCAATCTGATCATAGAGTCTAGCATCCTCTTAGGATTTGCAACCTACATTTTTGAGACCTAACATGTCCAATATGGCTTCAAGTTTAATTGGTTGACTAGGTGGAAGCTCTCTTATCCAATCTTCATCATCAGCTCCTGCTACACCTGCTCCTTCACCTATAGCCATAGATCCTCTAAAAGGATAAAGATCAGCCACATTAAATATGGGTGAGATAGCCACTCCAGGAGGGAGTTCTATCTCATAAGCATTTTGTCCAAACTTAGGGACCACCTTGCAAGGCCCAATCTTCTTCATCATTAGTTTGGTGTATTTGCCCTTAGGCAACCTCTTCTTCCTCAAGTGTGCAAGCACCATGTCCCCTAGTTTGAACTGAACATCTCTCTTCTTCAAATTAGCCTTCTTCTTGTATTTCTCCACACTCTTTTGAAGAGTCTCCTTCATTTGCTGATGAATGTCAGGCATTGCCACCATAAAGTCTTCTCCTTGTGCACTTCTCTACTCCATTCCCCTTAGATCTATCAATTCATGTATCCCTCTTGGGCTCATGCCATATACAACTTCAAAAGGGCTCCTTCCAATGCTTCAGTTGAGTGAATCATTGTATGCATATTATGCTTGAGCGAGTATGAGATCCCATGATTGTCCATGTTCCTTAGTAAGGCACCTCAGCAAGTTACCCAATGACCTATTGACAACCTCAGTTTGCCCATCTGTTTGGGGATGGTAAGCTAAACTATAGGTTAAATTTGTTCCCAACATTCTCCACAAGGTCCTCCAAAAGTGACCTATGAACTTAGAGTCTCTATCAGATACAATGGTTAGAGGAAGTCCATGAATCCTTACAATCTCTTTGAAAAACAAACCAGCAATATGAGATGCATCATTAGTAGTCTTACAAGCAATGAAATGTGACATCTTACTAAACCTATCAACAACAATAAAGACACTATCATACCCTCTTTGTGTCTTGGGCAGTCCTAAAACAAAGTCCATGCTGATTGAATCCCAAGGATGGTTAGGTACTAGAAATGGTTGGTAAAGGCTTGCATTAGAACTTGATCCTTTGGCTCTTTGACCCACGCCACAACTCTCTACAAACTTCTTAACATCTACATGCATTCTTGGCCAATGGTAGAACCTCTTAAACTACTCCAAAGTCTTATCATTCCCAAAGTGTCCTAAACTTCCACAATGCTTCTATCTGATCAAATTTTCTCTCATGGAGCATCTTGGTATACACAACTGAGCACCCTTGAATAGCAACCCATCTTACAACACAAACTCTAGAAATTCACTGTGAAAAGTGTCTTGGGACTGATTACAAATAGCTAAAACATGCTTGAAATCTTCATCATCTTGATACATACCTTTTAGTGCATCAATGCCTACACTTTGAAGCTTGATCTCTTGTACCATCATAGACCTTCTACTTAGGTAATCAACAACCTTGTTTTCTTGTCCTTTCTCATCCTCTATTGTGAATGTGTAGACCTATATATACTCCATCCATTTCATGTGTCTATGGCTCAATTTATCTTGCCTGTTCAAAAAACTCAAAGCATGGTTATCTATGAAGAAAATAAACTCCTTTGGCAAGAGGTAGTGCCTCCAGTTCTTGAGGGACTGCACCATGGCATAAAGTTCAAGGTCATATGAGTACTTCCTCTTAGCTTCATTAAGTGTTTCTCTAAAAAATGCAACTAGCCTTCCATCTTGACTTAGGACTGCACCTATGGCATACCTTCTTGCTTCACATTTAATTGAGAACACCTTGTTAAAGTCAGGGAGTGTGAGGATAGGTTGTTGAGCCACCCTTGTCTTCATGTATTCAAAGGTCCTTTATGCCTCATCAGTCGATTGGAACTTAGTCTTCTTCCCTCCTTTGATAGTGTCAATGATTGGTGAACAAATGTGGCTAAAGTTCTTGATGAACTTCCTATAGAAGGAAGCCAATCCATGAAAGCTCCTAACCTTTGCTACTACTCTAGGGGTTGGCCAACTGAGTATGGTTTCTACCTTTGAAGGATCCATCTTGAGTGTACCCTTGGAGATCACAAAGCCTAGGTAGACAAGCTCTTCCTTCATAAACTCACACTTTTTGAGATTGATCATCAACTTCTTCTTCTTCAACCTCTCCAACACCATGTCTAAGTGTTGCAGGTGCTCTTCTTTTGTTTTGCTGTATACAAGGATGTCATCTAGGTATACCACCACAAATCTACCTATAAATTACTTTATGACCTCATTCATTTACCTCATGAATGTGCTTGGGGCATTTGATAACCCAAATGGCATCACTAACCATTCATATAGACCCTCATTAGTCTTGAAGGCAGTTTTCCACTCATCTCCTTCCCTTATCCTAATTTGGTGGTAACCACTCTTTAAATCTATCTTTGAAAAATAACATGTATCTCCTTAACTATCCATTAAGTCCTCCATCCAGGGTATAGGGAATCTATACCTGATTGTAATCTTATTGATTGCTCTTGAATCAGTGCATTGTCTCTACTCTCCATCCTTTTTGGGTGGTAAGACCGTGGGTACAACATAGAGGCTCAAACTCTCCCTTATAAGACCTTTGTCCAGCTATTCTTGAACCTGATTTCTGATCTCTTCATTCTATTTTTGTGTCATCTTGTATGTTGCCTTGTTTGGAAAGCTTGCACTAGGTATCAGATCAATATGATGACTCACATCCCTCATGGGAGGCAATGACTTAGGCAGATCCTTCACCACTATGTCTTCATACTTCTTCAATAGGGCCTAAACTTCCTTTGGTATCTTTTCTACATCTGCTGCTATTGTGGTTGATATAGGCTTCCCAATGATGGCATAACCAATGTCTTCTTCATGCAAACTCCTCAAAAACTCTTTCTCCTTGACCATCGTCACACTTGGTCCTTCATGAATTGCACTATCATCTTCTTGCAAGGGTGTAAGGGTGTATGACACTCCATCCTTCACAATCATGCAGGTGTTCTTCTCCCCATCATGCTTGGCCTTTCTATCAAATTTCCATGGTCGGCCTAGGAGAAAGTGACATACATCCATGGGGATGACGTCACACAATATTTTGTCTTTATAGGCACCAATATTAAACTCCACCCAAGTCTGCTCATTCACAAGCACTTGTTGACCCTTGTTGAGCCATGATACTTTGTAAGGCGTAGGGTGAGGACTCCTCTTCATTTTCAGCTTCTCTACCATTTCCAAAGACACACGATTGTTAGTAGAACCAGAATCAACAATTACCTTACATACCTTTCCTTGTGCTTTACAAGTTGTCATGAATAAGGCCTTCCTCTATGGGGACCCCTTGGTGGTTGGCACTTTGATCAATGTCCTCCTTATCATCAAGGACTCTCCTACCTCCGGGGCTTCATGTACAGAAGGTGAGTACACACTCTCTTGGTCCTCCTCTTGTACAATTTGGGTTCTCCTCTCTCCTCCATGATAACTTGCACCTTATTTGTCTAGGAATTTCCAAGCAGGGTGACCAAATTAGCCACATTGGTAGCACTTACCTGAGAAGGTATTAGACACTCTCCCTTGTCCACCAAATCTTCCTCTAGTGTTAGGTCTTCTACCTCTAAAACTGCCCCTTGACTCACTTGTTCGCTCTTGTTGTCCACTTGATTCTCCTTGCTACTTTTGGAATTGTGTTCTTTCCCCAAAAGTTACCTCTACATCTATGATTCTTTCCTCTACCCCTAGCCTGTTGTTCTTGTCTTCTTTTGATATTCTCTTCTACCTTCACTGCCAATTCTAAGCATTCTTCCACATTTCTAGGAGTGGCAAGACTTAGTTCATCTTGGATTTTGAACCTAGGCCCATTCATATACCTTGCAAGTTTTTCAATCTCATCTTCATTATGCCCTATTCTCATGCTCAATTTATGTTATTCTTTAGTGTAGGCCATTACATCCATCTATTTTTGCTTCAAATTCTATAATTTTTTGAAGGTTTGGATTGCATAGTCACCTGGTAGGAATTGACTCTTGACCTTGGACACCATCCTATCCCATGAATTGATATTTGCCTTGCCTTTCCTCATCCTCTCTATCTAAACATAGTTCCACCATGTAAGGGTCGGTCCCTTCAACTTGGTCTTTGCCAATTTGACCTTTCCTTCTTCCGGTACCTCTTTGTATTCAACGTAGTTATCTAATGCATCCATCCAATCTAACACTTCCTCATTATTCATCTTCCCATCATACATGGGTAACTCCATTTTGACATCAAGGCTCTCCCCTTTCACAGCCTTCATCACCTTTAGAAACCTTCTATCTTCTGGATCCATCTTTTCCTCATTGGATCCCTCTTGAGGGCCTTCATTCTCACTCTCATTCTCTTCTTGGTCACTCTCTTCCTTAGTGACCCTGGCTCTTCTTATGTTTCCTTCTAGGGTCATAAGTCTGTCTAGGACTCCATCTTGAGATTCATTCATCATTCTCACTTCTCTAGTGAGGATTGTATTGCTTCTAGGAGGCATCTTGCAACTACTCCTTCACACTTCAACCTTCTTATTTCCCAATCAAAACCCACACTCTGATACCAATTTGATGTAGATGGGATGTTAAACCTTCCTACCAACTAAAACCCTCACTCACCTTTCACCAAAACCAGGGTTTGTTATTACTTCCTTTATAACTTGGCTTCTAGCCTTGTAGCCCTCCAAAACGATCTGTTAGGGCATAACTTCCACATAGGGATTTTGGCAAGAGACATTGCTAGGCATGTCAGGTGTTGTCATTGATGGTAACTGAATCTATCTTACACATCTGCATTACATCTTTTGATCATATCGAAAGTCAGAATGTAGATTTGTCTAAGTTCAGATAGACAGGAATAGGGCATTTGACAGGGTTCAACACTTTGGTTTGCATTTCTCCATAGTTAATCATATTGTGTTGTAGATCTGAGGGAATGATAAGGGATGTCAGGACTACCTAAATCCAAGTCTTTAGCCTCTGATGATGAAGAGATTGAAAGTTACAAGCATCTGAGTATCAAGTTTTGGTTAGACAGTTCAGTCTAATGAAGAATAGGCTGACTTGGTGTTTGATCCCTGTGCGGATTAGAAAAAGTTGTTGGTTGAGTAATTTGTGAGATTTAGTGGTATTGGCCAACTTGTTAAGTGACTTGAATACACAGGTTTGGTTCACATTGATGTTTGTGCATGGATTCAGTCGACAGAACAGTGATCTTGAAAAAGTTTATAAGTTTTCTTGAGGCCCACTGCAGTTGATGAAATCTCATGTTGTGGATATATATAGTTGATGGGTTCTAGTATTTTGGTATGTGAGTGGGTAAATATGATGTGAGAGGTGTGAAGTGTGGCAGTAACAAGTGCAAAGCAAGGAGATCTAAGATTTGGATCATGGCAGAACAGTGAAACAGGGCAGTGAGAGATGAAGTGTGTGAAATCGGTATATTGAGCTTAACTAGAATTGTAATGTTGCATTGTTAGATGCTATTCTTAAGTTCAAACATTTTAGTGAACTCTTGTAAGTGATCTTGTAGGCAGTGAGCCTCCTTTGAATAGTGATCTCTGGGCAATGTGCCCAAAGGTGTGTGCCTTCCCATTTGTAATACTTTTAACAGAGTATAATATTTTGTGGGTTAACCCCCACCGTGGTTTTTCCCTTTACCAAGTTTCCACGTAAAAATCCTGGTGTTCATGTGTGATGATCTTGTTGTTACTTCTCTTATGCTCTTATTTCTTTCTTTTGAATGTATGTGGTAAATTTATAAAGGAACATAATAATAAGTTTTGCAGAACACTAATTCACCCCCCCTCTCAGTGTTCCTTAATTTCAACAAGGGCATCATCTCAAGGGAACAAAGGCATTTTGGAGTACCCATTTGGCTATTTGTCAACATATCCAAAATGAAAATAGATTGTTTCAAAACATGTGCCTCAAAACTGAGACTGTCTTCCTGCAACTAGGCCTAATTAGCCCACTTTTACAAAGCAACCCTATGATGTCTGCACTTTGAAACTCCCAAACCAACTCTATACCTCTCCTCACATCACAAAAGGTCTACTTCCTTCAATTTCATCAATTAAAACAACTGCTATATGACTATCATATACACATTACCCTCCTAGGCATAATACATGAGGATATTAGGCAAGGGTTTGACAAATCTCTGTACCAACTCTATTTTCCAATCCTATAACTACCAAAATCTTAAAGACTACCCTACCTACTTTCATTACACCAATTTGGAAGAAATATCACCGGTGGAATGGCCTCCTAATCCATAAATCTAACCTTCAAACCCTAAATTAGGGTTTTCAGGACTGCTTTCAGAAAAAATGTTATAACTTCCTTCAAACTCGATGAATCCTCCTCAAACCAATTGAAAAATGTATTTAACATGCCCCTCTATCACATTCAACAATTTTTAGGACATGTAAATACCGTACAAAATAGTACCACTACCTGGAATAGTAAAAATTGCCAGAAAATAATAGGAAAACAAAGTTTTTATTTACTTTTTCTCCTTCAAAACTTATCCAACCCCTATCCTCAAGGTATGTGAGGCTATTTGAACAAGTTTCATACTAACTTGAATGGTCTACAACTGACATTCAAACTATATGATCGTTTATGCTCTCTCCTAATGTATTATTTGTCAAGTTGCAAAGCAAATCTTACATTATTTGACATTATTTGACAAAACATGACTCAAAAACACTAGTCTTCATTGACCTTATTACATCCATTGGGTTACAAAAACACCTCAAACTTGTACTAAAACATCATTGACAATCACAAGGCCAAGATTGGCCATGGTGCTCCTACACCATACAACCGGGGTGAAAAAATTTCATCCGCTTGATGCAATGAGCTCTTGATCAGAGGTTCCATTCTATTTGATATCATCTTTTGACATCTAGGTAGCATCTTCATTTGGCAATCAAAGCCATTTAACCAAGTTTTTATTGTATACATTGATCCTTTTTCTCTTGACCTCCCTTGTGTCCAATATGGATTCAAGTTTCATTGGTTGACTAGGTGGAAGGTCTCTTATCGAATCTTCATCATCAACTCCTGCTACACTTGTTCCTTCACTTGTAGCCATAGATCCTCTAAAAGGATAAAGATCAACCACATTAAATATGGGTGAGATAGCCACTCTAGGAGGGAGTTCTATCTCATAAGCATTTTGTCCAAACTTATGGACCACCTTGCAAGGCCCAATCTTCTTCATCATCAATTTGGCGTATTTGCTCATAGGCAACCTCTCCCTCCTCAAGTGTGCAAGTACCATGTCCCCTATTTTGAACTGAACATCTCTCTTCTTCAAATCAGCATTCTTCTTATATTTCTCCACACTCTTTTGAATAGTCTCCTTCACTTGCTGATGAATGTCATGCATTGCCACTGCAAAGTCTTCTCCTTGTACACTTCTCTGCTCCATTCTCCTTAGATATCTAAATTCATGTATCTGTCTTGGGCTCATGCCATATACAACTTCAAAAGGGCTCCTTCTAATGCTTCGGTTGAGTGAATCATTATATCCATATTCTTCTTGAGGGAGTATGAGATCGCATGACTATCCATGTTCCTTAGTAAGGCACCTCAGCAAGTTACCCAATGACCTATTAACAACCTCAGTTTGCCCATCTGTTTGGAGATGGTAAGCTAAACTATAGGTTAAATTTGTTCCCAACATTCTCCACAAGGTCCTCCAAAAGTGACCTATGAACTTAGAGTCTCTATCAGATACAATGGTTAGAGGAAGTCCATGAATCCTTACAATCTCTTTGAAAAACAAACCAGCAATATGAGATGCATAATTAGTAGTCTTATAAGCAATGAAATGTGCCATCTTACTGAACCTATCAACAACAACAAAGATACTGTCAAACCCTCCTTGTGTCTTCAGTAGTCCTAAAACAAAGTCCATGCTAATTGACTCCTAAGGATAGTTAGGTACTAGTAATGGTTGGTAAAGGCCTGCATTGGAACTTGATCCTTTAGCTCTTTGGCCCACCCCACAACTCTCTACAAACTTCTTAACATCTACATGCATTCTTGGCCAATGGTAGAACCTCTTAACCTACTCCAAAGTCTTATCATATCCAAAGTGTCCTCCTAAACTTCCACAATGCTTCTCTCTGATCAAATTTGCTCTCATGGAGCATCTTGGTATACACAATTGAGTACCCTTGAATAGCAACCCATATTGCAACACAAACTCTAAAAATTCACTGTAAAAAGTGTCTTGGGACAGATTACAAATAGCAAAAACATCCTTGAAATCTTCATCATCTTGATACATACCTTTTAGTGCATCAATGCTTACACTTTGAAGCTTGATCTCTTGAATCATCATAGACCTTCTACTTAGGGCATCAACAACCTTGTTTTCTTATCCTTTCTTATGCTTTATTGTGAATGTGTAGGTCTGCATATACACCATCCATTTCATGTGTCCATGGATCAATTTATCTTTGCTGTTCAAAAAAACTCAAAGCATGGTTATCTGTGAAGAAAATAAACTCCCTTGGCAAGAGGTAGTGCCTCCACTTCTTGAGGGACTGCACCATGCAATAAAGTTCAAGGTCATATGAGGAGTGCTTCCTCTTAGCTTCATTAAGTTTTTCACTGAAAAATGCAACTGGCCTTCCATCTTGACTTAGGACTACACCTATGACATACCCGCTTGCATCACATTCAATTTTGAATACCTTGTTAAAGTCAGGGAGTGTGAGGATAGATTGTTGAGCCACCCTTGTCTTCAAGTATTCAAAGCTCCTTTGTGCCTCATTAGTCCATTTGAACTTAGTCTTCTTCCCTCCTTTGATAGTGTCAATGATTGGTGAACAAATGTGGCTAAAGTTATTGATGAACTTCCTATAGAAGGAAGCCAATCCACGGAAGCTCCTAACCTCTGCTACTGCTCTAGGGGTTGGCCAACTGAGTATGGATTCTACCTTTGAAGGATCCATCTTGAGTGTACCCTTGGAGATCACAAAGCCTAGGTAGACAAGCTCTTCCTTCATAAACTCACACTTCTTGAGATTGATCATCAACTTCTCTTCATTCAATCTCTTCAACACCATGTCTAAGTGTTGCAGGTGCTCTTCTTTTATTTTGTTGTATACAAGGATATCATCTAGGTATACCACCACAAATCTACTTACAAATTGCTTTAGGACCTATGACGTCAGAAATTGTCCTGCTATATGGAATGGTACAATTTCCCTCAGTTTAGATCCTCACTCTTGGTGGTCTCTCAACCTTTTCTTTTTTGGCTTTCTTGAAACCCTGATTGACTTAGTCTAGGAGCAATCTATTCACTTTTTGAGGTAACTGATTGATAAAACCCAGAAAGAGATTTGACATTAGGGTCCCTAGGACCCCCAAAAATGTAGATCTAAGCTGAAATTGGGGGCTTGGACTTGGGCGCCCATACCCTATTCCTCCCTGGTTTCACGGGATTTTGAATTTTGCGGGGTGTTGGTTCTCGCCGAGTGCCTCGAGATTCCGTTTTCAAATTCTCAGTTTTCGCGCAATATCGAGACGTTACTTCAAAATTTGAATTCCCTAAATCTTGATATAAAAAGACATTTGCAATTCATTTTATCACACACAATTCTTATGCAAGCTTGATGCCAAAACTCTGCTGCAATTGTCATTGAAGATCAGTGCCTTGTTGAAGATATTTGAAGTATTCTTTATTTGCTATCTTGGAGACAATTGATGAAGGTTAGGAATCAAGATCTTGAGTCTATCTTGCTCTTCCTAGGGTTTGTACTCCTTTTACATGATCAGGAGAAGGGTTGAAGCCTCCAACAACAAGCTTATGCTCCACAAACATTGTTGATTCACCTTCTTGTTCATGCAAGTCTTCATTTGTTTCATCTCCTTGAGGTGAAATTGTATGTATTTATTGATGCAAAGCAAGTTGTTGATCTTCCCTTGATTGAGACATCTAGGGTTTGATTTTATGCATAACACATTGTTAGGTTTGTACACACTTCTGCAAATCTTTTCCTTTGGCTATTGTTGAGGTAGAAATACCAAAGATGAGGCTTGATCGAGGCAAGCTCCTATATAGCTACAACAATTTCCTTCTTTCGTGTGTACAGATTGTGTTTCGTAGGTTCTAGCAAAAAGAAGCTATAGAAAGAAGGGTATTGCGGGTATAGTCACGATAGACTTTTAGATTTTTAGATTCTTAGACTTACAAGACATTGGTGTAGGTGCCCTAGTCCAACCAAGTGTTTTATCCAGGATCTAGGAGCCTTTTGACAGTCTCAAACACCCTGTGTAGAAGATTTTCCTATTCGGGGATTTGTGGGACATTGGGGTGGCACCCTAGTCCAAGTAGCCCTCAAATTCCTAGTACATTGTCTCTTAAACCCTTCCTCTACATTTTTGTGATCAATTTTATCAGATACTTCATCAGTTTCTGTATATTATTAGTTTGAGGCATAATTAGGGTTTTGCTTGATTGAGAATACAATACTTGATAAACTCTTGATTAGGGCCTTAGGTTCTATAACCACGTGAGCATAAAAAGGGAGGCAAAGTGATTAGAAGCTTGTCTACAAGCTCTATCCTTGTCTCCCCAATGCTTAGTGGTGGGAAATGGTAGTATTTAATCTAGTTGAACAAACTATCAATTTTCACCCTAAACATTTTTGTGAACCCGAGCTTTAAAGAATTTGCATCCTTTTAAACTTCAGGTCTGAAATAATTTGTTGTTCTAAAGCATAATTAGATTGGTAAAGCTCTTTAGTGAAATTTGCATATGTTAGATTGTGATTACATTCTTTATCTTTTCACTAAAAGAGTTGGAAATTATCATTTATTGTTGGAAATTGTATTTCATTTGCAAAGGCCATCATTGTGCATTTAAGTCTTGGGTTAAATAGAGCATGTTAGAATGTTGGATTATTTTTTGCAAGATTTTCATGCTTATAATGAGCTATTTAGTCGTGATGACTTCGATATGTTAGATGAAGCCCTTGAGGACTTTATCTCGATTGAACATTCTACTACGGCCTCAAAGTCATCACTATTTCAAAGATTGTAAATGTGATTTATGTTCCTAAATCTAAAGAAGAGATTGAAAAATTGAAAATTGTGGTTACTCTATGTGCAAATGTGGTTCAACCATCCTCTAAGCCTATGCTTGTTGTTAAAGGTCTTTCATCTTCTTCTCAATCTCCTAATCACATTTATGATTGTACAAGACAAATTGTGAAACAAAACTTACAACAAACCAATCATAATGTGGTTGCTCATGCATATAATACTCAGAATAACAAACAAAGTACACAACAAATGAATGTTTTGATATCTTTAGCAGCTTCTCAACCTATGCTTCCTTAAGCACCTTGATTAACTTATAAAGGTGGTAAAGACTATGATCTTGTAGAACATCTTTGCGCTACTCCTGCAAAGATATCTCTTTGGGAACTTATACAAACTTCACCTACTTACCATGGAATGCTACTAGTAGCTTTACAAAAGGTGATTGTTCCTCCTACTGTTAAACCAAATGATGTTGCCACTTTACTAGATTGTATGCATGCAATGAAAATAGACATTTTATTCCAACAACATGAGTTACCATCTCTCAAGGTTCAGAAGCAATATGATCCTTTGGTAATCTTTATTACGATCAACAAAACATTGGTTAAGAGAGTTATGATTGATAATGGGTCATCCCTTAATGTTTGTGGTATTGATCTATTACATAAGGTTAAAATTGATGTATCTTTCATCAAATTGGAATCATTAAGTATTTGTGGCTTTGACAATGTTGGATGACAATCCGTGGGCACTGTAACTCTACCTATACAAGTTGGACCTGTGATGGTGCCTACCTTGATTCATGTTATGCCTTGTTCTCTATCTTACAACATGATTCTGGGTAGACCTTGGATACATGAGTTAGGAGCAGTTCCTTCTACCTTACATTGTTTGATTAAGTTTATCTTTAAAGGAAAATTGCATACTATCCATTCGGATCCTAAACCAAACAATTGTTTGCAAATGGAAGTGCATAAGCATGTTGTTGGTCCTAAGATTTTAAACAATCTAAAAGCTGAATTGTCAATTCCCCTCCCCTCTAAAAACATTATGCAATAGCCCAAACAATCGAATGCATTTGTTGGTGATGATGGGGGTTCACTAGATTTTGCATTTTCCTCCATAGGAGAGTATAAACTTAAAAACCCCGTCCCCAAAACATCAAATATTGCATCGATCACATCACATGCTTCGAATGACAAACACAAGATCTCTTTGTTGACAAATAAGGATAATACTCTTAGTTATACTACTAATTATGAGACTTATGAAGCTTCACCTTCGTCTAAAGAAATGGTCTCTCTTTATGGCAGAGGATTCTGAATCCTTTACAAAAATTGTGACTATGTAGGTAATGGTTGTGGTATAAATCAACAAGGAATCAAAGTCCTGTTGATCATGATGTTGGTCATAAACAAACATAGAATAAAAGTTACACATCAACCTTTATTCATCTTGAAAGATACGATGAATTCAAAGAATTCATGATCCCAAGTCTCCGTTAATTAGTTCATAATCTACTGACGTTACTCAGTGGTTGATGTGTGTTGCTGTTAATCATTCAGGGGCCTTACGTTCTTCAGTAATTTCTGCAAAGTTCATCATTATTTCTCCAAATATCCTGCTCTATATGTCTGCTCTGCATAAATCTCCAATAATTCTACCTCTGCACTGTGAATTTAGTCAAATAATGTGCTTACAGGTTGATATTTGCATGATTTCTACCATTATTTGCAATTCTTTGCATGATATTTTCAACACTACATGCACTTTGCTCAAATATGCTAAGGATTTTTTATTATCTACGAGATGTCAGCATATTTCTCTGTTCTGCTTGTTATTTATCATGATTTGCAATTATGGAAGTGATTTCAATGAAATTAAAATGAGAAAAAGGGTTAGAGAATGAGATTCCCAAAATTACTTGACTGAGATCACTGATCCACATACAAGCTCCCATACATGCAATGAAAAGAAGGAAACTAGAATCATACTTCACCAGGACATTCCACAAATCCGCATGATCCAGTGCAAATCTTCAAAGGAAAAGTTGACAACATGTAATGAAATGAAAGCGCTTCTAGTTGAACACAGCATTCACCAGTACATATCCAGAAATCAACATGAAGATTACATAAAATTTACAATCAGGATGTAATCTGAAACTTCATATCCATTTAGTATGCTCAAGAACAGGTACATTTACAGTGATCTGAAGAAAGAACCTTGACATTTCAACAATTCAATCGTCATTAGTCTCAGCAATTCGACCTTGTATTTGATTCTACAGTAATTGGCCTTATTGTGCCAGATGTTCCAATGTATATCCTTTATGACAAGTTCTGGCCCATATATAGAACAAATGCCAGAAAACAGTTACAATGATCCAAGGATCAGGATCCTCCCAGAACAATCAATGGTCTAGATGAATAGCATGTGCTTTGCCAGTTGGCAAATGTATGGCTGGCACAAAATATTCCAGCATCTTTGATTTGATTTGGTCTCCAGCTGGCAAACAGTATATTTGATAATATCTTCCCCATTGCTCAAGGTCATGTTGCCTGCCAGTTGGCAATTTTTAGCCACTTCATACAGCTCCAACATCCTACAACAAACAGACAAGAATTAAGCATCATCATTTAATAACTAGCAGGAAAATAAACATTTACATTTTATCAGGCTATGAATGTGCAAACCTATATATATCAGGCTATGAATATTGAGCATATGAGAAAATTCGCGCAACTAAATGCCCATAGGTGGTCAAGAGGGTCCGGGTGACTATCGTTGACTGGAAAACATGCTGTCAGGCCCTAAAATAGTTTCAATATCTGATCAGGTCTAGCCAGGGTCATTTGAGCGATTTTTGATAAAAATATCGAAAATGTAATTTTTTTTGTATTTTCTACATCTTAGTAAATTGCATTTTCGGAGGCCTTCGAAGCGAAATTAGGGCTCAACATGTTCTCGGTAACTTGGCGTTAAGCCTAAGTGACTGGGAAACTCAAACTAGATAACTAGTTTATCTTTCCAATGAGTCCAAAAAGTTTAAATTCTGATAACATGGCTAGGAGTTATGACCCTGCCCAGGGGAAGATCAAAAATTTCCTTATTTTCTGAGTTTCTTTGAATTTTGCAAATAGTTTCACCTTCCAGTAGCCTTTTTTGTATTCCAAGGGTGATGGGGACCTTTCATATGATATGCAAGCCTTACATTTTTAGTTATCACATGCATAAGATCATGCATATGCAATACATGCGCTTCTGTTCACTAAATTCCATTGAATAAAACTATCAGGTCCGAGTATGCACATTAGCTAATATGAGGGATATTAACTAATATGGCTCTCTTCATAGATCAGGATATGATGATGATGTCATCATCATGGACAGGCTTCATTAAAATGTGAAAGGCTGATGTCATGGTCATACTGAAGGAATCGGGGCGTTAAGAAATATGACCCTGATAATGGGAATATCACCCTCCGAATAGTATGACATCATCGTCATGTTAGGAAATCAGGGGATGTTTGAAAATGACCCAGTGTCGAAATATCATGATGATGTCATCAGGATATCGACTTGGTTCAGCGTTATGGCACTTATGACGTCATCGTCATATTATGTGAGCAGGATCATGATCGTCCTCCTCGAGAGGAAAAACCATCCTGACAATATCGGGTGATAAACGCACCCTTAAGTCGTGCTTTATACGTCAGGAGGATATTAGAAAATATTGGGTCGCGTTGAGATGGTGATGATGACCGAAGTCATTCCTTTTCTTATTCTAAGGATATCGGGGTGATGTCATCCGAATGTTCGTTCACTATATCGTTGAGGTATGATGACATCATCGTCATGTTATGCGAATAGGATCATGTTTATGAAATATCATGCCGAGAGGTAAATGTGATGATGATGTCATCGTCATATCGTTTCTTCGTTTATCGGACTTGAATGACATCATTAGGATATTGGCTTAGGCAGATATTTCGCGGTAGGAGGATATTCAAATATCGGGTTACATTGAGAAATATGATCCTCGCGAAATGCATAAGGCCATCGATGGGTAAAGGACACTATCACTTAAAATTGACATCTGGATATTCGGACCGCATGATTTATCGGGTGATAAATTAGGTTAGGATGACCTTTGGTAACATGACTGATGTTACAAAAATATGATCTTGCTCTTGCGAATATCAGGTTTGACCAAACTTTGACCATTCATAATTTTCACACCCTAGCGAATATCAGGGTGATGCAAAAGGCAAACCTGCATGAAATTTGATGCTCCTTCTAAATATGAGGTTACTGGAATGAAATATGAAGTTTGACAAACTGACCTAATGATGATGACTTACCCAGCCTCCCATGCATGATGATCTGCATGACTTACTTTTACCAAAACCGCCAGGAAGCACAAAAACAAGCCAAGCAAAAGTTAGGCCCCTGTTTTACCAAGTCAAAATGGGGCGTGTTGTGTAACCACACAACAAGTCCCTATAGAATCCGCTTTGCAACATTACTCAAGTGGCATTAGATATAATCCTTTCAAGGAATCTAAAGCCCACAAATGCCCTACTCTAAATGTGAATACCATATCAACACTTAGTTTGATATACCCTAAGATGATTGACGCCAATTGTCCTCCAGGTTCATTTCCTTTAGATATGTTTACGACGGATGAAGCGATAATGGAATATTTATGTGCTTATGATGGTATTCCTCATTATCACCATAAACATGGCCTACCTTATTGTTTAAACAATGATGCATATTTTGGAAAGACTACTAGCATAATAACCGCTATAGTAGAGCATAATCAAGAAATTGAAGAACAATTACAATTATACAATCCCCCTAACCATAGCACTCTTCTCAACAGAAAGACTATTGATGTTGTTATGGATAAGGATAATCCTAAAAAAGTTACCCCTATTGGTGATTGTTTGGATGTGGAAGAAAAAGAAGAAATGACTAAATTATTGTGTGAATTCTCAGAATTGTTTGCCTGAAAATATTCAAACATACCTGGTATAGATCCTCAGATTGTAACACATAATATTGTGTTGAAACCAGATGTTAAGCCTATCAAACAAAAGATTCGTAAGATGAATCCTAAGATTGCTTTGTTTGTTAAAACTAAAATAGAAAAACTCTTACAAGCTAGTTTTATTCAGCTTATTGATTACTCTCCATGGATCTCAAATATTGTTTCTGTCACTAAACCGAATGGTCATATAAAAATGCGCACAGATTTTTGAGATTTAAATTTGGCATCTTTGAAAGATGATTTCCTGCTCCCTAATATTGATATGATCGTTGATTCCATAGCCAGACATGAGCTGCTACCTTTTATGGATGGATTTTTAGGATATAATCAAATCCTTATAAATCCTCTTGATTAGTATAAAATAGCCTTTATAACACCTTGGGGTACATTTTGTTGGGTAGTCATTCCATTTGGACTTAAGAATGCAGGAGCTACTTACCAACGTGTGATGACTCTTATATTTCATGACTACATGCACAATATTTTAGAAGATTATGTTGACGACATCCTAGCAAAGTTTATACATCGTAAGGATCATGTTACAAATCTTTGATAGATATTTGAGTGCATACAAAAATATAATATGTGATTGAATCCCCATAAGTGTGTTTTTGGCATGGATAGTGGAAAGTTACTGGGATTTATCATTTCAAATCAAGGTATAGAAGTTGACACGAAAAAGATAGATGAGATTGTTACAATGCCAATACCAAAGAACATATCCCAACTTTGTAGTTTGTAGGGAAAGATACAGGCCATTCGCTGATTTGTTTCACAACTCACGGATAGGACTCACCCCTTTATGCAACTACTGAAGAAAGATTCTCATTTTTAATGGAATGCTGAATGTCAAAAAACTTTCGGTGAATTAAAGGATTACTTAGCTAATCTGCCTACTTTAGAACCTGCTGTTTTTGATAAACCATTTCTATTATACATCTCAACATCCAACAATGCCCTAGCAGCTTTGTTAGCACAACATACTGTTGAAGGCAAAGAATGTGTTCTCTACTACATCATTCATACTTTGCTCGATTATGAAGTGCGATACACAATTATAGAGAAGCATTGACTAGCTTTAGTGTTTGCCACTCGAAAGCTTAGACATTACCTCTTAAATGCTGAAGTACATGTAATGGTGAAATTTGACCCTTTGAAACATCTCTTCGCAAGAATAGATTTATTGGGTCGTCTTGCTAAATGGGTTATGTTGTTAACAGAATTCAACCTCAAATTTATTTCACAAAAAGCAATTAAAGGGCAAGTGATAGCTGACTAGTTAGCTAAAGCTCCCTTGCCCTTTTCTATACAAAATGTTGATACTTTTCCTAATGAATAGATTCTAACAATCTCTACGGATGAGAAATGGGAGTTATACTTCGATGGATCAAAATGTCAAACTAGCTCTGGAGTTGGTGTTATATTAATACCTCCCATGGGTAAGCTAATTCCCTTATCTTACCATTTAGATTTCTTATGCACAAACAACATAGCTGAATACGAAGCTCTTATAGCTGGACTTCATGCAACTTTGGCTCGTAGTATCAAGAATATTACAATATACAAAGATTCTCAATTAATTGTTAAATAGATAATAGGATCATATCAAACTAAGCATGATAAGCTATCTCAATATTGTGAGTTTGCATTATCTCTCTTAAGATAGCTTGAATCATATACGATCGATACCATTCCTATGAAAGATAACCAGCATGCGAATGCAATGACAAGCACAGCTTCCCTTATATCCCCTGGTGGTTCTCCCAAGGAATTTACCTTCGTTGTTCATAATCTTAAGACACCAGTAATTGAAAGCCTTGTAGTTGCAAATTCAAAACTCTATGGTAATACATACACCGATGAATGGTTCTCCTATATATTCAACTATTTACGTGATGGAACCATCTCAGACTCAATATCTAAGAATGCCTGAATCCGTTTACGCAAACTAACAACTCGATACATTATATTATCGAATGTCTTGTATTGATGAAGTTATAATGGTGTTTTACTCTGATGTTTAAGTAATGCAGAGATTCCAATAGCTTTAGAAGAAGCTCACTCTGGTACCTGTGGAGGGCATTTTGGTGGAAAATTGTTGGTGCAAAAATTGTTACGTATGGGGTTCTATTGGAAGCACACAGAACAAGATTCCTTCACTTGTGTCAAGAGATGCCCGCAATGTCAACAACATAAACACCTCATCCATGCTCCTGCTTAAGAGCTTCGTGCCCAGGTGTCACCATGGTCATTCTCTATCTGGGGTTTGGATCTAATTGGAAAGATTTCCCTGCCCTCCTCTCAAGGACATACATTTATCATTACTGCTACTGATTATTTTACAAAATGGGTCGAAGAGATCCCTTTGTGATCCACGATCGCCAATGTAATCTATCGATTCATACAGGATAACATAATTTCTCAATTTGGAATACCTTCCTCCTTAGTGTCAGACAATGGTATGCCATTCAAGAACAAGGATGTAAAAAAGTTCCTCGAAAAATATCATATACAACATTGCTTCTCTACGACTTATTACCCTTAATCAAATGGCCAAGAAGAAGCTTCAAACAAAGTTATTGGACAGATTCTAAGGAAAACTGTTAATAAACATCAAAAAGATTGGCATACACAATTATCCTATGCACTATGGGCTTACAAAAAAGTATTTGAATAGCTACGGGTAACACACCATATAATCTTGTCTATGGCATAGACACGATAATGCCCTTGGAGTTAGAAATTCCTTCTTTGCAAATTTCCCTAAGAGACATCATGGATGATGACATAGAATGAGAGAAAAGATTACAGGAACTTGAGATGCTTGATGAAAGATGTGTTAACGCTCTTGATCATCTCAAGGCTTATCAAAAAGGAATACAATGAGCCTATAATGTGCAAGTCATACAACATTCATTTAATGTTGGGGACTTGGTTCTTTATGAAAATTAACACAATGTAAATGCACTACCTAGTGAAAAAGGTTAAGTTTAGCCCCAACTAGCTTGGACCATATATCATCACTGAAGCCTTTGGATCCGGAGCGTATAAATTAGTCGATGAACAAGGTATTCCTCTTAAAGAACCTATTAATGCAGCACACCTCAAAAGGTTTTGTGCTTGAGATCTGATGTTAAATGTTCATAAGCTAATTTAACACATAGATTAGTTTTCAATTTCAACAAGATAGTACCATTTTGTCTTAATTCATTTAGCATTATATCTTTGTTTAGTTGATCATTGTTGTATCGTGTTTAAGTAATAACTGCTTAGATAACTTTTTATTAACTAAATGTAGCGTGGAAGTTAAAGTTTTGTGTAAAATAATTAATCATTGTGCCTGTTACTACATGTTCTTTTTAGAATTGTTAGTATATCACAATAGCATTAATTACAGCCTTTAGACATCATCACTAGTGGCATTTTTTCAAAAAACACATGTGATAGATCAAAAGCCATTACACATAGATAAAAAGAAATAAACATCATAATATAAATATCTCAGTTTCATGTATACATCCGAGTTGACTATCCCTCAAAACAAAATAGGATGTCATCGTGCCTAAAGTCTAGGAATCACGTAGCAGAGCCTCAATCGCCAGTACCCTTAGGCCCTCGTGGTGTGCGAGTGACAAAAGCCTGACCATGCGTGGCTACGAATCGCAAATGACTCCTAGAGATGCTTCACAATTGTAACCCCCTGATCTCACCTCTCATCTCTATCATCTGCTCATGTGCCTCCTGCTACATCCTCTGGTACCGGTCTCTCTCGGCCTGAACCCTGTCTCTGTCAGTTCTTGCCTGCTAGACCTCCCATAGTAGGAACTCACTGACATCTGGCTCTCCCTCTGATGTAGGAACCACTACTGTCTACTCTCGTTGTGCCCTGAGCTCAACCTCGGCATGCTTAGCTCTCTATCAAAACTCCTCTCTCTCATGCAGACTACTCTAGCATGGCCTCTGTAGTAGTCCTATATCTGACGACAAGCATAAATAACTCAACATGCCGCCTAGCAGATGACTGAGGCAAGAGATCTGCCTGCACCTGCTGCTCTGAGGCATCTGTCGATAATATGTCTCCTATGACACAACTCACAAAGTCTCTCCATGCATTGGTCCCAACTGCAAAATAGAGAATGAGATAGATGTTAGACTCCATATAAAAACCATAAATAATAAACTATACCAAAACATAAAACAATAAATCTAATCTTACCTAGATCTCCATCTCACCAGGATGGATCACGGATCGCTGATGGTGTGATGAGATGTGTTGTCTAATCTATAGCTGGGGACATAGGCCTACTACTCTCCCGTCACTCTGTTTGACTAGGCCTCACATCATTTGCAGGAATAGGACCACAAGCCTTGGACCGCGGTCTCGACTCGGTCTCCTCGTTCGTGTCTGCGTCCTGCTGGCTTTGTCACGATCTTGCTCTGAAGACATACTATGATGGGACCTCCTCAGACTCATCCTCGTCCTCCTCCATACCCTCCTTGAGATCATAGTATCTCACAAAGTCAGTGACGTCATCCTCCACCCTTGTGTCACTAGTGTGACCAACCCAAGGTCGAGCATCTCTTGTAGGATGCCTAGGTGGAACGATAAGTGCAAGCCATGTTGTGTGCCACCAAGTCTGATATGCTTGGGTACACCTGACATCATCTGTGCCTAATATTGGCTCTACATCCTCAGGACCCTCGTCATTGCTAAGTGGTATGTTTGCTATAGTCAGTGGGTTTTATCTGCATGTGCATAGCTCGAACGAACTGCAAGAACATCCTGTACTTGTCCGAACTATCATGCCACCCTGTCATAGTAGAACCAAGACACAGTGTGATCAAGGTGACCAACCATCAGTTGATTCCTCTACATCTAAGCTAATTTCCTCTGCTCTCCAGGCCATTTGATGAAGCTACAATACGGTCTCCAGATGATGTCACCAGGCTGCAATCTGTCAAATACCACTCTCTAGTATAATAGATTGTTGTGCCTCCAACACCTAACTAGTGGGTAGGCATAGACACACAGATGGGTGAATGTTGCCTCTATAGGAAAACCCATCGGTCATGTGTACATAATGTGCTCAAAGGCCCAAACTTGTAACAATGTGTACACTAGCAAACTCCACATCTCGTAGTGGACATATCACCCTAAGTCGCGATATAGGTGCGCAAGCATACTGCGCCCCCATGCGTAGATAGTCTGATATGTCTCCATCGCTCTGATAGTATGAACGAGACCCCCATGAAGGTGAGTGCCCTATCCATCTAGTGCAATGGCTAGTGCAACTATGACAATCATGATCCTCCATAGTAAGAGAATGTCTCTACATCCTTGCTCTAGCAACCAGAGCTGAATATGTCATCGCTCTACCTGTGACATAGTGCGACCCAAGCAATACAACTGACTCTCGTGAGTATACTCCTCTAAGAAATGCCCGACAACTCACTGTCTCTCCACAGATTGGCAGTCGAAGGATCTTGAATATATCCTCCAGTGTGATGGTAATCTCGCTAGTCAGTAAATGGAATGTTGAGGTATCTACATCCCACCTCTCCATCAATGCCATAAGCATCACACAGTGGAATCTAATTGTGAGCATCTCAAATACCCACCACAGGCCCACCATTTGTAAGTGCTCTCTCTTTGTGGCCGTCAAAGCGCTAGTGCACTCTCGCAAAAGTGCCATAAGACAACCACCTATGTGCTCACACATATCAGGTACATGCTGCAGATCGAAGAGCAAGCAAGAGTATCAGAATGCTCGCTGGAAACCAAAATAACTTATCAAGAACTGAATAGAATGCATGTGCCTAGGACCTGTGTCCTCTGTGGACTAGGGCATGCCAGGGAGACTAGGGCACCCCAGAGGGACACTAGTGCCTCGGTGGGACTAGAGTGCCCTAGAGAGACTCTGGCACCCTAGGTAGACCCAGGCGCCCCTGTTTGGGAACCCTATCCACCTTCCCCTCTTGGCATAGATATTGATAAATGTGAAAGCAAAATATGATGAAAGACAATAGAAGGATGGAATCAGGACCCTACCTTAGCCTCAAAGCTTCTCTCTACCACTCGGGCTCAGAGCATCTCCACTCGTGGTGGATGGTATAGACGTCAGCTCGACATGGTCGCTTTCTTGTTCTCCTTCTCTCTCCCTCTGCAATAACAAGAAACAAGAATGAGTTAAGTGATAAGTGACAACTCCTTTTACATAAAGTAAGTGAGTGAGAAATGCTATCCCTAACTAGGTGCAAAAGTGTGCTCTTTCACTCTTGGGCCCTTTTCTTGAGTTGTCGAACTTCGATCTCCATGCTGTTTGTTGCATTGGAATCTTGGTTCCACTCTCTTTCCTACCCAATGTGTTGTGTTTGAGCGTTGTTTCTTCAAATGACCCTCATAACACATTTACCTTGAAATTGACACGTGTGGATATCTCCTTGTTTCTCCTCTCAGACTAAGCAAGCAGAAACAAGGGGGGGTATATATCTCCCTCAATTTCCTCCCTTGCCATGTTTCTCAACCCCCTTAGCATTTTGATACTGACTCATTGGTGGTGGTTACAGGTCGATTCAATTTTTTTTATCTGACAAGTGTTCCTTTACAGGATGCGGTCCCTAACTTTGTGGTCTTGTAGGATTGCAGAACTGGGGGCTTCTTCCTGTTCATTTACAATGCCTCAACTTCCTCTATAGTATCCTTTTGGGGTATCCTTTTCATGATTGATGTATTTACTTTCCTTTAGTTGCAAATGCACGTAGTGTCATATGGCCACTAAAGTGGGGGCTAAATGTAACGTCAGAAATTGTCCTCTTGTATGGAATGGTACAATTTCCCTCGGTTTAGCTCCTCACTCTTGGTGGTCTCTCAACCTTTTCTTTTTCGGCCTTCCTAAAACCCTGATTGACTTAGTCTGGGAGCAATCTATTCACTTTTTGAGGTAACTAATTGATAAAACCTAGAAAGAGATTTGAGATTAGGGTCCCTAGGACCCCCAAAAATGCAGATCTGAGCTGAAATTGGGGGCTTGGACTTAGGCACCCATGCCTTAGTCCTCCCCGGTTTCACGGGATTTTAAATTTTGGTAGGGTGTCGATTCCCGCCGAGTGCCTCGAGATTTCATTTTCAAATTCTTAGTTTTCGCACGATATCGAGACGTTACTTCAAAATTTGAATTCCCTAAAGCTTGGTATAAAAAGACATTTGCAATTCATTTTATCACACACAATTCTTATGCAAGCTTGATGCCAAAACTCTACTGCAATTGCCATTGAAGATCAGTGCCTTGTTGAAGCTATTCAAAGTATTCTTTATTTTCTATCTTGGAGACAATAGATGAAGGTTAGGAATCAAGATCTTGAGTCTATCTTGCTCTTCCTAGGGTTTGTACACCTTTTGCATGATCAGGAGAAGGGTTGAAGCCTCCAACAACAAGCTTGGAGATCCTCTGTGGACATTGCTAATTCACCTTCTTGTTCATGCAAGTCTTCATTTGTTTCATCTCCTTGAGATGAAGTTGTATGTATTTATTGATGCAAAGCAAGTTGTTGATCTTCCCTTGATTGAAACATCTAGGGTTTCATTTTATGCATAACACATTGTTAGGTTTGCACACACTTCTGCAAATCTTTTCCTTTGGCTATTGTTGAGGTAGAAATACTGAAGACGGGGCTTGACTGAGGCAAGCTCCTATATACCTGCAACAATTTCCTTCTTTCATGTGTACAGATCATGTTTCACAGGTTTTGACAAAAAGAAGCTACAGAAAGAAGGGTATTGTGGGTATAGTCACGACAAACTTTCAAATTTTTAGATTCTGAGACTTGCAAGACATTGGTGTGGGCACCCTAGTCGAACCAGGTGTTTTATCCAGGATCTGGGAGCCTTTTGATAGTCTCAGACACCCTGTACAGAAGATTTTCCTATTCAAGGATTTGCAGACATTGGGGAGGGTGCCCTAGTCCAGGTAGCCCTCAAATTCATGGTACACTATCTCTAAAACCCTCCTCTACACTTCTGTGATCATTTTTCTTAGATATTTCATTAGTTTCTGTATATTATTAATTTGAGGCATAATTAGGGTTTTGCTTGATTGAGAATACAATACTTGATAAAATCTTGATTAGGGCCTTAGGTTCTATAACCACGTGAGCATAAAAAGGGGGCAAAGTGATTAGAAGCTTTTCTACAAGCTCGATCCTTGTCTCCCCAATGCTTAGTGGTGGGAAATGGTAGTATTTAACCTAGTTGAACAAACTATCAATTTTCACCCTAAATAGGACCTCATTCATTAACTTCATGAATGTGATTAGGGAATTTGATAACCTAAATAGGATCACTAACCATTCATATAGACCCTTATTAGTCTTGAAGGCTATTTTCCACTCATCTCCTTCCCTTATCCTAATTTGGTGGTAACCACTCTTTAAATGTATCTTTGAAAAATAACATGCATCTCCTAAACTATCCATTAAGTCCTCCATCCAGGGTATAGGGAATTTATACCTAATTGTAATCTTATTGATTGCTCTGGAATCAATGCATAGTCTCCACTCTCTGTTATTTTTGGGTGCTAAGACCATGGGTACAACACAGGGGCTTAAACTTTCCCTTATAAGACTTTGGTCCATCAATTCTTGAACCTGATTTCTGATCTCTTCATTTTTTTTTGGTGTCATCTTGTATGCTGCCTTGTTTGGCAAGCTTGCACCGGGTATTAGATCAATATGATGACTCACATCCCTCATGGGAGGCAATGAATTAGGGAGCTCCTTCACCACTATGTCTTCATACTTGTCCAATAGGGCTTAAACTTCCTTTGGTATCTTTTCTACATCTACTACTGCTGTGGTTGATATAGGCTTCCCAATGATGGCATAACCAATGTCCCCTTCATGCAAACTCCTCAAAAACTCTTTCTCCTTAACCACCATCACACTTGGTCCTTCATGAACTGCACTATCATCTTCTTATAGGAGTGTAAGGGTGTATGACACTCCATCCTTCACAATCATGTAGGTGTTCTTCTCCCCATCATGCTTGGCCTTTCTGTCAAATTTCCATTTCTGGCCTAGGAGCAAGTGGCATACATCCATGGGGATGATGTCACACAAGATTTTGTCTTTGTACACACCAATATTAAACTCCACCCAAGTCTACTCATTCAAAAGAACTTGTTGACCCTTGTTGAGCCATGATACTTTGTAAGGTGTAGGGTGAGGACTCCTCTTCATTTTCATCTTCTCTACCATTTCCAAAGACACAAGATTGTTAGTAGAACCAAAATCAACAATCACCTTACATACCTTTCCTTGTGCTTTACAAGTTGTATTGAATAAGGCCTTCCTCTATGGGGGCTCCTTGGTGGTTGGCACTTTGATCAATGTCCTCCTTATCATTAGGGACTCTCCTACCTCTGGAGCTACATGTACAAAAGGTGAGTTCACACTCTCTTGGTCCTCTTGTAGCACAATTTGGGTTCTCCTCTCTCCTCCATGAGAACTTGCATCGTGTTTGTCAGGGCATTTCCAAGTAGGGTTACCAAATTGGCCACATTGGTAGAACTTACCTAAGAAGGTATTAGACCCTCTCCCTTATCCACCGAATCTTCCTCTAGTATTAGGCCTTCTACCTCTAAAACTGCCCCTTGACTCACTTGTTCACTCTTGTTGTCCATTTGATTCTCCTTGCTACTTTTGGAATTTTGTTCTTCCCCCAAAGTTACCTCTACCTCTATAATTCTTTCCTCTGCCCCTAGCTTGTTGTTCTTGTCTTCTTTTGATCTTCTCTTCTGCCCTCACTACCAATTGGAAGCATTCTTCCACATTTCTAGGAGTAGCAAGACTTAGTTCATCTTGGATATTGAAACTAAGCCCATTCATATACCTTCCAAGTTTTTCAATCTCATCTTCATTATGCCCTGTTCTCATGCTCAATTTATGGAATTTTTCAGTGTAGGCCATTACATCCATCTCTTTTTTCTTCAAAATCTACAACTTTCTAAAGGTTTGGATTGCATAGTCACCTAGTAGGAATTGACTCTTCACATTGGACACCATCCTATTCCATGAATTGATCTTTGCCTCACCTTTCCTCATCCTCTCTATCTGAACATAGTTCCACCATGTAAGGGCTAGTCCCTTCAACTTGGTCTTTGCCAATTTGACCTTTCCTTCTTCCGGTACCTCTTTGTATTCAAAGTTGTTATCTAAGGAATCTATCCAATCTAGCACTTCCTCATTATTCATCTTCCCATCATACATGGGTAACTCCATTTTGACATCAAGGCTCTCCCCTTTCATAGCCTTCAGGACCATCAGAAACCTTATATCTTCTGGATCCATCTCTTCCTCATTGGATCTCTCTTGAGGGCCTTCATTCTCACCCTCATTCTCTTCTTGGTCACTCTCTTCCTCAGTAACCCTGCCTCTTCTTAGGTTTGCTTCTAGGGCTGCAAGTCTGGCTAGGACTCCATCTTGAGATTCCTTTATCATTCTAACTTCTCTAGTGAGGACTGTATTATTTCTAGGAGGCATCTTGCAACTACTCCTTCTTCACACTTCAACCCTCTTCTTCTTTCCCAATTAGACCCACTCTCTGATACCACTTTGATGTAGAGGAGATGTTAAGCCTTCCTACCAACTCAAACCCTCACTCACCTTTCACCAAAACTAGGGTTTGTTAGTACTTCCTTTGTAACTTGGCTTCTAGCCTTATAGCCCTCCAAAATGGTTTGTAAGGGCATACATTCCACATAGGGCATCATCTCAAGGGAACAAAGGAATTTCAAAGTACCCATTTGGTTTTTTGTCAACATATTCCAAAATGAAGATAGGTTGTTTCAGAACATGTGTCTCAAAATTGAGACTGTCTTCCTGCAACTAGGCTTAATTATGCCACTTTTACAAAGCAATGCTATGATGTCTGCACTTTGAAACTCCCAAATGAACTCTAGACATCTCCTCACATCAAAAAAGGTCTACTTCCATCAATTTAATCAATTAAAACAACTCCTATATGACTATCCTATACACACTACTCTCCTAGGCCTAATACATGAGGATATTAGGCAAGGGTTTGACAAATCTCTATACCAACTCTATTTTCCAATCCTAAAACTACCAAAATCTTAAATAATACCCTACCTACTTCCATTCCACTGATTTTGAAGAAATATCACCAGTGGAATGGCCTCCTAATCCATAAATCTAACCTTCAAACCCTAAATCAGGATTTTTAGGACTGCTTTTAGAAAAAATGTGATAACTTCCGTCAAACTCAATGAATCCTCCTCAAACCAATTGTAAAATGTAGTTAAATTTCCCCTCTATCACATTCAACAATTTTTAGGACACCAAAATACCATACAGAATAGTACCACAGCCTAGAATAGTAAAAATTGATAGAAAATAACAAGAAAACAAAGTTTTTATTTAGATTTCTCCTTCAAAACTTCTCCAACCCCTGTCCTTGGGGTATGTGAGGCTATTTGAACATGATTCAAACTAACTTCAATGGTCTAGAACTGACATTCAAAGTATATGACCATTTATTCTCTCTCCTAATGCATTATTTGTCAAGTTGCAAAGCAACTCTTACATTATTTGACAAAACATGACTCAAAAACATAAGGACTGGTCTTCATTGACCTTATTACATCCATTGGGTGACAAAAACACCTCAAAATTGTACTAAAACATCATTTGACAATCACAAGGCCACGATTGGCCATGGTGCTCCTACACCAGGCCCCCTCACAGATCGGCTGAGAATATAATGCATGGATCAAAAGATCCCGCAAGGTTGCAAGGTGAGAACACATGCAAAGAACATGTTTAGTTAGTTATTGAATTCTATCTTGGTGAGACTTGGCGGATGGCATGGTGAGGGAGTTTTTGGTTTTTTTGGTTGGTAAAAGACATTGGGGAAGAAGTGTGTGTGCGGGGGTTGTGAATACCGAGAAGGATATCTTCTTTTCGTAGAGATCTATAGATAGTTTTAACCACAAGAGAAGGCAAGGAAGCTCGAGATAAATTCTTATTACTGTGTTATAAATACAAGTATGAATACCTTAGAGCTCTTGGCTAATATATTTAATGGTCTTCAATACTATTTTAAATCCTTTGTTATGAAGAACATAGACAATGTAGTCTCAAGAGAACTAGTCGTGCATGCTTACGACATGTTGAGTTGTGACTGTATATTTACATGTACATCTTGATGATTGTCTCTGGTTGTCAAAGGTTCTTAAAGTCTCATTGAAATATAATTGATGATAATTTGAAAGCTACTATTCTTTAGTGGCACTCAACCATCTTGAGGTTGTAAAACCTTCATGGGAATGCATGCATGAGCACTCGTGAGATATGGTTTTTCCTATGAGTCATGCATCTTTTAATGATGTCTTCTTTTATTTGATTACCAGTTGATAATACTTACAAACTTGTATATACTAATGAGCCCAATAGGGCAATAATCTTTAATGAATGACTGGTCGATGGTATCGGCTTGTGGGATATACACCACGGACTAGTCCTTACCATTATAACTATGGTCGCAACCATGATTAATTTGAAGACAGTAAGCTAGAGATAATACTGAGTCGTGTTGTTGCACTTGGTACCTTATTTTGCCAATTATATAGTAAATAATGATAGAACTCAAATGGTTGTTTATATTATGTACATTGTGATCATAATGACTCTTCGAGGAGAGTAATAGGGTATTATTCATATACTATTATAGTATGGCTTTCTTGGCAGCCATGACTTCAGTGTTATTCTCAATAAGAAGTAGATTCTTGAAATGTTCTTTGGTATAAGAACCTATCCTAGTCACTTTAGGAACCAGTGATATTATATGAGATGAATGTTGACTTTGTGAATGGAAGTTATTTTTATATTTGGTTTTAAGAAAGTTTCTTTAGGAAAGACTTAGAAAGGGATCAACTCTATGAGTCTTTATGAGCCTTTCAAAGATATTATAAATTGAGCCTTTCATATATATTATGAACTAATTCTAACCTTGACAATAGGTAAACAAAGTAAACACTGACCGAGTAGAGTAAGTGTTGAAATCAAGAATGTACTTATTTCTTCAAGAAATTTAGGATAGTGTGATGTAGAGTAACTAGCTCCATAATGTCTAAGAAACCAAGAATCCTAAGTATGGGTTTTCAAGATAATAATCGAATTTCCAAGGATTGGACTAAGATATATTGAAACCTAATTATACTAGACCAAGAATGGTTAATTTTGGTTATGATTTGGAAGGGCAACAAGGTGATGAGGAGTCACAAGTTATTTGTTACAAAAGTAACCCATTTAGTCATAATCAACCTTGGATGGGAGTCGAGCGTCCTGATACGGATGATGAATCCAATTGATCCCACTTATACTAGACCTAGAGAGAAAGGTCAATTTGAACTTACTGTAGGGCATGATAGCTTATAAGTCAAGTCAGGGTGGTGGACATATGACAATGTTCATTGTGTAACATATATGTATGTAAATCTTTGGCCAAAGTAATGCATCTATCTCTGCATACATTGTTGGTCCATAGTGCTCTAGATGGCTTAATATCTCCAGAAGTGTCATACATGGTTAGAGTGGATCTATAGTTGTGTGACCGTGAGACATTAGGAAGGACACAACACCAGATACTCAGATGGCTAATCTAATGGTTCCTAATATCTAACCTTTCTGTGAAGGGTAGGGTCACTTCCTATTAGGAAGTTGAGCAGGGTATTGTAGGTCTGTGTTTGGAGGAAAAGCACCAGGATGATGCTCTCCTTCCCAAGCATGAGACAAGACAAGGCTTATGGAGATAGATGTCATTTGTTCTAGATACAATGTTTTTCATTTTATGACCTATTGGTCAATTGTAATGTATAATTTGATTTATGGTGCCTTGGGTATAACTTGTACAAGTATGGTGATGGTCACTCACTAAGGATATGTAAATGATTATTATTTGTAAGCTTTGTTATATTCTATTTAGAATAACATGCTTAGTTGATGAAACGATAATGAATCATTACGGTTAAATTTTGATTTGGAATTATCATATTGAAAATTAAATCTCTTGATTAAAATGCATGTTTATGTTAAATCTTGAGCATTATGGAAAGTGATGTTACAATACTGAGAGGGGGGTGAATCAGTATCTAAACAATCTTCAATTCTAACAACTTCAACTTATCCAGAGTAGATTAAAACTTAAGCATCACAACATTAACATGGACACGAAAAATTAACACAATACATATCAACACATAACACTAGATATACATGGAAAACCCTAGAAGGGAAAAACCATGGTGAGGATTAACTCACAATATATGAAGCTCAAATAACAACTTTGTTTTAGGGCTACAACCCAAAGAAGCTACTACTCCCTAAAGAACTTTGGTTTAGGGTCACTCCCACGGAAGCTACTACTCCCTGAAGACTTTGTTTTAGGGTCACTCCCAAGGAAGCTACTACTCACTGAATTGAGAACACACTCACAAAAGATTACAATATGACAATCCTTCTACTGTCTGAAAACTAACATTGAAACTCACACTTTTGATGATTGCACTTCTATTTTTTCACTCTTTCTTCTGGCGATCTAAGTAGCTAGGCACACTCTACACTTGATCAGTGTCACAAATATGGCTTCAAGAAGAATTTGGACAACATCAACAACTTCTAGTCTTTCTCCTTTAGTAGCACATCAATAATGCATTTATTTTGCCTTTTATTTGCTTGTGAACTTTTTCAATCAACTTGCAATCATACCTATCCTCACTCAATTTGATTCACTATTTATACATGATATTACATTGATTACATTTCTTGTCAGCCAGATACATCATGAAAAATGCATTTACAAGTCAGCCAGACAACACACAATATGAAACATGTAGAAGATAGGTCCTAAGTGAAACCACATGTTACACTAGTAGAAGATTCATGCCTTGCGGACACCAACACTTGATTAACTAGGTCTAAAACATCATTCACAACTTCAAACACCAAGGAATTACATCCACACACTCCACTCATTTGGAAATAGGATAGCATTAAGCAAAACACATGAAGACTTGAAGTATAACGACTTGAAAACCTTTTTGCAGTACTGGAAATGAGAAAGATCTTCATGAAACTTTTCTATATGAGTCCACATGACTCATAAAACATCCCCAAACACTCCTTTGCCACCACACATTAAAGAATTATGCTGCAAAACTTCAATCTTGAACTCTAGGAACAATATGTCATCTAGAACACACTCAACATGCTGTCATTTGAAAAACTGAGTTGCGGACCACCAATAACCTTGAAACTGCAAGGAATCATGTAATACACATCCATAAACATGTCTTCAAAACCACAAGGGAAATCATTCATTTCCGGAAGAATGCAGAGCATCCCAATAGTCCTTCAATACTAGCATACTCTCCCAGAACACATAATGGTACTCTATCATGTATAACTTTCATAGTGGAAGGACAAATGATATAAAAACTTGGAATTATCACCTTCACTACATCTTGGACACAATTCCAAAACCGCATGGCCATATCTGCAAATGTGGAGAAATGTGGAGCATTCCATTGTCTTGTATAGAACATCAGAAGTGACATTGTCTTCAAACAATCAACAATGAAACACTCTTCCAGTAATGCAATCATCATAGAACTTGGATCATACATACTATAGGACATTAATAGCATCAACAACACATTTGATCATATTTGGGCTTCTAATTCCCATCTTAATATGAACTATATCTTCTCTCTTTTCTTATTGGATGGGACATGATAGCCAATCATGAATTGTATCATCTTCTCTTGTTGGATGGGACATGACATCCAACCATGAACTATATCTTCTTCTCTTGTTCTTCTTCTCATTGTATCTTCTTCTCCTTCTTTTCTTCTCTTGTTGAATGGTACATGACATCCAACCATGAACACCATCACACCAACATGATAGTGGTGACATCAATGACAACCTAGTGATAATGTTGACATCAATGACAACCCTAGGAACCATATGTGTAACACAACATATACTACAACTATCAATATCATGTCTCCTTCTTCCTTGATGTAAAGGTTTCTATTTGTAGTACCTTTATTGAAGCCTTGCTAAAGTAAGTACTTGTCCAACCTAGCATACCAAGCTCTAGGTGCTTGCTTAAGACCATATAGAGCTTTCTTGAGTCTACACACCATGTTTGGATCTTCTGATATTTGGAAACCATCTAGTTGTTCGATATAAACCTCTTCCTCTAGGTCACCAATAATAAATGTTGACTTAACATCCATTTGATATACCTTGAAGTTCTTATGAGCAGCAAGAGCAAGGAACATTCTGATTGCCTCCATCCTTGCTACCAGAGAAAAGTCTCCTCAAATTTAATACCTTCAACTTGTGTGTATCCTTTGCATACCAATCTTGCCTTGTTCCTTACAACTTCACGTTCTTTATTTAGTTTGTCCCAGAACACCCATTTTGTTCCTACAACATTCTTATTTGCTAGTCTGGGAACCAATTCCCATGTTTGATTCTTTTCAATTAGATCCAATTGTTCTTCCATGGCTTTTATCCATCCATCATCCTTGCTAGGATCAACAAAGTTTTTGGGTTCCACCTTTGATAAAAAACACAAGTTTACTTGCTCACATACTTTTTCAAAACTTCTCCTGGCAAACACACCCTTATTCTTGTGTCCAATGATCTAATCTTCTGAGTGATTCTTTTTAACATACTTTGTTGGATTCTTAGGAATCTTCTCTAGTTCTTGTTCCTTTTCTTCTTTCACTTCTTCATCTACAATGCATGGAAAGATATTAGATTCATAGTCCTCTAATTCATGTTAGATCTGATACAGGTCTTCATCTACCCTGACATTTGTGCTTTCAATCATCTTTCCCAACCTCTTGTTGTAACATCTACAATCCTTACTTCTTGTTGAGTAGACAAGAAAGATTCTTTCATCACTTCTTGAATCAAACTTTCCTAGGTCCTCTTCATCTCTTTTGATATAGCATTTGCTGCCAAAGTTACTAAAGTATTTGACTTTGGGAGGTCTTCCATACCATAGCTCATAAGGGGTCTTAGTGTTGTTGATCCTCAATTGCACTCTGTTAATTAGATAGATAGTAGTATGAACTGCATCCATCCAGTACATATCAAATAGATCTACATCTTTCAACATTGCCCTAGACATCTCTTGCACTTTCATATTCTTTCTTTCCACTACTCCATTTTGCTTAGGGGTCCTAGGAGATGACAGATGTCTCCTAATACCATTATCTTCACAAAACTTTTCAAATTCATTTGAAGTAAACTTGCCTCTTCTATCAGACCTCAAACATTTAATCTTGGCATCAACTTCATTCTCAATGATAGCTTTGAATGCTTTAAATTTATCAAGGGCATCTAATGTTTCTCTTAAGAAAGTAACCCAAGTCATTCTAGAATAATCATCAATAAGCAACATGAAATACCTCTCACATTGTTGACTCTTTACTCTTGTAGGGCCACATAGATCAGTGTGAATCAACTCCAATGGATTTGAAGAAGAGTTCTCCTTTCTTTTGAAGTTTGTCTTTGTTTTCTTTCCCATTTGAAATTCCATGCATACCGCATTTGTAGTCTTGATTATCAATGGCATATCTCTCATTGCATGAGTAGAACTGATCTTTACCATATTATCAAAAGTGTTGTGTCCCATTCTCTTGTGCCACAACCAACACTCACTGGATTAAGCCAACAAACATGTTCTTCCATTAACATCCTTCAGATGATAGATGTCACCATATGTCTTGGTACCTTCTACAACTAGTTTTCTAGACCCTACCTTCCTGATTTCATAGCCATTGGCATGAAAGGTGAGATTATACCCCTTGCTACAAATCTAACTAACACTGAGAAGATTGTGTTTTAGTCCTTTGACATAGAGAACATCCTTAGTCCTATTCTTCCCATCAATAGTTATAGCACCTTTACCACATATCTGTGCTGACTCATCACCTACAAACCGGACAGCACCACCATCCCACTTCTCAAGGCTGATAAACTTCTCCTTGTCACCAGTCATATGATTTGAGCATCCACTGTTAATTATCTAAGCTTTAGATTCTTCTCTTGCATGAAAGGTAGTCCATACAACCATTGATCTTTCATTGTTTTAATTTGTTTGCAAGGTATCAGTCTTCTCACATGTTCTAGCATCATTGTTTTTATTACCAACACTTAGGGCCATGAACAATGTTTCATCATTTGAATCATCATGGTCCTCATCTTCTGAAGAAGAATTTCTTTTTATTGAATACAAACTTCTCTTGAACTTGTCTCTTCTGTTACGATCCCTTGATTATCTGAAAGGACATTTAGAAGCAAAATGACCAACCTTTCCACAATTGAAGCATTTAAAGGGTAAATTACCTTTGTTTTTGCCAGTGCCTTTCTTCAATCTTCTCACAAAATTTGCTTCAACTTCATCAAAGCTTTTATCTTCATTAGGAACTTCTTTTGTCTTCATACTGGTTTTGAAAGAAGCTTCTTTCTTTGGAGCATCACTGCCAAACTCTCTCATTTCAAAGATAGTAAGGGAACCAAATAATTTGTCTATAGTGTAAGTATCCAAGTCTACATTCTCCTCAATGGCAGATACCTTATGATTGTAAGATTTGGGAAGAGATATCAGAACCTTTTTCACAACCTTGTCTTCTTTCACTTCTCCACCAAGACCTTTAATTCCATTGACCATTTCATTCACCCAAAGCATGTATCCATCAACATTTGTCTTCATCCTCTGACATTTTTAGGTTCTCAAACTTGCTCTTGAAGATATTCCACTTGGATTGGTTTACTTTCTTAGCTCCTTAATAAATGGTTTTAAGTTTATCCCAAACTTCTTGAGTAGAACCACAACTCATTACCTTTGAAAGTTTTGAATCAACTAACCCACTCATAATAGCAAACTTTACCTTGTCATTGTTATCATACAACTTGACTTCATCTACATCTGTAGGAATAGCAACATGAACTATGTAACTGGACTTGACAAAGTCCCAAACACCACACCCTAGAGAATTGATATAAGCTTCCATCCTTAGCTTCCATAAAGAATAATTTGTTCCATCAAACCTAGATATCTTTCCAGATCCATTATGTGCCATCTAGGACCTTCCTCAAGTAGTCAAGCTTCCCTCAGAGGAACTTCGCTCTGATACCAATTGTTGAACACACCAAGATACTGAGGGGGGATGAATTAGTATCTAAACAATCTTCAATTCTAACAACTTCAAATTATATAGAGTAGATTAAAACTTAAGCATCACAACATTAACATGAACATGAAAGATTAACACAATGCACATAAACACATAACATTAGATATACGTGGAAAACCCTAGAAGGGAAAAACCACAGTGAGGATTAACTCTCAATATATGAAGCTCAAATAACAACTTTGTTTTAGGGCTACAACCCAAGGAAGATACTACTCCCTGAAGAACTTTGGTTTAGGGTCTTTCCCAAGGAAGCTACTACTCCCTTAAGGATTTATTTTAGGGTCACTCCCAAGGAAGATTCTACTCCCTAAATTGGGAACACACTTCATAAAAGATTATAGTATGACAATCCCTCTATTGTCTGAAAACTGACATTGAAACTCACACTTTTGATGATTGCACTTCTACCTCTTCACTCTTTCTTCTAATGATCTGATTTGCTAGATACACTCTACACTTGATCACTATCACAAATATGTCTTCAAGATGAATTCAGGCAACATAAACAACTTCTCTTTCTCCTTCAGTCACACATCAACAATGCATTTTATTCTGCTTGTGAACTTTTTAATCAACTTGCAATCACACCTCTCCTCACTCAATTTGATTCACTATTTATACATGATATTACATTGATTATATTACTTGTCAGCTAGATACAGCATGAAAAATTACATTTACAAGTTTTTGGAATGAGGTTTGTCATTGATGTCAAAAGGTTATTCATAGTTCATGCTTCATGATGTTGATCATGCTTCAGGAATTGACAGATGATTGTTTTGTCATTACAAGCCACTATTGTCAAAGGAGATATCTATGCCATGATGCTTATTAGGAGTTTAGGGTGTTTTCATATGGTGTTAAAGGAGTTCCTATGGTATTGTTGATAGACTCATCTATATGACAGTATGGTTTGGTATGTCAGTATGTTGTTGATCATCTAACATGACAGAGGAAGACCTTATTTAGTTGATGATCTAAGGAGGTTGGATGTTCATATCAAAGTCTTGATGCAATAGGGTTATTTCATCATAGGTTATTTCATAACATAGTACATACAATGTAAATGGTATCTATATTTGGTGATTGATTTGTGTTGGTTGATGCAATACTAAACTTGTCAATGTTCATCTTCTTTGAAATGTCTTCCATGCTTCAGGAGTGGTCTTGATGGTGTTTCATCCTTGTTGATTTCACTGATTTTGATAATATGATTGTCAACTGTCGATAGGTGCTCAAAGGTGATCAAAAGAGTTTGTCTTTGATGTGAGTTATGTCTTTGATGCCAAAGATGATCAAGATTGTGCATCATAGTGATAGTGATCAAAGGTGAGCATGTCTTACATCAAGATGCATGAGAATGAGACTAGATTATCATCAGTTTATATTGGCATGATGGAGTGATCATTCAAAATGATGATGATTTCACACTAGTTTTTGATGCAACATGCAAAGGATTGCTTGTCAAAGAGTGTTGATGTAAAGATACCTTGCCATGATGTTACAAAGGAAACATAGAACACGAGGTTTGTCATCTACCTTGAACAAGATAGTGAGTCACCAGAGATCCTAGGTGCCAAGTGATGGTATATGTCATGGTGTTGCTGAGGTATATTTACTCTATATCAAGAGGTATGTGTGCATTAGAAGGTTTGACTTCATGTCTTTGAAGAACAAAAGAAGATTATCTTATATCCTCATAAGGTTGGGTTGCAAATGTTCTAACTAGGGTTTGTAATAGCTTGAGAGTGGGGAATGATGAAAATTAGGGTTTACTATTCTTCAAAGGACCTAGTCTATACCATCTCCTAAAAACCCTAAGTTCTATGTTCAAAACCCTAATAGTTCTAAAGCACCCTAAGGTCTCAAATGTCTTTATCTATCCTCTACCATAGATTTGTTGGCAAGAGACACTATGTGGATTCATAAGTGTTGTCATTGATGGCAACAAAGTCTATCCCACACATCCGCAGTACACAGTATGCCTATATCAGAAGTCAGATTGAAGATTATTTTAGTCCAGTGAATAAGAAAAGAGTATGTAACAAGGTCCAACAATCAGGTACGGATGTCTCAGATGGTGTAACTCAGTAAGTTGCAGACTTGGACAAGTCAAGAGGGGTATCATGACTACTATATTCCAAAGACAGGCTCCGTTGATAAATCAAGAAAAAGATATGAGCATTTGAGTGTTGGGCTCCAGTCAGGTAGAGTAGACAGACGAATAACTGACCGGCAGACTATCAGACTTCAATCCAGACAAGTAAAAGGTGTTGATCAAGCAATTTGTGGGATTATACATTGTTGGCCGACATCATTTATGACTTCTATGCCTATGTTTTTGATACGCATCACAAATCAAGTATGGATTCAGCCGACAGACCAATAACTTGCAAATATCTTGACTATTCTTGTTGCCAACTAGAAAGTTGATGAGAATCCTTGATACAGATATATATACCAGATGGGTTCTAGCATGTAAGTGTGTGCGGCGAAGGTGTGAAGCAATAAGGTGTGAAGAAAAGCAGGGATAAGTGTGAGAACAACAATTCAAGTCCGGTATGTGATTGTACAACAACATTGAACAAAGGAAGAATGAAGTGCATCAAATTAGTATCTTGTGCATAACCGAAACTAAATTATTACATTTGTAGATGCTTCTCATCAATTCAAACACTTGATTATCTTCTGTAAGTTCTGTAGATAGTGAGTCTCTTGTAGGTAGTGTGCCTCTGTGAGCAGTGTGCTCGGGCAGTGAGCCCTAATTGGCAAGTGCCAAATTTGTACTCCTTATTCTTTTAACAGAGAATACAATCTTGGGTTAGTCACCCCGTGGTTTTTCCCTTAGTAGGGTTTCCACGTAAAAATCCTTGTGTTATGTGTTGATTTCATCTTTCAGTTCTTATGATTGTCTTTGCTTCCATGTTTTGATAGAGCAATAAATGCTAAGATAAGAAAAGAAAGCAAGAAAGATAAAAGTTATAAAATAATTGATTCACCTGCCCTCTTAGTTATTTGCATTGTTCCAACAATTGGTATCAGAGCAAGGTTCCTTTGAACAAAGCCTAACAGCTTGAGGAAGATCTAGGAATCTCAATGGATGCATATGGTATGAAGGAACAACTTCAGTCTACCCTAGATGATCTTGAACAATCCCACTCTAAAGTCAATAATTTGAAAGAAAGACTCAAACAAGCTGATGAATTCATAAATGAGCTAAAAGAAAAACTTAGTATTTCTGTGAAGAAAAGAAAGGAACTACTTCAAAAATTAGCCAATCAAAGTGAAGTCAATGATACTAATGAAGATCTGAATGAGAAAAATAAGCTATGTGAGAAGCTGTCAAAAGAAGTCATTATGGTAAGACATGAAATGGAATCAGGGGTTATGAGATTCACCCAAGAAATTGAAGAAAAAAGAAAGATTGAAGATAATCTAAAATAATCCCTCAAGGAGAAAACAGAGGATTGCCATAAAATGGACAGAATAATCAGGCATCTTGAATCTGATCTTGAAGAAGCTAGAGACAATGAAGAACAACTTGAGAATTAGATAGACACTCTTAAACAAGATCTTCAAATTGCAAATGAATACAAAGAAAAATTCAAGATAAGCTCAGCCCAACTTGAAGTTCTTCTTGAAAGCCAAAAGAGGGTAGATGATAAGTGTGGCTTGGGATATGAGAAAGGTGAAAGATTTGGATCCGGTCAGAAGAATTTTGGATCAAGAAATCAAAGAAATAGGCCTAGAAGACCTCTAGTAAGGCAACCAAATGCTCAAAGATATCCATTCTTCAATGGATACTACTTCAATTGCAACAATTTTGGTCATAAAGAAACTCAGTGTAGGAGGAGAAGGAATTAGAATAATCCATCCTTCTCTGGACAATGTTTTAATTGCAAAAGGTATGGTCACAAATCTCATGAATGTAGAAATATGCAAATAAACAATTCATTCAATGGTAGATGCTTTGCATGCAATAGAATGGGACAAATGGCTAATCAATGCAGATCAAGAGGATATCAATCAAATAAGCAAAGAAATGTTGTATGCTACAACTGCAATAGATCTGGTCATATTGCCAATTTTTGCAGAAGCAGAAATCAAGATAGAAAAGGTCTGGTGGAACATAATCAGAAACAAGATAAGGGCAAAGGTAAAGTGAATATGGATGAAGTTCAAGAGGAGATGAGCAAGATTTAGGTAAAAAGGAGTACAATGAATAGTGGGGATGGATCCGCACCAGAATCCGATGCTGATGTTCCTTTCGGAAACTAAAAGGTGAGCTCTGGCTCAGGGGGAGTCACAGAGAAAAACAATTTCCCCCAGCCAGTCAACTAGTGCCTAAATTAGGCACATTAAGTAAACATCTGACGCTGCAGATTAAAGGGTTCTCAGGAAAACCTCCAAATAACCTTTAGTCAAATTGTGAAAGATCCACATGGAGTTTTGGAAGATTTATAACCGCTCAAGTTAATCCGGTTCTAACAGCTATCTGGTAAAGCAAAATTTCACAGACAGATCTGGTATGATTCAAAATTGAAATGCTTTGATTTGCAGACCCATGGCATGATTGAAGAAAAGAAGATATGTTGTCAATCCTCATTGACAATGATTATAAGTTCAACGTAGTGATTCAAGAAGATCTCTCTTAAAATAGGGCAACTGGATAACTTAAGTTGTGCACTTATTACAAAAGGAAATTAGGGTTTGCACAAGGATAAAAGGGTTCCTTCACTCATTATTTACACACTTGCACTCACGAAGAAGAAGAGAAGAGCTTTGCAAAGAAGATTATGCAATTCACTCAAGATCAACTGAAAATCAAATTCAACCAGCGATTCATTCCAGTTCCTACTTCAAACCCTAAAAGCGTGAAAAGGTACTTCCATTCTGAAAATATCTCTCTGAATCTTTTGCAAAATGGCTACTCTAATGGTTGTCAAGATTTCTGATAGGCCGAGACCTAAATTCAAGAAACACCCTTACAAATCTCTAGAAGTTGATCCCTTAGGGGCATTTTCTAGCATTCTGCACAGAGTGTTGCATGTAGAAGATGTTAGGGTTTATATCCATGCCAACATTGAAGAATTTGGAGACTCAAAATTGATGGACATTTATCACAAACAACTAATAGATGAAAACTTTGAACTCAAACCTGAATTCAAGGCCCTCCAGGACAAACACTTCAGACATTGCATACATTTTCCATGTTTTGCAGAAGATGATTGCGTCAAGTATGTTCTAAGAAGGATACATGATAATTTTATGTGGCTAATGAGGCCATTCAAGATAACTAAAGATGCTATCAGGGCAGTGACCGGACTGCATTCATCCAGTGGGTTACCTGCACTTAAATCTGTGAAGAACCAAACAACAACTGAAGCCACCGGATCTAAATTTGACAAAAGAGCAATGACCATAGATGACATCACAAATCCAGATGTCAAGTTTGCCTCAATGATAATCGGCTACAAGAACTATCATTCAAGCGGGGAGAATTCTGTGTTTGGCACAACAATCTATGCAGCATATCAAATGTTGAGGGAAGATGCAGATTATGATCTATGTGAGCTTCTTCTAAATTAGTTGTTGGAGAACTTGCAAAAGATCAAAAAGGATAAGAAAAAATCCTTTAAATATGGTAGTCTAATACTATGTTTGTTTTTCTATTATATGAATGAACTGCCTGGATCAATTGGTTGGGTCTGGTAAAATGATAAACCCGTGGCAATTCAGATCAGAGATTACATGTGTGGACTTGGTGATGCACAAGCCCAAAACTCTTCTCTCTAGGGTTACTTCAAGAACTTCCAAAGCATGATGCAAGCTAGAGAGAGAATACCACAGTCTATAGTTGCGAAATACAAGGACACAATTTGCTTTATGGTTGACACTGATCAATGTCTAATGGAGGTAGTTGAGCCAAGAACTATGTGGATAATGCCTATGGGATATGAGATCGATGAGAAAATCTTGGAGCTACATATTCAACACCTACTGAGCCAGCCTAAGGACACTGAAGCAGAAAGGTTTGGTACCTTTGAAGAGCTACGTATAAAAATACATGCTAAGTTAAGATAGCCGAAGATGAAGAGGAAAGTAAGAAAGGAAGTTGAAGAAATTGCCAAAAGATTTGGCATATCAAAGGAGGCTCTAGATGCTAACAAAGAGAAAATGGAGAAGGTAGAGAAAGAAAGACAAGAAGCAAAGAAGGAAAGTGCCCTGTACAAACCTCCCCTAGGACTAGATCCTCCAAGAGCTCTGCTCATGTCACTTCCAAAAGCTCAAAGTCTACCAAACCGAAAGTCAAGACATCCGGAAAAGGAGAAAAGAGGATGAAGACCAAAGCCTCAAGGATGTATATAAGCCATAAAGATGATGAGGCAACATAATCAGATGAAGAAATCAAGGAAATAAAGAAAAAGAGAACATCTGGGAAGTTCTCTGCTAGCAAAAATGAGGAAGAGAAGGCAAAGGAATTTGTAGAAAAGCCCACTCTTTCCATTGATGACATCATCAAGGCAGTTACTATGGATGGGAACCTACAGTTGGTGACTAAGTTCTATGATGCATATAGTGATGCTGACAAGAGAATTCTGGAAGAGGCTACTGTCAGGTACTTGAACATTTACAATAAAGCCTTCATTGAAATTATATCTTTAATTCCTAAGAGCCTAGAAAAGGTACTTAAGCTGAGAAAAGAGAATATAATGGCAAAAGACCTAGAGATTCAGGAGAAGATAATAATACAGCTTTATCCTTTTATCACTCCAAAACAAATGGACATGATTTTCAAGGAGTGTAAGAATGAGTTCCAGAGCAAGGCAAGAATGAACAAACTCATGCTTGGAGAAACACACCAAGTACCAAGTGAAACTAAAGATATCCTCCAGAATGCTTTGAAGAGATTCAATCTTCCTATTGTAGAGGAAATAGATGAACCTTCTACCATGGTTGCTAAAGGATTAAATGTAATCAATAAAGAATCTTCTGACAAGGATGTAGAAGGATCAAAGAAAATAGATGAAGAGAAGTTTGAGGACTTAGATTCCTCTATTTTGGAAGAGGAAGTTCATGAAGCAGTAAACACAGGTGACATCTCTCCTCCAGATCCCACTACAGCTATGGTAGACATTCCAGACTCTAAAGCTGAAGGAGAAGGTAGAAGAGAGGAGAAGAAGATTGAAGAAGAAGAGGTTAAGGGAAAAGAAGAAGAAGCAGAAAAGACTAATGATGACTCTTCTAATATTTCAAAGAAGTCTCAATCTCCAGCAAGAGACACTACAGAGATAGTGAAGAACTTATTAAATAGAGAAATGATGGAGCTAGATGAACCTGAGCTATTTCAAGGACCACTAAATTTTTACTCTCTCCCTAGTTTAGACAATGAAAATAACATCTTTTGCTCAAGCCAAAGCAAAAGAAAAACTCTTGAAATCTCAAATGGAGGACTGTGAACTGTTGGAGATTGCATCTGAGATGCTGGAGAAGATCATTCCATCTTATCAAAAGGATCCTTCAGCCCCATCATCTGGTAACTTGAAAAACTTAGTAAATTATGTTAACACTCATTTTGAATCTCTTGAGAAATCAACAGAAGCAAAGGTCCAGAAGGAGTTTTTGGGAAAAAGATTCACTGAGGTGCAAGGACTCATTGCAAATGATAGGAGGACTCTAGATATTAGAATAAAGAGCCTTGAAAATGCTCTTAAAGATGGTGGTGACCTATGCAAATTTTGTCTAACTTCACCTAAAGTGATAAGATATTGAGGAGAAGGTAAAAGAATAGGAAGAAAAACTGTCAAGCCTAGTTCAGAATTTTGACCCTCTTCCTCCTCTCTAATGAATCAAGAATGCTAGGCTATTGTTATCATAAACGAAATAAAGAGGCTGGACAAAGAAAAGAATAGAATGAATAGAATGGGTGAACTCAGAGGGATAATTATCCCTAAGCTAGAGGCAATGCATGAGGCCTTGAAAGATGCTCAGACCACAGCCCGGACCAGTGATCCAGTAGATTTAAGAAGGGCAGAAGCATATGCATTTTTGTTGAGTGGTTACATCTCAATTTTGGATAGGATGAAACAGAGCTGGGCCATAGAGTTTGTACAGTTGAAGACTACTTTTTTGGATATACTTAAGTATATGTAAGTATAACATATGATTTATATATACTTATGCAGCCATGTATAGGACATTTTTTGCAAAATTTTGGTATGCAGATTCTGCCCTTTGCCATTGATGTCAAAGGGGAAATGAAGAGTAGTGAAAAATGTGGAATCCAGCTAAGGGGGAACTCCGGTAAATAGTACAAAATATAGAGCATCAGCCAAGAGGGAGTTACTATGACACTTAGCCATTTTTCACTAAGTGTTGCCATCAATGCCAAAGGGGGAGATTGTTGGCAAGAGACACTGTGTGGATTCATAAGTGTTGTCATTGATGGTAACAAAGTCTATCACACACATTTGTAGTACATGGTATGCCTATACCAGAAGTCAGATTGAAGATTATTTTGGTCCAGTGAACAAGAATAGAGTATGTAACAATGTCTAACAATCAGGTCCAGATCTCTCAGATGGTGTAACTCAATAAGTTGTAAACTTGGACAAGTCAAGAGGGGTATCGCGACTAATGTATTCCAAAGACTTAGCCCCTAGTGATAAAGAAAGAAAAAGATATGAGCATCTGAGTTTTGGGCTCCAGTCAGGCAGAGCAGACAAAGGAAGAACTGACCAGCAGAGTATCAGACTTCAATCTAGATGAGTAAAAGGTATTGATCAAGCAATTTATGGGATTATACATTGTTGGCTGACATGACTTATGACTTCTATGCCTATGTTTTTGATACACATCACAAATCAAGCATGGATTCAGCTGACAGATCAATAACCTGCAAATATCTTGAGTGTTCTTGTTGCCGACTAGAAAGTTGATAACAATCCTTGATACAGATATATATACCAGATGGGTTCCAACATGTAAGTGTGTGCAGTGAAGGTGTGAAGAAATAAGGTGCGAAGAAAAGAAGGGATAAGTGTGAGAATAGCAATTCAAGTCTGGTATGTGACTAAACAACAACATTGAACAGAGGAAGAATGAAGTGCATCAGATCACTATATTGTGCCTAACTGGAACTGAACTCTTGCATTTGTAGATGCTTCTCATCAGTTCAAACACTTGATTATCTTCTGTAAGTTCTGTAGACAGTGAGTCTCTTGTAGGCAGTGTGCTCGGGAAGTGAGCCCTAATTGGCAAGTGCCAAATTTGTATTCCTTATTATTTTAATAGAGAATACAATCTTGGGTTAGTCACCTCGTGGTTTTTCCCTTAGCAGGGTTTCCACGTAAAAATCCTTGTGTTATGTGTTGATTTCATCTTTTAGTTCTTATGATTGTCTTTGCTTCCATGTTTTGATAGAGCACTAAATGCTAAGATAAGAAAAGAAAGCAAGAAAGATAAAAGTTATAAAATAATTGATTCACCCCCACCCCCCTCTCAGTTATTTGCATTGTTCCAACAAGATTTAGGGTTTCCATGATTACAAGTCCAAGGGAATTTTTGATATTAGGGTTTGTTAATTCCTAAAGACCTAATCTCTTAAAAACCCTAAGTTCTAGTAGTCCAAACCCTACACTATAAGTCCTAAATACCTAAAGACCTAACCGTCATGCACTTTTGTTTTAAAACTTAGTTGACTTCCTACCGTAGGTTAATTCCTACTTAAGTTATAACTTAAGGGGTCTTAAGTAATTGTATGTCTAGACCCCTTGCCTAGGGAGACTGACCCTCTCAAGTTAGCTTCCCTTATGTGGGCACCAACTTTCAATCAATGGTGATCTTTAAAAGTTTGAAGGGCGCAAAATAACAAATCGAGGGCTTTTATTCAAACCTGATGGCCCTTTGCCTATTTTCATTTTTGATGGGCATTCACCACCAACACTGCAAAGAATAAACATAGCATAAAGGATTTGAATGCAAAGAATCTTCAAGGATAAAAATAACTACATGTCCAAAATGGATTTGAACATAGGACATGCAAACAACATGTAGAATCCTCTCCCTAAATATGGATGCACTTCAGTAACCGAAGCATCAGAGGATCTATTACAAAAAGAGTTAGTATTCTCTGAAGAGGTGAGTGTGAGTGTATGGAGTTAGTTTTATGATTTGAGCAGCCATTGATATGGAGTGAGAATTTTTGAGAGAAGTGGATGAAAGGTTTTATTATGTGAAGTAAGAAAAATATTGGAACAGTGTTGAAAATGTAGAGAAATATGAATAAAAAAAACTACTGTGAGAAAAAAAGACTACTATGAGGACATGGAGTGTTTTATGATTGTGCAAGTCAGCAAATGAGTCTGTAGAGTCAAGTGATGAGATAGCAATGAATGGAGAAGTTGATGATGAACAAAACATGCAGAGGATTGAAGACAATATGCATAAGATAAGCATTTGTCAAGAGCATATGCAACAGTGAATAAGGAATGAAATCAGTTTGAAAAGGCTACTAGGAGTAATGTAAGTACTTGCAAAGACTTCTAGTTTTGAAGGGGATAGAGTGATTATGATTACAGATATCCTGATGTCTTCATAGGCAAAGTGGTAAAGTGATTGATTGTTCTCTTTATCTTTGAGGTTTTCTTAGTTTATAGAGATTTTCTATGAATGTATTGAATATGTAATGGTTTTGAAGAGTCAATCCTTGGTTATACTGTAAAGAAAGATTGTAGTACTATTTTGAAAATCTACACATAGAGGTGCCTAAACAAATGTGTTATAGAAGTCATCTATAACCATTGATATCACTGTAAATAGAGTAGTACTCTGTGTTTGTCTTCTTGTTTTGAGATTGAAGTTGATGTGATCAGTGAGATCCTAGCTAGTGAGGCATACATGTATTCAGTAAGATTTTGGTTAGTGAGACCTAATGAAGAATTTGGTGAGGTGAGGTTGGATAGTGGTTTTTCCCTGATTAGGGTTTTCCACTTTTCATCTGGTGTCATGGTTTCATTTATGTGATTCTATTGCTCTCTATCTTTTTGACATGTTGACATTAATTGCATTCACATCTGTTGTGTTGATAAATGAATTAGTTTTAATAGATCACTGATTCACCCCTCCTCTCAGTGATCCATTGTATTCCAACAATTGGTATCAAAGAAGCGGGTTCCTTGTAGGAGTCTAACAGACTTCGGTAGATCTTGGATGTGGAATACTATGGCAAAGAGTAAAAGAAATAAGGAAAGAAGAAATGCCAAGAAAAAAATTTCTCAACAAGTCCCAATCAAATCAAGTGATGTGTTATTGCAAGAAACACCTCTACAAGTGGACACATGATATGATATATCTGAAAGACAAGATGATTTTTCTATTAAGAATGTTGACAAAGAAGGAGACCACATTGTGAGTGAAGATGAACAGGAGTATGATGAATATGAATGTGAAATTGATATTGAAGGAGAACTTATGTGTGCCTTAGATGAGATCAAGAAATTAAGAAAAGAGAACCAGAGATTAGAGTTACAACTTCAACAAGAAAATGAATCCAAGGCCAAAGTACTTTCAGACCTTGAAAAAGCTTTTTAAGATCTTGAAGAGGCAAGAAATCTAGTTGTTGGCTTAAGGGTACAAGTTCAAGAATCAAACAAACTAACCATTAGCCTAAAAATAGAGATTGAAGAGGCTAAAAGGATAGTAGATGTAATAAAGTCTGAATCTGAAGTTAAAACAATTAAATGCCAAAAACTAGAGGCTGGGATAGTCACCTTGAGAAAAGATCTTGAAAATCTCAATATTCAGTCAGAAATATTAGAAGTTTGAGGACAAGACCAACAAGTTGTATGAGATGTTGGGTAAGAAAAAATATCACAAGGACACTACTGGATCAGGCTATGAAAATGGGTAGACTTCTAAAGTCAGAGAAAATTGTAGAAAGAAGATAGATCTAGACTATCATTCTACTGCTCCTGAGACTGAAGACAAGAAGAAGGCAGAAGATAAGAGTGTTGATAATGGGGTTTTCAAGAACATTAACAGTGGATGAAGAAAAAGAACCATCAAGTCCACATGATCTCTACCTACTAGACAAAGTCAATCTATAAGGTATAGTTATTCCTTTCCTGGTTATTATTATTCATGTAATGGATATGGTCATAAGGCTACTACATGTAGAGTTGCTCATAGGAGAAGGTCTAATTTTATGAGAAGAAACTCTTATGCTTCAATAAGGAATGTTGATCTAGTGTGTTACAATTGCAAAAATGTTGGCCACATAAAAAACATTGTAGAGTACATGGAAGGTATGATCATGTATGGAATAGAAAAAGAAGTGCTCATATTTTGTCAAAAAGAGACTATCAATCATTTGATCTAGATTGCAATATCATATGTTATAAGTGCAAAACCCTTGGACACAAAGCACATTGTTGTAGAAAAGGATCACCTAGTTTGAAAGGTTGGAAAAGGAAAGAGCCTGAGAAAGTTGGGAGGAAGAAACTTGAAAAAAGGAGAGAACCTATGAAAATGTGGAGAAGGAAACAAAATCAAGAAAAAGATAAACCTAAACTTGTGCGTATTGCACAAGACACATCACAAGTTTCATAAGAAGTAGCATAAGGTTAGGGGGAGATGTTTATTATCTTATTATTCAACCCCATTGACAACAACAAAGAGGTACCATGCTTAGTTATGTTTGTTTATGCATTTGTAAGATTATGCTTGTGTTAAGGACAATGATTCCAATACAGTGATATACATCAACTATTTTGTTATGACTGTATTCCTATGACAAGTCTTCCATGAGCATTGAGAGAAAGGAGATCTACATAGTATGCATACTTATCTCTTGTTTAGTAATTTGTCAAAGACATCTCCACATTATTGAGTCAGGCCATCTCAAGGCATTCACATCAGGAAAGGGTGACAGACCTTACATTAAGAAAAGGGATAGTCACCACAAAGATGGTAGTTGACATGCCCAAAAGATTCTTTAATCACATTATGATAGTCATTATGAAGTAAGCCAAACATGATCTATAAGACGACAATGAACAATGTTATATAGGTCTGTAATAACAATTGTCAAATGGATATGGTGACAGTGTCTTAATGGACAATATTCGAGTAACATTTGCTTTGTTCAGTGTTTAGTGTTTGGTGTCTTAATGGACAGTATAAGAAGGTGATTCATGTCAAGACATATCTAATTTGTCTTTGTATCAGCCAATATAAATGCTCCCTTCATAAGTAAGGCACTTAACTTGTTATAAGGATCATGCTTGGATTTGTTGAGAAGCTGTGGAATAGGGTATAACATCCATCAATGTATAAAGGAGAAGGTGTCTTGTCAAATGTTCTAGTTACAAATGCCCTGTAGACATGTATGTCAAATGTAGAAATATAGACAAGGAACATGAACCTCTTGAGAAAATGTCTCAAAGAACTATGGTCTGATTCTATGATGTGGTGACATGATATGTTCACCATGAGTTAGTTGACAAGGCCATAACATCTTCTAAACAAATACATAGTACTTAGACAAGTGTAATTGATAGTAGTTTGATGTTTAGAGACTATATAAAAAGGGACAGTGTTTATGATTTTAGGATAGTTAAGGAGAAATATCACAAGATCTCCAATGTTATCTCACTCCCAGTTTGTAGGTGTAGTCAGTAATATGGGTTCATCAAAATTTGATTAGACAGTAGGGATATGATGCCTATGACAATGCTATACCAAAGACCATGTTGTTACAATGATTAGTTCATATCTTGATCAGTTTTCCTTCACTTGGTGATGATATGATGACATTTGTCTTGCACTAATAGATTCTATTCTTTCACTGGAGGTTGTCAAAGGGAGAGTCATGCTTCACAGTATAGGGGCATTTGTAATCAATGATAATTCCTCTATATGTTAGTACCTCTATGAAGTGCAGTGCTATAGTGATGCAATTGGGATAGTGACAGTCACAACTGTAAATTTGTACCCATTGGAGTGATATACATGTATGGATATGTAGTTTCCAGTGAATGCTTGACATTCAATGCAGTGGATTACAATGGACATTACTTCATCTCAGATAGAGTAGTGATATGTTGATGGTGCTATGATAGTGTATATATGGTTCATCCTTCACAACTCTTTCAATCCATCCAATGATTCAATGCTTTAGAGTGTTTGGAACTGTTTCATACCAATGATATAGTGTGGTGCTTTTAGAAGTCTTTCTTTTCTTTTATTTTTGATTTTCATGCTCTTTTTCAGGGGGAGTATGATAAATTGTTTGGTTACTTGTATTGTGGGACTACTGACAATTGTTTGTGTTTGGTATGATCAGATCAGATGTAGCTTGCTTGTAGTGTAGGAGTACAAGAACATTGCATTCAGTTTGCTATGATAAAAAAGGTATGCAGAACAATGCAAAGTACTGACAAGGATAGTCATCAATTGGCAAGTGCATTGGTAAGTGATGTTGTATATCAGGACAATTATTAGTTGGATACTGACTGATTAGACACAGTACAAGTTATACCCATTTGGAAGAGAAGTCAGTACTCCTTTGTCCTTGATGTCAAAGGGGGAGAGAGAGAGTGGAGAGTTTTTGTTTTGCCATCAATGACAAAGAGGGAGTTTGTTGGAATGAGGTTTGTCATTGATGTCAAAAGGTTATTCATGGTTCATGCTTCATGATGTTGATCATGCTTTAGGAATTGATAGATGATTATTTTGTCATTGCAAGCCACTATTGCCAAACGAGATATCTATTCCATGATGCTTATCAAGAGTTTAGGGTGTTTTCATATGGCCTTCACGGAGTTCCTATGGTGTTGTTGATAGACTCATCTAAATGATAGTATTGTTTGATATGTCATTATGATGTTGATCATCTAACATGACAAAGGAAGATCTTATTCAGTTGATGATCAAAGGTGGTTGGATGTTCATATCAAAGTGTTGATGCAAAAGGTTTATTTCATCTATAGTGCATACAATGTAAATGGTATATGTATTTGGTGTTTGATTTGTGTTGGTTGATGCAATAGTAAAGTTGTCAATGTTCATCTTCTTTGAACTGTCTTCCATGCTTCAGGAGTGGTCTTGATGGTGTTTCATCCTTGTTGATGTCACTGATTTTGATGAGATGATTGTCCACTATTGATAGGTGCTCAAAGGTGATCAAAGGAGTTTTTCTTTGATGTGAGTTATGTCTTTGATGCCAAAGATGATCAAGCTTGTGCATCATAGTGACACTAGTAAAAAAACAACAATATATGATTAAAAAAACTACTAAAAAATGTATATAAATGACTAAACATGGTCATGTGACCATTATTAGTTTATTGTCAGTCATTTATTGGTTGTTTTGATTGATCGATTTAGTAGTATATTTAGTTGTTAATTTAGTCATTGATTTAGTCATATTTATTCACTGAGCTTGGTCACATGACCATTAGTAGTTTGTTGCCAGTCATTTATTTTGTCACATGACCAAATTTATAACGCGAGCAAGTTTGTGTCAATTGGTAGTATATTTATTCACCAATTTTTGTCAACTAGTAGTATATTTATTCATATGTTTAGTCATATTTATTCACTAATTTCTGTCAATTGGTAGTATATTTAGTCTGATATTTAAGGATTTAAACATAAATACACATAAATAGACATCAATCATCAATTGCACACAATAAGACAACCATTGAGAAGGAAAAATGGCTGAACTTTATTAAAAGAAAGTTGTTCTTATAGCTTGCACAAATTAAAAAATTGAATTGAAATAAGTCAAAAAGCTACTATTACAGTTAATAGAAAAGCACAACAGGCAAACAATTTTTTTTGAAACAAGATCATATATAGTTGTTACAAAAAAATTAATTGATACCATAATAGTAGAAACTAACCTTTCAATAATATGATCTTGGACCATTTCTTGGTCCATAACTACCAACATTTCTACTTGAATAAATAGGTGGATAAGGTACGCCCTCCATTCCACTAGCTCTGCTACCTCCAACTAGACCTATGACAAGTTATTCAAGGAATAAATTACAAAATATCATCCTATCTATTTATGATGTTTTTCTAAGCATAAAAAAAACAAACAAACAAACTACAAAGAACACAAGTACATCTCTTCGTTGTATATACTAGGACAGTTCAACCACCATTAAACCACTCAATGAATACTAACCAGCTCCTAAGTCATGATCTAGATGACTCCTTTAGTGTCTTGTAGGTGGTCCTGCATATGAAAGCTCTGGGTCCTCACAAAAAACCACAAAATCAAGGAGTTCAAACCAAGAATAAATGATATGGGGAAAATAACCTACAATAAAATTTAAATTAAAATAAAAAGACTACTAGATCTAAATATGGGCGCTTGACAGATCAACTCACATCCATTTGAAGTTGTCACCCAATCGAGTCTCAACTATGTTTCTTGGAAACAAGAAAAATGTATTTCTTATAGAAATATGGCTTATCCATTTGAGAAGGTTCAAGTATTCATGAAATAAAACAAACTTAGTTAAGAAGCATGTGGAGTCAATTCATCTTCTACAGTGATTCTCCTACAATGTTCTACAGGTGATACACATCTATACATACATTATGATAGAAGTATCATAATCATAGAAGGTTTGTAGAGCATTAGAAGGTCTATTTCAAGAATGTATGCTCATGGAGGAGATCTATAAGAGTTCTACAAGACCAACAAAGTCATACATGCTTGTACAAGGTATTAAATGAAGGTGAGAGCTTTGTCAAACCTAGAAACACTATGAAAATCATTACAGATCAGAGGTACATCAAGCATTAAGGAGACTATGGAAGCTTAAAGAAGTTCTACAAAGTGTAAAGAGGCCTATATAACTATTAAGAAGTCTTTTTAAGCCATGTCAGCTCTATCAATCAAGTTAGCTTCCTTTTTTGTTTCTAGAAAGACCAAAGCCAATGAATGCTACAATAAAAATATCATTACTCCCCATTTTCAAGAAATGCTCCCCATTATTAATAACAGAGACAAGTTGTCTATTGCTACTAGATAGATGGGGAAGACTCAGCTGCCAACGATCCTTGAATGTTGTAATTGTTAGTTTTAGGATACACAACTGAGAGGGGGGGTGAATTAGTTGTGTCAAAAACTTTTCTTTCACTCAAATCCTTCTTGTAATTCAGCAGCATAATAATAAATCAACCATGAAAACACAATGCAATAATTCAAGAGTAGAAACACATATGACACCAATATTTTAACGTGGAAAATCCGGTTAAGGGAAAAACCACAGCGTGACTAACCCAAGATTGTACATTCTTTGTTAAAAGAACAAGAAGCACGAATGGCACATGCCAATTAGGGCTCACTATCCAAGCACACTGCTCACAAGAGGCCCACTACCTATAAGAGACACACTGTCTACAGAATGATAAATATTACATACTTGAACTGAAGAATAACATCTTCACCATGTTTGAGTCAGTTCTATTTAAGCCCAATACTTCTGCTCTACCTTTCACACTTCTCCTCTCTACCACACTCTCATCTCTACCAAGATACTTTTGAAATGACTTCACAACTCTTATTTATACAAGACATCGACTTTGGGATAATCATCAAATTCAGAAAATTTACAGAGAACATACAAATACAACTTAATTTATTACAAAAGACTTCATGCGAATCACCACATTGTCGGTCACATATATTTGGGACCCAAATCTCATTTGGGGAACATGCCATCCTTCTCATAACATCTTCAAGATCATCCGCAAGATGTATAAATCATCCGGTCGGCCAAACTTAGGAAGAACATCATCATCCGGAAGTAATTCTTCAATTACAAGCTCAATCTTCAATGTGAACCACCAACATGAACCAGACACAATCCAGAGACCTCCACAAGCTTACCTTAATCACCAAGAACATCCACACTACTTATGCTTACTGAAATCATTCTTTCCTTCATCTGGAACCTCAAGAACATAGTCTGTCATCATTGTCATATTGGACTTGTTGGCAAGAGACACTGTGTGGCTTCATGATTGTTGTCATTGATGGCAATAAAGTTCATCTCACACATCTGCAACACATAGTATGTCTTTACCAAAAGTCAGATTAAAGAATGTTTTGGTCCAGTGAACAAGAATAGAGCATGCAACAAGGTCTGACAATCAGGTATGGATCTCTCAGAGGATGTATCTCAGCAAAGTGCAGACTTGGGGAAGTCAAGAGGAGTACCATGACTTCTACATTCTAGAGATTGAACCTCTGGTGATGAAAGAGTGAAAAGATATGAGCATCTAAGTGTTGGATTCCTAACAGGTAGAATAGACTAAGGAAGAACTGACCAGCAGAACATCAGACTTTAATCTGGATGAGAAATTGATGATGGTTAAGCTAATTGAGAGATCATACATGGTTGGCAAACTTGATTGATGACTTCTAACTCTATGTCTTGGATACACATCACATATTAAGCATGGATTCAGCCGACAGATTAGTGCCTTGTAAATATCTTGAATATTCCGGTTGCCGACTAGATAGATGTTGAAATCCTTAATGCATATATATATACCAAATAAATTTAGGTATGAAGGGGTGTGTGTAATGAAATAGTGTGTGAGGAAAGGTAGAGAGCAAGTGGAAGCAGGAATACAAGTTTGGTATGTGACAGAACAGTAGCACTAAAGTAGAGGAAGAATGAAGTGTAGTAGATCAGTATATTGAACCTGACTAGAACTGAATCTCAACATATGTGGATTCCTCTGATCAGTTCAAACAACTATTTACCTTCCTTAACTTTTTAGACAGTGAGTCTCTTGTAGGCAATGTGCCTCTTGTGAGCAGTGTGCTCAGGCAGTGAGCCCTAATTGGCAAGTACCATTTTTGTACTTCTTATTCTTTTAACAGAGAATACATTCTTGGGTTAGTCACCTCGTGGTTTTTTTCCTTAACAGGGTTTTCCACGTCAAAATTACTGTGCTATGTGTGTTGATCTTATTTCTACTCTTATGGTTATGTATGCTTATTTGTGTTAATGCTGCACTAATTGTTAACAAGGAAAGAAAGTTAAAATATTTAGAATAACTAATTCACCCCCCTCTCAGTTATTCACCTTGTTTCCAACAATTGCTATCAGAGCCAAGTTCCTCCAAACAGAGCCTAACAGCTTGAGGAAGATATGGGAATCTCAATGGATATGTATGGTATGAGGGAACAACTTCAGTCCTCCCTAGATGATCTTGAGAAATCTCACTCTGAAGTTAATAACCTGAGGGAAAGACTCAAACAATCTGATGATTTCATAAATAAACTCAAAGAAAAACTGAGTATCTCTATGAAAAAGAGAAAGGAACTACTTCAACAATTAGCAAGTCAAAGCAAAGCCAATGATACTAATGAAGATCTGAATGAGAAAAAAAAGTTATGTGAGAAGCTATCAAAGGAGGTCATTATGGTAAGACATGAAATGGAATCAATCTCTCAAGGAGAAGTCAGAAGACCACCACAAAATGGATAGAATAATCAGGCATCTAGAATCTGATCTTGAAGAAGCTAGAGATAATGAAGAACAACTTTAGAATCAGATAGACACCTTTAAAAGGGATCTTCAAACAACAAATGAATACAAAGAGAAATTCAAGATAAGCTTTGCTCAACTTGAAGTTCTTCTTGAAAGCCAAAAGAGGGTAGATGACAAGCATGGCTTTGGGTATGAGAAAGGTGAAAGCTCTGGATCCGGTCAGAAGAACTCTAGATCAGGAAATCCAAGGAACAGGCCTAGAAGATCTCCGATAAGGCAACCAAATGCTCAAAGATATCCATCCTTCAATGGATACTGCCACAATTGCAATAACTTTGGTCATAAAGCAAATCAGTGTAGAAGAAGAATGAATCAGACTAATTCATCCTTCTCAAGACAGTGTTTTAATTGCAAAAGGTATGGTCACAAATCTCATGAATGTAGAAATATGTAAATAAACAATACATTCAATGGCAGATGCTTTGCATGCAATAGAATGGGACATATGGCTAATCAATGCAGAACAAGAGGATATCAGTAAAAAATACAAAGAAATTTTGTTTGCTACAATTGCAATAGATCCAGTCATATTGTCAAATTCTGTAGAAGTAAGAATTGGGGTAACAAGGGTCCAGTGCATCTTAATCAAAATCAAGACAAAGGAAAAGAAAAAGTGAATGTGGATGAAGTTCAAAGGGAGATGAACAAGATTTGGGTAAAGAGAAATACAAAAAATGTTGGGGATGGATCCGCACCAGAATCTGGTGCTGATATTCCTTCCGAAAACTAAATTAGATGAGCTCTGGCTCAGGGGGAGTCACAAAGGAAAATAAATTCCCCCAACCAGTCAATTGGTGCCTAAATTTGGCACATGGAATGCTACAGATTAAAGGGTTCTGAGAGATATATCTAAATAACCCTTGGTAAAAATATGAAAGATCCGCAAGAAGCTTTGAAGAATTTAATCATCCAAGATTGATTCGATTTGACAGCCATCTGGCAAAAGTAGGATTTTTTTAGTTAGATCCAGTATGATTCTAAATTGAAATATCTTGATCTGTAGATAAATGGGATGATTCGAGGAAAGTAGATACATTGTCAATTATCACTAAGAATAACTCTAAGTACATCTCAGTGATCTAGAAAGATCTCTCTCAGAACAAGGCAGCTAGAATGACTTAAGTTGTGCATTTATTGCAATATGAAATTAGGGCTTGTGCAGAGATAAAAGGGTTCCTTTACTCATCATTTGCACCTTTGCATTCAAGAAGAAGAAAGAAAGAGCTCTGCAAACAAGATTGCTTCAACCCTCTCAAAGATCAACCGCAGAATCTGATTCAACCAGTAATCTTTTTTGGCTCATATCGTGAACCCTAGAAGCATAAAAAAGTATTTCCATTCTTGAATATCTCTCTCTAAATCTTTTACAAGATGGCTACTCCAAATGTTGTTAATATCACTGATAGGCTGCACCCAAAGTTCAAGAAACATCCTTACAAATCCCTAGAAGTTGATCCCTTAGGAGCATTTTCTAGCATTCTGCATGGGGTTCTACATGTAGAAGATGTTAGGGTATACATCCATGCAAATATTGAGGAATTTGGAGAATCAAAGCTGATGGATGTCTACCATAAACAACTAATAGATGAAACCTTTGAACTCAAACCTCAATACAAGGCCATCCGAGATAAGCATTTCGGACATTGCATCCACTTTCCTTGTTTCGCAGAAGATGAATGGGTCTGGTATGTCCTTAGTAGAATACATGATAACTTCATATGGTTGATGAGGCCATTCAAGATAACAAAAGATGCCATTAGGGTAGTAACTGGATTGCACTCATCCAGTGGGTTGCCTGCTCTCAAATATGTCAAGAATCAGACAGTGAGTGAGGCTATTGGATCAAAGTTTGACAAGAGAGCAATGACAATAGAAGATATCACTGATCCGGATATCAAATTTGCCTCTATGATAATTGGCTACAAAATATATCATTCCAACAGGGAAAACTCTATATCTGGAACTGCAATATACACTGTGTATTAGATGCTAAGGGAAAATGCAGACTATAATCTATGTGAGCTTCTCCTAAGCCAATTGTTAGAAAACGTGCAAAAGATCAAAAAGGACAAGAAGAACTCATTCAAGTATGGTGGGCTAATACTGTGTTTGTTCTTTTACTATATGAATGAGCTACCCGGATCAAGTGGTTGGGTATGGCAAAATGACAGACCAGTTGCCATACAAATCAAAGATTATATGTATGGGCTTGGTGATGCCATGGCATAAAGTACAACACTCTGGGGATACTTCAAAAACTTCCAAGGCATGATGTAGGCCAGAGAGAGAATCCCCCAATCTCTAGTTAAAAAATACAAGGATACAGTGTGCTTCATGGTAGACACTGATCAATGCCTAATGGAGGTAGTGGAACCTAGAATAGTCTGGATTATGCCAATGGGCAATGAGGTAGATGAGAAAATTCTGGAGCTACATGCTCAACACCTGCTAAGTTAGCCAAAGGACCCTGAGGCATAAAGGTTTGGAACCTTTCAAGAATTAAGTGTGAAAATACATGTTGAATTGAGACAACTAGAGATAAAAAGGATAGTGAGAAGGGAAGTGGAGGAAATTGCCAATAAATATGGCATATCAAAGGAGGCAGTTGATGCCAACAGAGAGAAGGTAGAAAGAGCAGAGAAAGAAAGACAAGAAGCAGAAAAAGAAAGTGTTCTGGTGCAAGCCCCCTCCCGGACTAGATCTTCAAAGAGCTCTGTACCTAGCACTTCTAAGAGCCCAAAAGTCTCAAAACTAGAAGCAAAGACATCTAGAAAAGGAGAGAAGAGAACAAAGACAAAGGCCACAAGATCATACACAAGCCAAAAGGATGATGAAGAGACAGAGACTGATGAGGAGATTAAGAAAATGAAGAAGAAAAGGAAAACTTTTGAGAAATCCTCTGCCGGTGAAAACAAGGAAGAAGAAGAAGTAGAAGAATTTGTTGAAAGGCCTACTCTTTCTGTTGATGATGTCATCAAGGCAGTCACTATAGATGGGAATCTACAGCCCATGACGGAATTTTATGATGAGTATAGTGATGCAGACAAAAGGATCTTGGAAGAAGCTACAGTTAAGTACCTAAACATTTATAATAAAGCATTCATTGAAATCATCTCTCTAATTCCCAAAAGTTTAGAGAAGGTACATGAACTCAGAAAAGACAATGCCAAGGAAAAGGATTTGGAGATTCGGGAACAAATTGCAATTTAGCTCTATCCTTCGATTACTCCAAAACAAATGACCATGATCTTCAAGGACTGCAAGGATGAGTTCCAGAGCAAAGCAAGAATGAACAAACTTATGCTCAGAGAGACTGATCAGGTGGCAAAAGAGACTGAAGACATCCTCCAGAATGCATTTAAAAGATTCAATCTTCCTGTTATAGAGGACAGAGATGATGAACCTTCTGCCATGGATGACAAATGACTAAGTACATCAAAAGAAGAATCTACTAAGAAAAATGCAGAAGAGCCAAAGGAGATAGGTGAGGAGAGGACTAAGGACTTGGATTCCCTTGTTCTGGAAGAGGAAGTCTAGGAAGAAGTAAACATCTCTCTTCCGGATCCCCCAGTAGACTTCGGAACTGAAGGCAAAGAAAGAAAAGAAGAGAAAATTAGTCAAGAAGAAGAGGTAAAGGGAAGAGAAGAAGATCAAATAGAAAAGATCCCAAATGATAGTTTAGAAGTGGGAAAAGGAAAGAAGACTTTGTCTTTGGCAAGAGACACTGCTGAAGCAGTAAAGAGCTTCTTGAACAAAGAAATGTTAGAGATAGATGAACCAAAATTATTTCAAGGACCACTCAATTTTGACTCCCTCTCTCCGGTCCAGACAATGAAGGTAGCATCTTTTGCTCAAGCTAAAGCAAAAGAAAAGCTTCTAAAGTCTCACATGGAAGACTGTGAGCTAATAGAGATTGCATCTGGTGTGCTAGAGAAAATCATGCCATCCTTCCAAAAGGATCTTTTAGCTTCCTCATCTGGTAATCTGAAATCTCTTGTTAATTTTGTTAGCACACATTTTGATTCTTTGGAGAAATCAACAGAAGAGAAAGTTTGGAAATAATTTTTGGGTAAGAGATTCTTTGAAGTACAGGGACTCATAGCAAATGATAGGAGAAATCTGGATATTGGGATAAAGAGCCTAGAAAATGCTCTTAAAGATGGCAGAGAAGTATACAAATTTTGTCTAGCTTGGTCCACAGCAACAAATGACATTGCAAAGAAGGTGGAAGAGCAAGAGGGTAAACTGTTAAGTTTATCTCAAAATTTTGATCCTCTCACCTCATCCATAATGAATCAAGAGTGCCAGGCTATTGCCACTATAAATGAAATAAAGAGGCTTGAAAAGGAAAAGAAGAATAGAATAAGTAGGATGAGTGAGCTAAGAGGGATAATTATCCCTAAGTTAGAGGCAATGCATGAGGCCCTAACTGAGGCTCAGACCACAACCCAGACTAGTGATCTGGTAGACTTAAAGAGGGCAGGAGTTTTTTGAAGAGACTTAATGTCTCAAGTTACTACTTGAAACCTCATTCCTTCGTGTTTTTTGTTCATCGTTCAATTGACAAAGTTTGAACTATCAGTGAACTCTTGAACTTCGCCTGTTGGGTTCAATGGTTCAACCAATATGCATTGGTTCGTTGAAAGTTTAAACTTCATCCATCGGGTTCAATGGTTCATTGAACTATTCATCAGGTTCAATGGTTCATTGAACTGTTCATCGGGTTCAAGGTTCAACATCAGAAATCAGGTTCAATGGTTTGACAACTTTGCTTCAATGGTTTGACATCAATTCATTGGTTCAATGGTTCCTTGGTTCAACAGGATAGGTTCATCGGTTCAGTGGTTCAATGTGAATAGTCTTTGCTTGGACTGAACACTGACAACAAATCTTTGTTAACTTTTACTGATGACTTCGTGTTATTCTGATACGAATTGGCGATGAAGTTCGATCGGGCTAAGATAGGTCATTAGCACAATGAAAAGTGCTTGGACCGATGGTGGAGGTCTGTCCGATGAAGGATGGAGGAAGTGTAGAGGTCACCACCAATGATATTACTGAGCATTCGACAATATAAACCGGAATATTGTATTTGACCTTGTGCATGTGGGATTAAACATCTCGCTAGAATGTGAATTGTCAGACGACAATTACGTGATGGTTGGGACAGCGATGCTGAGTCAGTTGAAATGAGCAGTTAGGGCAAAAGTGAAAATGGCTTTTTGCTCTTGAAGGCTGTGGTTTATATACAGATTTGGTGTGCTCGTCATGATTGATGAAACAATTTGATTATACACTTTTTTCTATAGATGTATAGATGTTAGAAAATAGTTTTATATAATTGTAGAGAATCGATACCTGAGCAACAGAGCTAGGATATTTATTGTAACTATTCTGTTTACTATAATAAAGATAGTCTCTCTTGTGGTGGTGGGGTTTTTACCCGAAAGGGTTTTCCCACGTAAATTTGGTGTCATTCTTTGTTATCTGGAATGTTATTCTATTTTTCTGGTGTGTTTATCTGTGGTTTAAATTTTGAATTGAAATTTACCTGTCTACGTTATCCTCTTTGAATTAACATTAGGGAAGCTGTATTCCGCACCTCTGCTTTCCTTAAAAGTGGTATCAAAGCCTGGCTAGTTGTATTATCCTTGTTGGTAGGTTGGGTTTTTTGTGTTAGTTCAGTGAGTGGGAGTTCTGTAGAGGTCTATTCTGTTAAATAAGATGGCAAGTACATTAGGAAAAATAGACATTGAAAAGTTCAATGGCACAAACTTTGAGTTGTGGAAGATTAAGGCTAAAGATTTGCTGGTTGACAGAGATCTTTGGATTGCTGTCTCTGGGGTTAAACCTGCAAGCATGAAACAAGAAGATTGGGACCTAGCTGATAGAAAAGCCAGAGGACTGATAAGATTAAGTCTTGCGGATTCTGTTTTATTGAACGTCCATGAAGAGAAGTCAGCCAAAGATTTGTGGAAGAAATTGGGAGATATTTACCAAGGCAAGTCCTTGGTGAATAAACTGTTCCTCAGAAAGAAATTGTATTCTCTGAAGATGGATGAAGGTGCATCTATAGTAGACCATCTAAACACATTTAATCTGATTGTTTCATAGTTGACGTCTGTACGTGTAAAAATAGAAGAGGAGGACCACTGTATGCTTCTATTATGTTCCTTACCTGACTCATGGGATCATCTTGTGATGGCTATTGGAAGTACAACAACCATATTTACAACTAAAGCAGTTGTTACCTCGTTGTTATCTAAAGAGATGCGGAGGAAATCTTTTGAGACAACCAAAGAGGCCCTGTCTGTTTGAGGTAGATCAAAGGAAAGAGGCAAGAAGAAGGACAAGAAGTCTAAGTCCAAATCAGAGGGGAGATCAAAATCTCCTGGCATAAAGTCCAAGGTGAAGTGCTGGAATTGTGGGCTGAAAGGACACATCAGAAGAGACTGCAAAGAGGAGAAAAAGAAGAAGAAGAAGAACTCTTCTGACAATGATTCTTCTCAGAGTGATGTTGATGCCTTCATTGCTGCCTTGGCAATGCCTGCATCTGAAGATGTGTGGCTGGTGGATTCAGGAGCATGTTTTCATATGACATCTCACAGAGAGTGGTTCACAAAGTATGAACCATATGCTAGTGGGAAGGTGTTCCTGGCAAGTGATTCAACACTAGAAATTGTTGGCCGAGGATGAGTCAGAATCTAGTTCCCGAATGGCAAGATAAAGGGAATGAATGGAGTATTACACATCCCAGGTCTGGCTCAAAATTTACTTTCTATTAGTAAGCTTAATGATATTGGTGTGCAAGTTACTTTTCAGAATGGTGGCTGTAAGATGACTAGAGGTTCTATTGTACTGGCAAAGGGTGAATGCATTGGAACTATGTATAGGTTAGATGCTAAACCAATGTGCTGTAATAGTGTCTCTACAAAATCTGCAAAAGCTGCTATTGTAACACATGATGTAAACTCTATGGAAGTTAAACTTCCTGCAGAGAAAATAATGCTCTAGCATCATAGACTTGGTCACATAGGTGAAAAAGGTTTAAAAACCTTGAAAAACAAAACCCTGGTAGATGGGTTGATTGATTGTAATCTGGAGTTCAATTTCTGCGAACATTGTATATATGGAAAACAGAACCGTGTTTCTTTTTACTCTAGTTCTCATAAATCTTATGGTGTTCTAGACTATGTACATTCTGATGTCTTTGATCCAGTTGATGTTCCTTCTTTAGCTAAATCAAGATACTACGTATCGTTTATTGATGATTATTCAAGGAGGGCATTTGTATATTTTTTGAAAAATAAATCAGAAATGTTCAGTCAGTTTAAAGAATTTAAAACTCTTGTGGAAAATCAGACTGGTAGAAAAATAAAATGCTTGAGAATAGATAACGGTGGTGAATATTGCAATGCGGATTTTGATAAATATTGTATAGATCATGGTATAAAAAGGCATAAGACTACACCTTATACTCCATAGCAAAATGGAGTTGCTGAAAGGTTGAATAGATCATTGATGGAGAAAGCAAGAAGTATGTTGAGTTATGCTAGTCTTGAACAAAGGTTCTGGGCTGAGGCAGTTGCTACAACTTGTTACTTGCTGAACCGTTCTCCTACTTCAGCATTGGTTGATAAGACGCCTATGGAAGTGTGGTCTAGAAAGAAGCCCTCTTTGATACATCTTCATGTCTTTGCCTATGAGGCATATGCTCATATTCCTGAGGTAAAAAGATCTAAGCTAGATTACAAGGCAGTCAAATGTATCTTTATTGGCTATGGAGTCAGTGTTAAAGGGTACAAGCTTTGGAATCCTGAAACTGAAAAAGTAATTTACAGCAGGAATGTAATTTTCAGAGAACTGAAACCTTTGGTTATTGATCCTCAACTGGAGAAGATAGAAAAGAAGAAAGAAAAGAGTGTTGTTGATATTCCTCTGACCCCTATAAAAGAGGAACAACAAACACCAAGTGTAGATGATTTAGATGTGAGTTCAAGTAGCTCCGAAGATTCAGATCTAGAGCAAGAACCTGAACCTACACCTCAACCATTGAGGTGGTCTACACGTGAAAGAAGACAACCAAATAGGTATGGATTTTCAGTACTTGATTCAAGTTGTGCCTATGCTTTACTTACTAATACTGATGAACCTAGGACTATGAAAGAAGCTATTAGTTATCTGATTCAGATTCTTGGTTGGAAGCCATGGATAATGAAATGTCATCATTGGAGAAAAATTAAACCTGGGATCTAGTGCCCTTGCCTAAAGGTAGAAGACTTGTGGGCTGTAAGTGGGTATTTAAAAAGAAATATGGTCCAGATGGTAGTATTGATAAGTACAAGGGAAGACTAATTGCTAAGGGGTATTCCCAAAAGGAAGGTATAGATTATGGAGAAATCTTTTCTCCTATAGCTAAGTTGACATCCATTAGATTTCTGTTGTCACTTGTAGCGGCATATGATTTTGAAATTGAGCAGATGGATGTGACAACAACATTTCTTCATGAGGACCTTGAAGAAGAAATTTATATGTCCCAGCCAGAGCATTTTGTGGTAAAAGGTAAAGAACATCTGGTATGTAAACTTAAGAAGTCTCTTTATGGTTTGAAGCAATCTCCCAGAATGTGGTATCAAAAATTCGCTATGTATGTTCTGTCTTTAGGATATGTGAAATCTAAATTTGATCACTGTGTTTATTATAAAACTGATGGTGATCGAATTCTTATAATTGCACTATATGTGGATGACATGTTATTCATTGGCAATGGTAAGGGGATGATCTCAAATTTAAAAGCTCAGTTGTCCTTGAAATTTGAAATGAAGAATCTGGGGGCAGCAAAGTACATTCTGGGAATGGAAATCAAAAGGGATAGATCTAAGAGAAAGCTTTGGCTCAGCCAGAGAAAATATATTACCAATGTTCTTGATAAATTTAATATGTCTGATTCTAAACAACTAGTTGTTCCAGTTTTGTAGGGAATGAAACTATTTGTTGAAGATTATCCAAAATCTTCGAATGAAATTGACGACATGAAAAAAGTGCCTTATGCAAGTGCTGTTGGCAGTTTAATGTACCAGACCAGACATTGCCCAAGTAGTGGGAGTTTTGAGCGAGTTTATGGTGAATCCAGGTAGATCACATTGGGATGCTATGAAAAGAGTTATGAGGTATTTGAAGGGAACTTCTAATTATACTATTTGCTATCATGGAAACTCAGTTGGATCTCGGAGGTCTATAAGCATTCAGGGTTATGTTGATTCCTATTGGGCAGGGGACATTGACAATAGAAGATCCACTAGTGGATATGTATTCACATTAAATGGTAGTGCTATCAGTTGGATGAGAAAGTGGTAGGCTGTAGTCACTTTGTCCACAATAGAGGCAGAGTACATGGCAGCTACTCGTGCATGCCAAGAAGCCATTTGGTTGAAGAGGTTGTGTTCTGATGTTGGTTTAATTGCCAGGCAGATACAAATACACTGTGACAGTCAAAGTGCTATATGTTTGGTGAAGAATCCTACATTTCATGCTAGGACAAAACATATTGATGTCCAATATCACTTTGTTCGTGATATGGTGGAAGACAGGAAGGTGATGCTGGAAAAGATTGACACTTTGGAAAATGTCGCTGATGCCTTAACTAAACCAGTGACCATGACCAAGTTCAAATGGTGTTCAGATGGAATGGGTCTTCGGGCCCATAATTCTCAGTAATTGTATGAGGAGTAAGAGGTGACAGTAATCTCTTCGACAAGTGGGAGATTGAAGAGACTTAATGTCTCAAGTTATTGCTTGAAACCTCATTCCTTCATGTTTTTTGTTCATCGTTCAATAGGCAAAGTTTGAACTATCAGTGAACTCTTAAACTTTGCCTGTCGGGTTCAATGGTTCAACTGATATGCATTGGTTCGTTGAAAATTTGAACTTTGTCCATCGAGTTTAATGGTTCATTGAACTGTTCATCGGGTTCAATGGTTCATTGAACTATTCATCAGGTTCAAGGTTCAATGTTGGAACTTAGGTTCAATGGTTCATTGAACTGTTCATCGGGTTCAAGGTTCAACATCAAAACTCGGGTTCAATGGTTCATTGAACTATTCATTAGGTTCAATGGTTCGATGACTTTGGTTCAATGGTTCAGCATCAGTTCATTGGTTCAATGGTTCCTCGGTTCAACGGGATAGGTTCATTGGTTCAGTGGTTCAATGTGCATAGTCTTTGCTGGGACTAAACACCAACGGCAGATCTTTGTTAACTTTTACCGATGACTTTGTGTTATTCCGATAGGAATTGGTGATGGAGTTCGATCGGCCTAAGATAGGTCATCGACACAATGAAAAGTGCTTGGACCAATAGTGGAGGTCTGTTCGATGAAGGATGGAGGAGGTGTAGCGGTCACCGCCGATGATATTACTGATCGTTTGGCAATATAAACCAGAATATTGTATTCAACCTTGTGCATGTGGAATTAAACATCTTGCTAGAATGTGAACTATCAGATGACAGTTACGAGATGGTTGGGATAGCGATGCTGAGTTAGTTGAAATGAGCAGTTAGGGCAGAAGTGAAAACAGTGTTTTGCTCTTGAAGGATGTGGTTTATATACAGATTTGGTGTGCTCGTCATGATTGATGAAACGATTCGATTATACAGCTTTTTCTGTAGATGTACAGATGTTAGAAAATAGTTTTATATAATTGTAGAGAATCAATACTTGAGCAACAGAGCTGGGATCTTTATTGTAACTATTTTGTTTACTGTAATAAAGATAGTCTCTCTTGTGGTGGTGGGTTTTTTACCCGAAAGGGTTTTCCCATGTAAATCTAGTGTCATTCTTTGTTGTCTAGAATGTTATTCTATTTTTCTGGTGTGTTTATCTGTGGTTTAATTTTTGAATTGAAATTTATTAGTCTACATTATCCCCTTTGAATTAACATTAGGGAAGCTGTATTCCGCACCTCAGCTTTCCTTACACTTTTGCATTTTTGTTGAGTGGCCACATTTCAATTCTAGATAGGATGAAGTAGAGTTGGGTGATAGAAGTTGTACAGTTGAAGACTACCTTTGCGGACATACTTAAGTATATATAAGTATAACATGTATATATACTTATGCGGCTATGTATAGGTTGGTTTTTGCAAATTTTGGTGTACGGATTCCACCCTTTGCCATTGATGTCAAAGGGGGAGTGAGGAGTAGTGATAAATGTGGAATCTAGCCAAGGGGAAGCTCTGGTAAAAGTGTACATTAGATAGAGCATCAACCAAGGGGGAGTTTGCTATGACACTTAGTGATTTTTCACTAAGTGTTGCCATCAATGCCAAAGGGAGAGATTGTTGGCAAGAGACACTGTGTGGCTTCATGATTATTGTCATTGATGGCAACAAAGTTCATCTCACACATCTGTAGCACATAGTATGTCTTTACCAGAAGTCAGATTAAAGAATGTTTTGGTCCGGTGAACAAGAACAGAGCATGCAACAAGGTCTGACAATCAGGTCCAGATCTCTCAGAGGATGTATCTCAGCAAAGTACGGACTTGGGGAAGTCAAGAGGAGTACCATGACTACTACATTCCAGAGATTGAACCTTCGGTAATGAAAGAGTGAAAAGATACGAGCATCTAAGTGTTGGGTTCCTGACAGGTAGAGCAGACTGAGGAAGAACTAACTGATAGAACATCAGACTTTAATCTGGATGAGAAATTGATGATGGTCAAGCTAATTGAGAGATCATACATGGTTGGCAGACTTGATTGATGACTTCTAACTCTATGTCTTGGATACGCATCACATATTAAACATGGATTTAGCTGACATATCAGTGCCTTGTAAATATCTTGAATATTCCAGTTGCCGACTAGATAGATGTTGAAATCCTTGATGTAGACATGTATACCAAATAGATTTCAGTATGAAGGGGTGTGTGTAATGAAATAGTGTGCAAGGAAAGGTAAAGAGCAAGTGGAAGCAGGAATACAAGTCTGGTATGTGACAGAATAGCAGCACTAAAGCAGAGGAAGAATGAAGTGTAGTAGATCAGTATATTGAGCCTAACCAGAACTGAACCTTAGCATATGTGGATGCCTTTGATCAGTTCAAACACCTGGTTACCTTCCTTAACTTTGTAGATAGTGAGTCTCTTGTAGGCACTGTGCCTCTTGTGAGCAGTGTGCTCAGGTAGTGAGCCCTAATTGGCAAGTGCCATTTTTGTACTTCTTATTCTTTTAACAGAGAATACATTCCTGGGTTAGTCACCCCATGGTTTTTTCCCTTAACAGGGTTTTCCATATCAAAATTACTGTGTTATGTGTGTTGATCATATTTCTTCTCTTATGGTTATGTATGCTTATTTTTGTTGATGTTACACTAATTGTTAATAAGGAAAGAAAGTTAAAATATTTAGAATAACTGATTCACCCCCCTCTCAGTTATTCACCTTGTTTCCAATAGGACTAGATGCTTGCAGACCTCCAGAACACGAACCAATTGAGTTGTCAATTTACATTGACTTCCTAAACACTCCAAATCTGTAGAACAAGATATTGCATTTCTAGATCTCACCAGACCTATTTGTGTCACTCTGTCACTTTTGAACATCTGCCAGAATTGGTTTTACTAATATGGCCATAACTTCTTCAAATCTTCATGCGGACCTCTCAAATCTTCACTGGATCATCTGTAGACATATATCTACAAACCCTTTGATTCGCATCCTCTGATCTTCATCTTGGCTAGGATCTTCACTTCATAGACCTTCACTGTCTTCACTATTCTTCTCTGTTTCTGATAGGACTAATTTTCTCAATATCCTTAGAACACAACTCATCCAATCCTTGACATTAATGCAACAGGAGTATGTTGACATCAATGACAACACCGGTTAGGCCCATGCTTGCAACAATCTCCCCCTTTGTCATTGATGGCAACATATGATGTGAAAAACTGTTTTAACCATCAATACAAGAACTTCTCCTTATTGACTAACATAACTCCCCCTATCAACAACAACCATTCACATGTCTTCTCTTCCTTTACTGCTCCCCCTTTGATCAGCAACCATTTTTGTTTTTCACATGTCTTCTCTCCCCCTTTGACATCAATGGCAAAGGGCACATACTTACATCACTTAGAATCATACAGACTGCTCCCCCTGAGTAGTAGCTTCCTGTCATCAATTCAGACCACAAGATATGACTGTGAGGTCTATTAAACTGATGCACATCAGTGCACCTTAATTCAGAACCAGAGGGGTAATAACCCCTAACTTCTCCCTGAGATACTCAAAAGAGTCCTTAGGTAGAGGTTTAGTAAAAATGTCTGCAATCTGATCCTTGGAGAGCACAAACTCCAATCTGACTTCATTATTGTTCACCTGCTCTCTCAAAAAATGAAACTTGATGGATATATGTTTTGTCTTTTAATGTAACACCAGATTCTTTGAAATGTTTATTGCACTTGAGTTGTCACAGAAGATTGTGATAGGTTCCTCATACTCCACTCTAATGTCTCTTAGCATTTGCTTCATCCACAATACTTGAGTGCAACTGCTTGCTGCTGCAATATATTCTGCTTCTGCAGTGGATAAAGATATTTCCTCTTGTTTCTTACTCAACCAAGAAACCAATCTTTTCCCCAAAAGGAATGCTCCACCACTGGTACTCTTCCAGTCATCCACATCTCCTGCCCAATATGCATCTGTCTATGCATGAAGAGAGAAATCATGATCTCTAGGATACCATAGACCATACTCAACTGTTCCTTTTAGATATCTGAGAATCCTCTTGATTGCCATGACATGAGATTCTCTAGGATCATCTTGGAATCTTGCAACAAGACCAACATAATTCATAATGTCAAGTCTAGTTTGAGTAAGATATAATAGTTCTCCAATCATTGACCTATACTTTTTCTGATCAGCCTTTGGAGAGTCATCATCTTTGCTTAGTTTACATCTGGTTGCCATGGGAGTATTCATTGATTTTGAATCTTCCTTTCCAAATTTCTTCAACAATTCTTTCACATATTTAGTCTGAGATATGAAGATTCCTTTCTTTGTTTGAGTGATTTGTAGACCCAAGAAGAACTCATTTCCCCAAACATAGACATCTCAAATTCACTTTTCATTTGATTTGCAAAAGTCTTGCACATACTATCTCTCCCTCCAAAAATAATATCATTAACAAATACTTCAACAATCAAGATATTTTCATGTTCAATCTTGAAGTATAAGTTACTGTCAGTAGTACCTTTGTTGAAACTAATCTTCAAGAGATGCTTATCTAGTCTTTCATACCAGGCTCTTGGGGCTTGTTTGAGTCCATACAAAGCTTTCTTCAACTTGAAGACCATATCACCATGATCAGACAATTGAAATCCATCCGGTTGCTTAATGTATACTTCTTCTTCCAAGTCACCATTCAAGAAGGCTGACTTGACATCCATATGATATACTTTGAAATCCTTGAAGGCAGCAAAGAAAAGAAATAATCTGACGGCTTCAATTCTTGCCACCAGAGCAAAAGTTTCTTCAAAATCAACTCCTTCTACTTGGGAATAACACTTACAGACCAATCTGGCTTTGTTTCTGACTACTTCACCATCTTCATTCAGTTTATTCTGGAAGACCCATTTGGTTCCAATCACATTTTTATTTCTAGGTCTAGGAACAAGATCCCAAGTGTGATTTTTCTCAATTTGCATCAGCTCTTCGTTCATTGCTTTAGTCCAACTTTCATCATTGCATGCTTCATTCACTGTCTTTGGTTCAATCTTTGAAATCAGACAATACTTTTTTGAGTCTTGAGAAATCTTTTTTCTTGTTTGAACACCTTTGCTTTTATCACCTATGATCTGATCTTCAGAGTGATTTAGTATTACATACCTGGGAATTTTGGGAGTTTCTTGTACTTCTATTTCTTGAACAGGTTCATTCAAACTTATCTCTTCTTCTTGATTCTCTGGATCAGTCTAGATCTAAATTTTAGAAGGGGCTTGGACCAAAACATCATTCTAATCATCTTCATCATATTCATAAAACATTGAGGGTTTTTCAACACCTTCATCAACCTTCACATTTGTACTTTCTATAATTTTTCTCAATCTCTTGTTATAACACCGGTATACTTTGCTTTGAGTAGAATAACCCAAGAATATTCCTTCATCACTTCTAGCATAAAATTTGCCAAGGTCTTCATCTCTTTTAATGTAACATTTGCTACCAAAGACTCTGAAATACTTCACAATGGGAGTGATGCCAAACTAGAGTTCATAAGGGGTCTTACCAGTATTGTTTATGATTTGTACTCGATTAAGAGTATAGACAGCCATGCTTACAACTTCTCTCTAGTAGATCTGAGGAATATTTCCCTCCATCATCATGGTTCTAGATGCTTCCTAGATGGTCCGGTTCTTTCTCTCTACTACTCCATTCTGCTGTGGAGTCCTTGGAGCAGACAGCTATCTTTTTATCCCATGTTTCTCACAAAATTCTATGAACTCTCCAGATGTGAATTCTCCACCTCTATCAGACCTAAGACATTTTATGTTTAATCCAGTTTCATTCTCTACCATAGCTTTCAATATCTTTAATTTCTTAAGAGCCTCAGATTTTTCTTTTAGAAAAGTCACCCACATCATCTAGGAGTGGTCATTGATTAATAACATGAAGTATCTATCACCTTGCAAACTCTTGATTCTTGCCAGTCCACATAGATTAGTATGTACTAAGTCCAACAATATGGTAGAAGATTGTTCCTTACTTTTGAATGTGACTTTGCTCTGCTTACCCAACTGACATTCTTTGCACAAACTATTAGTGGGTTTCACTAGTCTTGGAAGATCTCTTACAACCTGGGTGTTGCTTATCTTGATGATATTATCAAAATTCACACGACACATTCTCCTATGCCATAACCAACTCTGATCAATTTGAACAAATAAACAATGTTTGCCAGTGCCAACCAAGTGGAAGATGTTACCTTTTGTTTGTGTACCAGATGCAATCTCTATACCAGAACTTTCAAAGATCTTACAGTTTCCATTTTTGAATCAAAGATCATAGCCTTTGTCCACTAACTATCCAACACTAAGAAGATTGTGCTTCAGACCTTCAACATATTGTACATCATTGGTTTTGTTCTTTCCATCAAAATAAATAGTTCCTCTACCTCTAATTTTGCTAGCAGAATTATCACCAAATTTTACAACTCCTCCTTCATATCTTTCCAAATCAATAAACTTGTTTTTGTCACCTGTCATATGGTGAGAGCATCCACTGTCAATGACCCAATCATCCTTTTCTTCAACTTGGGCATCCAAGGCTTTTTCTATCATTTTGTGATTGGCAGATTCAGAGGACATTAGATCTTCTTCCTTGATGGCAATAAACACCCAGTCACTTCCAGATTTGTTTCTTGTCTCTGATTCATCATCTGTTACTCCTTCATCATCATCATCTTCATGAACATAGTAACACTTCTTTTGAAATCTTAACCTATTAGGGTTTGGCCTAGAAAATCTTTCCAGACACCTTGAGGCAAAATGACCAATCTTATTGTAGTTAAAACATTTGAAAGGCAATTTTCCTTCATACTTACCGGATCCTCTTGGCAGTCTTTTTACAATGAGGGCCTCAAGTTGTTTAGCTTCTAATTCATCCTCTTTTATATCTTTTCTTGCTTTCTCATACCAAGAAGATTTTCTTGAGGAACTTTCTCCTGGATCATATCTTTGTTTGCCTTTTGTAGAGGCACTAGCTTTGAATGCAGATTCAGTCTTGGGAAGTGCATCACCAAACTCAGCTAACTCAAATGCAGATATCTTACCAACCAATTGATCCCTTGTGATAGTTGTTAAGGATCTGATTTCCTCAATAGCAGCAACTTTGTGTTTATAAGGAGGTAAGGATCTGAAAACCTTAGCAACAATTTCATCTTGATCCAGAACTCCACTAGCACATCTGATGCCATAAACAAGCTCATTTACTTTTGTCATGTAAGAAGTGATATTCTCATCTTCACTCATCTTTAAGTTTCTGAATTTTCCTTTCAGACTCTGTAGCTTGGCACATTTAACATACTTGTCTCCTTCATGCAGAAGTTCTAGTTTTTCCCAAATCTCATATGCAATTTTCAGATCAATAACATTTGTTAGCTGTGAATCAGATAAGGCACTTAGTAGAGCTTCTTTGGCCTAAAGATTGTTTTCAACATCTATGATTTCATCTACGGTTCTCAGACCATTCTGAGGAGGAACATACTTCTTTAAAGCCATGATCCAATATTGCCTTCCCATACATTGCAAGTGACATTCCATGTAGCTTTTCCAAAGAGTGTAATTGGTTCCATCAAACCTCAGACTATCCTTCTTGTAGGAAGACATCTTGGATCTCCTCAAGTGGTTAAGCTCTTTTAGAGGAACTTAGCTCTGATACCAATTGTTAGTTTCAGAATACACAACTGAGAGGGGGGGTGAATCAGTTGTGTCAAAAACTTCTCTTTCACTCAAATTATTCTTGTAATTCAGCAGCATAATAATAAATCAACCATGAAAACACAATGCAATAATTCAAGAGCAAAAACACATTAACACATATGACACCAAGATTTTCACATGGAAAACCCAGTTAAGGGAAAAACCACGGGGTGACTAACCCAAGATTGTATTCTCTATTAAAAGAATAATAAGAACAAATGGCACATGCCAATTAGGGCTCACTGCCTGAGCACACTACTCACAAGAGGCCCACTACCTACAGGAGACACACTATCTACATAATGATAAATATTACATACTTGAACTGAAGAATAGCATCTTCACCATGCTTGAGTTAGTTCCATTTAAGCCCAATACTTCTGCTCTACCTTTCGCACTTCTCCTCTCTACCACACTCTCATCTCTGCCAAGATACTTTTGAAATGACTTCACAACTCTTATTTATACAAGACATCGACTTTGGGATAATCATCAAAGTCAGCAAACTTTACAGAGCACATACAAATACAACTTAATTTATTACAAAAGACTTCATACAAATCACCACACTATCGGCCACATATATCTGGGACCCAAATCTCCTTTGGGGAACATGCCATCCTTCTCATAACATCTTCAAGATCATCCGCAAGATGTGTAAATCATCTGGTCAGCCAAACTTAGGAAGAACATCATCATCCATAAGTAATTCTTCAATTACGAGCTTAATCTTCAATGCAGACCACCAACACAAACTGGACACAATTCAGAGACCTCCACAAACTTGCCTTAATCACCAAGAACATCCACACTACTTTTGCTTACTGAAATCATTCTTTCCTTCATCCGAAACCTCAAGAACATAGTCTGTCATCATTGTCATATTAGACTAGATGCTTGTGGACCTCCAGACAATGAACCAATTGAATTGTCAATTCACATTGACTTCCTAAACACTCCACCAAATCCGCAGAACAAGATGTTGCATTTCTGGATCTCACTGGACCTATTTGTGTCATTCTGTCACTTCTAAACATCTACCAGAACTGGTTTTACTAATATGGCCATAACTTCTTCAAATCTTCATGCGGACCTCTCAAATCTTCACTGGATCACCTATAGACACATATCTACAAACCCTTTGATTCACATCCTCTGATCTTCATCTTGGCTAGGATCTTCACTTCATAGACCTTCACTGTCTTCACTGTTCTTCTTTGTTTCTAATAGGACTAATTTTCTCAATATCCTCAACACACAACTCATCCAATCCTTGACATAAATGTAACATGAGTATGTTGACATCAATGACAACACCGGTTAGGCCCATACTTGCAACAGTAATTTCATAAACTTGATATTTTAAATTGTAATGAAGCTACATGACCTGGTAGCATTGCCTCATGCATCACCACACAGATTAAAAAAGGTGCATAAAGAAGTACAAAGGTGACAATTAATAACTTCAAGGATAATCTATCATCACTAAAGAATATATAGGTGAAACTTTTGCTGGCCATGACATGGTACTTACTGAAGCCTCTGGCCTAATTGGAAACCCCTTATCAGAGGAATGAAACATCAAGTTTAGATAAGAGTAATTAAATAGAAGTTGATAGAGGATGGATAAGTATTTAAAATGCATAGATAGGAGAACCTAACTTATGAGAAGCTAGAGACAGGTAAACAAGCCAAAAGTCTGAAAAGTATTTCAAACTTTGGTACTATAAGTCAAGAAGCTTATGGAAGAGAATCTACAGTTAAGGGTATCTTCAGTATATCCTAGAGATACATCCTCTACTTGATAACCCCATTGAGGAAATCTCAAGGATTCCTCTACCCTGAAGGGCTCATTTCTAGTTGCCACTTGAAATTGAGACTCTTGTTCTAGTTATTATTATGATTATAAATAAGTTATAACATAACAACCAGGATTTCCATATTCCATTCACATTTGGTTTTGGAAATGAAAAGTTATAAGATTTGTATATTTTTTCTTGCATTTTTTAAACATGGATATATAAATTTTCTAGCCTTTGTCATGCCCAAAATCTAGGATTAACAATTCCATACAAGAAACTCCATGGAACATACAATGTTTTAGGATATCACCAATAACCAATATACAAGTCATTAACAAGCAATAGAGTGTTGGGCACCAAAACTTAGTAAACTCCATGGTTCAATCATTGGAGCATACATGATCAGCCCATAGAGATTTTATATACTTTCAACAAAAATAAATCTACTTTAGAGAAGCTGATGGCATCAACTAAAGGCAGTGATATATGCCCCATACATAGTTATGGCAATAAGATGCAACAATGACAACAACATACCTATTTGATGACATGAACACACACAATGATAACAGATGAAGAATTTTTAATAGAACAAACTTGTAGCAACAATGACCCAAACATCAATAAATACCTGTAATGACAAAGAACATGCACAAAATGAACATTTAGAAGATGTGCAAAAGGGACACATGGAAACAAGAAGCAACACTATGTATCATAAAACAAAACAAAAAATAAACTTCATAATTGAATAGACAACCAACCAAGGAGGCATTTGATCTCTTCATAATTGTTTGCCTTCTTGCAAATGAAGCTTACAAATATTCGTAAGGCTACCTACAAATTTACAACATCCTCATGATTTTATGTATCTTACAAATGAAGCTTACAAATATCATGCATCTTCAACTATCATTTTGAACTTTGTTTCTGTATCATAGAGACCATACTGCACTCCTTCTGAGCTCTTTGCAACCTCAACCACAATACCGCATTGTTTGGCTTGGCTTTCTATGGGGGTGTGGGAAAAGCATTTGACTTACCACAATGCTGCACCAGTTTTAGGATGCCTTTGCGGGGATGCGAGAAACTCCTCGAGGTACCTACTCTTTCTTCTCATGATCTTCTCCACTCACAATATAGCCTCTTTGGACCATAGAAAGGCTTTACAAACTTTCAAGCAAATACAATTGGCGAGTGTAAAGACAAATTCCACAACCTTTGCTAGCATCCTTCCTGCCTATGCCAAAATGGGAGCATTGGAACAAGGTATGGACATCCATCACAAAGTAATGGATAGAGGAATTTTGTCAGATGTAGTTTCAACTGCCCTAGTAGACATGTATGTAAAATGTGGAAACATTGACAAGGCATGTGAACTATTTGGTAGAATGCCTCAAAGATATGTCATCTCATGGAACCCTATGGTTACGGGATATGCACAAAATGGATTTGTTGAAAAGGCTTTAGAAAATTTCAAGCAAATGCAATTAGTAGGTGTAAAGCCAAATTTGACAACATTTGCTAGCATACTCCATGCCTGTGCCAAAATGGGAGCTTTGGAATAGGGTATGGACATCCATCATAACATAATTGAAGGGGGATTTTTGTTAGATAGACATGTATGCAAAATGTGGAAGTATAGATAAGGCACATGAACTGTTTGATGGAATGGCTCAAAGAGATGTCATCTCTTGGAATTCAATGATTGTAGGATATGCACAAAATGGATTTTGCATGGATGCCCTCAAAATATTTGAATTTATGAAGCACTCCGAAACATATCCTAACATTGTAAACTTTGCTTGTGTTCTATGTGCATGCAGCCATGCAGGTTCAGTGGATGAGGGTTGTACATACTTCAATTAGATTAGTAACCCTTATTGCATTACACCTACAATTGATCATTATGTGTGCATGGTTGACCTTCTTGCTCATGCTGGCTATTTTAAGGACACTCTAAACTATATCATTAAGATGTCATTTAAATCTCTCATGGTTGTGTGGATGTGTTTTCTTGGTGCCTGTAGATCACATATGAATGTAGGGTTAGGAGTGTATACACCTAAAAATAGCTCAAGTCAAATTAAATAAATATTTTTAATATTTATTTTATTCTTAGTCTTCTATCAATAAATAAATATCTTAATTTATTTATTTGGTTCACGTTTATCATATTCTTCCAACAATTAAATACATTAAATTCCTCTAAAGTCATATCTAATTAAATAATCCTAAATTATTTAAATATTTCCTCTAAGACAAAGTCCTATGTCTAAAATCCACCTCATCTCATCCTTGTCATATTCCACATCATTGGACACCTCATCATGTTGCTCCAATAATTAAATATTCTTAATATTTAATTAGTCATTTATCCTCTCAAACATGTGCCCTATATCTTCTCAACCATCCAACATTGACAAAGACACTTGTCTTCTAAATCCTATATTCCCTCTCACATTCCAACAACCAAAGACTCCTTCCTCCATGTTCTTCTCTTGGTCTTCCACCTTTGTCTCAATGGTCTTTGTGAGCATCATGACATGTGGCCTATGGTTCCACATATTCCTCCACCTTGTCATCATAGTAGGAACATCTTCCACCTTTATCTCCCTCATCCCAACCAATTTGATCTTGACCATACATGTGACAAGATTTATTCTTCCACCATGGATCTTTTGACACTTGGATTTGAGCCTCTTTGGCCTATAAAAGAAAGTTCCTCACCGCCATTTTAATCAATCAAAAGAGCTATAGTACTTACATGCTGTAGAAATTCCATCAAGTATCCAAGTGTGCCTTTGGCCCCCCCATTTGCATTATCATCATAATCTCCATAGTTACATATCATTAGCTTCATATCACTATCAATATCATGGTAATATCATTAGCTTCATATCATTCTCATTAGCATAGTTTGCATTGTTCACATTGCATTAGAATCCACAATTCCATTCATCTCATTGTCATCTTGAAAAGTAAAGAAGTACACTTCTGAGAGCAACATCATTATGAACAAGATCATTGAGAAGATAGGAGACAATGAAACGAAAAGTATAAATCAATTTGCAAGGTATAAATCATGTTTTCTGTATTTTTCTTAGTTTCATTGATGTATTGAATTTGAGTAGGCATTCTGGAGTATTTGTGGTATCTTAGTAGGTTCTTACAGTAGTTTCAAATTATCAATCACATTTTAGTGCCCACTGTGGGGCCTTGCCCCATTTTTAACATCCAAATTTGAGTTTTTGAGGTACTTATAGCTGTAACAGGTTGTTTCTGTGCATTTGAGTTCCAGTTCAGCACATCCTACCAAAAATAGAGCCTATAGGAACAAAAACAACATTTTTGTGCATATGATAAATTTTGTTGTGCATATGATAAACAGAGCTATGCAATGATAAATTTTGTTGTGCATATGATAAACAGAGCTACGCATATGATAAATTATGTTGCACATCTAAATTTTGTCAAGTTTTAGTATATGTTTTGGCTAATGTTGATACTAACCCTGTTGCAACTGTCATCGATTGCCAAAGGAGTGTGCTCAAACTACTGATAAAGTGTTTTTGTAGGTTTAGGGCTTGGTTTAGACATCATTGTTGCACTAAACTCATACATTGTTAATCTAGTGGCACCTAGTTTTAAAATTAGGAGTAATTCTATCTTGCATACAATCTTGCATACAAATCATCACATAGTCTAAATTAGGTAGTTTAATTGGATAATCTTGCATACAATCAAAACATAGTCTAAATTAGGCAGTTTAATTAGACAATCTTGCATACAATCCAAACATAACATAAATAGGGGGAAGTAATTTCATCCAATCTTGAATGCAATCATAACATAGTTTAAGTTGGAGGCTAAATTTGACTATCTTTTCCTTTTTGTTATCATGCAAATATGACATCTTGTGTAGTTAGATTAGTCACACTTAGCATAATCTAGGCATTCAATAAACAAGTGTTTGTTGTGCTTGCAAAGGTGATAGGCATATGGTCTCCCCTTGCAACATCTTGGGTGATCAAAAAGCCAGACTCATCTACCCTTTTCTTGTTTACCCTTAGAAAGGCTTGATCTTGGATTGCGCTTCATCCAAGAGGGACGACCTTAAGTGGACCTTTCCTTTGACCCGCTATATAAATGGGATAACGCGAAAGCCAAGTCCTAACTAGTGTCACCCTTGCCTTACAATGCCAAATTGAAAAGAGGTGTACTAGCACTTTGTGAAAATGATTTTTGCATTGTGTGAAGTATTTGATACTCTTAGTAGGATTGGTCAAAGCTTTTAGTAGCTTGCTACATGCTCACAAGGCATTGGTCCCTCAAAGTTACTATGAACCATTTTTTTAGAGGCCAAAATCCCTTTACTTGTTGATGCAGGAGGTCAGACCTCCGAAGCCGCTCAACATCTCACTATTCATGTGTAGAGGCAGAAATTCCTCTTCAAGGGAATGAAACTTGGTGTGCTCGAGAAGTGTGTGCCATGTAAGGGGGAGCTAGTGCCACCAAGTTTCTAGTTGTCCGCCTTGTTTAAGTGGCTGGAGAAATCTAAGTTGGGATTCAACAAGTAGTATCCTTTCTCACCTAGGATTGTACATGTATTCAAATTTGTGTTAAACACTAAATGTCACAAACAAACATAAAATTCTACTATCTATTGTGTTTTCTTTCCTAAAAATAGAGAAAATCATCTAAAAAACAATAGGTTACCTAAAAAATGAGACAAAAACAAGCAAAATTGATCAAAAATAGTCACTGACACAGAGCTGCACATATGATAAATCTTTCTGCACATATGATAAATCTTTCTGTGCATATGATAAATCTTCCTACACATATGATAAATCTTCCTATGCATATGATAAATCTTCCTACACATATGATAAATCTTCCTACACATATGATAAATCTTCCTATGCATATGATTTTTCTGTGCATTTGATCCATATTACTGTGCATTTGATCTCTGTTACTACGCATATGCATCTATGCATATACTTTATGTACTTGTGCATACACACTGTTTCTGTGCATTTGAAACTACACATCCACAACAAAGAGTTGTTCTCAAGATCTAGTACAAACAAGCTTAACACTTTTGGATACCCATTTTGTCATTTATTTCAGTTCCAAAGTTAGTTAAACCATACACAGACATCTTGCATCCATTTCAAACATTCCACTTACATTTCACATTTACCTTCCAGAAACAAACAAAAACAAACAAAAACACAAAACTGTCACTTTTCACAAGTACTCATAGCACAAGTAAGAAGATCTTTAATTGATCAAATCATCCAATCCATCTATTTCCCACCTAATCATTTTATCATCATCTTCCACATATTCACATCATTAAAACTAGTCCAATCTTCATTCATCAAAATGGTTGTGATCATTAACAAATCTCGGCCAAATCCAAAACCATACATACTCTGAGGTGGCCCAAAATTTTCTCCTAATGATGATGAGAGATTTGTAGATCCTAGTGATGATGAGAACTTTGTCAAATCCTTAGGTCATCTTAATGATACTCTAGACAAGGGAAATCCCACCTCAAGTTTGAAATCATACACCAATCCATTTACTAGCTGCCCTCATCCATCCATCGATATGGAACCTCCATCATATAATCCTAATTCATTAATCCAATCCCTAACACATTTAAAGCCTAAACAATCAAAACTTCCATGTAAGTGCAATCCTATCATTCCTCCATCACCATCTAATAGAATGCCTATACCAAAGCCTATTAGTCTTACACAAACACCATCATCAAACACTCCAAGTTCTAATCCTTCAACCAATGAATCCCTGAATGATTTTCTCCAAAGGCTCTTTACAAAATCTAAAAGCAAATGTTAGGAACCCATGTTTAACCCTTCTCTTTACTTTGTTAGTATATTACATTTGGACGCATATGCTTTGTAAGTCGTCCCATGAGTATATTGTATTATCCCACATTCATGGGAAGTAATAGTTGTTTAGATTAGACATAGTATATAAGTACATGTTGAGGCCAATGAAGGCATCCACAAGTTTATTGTATTGAGCTTGCTCAAAGGAGGTTGCCCCCTTGAAGTGGCCTATGATCAATAAATTCCTTCTGTGTTCTGCTATTTCTATTATTTCGTGCATTTTTTATTATATTGTTGCAGGAGGTTCCTCTCATCTGGTATCAAAGCACTTTCTTGGGCTCACTGGGTGGAATTTCTGTCAAAATTTTTTTCATAGTGGCCTCCAGGCACTGTGATTATTACAGAGTTTTTTTTCTTTGCATCGGTATTGTTCATTTCAATTGCAAGTTCAAATAAGGGAATAATCCCTATCCACTTAACTGTGGGAAGTGCTTGGGCATAGCCCTAAAACTCATTGTGAGGAGTACCACAGGAACCCTGAAGTAGCTGGCCCATTGAGAGGACCTGCCAGTGAAAAGAGCAATGGCCCCTACCTGATTGACTAATTCCCATCCGTGAGGTAAACCAAGAGCTATCGTTTGTGACAAAGCGGTTATCAGTTTTACCTGAGCCATGGAGTGAGGGGTACTGCCCCAATATGCAAGCTGTTAGACAACATTGGTAGCCAAGTGAATCCCCTAAACCTTTAGGAAGCTGAACATACATGGGGTCCATATCTATTACCAACTAACAAATCGTAGATTAAATCTATCCAGATCCCATTGAAGATCATTTCCAGAAATTTTTTTTTTTGTTTTCTCCATATCTTCCTTGCTTTAGCTTTGTTTCCTCTAAAAATTCACTGGAACCCCTAAAATTCCATTCTGTATATTTCCTTCCTTGAGGACCTTATCCCAAATTCCACTTATTGAAGCTAGAAATTCTACATTTGTCTATTTTTAGGGTTTGTCATAACTTCTTCGATTCTCACCCAATCGCCTTCAAATTTTTCCATAGTGTTCATTTCCTATTTCTACTCCTTTGTCCCTCTTGGATAAATTTTCCCATTCTTTCACCCAGCTTCTAAAATCCCCATTTTCTACTTCCCTGTCCCTCAGAAAGTGTCCAAAACCTAGTCAAACCCCAATTACCCATCAGAGTTTTTCCCAAATCCAAAATTTCCTTTACCAAAAAAGTTTCTGTCTTTGTTTTTCTACTAATCGCAAAAAAAAAAAACCTGGTTATGGTTGTCACCCGCGCAGGAGCAAAAAACATGGAGGAACTTGCAGCCATCAAGACCAAACTCCAAGATCTAGATGAAAAAATTCTCGGGCTCAATCTTCAACATTCATCCATGAATAATAGATAGTAGCCAAAGTCTTCTACAGATATAGGGTTTTCTTCTTCTGGCAATTTTCGTGGACCGAAGCTTGATTTTCCTCGCTTCAATGGTGATGATCCGACTGGATGGATATACTGGGCAGAGCAATATTTCAATCTACATAATACTTTTGATGTCAACAAAGTCCCACTTGCCTCCTTTCATTTGGAACATGAATCCCTTCAATGGTTCCGTTGGTACATCAAAGCTCATGAAGAGCCAAAATGGACAGATTTTTGCAAACTCATTTTGCAACGATTTGGCCCTAGTGCTTTTGATGACTTCATAGGAGCACTCACAAAACTGTGCCAAATAGGCATTGTGAGAGAATATCAAACAGAATTTGAAAAATTGGCCAATCATACAGAGGGATTGTCTAATGAATTCTTCAAGAGTTGTTTTGTCAGTGGTTTGAAGGATGCAATTCGCTCTAAGGTTAAAATGTGCTATCCAAGCACAATGATGGAAGCCTTAGGGTTGGCTAAGTTGGCCGAGGACAAGATCATAGCTCAACAATGCTCCAAATCCAATTTTGTTCCATTCAAAAATATGGATCCCTAAAGCCCTCAAATAATGCCAGCTCCTAGAACAACTCCTATCAAGCATTTGACTGAAGCAGAGATGCGAGCACGTAGAGAGAAAGGGCTTTGTTATAATTGTGATGGCAAATTCACTCGGGGACATAGATGTGTTGAACAAAAGCTCTATCTCTTGGATGTGGATTCTCTGCCTAAAACTAAAGTTTATGCAGATGCTCAGGAAACAGTAGCTGATTAGATTGAAACTCAACAGTCGCCTGTTGACCCTACTTCTTAGGAAGACCACCCAGAGATCTCTCTCCATGCCGTAGAAGGAGTCACCACCCCACAAACCATGCACGTCAAGGGTTAATTCAAGAAGCTCCCTCTTACAATACTCATTGATTCTGGTAGTACTCATAACTTCATTGACCCTCGAATAGCCAAACAGGCTGATTGTTATGTTCATCCTTGCTCAAACTTTAAAGTCATGATTGCCAATGGGGGCACATTACCTTGCAAAGGGAAGTGTCGCAATGTGCGTATCTCTATTAAAGATTATAACTTGTGCTTCGACATGTTTACCTTGCCCTTAGGTAGATGTGATGTGGTTTTGGGTGCCCAATGGTTACGCACACTTGGACCAATCTTATGGGATTTTGCTAAACTTTGGATGCAGTTTTTAGACAATGGGCACAAACACACATTGAAGGGCTTACAACCAGGGTCTCTCAACATCATAAGTTCACATCACCTGGAAAAGCTTTTTAAGAAGAATTCACATGGTATCATCACTTAGCTTCACTCAATTCAGATGCAACCATCCATGGTCTCCACTACTCCTTTAGCTCTACAACAAATGATGGTTATTTTGCATGCAGTACAAAAGTGGTGGCCATACCTACTAGGGAATCATTTTTGCATCAGGGCTGCTCACCAAAGCCTGCAATATTTCTTGGAACAATGGTTCTCCTCCCCAACACAACAGAAATGGATCAATAAACTCATGGGTTATGACTATGAGATCACTTACTAGAAGGGTAAGGACAATATTGTGGTAGATTCTCTTTCTCGCAAATGTGATGACCAAGCTTCTCTTTCAGCTATTTCTATGTCTGTTCCAAATTGGTTGGAATATGTCCCGTAGGCTGTCTTCTATGAACTCTATGTTTCTCCATCGGTAGGGCACTCTAGGTTCCTCAACACTTATGAGTGGGCATGGCATCACTTCTTTTGGAAGGGAATGAATAGGGTAATTCAATAGATTATGGCTACATGTGATACCTCAAAACAACATCATCAATTGGCAAAGTGGCTCCCTCTCACTGAATGGTGGTACAATACCTCCTACCACATTGCATCTAACATGACTCCATATGAAGTAGTCTATGGTCAGCCACCACCAGCACTCCTTCCATACTCCCCCAGCAGTTCACAAGTTCAGGCAGTCAACACGGTTCTCTACACCCAAGATTAGATTGGGGATCATAAGTTGGCTCCTTCTTCCTACATTCATCCAATAATTCATGTCCCTTGTCTAAAGAAATTTCTTGGTGCCAACGACAGAGCACAAACTGTTTTACCACAACTAGATAATGAAGGTTCCATCCTTTTGGCACTAGAGGTAATCCTCAACAAGGGCACTCATCCTCTTCGCTCCCAATCCATCACAGAGGTCTTAATTCAGTGGCATGGAATGCACCTGGAGATTGCTACAGGGGACCCACTCCTTCAAATTCAGCAACAATTTCCACACCTTATGCTTTGAGGACAAAGCTTTTCTAAGAGGGAGGGGATGTTAGGAACCTATGTTTAACCCTTCTCTTTACTTTGTTAGTATATTACATTTGGATGCATATTCTTTGTAAGTCGTCCCATGAGTATATTGTATTATCCCACATTCATGGGAAGTAATAGTTGTTTATATTAGACTTAGTAAATAAGTACGTGTTGAGGCCAATGAAAGCATCCACGAGTTTATTGTATTGAGCTTGCTCAAAGGAGGTTGCCCCCTCGTAGTGGCCTGCGATCAATAAATTCCTTTTGTGTTTTGCTATTTCTGTTATTTCATGCATTTTTCATTATATTGTTGCAGGAGGTTCCTCTCAGCAAAAGAAAAGCTATGGAGAAATATAAATCCACTTAGCCAATTTCATCCCTATCTAGCACAAACAATCCTAACTTTAATCATAAGTCTATGCCTTCTACCATTATTCTCGATCTGTTAAATTGTCCATCCACCCATATTCTCATGAAGGATGTGATCCAATGGCTATTAGCAAGGATTAAATCACCCTCATGCCATCAAATCCCTATCCTTGAAACTATCCAAGAACCTTCAAATGTCATGCCTATTTCTCCAATCCCATCGTGTAGTTCACAGTCCATTGAACCTATTGAAGAATCTCCCACCATGAGTCTAAGTCAAGATATATTATACTCTCATGTTGTTGAGCATCTAAAGCCTCTCTTGTCTATCCATGTTGTCTCCAACCCTATCCCCACTCAAGAGTTATATCAAGAGTCAAACCCAAAGCATGATCCATATTACTCCTTACCAAGTCAAGATCAAACTATTCAAACTCCTCCAACTCCCATCCATGATCAAGCTCCCCTCTATGATCAAGACCCTATCTATGATCATGAGATACATGATGATCCTCTTAGCACACTTTATGCATTACATGAGCTAGCTATTGTCACTTCAATCATCTATAACCCCACAACCATTCATGAGCAAGATATCCAAATTACTCCTATCCATCCATACACAACACCCTCTTCCCAAGATGAGGCACTTGATCCCCAAGGAAGCATAGATAATCAAACAAGTAACCGGGATCCTATCACTTCATCTCCTACTAAGCATAATGTTAGTCAAAATCTAATCATCCCAAGTCATCCATTGCATGATCACACATTATCTCTTGTGGATCATCCATTATCTCATGTTGATCCTCCACCATCTCCCATTGACCCCACTCCAAATCCATTATCGTATCCCCTTGGTCAGATCACCTTCATCCATGAATTTTCTTCCTTAGGAGAACAACAACCACTATCCATCACCTCACCTTCTCCATCAAATAATGAGCTCAAGTCTAGTGTCCAAAACACGCATAGTCCCATTGTCCACTGCATACTCCAAAAAATGAACTATCAAGGTAAAGGCTTGGGCCTCTATGAACAAGGTATTTTGGAGCCCATCCATATCAAAGTCCCTCCACTCTCATATGGCTTTGGATGTACACCCCAAGGTAAATAATCTCAAGATGTTGGTACTTCCTCCAGGCCTCCTAAATCCTCCTTCTTCCATCATAAATCACATCATATCCCCAAAACATATGTTGCCATTCCACCTCCATTATCATACAAATCCCAAAAGCATGTGACCATACACATTCCATAGTCCATTTTACCACCACTTCTCCCAAAATCTAATGTCCCTATCATCCAATCCAAAAAGCTACACAAGCCCATACCTCCACAAGAAAAGTCCAAAACTAAAATGGTTTGGGTACCTAAGCAAAAAGAAAGAAATTCAAATGAAGCATCCACATCTCAAAAATCCCAACAATTCTCTTCCATCCAAAAATCCCATTCCATACAAAAATCTCAAAATTCCCATTCCATATACAACTCCCACAAGCAAAGAAAAAGTCATAAAAATACTAAGTCCATGTGGGTTCCTAAATCACTACATCACCCATCTCATAATCAAACATCGCCATTACTTCCTGCACCTTCTCCACATCAAAAGCTTCAATGTTTATCATGGTGTGTGTAACTGTTGGTCTTGATTCCTTTCCATTCCACAACATTTCCACATACCTCCATCTCCCCACCCTTCATTCACTATCCTACATATCTTCCCCATCACTTCCCTATGGTCCATGCTTTTGCATAAGCCTTTCATCCATCCTTGCATAGACCTTTCACAATCCACTATCTACCTAATCCATTTTCTTCTCAAGAAATCCCTTAACCAACATCTATGAGCATAATGACATTTGACATGGTCCATGTGGCATTCATCTCTAATGAGACAATATCACCTTTCATAGAAATAAACGCTTGAGTCCCTCCTATCTGGTGCAGGAGCACCTACCTGACAGCTGGCCTTCATGAGGCAGTTAGTAGTTTAGGTCTTGTTTATGTTTCCAAGAAGGTCTGTTAAGACCAAATGCATGTAATAAGGTCACGCTGATCATGATAAGATCATGCTGACCAGGCTTTTGCTATTTTTAGTTAGTTGGTTATAACAGCTGTCATGCGGTAGGGTCCGGTTGGATCTCCCAGCCGCCTGGAGAGTTCCCAGCCGCTTGGAGTCGGGTCAGTAGTACTCGTAGGGAAATCTATTTAAACATGAGGATCGTTTGATATTATATAGACAGATAGATATCATCGACCAAACTTTGCGAGAGTGACGCAGAGCGAGAGAAACAGATCAGTGTATTTACATCTTTTGAAATCAAATAAAGTGTTCCTGTTTGTGTTCATCCTCTGTTGAACTCTATTGCTTGATCGATTTGCTGGTTTGAGAGGTTTCATGGATTTACTGATCCATTCCACCGGTTGATCCGTCTGATCGGTGGAGTGGTCATGTACAGTAGGTTAGGTTGTAGTTTGTTTTTTGTTTGCATGCAGGTGTGCAGGATCGCGGTCAAGAGATGTTGAAGATCCTAGCATGGGCATGTGCTAGGTCAAGCTGATAAGAAAGAGTGTGGAAGATCACCCTGAGAGTGGATCGGGTCATCCCTGGAGGATCGGCGAAGTGAAATTTCACTAAGTGAAGAAGTTCGCCAAAACGGCATCATCAGGATATCTTGGTGAATATCCTGCAGTCAGTTCGGATATCATCATCCGGATAAGTGAAGTGGAGCATGCTACTTTCGAGTGCATGAAGTGCAAGTGCGTCGGGGTGATCATCATCTGGAGGAGCCGAGGAGGAGTGCATCGGCATCAGGTAGGAGATCGGGTCATGAAACTATTGAAGTTTGCATGTTACGGGTGCGTCAGGATGTTTTAAGTCGGATATAGACTCAGCGTATCTATCACCGTCAGGATCATCTCTCAGGAGTGCCCATCATCCGCGTATCGCGAGCAGATGCGGGAGTGAAAGTTCAGTTTTTTTTTGGCTAAGTGTTGAAGAGGTCATCAGGATATTGGGTGACGTCATCGTCATCAGGATATGACGTCATCGTCATCAGGATATTGAGATATTCCCCCTACGCGAGTTCATCCTGCTGTCGTTAAGTGCTTAGGTATCGGCGGAAGTCCGTGGCAGGAAGTTGTATTAGCATCATCAGGAGGTTTCGAGAGAACCGGATAAAGCATATCATGATGCTGTTGCTTGTGTCGTCGGCTAGCGGAGCATCGGAGGGAATGTGCTGAAGTGGTCGTCATCAGGATATTTGGAGCAACCGGATATTTGATATCCTGCTGACGAAGGTGGTGTCGCATATCATGATGATGCCGCTAGTGTTTGGAGCCCGATGAACAGTGCAACAGGAGGATGTTCGCGCCTGTTGAGTATCATGATGATGATGATAGACGGCAGGTGGAGGAGGTGAACAGTAGTCGGCAGGAGGATAATTGTGATTGTCCGAAATATGATGATGATGCAGACAGTGTAAAGCGGAATATGATGATGATGGCGAAGATGATGATGATGATGAGGGACTGCAGACATCCATGCTATATGCGAAGGTTATAGTGTGGATGCCTCTGCATCATAGTGGTATCAGAGCTCAGCGAAAGGTCTGGGCTGTTGTGTGTTGATTCTGTCACCGAAAAGGTAGAGGTAGAGTTGAATTGTGTGTTGTGTGTTGATTGAGAGGTTGACAAAATGCCTCCGAAAGGTAGTGGTACTGCAAGGGAATTGCAGGAACTGAAGGAGAAACATGCTAGAGAGATGAGGAAGATGAAGGAGCTTGCTGAAGCACTTCAAGCCAGGCTGACAGCCCTGGAAAAGAACAAAAAGAGGGAAGTGGAAGACAGTGAGTCTGAAGAAGATGAAGATACTGTTGAAGAGTATGAAGAGGTAGCTGAAGATCTGGATGCTGAAGACCAGAAATTTGTAAAACTGTTAAAGGCAGTGCAGAATGATAAACCTAAGGTAAAGGTTGATGTTACCAAGTATACTGGAAGCTTGAATGAAGATGAGTTGTTAGATTGGATTGCTGCACTTGATAATCACTTTGAATGTGAAGATGTTGCTGAGGATCAGAAAGTAAAGATTGCAAAGACCAAGTTAGGAGGTCATGCTTTGGTATGGTGGGATTATGTACAATCCGAGAGAAGGAAACAAGGGAAGTCTAAGATCACTTCATGGGATAAGATGGTAGCAAGGATCAAGGGTAAATTCTTGCCAAGGGATTATGAAATCCAGATGTTTAAGAAGCTGCAATTTTTAAAGCAGAAAGACAGGGATGTGAAAGCATATACTGAGGAATTTTATCTGTTAAGTATGAGATCTGGTCATCATGAGAATGAGGTAGAAAAGGTGGCTAGGTACTTGGCTGGTTTGAGATTTAACATACAGGATGAGTTAGTTTTAGCTAACCCTAAGAATGTGGAGGATTGTTATCAAATGGCAATCAGGATTGAAGAAAAGATGAATAGAGGACATGATAAGTCCATGAGAGGAAGAGGAAACCATAGGGGAAGAGGAGCAGCCCCTGCACAAAAGCAAACCAATGAGGGTCAAGAAGACACTGGTAAAGGACAGGGACAGTCTGATTTCAGGGGTGGATGGAAAGGTAATAGAGGAAGATTTGGAGGTGGTAGAGGTTCTACTACATTTTCAGGAAAATGTTACACCTGTGGTGAGTTTGGTCATCCCTCTTTCAAATGTCCAGAAAACAAAGGTTCATCATCCAGAAATGATAGAACTAGTGACAAGAGAGTACAACTTGTGCAAGAAGAGAAAGTAGAAGAAAGTGCGCAAAGTTCAAACAGAGAACCTGATAATTATGGATATCCAGAGAGTGGAGAATCATTGATGTTAAGGAGAATTAGTTTGCAGGCATCAAAGGATATGATGCAAAGAAGAGCTCTTTTCAAGACCACATGTAAGAGTAAAGGTAAGGTATGTAAAGTTGTCATTGATACTGGTTCAACAGACAACATGGTATCTCAGGAGATGGTGGATAAACTGCATTTGGAAAGGATTCCACATCCACACCCTTACAAGGCATCTTGGGTGAGTGATAGTCAATCACTTTTTGTCTCTGAACAGGCATATGTGGATTTCCAGATTGGAGCATATCAGGATAGAATTTTGTGTGATATTTTGCCTATGGAATGTTGTCACCTACTGTTGGGTAGACCATGGCAATTTGACAGAAGGGTACTGTATGATGGGTATGCTAATACCTACACCATCAAGAAGGATGGGAAGATTATTAAGTTGATGCCATTGCAGGCAAAAGCTGCAGTACAGAAGGCAGCCCAAATCATTTTAATGGGAAAGAAGGAATTTGTGCAGATGCCTAGAGGAGCAGACATACAGGCAGTTCAGGACACTGCAGGGAAAGGAGTTGTTACAGACAACACGCTGAAGAATGTTTCAGTTGTGACTGACAGAGGTCAGTAGCAGGTTCAGAAACAGGGGTGCAACCAACCATCAGTTGAGAGGAATGACAAGGATGTTGTCATAGTTGGGACTATTGCTTGTCCTATAAAGATTGACAGGAAGATAGAGTTGAACATTTCAGCAGTTCAAGAGGCAGTTCAGACAGAGGTTCTGGTCAGGCAACCTGACAAACACAGGGTATGTGAGAAAAAGGCCTACATCAACAGGCATGAGATTTACTTGCCAGAAAGCAAGTTACAGTTCAGAAGTCTTGGAGCAGCCAAGAGCTAGCAGAGGACAAAGCTGGAGCAGGTCAGACTATTGACAAGGCAAAGTGTAGAGGTGGAGGACTTCCACATACTAAACTCATGGGACATGAGTTCTTTTCTGTTGGGGAGTATGGTGCAGGAGCACCTACCTGACAGCTGGCCTTCATGAGGCAGTTAGTAGTTTAGGTCTTGTTTATGTTTCCAAGAAGGTCTGTTAAGACCAAATGCATGTAATAAGGTCACGCTGATCATGATAAGATCATGCTGACCAGGCTTTTGCTATTTTTAGTTAGTTGGTTATAACAGCTGTCATGCGGTAGGGTCCGATTGGATCTCCCAGCCGCCTGGAGAGTTCCCAGCCGCTTGGAGTCAGGTCAGTAGTACTCGTAGGGAAATCTATTTAAACATGAGGATCGTTTGATATTATACAGACAGATAGATATCATCGACCAGACTTTGCGAGAGTGACGCAGAGCGAGAGAAACAGATCAGTGTATTTACATCTTTTGAAATCAAATAAAGTGTTCCTGTTTGTGTTCATCCTCTGTTGAACTCTATTGCTTGATCGATTTGCTGGTTTGAGAGGTTTCATGGATTTACTGATCCATTCCACCGGTTGATCCGTCTGATCGGTGGAATGGTCATGTACAGTAGGTTAGGTTGTAGTTTGTTTTTTGTTTGCATGCAAGTGTGCAGGATCGCGGTCAAGAGATGTTGAAGATCCTAGCATGGGCATGTGCTAGGTCAAGCTGATAAGAAAGAGTGTGGAAGATCACCCTGAGAGTGGATCGGGTCATCCCTGGAGGATCGGCGAAGTGAAATTTTGCTAAGTGAAGAAGTTCGCCAAAACGGCATCATCAGGATATCTTGGTGAATATCCTGCAGTCAGTTCGGATATCGTCATCCGGATAAGTGAAGTGGAGCATGCTGCTTTCGAGTGCATGAAGTGCAAGTGCGTCGGGGCGATCATCATCTGGAGGAGCCGAGGAGGAGTGCATCGGCATCAGGTAGGAGATCGGGTCATGAAACTGTTGAAGTTTGCATGTTGCGGGTGCGTCAGGATGTTTTAAGTCGGATATAGACTCAGCGTATCTATCGCCGTCAGGATCATCTCTCAGGAGTGCCCATCATCCGCGTATCGCGAGCAGATGCGGGAGTGAAAGTTCAGTTTTTTTTGGCTAAGTGTTGAAGAGGTCATCAGGATATTGGGTGACGTCATCGTCATCAGGATATGACGTCATCGTCATCAGGATATTGAGATATTCCCCCTACGCGAGTTCATCCTGCTGTCGTTAAGTACTTAGGTATCGGCGGAAGTCTGTGGCAGGAAGTTGTATTAGCATCATCAGGAGGTTTCGAGAGAACCAGATAAAGCATATCATGATGCTGTTGCTTGTGTCGTCGGCTAGCGGAGCATCGGAGGGAATGTGCTGAAGTGGTCGTCATCAGGATATTTGGAGCAACCAGATATTTGATATCCTGCTGATGAAGGTGGTGTCGCATATCATGATGATGCCGCTAGTGTTTGGAGCCCGATGAACAGTGCAACAGGAGGATGTTCGCGCCCGTTGAGTATCATGATGATGATGATAGACGGTAGGCGGAGGAGGTGAACAGTAGTCGGCAGGAGGATAATTGTGATTGTCTGAAATATGATGATGATGCAGACAGTGTAAAGCGGAATATGATGATGATGGCGAAGATGATGATGATGATGAGGGACTGCAGACATCCATGCTATATGCGAAGGTTATAGTGTGGATGCCTCTGCATCACTATCCATATTCCCATTGTCTTATCCAAAAATTAAAAAAAAAAGTAAAGAGAAATCCTTCATCCAATGGTGAAAACTTGGCAAACAAGCACCTTAGATAAGTACCATGATAAAAACCTGGCAAACAGGTGTCATGTGTAGATTGATTGTCTATATACCTTACACTTGGGGGCATGTTGTCTCATCTACCCATCATATCATTTACTCTACCTACCCTTCCTCTCATATCTTTTGTATCCTTTTTATCCACATACTTATCCCTTTGATCCACTTCATCCTCCATTCATCCTATTGATCTTGATAAAGATAGGGGCAAAATGTTGAAACAAGCTTTGGACAACTCTTGATGTATCTAATACTTCCAAACATATCCTACCATCATATCATTGCAAGCATTGTCACACGATATCCTGAGTCCAATATCTTGAATACAACATGTTATTACTATGTGACATAGTCCTTGGAGATCATATCTTGAATTCTCCCGTCCATCTCTCCTTCATGCATTTTTGATCCATTATCTCCTATTGCCCATCCTTATACCTACCCATCCATTATCCACTATCAACCATCCATCTACCTATCCATGATGTTCCCTTGTCATTGGTATCTAGCATTTAGGCTATCTAAATTGTTATCCAAAAATCCCAAAAACATCAAAACATTCCAAAAATCCAAAAAAATAATCATCAACATCATACCAGAAGAAAAAGACTACTCCTAAAGTAATACATTTGTCCACATACCGATTGCTACATCTACTCCAACAATCCATCTATCCTAGATCAACAGTCTTTATTGGATATATCATTCCTACAATAAGGGTCCATCTATCCTTAGCAGCATCATTGGCAAGAGAGTATGTCGGTTGTGTTTTTGTTTTATCAATTAGTTGATTTCTTTTTGGTTCATCAATATCAATATGTTGAACTACGTCACCTTTGAGCTATCACATAGGCAAGGCCATCATTGATGAGCCCCCGAGGTTTTTTCATCCACCCATACCGCTCATCTTACCATAAGCTGTTACATGCCATCCATTCATCCATCACTAGTGTCAACCTCCATGGTCAAACTACATCGCTTTTGAGCTATCACGTAGGCAAGGCTAGCATCGATGAGTCCCTGAGGCTTCCCACCACCTAGGTCTTAGGTCCACATAGTCCACATAGTAAAACTATGTTTCCTCTGCATTGTCACGTAGGCAAGGCCATCATCGATGAGCCCTCAAGGCACTAGGTCAGTCCCTTAGGACCCATCACATTGAGTATCCCATCCATTCAGTCCATATGTTTCATCTATAATAAGTAGATCCTTTACTTGATTGGGGGAAAATTCCTCAACCTAGTTATAGAATTGGATTCATGAATGTCACAATCGTAGAGGATAACAATCAGGATCATGATACTATCTTCAAACAACATGCAGCACTACAAACAAACCTTTTCAACAAAAACTTGACGCAAGAAATTGACCTATATCAGACAACAATGTGCCTAAACTATATCAAGATGATTATATCTATTATCACGGCAAGAAAACCTATCTATGGCAAGAAAATTTGATGCTTGTTATAAGTTTAAGTCTTAGGTCTTGATTTTTGTTATCATGTTTCCTATGCTACTCAATGATGTTCAAGACTAGAGGAGCTATGATGGGGCATGATTATTTTCATTTGTTTGCTGATTGTGGATTAATCTTTAGTAATGTGATGACTTGTCTAATGACATGATCATCAAAAGATCATTGAGGACATTATGGGTTTAAACATGAAAGAGTGCAATCCTTGTCTGTTGATGCATGCAAGCAATACTCAGGTCATCTAGGTTCAATTTTGCCTAGATGCTTGTATTAACTTGCTAAATCAAAATCCATGTAAGAGATACTTAAGTCATGTCGGTTTAATTATACCTAGATGCTTGTATTTCCTTACAACATTTTAAAATCTCAATGATAACAATCTCTCGAGGGGCATCCTACCATCATCAAACCTATACCAGGGGCAAACTAAGGCATGTATGATACTAAGAATTTTTTTATTCTTTGAAACAACATGATAAAACACATTGTCTCAAAGAGGGGCAAAATGTATACACCTAAAAATGGCTCGAGTCGAATTAAATAAATATTTTTAATATTTATTTTATTCTTATTCTTCTATCAATAAATAAATATCTTAATTTATTTATTCGGTTCACGTTTATCATATTCTTCCAATAGTTAAATACATTAAATTCCTCTAAAGTCATAACTAATTAAATAATCCTAAATTATTTAATTATTTCCTCTAAGACAAAGTCCTCTGTCTAAAATCCACATCATTGGACACCTCATCATGTTGCTCCAATAATTAAACATTATTAATATTTAATTAGTCATTTATCCTCTCAAACATGTGCCCTATATCTTCTCAACCATCAAACATGGTCAAAGACACTTGTCTTCTAAATCCTATATTTCCTCTCACATTTCAACAACCAAAGACTCCTTCCTCCATGTTCTTCTCTTGGTCTTCCACCTTTGTCTCAATGGTCTTTGTGAGAATCATGACATGTGGCCTATGGTTCCACGTATTCCTCCACCTTGTCATTGTAGTAGGAACATCTTCCACCTTTATCTCCCTCATCCCAATCAATTTGATCTTGACCATACATGTGACAAGACTTATTCTTCCACCGTGGATCTTTTGACACTTATATTTGAGCCTCTTTGGCCTATAAAAACAAGTTCCTCACCTTTATTTTAATCAATCACAAGAGCTATAGTACTTACATGCTACGGAAATTCCATCAAGTATCCAAGCGTGCCTTTGGTCCCCCCATTTGCATTATCATCATAATCTCCATAGTTGCATATCATTAGCTTCATATCACTATCAATATCATGGTAATATCATTAGCTTCATATCATCCTCATTAGCATATTTTGCATTGTTCACATTGCATTACAATCCACAATTCCATTTATCTCATTGTCATCTTGAAAAGCAAAGAAGTACAATTCTAAGAGCAACATCATTATCAAAAAGATCATTGAGAAGATAGGAGACAATGGAACAAAAAATGATAAATCAATTTGCAAGGTATAAATCATGTTTTCCATATTTTTCTTAGTTTCATTGATGTATTGAATTTGAGTAGGAATTCTAGAGTATTTGTGGTATCTTAGTAGGTTCTTACAGTAGTTTCAAATTATCAATCACAAGGATTATTTACAGCGATGCTACTTTTTTATTTGGATCCTAAAAATGTTGTGACTTATGCTCTTCTCTCAACCATCCATGCAGAAGTGGGCAGGTGGGGTGTGGTTCAAATGTTAAGAAGATTGATGAAAGATAGAGGAGTTAAAAAGATTCTTGGGTGTAGTTGGATTGAAGGCCATAAAATGGTAAATTCCTTTTGTGTAGGAGACAGATCACATCCACAAACATGAAATCTATGCAAAGTTTGAGGAATTAGCTTGGGAGATGAAGGCGGGAGGGCATTTTCTAGCTTCAGGACATTTACTAAATGATGTGGAAGAGGAAGAAAAATAGTTATCTCTACCACCATAGTGAAAAGTTGGCAGTTGCATTTGGCTTGTTAAACACACCCCTAGAACAACTTCTGGAGTTGTAAGAACTTTCAAGTATGTGTCGATTGCCACACTACAAAATTTATCTCCAAGTTTGTTACAAGAGAAATTTTTGTGATAGATGCAAACTGTTTCCATCATTTTAAACATGGACAATGTTCTTGAGGAGATGATTGGTGATGCTAAATGAAGCAATCTAAAAAATAGGCTTGCAATATGTTGTAGTGGCAACTGCCCTTGTAGACATGTATGCAAAATGTGGAAACATAGACAAAGCACGTGAACTGTTTGACAAAATGCCTCAAAGAAATGTGGTCTCATGGACTACAATGATTACAAGATATGCACAAATTGAATTTTTTGAGAAGAAATTAAAAACTTTCAAGAAAATGCAATTGGTAGGCGTAAAACTAGACTCCACAACCTTTTCCAGCATCCTCCCTGCCTGTGCCAAAATGGGAGCTTTGGGACAGGGTATGGACATCCATCAAAGCATGAAGGATAGAGGAATTTTGTCATTTGTTGTAGTTACAACTGCCCTGGTAGACATGTATGGAAAATGTGGAACCATGGACGAGGCACATGAACTGTTTGATAGAATGCCTAAAAAAATGTGGTCTTATGGACTGTAATGATTGCAGGATACGTACAAATTGAATTTTTTGAAAATGCTCTAGAAATTCTCAAGCAAATGCAATTGGCAGATGCAAAGCCAGACTGCACAACCTTTGCCAAGTGAAAATGCTCTAGAAACCCAAGAGAAAATATGTGGTCAAGAATAGGTGTAAAGGAGATTGCAATTACCAGTTAATAATGGGAAGAATATTTATAATAGAGCATTAGGTTTATGGCCAAGGGCATCTAAAAAACCAATCTCTTGATACTTACTTAATTGCAAAGGATTATCTACAAACCCATAACAAGCTCCATAAACAACTAAATCCTAATAATTGAAGTATAGTGACATACCTTCCATGCTTCAGAAGCCTTCCAAGCATTCCCAGCAACACCAAGAATCACAACTACAACTAACTGGAAGAAAAATATTGCACCAATCAACTTATCAATAATTGCATCTACAACTATAAGCTTAGGTTCTAGTAGACCTCTTCTCATGCCCAATTTTGTTTCATTACCTGCTAAGGGAAAATTGTCAAAATAGTTCTATTCACCTTTGATCATATCAAAACATGACATGTCCCAGCCTTGTATCTCTTGTAATCATACAGTCACACCTCTTGCAACTTTATAAAGCATAAATAACAATACTCACTTCCACTAAATTTCTAAATGATCAAAAAACAACTGTTATACTTATATGTATAGGTACCTTACCTTGCATCAACTTTTATAAATACCTTTGAAACATACCTTGCATCAACAAACACCATTACCTTTGACACCAATGATGTGCAACCAATGATCAAAGAAGGATGCAGATGCATACCACTATCACAAGAAACCACTATCATTAGCAAGCCACTTTTTCACTGTTAGAAGCAAGAAGTATAAGACCATAACTGTCACTATCATACCAACTATTGTTACTGATCATTGATAGAATACTATATTAGGCATACCATTTACTGTGCATTTACTATGAAGATAGCAATCAAGTGTGCCACCAAGAGCAAGGTAAGGGACTGTGATAAAGTTTCTTAGGACTATGATAAGTTTTTAACTATGATGGCAGATCCAATAGCTTAAATAAGGACCATATAAAGGTTACAGTCAATAAAGACCTATCAACTACCTTTAGGACTACAAATAAGAGTAAAGGAAATCCATAAAAACTTGTACACATTCACATTTGAATTAAAGATGTAGCATTTCAAATCTACAATATTATTATAGTTACCAAGAAGGCAATCAAATTCAATAAGGGCAGTGAATCCACAGTAGTTATGAGACACTTAAACAAGATTTTTCATACATGCACAACAAGAGTAGAGTTTGCAAAGTATGCGATAGTCATAGGTAGTTTTTTCATCAAAATGATTTCTTTAAAACAATGATGAGTTCTTTAAAAGAGCATAGGATAATGTCAACATCGAGGACAGTTCTTTCAAATGAAAGTTTTATGTATGGAATGGAAAAGATATTGGTTTTATATGACAATATTTTCTGATTACAAGCATAAAAAATAAGGATAGCCATTCCACAATCATTTGTGAGAACATGAGTCATAGTGGAGCATAGTCAAAGGAGGCAGATTTGAAGACTTGTTCTAAGACCATGATGATTCAATAAAAGGGGCAGCCTAAATAAGCTTTCCATGACAATTTAGAAAAGACAATCATCATAAGGGAAGTCTTCTGCAATGAACAAAAGGGACAGTTTGGTAACAATAGAAAACTCAGTCACAGAAGACCAAAGGCAAGATTGGTGATGGTAAGGTTGCAAATGACAAAGGATGATAAAAATGTCAAGTTGAGTGCAATCTTAAATACAAGTAGGATAATCCTTAGTATGATGAAGGAAAGCACAATAGGGGCAAAACTTAAGAAGTTAGAGAACAGTCATACAAATTGCATACACAGTCATGAAGGGTAGAGTCTCATGAAGAAACACAAATGATAGATCCATGAACCTTAAATTTTTTTCTAATACACAAGAAAATGACTATAACCTAATGACAATGCATAGATAGGTCAAAGTATTGAAGGTACTGCCATTTGAATGGCATTCACAAATGGTAGATTTTGCGTGATGACAATTATTATTAAAAGACAATCATAAAAGATCACAGTTAAATGAATATATCAAAGGGCAGTTTTGGACTATTGAATGTTAGAAAAAGGTTGAGGAAATTAGTCATAGAGATGCGTAACTAAACAAGTGTCACCATGAATGTAGTGAAGGGGCAGTCAATCAACAAATGGTAGTCATAGAATGCAAAGGGGACAATGGTCTTGAAAAGAAGAGGGTGCATAGGCTGTGAATGAAGGACTATGTAGATGTTTTAACAGAGTAAGATAACATAAGAGACACAAATCCATGACATTTCCATTAATGAATGATGATAATCTTTTAGAAATGCATGGGACTATTATAGTCAATGTTCCATATGACATCCTTGTTAAAGGATCTTGTTTTTATTACTTTTTCTTGTATGCAACAATTGTGGGCTAGGATCTAAGAGAAGATTTAGACACCAAAACCATGTGATTGACGATAAGAATGCACCAAAAATTAAAAAATATACTAGTGATACTTGTGATAGTGCTCATATAGAGCAAAGGAGCAATGATTAAAACCAAGGAAAGATAATTACTATAATCTTCCTTGCAACTAACTTCAACTTTGGTACTAAATGAGTTGTATATGTATTAGTTACTATGTGCGAAATCTAAATATTTTCTTCCTACTACTTCTTGTTGCGGCCCTTAATTGTTGATTTGGGTTTTGTTTGTGTTTTAATTGATCTCTTTCAAGACAATGCAAAACAAAATAGTATGCAAGGATGAACCTCTCTTCAAATTCTAAGGGGAAGCTTCTAGAAAAACTAAACCAACCTGAGACTCTAAGCCATGAACAAAATACACAACTATGTACACTTTACAATATTCTCTAGGGGGCCTACATAAATGAAATAACTGAAATAAATCTTGCCCTATCTCTTTTTGTCTTGGAAATAAGCACAAGAGTCAAAATGGTTCTTCTCTCACAAGAAAGATTTTATATTTTAATCCTTGCAATTGAATGAAGCACTGACACAATGAATACTTCTTTACTAGCTAAAATAAGAGATCAATAAATCTGTATTCACAAAAATAGGGTAAGTGAACAACCTCTAACACATACACAAACAATGCAAGATTTCATAGATCGAATAACTTAGATGCATGCACATCTACAACTGAAATGAATCATAGTGTTAATACAAAGCCTAATGTTGTTCTTTACTTTCAGTTCAACCAATGCAATCTAAACACACTAAATGCACATAAAATCTAGATCCAACACTTGAATGACAATTTTTGCAACATAAGCATAACTTGAACTATCATTAACCATCTCTTGTGGCCAAAAACTTATTTATAGGTTACAAAGAATACTTAATTTTAAGGATTTAAAATATTATTTATCCTAAAAATCATAGTTTTAAAGAAACACATAAAAGTTATAGAAAAATAGGAAAGACAAACACTTTGAAGTAAAACTATTTTCAACTATAAATAAAATAAAGTAGCCTAATATAGGATCTTCTTATCAGCCAAAAATAGATCATGGCCAAAAATAGGCATTGGTAAAAAATTAAAAATAGCAACTTTATGCATGAATGGTCTCTATGATTTTGATACATTTCCTTGCTTTGAAACTTGATGGATCCTTTGAAGAACTGAAACCCTGAAGTGCCATGAGACTTCACCAATCCAACTTGATGACTTGAATACTTGAATCTGATACCCTAAATGTGAAAGTAGGGAAAATTTAGAGTTCCAAACGCTAGGGGACTTCATCAATTTTAGAATACAAATTTTTGTATCAGCTAAACCCTAGTAGTGGGAATATTTCATAAAAAAAAATGAGATCTGCATTGAAAATGCCCTTTGTTCCTTGCTGCTCAAACTGTGGTTGCTATTAATTTATGCTTGAAAATTAGAATGATGGAGAAAGCACATAAACTACCCTCATTATCATTAGGAGATCTACTAGTAGGTAACTGAAATGACTGTTTAACTACACCATTTTTGAAGGCTAGAAACCTTTCTATTCAAACCAAGGTGCTTATCTTCAACTTTATAGATGACTATCAATGGAGAGGCACAGTTTCAAAAATTGTTGTGCACAATATTCTTAGACAAAATAACCTCATTAATGTACACAACCACTAAACACACTCCAACACACCAAAAACATGAAAAATTTTCCATGTACTACATGATTGACAAACTCTGATCAACATAGCTACAATTGAATACCAGACATGCCCAATAAAGTTTGTCCTAAAAAACAATTAAATTCTGACTGGCAGAAAAAGGCAAATATGCATAACTGAAACAGAGTACCAAACACAACAAAAAATTATAGTTTAAAAAATGCATGAATACTAGACCTCCTAGTAAGGTTCCTCAATGATTGAATGCAATGCATCTAGCCATGCCCTTCTCCAGAAACTCTTCTATCACTTCTGGTAAATGAAGAGAACTTGTGTCTCAAATTACTACTTGAACCTCTTAGTTGAACCTATGCTTTGAACCACTTCGTTGAACCTCTTGTTTGAACCTCTTTGTTGAACCTTTCTAGAGTTCATTTGGTAGGTTCAATGAATTTTAGTTCAACTGTTCCTTGGTTCATTGGTCTGAGGATATGCGATGTCGGCATCGCTGTGACGAAGCACTATCGGCAGGACCGTGTTGAAGACCATTGGCATCGGTGAGACAAGGGCCGTCGGAATAAGCATCGAAGGTTTGTCTGATGCTGAGTGTCACCCCGATGGAGCATTCAACCGTCGGCAAGACAAGGCCTATCGGCCAAACTTTGTGGAGTTACTCCGACAGGAGTAGTCACTCCGACGAAGGTTACGGGTTGGTCGTCGGCAAGACAAGGCCTATCGGCCAAACACTGTAGAGTTACTCCGACAGGAGTAGTCACTCCGATGGCGTATGTCTATCGGCAAGAGAATACCCGTCGGCTAAAGGTGTTGGGCCGATGTACTGCGGACATCCTGATGGAAGTCTTATTGGTATCGGTGAGACAAACCTCTGTCGGAGCGAGGGCTAGATCTTTTGCCGATGGAGAATGTCATACCGATGGTAACCTTGGTGATCGGGGAGACAATGCTCATCGGTGGGAGGTGAAGTCTGAGGGCCGATGGGAGTTGTTATGCCGATGGACTTGGAGGCTTGGTATTGTCGGCAACAAAATTGCTGACAATACTCTTTCGCCTGTTGGCGGTTATAAACTGCAAAGTCCTTTGCGACTTGGTACATGTGGGACTAAACGCCTCACTGAAATGTGAACCGTTGCGACGGTTAGATGGCAGCGACGTATGAGGAATTTGTTCTATCAGTTAGAGCAGAAGTCTGTAACGATTCTTGTTCTTGCAGATTGGAAATAGAATGATATGTCTATAGGTGTCGTTGGTATTATGATGATGAGACTTGAATAAAGGTTCGTTCTGTAAATGTACAGGGAGATGAACTGTGTATGATGTCGAGAATCAAACACCAGAGCAAGAAGCTGAGTTCTTTATTGTAACTGTATATCTTACTGTAATAAAGATTGTTTTCTTGTGGTGGTGGGTTTTTTACCCGTAAGGGTTTTCCCACGTAATTCTGTGTGTCTGTGTTCTAACTATTGTCTATTTTGGTTTCTCTTGTGTATTCATCTGTGTTATTGTAATTTCAAAAGTGACTGGTCTACACTGTCCCCTGGGAATTAACATTAGGGAAGCTGTTTTCCGCACCTGTGCTTTCCTTACAAGTGGTATCAGAGCCTGGCCCGTTGTGTTATCCTTGTCGGTAGTTTGGGTTTTTTGTGTTAATTCTGTTGTGTGGGAGTTCTGTAGAAAGTTATTTTTTAAATTAAATAGAGATGGCAAGTACATCAGACAAAATAGACATTGAGAAATTCAATGGCACAAACTTTGAGTTGTGGAAACTTAAAGTTGAAGACATGTTAGTCTATAGAGATCTTTGGGTTGCTGTGTCTGGAGTTCAACCTACAGGCATGAAGCAAGAAGATTGGGAACTGATATGCAGAAAAGCCAAAGGACTGATAAGACTGAGTTTATCTGACTCTGTTCTATTGAACATCCATGAGGAGAAATCTGCAAGTGATTTGTGGAAAAAGTTGAATAATATTTATCAGGGCAAGTCCTTGGTAAATAAACTTTTCCTCAGAAAGAAATTGTATTCTCTGAAGATGGATGAAGGTGCATCTGTAGCAGAACATCTGAGTGCATTCAATACGATTGTTGCTCAGTTGACATCTATAGGTGTAAAAATAGAAGAGGAAGATCGCTGTATGCTTCTGTTATGTTCCTTACCTGACTCGTGGGACCATCTGGTGATGGCTATTGGAAGTACAACAACTACGTTTTCTCAGGAAACTATTGTTGCCTCTTTGTTGTCTGAAGAGATGCGGAGGAAATCTTCTGGAATGGCCAAAGAGGCTCTGTCAGTTCGTGGTAGATTAAAGGAAAGAGGCAAGAAGAAGGACAAGAAGTCTAAGTCCAAATCAGAGGGGAAATCAAAATCTCCTGGCAAGAAGTCCAAGGTGAAGTGCTGGAATTGTGGACAGAAAGGTCATGTCAAGAAAGACTGCAAAGAGGAGAAAAAGAAGAAGAACTTCTCTGACTCTGAGTCTTCACACAGTGATGCTGATGCTTTCATTGCTGCTCTGGCAACACCTGCTTCTGAAGATGTTTGGCTGATTGATTCAGGAGCATCCTTTCATATGACATCTCATAGAGAGTGGTTCACGAAGTATGAACCCTATGCTGGTGGCAAGGTGTTCCTGGCTAGTGATTCAACGCTGGAAATTGTTGGCCGAGGTCGAGTCAGAATCCAGTTCCCAGATGGCAGAATAAAGGGAATGAATGAAGTTCTTCATATACCAGGTCTGGTTCGAAATTTACTTTCTGTTAGTAAACTTAATGATGTTGGAGTGCAAGTTACTTTTGTGAATGGTGGCTGTAAGATGACTAGAGGTTCTATTGTTCTGGCAAAAGGTGAACGCATTGGAACTCTGTATAGGTTAGATGCTAAACCAGTGTGCTGTAATAATGTCTCTGCAAAATCTGAAAAGGCTACTATTGTAACACATGACGTAAATTCTATGGAAGTTAAACTTCCTGCAGAGAAAACAATGCTCTGGCATCATAGACTTGGTCACATAGGTGAGAAAGGTTTAAAAACCTTGAAAAACAAAAATCTGGTAGATGGGCTGATTGATTGTAATCTGGAGTTCGATTTCTACGAACATTGTATATATGGAAAGCAAAACCGTGTTTCATTTTACTCTAGTTCTCATAAATCTTCTGGTGTTCTGGACTATGTGCATTCTGATGTTTTTGGTCCAGTTGATGTTCCTTCTTTATCTAAATCAAGATACTATGTATCGTTAATTGATGATTATTCAAGAAGGGCATTTGTATATTTTTTGAAAAACAAATCAGAAGTGTTCAGTCGATTTAAAGAATTTAAAACTCTTGTGGAAAATCAGACTGGTAGAAAACTAAAATGCTTGAGAACAGATAACGGTGGTGAATATTGCAATGCGGATTTTGATAAGTATTGTGTAGACCATGGAATTAAAAGGCATAAAACTACACCTTATACTCCACAACAGAATGGAGTTGCTGAAAGGTTAAATCGATCGTTGATGGAGAAAGCAAGAAGTATGTTGAGTTATGCTGGTCTTGAACAGAAGTTCTGGGCTGAGGCAGTTGCTACAGCTTGTTACTTGCTGAATCGTTCTCCTACATCAGCATTGGTTGATAAGACACCTATGGAAGCATGGTCTGGTAAGAAGCCCTCTCTAAGACATATTCGAGTCTTTGGCTGTGAGGCATATGCTCATATTACTGAAGTTAAAAGATCTAAGTTGGATAACAAGGCAGTTAAATGTATCTTTGTTGGCTATGGAGTCGGTATTAAAGGATACAAGCTTTGGAATCCTGAAACTGAAAAGGTAATCTACAGCAGGAATGTAATTTTCAGAGAGCTGAAACCATTGGTTGTTGATCCTCAACCAGAAAAGACAGAAGAAAAGAAAGAAAAGAGTGTTGTGAATGTTCCTCTGACTCCTGTAAAAGAGGAACAACAAGCACCAAGTGTAGATGGTTCAGATAAGAGTTCAAGTAGCTCCGAAGATTCTGATCCAGAGCAAGAACCTGAACCTGCACCTCAACCTTTGAGGAGATCTACACGTGAAAGAAGACAACCAAATAGGTATGGATTTTCAGTACCTGATTCAACTTGTGCCTATGCTTTACTTACTAATACTGATGAACCTAGGACTGTGAAAGAAGCTATTAGTGTACCTGATTCAGATTCTTGGTTGGAAGCCATGCATAGTGAAATGACATCATTGGAGAAGAATGGAACCTGGGATCTGGTGCCCTTGCCTGAAGGAAGAAAACCTGTAGGCTGTAAGTGGGTATTTAAGAAGAAATATGGTCCAGATGGTAGTATTGAGAAGTACAAGGCAAGACTGGTTGCTAAAGGGTATTCCCAAAAGGAAGGTATTGATTATGGAGAAATCTTTTCTCCTGTAGCTAAGTTGACATCCATTAGATTTCTGTTGTCACTTGCAGCAGCATATGATTTTGAAATTGAGCAGATGGATGTGACAACAGCGTTTCTTCATGGAGACCTTGAAGAAGAAATTTATATGTCTCAGCCAGAGCATTTTGTGGAAAAAGGTAAAGAACATCTGGTATGCAAACTTAAAAAGTCTCTTTATGGTTTGAAACAGTCTCCCAGAATGTGGTATCAAAAGTTTGATACGTATGTTTTATCCTTGGGGTATGTGAGATCTAAATCTGATCATTGTGTCTATTATAAAACTGAAGGTGACCAGATTCTTATAATTGCACTATATGTGGATGACATGTTGTTCATTGGCAATGGTAAGGGGATGATCTCAGAATTAAAATCTCAGTTGTCCTTGAAATTTGAAATGAAAAATCTGGGGGCAGCAAAGTACATTCTGGGAATGGAGATCAAAAGGGACAGATCTAAGAGAAAAATTTGGCTCAGCCAGAGGAAGTATATTACCAATGTTCTTGATAAGTTTCATATGTCTGATTCTAAACAGTTAGTTGTTCCAGTTTTGCAGGGAACGAAATTATCTGTTGAAGATTGTCCAGAATCTTCAAATGAAATTGATGACATGAAGAGAGTACCTTATGCAAGTGCTGTTGGCAGTTTAATGTATGCAATGGTTTGTACCAGACCAGACATTGCCCAAGCAGTGGGAGTTTTGAGCCGATTTATGGCGAATCCAGGCAGATCACATTGGGATGCTGTGAAAAGAGTTATGAGGTATTTGAAGGGAACTTCTGACTATGCTATTTGTTATCATGGAAACTCAGAAGGGTCTAAGAGATCTATCAGTATTCAGGGATATGTTGATTCTGATTGGGCAGGGGACATTGACAGTCGAAGATCCACCAGTGGATACGTGTTCATGTTACATGGTGGTGCTATCAGTTGGATGAGCAAGCGACAGGCTGTAGTCGCTTTGTCCACAACAGAGGCAGAGTACATGGCAGCCACTCGTGCATGCCAAGAAGCTGTTTGGTTGAAAAGGTTGTGTTCTGATGTTGGTTTTAATGCAGGGCAAATACAAATTCATTGTGACAGTCAAAGTGCCATATGTTTGGCAAAGAATCCTACATTTCATGCTAGGACAAAACATATTGATGTCCAATATCACTTTGTTCATGATATGGTGGAAGACAGGAAGGTGAAGCTGGAAAAGGTTGACACTTTGGAAAATGTTGCTGATGCCTTAACTAAACCAGTGAACACAGCCAAGTTCAAATGGTGCTCAGATGAAATGGGTCTTCGGGCCCATAGTTCTCAATAATCGAATGAGGACTAAGAGGTAGCAGTAATGTCTTCGACAAGTGGGAGATTGAAGAGAACTTGTGTCTCAAATTACTACTTGAACCTCTTAGTTGAACCTATGCTTTGAACCACTTCGTTGAACCTCTTGTTTGAACCTCTTTGTTGAACCTTTCTAGAGTTCATTTGGTAGGTTCAATGAATTTTAGTTCAACTGTTCCTTGGTTCATTGGTCTGAGGATATGCGATGTCGGCATCGCTGTGACGAAGCACTATCGGCAGGACCGTGTTGAAGACCATTGGCATCGGTGAGACAAGGGCCGTCGGAATAAGCATCGAAGGTTTGTCTGATGCTAAGTGTCACCCCGATGGAGCATTCAACCGTTGGCAAGACAAGGCCTATCGGCCAAACTTTGTGGAGTTACTCCGACAGGAGTAGTCACTCCGACGAAGGTTACGGGTTGGTCGTCAGCAAGACAAGGCCTATCGGCCAAACACTGTAGAGTTACTCCGACAGGAGTAGTCACTCCGATGGCGTATGTCTATCGGCAAGAGAATACCCGTCGGCTAAAGGTGTTGGGCCGATGTACTGCGGACATCCTGATGGAAGTCTTATTGGTATCGGTGAGACAAACCTCTGTCGGAGCGAGGGCTAGATCTTTTGCCGATGGAGAATGTCATACCGATGGTAACCTTGGTGATCGGGGAGACAATGCTCATCGGTGGGAGGTGAAGTCTGAGGGCCGATGGGAGTTGTTATGCCGATGGACTTGGAGGCTTGGTATTGTCGGCAACAAAATTGCTGACAATACTCTTTCGCCTGTTGGCGGTTATAAACTGCAAAGTCCTTTGCGACTTGGTACATGTGGGACTAAACGCCTCACTGAAATGTGAACCGTTGCGACGGTTAGATGGCAGCGACGTATGAGGAATTTGTTCTATCAGTTAGAGCAGAAGTCTGTAACGATTCTTGTTCTTGCAGATTGGAAATAGAATGATATGTCTATAGGTGTCGTTGGTATTATGATGATGAGACTTGAATAAAGGTTCGTTCTGTAAATGTACAAGGAGATGAACTGTGTATGATGTCGAGAATCAAACACCAGAGCAAGAAGCTGAGTTCTTTATTGTAACTGTATATCTTACTGTAATAAAGATTGTTTTCTTGTGGTGGTGGGTTTTTTACCCGTAAGGGTTTTCCCACGTAATTCTGTGTGTCTGTGTTCTAACTATTGTCTATTTTGGTTTCTCTTGTGTATTCATCTGTGTTATTGTAATTTCAAAAGTGACTGGTCTACACTGTCCCCTGGGAATTAACATTAGGGAAGCTGTTTTCCACACCTGTGCTTTCCTTACAGTAAATCCCCCTGAAATGGGTTTGCCCAATACACAATTTAACAAAATACAATAAAATTAACATCTTCAAGCAATTGTGTTCCAATTCATCAATGCAAAAAGAGGGACATCAATGAGCCTTACCTATTTTTGAGTGCATCTAATTCAACCCATGTATAATGCGTCCAATTCAATAATGTCTTGAGTGTAGAGACGGTCGGGTTTCTTTTGTTTGAATTATTTTTCCTGGAAAAAAAATCCCTCTAAATTTCCCTCTTTCTAATTTTTATTTGTGTGACTAATTATTTAGTCATTTATAGCAGTGTTTTTTACCCACCATCAAATTAGTCATTTATTTAGTCATTTATAGCTGTGTTGCAAAAAATGACTAGAATTTAATCATTTTTAGTTGTCGTGACTAAATGTTTTAGTCACGTAGTCATTTATTTACCAAAATTCTACTAGTGTGATAGTGATCAAAGGTGAGCATGTCTTACATCAAGATGCATGACAATGAGACTAGATTATCATCAGTTTATATTGGCATGATGGAGTGATCATTCAAAATGATGATGGTTTCACACTGATTTTTCATGCAACATGCAAAGGATTGCTTGTCAAAGAGTGTTGATGCAAAGATACCTTGCCATGATGTTACAAGGGAAACATAGAACATGAGGTTTGTCATCTTCCTTGAACAAGACAGTGAGTCACTAGAGATCCTAGGTGCCAAGTGATGGTATATGTCATGGCATTGCTAAGGTATATTTACTTTGTATCAGGAGGTATGTATGCGTTAGAAGGTTTGACTTCATGTCTTTAAAGAAAAAAAGAAGATTATCCTATATCCTCATAAGGTTGGGTTGCAAATGTGCTACTTAGGGTTTGTAATAGCTTGAGAGCATGGGAAACAATGAAAATTATGGTTTGCTATTCTTCAAAGGACCTAGTCTACCATCTCCTAAAAACTCTAAGTTCTATTTTCAAAACCCTAATAGTTCTAAAGCACCCTAAGGTCTCAAATATCTTTATCTATCCTCTGCCATAGATTTAGGGTTTGCATGATTCAAGTCTAAGGGCATTTTTGATATTAGGGTTTGTTAATTCCTAAAAACCTAATCTCCTAAAAACCCTAAGTTCTAGTAGTCCAATCCCTAGACTATAAGCCATAAAGACCTAACCGTCATGCACTTTTGTTTTAAAACTTAGTTGACTTCCTACCACAGGTTAATTTCAACTTAAGTCATTGTATGACCAACCCCTTGCCTAGGGAGACCGGCCCCTTGAGGTCATCTTCCCTTATTTGGGTGCCAACTTTCGATCAACAATGATCTTTAAAAGTTTGAAGGGTGCAAAATAATAAATTGAGGGTTTTTATTCAAACCTAATGGCCCTTTTCCTATGTTCAAATTTGATGGGCATTCACCACTAGCGCTATAGAGAATAAATAGAGCATAAAGGAACTAAATGTAGAGAATCTTCAAGGCTAAAAATAACTACATGTCCAAAATAGATTTGAATGCAAGACATGCAAACAACTTGCAGAATCCTCTCCCTAAATATGGATGCACTTCAGTAACTGAACCATCAGAGCATCTATTACAAATAGAGTTAGTTTCTCTAAAGAGGTGAGTGTGAGTGTATGAAGTTAGTGTTATGATTTGAGCAACCACTGATATGGAGTGAGAATTTTTTAAGGAAGTGGATGAAAGGTTTTGTGATGTGAAGTGAGAAAAATATTGGAATAGTGTTGAAAATGCAAGGAAATGTGAATTAAAAAACATAGATAAATACAAAACTACTATGAGGACATGGAGTGTTTTATGATTGTGTGGGTCAGAAAATGAGTATGCAAAGTCACGTGATGAGATGACAATGAATGGAGAAGTTGACAATGAACAAAGCATGCAGAAGATTGGAGACAATATGCATAAGATAAACATTTATCAAGAGTATATGCAATAGTGAATAAGGAATGAAATCAGTTTGAAAAGGCTACTAGGAGTAATGTCAATACTTGCAGAGACTTCTAGTTTTGAAGGGGGTAGATTGATTATGATTGCATATATCCTAACGTCTTCATAGGTAGAGTGGTAAATTGATTGATTGTTCTCTTTGTCTTTGAGGTTTTCTCAGTTTATAGAGATTTGATGTGAATGTATTGAATATGTAATGGTCATGAAGAGTCAATCCTTGGTTATACTGTAAAGAAATATTATAGTACTATTTTGAATATCTACACATAGAGGTGCCTGAACAAATGTGTTATCAAAGTCATCTATAACCATTGATATCACTGTAGTTAGAGTAGTACTTTATGTTTGTCTTCCTGTTTTAAGATTGGAGTTGATGTGATCAGTGAGATCCTGTGATCAGTGAAATCCTAGTCAGTGAGGTATACATGTATTCAATGAGATTTTGGTCAGTGAGATCTAATGAAGAATTTGGTGAGGTGAGGTTGGATAGTGTTTTTTCCCTGATTAGGGTTTTTCACTTTACATCTAGTTTCATGGTTTCATTTCTATGATTCTATTGCTCTCTGTCTCTTTGACATGTTGACATTAATTGCATTGACATCTATTGTATTGATAAATGAATTAGTTTTCACAGGTCACTGATTCACTCCTCTCTCAATTATCCGTTGTATTCCAACATGAGTCACCCAGACAACACACAATATGAAATGTGTAGAAGATAGGTCCTAAGTGAAACCACACATTACACCAGCAGAAGATTCATGCCTTGTAGACACCAAAACTTGCTTAACCAAGTCCAAAAAATCCTTCACAGCTTCAAGCACCAAGGAATTACATCCCCACACTCCGCTCATTTGGAAATAAGACAAGTTTAAGCAAAACACATGAAGACTTGAAGTATAATGGCCATATCAACTTGAAAACCTTGTGCAGTACTAGAAATAAGAAAGATCTTCATGAAAATTTTTCAGATGAGTCCACATGACTCATACAACATCCCCACACACTCTTTTGCCACCGCACATCAAAGAATTATCCTGCATAGCTTTAATGATTAACTCTGAGAATAATTTATCATCCAGAACACACTACAACATGTCATTTGAAAAAATGATCTACGGACTGCCAAGAACCTTGAAATTGCAAGGAAGCATGTATTACACATCCATAAACATGTCCTTAAAAATATGAAGGCAATCATTCATTTTTGGAGGAATGCTTAGCATCCCAACATGCCTTAATCACTAGCTTACTCTACTAGAACACATGCTGGTACTCTATCATGCATAACTTTCATAGCAGAAGGATAAATGATTTGAAAACTTGGAATTATCACCTTCACTACATCCTAAACACCATTATAGAATCACATGGCCATATCTACAAATGCGGAGGAATGCGGAGCATTCCATTGTCCTACATAGAACACCTTCACATAGACAACACTGTCTTCAATCATTCAACAATAAAGAACTCTTCTGGTATTGCAATCATCATAGAAGTAGCATCAACAACACATCTAATCATATTTTTTCTTCTAATTCCCATCTTAATATGAACTATATCTTCTCTCTTTTCTTGTTGGAGGGGACATGACATCCAACAATGAACTGTATCTTCTTCTCTTATTGGAACAATGTCTTCTTCTCTTGTTGGATGGGTCATGACATCAAACCATGAACACCATCACACCACCATGATAGTGTTGACATCAATGACAACCTAGTAATAGTGTTGACATCAATGACAACCCTATGAACCATATGTGTAACAAGATGTACAATATCTTCTCTGTTCTTCCTATTCTATTTCTTTCTTCCTTCTTACTTCTATTCCTAGTTTACCATACACATATGTTTACAATGGGGACTTGTCCCTTTTTCCTACTAGGCCTAGTTGACCTAATGCTCTGCACCCCTTTTATGGCCAAGTGTGATGACTTTTGGATGTTGTACCTTCTACTACCAACACTCACCAATGGTTATAGAATAGAGGGTGGAACTTCTATGGAGGACTTCCAAGGTGGCTGGGAGACAGAGCGAGGCAATCAGCACTGGAGACCATCACTGGTGGTGGTGGCAATGGTGAGGCCAAAGTCCACCACTACAATACCACGTGGGACTACATGTGGTAGCCTCCTTGGAGACATTCAAGAGAATGGATCTGCAAGATATAACCAAATGGTTCCCCATGCATTCTTATCTATTTTCTCCAATCTTCATTAGAAATATCCACAAGCTTTACCTCCTTACAATTTCTCTCCATTAATCCCTCTCTTCCAAGAGATCCTCCATTTCCAACATCCACAAATCAAACCAAGAATGATTAAACTTCTAAATTTCTAACTAAGATGTACTAGCCATGGCTTTCACCATATTAGATTTACAAAACCCACTAAAACAAAGACTCCTAGTGAAACAAAAAATTTCACAACACTTCTAAAAATGCATCCCTCTCTTACCCAAAACCATTAGCTTTGATGCCAAATGTTGAGAAAGCTGGTGAACAATAACAATGATAGTATAAGCATAAAGTGTGTAAGTGTAATTATAGGTACATGTGATTAAGCATTATAACTAAATAGTACATAGATAAACAGGTAAAATAGTAATAAGAAATCAACAAACACATATGGCATTGGATATATGTGGATAAACAATTTTGAAAAAACTCCACCATTAAAGAGATACTAAGCTTGTATTAATGAAGTAGAAACAAGTAAATAAATATAATGCATACAATCTTCTTTAGTCTAACAACATTCTAACAATGTGAGACTACCTACAAAAAATTGATACCTCCTCCATACCAAGCCCTCCATATATAAACTTAAGGAGGCTAATAAAACCATCATAAAATAACACCATGGGCCCAAATGTGGTCTCCAAATACCATGGTAAAAATTATCATGACCCACTACATAAGAGTGGTCTCCAAAATAAAAAGTAAATCCTCTTACACTCTCACACATCATATTCTATCATAATATGTCATTAATCCCACTTTCACATTTCTGAGCACTCCATGAGTGCATTAATTTACATTATCACTACTTATCTTGAGAAAGATGCTTTATAGCTCCCAATATTTAATCTCTTATTGTAATTCCCCTTATTCAATTTCATTAGAACACTACCTCACATAATTCAAAGAATAATAATAAAAAATAATATCCCTCGACTATTCATGGGTGTCCAAGTTACCCCTTCCAAGAAACTTGGAGACTGGATATTATACATTAGGATTCTAATATACTATCACACTATCCTAATAGCATGTATTCCTAGCACTAATCCTAAGACACACACAAAAGAGAAACACCATAAGTAAGGGAAACACAAAAAGGATAGAGAAGAGGAACTAAAGGAGGTACAAGAGATAGTGGAAGAGTATAAGTACATTATGTCAAATGAGATCATGATGGTCTACCACCTATGCACAACATCAGTAACACCATAGAATTGATACCAAGATCAATTCTTCCAAACAAGGTGGCCTATAAGATGATGTCATAGGAGAGCAAGGAGATAGGGAGACAAGTGGAGAATTTATTTGGGAAATAACTAGTCAAATAGAGTTTGAGCATGTGTACAATACCTACTATGATAGCACCAAAGAACGATGGAACTTAGTGGAGAGTGTGCACCAACTTTATGACAATTAACAAAATAACCATCAAATACTAGTTTCTATGAACATGTATGGGTGACCTGATAGATAGTGTCAAAGGGTTGAAATACTTCACCAAGATCTACTTAAAGAGTGGCTAGATGACAAGATTAAAATCAGGGTAGACCTGATGAATGGAAGACAATCTTTAAGACCAAAGACACATTATATGAGTGGTTAGTGATGCCTTTTGGACTAATGAACATGCCAAGCACCTTCATGAGGTTGACAAATGAGGTTCTCAATCTATTTCTTGGAAGGTTTGTAATTGTGAATTTAGATGATATTTTAGTTTTCAGTAAGACTGAAGGACATCTTCCACACATAAGGCAAGTGTTGCAAAAATGGTGTGATGAGAAATAACTAGTGAACCCAAGGAAATGAAATTTCATGATGATGAAACAAGTGTACTTGGGATTCATAATATCCCAAGAAGATCTAAAGATGGATCTTAAACAGGTGAAGGAAATATTGGAACGGTGTACACGAAAGAACATGTTTAAAGCACATAGCTTCCATGGGTTGGCAAGTTTCTATAGAAAGTTCGTTAGGAACTTTGACAAAATCTATGTGTTGATCACTAAAACCATGGGGGAGCACAAATGAGTTTTATTGGACAAAGAGCATAAAATGGGCATTTCAAGTTCTAAAAAAGAAGGTAATGGAGTTGTCATTATTAGCATTAGCAAATTTGTACAACAATGTGGGGTTTGCCAATCAATAAAGGGATGACACCAAAACATAGGATTGTATCAACCATTGCCAATTCCTAAGAGGCCATGGGAACACTAGAGCATGGACTTTGTTCTTATACTACTAAGAAAATTTGGAGGCCATAATTCCATATTTGTGGTGTTCGATCAATTTTCAAAGATGGCACACTTCATACCTTGTTGATAGACTAGAAATGCCACTCAAGTGGCCAATTTTTTTTCAAGGAAGTGATTAGAATTCACATGTTATCACTCACCATCCTATCAAATCGAGAAACAAAGTTTGTAGGGAATGTTTTGAGAACATTATGGAAGAAGTTGGGCACTAAGTTACAATTTATCTTGGCATACAACTCAAATGGATGGGAAAACTAAAGCGGTCAACAAGATTTTGTGAAACCTATTCAGGGGTTTAGTAGGGGAGAATTCAAGACTTTAGGATTTAGTTTTGGTGCAAGTTGAGTTTGCATACAACTTAGTAAATTAGGGCATAGGTGATAGCCCATTTTAGATTTTTTACAAGAGGATTTTGAAGGGATCCATAGAGTTATATAGTGTACTAGGAGATCAAAGTAAGAGTGTTGAAAGGGAAAAGTTCACCAAATATATATGTGAGAAGTCTATGAGTAGGTACATAAACAATTGGAGAGAAATAATGTGTAAATAAATGAGTATGTGGACAAGGGGAGGTGACAAGTGGAATTCCAAGTTGAGGATCATGTGTTGGCACACCTGTGTAGAGAAAGGTTTCATGGAGGCATGTACAACAAGTTAAAATGGAAGAAGATAGGATCATGCAAATTTTTGTGCAAATTCACAAAGAACACTTATAAAATATAATTACCAAAGGGAATTGGTGTATCATCACTTTAATGTTGCTAACCTACACTCATATGAAAAAGTTCCAAAAGGAGAGGATGAGGTTGGCACAAAATTTGATAGCACGATTCTTCAACCACATGCTCTAATACTCCACTTAATAACCTCACACACCAAACACACTCTCTATTCACCTCAATGTTGATCTCTTACCTTAGACCTCTACAGATCTGCTATCATAATAGTGATAGGAACCTGATAGTAATGATTAAGATTATATCAAAAACTCTACCATACACAGTTCATAATCATACCTAGACATGCGACAGGGACTTGCCATTAACATTTACAAGTTTGGTTACAAAGGCAACAGGAATTTAAAATGTTGTACTCATCATAAGGGACTATATTAACATAGACAATAGTAGACATCATTTGTATATCACAGATCAATAACATACACCATTCTGTATTATGAAGAATAGATTACACAAAACTTGAATTCTTACATTGCCCAAATGGATTGGGCTGCAGAGAACAAATAGTCACGTATTACAATGATCGTCCTACCTCCACTCATTTAGAACCGCATTCTTTGATATCCCCCAATTCTCAGCATTCCAACATCTTACCTTTTCAGCCTCTATCTTCTCTATTCATTCTCCTCGTTTTTATCAACCTCCAGCCTTTTGTCTATCTTTTTCCTTGTGCTTGCCACCTTTCTCTATTTTAGTCTCCTCCTTATTTCTGCATTCGGCCTACTCACAATGCCTCGATGTTTCTTTTTCAGTGGCCTTTGTTTCTCCTTTCAGCCTTCCTTATTTTCTTGGGTGTGACCTCCTACAGATCGACCTTCTCATTCCAGCATCTAACAAACTCATGCAAATCGGCCACCTCCTTTTTATATCGTCCTCCTTCCCCCTTTTATTCCATTGCCTCCTCTCTCTATATGCATGCATCCTCTGCTAGAATCTTCTCTCTTATGTTCGGCCTTCTTACGGTCTGATCATCCTTTTCCTTTTAATGGATAGCTCACCCCATCTTCCATAACTGCCACTCATCTTCAGAGAGAATCATTCCTTCTCCTTTCATTACCAAGATGCTACCACTCCTCGCCTTCTGACTTCTCTGTAACTACCACTGGGCGTTTGAGTTTTCTACCAACAGTCATGTATCCAACCACCATATTCGACCTCTCCTCTTCCTTAACTCTGTAACTGCCCAAGAAATCAAGACTGGCAGTTTCTAGAATAACTGAACTCTTTTCCCAACTAGCGACAGGAATCTCTGTGACTTGAACTTGACAACAAGAACTCATCTAACATGACAGGGGAAACCATAAAGTAACGATGTTTATTCCTAAAAGAAAACCAACAAAAACTAAAACTGCAAATGACATAAAAATCAATATTTGTTAGCAACATGATGCTCCTGCATCAAACTCCCCAGGGGACAAGATCATGTGCTCTTGTACATGTGGTTCTTCACTACTTAATTAATCTTTTCTTCCACTTCTTCTAGCATCTTAATGCTACTGCTACCACATTCCTCTGACACTGTGGTTGATTATTCAATTCTCCACGCATGACAACATTTCCCCCAGTCATCCTTCTCCTTATATTCTTGCATAACCAGTCTTCAAAGATTTTAATGCCTTCTAGTTTACTCATTCCACATCTCTGCATAACAACCCCCATTTCAACTACACACTGCATTACATTTTCACTTCCTACCTCCTACTTAACACATTTTCTAGCCAATTATCATCCATAGCTAACTACTGCAACATTAGACCATTCTTAGCTGTATTATTTACACCCCAATACATTAAATCTTTTGCTAAATCTATCTATTTCTCAGCAACAATCCCTTGATCCTCATCCATAATTTCCATCTACCCATTGGCCACTATTACAGTCGTTTGTATTATTTTAAGATTATCATTCCATTCCCTTTCGATGCCTACATATTTTACCCATAAATCCTCTTCTATGTTTTCATTTTTTGTTCCTCCTAATTCTAATCCTACATCATCTTCATCATCCTTTTGTTTTCCTTCTTGTTCCTAGGTCATTGTTGATCCCTCATCACCCTCTTCATCTGTGGCTGCTCTCTTTTCCAAATCTACACTTTCATGCCTTCCACCACATGGTACTGCTGTCCTCTTTTTATGTTCATCTCTGCCAACCAACTTTTCCTCTTTTCTGTCACACTCACCTATGTACATTTTGGATTTCCCAATCTACCTTTGCCTACCTTCTTTCTTCTTCTGATATCTCCTCATCCTTACATCTTTTTCATCCACAATCCTCCACATCTCCACCTCATACTCATTCATCTCCCAATCACTATGCAATTCATCCTCTTGGGTATCTTCTTCATCAACACATCTTGACATCTCGTTTAAATTTTCTCTATCAAAATCATCCAAAACTTCAAAAACATCATGAATTAACTCAACTTGTTTACCTTTCACAACACTTGGGGCATTCTCTAGCTGCTACCCATCTACTACCTCCATGTTCCTCACATCAGACTCCTTCGCATGCCCTTTATCAACATCTTCCTTTCTAAATTTCATGCTTGTATCAGCATTAATTCTTGCATCATCACTGGCTTCTTCTACTATCACGCTCTTTTCTCTCCTTTGTTTGCCACAATCGTGGGCTGATCTCTTTTTATTGCTGCACTTGGTCTTCTTGCCTTTGGCATTGCCATATTTCCTCTAGGCCCCTTTTCTGGCCGTTCTATCTTCAATTCCGATTGCCACTTTGTCATCTGCATACTCTTGTTTCTTTGTACCTTCTTGTTAGCATAAATACAATCAAAAGCATTGACTTCTTTACATGTTAACGGCTGCCCCATAACAACTTGTTTCCTTTGCCAACATGGAACTACATACCCTTGGTTTACCAATTTCTTTCTCTCTTGACAAACTCACTTATTCATATTCTCAATTTTATATACAAAATTAAAAGCAACATTTTTACCTCCATTTTATGTGCACAATAACTTGCTGCCCCAAATTGTTCCCTTCATTCACTTCTTTGTCTTCCATTTCTCCCTCTAAATGAGCAACTTGTATTGCATTTGCAACTTCTTCTAAGGCATCATGAAATTCTGGGGCTTCCCTCTCACCTTCATCCTCCTATTGGAAATCTTCAGCATAAAACTTCTCATCATTCTCTAGTACTCTACTGTGTACCACTACTGCAAACTCTTTTTGACATGATGCTGCAATCAACCTTCTCTCGTTCTCATCTTCCACTCTCTCTTCGGGAGCTATTTATGCCCCGTCTCTCATCATCTTCAAGGTCTCATTCTTGACCTTCTCTCTTGCATTCTTCATACCTACATGCACACACTTAAAGACAACATTAGACAAGAGACCACAATGTCTCCATAAGTGTCTCCTTCATGGACACTCTTCTCTCTTCATTTCTCTTTTCCACAAGTGCTACTTGCAGCACTTCTTTCTCCTCTTTCTCTCTTCTTTCTTCCTTATCTTCTCTCATGTTCACTACAATGAGAACTTCATTCACCACTTCTGGTGCATGTTGCTCCTTCAGCAACCTCTTGCTGTCCCAACCTCTATGGGTACTCAAGGCATTCATCTTTTGCCTTTTTTATTTCTCCATTATCATCTTCATAGGCCACTTTACTTTCTTTTCCATTGGCCATACCCAAAAGTATTCATGGCTTTCTTCTTCAAGCCATTGCTGCCTTGCAATCATATAGTCTTTTAAATCTTGTCTCAATGTTGCCATCTCTCTTTCAAAATCTGTATTTTGCTTCTTCATGTTTTCCACAACTTATCAATTTGCAACAAACTATAACACTTGCCTTTTCCTTCCTTTTCTATCCATAGAGCCTGTCTAAGTTGCCTCACTTCAGCGATCTACTCAGCACTCAGAACCTTCTACGCTTTGATACTAATCTGATAGCATGATTCTTCAACCACATGCTCTAATACTCCACTTAATAACCTCACACACTAGACACACTCTCTATTCACCTCAATGTTGATATCTTACCTTAGACCTCTATAGACATGCTGTCATAACAGTGACAGGAACCTGGTAGTAATGATTAAGATTATATCAAAAACTCTACCATACACAGTTCATAATCATACCTAGACATGTGATAGGGACTTGCCATTAAAATTTACAAGTTTGGTTACTGTGAATGGGAAAATGAGATAAATCAATTAAGATAATTAACCCAAACAACAATGAAATGTGCGAATAACAAGAATAGATGAGTGAAATACAAACTTACAACCTATTATCCTGCGGCTTCCATTGGTCGCCTATTCTCTCTCGATCTTGAATGATGAAGGTTGGCCCTCAGGCAGCTTGCTTCCTTGCTTCGATGCCTCAAGATGACAAGGAGAAATGGCTATGTGATATGATTTTCTACATTACAATGGTATGGAGAAGAGAAGAAGAGAAGAAGAAGAAGATTCCCTAGAGGAATTTGGGCATAGTAAGGATGCCAGAAGAAGTCTCTTTAATGGCTTAGAAGAGGGTTCTATTTATAGATCCTCTGAAAATGCAATGGAGGGTGAGGATCAACTGATGAGATCAATGGTCCTCATTATTTGTGAATCTTTAATTCATAATGGATGAATTAAAAATTCAGAGTGAAGGATAGTGAGGTATGACAATTGAATTAAGAATTCAAAGTGGAGGATAATGAGTTATGACAATTGAATTAAGAATTCAAAGTGGAGGATAGTGAGTTATGACAATTGAATTAAGAATTCAGAGTGGGGGACAATGGGTTATGACAATTGAATTAAAAATTCAGAGTGGAGGATAATGGGGAATATTGAATTAAAAATTCAATTTTGGATTTTGGAGGATATTAGCTAATTAGATATTAAGAATATTTAATTATATGTGCAACATGGTGAGGTGGAAGGGATGAGGTGGAAAGATGAGGTGGATTTTGTGAGGTAGATTTAGCATTTGAGACATTAGAAGAATTTAGGGATTTCAAATAAATAAAATAATTTTATTTAATTTGTAGGATAATGAATCAATTAAATAAACTTTGAATATTTATTTAATTGATAGAAGAAAATAAGAATTAAGATAAATATCAGAATATTTACTTAATTCAATCTGAGCCAATTTTAGGCTATTACATTTTGCCCCTCTTTGAAGCAATGTGTTTTATCACGTTGTTTCAAAGAATAAATAGTCTGATAATGATGCATGCCCCAGTTTGGCCCTGGTACAGGTTGTGATGATAGGATGCCCCCTCAAGAGATTGGACGGGGAGAAGGCGGCAGGCGTGAGACGGACAATCTCACGATAAGATATGTTGACAGGAATGAAATGGTTGAATGCAGAAGAAAGGGATGAATGATATGGAATGCAAGATAAAAAGATGACACACACAAGCAAGCAAGTATGCACAAATGATACAATCACAAGCAAGGTATTGCCCTTGTTGAGTGGTAAACCAATGATATGGATCGACGATGTCTGGTTTTAGGAATGAAATATGTTGTATAAGACTCCGGGTCTGGTTTCGACAATGTAACATCCTGTCTAAGACATTTGGTACAATAGTGTTGTCATGGCAAGGAATGATATATCCCTAGAGCAACATGAAGGATAGTGTCTGGTTTCAGGAAATGAAGCATGTCGTGTAAGACTCGTGTGTTGGTCTAGTTTCGACAATGCAACATCCTGTCTAAGACAATTGATTGATTAACTGATCGAATTGGTTTATGACTAGACAAGGATCAAGACAACTAATTGTGATTGGATCATTTGACAAGATTGATTCCACTTGATTGGCATGGATTAAGGATAGACTTGCAATTGGATACGGTATGGATATGGATATGGATATGGATACGGATATGAGACACAATTAAATATGGTATAGATATGGATATGGATATGAGATGCAATTTGATGTGATATGGATATGGATATTTGTCACCTTGAGATACCAAGTATTTTGAAGCGCTTTCATCATTGGGCATTATTATGTTGTAAGAAAATACAAGCATCTAGGTATAATGGAACCGAGATGACCTGAATATTACTTACATGGATTTTTCAATAGACAAGGATTGCCCCTTTTCATGTTTAGACCTCGAAGTCCTCGATGATCTTTTACCGATCAAGTCATTAGACAAAAGTCGTCACATTACTAAAGTTTAATCCACAAGCAGCAAACAAAGAAAATAATCATGCCCCCATCATAGCATCTCTAGCTTTTGGCATCCTCGAGTAGCATAGAAAGGCATGATAGCATAAATCAAGACTCTTAATCTAACCAACACAAAATGTTCTGGCATTAGATGTGTTTGTTTCTTGCCATAATTGATATGAGATTTAGCTTGAGTGTTTCAGTATGGTGCTCTGTTTTGCCTTGGACAGGTTGATGTTTTTCGTCTAGATTTTTGTTTGGATGTAATTCTGAAGCAAATGATATTTATGGAAGTTGCAAGGGAGTGCCAATAACAGAGGAGAACTTAAATGTTGATGATCAGGAGTGTAAGATGAGTAAAATCCATACTCTAAGAACACAACTAGAGATCTGTAAAGAGTGCATAGAGGACAGAGAAAGCTATGAATTTATGCGTAAATTGGAATATAGAAATGAGGAGATTCGTATGCATCTTTTTCGAGGTAAAGAACCTCCTAGGTCCATTTTAGCTTCCTCTGGGTCTTTATCTGATGTTTGAACGGTGCACATCAAAGAGGTCTCGGAAGACATCGACAAATGGTAGCTCAATTAACTTGAGAGTTTCTGGATGCACAACCGTGTATCAATTGAAGATGATGAGGGATATTTGTTTGGAAGCAGACTTTGTTGCTCTTGTTTGTCTAGCAGAAGGTATCACAATCCTTATTGGTGGGATGGACGACAAGACATGGATGGACTAGAAGAAAGACAATAAGAAAGATGACAAGAAATGGGACGGATGGGGAAGTGGAGCCTCGGGGGCGCATTGATAATGGCCTTGCCTACGTGACAACGCAGAGGCAGCGTAGTTCGGGGACGTGGACCATGGATGTAATAGAGGATAGATGACAAGATATGAGATGGACAGGGAAGTGGAGCCTCGGGGGCTCATTGATAATGGCCTTGCCTACGTGATAGCTCAGAGGTGACATAGTTCGACAAGAACCCTAATGGACCTAAGATATGGATCGGATGAGACACGGTATAGAATCGATATGGATCAGATATGGAATAGGTAGGACTAATGACAAGGAACCACCACGGATAGGTAGATGTATGGGTGAATGGAACAGGTAGGTAGAAGGAACCATGGATGTGATCTCCAAGGACTATGTCACATAAGTATAACATGCCCCATTGTAGGTAGAATACTTAGGATTTTTTATGGCAATGTTTAGGATGATAGGAAGATGAAGGATTTGCATGTTTTGGAGGGGTAAGGTATGTCAAGAGACATCTAGAACATTTGTCAATCATTGTGCCCCCAATCTTTGTCAAGACCAAATAATAGAGGAAACGAAGTTTGGATGGATGGACGAGACAAGATAGGCATGCAACGGATAGAGGATAGGATAGGAAATGGTATGAAAGGGAACTGGTAGGAGAAGAGTGATATGCTGATGAGACAAGGTGCCTCCAAGTGTAGGTGACATAAAAGATCAACTTACACATGACGCTTGTTTGCCAGGTTTTCATCATGGTACTTATCCAAGGCGCCTGTTTGCCTAGTTTTCACCATTGGATGAAGGGATTTTTCTTTACTGTTTTCTTTTTTTCATTTTTCTTTTTTTGAATATTGAGATTGGAGAAGGTGGATATGGAAAGACATTAGCATATAGTTCCTTGAAAGAGGAGAGTCCTACTAGATAGATAATGGACCATGTCCAGTGCTCTCATAGATGTTGGTAGGGGATCGTATGAAAGTGATATGGCATAGGTAGATAGTGGATTATGATGCAGAATATGGAGGGAAGGCTTATGCAACAGCATGGACCATAGGCATAGGATGAGGAGGATGTACAGGATAATGGATGTAAGATGGGGAGATGTAGTTATGTGGAGGTGTTGTGAAATGGAAAGGAACCATGACCAACGGCTGCGCACATCGTGATAAACATTGAAGCTTTTGATGAGATGGTGGTGTAGGAAGCAATGGAGATGTTTGCTTAGGAGATGGTTGATGAAGTGATTTAGGAACCCACATAGATTTAGTATATTTAGTGCTTTTGTTTTGCTTGTGGGATTTTTGAAGGGAATGGAAGTTTTGGATGGAAGTAGGCTTTGGGATGGATATAGGTGGTTGGGATCCCTGAGGTGTAGATGAGGATGCCTCATTTGTCTTGCTAGCTATTTTCTTAGGAACCCAAACCATTTTGCTTAATGGCTTTGCATTTGGAGGTAAGGGTTTAGATGGCTATTTAGATGAACTTTGCTTTGATTTTGATTCTTTATGTCCTAAGGTGTAAAGACCATTAGGATTTTTGGTAGGATTTTTAGCTTTATGGATAGAGGCATCAAACTTTTTTCTTTTGAATCCCATGGGGTGGGTGGAGTGGATGGAATGATTGGAAGCTGTATGCTTAAATGATGTGTGCTTTTGTTGGCCATGTTTAGGGATGTAAGGATACTTATGAATGAGAGGTATGTTAGGTGTCGGAAGCAATAGTGGCAAGGTGGATGGAGGGACATTGGGAGTTGGAAGGAGTGGAGGTAAAGTGGATGGTGGAAAGTGTATGATCACATGCTTTTGACCTTTATAGGATGATGGAGGTGGAATGGCGACATATGTTTTGGGGATATGATAGGGTTTGCGATGGAAAGTGGTAGACTTAGGAGGAGTGGAGGAAGTACCAACATCTTGAGTTTGTGCACCTTGGGGTATGTATCCAAGGCCGTATGAAGGTGGAGGAACATTGACATGGATAGGTTCCAAAATACCTTGTTCATGAAGGCCTAAGCCTTTACCTTGATAGTTCATACGCTGGAGTATACTGTGGACAGCGGGGTTATGTGTAGGTGGAACACTAGACACAAGTTCTTTATTGGATGGAGAAGGTGAGATAGTGGGTAATGGTTGCTGGTGTTCTAAGAAAGAACATTCATGCATGAAGGTAATAAGACCAAGGATGTATGGTGGAGGCTTTGTAGCATGGTCAATAATGGATGGTGAAGGAGAATCATTAGGATCGTGATTAGCATTGTGTTCACTAAGATCCAAGTTATTTGTTTGATCTTTTATGCTTACTTGGGGGACAAGTGTCTCATCATGATAAGTGGATGTTGTGGGATCATGGCTAGAGGAAGAGATCTCTTTGCTTTGAAGGAAGGCCATGAAACGAGGTGAATGCTAAAGTAGGTCAACAAGACTTTCATTGGATAAAACATGTAGGTCTTGGGTGTCTTGTTCATGGATAGTTGTAGGGGTATGAATAGGATCAAGTGGCTCATGGATAGATTCATCATTATGGCTATCATCTTGATCATGGAAAAGATATATATTAGGATGGGTTGCATACAAGTGATTTGACCTTGAGTTGGACTAGGGCTTAATGTTTCCACATGCTTAGGATTAAACCTTTGACATACCTCTTGGGTTGCTTGAATGGAAGTGGAAGGTTCTTGGGTGGGCTCGTGGTCAACAACATGAGGGTGTGACGGACCTTGACTCTGGTGCATGGTAGAAGGCTCATTGAGAAGCTCAAGGGGTTGTGTATAACATGAAGGGGTTGTAGGATTTGACATGGTAGTGGAAAAATCTTTGGCAAGGTCAAGGACCAAACTTTGGGGACCTGGTTGACTTTCTGCTAGTAGTCCTTTGATCACATCTGTCGCAGGTGTATGGGTAGATGGATGAGATAATGGATGAGCAATAATGGTGGATGATGTTGTAGGCTTAGGACTAGGATTAGGTTGTGGGCTAATTGGGTTGGGTGGATTAGGATTTGGATTTGATGAAGGGATAATCTTACCACAATTTATGATGTTTTTGATCAATCTCTTAAGTTTGACACAATTGGTCGTTGTATGGCCCTAATATCTATGGTATGCACAATAATGGTTTTCATTATACCCCAGGGGTTTAAGGAGTGGTTCAAAAGGGTCTATTGGTGGTAGCTTAATCCAATTTGTTTGAACTAATTGTTGTATGATTATGTCCAAGGGATCCTGTGCTAGAGGATTGGTAGAGCATGGGTATGGAGTAGATGGAGGGCTTGATGGGCTAGAAGATGGACTAGGGGTAGGATCACATGGTGGTCTTATGATAGGACTTGATGGCTCATGCGTTGGCATGGGATTGGATGGTGGAGGCCACTCTAGATTGGTATCTCCCTTGTCAAAGGTTATTAGATCTTGCCTAGGATAACTTGGACTCATTTGATTTATGTACCAGAGACCACTTGGATTTGCATGTGCTTCTTGTTGCAAAGGTGTACTTAGGCTCCCTTGTGCTTGTTGTGGAGGCAATTGATAGTTTTGGTGGTCAGGTAAAATGGTAGGATATGTAGATAAAAGATCTTGGGGATGGTAGGAAGTTGAGGGCATTTGATCTTATTGCCACAGTGGATTTGGCCTTACATGTTCTTGTTGTGAAGACACTTGGTTGCCTCGTGGATGGGCTTGGTGGTATGTTGGAGGTGAAGGTTGATTAGGAGCCAAAGTGGTATACGATTTCCACCTTGAAGTGGTGCGTGCCTTGTCATAAGTATGGGAAAAAGACATAGGAGTTTGGGGTGAGGCATAGCTAGTACTGGCACGTTCAGCTTGCAAGCTTGTCAATTCTTGTTTTAAAACTTGGATTTGTTGGCAAATTGCTATACAGTCTTGGGGCGAGGGATCTAAGTTGATTTGCAATCATAGATATTGGAGTTTTTTATCAAGATATTCTAAGTGGTTTGCCATTAACACAAGACTGGAAGAGCTTACTATTTTGGATGTGCAACAGTAAAGGCGTCTGTAACAGAGTGCAAATGCAGCACAAGTCGAGACAAGTGTGCTTGGAAGAATGAGTTGAATGACTTGTCTTATGTGTTTGGTATTTAACTTGATTTGGCAATGATCACACATGTACAAACATGATTCACTCACGCAAGACACATAAGCAACTTTGAATGTTTGAATATGAAGAATATGCTGATTAGTAAACAAGCACACGTGGAAAACACACCAACATGTCCTAATGTCTAGTTTGATGTAGGGTATGGCCAATTAGGTTTGGGCAATGTTTACATGAGGTTGACTGGGGATTGAAAGTGAAATCCTATCACACAGCCGGGAGAAGAGGGTAACCCACCCTTCACCTTCACTTCCCAAAGGTAGAAAGTTCTTTGGGGCTTAGCCAAGAGTGATAAGATTCTAATTTCAATGAGGGTGTCTTTCGATTCAGCCTCGGATGAGGTCGTCCCTAGGGGTGATGAAATCCCCTAGCAGGCCTCCTAGGAAAGGGTAAACGAAAGCAAATCCAGTTGTAAATTAACCCTTAAGAAATTGAAATGTGTGTGTGAAAATTGAATGGATAAGAGGTGTTTTTGATTCTCAAGATCACATGAAGCACATGAGAAGAGCATACACACTCCTAATCACATACAAATTCACCAAACAATGAAGACACTAGTTCATTTTATAGTCCAAGTCCAAATTTGAATGGAAGACACTAGTTGATTTTATGCCCCATTTGATATGTGATGATCAATCAATGTTCATTTAGAAGCCCAAATCGAAGTATGTTTGCAAACAAGATTATAAAGAAATTTGCTATCCAAATTGTTGTATTTGCTGATCCTGATGTTGTTCCAGCCGTGTATGATCACTTGCAAGTCGCCAAATTGAAAACGAAGCAACTAGACTAGCCAAGATGATCGTTATGCAAAAATCAAGAATCAGATAAAATCTACTAAAAGATAAATTGATACAGCAAAATGGATTGCATGGACAGAAAATTTAGGAAATTCTATGCGATTTCAAAAAAAAAAGTTTGCAAAAATTTGATCAAATTTGCACAAGTTATGATGATTTGAAGATTTTAAGCATGTTTGACTTTGACTGATGAAAAAGGTGGGAAAAATGTACCATTACTTGAAAATTTCACAACTATGTAGGTGGCTAAGTCCTCTTTCCGACGACTATTCGTTTGCGGGTTTTTGACTTTGTATGTAAAAGTTGTGAAAATTTGAAAAAAAGGCCCTATTTCACTATGGGAAAAAAAAGTTTGACCCCCTCCTTTGTTTTGATTTTTTTTGTTTTTCAAAAAAAAAAAAAAATTATTAATTAATTTTTTTGTTTTAATTAATTGTTTTTTTGGTTTGTTTTTAAAAAATTATTAATTAATTTTTTTGTTTGGTTTTTTGCAAGGTGGAGGGGCGGCAGAGGTGGTGGGCAGGTGGCGGGCAATAGTGGCTGGTGGCGGGCGTGACTGTGGAGGAGGCGGTGGTGGCCAAGTGGGGCTTGGTGGAGATCGGGGGAGGAGCAAAGGCGGCGGTGGGCAGAAGGGTTCACAGGGAGGCCGATGGGAGTGGTGGCGGTCAGGAGGGACACGCAGGGGGCCGAAGGGAAGCTAAGGAGGGTTTACAGGGGCAGCGTGGGCAGTATGTGGCGCGGCGCTGAGGGCCGAAGGGAGGGGGTAGCTGCGGCTAGGGAGTGGGGGATGTGCGGGAGGGAGGGGTGGGTTTGTTGTAGGGGGCGGGGCAGACAGGGGGCCGAGGAGGGGGATTTTGCAGGGAGGTTCGGGGGAAAGCGGGGGGGGAGGGAAGGTGGTGGGTGGGGGATGGAGGGGGTGGCACGGGGGACAGGAGGGAAGGGGAGGGGGAAAGGGGGTGGGGTGGTTGGGAGGGCCGCAGGGGGTAGTTTGTTTTGGTGTGTGTGTGTTTTTCTTTTTTAATTAAAACAAAAGCTTTAAACAAAAAAGTATTTTGATTTTTTGATTTTGATTTTTTTATTATTTTTTTATTTTATTTTATTTTTTTGACAAAAATGTGAAAAGAAATAAAGAAATCTAATGCAAAATGTCTTTTTTTTTTTTTCAAATTTTTTTTTGTTTTATTTTTTGTAAAAATACGTTGAAAAGCAACAAAAAATTTCAAGTAACAACATGAGAGAATGATATGTTATTTCTTACCTTCGAGGTCGTCTGGACTCAACGATGAGCTTGGTTTGCGCGTAGGAGGGCGTTTGCGGAAGTGGATGCCCGAATGTGCTCTGGAAAACACCTGTATTCTGCAACAAGAAAACTTGCAAAGACAAACACTCACAAGATTGTGGATTAGATTATGGTGGGCGCCAAAATGTGAATGGGAAAATGAGATAAATCAATTAAGATAATTAACCCAAACAACAATGAAATGTGTGAATAACAAGAATAGATGAATGAAATACAAACTTACAACCTGTTATCCTGCGGCTTCCATTGGTCGCCTATTCTCTCTCGATCTTGAATGATGAAGGTTGGCCCTTAGTGAGCTTGCTTCCTTGCTTCGATGCCTCAAGATTACAAGGAGAAATGGCTATGTGATATGATTTCCTGCATTACAACGGTATGGAGAAGAGAAGAAGAGAAGAAGAAGAAGATTCCCTAGAGGAATTTGGGCATAGTAAGGATGCCAGAAGAAGTCTCTCTAATGGCTTAGAAGAGGGTTCTATCTATAGATCCTCTGAAAATGCAATGGAGGGTGAGGATCAACTGATGAGATCAATGGCCCTCATTAATTGTGAATCTTTAATTCATAATGGATGAATTAAAAATTTAGAGTGGAGGATAGTGAGGTATGACAATTGAATTAAGAATTCAAAGTGGAGGATAGTGAGTTATGACAATTGAATTAAGAATTCAAAGTGGAGGATAGTGAGTTATGACAATTGAATTAAGAATTCAAAGTGGGGGACAATGGGTTATGACAATTGAATTAAAAATTCAGAGTGGAGGATAATGGGGAACATTGAATTAAAAATTCAATTTTGGATTTTGGAGGATATTAGCTAATTAAATATTAAGAATATTTAATTATATGTGCAACATGGTGAGGTGGAAGGGATGAGGTGGAAAGATGAGGTGGATTGATGAGGTAGATTTTGGGAGGTGGATTTAGGATTTGAGACATTAGAAGAATTTAGGGATTTCAAATAAATAAAATGATTTTATTTAATTTGTAGGATAATGAATCAATCGAATAAACTTTGAATATTTATTTAATTGACAGAAGAAAATAAGAATTAAGATAAATATCAGAATATTTACTTAATTCAATTTGAGCCAATTTTAGGCTATTACAGTTACAAAGGCGATAGGAATTTAAAATGTTGTACTCATCATAAAGGACTATATTAACATAGATAATAGTAGACATCATTTGTATATCACAGATCGATAACAAATACCATTCTATATTATGAAGAATAGATTACACAAAAATTGAATTCTTACATTGCCCAGATGGATTGGGCTACAGAGAACAAACAATCACCTATTACAATGATCATCCTACCTCCACTCGTTTCTGCATTCTTCGATATCCCCCAATTGTCAGCATTCCAACATCTTACCTTTTCGGCCTCTATCTTCTCTATTCATTCTCCTCCTTTTTGTCGACCTCCAACCTTTTGTCTGTCTTTTTCCTTGCACCTACCGCCTTTGTCTATTTTTAGTCTCCTTATTTCTACATTCAGCCTACTCACAATGCCTCAACATTTCTTTGTCAGCGTCCTTCCTTATTTTCTTAGGTGTGGCCTCCTACAGATCAGCCTTCTCATTCTGACATCTAACAAACTCATGCAAATTGGCCACCTCATTTTCATATCGACCTCCTTCCCCCTTTTATTCCACTGCCTCCTCTCTCTATATGCATGTGACCTCTTCTAGAATCTTCTCTCTTATGTTCGGCCTTCTTACGGTCTAATCATCCTTTTCCTCTTAACGGCTGCCTCGTCTCATCTTCCATAACCGCCACTCGTCTTCAGAGAGAATCATTCCTTCTCCTTTCTTTACCAAGATGTTGCTACTCCTCGCCTTCTGACTGCTCTGTAACTACCGTTGGGCGTTCAATTTTCCCACCAACGCTCATGCATCCAACCACCACATTCGACCACTCCTCTTCCTTAACTCTGTAACTGCCCAAGAAATCAAGACTGATGGTTTCTAGAATAACTGAACTCTTTTCCCAACTAGTGACAGGAATCTCTGTGACTTCAACCTGGCGACAATAACTCATCTAACGTGACAGGTGAAACCATAAGGCAACAATGTTTATTCCTGAAAGAATTCCAACAAAAACCAAAACTAGAAATGGTCAACATAAAAATCAAAATTTATTAGCAGCATGATTCCCCTGCATCAAAATTGGATGCCATGGACATAGATTGGTGCTACAAGATGCTAAAGAAGATGCACTAAAATAGAGTAGGTTTTGGATACTAGAGTCAAAAGGACACATTGGAAGGAGTATAAGGAATACTTGGTGAAGTGGAAAGGGTGTGAGATAGAAGATGCAACATGATTGAGCACAATAAAGTTTTCTTGATACAACAAAATAGTTGACATAGCGCATGAATAGGTTCTCATGGCTAGTTCTTCCTACCTCGAGAGAATGATGTAGGAGCAACATGATTGCAAAGACAATATTCAAAAGGAGTGCCAAGGGAGAAGCAAAGGTGGTGCAAAAGTGACCAAGAGATAGCAAGCTAGTCTTTTGGGGTAACTATGACATATTTTAAATATAAGCATTTAATGCCAAAGTAGGATATGTTAATTTGAAATTTGGAGTGGATGCATTTAATACTATTGGTGCAATCATCATGCTCAACAAGGGAATTTATTAATTTTTTGAGAAAAATAGAGTAGAGAACTTTTGGGAGAAATTAGGTTGGATCCATGATACTATAAGTTGGATGAAGGCCCTATAAAATTCATGTCACCACTATGTATAGGTTATTGAGATTTGTGGTGTTTGCAATCAAATCCCCGCACCCCTCTCGACCACCTCCCCCAACACTTCAGTACCCGTCCATCCTCTCTCTCTCTCTCTCATGCACGTTGTGTGCTTGTGGCTGCATGTTTAGGCTTCCATTTGTTAGGAACCCTAATCCATCTGTATCCTCTCTCTCTCTCTCTCTCTCTCTCTCTCTCTCTCTCATGTTGTGTGCTTGTGGCTGCATGTTTAGGCTTCCATTTATTAGGAACCCTAATCCCATCTGCATACTCCCCTCTCTCTGCGCTTGTGGCTACATGTCTAGGCTTCCATTTGTTACGAACCCTACTCTCATCGCATCATCGTGTACATCCAATAGAGGAAATTATGCAACACACTTTGTAAATAATAAATTTTGTGTTGAAGAACAAATATTTCTACTCTTTTTAATCATATATCTGAATGAGATATAAAATTAATATTGACTATTTAACCATTAAATTCTTTAATATTTTCTAAAAAAAATAAAAAATTATTAAGATGAAATATAAAATTTTCATATTCTTTAATGTTTAAGTAGAACAAGAACTTTTTTGACCATTAAACTATTTAATGTTACATAATTGAAAGAGTTGAAACAGATTGAGCGAGTGTAACCGATAGGAGAATCTCCAAAGGAGGAACAGACAAAGGCAGATAATGTGGTAGATCTCGTTGCATACCTATCACTATCTCCAAAAGGTATATGTAAATATAAGGGATAATATGATATAACTAATTTCGCCATCTGCTGCGTGGTTGTATGCCGCCCCAACAGTTACTTAGCATGTCCGAGCAAGCAACCACCACCTCCCAAACTTTGTCCAATCTACAATATTTTTCTTCCACTCCCAAAAATTACAATTGGTATTTGCATTCTACGTCAGTTGGCCGTCCACTTATAGATTGTGGCAAACAATTGGATTCTACTTATCATGAATTTGGTGATGTTGGATAGCTATTAATTTTTATTTTTATTTTTATTTTTATACTGGATTAACAGTTGTTTATGACAGGATGCTTACAACAGTCCCAGGATTCAAGCTGATAGTTATTTATTTGATGGAAGCAATATGCGTCATGGATTACCTATGCAAGACCTTCGCCATGCTTACAACAGTCCAGGCTTCAAGCTGATAGATATTTATGTGATGAAAGCAATATGTGTCATCGATTACCTATGCAAGGCCTTTTCCCCCGGTGGAGACGCATTCTAAATCATTTTGCAGTTTGATAAAATTTGATTGTTTAGGTCACCCCAATAAAACATATTTTAATTTATTAATAACTCCAGAACAATTCAAACCATTCATTTCTTCATACCAAGAACCACCGACCTATCAAGTGGAAAAAATAATTGCTGGTGGACTATCCTGTCAAACAGCGAAAGCAGAGTTTTGTTTTCCTATTTGAAGGGTACTGTCAAAGTCATTATGTAGTTAATGGAAGAACTATTTTGCTTATAATTAATTGACTCTGTAAGTGACTGCCATAGTATCTTATTCATAGTCTTTAGACCTGTCTCTTCTCTATATTATCTTCTTACCGTCTATTCCACCTCAACTTTTCTTCACGCAAGGATAATGCTCTTTTAAATAAATCCTTGAATAATAGAACGGAGAATTAAAAGTCTTCACTATTGTTACCATACACAAACATGATTATTTCAGGCAAAATTGAACCTTTCTTTCTTGTTCCGTTGAAATATATTTTTTTTTTTTTTGCATTATATGGATAATTTAGATCAGATAAATATATATTTATTTTATTAAAGTTGACATAGATAGTTGCAATAAATACTTATTGAATGTGAGGGTTATGTGCACTTAGCTTTAAAAATGATAATGGAGAAATGATGTTGAAATTATGTAGAATATATTTTCCACCATTTAAGAGTTCATGTCTTCACGTTGATGGTTGTCTTAGGTTTTATGTCATCTTAAAAATCTCTATGGGTCAATCCAAAGTTTCATGGGATTGATCTCAAGTAGCACAGAATTGGTATGTACCACCCAAAAATGAAATGGAATGAAAACATAAATGTGTTGAGAGTAAGGTTGGATGCTATTTTTCGATCTAGAGAAAGTCAAAGATTGAGGGTAGAATACAAGAAATCAATACCTAAACAACAATATGATAAAGAAGAAATCCTCATGACAAAGGATATGGAGGTGTTAGTAATTGATCTTGAAAAAGAGCCAATATATTTCTTTTGAAGGACATCGAGGTGATGGTGAATGTATTACATACAAATGCACATGGAGAGAAATACCTCTTAGTGTGAATAGAGATATTTCCTATCTAGTTTCCCATTGTTGTGTGAATAACTCAAATTATTTAACTATTTATTAGTTAAATAATATACACACACATATTCACATGTTAAATTGACTTAGTGAGCTTTCTAGTTGTTTCTAGTTGTTAATAGTTGTCTTATAGTTGTCTTATCCTACACATGTGATCTAATTGTCTCATGTCATAGGATTAAGACACTTGTCACATGACTACAACATCTTACCTCAGACCCTATCGGGCCCGCATACGACGGCCTGACAACAACTACTAATGGGTAAATCCTCGACCGACAGCCCTACCATCGGGGTCAAACCCCCGATTGGTTGCCGAAACTGGTGGGTATAAACCCCTAACTGATGATCTCATAGGCCCCGTGGCCCCTTTGAAACAGACTTCAGCCTTTAAAATTAAATGGTCTGCAAATTTTAAACAGTCCTGTCGGTATTTCAACCAGACCAATTGGTATTTTAAATGACAGTTTCAGCATTAGCAGGTGGTTTTACCTTGTTAGACAACGGTTTTCACCAATATAAGGTGGTTTCAACCCCTGTAAGTGGTTTTGTGCCCTTCATGGGGCAGTTTTTCTATTAAGACAGGCAGATTTGCAGGTCAAAGGTAGTTTCACACAAACACATGGGAGGTTTTCATCTTTCAATAGGTGGTTTTTGTAGGTCAAAGGCAGTTTTGCAAAAACACAGGTAGTTTTTCAAATTTTGCAGAGCATATTCTAGTGATAGAGGGTATATTCTGCCAGGGACTGCTGATGTCACCACTACGTCAGCAGTGACATCAGCGCCAAGGGCCCCTTTGGCCCCCATCTAGCCCTAATAGGGCATTCTTTTCGAGAGCCATAACTTTTTGCCACGCTATAGAACATCAACAAACGAGATATCGATGGAAAGCTAGTTCCGAGCATTTTGTAGTGGTGTAGGTCATTTTCTGATATTTTTCTACAGGTATCAAATATAGCTGTTTGAAGCCAGATCTTGCATTTTTTACTCCCGAGCTCACAACTTGCACCCACTTTATCAGAATTTCAACTTTTTATAGGCATTGGAAAGGTATTTATGTACTCTATAATTTTGTCCATGCCATCTTTCTAGATTTTGCTTTAGACATCATATCTTTAGTTTGAGGCTCTTTGGGTACATATCACTCATTGATTGGAGAAAGAGTTGAAATTGGTGGTTGTTTTGGTTTGGGGGGCTTCAATTATAGTGTTGATCGAGTTTGTGCTTTGATATATCTATTTTTTCTCTTATTTTCCTCTACATAATGGATTTAAATCAAGTGTTCCATTGTCAACACCTTATAATTATGCAACTTGGAGTCAACATGCATGGAATGCCTAAATGGATCTTAGACATTCTCTATATGTTGAAAACAAGATACTTAAATCCACATATGATAAGGAAAGATAAAATGGATGATTAGGCATACAAAATCTCTTGGATTTCTTCATAGTTTCATTTCCCAAGATCTCTTATTTCAGATTGATGCATGTTCAAATTCACATGATGCTTGGGAAAAGTTGTAAACATTGTATTATACAACAAATGAAGTTAAAGGCTATCAAATTGATAATAAATTGATGAGCCTTGATCCTAAGAACTTTAAGAACATCCAAGATTACATAACTAAGGTTAATGATCTAAGAGCACAATGTAAAGCATGTGGTATTGAGAAAAAGGACATCAAGTTGATCTACAATGTGTTGAATAAACTTGGTCCTAAATATGTAGTGTTTGTTTCTATCTTTCACACTCATAGGTAAACTGTGGGATCTACTTTCACTATGCCTTCATTTGCATCCTTTTCTAAGATGTTAATGCACGAGCAACAAAAGCTTCTCTCTATAGGTATCATTAAGCCATCACAAACACATGCTTTGGTGGTTGTACAACCTAAGGAACATAAAGCGCTAGGTCCTTCTGACAAGAAAAAAAAGAAATCTAAGAAAATCCACATATAGATCAAGCACAAAATTCATCTAAGAAGGAGAATCCTACATGTGCTTATTATAAGAAATCAAGGCATGATGAGCATAATTGTTTTAAGAAACAAATTGACATGTTGATGCAACTTTTTCAAAAGAACAATCTTCCATCGCCTGATTCTTCTTCTACTCCTTCAACATCTACATAGCCAAAATTTGTTGAGTTGGGTCATGCAAGGAAAGCTAAGGAACCCAAACATAAAGGTAAAGTATTTTGTGCAACTACAAGTTCTGCATTAGGTAAATGGCTTCTTGATTCAAGTGCTTCTCATCATATGGCTTCTTCCAAGGATATGTTTTCTTCATTTGAGCTGTGTGATATGCCACCTATCTTGATGGGTAATAACACATATATGAATGTAATTGGGAAGAGAATTATTGATATTGGTGAAGGTACTTTCAATGATGTACTCTGTGTGCCTTTTTTGACCAATAATATTCTTTCCATATATAAAATTACTCATAGTGGTACATGGAAGACAGTGGAGTTAACACCTAATTTGGTTGTTATCAGAGACTTGGAGAGAACATAGATTATTACTATTGGGGTGGTTGATCATGCATCTCAGCTATGCACCTTTTATGGTTTGTCTTTTGATGATGATTCAAATCCGTTGGTTGACATTCACACTCCTTGTGTGAATCATATTTCTGAGGAGAAGTTTGGTCACTTGAACCTTGGTATTCTTGCATCTTCATCGATTGTTGAGACATGTGCTACACTTCCATCTTCTCCACCTTCAGCTTCTTTAGAGTTCAGTGCTTGAACAGTTTAGCAAGATGCTTCTTGTCTTTTAGATACAGCTTTATGGGATGAGTATTTGATAGGTGTTTCATATTTGTGAGTCCCATCTTACAGATTTGGAGGACACATTTGAGGGGTTATCTCTCCTATTTAATGACAGTCATAGCACAACTGTTGTCAACCCATCTTTGTCTTTGAAGCTTGATGATTTTTAGTTTCCACTTGATCCTTGATTGTCACTTTCATCAGTTAGGCATTGGACTCCTAATTTGATTGAGGTATCATTTGGCATCGACATGGAGACACATGAGTAGTTTTAAGAGACATCATATTTCATGAGACTTCTTCCATCATCTCTTATTCTGGAGTTGAAGTTTCTTCGACATACACCAGTGGTCTGTTTATTCCCAAGGGGAGGAATGTTGTTTATAGGTTTTGGATCCTATTTGGTCTTCTTCTTCAAGCATTCACCATTGGCACATGAGCTACTTCATTATGGGGGGACATCTTGTCTCATTCTTTCCCTCTTATGGGGGGCTATTGATTGTATATTTGTAATGGGTGTTGTATTTGGAGGGTCTTGATTCTTCCATCATTCCATCACTTGTACAGGTTTTATTTGTATACATTCTCACTTTTGGAGAGGAGTTTTTTCCCATGAGGTTTTCTCCTTTACTCCACTTGATATTTGTTTGTACAAGGGTACCTAATATGGCCTAGTAGCCAGGACCCATCCATCTTTGCATCTATGCATTTTGTTAGATTTTCCCTAAGTTGTACTTAAGGGGATGTGTTAGTGTGAATAGAGAAATTTCCTATCTAGTTTCCCAAATTGTTGTGTGAATAATTCATATTATTTAACTATTTATTAGTTAAATAATATGCACACACATATTCACATGTCAAGTTGACTTGGTGAGCTTTCTAGATGTTTCTAGTTATTTCTAGTTGTTGATAGTTATCTTATAGTTGTCTTATCCTACACATGTGATCTAGTTATCTCATGTCATAGGATTAAGACACTTGTCACATGACTACAATATCTTATCTCTCATCCTTGCCTTTATAAGAAAGGCTCTTCATGTGCATTGTAAGATGAACAATTTTGCATTCATTGATAGAATATATAATTATTCTCTCATTGTCTCTCTTGTGCTTTCATGAAGTCCTAGATCTTGGGTGGCTCCTATCACAGCCAACTCTTACAATACCACAAGATGGGACCATGTGAAAAAATAAGTTGTAGATATGCTTGACCTAAGATGGTTGTCGATGAGGAAGATGAGATCTTAATTGGGGGAGGATAGAAAAGGGAAGAAAAATGTACCTTAAATAATTATATGTCATGAAGTTGTGGACCTCAATTTCAACTATATACCTAGAAAATAATCTTCTCCCTTGATTAACATGAGAAAACATAAGAATAACAAACATGTCTTAGATTTGCATGTTGCTTGACTAAAAATCCTTAAAACTGGCTCAAATACCTATATAACTATTTCTTATAGCCCTAAAAATAAATCACAATAGAGTAATAGAAATACTGTACTAATATTAAAATTTTAATTATAAAAATAATATTATGTACTCAATTTTTCTCTTCTTGTGACTTAGTTTGTAGATTCTTAAGTTAGGTTTTGTGTACAATTATTGGAATATGGAAAGAAAGCTAATTAGTTGCATTTAAAATTTATTATATCCTATGTTGTAATGACTACCAACACATTGTCCAATTATTTTTAAATGATGTATAGAAGGGCCGTCTAAGAACCTCCCATAAGGTTTAAGAAAACATATTATATGAATTTTGTAGTCTAGTGGCACTCTTGAAATTATAAATATATATTATGTTGTTTTCTTGCCAATCTAGGAGGGTAGAAGACTCAAAATATTAGGCCACTAAGATTGTATATTTTACATTCTTGGGGGATATTGTATGCATTATTTTAACAAATAATAATAAATCCTTCAAGTAATCATCCAATAACAAGTTTGACCTTTGCATAGTGATAATAATAATAAGTTTAAAAGGTTGTGGTATATTGTTAAAATGTGCATTTGTATGAGAATGACACATATTCAAGTCCCCACACTACAATAGTGCACCCCAAAATATGGAGGATATGTCATAGTAGTATTAAAATTCTAGACATGTGATATTACAAACTTTTGAAAATAGAGTGCATTTGACAAATTGTTTTTTATATTCCTTAATGATTTCTAAATGAATGATTAATGTTCTAGTCTATGGTGGCAAATGTGAGATCTAGGTATTATGACCAATTTTTGGGGATGAGTGTTGATGGGGATCGGATAGGGTTAAGTCATGAGTTGGATTTCATGCAAGAATATGCCACTTGTAGACTTGTTATTACATAAAGGACACTCTGTGAAATGAGCCCAAAACATAAGGGAAAGGGGCATGGCTATGCAATTTTCACCATTATATTTCCCCCCACTTTGATGTGTATATGAACTACTATGGGGATGCATGTCAAAGTAAAACAAGTAGGCATCATAGAAATTAAATATTTTTCAAACACTCAAAAGAATACAGATATGGATGATTGTTCTTGAATTATCCTCACAAGGAATGCTTTGTCAAAAACTTGTGAAATAGATAGTAATAGAAAAAAAGCTCATGCAATGAATAACATCAATCATACATTTGAAATAAGCATTAACTACAAATTTCTTGGAACTATCTTCAAACAAAATAAAAATAAAAAAGGAGAACTTGAGTAAGATATTACATCAAAGTGTAATTTGGTAATGCTCTAAGTAAGTGGAAAAATGGAAGGACTATAATCAAGTGGAAGATTCTAACAACAAACCCACAGAAAGAATGTTAGTGACATTTATAGTTCCCCTATAATTAGTTTTTGATTGATTTCAACTAGGAAAGAGGGTCCTAGTCCCTTACATGAGAGAAAAAAAATACATTATATCAACATTATAGTATATAAGATAAACTTGCATCGATTTGCCTCATAGGATGCATGGAATTAAAGGTAAGGAGAAAAAGATATGATCATGACCAATCATGTAAGCACATGTTAAAATATATTATTGTATGATAAGCATGTAAGAACATGGGTTTAAGATGTGATTATAAAGGTACATATAACAAGGGAAAAGCAAGGTGCCCAAGTGAAGGGAAATACCAAGATAATGAATAACCAAAAATACTAGACAAAGATCATGTAAGCATAATATATTTGTACGATATAATTAGGATAAGGATCATAAGCATGTAATCATAAGATGTAAGGATGACATGGGTCATAAAAATGCATTCATAATGTATATGCATGATAAGAATCATAAACATGTAATTATGTGAGCATTATACCATGATAAACATGTAAGAATGATATCATAATTATAGTAACCATTAGGAACATCATAATAAGTGTGACATGTAGATGACGTAAGAGGTAAATACATGATAATCATGAAACATTAGAAGCATCTAAGACCAACATGAGCATTAAAACATATGAACATATAAGATAACAAAGAAAATGGAAAAACATATCTGCTAAACATGGAATGTATCTAGACAGAAACAAAACAAGGCATAGAAGAAAGTATGGGAGATAAACATTAGAAATCATAAGAACTAAATATAGAATGTGAGAAATATTAAATGGTAATTGTAGACCTATGAAAATGAACCATAAAATGAGAAAATTAAACTAACTAATCTACTCAATTCATAAACATAAATCACCTTTAGATTAGACTAAAGAAACCCATGCATAAAGATGAAATATAACACAACTAATCTCACCAAGGCCGCCTTGTTGCACCAAGTGAATGGTGGATTTGTCCAAGGAGATGGAATGGGAATATTGAAGGATGTTGAGTGCTCAAATTGGTAGAGTAACAATGCATTCAAGAGTTATCTCTAAATGGCCTCCAAGAGGTTCTATTTATAGATTTTTGGAATGAGCAATGAGGGGCTAAGATCAAATTTGGAGATCAAAGGATCTCATTGCTTGAGAGGATTGGAGGCATGAGAAGCCTTCAAGTGTCAATAAATAAGAGGTGGTCTAAGGGGTGCCATTGATTCAAGGGGAATCAAGGGTGGAGGTTGTACTTTGTAAAGGTTGGATTGTGGAGATCAAAAAGTGATTTCTTGGAAGCTTGTGAAAATCTTCCCGATGCCTTCAAGTACCCCTCATGTACATGTTAGATGATAAGTGTACCCGTATGAGGACATGAGCATATAATGCCTTGATTAATCATGGTTATGCATGTGTAAATGATTAATGATGGTAAGTGATTTGAATTATCCACTTAATCAAAAGTACACAAAATGCCAAATTAAATAAATATAGAAATTTATTTAATTTTTTTGTGATGTGAGATGGGCTTAGGTAAATAAATCTTTCTATTTATTTACCTAAGGTTAAACTATAGGAGGAATATTAATTAATTGAATAATGGAGGAATAGTTCTAGGAGGTACATGAATAGTGACTTTATTAATTAAATAATAGTAAATATTATTTAATTAAAGTGGGAATGAAAATGAATAATTAATTGAATAAATATTCATTTATTCAATTAATTATAGAGGAAGTGGTCGGTTAATTTCCTAATTGAGGCCAGAGTAGTGATGATGTGATTTTGAGTGTCTACATTTTCCCCCTTTGAAATGGTGTTAAAATAACATCATATCAAAGAACAATAAAATATAGTATTTTTATGAGAAAGGAGTGAGAGGATGCCCCGATGGGTTAGAAAAATGAAGAAATATGGTGGTAGGATGATGCCCCTTGAGAGATCAAGCAGGTGAAGAAGAGTATAGGTGACCTCTTGAATGATGAAATAGATGGAATAATTAGATAGGGGATTGAAAAATAGGAACAACAAAAGAAAAATGGAGAAAAATAGATGAAAAATAAAGAAGTTATGAGGAAATGAGTAGAAGGGAGTGAAAATTTAGGGCTAGGGGTGAAAATTAGGGTTTGGGGGCTATAAATAGATGATAGGGATGGTTGAATAGTTTATTTTCACCCTCACGAATAGAAGAATTAGAGTAGCTCAATGATCATTGAGCATAATGGATCACATACCCATACACATTCATCGAGTGAAGTGCATGAGGAAGTACCAATGAATAGTGGCATGGGGTCTACTAGTACATAGAACATCAACCCTCTTGAGCATTAATAGGTGTATTTATTGCATTTTTTTGTGGGAAAAAGATGCCAAATGCAAATGAGCACATGCGTGGCATGACCAAGAACGGGCATGAGGTTATTGGGCATGGGTGTATAGTAAACAAGAATCTTTGTAATTAAACATGTGCATCTATGGATGAGCACATGTGTGGAAAAACAAAGGATGCTTGTAAACAAGTGTGGCCATGGGGGATAAGCACCTCTACAAAAAACTAAAGCACAAGCACAAACATGCACCTACATCATAAATGAGCACAAACATTCGAAAATAGGGCACATGCATGTTTAATCATGTGCACTAGGGATAGGAACCTACATGGAAAAATGAGGTACCTACATAGGGTAAATGTAGGTAAGAAGCATAGAGTGCATTTTGACATAATTTTTGGATGGATGTAGGAGGTACTAGACCCAATAGTGACATGAGAGCAATGATTGCCCATATTGGATTTGATGGAGGACTAGGAGGAGGGGAGTGGGGATATTTGGAGATGGTGGGGACTTGGCATGTGGAAGCGATGCCACATATTAGAGCACATAGGGTGATGTTGATGGCTTTAGTGGAGTGTTGGCATTCAAAGATGAGCACCTTCCATCTCCTAACAAGGGAGATTATAGTGACATTGGATGACATGTGGTAGATTCCATGACTACCCATCCATGGATGTAGGGTATATTATTCAAAGGCCCATGCTACGTGGGCACTATGGTGATTTTCTGGGAGGTATGACCTACCTCGAGATGGTATGAGGATGGATTTGGATGGTAGCATAGGGATGGTTGATGACATCTAATTATTGATGGTAGTAGTTATCAAGGACTTATTAATTCCTAACAAGACTAGCATGTTCTATGTGATTGGGTTAGTGCATGTACTTGGTGATATGTTTTGTGGGGAGTAGATATTTACAAGGGGTCCTTGCTTATTGGCCATGTTGTATAGGGATATGCATCTGATCCTATATAGAGAGGGGTACAACTTGGCTCATGTGATGCTACTATAGGTATGGGAATGGGAGCATATTGTAATTTTGAGATCAATTGGGGGTAAGGATCTATGGATATGGGAGAGTCATATGTATTCATCTGGGGAGAGTGATGTTCAATATAATTTTGTTAGAGATATGGTTGAGGATGGTAGGGTGAACCTAGTTAAGGTAGAAACTTTGATGAATGTTGCAAATTCATTAACTAAGCCTGCGAGCATAGAGAAGTTCAGATGGTGTTCAGAGTGTATGGGCCTCTCGGCCCCTAGAAATTAAATCCTGGTCTTGATACTCCATTTTCTCTTGCAAGGTGTTTGACAAGTGGGAGAATGTTACGAAAGGTGTCTCAACCTTGCAACTACAAAAGGTTACTATTCTTCCTAGTTTTGGTCTTTTAGAATACCCTTTATCTTGAAGAATGGTTTAGAACTTTCAAAGTTTCCAAAAGGGGCTAAAAATGGTAGGGATTAATATTTTTAGTAACTCTACATTTGAGCTTGGATGGACCCAATTTTTTTACAAAAGGTATGGAACTGCTAAGTAAACATCTTGGGTGAGTTTTGACTCAAGATCATACTTGGATTGCAAGGTATTAAAGTTTCCATTTTTTGAAACTACCGAAAAAAGTTTTGAAATCTGATTTGAGGTATTCAGAGGTCCCTAAACACAACAAAATTTGTTATAACTAGTGAAGTAGGTTATATCTTGATAGATATCTTCATGAGCTTTCTGACACATCAAACAGTTCATCAATCAGACACCTGGATCAAAAGTTATGGCGTTTGGAAGTTGGACCTCCAATTTTGGGAAATGTGAAAACATGTTGGACACTTAAAAGAGTTGTAATAGGGTTAGTTACACATGTTGATAAGTGATTTGGAACATCACAAGTCATCTTTTATTGGAGATAATTTGGGCACCACTTTTGGGTGGTTTTGGCTCATGGTTTTGTAATTACCATTGACAGTTTACTGTAATGTAACTCCTATGTATCAGGAGCTTGAGATGAAGGTTGTGTGTGAGTCTTATAGATACTGAGTTGCCTCTATATCTTTGGATGGTTATACTCCTATGAAAGCTTTCTCTACAAGTATATTCTAATCTTCTTTTTTCCTGAATAATATATTGGGTGGCTTTGGAGTGTGGGGTTTTTCTCCCGAAAGGGTTTCCCCACGTAATTATTGTGTTGTGGTATGATTTCTATTTGTGTTTATTTTTGTAACTATTGTAAGGATCTAAAAAATTTTGCATATCCCTCCCCTCAAGATTAGTGTAGGAAGTTGTTCCATTACCTTAGCTTCCTTACAATGATGTCATGTATAATCCATTCACCATAGTGCAAAAAATTATTATCCTTAGTCTGATGAATATGTCAGAGTTTGTGCACTCTTAGAATTCTATGTGGTTTAATCTTATGCCCCCTTTGGTTCGATCTCGATCCACATGGATTTGATTTGATGCATGGAATTGAGTTCTGTAAAGAACTAGAATCTTACTTTAGTAAATTTATTCACCTTCCCTCTTTTGGTAGTTAAATGTGATCAAGGTAGTGTTTATGAACATTAGAAATATCAAAGACAACACAAGTGTGCAAAGGGCTCTATATGTAGATGAGATTATTTGCCTCTTTAGAAAAATTAAAGTGTGCTTTAATAATTTCTCCTTGTTAATCCCTATGAATTAATGACATATTGAATATCTTTAAATACCAAAATAAAGGAACATGTTGCATAAATGTGTGCTAAGTTAGCTCACAATGGCTAACAGAAAGTGATAGGAAAGTCTAAATTTCAATTTAAAAATTTAAATTTCAAGTTCAATCCCAATGCCTTGAGATTAAACCAAGTTGATCCTAAGTGGCATAGAAATGAGCCTTAGAGATTGTTGGAATTAGGCCAAACAACTAAGGGCAGGGGGTGAATCAGTTGTCCCACAAAATTAACCTTTTCTTCCTTTAATCTTCTTTCACAACTTATAAATAGATTAATGATGTAAACATTAAAGCATGCAACAACAACCCATGATCATAAACATAATTAACATACTTGACACCAAGATTTTTAACGTGGAAACCCAGTTAAGGGAAAACCACGATGGGGGTTAACCCACAAGATTTGTACCCTGTTAAAAGTACTTAAAAATGGGAAGGCACTTGCCTTCAGGCGCACTACCCAAAGCTCACGACTCAAAAGAGGCTCACTGCCTACAGACATTTATGTTTAATACAGAAAGAATTAACTAAGAAATAGCATCTTCTTCATGCCTAGTTCAGTCTCATTGAATACTCACAAAACTTTTGTTCTTCTCCCAAATACTTCTTCACTATCACGTCATCCTTTACTATTCTTGTTCCTCTGCTCCTCTTCTCTTCTTTGCCTCTAATCCTTTCTTGGGATTTGATTATTTTGCACAAGGATAATTTTCAACAACTCAACTACATGCCTTTATATGCTTCATCAACCTTGGAATAAACATCAAGGTCTGCACTACAAGTGTCTGACTTAATGCGAATCACTAAGCTATCAGCCAAACATAACTAGGACTTAAATCTTCCTTGATCAACATGCCACACTCCATAGAATTGCTCTTAGATCATCCACAACATGCTAGAATCATCCGGTTAGCCAAGACTGGGAAGAACAACAACACCAAGAGGTAAATCTTCAACAACGAGCTTGATCTTCAATGCGGACCTCCAACATAGCAAGCACATGATCCAAACACCTCCACAAGTACATTGAATTTAGCAATAACATGTGCACTACTCCAAATCAACAGAATCACTTGCATCTTCATTCGACAACTTAAGAACACTGTCTGTCATGACTGTTACACTAGGGAGATTGCTTGCGGACCTCAAAACCATGAACCATTTAAGTTGATGACACACACTGACTTCCCAAACATGTCTCTAGATCCACATATCATAGTCGTTTATTTGTAGAGCAATCCGGACCAATTTCCTATCACTCTTTCTTTTCTAAACACTGCAAAACCCAGTTCAACTCAGAGGGCCATAACTTCTTCAAATCTTTATGCGGACCTCTCAAATCTTAGTTGGAGATTCCTCAGACAATCCTCTACACATCCATATGGTCTGCATACTTAGATCTTCATTAATTTTCTCAATATCCTCAACATTTCAGTCTTCTAACCAGTCAATAAAATAGGATACAGTTGACACCAATGGCAACAGGAATATGTTGACATCAATGAAAACACTGATTAGGCACATATTTGCAACAATCTCCCCCTTTGTCATTGATGGCAACATATGATGTGAAAAATTGATTCAACCATCAAGACAAGAACTTCTCCCCCTTTCTCTTATCACAATTGCAACCATTTTATTTACAACTCCCCCTTTTATCATCAACTAGTTTTTCACATGACTTCTCTCCCCTTTGACATCAATGGAAAAGGGCACAGATTTGCAACCTTTTCTCCCCCTATTTGTTTCAGATTGATCTCAAAATCTACATACTGACTACTCCCCTTGAGTAGTGTCTCCTTAACATCAATCTGGATCACAAGATATGACTTTGAATTCCACCGGACGAATGTACCCTAGTGCATCTTAGTTCTAATCAGGAGGGGTAATAACCCCTAACTTCTCTCTAAGATACTCAAAAGTATCCTTGGGTAGAGGCTTAGTGAAAATATCTGCAATATGATCCTTTGAAGAAACAAACTCCAATCTGACTTCAATCTCATTAACCTTCTCTCTCAAAAAGTGAAACTTGATTGATATGTGCTTTGTCTTTGAATGCAACATCGAATTCTTTGAGATGATTATTGCACTTGAATTATCACAGAAGATTGTGACAGGATTCTCAAACACAATTCTGATGTCCTTCAACATTTGCTTCATCCACAGAACTTGAGTACAATTGTTTGTTGTTGATATATACTTTGCCTCTGCAGTAGATAGGGATATTGCCTCCTTTTTGCTCAGCCAAGAAACTAATCTACTTCCCAATAAGAATGCACCACCACCAGTACTTTTTCTATCATCCACATCTCTTGCCCAATCAACATCTATATATGCATGAAGAGTGAAGTCATTATCCTTTGGATACCATAAGCCATAATCAAGTGTCCCTTTGAGATATCTAAAAATTCTCTTGACTGCTACAACATGGGATTCTCTAGGATCAACTTGAAATCTAGCAACAAGTCCAACAACATTCATGATATTAGGTCTAGTCTGAGTCAGATAGAGAAGTCCTCCAATCATTGATCTATACCTTTTTTGATTTACCTTAGGGGAGTCATCATCTTTACTCATCTTACATCTGGTTACTATGGGTGTACCCACTGGCTTTGAATCTTCCATTCCAAACTTTTTCAACAATTCTCTCACATACTTAGATTGAGATATGAAGATACCTTTATCTGACTGAATGATTTGCAGACCTAAAAAGAAATTCATTTCACCAAACATGGACATCTCAAATTCACTCTGCATCTAATCAACAAATATTTTGCACATACTCTCATTTCCACCAAAAATGATATCATCAACAAATACCTCAACAATCAGAATGTGCTCATGATCAATCTTAAAGTAAAGATTACTGTCAGTAGTGCCTTTGCTATATCCTAGATTTAGTAGATACTTATCTAATCTTGCATACTAGGCTCTTGGGGCTTGTTTGAGTCCATACAATGCTTTCCTCAACTTGCAGACCATATCTCTCTGATCAGACAACTAAAATCCTTCCAGTTGCTCAATTTAGACTTCTTCTTCTAATTCTTTGTTTAGGAATACTAACTTGACATCCATCTGATAGACCCTGAAATCTTTATAAACAACAAATGCAATAAATAATCTGACTGCCTCTATTCTTGCCACCGGAGCAAAAGTTTCTTCAAAATTAATTCCTTCCACTTGAGAATATCCTTTGCATACCAGCCTTGCTTTGTTTCTTACAACTACACCATCTTAATTTAGTTTATTCCGAAAGACCCATTTAGTTCCAATCACATTTTTGTCTTCAAGTCTAGGAACAAGATCCCAAGTGTGATTCTTTTTAATTTGCATTAATTCTTCTTCCATGGATTTTACCCAATTTTCATCATTGCAAGCTTCACTTACTGAATTTGGTTCTATCTTTGAGATCAGACAAATCTCCTATTGATCTTCAGCAATTCTTTTCCTAGTTTGAACACCTTTATATCTATCTCCTATGATCTGATCTTCAGGATGATTCAATCTTACATACTTAGGATTTTTTATTTGAACCTTTGTTTCTTGAGCTTATTCTTCAACATCTGCACTATCCTCTTGAGTCACTAGATTTTCTAGATCAATTTGAATCTAAGTCTGGGTTTGAACTTGTCTTCCTTGACTTTGACTTCCATCTTGATCATCTAATTCATATCCACAAGACTTGGAGTGTCCTTCTTTGCTCTCATCAACTCTAACATTTGCACTTTCAACAATCTTTTTCAATCTTTTGTTAAAGCACCGGTATGCCTTGCTTTGAGTAGAGTAACCCAGAAATATCCCTTCATCACTTCTTGCTTCAAACTTGCCTAGATCCTCATCTATTTTTATATATAGCACTTACTACCAAAAACTCTGAAGTATCTCACAGTAGGAGGATGACCAAACCATAGTTCATAAGGGGTCTTACTAGAATTGCCTTTGATCTGCACCTGGTTGAGAGTGTAGATAGCAGTACTCACAGCTTCTCTCCAATAGACTTGTGGAACATTTTCTTCCATCATGGTCTTGGTAGCTTCTTGAATCGTCCAATTCTTTCTTTCCATGACTTCATTTTGCTGAGGAGTCTTAGGAGTGGATAACTGTCTTTTTATTCCATGCTTTTCATAGAATGTATCAAACTCACCAGAGGTAAACTCTCCACCTCTGTTAGATCTTAGACACTTTATTTTTTCACCAATCTCATTTTCCACCATAACCTTGAACACCTTGAACTTGTCAAGAGCTTCTGATTTTTCTTTCAAGAAGGTTACCCACATCACCTGAGAGTAATAATCAATCAGCAACATAAAATATTTGTCTCCTTGCACACTCCTAATTCTAGCAGGGCCACATAGATCAGTATGCACAAGTTCCAACTGCCCACTTAAAGATTGTTCTTTACTCTTGAATAAAATTTTGTTCTATTTATCCAATTGACATTCTCTACACATGTTATCAATAGGTTTCACAAGTTTTGGAAGATCTCTCATAGCCTGAGTAGAACTTATCTTGACAATGTCATCAAAATTCACATGACACATTCTCCTATACCATAACCAACTCTGATCAATCTAAGCAATCAAACAACTTTTCCTAGAACCACTTAAATGAAAGATGTTACCTCTAGTCTGGGTACCAGATGCAATTTCAGTTCCAGAGCTTTCCAGGATTCTGCATTTTCCATCCTTGAATTAGAGATCATAACCCCTCTCCCGACACCTTGAGGCAAAATGACCAATCTTATTGCAAGAAAAACATTTGAATGGTAACTTTCCTTCATACTTACCAGATCCTCTTGGCAATATTTTGGAAAAAAGGGCTTCAAGTTCATTGAACTCAGTTTCATCATCTTCAAGATCCTTTCTTGTCCTGTCGAATCTGTTTGAGCTTCTTGAAGAGCTTTCACCTGGATCATATTTTTGTTTTCCATGAATACTGGCCTTAAATGTAGATTTAGGCTTAGGAAGAGAATCATCAAACTCACTCATTTCAAATGTTGAAAGATTACCAACTAACTAATCCCTTGTAACAGTTGTCACAGTTCTAATTTCTTCAATGGCAGCAACTTTATGCTCATATGCCAGAGGTAAGGATCTGAGCACTTTGGCAACAATATCTGATTCATACAATACTCCACCAGCATACCTTATACCGCTCACAAGTTTAATCAGTTTTAGTATGTAGGAGGTAATATTTTCATCTTCACTCATCCTTAAGCTTTCATATCTACCCTTCAGGCTTTGTAGCTTGACACATTTGACATGTTCATCACCTTCATGCAAGGTTTCCAACTTCTCCCAGATTTCATGCGCGGTTTTCAATTCCAATACATTTGTCATTTCTGTATCAGACAGGGCACTCAACAAGGCTTCCTTAGCTTGATTGTTGTTCTCAACATCTTTGATTTCATCTGGAATTGTAGGACCTTTTTCTAGAATTTTATACTCATTCTCAGTTATTAACTAGTAGGCATCACCCATACATTGCAAATGACACTACATGTGCATCTTCCACAGAGTGTAATTTGTTCCATCAAATCTCAGATTGTCCTTCTTGTAAGTTGACATTCTGGATCTCCACAAACGGTCAAGCTTCTTTCAGAGGAACTTGGCTCTGATACCAATTGTTGGAATTAGGCTAGACCCCTAAGAGGGGGGGTGAATCAGTTATCCCACAAAATTAACCTTTTCTTCTTTTAATATTCTTTCACAACTTATAAATAGATTAATGATGTAAACGTTAAAGCATGCAACAATAACACGAGAAGAAACACAATTAACATACTTGACACCAAGATTTTTAATGTGGAGACCCGGTTAAGGGAAAACCACGGTGGGGGTTAACCAACAAGATTCATACCTTGTTAAAAGTACTTAAAATTGGGAAGGCACTTGCCTTCGAGCGCACTGCCCAGAGCTCACTGCTCAAAAGAGGCTCACTGCCTATAGAAATTTATGTTTAATACAGAAAGAATTAACTAAGAAATAGCATCTTCTTCATGCCTGGTTCAGTCTCATTGAATGCTCACAAAACTTCTGCTCTGCCAAATACTTCTTCACTATCACTTCATCCTTTACTGTTCTTGTTCCTCTACTCTCCTCTTCTCTGCTCTACCTCTGATCCTTTCTTGGGATTTGATTATTTCGCACAAGGATAGTTTTCAACAACTCAACTACATGCCTTTATATGCTTCATCAACCTTGGAATAAAAATCAAGGTCGGCACTACAACTGTCTGACTTAATGTGAATCACTACGCTGTCGGCCAAACATAACTGGGACTCAAATCTTCCTTGATCAACATGCCACGCTTCGTAGAATTGCTCATAGATCATACGCAACATGCTAGAATCATCCAGTCTGCCAAGACTGGGAAGAACAACAACACCAAGAGGGAAATCTTCAACAATATGCTCAATCTTCAATGTGGACCTCCAACACAGCAGACACATGATCCAGAGAGCTCCACAAGCACATTGAATTTAGCAATAACATCCGCACTACTCCAAATCAACAAAATCACTTGCATCTTCACCTAGTACCTTAAGAACACTGTCTGTCATGACTGTTACACTAGAGAGATTGCGGACCTCCAAACCAAGAACCATTTAAGTTGATGACACACACTGACTTCCCAAACATGTCTCTAGATCCGCAGATCATAGTGTTTCATTTGCAGAGCAATCCAGACCAATTTCCTATCACTTTTTCTTTTCTGAACACTACAAAACCCGGTTCAACTCAGAGGGCCATAACTTATTCAAATCTTTATACGGACCTCTCAAATCTTAGCAAGAGCTTCCTCAGACAATCCTCTACATAGCCATATGGTCTGCATACTTAGATCTTCATTAATTTTCTCAATATCCTTAACATTTTAGTCTTCTAACTAGTCAATAAAATAGGATACAGTTGACACCAATGGCAATAGGAATATGTTGACATCAATGACAACACTGATTAGGCACATATTTGCAACAGGGATAAGGTGGTCATGTCAAGGTGTGGAGTGAATGTGTTGATAGATAGAGATCATGCCATGAGATAAATTTAATACAAAATGTGTCATTTATCGATATATTATTATATTTAGGACGTTCCACTAAAATAAATATATAAACTAAATGGAAATAACATAGATATATAAATAACCCCCTTGACCTAAAGGAAAATCTAAAAGCAAAAAAGCTAAGGCTCAGGAGGAGGCGTTCATAAGTCTCCGCAACCTCAAACAAGGGGAAAAATCCTTTGCCAAAAGCAGTCTGGTTGGGGATTTGGGTTAGATCAACAAGAAATCTAAAGGGCTTTAAGCTGGTGAGGGGGTCAAGTACTCTATTTAAGAAACTAAATTTGTGGACATGGACCTATTGATCTCACCCAATGTCAGTCAGACTAAAGTGGATGTTAAGGGTAAAATAGAGGTGGCTGGTACCAAAGTCAAGAAAACCCCAAATGTGAGAAGGTCCAATAGGATAGCTAGTATCCAAACTCCTAGCAGAAAGGGAATTGATGTTTCAAGTGATTCTTAGTATGAGGAGGAAAATCTAGATGAGGATGGTGATGATAGTCCTGAGGATGTTGTGCAAGAGGAGGACAACAACTTGTTTTCAGAGATGAATGCTCCTGATTTGGAGGATGAGGATGAGGCAGTTGATGTGGTTGTTTAGGAGAAACCTATAGGGGAGAAGAGGGAGAAGAGGTGTGACATTTGTGAGAAAACTACTAAGGAGATGTCTATCCTTAAATCCAAGGTGGTTGAGCTTGAGAAAAGCTTGAAGGTGATGGCGCACTTTAGCACCAAAGTCATGCACTGTTCTGCTACTACCCTCTCAATGCTATAGGACTTGGAGTTAAAGAAACATGGTATTGGTATTGAGTGCATGGGTAAACGTGAGGAATGTACAAATTCCTCACAAAAGACTAGACTGATATATGTTCTTAGTTTCTCTGGTTTTTGGTTAAGTACTGTGTCATTCTATGTTTTTTGGTTTTTGATGTTAATCTATTGTTGATGCGTTGTTTCTAGCCATTTGGGGCATTTTTTGCTCTGTCCATGTGACATTTTTTGTAAAGTGATCTAGACCCTCTTTTCTAGCTTGCTTAATAAAAGACATAGATATATAAATTTCACCTTTAGAACTATACATCATAAATAATTATACGACACAACTCGTTGCTTTATATACTTGTAAATATGAGTACCTATGCACCATCCAATTACATATGAGTGCACCATCTTAGGCACCCAAACTATGTACAAGTTCAACATCTTCATTTATTATTAAATTTAAATTAATTATGTTGAAGGTGTTCCCTATGGAAAAGAGAGCCCTGACTTGGCGGATGGAGGGTCTACAATCGCTTCTAGACATGCAAGACAATTGAAATAGTTTTGACCTTCCGATTTTCTATCACCACTTTTTCATTGTTTTTGCCATCTGATTAGTGAACCCCATTTCCGTTCTCGACCGGCTTATTCTCATTGACTGTCCCCTTTTTGTCCTAAGATTTTTAGCCTGTGGCATGTACCCTTTATTTCATATCATAAAATGTGGATGACATTATCGTCCTCCCTCTTCTATTAAAATATATATTAGTTGTTATAGAAGTTAAATATGCATCCAATCGCTGATATATGACATTTTTATTGTTTCACACGTGCATTTTATGTATTGAAAAGGTGGTCACTAGAGTGGCATGAATTTTCAAATGTGTAAATCCTAGATTCATTCCAAAGATCTTGGACAACATTCCATAGAGCTTGGAGTGCATGTACACTGTCCCGTACAAGGAAATTTGTGCTTCTTTAGGCAATTATTTTAGAAAAAGAGGTTCATTTTATTGAAAAGGGTGACGATGGCTTTTAATATTGAAAGAGAGGAAAACGTGACCTTTCAAATTATTAGGGTAATTAAATTTACTTTAAACAAATTTTAGATAAATTAAGCAGTAAAGAGTCCAGCAAATAGAGTGAAGAAAGTTGACTTTGAAATTAAACATATTAACACTTAAATAAGAGGGATTAGGGTTGTGATGTCTTGGAAAGTTCTAAAATTGGAGATAAGTGACATAGACAATGAATGTTTATGTGGGAATAGAAATGTATGTCATTGAATCAATGATTGTGATGTAATTTAATTGATGTTTTGTAGTAGAGTGCACTATCAACTTTGTCCTTGACAATGGATGTTAATTAATAAAGATAACTTAATCTTTCACTAATGTATGATAGTGGTAGATTGATGTGCCTAACGAACTTGTAAAAGGGAGATGAGAGTGTATGCTTTTGAATGTTATTCAATTATGCCATTGAATGTGTTCTTTAATGTGTAAATGACTTAGTATGTGCTTATATACACAAGCCTAGATGCATAGAATTTAAATTTTGGCGTCAATGTGAACAAGTAATTGTCAAATCTTGGGTTGTTATTCTTGGAATGTGGTTTGGATTTGAAATAAGAGGATAAGTTCATAGATATATGATTTTGTCTAGAGTGGATAAGTTGTTGGAAACAGAGTCAACAAGGTTCTAAACAAGACAATGAGGCAATTTTGAGTGACTAATTAGGGCTTGGGTCAATAAGTGCACCAAAATCATGCATCCAAGGCATTGATCCAATGTGGCATAAAACTATAGGGTAAAAGTGTTATAGTATGCACTTTTGTACTCAACATCTCATTCATACTTTGGTATGTGTGCAAAGCTACATGAGCATATGTACAAAATTAAAAATATATAGAAAAAGTAAGCTAAGATAAAAATATTTATTATATTACAAATTTCCCATATTTCTAACATAGATTTTAACTATGTAAAAAATGTTTTATAAAAGAAATCAATGGAAGTTACAAATTCCATAATATTAGTAAATAATGGAAATGATAAACACGAGTCAATTTATTGAAAATCCTTTGTACAACATTTTCATTAATTGAAGGGGTTAAATATATATTTGAATGCTCTTTGGAAATTGGCTCTACACTTCCTTGGTGAATAATCACAAAGGCCCTTAAGCTAATTATCACACGAAGGAAAATATCACATATAACTTTCTTCGCCCTGGATAGTAACTAGAGATAACTTTAAGGAATACTCCCCTGAAAACACCTATAAAATCCTGGCGAATCCTAGCTAAGTGCTATAATTTTCCTGGCGAATCTTTCCTTTTTTTTGAAAAACTATTAATTGTTCTAGCGAATTGATGCACATTATTAAAAAGTTTGTAAAACTGTGGTGAATCCTAGTGAAAATTCATTAAAGGCAATAAAACCAATGGTGAATCCTTCCTTTAAAAAATTACATATTTGGTTAATGCAATCCCCCATATATTCTTTTATTTTTTTTAAATTTTAAAGCAAGGGCCTGGGGGTGGTAGCCACTAGCGGGGTCAAGGGGCAGTGCCCCTTGTGGGGGTCAAGGGGGAAATGTCCCCTTGGGGGGTCGAGGGGGCAGCGCCCCCTCGCGGGGTCCGGGGACAGCGGCCCCGATGTGCTCCTGTCGTGATACAGGCGGGGTCGAGGGGTAGAGCCCCTCGCCACCAAGCACAAATTCAGTATCCAAAATCCATTGGATTAATTATTTTTTAAATATTTCACTTAAAAAAAGACTAAAATGAAACTAAATTCTTTCCATTGATTATCATTTTGATCAGATGGTTATAGTTGAATCCCACGGCCCTTTTGACATGTGCCTTTTAAAAGGCTTGTTGGGGCCCAAAATTTGTTTTGGGCCACACGATCATAATCTAATCATGTGGCCCAAAATAAATTTTGGGCCCCAATAATCCTTTTAAAAGGCAGATGCCAAAAGGGCCGCAAAATTCAACTACAATCATCTGATTAAAATGATAATCAACGGTAATGATTCAAAGACATATTCATAGTTAAATTAGCCCTAAAGTATATGAAAACCCACTTTAATAATGGTGATATTACCCCTAAAGTAATGACAAGAATATAATATTAATGGCAAATCCAATTAAGATTTATAATTATATTAAAAACTATTGGCGAATCAGCTCTATTGACGCATAATTTACTTGGTGAAACAATTTAATTTATTGGTTTTAAAAAATAATTCTTTGGCGATTTAACCCATAAAAAATATTTTTTTGTAAAAATTAGATGATTTAGCCCCTCCCTGGTTGTAATATATTCAGCAATTTTGAATTCCCAGATTTGAACTATTCGTTAATTAGCGAAGATTTGCCACTAAAAAAATCCCTGATAGTAACCATACAAGGTGTACTATGTATTCTTGGTTGGACATACAGCATATGCCCCTTCTTTGATGCCCCCTGCCTACCTTACACTATCACTCAAGAGATTATATGCCCATATTTGTAAATACAATCCCATATATATAGTTTTCCAAGATGGTTGAAAGCAACCAACACACCCATTCATAATAAATTACAAACTATGGTATCAATAACTATTAATCTCATTTGTCATAAAGGTCTTTTTACACTTTTTACATTTGGGGGTAAACATTTTATAACAAAAAGGATATCAAACTATTTGAGTCACTAAAGTAAATATTGAAAGGAAGCTAGGTGTGCGGAAATCGCTTCCTACACTAATCTAATGAGGAGAGATGAGTGCAAATTCTTTCTATCCTTTACAGTTATAGTGTTATTAACCCAACAATAGAGATATTGCAGCAATACACATACACACAGAATGTAGACAGAAAAGAGAGAGAGAGAGAGAGAGAGAGAGAGAGAGAGAGAGAGAGAGAGAGAAGATATACATGGGGAAAACCCTTAAGTGTGAAAAACCCCACACTCCAAAACACAACTCAAATGTATTCTAGTAAACAGTCAAGGTTACAATACAGTTTCAGAGCCAATGCTCTTGTAGGAGTCTTCAACACTCGTATCTGGAGACAATCCGGTAGTATAATAGTACCTGTCAATCACATAATACATCTCCTCTCAAAAGCACCTATTTATATAGAAGATGCAAGGCAAAAATGAGTCCATCTTGAGATGGGTGTCCAACATGGCCTCATGGCCCAAAACCCACACCTAAGGACACTTGTCCAACACTGTAGGGTGTTCATGACACTTGTCATATCATCCCATCCCAAAGAAGTCACCTATTCCCAAGTTAGGCAATGACAGATACTCTTACGACTCTTATGACTGTCATAGAATCTGTCATAACTGTCATATCTTATAGTTGTAAGAGAAACTGTCATACACAGGATAAAAATAGCATATTCTCTTACAACATGTCATAACCCTCCTTGGGGTGCCCAAAGATGCCTTCTTCCAAGATGCCTTGTGACACATGTCTTCACCTGTCATAGAATCTTCCATTTACGACTCTTACATGTCATAGATTCGTCATAGGAATCTATCATAACCGTTTCGGTCAATATTCCCTTACACACTATCCAAGATACCGACACATGGAAAAATAGTCCTACCACTAAGTGGGATGCTTATCTCCTCATGTGAGGACAAATATACATGTGGTCACCTTCCACATAGGATGACACATCACCGTGCCAACTCCCACAAGATGACAATAAGGATTTGCATCCTAATTACAATCATAGGCAATAAATAAATTAATACAAGGAATTACCAAGGTTGAGACACCTTAATTCCCAACATTCTCCCACTTGTCAAACACCTTGTAAGAGCCAATGGAAATAACAAGATTTAATTGCTATAGGCCGAGAGGCCCATAGACTCTGAACACCATCTGAACTTCTCTATGCCCACTAGTTTCATTAATGCATTTGCAACATTCTTCAAAGTGTCTACCTTCTCCAAATTCACTATACATCCATATGCTTTGTTCTGGCATGGAAAGTTAGATTCTTTGCTAGGAAAATCACACTCTGAATGTCACAACAAATCGTAATCTCTCTTGCATCAACACCAATATCTGAACACAATCTCTTAAGACAAATAGCTTCCTTACAAGCATGAGTTTCTGCCATATACTCAGCTCCTGTTGTGGACAAAGCAACCACAGGTTGTCGCTTACTCATCCAACTAATTGCACCACCGAACATAGTGAACACATAGGCACTGGTGGATCTCCTGTTGTCAATGTCACCCACCCAATCAGAATCCACAAATCCATGAATACAAACTAAATGTAGAGGTCCTATAGGATTACCATGATAGCATATGGAATACTCAGAAGTACCCCTCAAATATATGAACACTCTCTTAACTACATCCAAATGTACCCGTCCAGGATTAGCCATAAATCGACTAAGGACTCCCACTACTTGGGCAATGTCTAGTCTTATGCAGACCATAGCATACATCAAACTACCAACAACACTAGCATAAGGTACACTGCTCATGTCCTCCATCTCACTAGGAGATTTTGGACAATCATTAACAGACAACTTTGTCCCCAAAGAAACAGGAACACACAATGGTCTACAATCTGCCATGTTGAATCTATCCAACACGGTCTTCACATACTTACTCTGGATTAGCCAAAGTCTTTTATTAGCCCTATCTCTTCTGATTTCCATTCCTAGAATGTACCTGGCTGCCCCTAGATTTTTCATCTCAAACTGTGCTAACAACTGAGACTTCAAATCAGAAATCATATTCTTACCACTCCCAATTAACAACATATCATCAACATACAATGTAATAATGAGAATGTGATCATTGTCAAATTTGTAATATAGACAATGATCTGATTTTGATCTCAAAAGTTTAACCGACAACACAAAGGCATCAAACTTCAAGTACCACATCCTAGGAGACTGCTTCAAACCATACAAAATTTTTTAACTTGCAAACCAAATTTTCTTTACCTTTCTCTATGTAATGCTCTAGCTGTGACATGTAAATCTCTTCCTCCAAATCACCATGAAGGAATGTTGTCTTTGCATCCATCTGCTCCACCTCTAAGTCATAAGCTGCTATAAGAGATAACAGGAACTGAAAAGATGTCAGCTTTGCAACGGGAGAGACAATTTCACCATAATCAATTCCCTCCACTTGTGAATACCCCTTCGCAACCAATCTAGCGTTGTAATTTTCAACACTGCCATCTGCACTGAATTTCTTCTTGAACACCCATTTGCATCCAACTGTAACATCCACATTCTAAAAATACAGTAAAACTAGAAAATTTACCATAAAGTAATTTAACAAGGTAAAAATGAGATAGAGAAAATTTTTCTTTTATTCAACATATAATCAAGTAACTACAATTACAAGTTTTCTCATTACAAAGTACAATAAACCATATTGTCTTTCTCAATTACAATGTTTACAAAAGTAAATCAATTACTTATACAAATTTTGAAATAAATACTGCTTCTGAATATCTAACATCTTTATCACAAGTCTTGGCATGTTTCTTGCTTGGAGAGAGAGTATCTTTCCAGTGATTTACCTCCATCCACAGACCAATAAACTCCCACACATCTTCCACATAGGAAGTGGCCCTACCCTTCACAAGGGACATAGACCTTAGGTGACCAGTGGTAATTTTCCTTTCCTGAGTACATAGTGTTGTATCCTACACATATCTTTCAACCATACAACTCTAGATACCCTCTAGCTAAGTATGATTTCCGATAGATAGTGCAATCTAGATACAGTGAACTGACAATGCATGCAAAAAACAAATGCATTACTTTGGCCAAAGTTTTAATATCAATATCGTTCATAAAGAACATAGTCATTGTGTTCACCCACCCCTACTCGACTTAGATACTGTTGTATTCTCACAGTTTATTCACACCAACTATATTTACATAAATAGTTTAATCATCGTGTCATGATAATGGTATACTTAACTTAATTAAGTCTCTAAGTCATAACTATTCAGTTGGTTCATAATCGACTCTTGGGTTTACCTATTAACCCTTGGATAATATGATATCACAATATAAACATGTCTCATCTCTAGAAGACCTAGGTTCAAAATCGACCTATGGTTTAACTCAATCATGGTTTAAGAATACTTTAACTATTGCAAATATGATAACTCTTATTCAAAGGAATATGAATACTTTTCAATTTAGTTATACATGATGCCATTAACCTTCACTTCTTATATACTCAAATATGATTCTAAACTAGGTTATAGACATAGTCTATTTTGACATAATGGTTTACTATAAAGCTATACTCAACAAGATTACTAGTATAGATAATATAGAAGGTCTTGTTGGTTATTTTCTCTGAATCGGAAGAGGGTTTGCCAGTTCCTATGCACAGGCTGATTCAGCCAACCGATACGGGAGGTTACGTGAGCTACCTCCCCTTCACTTTTGGTTCTGCTGCACCAAGGGGGGTATCCCTACTTGATAAAGATATAACATTCACTCTCCAAATGACATTAAGATTTAGCTTTGTGATAACAGGCAGAATACTCTCATTTTAGGACCAAGATTTGTGTGACAAATCACAAGGTTAGCAACATTCTTGGACATATGTGTCTAGTTAAGGATGAGAGTATGCAGGGGTTCCTAATCATACTCCTACAACTAACAGGTTGAAATTATGGAAGGATTTGAAATTATGGTTTAGATGCAAGACAGGGGTTTTCAATCATAACTACTTCACAAGATCAGACCAGTGCCTATCTCAGGGCAAGGAGTCAAATAGACATATACATAAGAATGGCTTGCAACTGTCATTCAAGTTTCAAGGGGTTAGAACTGACGCTTGCCTTACAAACATCACCCAAGGATAAGTATTTGACTATCTCTACTTATAGATATCCCAACTAACATACACTCTTCTCCATACCTTAACCTAAAATAGTTTAATCCACTCCTTGAATGGAAGTTAGAGATCAAGTATGCAATACATAAATTTGTATTCTAGAATTTGAGAAACCCTTAGCAACCAAATTCAGAAGAAGAGATGCATACAACAAGTGGAGACAGACAACAAAACACATGCAAGAAGCATTTTTCATATAAAATTGACACTGAAACTGAACATATGTGCAAGATACATCACAGATGCAATACATAAACTGCAAAATGAGATAGAATAGCAAGAAAATGCTCTGTATTTCATTATTTTTCCCCTAAAATTGCCCAAGTCTCCAACAACACAATGAGTAACACAGTTTGGCCTTTTTTACCAAGATTGTGTACTCATCAAATTAATTACATATCAAGTCAAAATTTTTCCAGATACAATGCATGAGAAATGGCACTCCAAAAATTGAATGCAACAGATGGGAAACAGAGGACAAAGAAGGTGAGATCGGGATCTGCACCGCCGCCCAGGGATTTTTTCTTCAATTGGGTGGTTAACCCGTCAACTCCATCGATCATCCCTCTGAATTTCGCCATCAATGCTTCATCTACCCGCGGGATGCAACAACAAATGCATTTGAAGATTTTCCTGCTCAAAAATGGGCCACAGACAAAGAAAACCATCACTCTAGCAAAATTAAAACACAGCCGTCAATCACCTCCCCATCGTCGAGATCTGCGGCTCAAAACACGCTTGAAAAGTCATGAACCAATAATATCGTGCCATGTAGGCACCTTGATCCTCCATCGCTGACTTTCCGCCTTCACCATTTTGCCTTTTCACCCTATACATGCAAAAGCATATACAAGCACCTTATATACAAGTCGGACCCCAAACATTTTTGCAACAGCTTGAAATCTCCATCAGGTCTGGAATGCATATTTCCTCCTTGTATATTCGATTGTATATTTCAAATGTATATCACATATACATTCTCCTTTGTATATGAGATACAAAGCCCTTTGCATGTGAGGCAGACCCCACCAAATGTATATTGGCCTTTGCACATCATTCCTTTGCACATTTTTGAATGTATATAGCCGATGTATATTCTGCTTTGCATATCCGCAGGCCCCACCACATGCAGTTCTACCTCGCCACTGTAGCAAATGTATATTTGCACCTCCTTGTATATTTTACTTTGTATATGACCCGATATACAAAGCAAGAATATTCCCCAGAATCTGCGAAAGATTCCCCCTTTGTATATGCACCTTTTAGAGCCTGATATACAATCAGAAATGCACCTAACTCAATTTTTCAAAGGGCGATAGAGATTTTTGACCTGCCAATGCACATTTTGACCTGTATGTATATACAAACACCTTTGTATATACAAAGACACATGCATATGACTAAGTTTTTGCATTTTTTAGCACTGCAGAGGTCAAAAGAGATAGAACTTTTTGGATTTTTGGGAAAGGGCCTGCATATTTAAATGCTTAAAACTTGATTGCTTATGCAGGCACCACCAGTGGCTCTGTCTGGGGACACATGCCTCTTGCAGCATGGCGAGGACCTCAGAATCTCTGGTTTCACAGATTAGGCCTTATCCATTAGGCATAGAGTCAAAACTGTACTAACCTGCATCACAAAACACATTTATTTAAAATTTACTTGGCGGCCCAGGGCCACTGAAAAGGAAAAACCAAAGTTTTCCTTTGTCAAACACTTGATTCTATTTTGATTTCTTCAAATGAAGCCTGAAAGCATTTAACCACTTGCAGCACTCAGCATTGCAATTGTTTGTGCTGCTGCTCCTTTCTTTTTCATTGACAAATCTACAACAAGCCTCATCAGTGTACATTATCATGAGTTGTAGAATGTCATCATCATATGAGTCATTGATGTTGCTTGGGAAAATGATAGACTCACATGAAACAAATGAATCCACCTTAGAATTTTGCCCTTCTTAAAAAAATAAGAGCTCCTCTGTATAAAACATGCAATATTCAAGCACAAACATCTCATAATCAAATTTATCTTTATAGACATGCAGATATTCATCATTACTATGCTCAGCAATCTCATCATCAATGTCCACCTAGAATGTCTCAAAAGAAGGTAGAAATAACTCAAAATGCAGCCCTACACTGAAAGCTTCATAGTCACCCCTGCAACCAGCACTATCCCCAATCGTATGAGCACACACATCTGCAACCTACCCATCCACCTCTGAATAGTGACCCTATTTTTCCTCTTCACCAATGCCTTGATAATCAAAATCAAAATTTTCAACCTTTGCATTGTGAAGGTGGTCAAAATCTTCAAGGAAACACTCATATTCAGCATCCATATATATTTCGTCATCTGAAAGGCTCACATATGCATCTGAATGCTGACAATCATTATCATATTCACTGTCATTCCTTGAAGTAGCATCTTTTACATTCAGAGTGAAGCTTTGCATATCCATTTTATACAAATAATCAGACATAACTGGGATATGCATACTGCTGCAGGACACAACCTCATGTATGTCTTTCATTTGATCAATTAGAGGGCATCTTGTCTCTGCAGGCTTGTCTTCTAGAGGCTAATAACAAACTTTGTTTTCATCATTATAGGATGTGCCTACATTTTCTACAATATTTTCTTCATGTATCACATCATGGCTACACACATTATTCTAAAATATATTTCCCTCTACATAATCATTTATCAATGAACATACCGGGACAGCAGAAATATATTCACTTTGATAACTATTTTTACAACTTGCAGCCATGAAACCCACTGGCATTCCATATTTCTCATTGTTTTCAATATCCATAGAAAATTGGTAAGCCTGGTGAAGTGTGGTTGGTTCTTTATCTCTCAATAAATAGCTCATTTCTTCATCAAATGCAGCCAAATAAATTGCTAAGCACAATGCATTATTGGGTCTCATATATTCAGGGATCTGCTTGAGCAACTTAATAAATCTAAGGTTAAAGGTTGGAACCAGCTCCTCATTTTCCTTTTGAATATTCATAAAATGTATGATCAATGAGGCCACATCAAATCTTTCACCAAACTGCTCTAGGAATGTAATTTTTAAATCTATCCATGAAGAAACTGAACATACAAGCAGGTCTGAAAACCAAACTCTATCATCATCTTCTAATGACTAAATAAAGAGTCTCATTACAACATCTTCATCCTCTACCTCATAATCTTCTATTAAATTACAAAAATTTTGTAGATGTTTGTTTGCTGATTCAGAATCTGATCCACTATATTTTGGTAAACATCTTCTAATTTTATTTGGAATAGCATTTGGGTAACCACCTATTCCTGTGAAATTTAGGGCTCTATATCTATCAATAACAAATGGCCTTCTTTGAAAGCACACCCAGGTTTGCTATTCTAAACTCATCATTTGAAAAGATTGAATACCTGGAAATATGTTATAGCTTTGATAGGTTCAATCAATAGAGTCGCCACCTCTCACAGAGAGGACAGAAAATCAACAAGGCACTTATGTTTTCTGGATTCACCACACCAGTAGAGCACCACATGGTCGTTTTTGGATCTTGCTGCAACAACTTCACTGGAAACTAGATTTTCCATCCTTCAAATCACTTGACTCTCTTTCTCTCCCCAGCAGAGTCGCCAAAATCTGTTGGTTATTTTCTCTGAATCGGCAGAGGGTTTTCCAGTTCCTATGCATAGGCTGATTTGGCCAACAGATACGGGAGGTTTCCCCTTCACTTCTAGTTCTGCCACACCAAGGGGGGTATCCCTACTTGATAAAGATATAACATTCACTCTCCAAATGACATTAAGATTTAGCTTTGTGATAACAGGCAGAATAATCTCATTTTAGGACCAAGATTTATGTGACAAATCACAAGGTTAGCAACATTCTTGGACATATGTGTCTGGTTAAGGATGAGAGTATACAGGGGTTCCTAATCCTACTCCTACAACTAACAGGATGAAATTATGGAAGGGTTTGAAATTATGGTTTGGATGTAAGACAGGGGTTGTGGATCATAACTACTTCACAAGATTAGACTAGTGCCTATCTCAGGGCAAGGAGTCAAATAGACATATACATAAGAATGGGTTGCAACTATCATTCGAGTTTCAAGGGGTTAGAATTGATGCTTGCCTTACAAACATCACCCAAGGATAAGTATTTGACTGTCTCTACTTACAGATATCCCAGCTGACATACACTCTTCTCCATACCTTAACCTAAAACAGTTTAATCCACTTCTTGAATGGAAGTTAGAGATCAAGTATGCAATACATAAATCTGTATTCTAGAATTTGAGAAACCCTTAGCAACCAAATTCAGAAGAAGAGATAGAATAGCAAGGAAATACTCTGTATTTCATTATCTTTCCCCCAAAATTGCCCAGGTCTCCAACAACACAATGAGTAACACAGTTTGGCCTTTTTTACCAAGACTGTGTACTCATCAAATTAATTACATGGCAAGTCAAAATTTTGCCAGATACAATGCATGAGAAATGGCACTCCAAAAATTGAATGCAGCAGATGGGAAACAGAGGACAAAGAAGGTGAGATCGGGATCTACATTGTCGCCCAGGGATTTTTTCTTCAATCGGGTGATTAACCCGTCAACTCCATCGATCATCCCTCTGAATTTCGCCATCAATGCTTCATCCACCCTCAAGATGCAACAGCAGATGCATTTGAAGATTTTCCCGCTCAAAAATGGGCTGCAGACAAAGAAAACCATCGCTCTAGCAAAATTAAAACACAACCGTTGATCACCTCCCCATCACCGAGATCTGCGGCTCAAAACACCCTTGAAAAGTCATGAACCAATAATATCATGCCACGTAGGCACCTTGATCCTTTATCACTGACTTTCCGCCTTCACCATTTTGCCTTTTCACCCTGTACATGCAAAGCATATACAAGCACCTTATATACAAGTCGGACCCCAAACGTTTTTGCAGCAGCTTGAAATCTCCATCGGGTCTGGAATGCATATTTCCTCCTTGTATATTCGATTGTATATTTTGAATGTATATCACATATACATTCTCCTTTGTATATGAGATATAAAACCCTTTACATGTGAGGCGGACCCCACCAAATGTATATCGGCCTTTGCACATCATTCCTTTGCACATTTTCAAATGTATATAGCTGATGTATATTCTGCTTTGCATATCTGTGGACCCCACCACATGCATCTCTGCCTCGCCACTGTAGCAAATGTATATTTGTACCTCCTTGTATATTTTGCTTTGTAAATGACTCGATATACAAAGCGGGAATATTCCCCAGAATCTGCAAAAGATTCTCGCTTTGTATATGCACCTTTTAGAGCTCGATATACAATCAGAAATGCACCTAACTCAATTTTTCAAAGGATGATAGAGATTTTTGACCCGCCAATGCACATTTTGACCTGTATGTATATACAAACACCTTTGTATATACAAAGACACATGCATATGACTGATTTTTTGCATTTTTAGCACTGCAGAGGTCAAAAGAGATAGAACTTTTTGGATTTTTGGGAAGGGGCCTGCATATTTAAATGCTTAAAACCTGATTGCTTATGCAGGCACCACCAGGTCCTATGACATTTATCCATTTTCCAAACTATCCTTAGTTATTCTATCATTCAATTGGTTTATCATAGTTGTCATAGATCACCATGAATTTGAATTCTTTTGATAAGAGAATCATTTCTTAACAAATGTATTTAACTAAGAATGGTTTTGAATTGAAATATCTCCACTTAGTACTTTATGCCATACTACTCACAGCTTGGTAAGTTTTCCCTATCATCTGCTAATTCATTGGAACTATATTTCAAGATTAACTTGTATCTATATAGTCGGCTAGTATCGAATGGAAACTCACCCATAAAGGCTACTAATTAACTACATTATCCTTCTTTAAATATATGTTAATAGAAAACATTTGGTTCTCTGTACTATATTTTGACGAGTATCACAGTTTTAAACCAAAGCACAGGGTCAACCTGATTAAATAATGAAATAGATTCATTGTCAACACATGCATCGACCTTACTAGGGTAAATCGAAGCTCACTATTTAAACTATAATAAAATAGTAGTCACATAATGACTTTATATCCTTCCATACTCAGTCGACTCAGTCAATCAAGCTAAATCAATGATATTAGAAAGAACATAGTCAACTCATCTCCTTTGCAACAGTTACATCATAAACTTAAAGGATAACCAAACTGAAATGGATGATTTCCCAAGACAAAGCAAACATTCAAATTATCATTATCTTTTTAAAGCATAATATGCAGAGGCATTTACCTGTAGGCGACGGTATTATACTATAAAGGAAGTGTAGATAGAATACTTTTGTATTCGTCCCAGACAATCATTCTCAACTTTCACTAAATCCCTTTTTTCCCTATCCACCATGAATTGCCTCTCTAATGGCCAATGATTATCTTAAAACCCATATCACAAAAGGTACCCATCGACTATCTAAGTCATGGCTTTTAAGAGCCCAAACTGACTCATAAATGAGTCGTCCAAACTATGCACTCCACCTCTTTTGCAGTTAAAAATGCATTCATAACTAAATGGTTTTGTCTCCTGATCAAATTCAACCGCCAGCTAGAATAGTGCAATCAACAACATATGTTGATAATACAATCATCATTGAGGAAAAATGACGAATGTGGCTAGGTTATCCGCCACTCCTCATCTAAGAGGCCGCCAACTCATTTAACTTAATTAGAGCAATCGATTACTCATAAAGAGTGGTTTGATCCATCATGCATTAGCAATGAAGGCACTCCATGAAATATGCCTATGACTACTCAAGCATAAACCTTATTAACTTATCATGAGGTATTATCCTCATCTGACACAAGCATATTCTTATTTGATTATATCAAATATAGTTTTCATATCATCATCTCTATTAGATAGTTATGGTTTAATCAATAAAATGATAATATTTGAACAAAGGATTAGAAATAATGTGATTAGGTTGAGCTTGTCTCCCCTTCACAATCCGTCAGCAAAAAAATGTCATCTTAACTTGACGAAAATGTCTTGATGTTAAGAATTGACAACAAAACCTCAAGTGAATTAATAATAAGATGACCATTTTACGACAATGATGTCGTAACTTTTACGTTAAATGTAAATGGTTGCGGTTCATACACAAATGATGTCATTTACGTTACTAATGACTATGATGACTTACTATGTTTTGAAAAGATTTGTAAGATATTGACTACCTGTCGATTGGGTTCAAAAGTAAACTAATAAGACAAGACTTACCTCTTACGACACATTGGTTCACGTTTTAATTTACACACTCATACTCGTTTTGTCAAATAAACCACTTGTAACCCAAGGTCTATATCTCTCTCCTCGAAAGATACTCTCTCTCTCTTTTCTCCAAGAGTCATCTGAGAATCTGTAATCCTATATCAAACTTGTAACCACACAAATTTTGATTAGTGCATCATTATTCAAATTTTTAAATGATGAAAACATATTCATTTCCATAAATTTGTAAATGACATTCAATATAATCCATGCCTTTCCTTGTCATTAATCTAAACATCATAATAGATTTACTTCTGTCCTAGTAAAAGTGAAAAGTATAGTAAAACAAAAATTAGGGATGTAACATATCCTTCCCCTAAAGATTCATTGTCCTCGATTATATAAAGTATCAAAATGTAACTAAAAAAAGCAAGTTCATTGTTTTCAACCGGTAACAACATTAAATAAATGAGGAAACTTTTGGTAAAATTCATGGTAATCCTCCAATGTAGCATTTTCCTCAGCATATTGGTCCCATTGGACCTTGCATTGCAAAACCTCTCTGTTACGCAAGCAGAGCTTGCACATTTCTAACACCTTGAGTGGCTCGATCATGACCACCCCTAGATCTTGCATCTGTAAAGAATTTCAATTCAAAATATGGTTATCACCTGCAATATATTTCTTCAAATAAGACACATTCAAAAAACATTGTGCATTCTAGACAAGGCTGGTGGTAGAGCAATTCTGTAGGCAACCAGATTGACCACTTCAAGTACTTCAAAGGGTCCCACATAATGAGGGGCTAGCTTAGAAGACTTTCCAAACTTAATAGAACTTTTCTGAGGTTTGAACCTCAATAGAACTTTCTCTCCAATAGAGAATTCCCTCAGTACACGCTTTGCATCCACATAGCTCTTTTGTCTATCATTGGCTTCTACCAATCTTTTTCTGATCAGCTTTACCTTCTCTTCCATTTCAGCTAGCATTTTTGGTCTGATGCTAATCCTATCTTCTAGCTTATCCTAGCTTATAGGAGTTTGACATCTTCTTCCATATAATGCTTCCAATGGCAATATCTTAATAGTGGAATGATAGGAATTGTTGTAAGCAAAATCCACAAGTGGTAAGTATTCCTCCCACTTATATTGTTGATCCATGCAATACATTCGCAACAAGTCTTCCAAGGCATGGTTAACTCTCTCAGTTTGTCCATCAGTTTCAAGATGATAGGTTGTCCTCACATTGAGTTTAGTCCCTAATGCAGAAAACAAAGTTTGCCAAAACCTTGATGTTACACACACACCTCTATTCAAGATAATCTTTTCAGGAAAACCATGCAATCTAAACACCTCTTGCACAAATTTGTGAGCTAACACAGGTGTTCCATTAGTCAAATTCCCTAGTATAAAATGAGCTACCTTTGTGAGTTTATCAACTACAACTAAAATGGCATCATGTTTATTCCTTTACATAGGAAGAACTTGAACAAAATCCATACCAATAACTTGCCATTTCCATTCTGGAACATCATGTGGGTACAACAATCCTGCAAGGTGTTGATGCTCTACTTTTACCCTCTGACATTCTAAACAGCTTGCTACAAATCTTGTAGCATCATTCTTCATTCCTTTTCAGAAATAAAGAGGTTTAACATCTGCCAGAAGTTTGGTCACTCCTAGATGTCCAGAATATGGTGCAGTATGAACTTCTTTCCATACTAAATCCCTTAAACTAGTTGAATCAGGGACATACATTCCACCCTTATACCTCAATAGTCCATCTGACTCAAATAGAAACCCATCATACCTTGGGTCTCTAGGATTATCTTCCAGAGCCTGCTTAACCTGCTCATAATACTCATTACCAGACAAATTTTGTAATACCAAATCTTTGAAATTTCCATGAATAGAAACAATAGAAGCTATATGTCTTCTATAACTCAAAGCATCAGCTACTCTATTCTATTTTCCTTTGCTGTAGTTTATCTCAAAATCATAGTCAGATATCAGTTCTAACCATCTCCTTTGTCAAGCATTCAGATGCGGTTGAGAGAAAATATACCTAAGACTTTGATGGTTTGACTTAAGTACAAAAGTCTTCCTCAACAAATAGTGTCTCCACATCTATAAGGCATGAGTTACTGCTGCCAATTCCAAATCATGCGGGGCATAATTTTTCTCATAGGATTTCAATTTTCTTGACTCATATGCTATAACTCTTCCATCTTGCATAAGCACTCCTCCTAATCCTTCTCCCAAGGCATCTGTAATTACCTCAAATTGTCCTTCGGGGTCAGGAACTTTCAAGATTGGAGCTGAAGTTAGATTTTCCTTTAGGAGATCAAATGCATCCTGACATTTGTCTGTCCATTCAAATCTCTTTCCTTTCCTCTATAGGGAAGTGATTGGACTAGAAATGCTAAAGAAATTTAAAACAAACTTTCTATAACAGCCAGCCAGGCCCATGAAACTGCGCACTTCATGCACATTTGTTGGTATACGCCAATCCAGAATAGCTTTGATTTTTGGAGGATCAACAGATATTCCTTTAGCAGAAATAATATGACCTAGATATTGAATCTCCTTCTAGAAGAATGTACATTTTGATAGTTTCCCATATAACTTATGTTCTCTTAATTGTTGTAGAACTATTTGCAAATATCGTTGATGTTCTTCTTCCTTCTTAGAGTAAATGAGTATATCATCCAGAAAGACTAGAACAAAATTGTCCAAACAATCTCTAAATACACTATTCATGAGATTCATGAATGCGGCAGGTGCATTCATCAAACCAAATGGGAACACTGTGAACTCATAGTGTCCACATCTCATTCTAAAAGTTGTCTTATGAATATCCTCATCCTTCAATCTTAGCTGATGATACCCTGATCGCAAATCAATCTTTGAAAATACAACAGCTCCACGCATCTGATCAAAAAGATCATCAATACGTGGCAAAGGATATTTGTTCTTTACCGTTGCTTTATTAAGCATACGATAGTCTATACATAACTGAAGGGTTCCATCCTTCTTCTTAACAAATATAACTGTAGCACCCCAAGGTGAAACACTAGGTTTGATCAAACCTTTTGCCAACAATTCTTGTAATTGTGCTTTCAATTCCATTAACTCCGTAGTTGTCATACGGTAGGGTTCTTTTGATACAGGCTGAGATCCTTGTTTAATATCAATTGCAAAATCAAAAACCCTTTTGGGAGGTAGTCCTGGAAGTTCTTCTAGAAACATATCCTAAAACTCCTGAAGAAAAGGATACTTTTCTCAAAAAGATGAGCTAGGGCTTTCTAACCCTTCCTCCACTTGTTCCATTTTGACTACAAATAACTGACAACCTTTCTGTCTAACCCTTTTCAATTGCTTGGCAAAGATAGATCTAATTTTAACTTCTCTTTGAATCTCTTGGAATTGGGTTTGATTTCCCAAATAATCTAAGCATTCAATTGTTTTTGAGAAACAGTCAACCTTAGCTCTATGGTTCCATAGCCAACTCATTCCTAGGATTACATTATAGGAACCTAAGGGAGCTACATATAGGTTTACTTCAATTGAGAAACTAGGGAGATCAATTTTGGCTTCAAACAAACATTGCTCTACCTAAGCCTTAGATTGGTTAGCATATTCTACTGACCAAGGTTTTGAAATGTACCCAGCTTTTCTAGGAAATTTATTCAAAATTCTAGGAGAAACAAAGTTTTTAGTGGCTCCTATATCAATCAAAATAGATATAGGGACTCCAAACAAAGTACCTGTCATCTCAATAGGTGTGATTTGATACTCATCTTGACGATTGTCGAGCACTGCATGAATCCTTTGCTTGAATGCTTCTTGTTGAGTAGGTAGTGCAGTACCTCTCTGTTGACCAATTTAACTCTTGTTAGGGCAACGATTTACATAATGGTCACCCTCACAAGTAAAGCATCCTCCAATGGGTCCTTTCTTATATGAAGTCTTCCCATTGTTATCCTCATTTCTTTTAAAATTGCCATTCTTCTTCTCATTACCAGATCCATCTTATTCTTCTGAGATCCTTTATCTTTTCTCTTGTTCTCATAACTCTTTTCATATCTTTTCTTGTATGGTTGGTTGTTAGGAGTTCCATTAAACCTTTTGCAGTTCTATCATGATAAGCTGAGATGGATTTTAGATTTTGCTCTTGCTTGATTGCCTTCTCGTACACTTGATCCATGGTTGTGGGACCATGCACGTCCATTTCACCACCAATTTGAGCATTTAAGCCCATGATAAATTTTTTGATCGTGAATCTCTCATATTTTTGGTACTGAGGAACATACTTTAAGAGTCGAGTGAATTTTTCTCCATATTCCACCATTATCATATCTCCTTGATGAAGATTCTAAAAATCAATCAGTTTCTGATCAAAATAGAGTTGTGGTAACCATCTCTTGTGAAAGAGCTCCACGAACTCATCCCAAGTTACCATTAGAGAGATTAATTTCAATTCCATCTTCTTATTCATCCACCAAGTGGATGCTTCTCCTGCTAGTTGGAAAGCTCCCCATACTACCTTGGTCACTTCCGAGTAATTTCTTATCTCAAAATATTTTTCCATTTCTGTTAACCAAGCTTCTACAACATCTCTGGTCACTATCCCATCAAATTTTGGTGGAGTAACCTTCTTCATATCCTTTGAGAGCTCTGAGGTCAATCTTTCCCTTGCCTCTTTATGAGGTTCAGTACTCTTTGATCTTCATTATTTTCTCCACTTTCTCCATGAGAGTTTTCACCTCCTCCCTCAATATTCCCTTTATCATCCACCTTCTTTTCCAAATCACCCAATCTTTTCTTGGTTTCCTCAAGCATGGTTATGATTTGGTCCAGCTTATTATTTGGCAGGTGGTTTTCCTCTTCACTTTCTCCTTGGTTAGTTCTTGTCTGAACCATGTTTATCGATTTCTCACACCTGATAATATTGAGTTGTCTATTAGTTCATGATTATAATGCATCCCATTAAATCAAAACACAATAAACTCAATTAAATGATAGTTTGGTACAAAAACAACTCTTTTGATTTATTTCACTTTAAAAGTATAGAGTATTCTTCATTTATACAAGAAATGACTTCAAAAGTCATGTTCAAGAGGAGTATATCCTTCAGATTCATTTTTAGATACATAATCTTGAGGTATATAACCCTCTAACTCACTATCGGACCTAACTTCTATGATCTCAACAGTTGGGGGTATGCAGGGATCTCACCTAACTATAGTGTTGACAAGAGTTTTTACACACTCATAGCATAGTTAAAATTCACAGAAGAACTTTAGCTGTCTTGAAAGATATGTAGAATTAACTAGTAATTCTCAATCTCAAGTTTCAGGATGGTCAATTCTTGACTGTGTGGGAAAATTAGCAGTTCATTGTGAAGTTATTATATTCAAGGGGCCTTACACAATCTAAGGATTTGTTACTGGCAATTGTCACTCATTCTATGCAAATATCTCAAAATATCTCTCAAATCAATGATGCTTCGCAACTATTTATAACTTTCAAGTCAAACTTTATATGACTTTTACAGAAAAATAGACTTGACCTCACATACTTTATGAAAATCATTAAAGATCATTAGTATTTCCATGTATTTAATAGGATCTTCCATAATTTCCCTTAGATAACTACGTTTCAGCTAATTATTTATCAGTTGTTGGAGAAAAGTTAGAAAGAGTAAGGTTAGAAAACTAGATTTTATCCACATATAGTTCTCTATTACTCATGCATATAAATTTGTTTATCCTGATCAATTCAAAAGAAAATAAATCCTCATACATAAATCTTGAGCAGTTTCATGAATCGACATATGGAATTGCAATCTTCAAGGGAAAATACATTAGAAAATACCTGAATCAATTAACACTCTGAAGATAGATGCAAAAAATTGATGTTTGTGTTTATTAACATATGACAGCCATTTCAAATTTATAATGTTTTATGACTTCAATCCTTTGAATTACTAGCAATAAACACTTATAGACACTTTCATAGATGCAGCAAAGTGACCAGACACTTCTGCATACTCTTAACTATAGACAACAAGCAAATTCTTAATGTTAATTTTGCTCAAGGCACTGTTCTTCAGTCACCTCTCTTGCATACTCTGTTTACTTTTGAAGCCTCTATGTATTCCTATGTGTACATTAGAAATAAAAGGACTCAATATATAGACTCTAACCTCCCCAATATGGTTACAAATTCTTGGTCAATCAACGGTCCACACTCCAAATGTAGCATCAATGACAGAAAAGCAAATCCTGCCAAAATTCCTGAGAAGCATATTCCAACCTAACCACAAAGATGTCCTCACGATTCCATTGCTAACATGTTCCTCCATATCCTTCATAAATTTCACCTTTCTTTGTAATCCTTTCTAGCCTTCATCCTCGCATATCATCTGGATACCCCTTAGTTTCGTCATTGCGTTCCATTTTTTGCCTTTATGATGCCATCACCCTACATATGCCATCATTTTATCAAATGCCCTAAACTATTTTGATTCTGCCGTTGTATAACCACCTTCCTCTGTAACACCATATCTCATATCCTCTTGTATATGCATCGCACCCTCTCACACGTTACCTCGCTCCCCCTTGTTGCTTTTGTAATGCTATCTCATTGTAGTCACCCTCGGTATATCTGATACATACACCATGGAATTCAGTTAATTTATAAAATGGATTAGAATTCTCATTGATTTTGCCATTTTATACTCCTGTATAACATTCCCAATATAACAAATATACCACATACAAAATGGAATTAAAAGCAAATGAAATGCATTCTATAGACTTTCAAGTCCGACACCCACATCATCGATTTTGTATGTCGTTTCATATATATCCAATAACATCAATACATAAATAGAACAAATAGGTAATGAAATGCATTTAACTCCCTTTTCAATTCCATTGTTTTATATCGGCTCCTGCATAAATCCATGTAACACGACAACTATAAAAATGGGATCCATCGATTTACAAAATGAATTGAAACTGGTGCTTACATCTACCGTTGTATATCCATTTGAACACCACTTTTACTTTTATATATTGAATACCATTTGATGACATACAAAACTAGAAATGAAGCGTATAAATTGTATTTAAATTGTACTCAGTTCCATAGTTATATATGCAAACCACATTGTATTACCCTTTCACATATACCAAGCCTTGTATATCGATCATCACATATAGAACAGAAACAAGAAATTATAAAATGCATTTAAACCCTCGCCTCAATTCCACTGTTATACATCTTATTTGTATGTCACTTTATTTATGTATGCCAAACTCAAACACAATATATATACAGCCCCAGACGCCACAGTTTATAAATTAAATTTGAAACTATACGGCTCTAGTTTTGTATATCCTTGCACATTATGCAATGTATATCACATACAACATACAAAAATCTGGACGTCCCTCGCCCTGAATTGAATTGAAGAATTCTGACTTCGTAAGTATTTCATGTTTATCACTTTGCATACATTTATGAATGAAATCAGAATTACCCCCTTTTAGTCGTGGCTTGGCACATTCTACCCTTACGTGCACATAAATGTTAGTCATACATATTCAGACGTCATTGATTATAAATCCACCTGAAACTATTTTTGGTTCCGAATTTGCATCTAAACTAAACATATATACCACCTTTTATATTGGATACCCATTAACACACATACAAATCTGAAAACAAGACTCATGCACTAAATAAAAATATTTTGAATTCTGGTTCTGCATATTATAAACCATAATGGAATTTTCTCTTGGGTTCGCCAATGTACCCAACCACATGTGCCACCCCCTTTGTATATCATATACAGATCTACCATACAAAACTGGACTTCAGTTAGTTTATGAATAGAATTGAAATCACTTACGAGTTTAGGTTTATATGTAGACATCGTACTTGTTTTTGCACCCTGCAGTAAAAGTACAAAGTTGTGTCACACTTTTATAAAAGAAATGGCCAACACTGATCCAACTTTTAAATTTGAATCACTAAAAAGTGACGTATATGTTTTGAATTTTGAAATGATGTAAATTAATAAAATATTTATTTTTTAGTATATTTTATGTTTGTATTTTTTTGAAAAAATTAAAAAATTATTTGAATATAGTTTTTAATAAATTGACACTATAATTTAGTTGCTGATAAAATGCTAAAAAATGAAGTTACATGAGACGTCAATCTTTATATAGTAAATTTTGTTTGTTTTTCTTTATATTTTTGTGTGTATTTATAACTTGAAACTTTAGGGCATTGATATATTTTTTTCCAATTTTGATAAACATATATTTTTAAATAAATATTAAAATGTGCGTGTATTGAAACATAATTGTTTCTAGTCGACGTCAACTTTGATATTAACTATTTATCTAAAATAGAAAAAAAATTATACCATCTTGATATAGATTCTTTTATCTAGGGCATCATATTTTTTTCAATTTTTTTAGTAAGTTTTACTATTTTTCCTTGACATGGTAATTGACTTAATGTTTTGTGCTAATAACCTACTTTTAGTAAAAATAAAAAGTAAAATATAAATAATAATTAAACTATTAAAATATATATATTTTTGAAAACTAAACTTATAGATCTACAAAAAGGTATTTTTATATTTTTTAAAAAATGTTATTTACACAAGTAGAAGTTGTTGAAATATCAAGTTTTTCAAATAATTTTATTTTTTTGGTAAATTGGCCTCATCATGGTGCTACATATGCATTTAGCCAACAATTTAAGTTGGAAATGTTGTGCACATATCTAACTTAGCTAGAATGAATCTTACAAGATCATATGTTTGACCAAAATTGATTTTTAGTTAGAAAAACTTAAATTCACTTGTGCTGATAAGTCGGCTGAAAGTGTGACACAGGTTTGTGCTTTTGAGATCCCCTTTTTGTATATTATGTTGCATATGGCATTGTATCTCACTTTGTATATTAGATTGTATATCATTTTGTACATCACATGCAACTGAATTAAATATGTCCTTATGTTCATGCATATACACTCAAAATTAGCATATTTAATTCAAATGTTCATGCATGCCTAAAATATACACACCCAATCAAATCGTGGAGCTCAAATGTTACGTACCCTAACGCAAAGCATTTTGTTTGACATATATATGCATAAATTTATAATGTGACCTAACAAACACTTTACCAAAACACTGCATCCGACATATAAATAAAATTTGTATATGAAATACAACCTGGTTACATGACTAAATTTTCACAAGAAAATTGACAACTTTCAAAATATACAGAATTTTTGAATGACACAAAAGGCAACCATAGTTTAGTTTCACACAAAATTCCTATACCTCTTCAGTTTTATCATACCTTATGTTCATGCTGACTTTCAAGCATCAAGGATCTTTTGGCTATATCGCCCCCACACACAGAAACACGCCAAAAAAGCAAAAACAAACATGGGGTTCTCATTTTTCCACCAGGTAAAAATGGGGCGTGTTGTGAACATCACAACAACTAGCAATGAAAGAAAACAACAAAATTCCAATAATTCAAGAAGTGAGGATAAGCTAAACATAATGTTCAGATTCTTGTTAAGCATGAGCATCCTAACCTTTTGAATAGTAAAATGTTCATCAATATAACAATGTAATGATAAGGGATCAAGTGTGTGCGTGTGATTAATATACTTATCTTTAAGATAAATTGAATAAACCAGTGACTAGTGTTAAGTTACATAGTTGAGTTCATTCCCTCATAGCCAACTGGATAGAACCTTGCTGCCAGTAGGCGTTCATAGCCCCGACAAGGTTATCGTTGCAATTCTCCTAAGTAGAGCCCCACTACCAGTAGGCGTCCATAGCCCCGGTAGAGTTACTTAGATGGCTTAAATTGGATTTTCAGTATAATCCTTCTTTCTCTCTTTTTTTTTTATTTTGTCTATAAATTCATGAGATATAATCATGTAAGTTCATTATTGCAAGGTATGGTCACTTGCTACTTTAAGCTGAGAATTGCAGTGGTAGCAAGGGTGACCTCTAATTTTTCACTTAACACCTACATTATTATGTTCAACAAACCCAAGGCTGTTAGGTGTGTCATTGTGAGGATCTCCTTGACTCAAGAAAAAGGAGTGCTAATGAAAGGATATCACAGACTTGATCAAGAGTATCCATACTAGCCTGAATCTCAACCTATGTAAAAACTTATATCCAACTCTAGAATTCTAACAATTTCAATAGTGTTCTAGAGTAACTAGGTGCCTTAGTTTCACCAATCAAAATAAGGACCCAACAGCGCAAAGCAAAAAATAAACAAACCAAGCAGACTATACAAACAACTAACTACAAAGGAAACAACACAAAGCAAGACAAGAACGCAAAGAAAAGAAACAAAATAACTACCCCTCCAAACTATACATGACATCACCAGGCAAATAAAACCTAAAACCAGACCCACCAATATTCATATTTACATGCCTTTTCAGAATATGCAGTAACACCAGGGCATTAGTTATAGTTCTCATCTTAGCAAATTTATCCTTAAATTCTAAAAAATATTTATTTATTCTAAATTCACTATATTTAATACAATAATCCCTGATGATCAGTAATTGAGAAAACTCATTACGTTCATGATTAATCCATATGCAAGTCCTATCCCCTGAATCTCCATAATTAAAACAATATTTAACATCATTCATTGAGGAAAGGAAAGAAACAACCTGATGTATTTCCAGTTCTGCTGGACATATTTGTTTACTGCCAGCTAGTTCCTCATTTAACTTTGCATTTTCATCACTCTACTCGATGTTCTGCTCTACTTCAACCTTGATGACATGTGACTCTTGATGTATTACTTCTACATCTTCATTTAACTTCATCTCTTCACCATGCAAGCTTATCAAAATTTTAAACTTCGGAAATGCCTTAATGTCCTCTTTAATTTTCTGTGCATCAACACATGAATGAGTATCATTATTATCACAATCTGACCTATACAATTTATTATCTCTAAATCATTTGACTGTAAATGTGAAACAATATTTGATTGACAAAACAACTTCCCCATTTCACTTTCAAAACAATGCTGGAGGGACATCTATTATGCACAGCAACCACAAGTCATTCTATGTCTTCTATTTTCAGCAAGTGTTCTTCAAATAACTCAGTCCTATCATTCAACAAAATGTCTGACTCTATTATCTTGCAACAATCCTGGATTTGGTCATTCAATTTAAAGCAATTGTTGATGCTCAGAATTGCGTAGTTTCCAACACCAACATGGGAAACTCTGAGATGTGGGAATGCTCCTCAGAGTAACCTCCAGATTTTAAAGAAGTTGGCTCTTCTTTATCTCAAAAGTGTTTGGGAAAAGGGATAGAGTTAAACAGAATCACAAATGCAACTATAAAGGAAACTAAACTATGGCGATGCACCTGAATGCGATTTTGTTTCTCAACACTGAGCACAGTGAAACTACTTTAGGATTCAGTCACATTAAAGAGCAAACAATGCATGATCAATGTAACAGATGAAAAACAAATAGGATCAAAGGCTCACAACTTAGAATATTTTGCAATAAAACAGAAAATATCAGCAAAGGCATAGAACTCTGTCTTTATTAATTTTCCAGTCACTTAAAAGGCACAGAATCATGCATAGTTATACAAACTCTCTAAATCAAGAAAACAGAACAAAGGCAAATGATATTACTAGCCACTACAAAAGATCTTCAAACTTCTCTAACAATCTATGATGCAGAAAATTCTCTATATCTCTAATGTTCTTAAGCTGTGATCTGAACCCATATTTATAGCATAGAACTGGCTCAAAGATTGCCTGCACAATCAAATCTCAATGGTCTAACCGAACTAGCACTTAACTGAAAGTGTCTAACAAAAGATCTCTTTTGAATCGGAGATGGTTAGCCACTCTGCAAGTTCATTAGCTGCAACAGATACATGTAACTCCACTTACTTGAATCAGGAAGGAACGCGTGGCAGATTCTGATAGTCTTTGCGACTATAAACCCTTGGAACAACTGGCATTCATACGCGCCTCTTTCTTGAAACTCCTTCATCTTTCCAGAACAATAAGAAATTAACACATAGCATCCTCCGCGTGACTTACTTGATAAATTGCTTCATACTTAGGAGACACCAGAAATCAACACTTGGCAGTGTTCGCGGCCCCTGCAAATGATACGTGGTGATCTCCGCATGACTTAGAGTCTTTACTGTGGCTTTATATGAAGAATGCTCGGGCTTTGCCATCTGTCACGGTCCGCTGCACTGAAACTTCAGAAACATTAAAGATGGGACCCACCAACAGTCCGTCCCTGAGCAGCTTCAAAAAGAAAAAGGGACAGGTGGCGCTTTCTGCGGATTTGAGAAACTTTATATGTGCCAGCTTCCACTGCACTTAGAGAGACTTTTCAAACATTTATGAGGTCCCTTGGAAGATGACACATGGCAATCTCCGCTGCTACTTCAGGAAACTTTAGCACTTAAACAAAACCTCCGCGGATGTTGCCACTTGGCACTTTCCGCGCAACTCTGTGAAACTTTATAGAAACATTAGAGACTCATAAGAATCACGTGGATGGTAACACTTGTTGCACTCCGCTGAAACTATAGAAATATTAACGGGGCCCCCCATACCTCTTTACTTAGCAATGAAACCAAAAAAGGAACCCGCGGAAGATGACACATGGAGCTCTCCGCTGAAACTATATGGGACACGCGGTACCTTCCGTGTAACTTTTAAGAAACTCTAAAGTCACTCTCCGTATCTACCACTTGGCGCCTTCCATGCTCACTGAAGCTCTTAAAAGGGACCCACTACATTATGAGAAACATTCAAAAGGAACGTTTGAAACTTAGAAGAAACTGGAACAGGTGCCGACACATGGCAGCTTCTGTCTTAATGCAAAAAATATGTGGCACTCTTTGCGGAACTTTGAGAAACTTTAGAATGTGTCTCGGCTGCTAACACATGGCAGTTTCCGCTGTACTTAGGAACTTAGGCAAAAATTTACAAAAATGAAAACCCCGCGCGCCCGCACTTTGTGTCAAAACCTCACTTGCCAAAACTAAAGTGCAGAGAACAAAACTGGAGCTCGCACAACTGAAAACTCAAAAATCAAAATGTAGAGTATTTTACACTACAGTTCTTGGTGACCCCAAGGACTTTTGAGCCCGCTCAAAAAGAATCCAAAAATGTGCATCTATACAGCAAAATTTACAAATTTTGCAAGGCCATTTGATATACAGACCATTCAGCATCAGATAATCCCTATTTGTTCTGCAAATCCTGGAAGGCTAAATCCAGGTTGATCATGTCCTTATGCAAAAAGCTCTACAAAACATGGACTACAGCTTTCAACTGAAAATCAAGCTGGGCCATGGGAATCAAAACAGCTTCCACTTTTGACACTGATGAGGCATCTGTTAGACCCTGGAAAACTGATTGATCATTTTGTCTAGCTAGCAACAGAGGCTTGATTTCATCAACCATTAAAATAGTGTTGCTATCAGGAAAAGGGGAAGGAAGGCCCAATTGCACCAGGTCTTCAATATGTTTCTTCATATCCTTCACTCCCTCCTTGACATCCAAGAGCTCTTGGCAAGTAATTGCAGCAGAGTTACAACTGAGAACCTCATTGACCCGTTTGGTAGCAATCATTCTATCACTGATCCCTGCTGCTGATAATGTTTCGTCAGGTGTGTCATAAAGTTTCCCCAGCAGCAGTTGAGAATCAGAAACTCTCATGGAAACAATGGACAAAGTGGCCTAAACTGAAGTCTCCACCTTTTCACATAGTTGTTGTGCATGTAGCAGGAAGGTCAAAGAGGGTTTGAGCTGGATAATCTCCTCAGAGATTCTTGCCCACACTGATGCATATAGCTCCTTGACCAAGTTTAACACTCCTGCATTTTGAGGCCTATTTGCCAACTCAAGGGTCAATTGTTTTGCTGTTTGTTGCTCGGCCTGAAGTTGAGCCTGTATGGCAGCAATGTTATTTTTTTCTTTCAACAGCTGCTGTTGAAACTGTGTGGCTTGTTGAGAGGAATCCTGATGCCTCTTCTGCAATGTGGCCCTTTCCTGCTTCAGGGTAGTCACAACAGACTTCACCTGGATCAGTTCTTCTTTTAAGGAAGCATTTTGGCTCTGTGTAGCCTAATGAATCTAACATGAAACAATATTTTGCAACTGTTTAGTGAGATCTTCAATTTCATCATTTTTTGATTTGAGCTCAGCAGTCAGGGTCTCACTATGTGTTCTTTCTTGAGCCAGATTAGCCTCCACTTTTTGCAACTTCCTTGATAACTTCAAATAGTCAGTGGCTATAGCAGAAGTGGTTTCATTTAGCAGATCTACCCTGTCTTGTGGCCTAAAAAGTGACATGTCCATCGCCACTACACTCATGGTATAATCTTGGGGCTGCATCTGCTCATTAGGTCTAACTACATTTGGTGACAAATGGGTCACAGTTAGCTGCTGCTAGATTGGGTCAAATAGCGACCTCATATGTGGGATAGCCTAAGCTTTATTGTCCTTCTTTCTCTTTTTGTCCATTCAGGCTTTCCTAGCCTTCTTAGCAGTGCCTGCTTGAGTTTGGAAGGTAGGGGGAGAGGCAATATACCCACCCACAAAAGGATGACCTTGTGGTAAGCCATAAGGGATAGCCAAATGTTGGCTAGGAGGGATCTGAGGAGGTATTCTCCTTGGAAAAGAAGGAGAAAAGGGAGGTAATGATGTGGCCTGCATTGACATGGCCTGTGTAGTTACAGGTGGGGAGAATTGAGAAATTGGCACAGTAGAGGTGGCAGGGGATAATATTTGGCCAGTTGGGATTGCCACCCCTATTGTAGAAGAAAAAGACTGAGAAGAAGCACATACCTGAGGAGCAACAGATATACTCAGTGGTGGCTGCAATAAAGGTTCTACCTCCTCATCCGAATCAGGTTGAAGTTTCAACTTCTTATGTTTCCTTGGCCTCTCTTCCTCTTGTTGTGTTTCTTTCTCCTCAACATTTACCACTGTTACTAGTGGTGTTTGCACAAAACTGGAAGCCCCACTCATTGAAACTGATGGGGTCCCTCTAGGTGGTGATGACATCACACTCTTTTGCTTCTCTACAACGCTGAGAGATTGGGGCCAGGTAGTTACAGCAGCTGTAGATGACGTTTGTCTTGGGGCCTGCATTGTGTGAGTGGATTCAGGTTCTTCTTCCGATTCCTCACCCCTTTTATGGATCTTGCTCGTATCAGGGCTAGAGACTGGAGAAGGATGCCATTCGTCCCAAATGGACTCCCATTTCTCATCTGTATCAACCTTGCCAAAGGAGTGGGTTGTTTCAAATATCTCCTGCCTATATTTCCAATAGGCTTCTATCTTCTCAGCCTTCCACTCTCTATCTCTTATTAAATTTTTCTTTAATCTAGTGCCCATTTTGAGCTTAGGGTCATAGGCCTTTTCCTTTTTATAGAATACTTCCCATGGCCTGGGTCCCTCAAAGGGCAAATCTGTCAATTCTGCATATAAATTAGGGATGTCCTCCTTAGGGTTTCTTCTATCTTCCCAAAAGGGACGACCCTCATGCACAATTTTGGCACCAACATTATTATTCTTGACCCACAAGGTTATGAAATTGATTAGATCATATCTCCATTTATCTTCAACCAAAAGAAAACCCAGGACAGCTAACTTTCTTAGCAATAAGTGCTCAGCATCCCTGACCAATAAGCTCATGTTTTTCTTCACCCATGGGATATCATACATTTTTTTTTCTTCTTCCCAGTGCCATAATCATTATCAACTGCAGACATTTGCCGGGTGACCTCTAAGAAGGCTAGCCTAGGAGTCAAAACCTTAGGTAGCAATATTGGTTCTCCATTAAAACCATGGACCCTGATAATAGTATGGTGAGACCCAAAGAAATAATCACAAGGGATGGGGGAATTTGCCATGAGGCCTCTGACACTTAATGTTAATCTATTTTCAACAGGCTCTGGGCTTAGGTGGCTAAAAGCAGGGGCGACAAAAAATTCCCAAAATTCGTAAGGGTCAGATGATTCAGACAAGACATGTGTCCATGCAGACACAGGGATAGTTCTATCAGGACCAAAACTTGGGTCAAACATGTTCAGATGCATATACTGGGAAAAGATGGCATAGTTTTGGTATAACATAAGGTGAAACAGATAAGAAGAATACCTGAAAACCCCTGTTGATTTGAAATTGGTGAGTTGTTCGGCCATTGAGTAGGCAATCTACTCTGAGAAATCCAACCGAAACTCCTGAGACTTATCCACAGTCTTCATTCCGAATAAGATGGCGAGTTGCCAATCATAGACAGTATGTCTTCCTTCATTCTGAAGATAAATGCCATCATAGATAGCGCTTCCTGACTGGCTTGTGTAAATTGTGCCCTTCCTGTTGGTAGCGTTGGCATTTGGGTATTTTCATCTCCAAGCTGCATCTCTGAATTAAGAAACCTTAATTGAAACTTGACGTTTGCCCATGTCTTCTACATTTTGGCAATAGTGGGAAACGTGGCTGTGCTATCATAGTATAGGGCCAACATGTCCCTGATGGCCTTTGGTGTGATTTACTGCATGAAGGGTCCCTTTTGAATTGTGCTTGAGGGTGCATGAAACAATTCTGCGCATACCTCAATCAGGTCGGGGCATAAATGCACGCTCGGGACCATGAATTTCGCCAATTGAGAGGTCCATATCTGCATGGCGAATGTTTCAAATTGTTTAGCTTTGGCCTTCAGGAGGCATCTTTGGTGTGCTCCCTCTCACAGAGCTTTGCCAGACTTTTGTAGGGCTGGTTTAGTAATACCGTCTGCAAAATCATGCACCTTAGCTGGGTCGACTGCATAACCAACTTCAGGAACCCTAGTCCTTGGATAGGTCTTTAAAGGTTGCGCAGGGGCCGAAGTGTATGATTTGCTAGCGAGGAGCCTGTCAATAGACTCGTAAATCCCAAGCCCCTGTTGTGAAGACTATGCTTCTGCCATCTCTGTGTTTGTTTGAAACTATCGAACTTACTATAAACAAGTATGGAAGCTTTGCAACAGGGAAAACACACTTAGGAAGCAGGTTTTGCAAATGAAAGTGCAGCAATAGGGAAGACACTTAGTAGAAGTAGAAACAAAATGAAACTCAGTTAAGCTTTAACTCATGTTGTTGGGGCATTTTAATGACATCTCAAGTCTCATAAATGGCATTAAAAATGGAAAACCGTTATAAAATCTTAAGAGATCTGAGTGGGACAGAGTGTCAGACACGTCATAAAAAGCGGCTGCACTGGGTACTTTTAGGAATTTTGGGGATTTGAGAGGTTTTTATGAATGCGAGAGTTTCGAGACTTTTAAGAGACTTGAGTTGTGGCCACGTGTTTATAAAACAATTATTCAAAGCAAAAAGTGGGAAAAGCAAAGCAACAACAAAAGGAAACTATCTAACTATAATACACAGGAAAGACACTGTCTAATTGAAATGCTTCAAGTAGATCCTGTTGACGGGAATCTCTTCAGGCTCACCCTCCATCGTTTCAAGCTCGAAAGAATTCTACTACTTACAGGAACAAATTTTATAAGGGCCAATCCATAATGACTCAAATTTACTATGTCGACCCGGCTTGGCAGCTCTCTCATCCCATTTCAAAACAAATGACCCTACTTCAAAATGAGGGTTTGAAGTTTTCTTATCAAAACAGTCTTTGATTATTTTTTGATGTTTCAATAATGATTCATATGCAGAATCCCTCTTTTCTTGAACTTCTAGGAGCTCAGCAAGTCTGACCTGCATGGGGCCATTTTCCTCAATCTCAATCTGTTTCAATAACTGGAGAGCAAAAATCTCCAAGCTCAGGGGCATCACAGCAGGTTTACCATAGACCAATTCATATGGGGACATTTTGGTCACTTGTTTCAGTGTAATTCTATCTACCCACAGTGCTATATTAAGCACTTTATGCCACTCTTTGTGATGATCAACCCCTATTCTTTTAATAAGTCTGATCATATTCTTGTTAGTTGATTCTGCCAAACCATTACCCTGAGGATAATAATTTGAGGAGGTTTTCAGGTAGATTCCATACTTTAGTGCAAAGTCAGATATCTTTGCCCCCAAAAATGCCTTAGCATTATCTGAAATTACAGTACGAGGAGGTCCAAAGCGAGCAGTGATACCCTCCAGAAAGTCTAGGATCACCTTTTATGTTGCTTCTTTTAGTGGGACTGCCTCGCTCCATCTAGTAAAATAATCTGTGGCAGTTAGGATCCATTTGTACCCCATACTTGACACTGGATTGATCATTCCAATGAAGTCTAGACCCCATTGAGCAAAAGGTTCATCAACGATTATAGGACTAAGGGGCATTGCTACATTCCTTCTCTTCCCTACATAGTACTGACAAGATTGGCATTCTTTAACCAGTTGATAACAGTCTGTGAATAAAGTGGGCCAGAAGTAACCTACCTAACTTATCTTTATAGTGGTGGTTCTTGCAGATAAATGTCCACCTGACACTCCATTGTGCATCTCATGCAGTATTCTTTGGGCTTCATCTTTCTCTATGCATCTTAAAAGTATGCCATCAGTATTTCTTCTAAAAAGAACTTGGTCAACTAAAACAAAATGAATTCCCTATTGCCTATAGTACCTCTTCTTATCCTAAGAGAGTTCTTTTGGGAAAATCCCATGTTTCATAAACTGGATCCTATTTGTGACCCAAGAATTCTGATCAACTTCTTGTATCCTCAATACATTTTCCTTGTCTGTTTCTTCAGTTATCATTTTTTCCATATCTTGAACCATAGACTGGCACAAACCCTTGCCTCTGACAAGTTTAGTTGGTCTGACCTCCACATCATATTCAAGAATCTTTGTTATCCAGTTTGCTCTTTTCTCAGTGATTTCTCCTTCCATAATATATTCCCTGACACTCGGATGAGCCACTAGTATCAGAATCTTATTTCCTGTGACCATGTGTCTAAATTTCTTGAGGGCTTTTACCATAGCATATGCCTGTTTCTCTACAAAGTTATACTTGGCTTCATACTCCCTAAGAGTTCTTGAGAAAAAGGCTATTGGATGCTCTCCCTCTTGTTGATCATGAATCTATGTTAGCATAGTAGCAACACTGAATTCTCCTCCATAGACATACATTATAAAAGACTTAGAGAAGTCAGGGTTCCTCAATACTGGGGCTGTTGATATTGCTTTCTTGACCTCTTCAAAAGCCTGTCTCCCTTCTGTAGTCCATTTGAATACTAGGTCTTTCTTTAGTAGTAGTGTAATTGGTCTTATTAGGCCTGCAAAGTCTGATATGAACCTACTGACAAAGTTAATCTTTCCCAAGAAGGACTGAACTGCTTTCTTATTGATAGGTAGAGACAGGTTCATTATGGCAGTGACTCTTTCTAGATCTATAGAGACTCCTTCTTTAGAGACTATATGCCCTAATATTTTACCTTGAGGTATTGCAAAAATGCACTTCTTAGGATTTAGAGATATCCCAAACTCTTGGCATTTCTTAAAAACTACCTCTAGATGGTCAAAATGATCTGCAACATTTTTAGAGAAAACCGTGAGGTCATCTAGGTAAATTAGAATGATTTTATTGATAATCTCTCCAAATGCTACATCCATTGCCCTCTGAAATGTAGCTCCAGCATTTGAAAGACCAAAAGGCATCTTTGCATAGGCAAATGTTCCTCATTTTGTGGTGAAAGCAGTCTTATGTTAGTCCTCATTAGCCAACCAAATCTGATTGTACCCAGAGAAACCATCTAGTAGGGAAAATGTCTCTGATCCAGCCACAGTCTGTAAAATTTGTTCCATAGAGGGCAAGGGGTAGTGATCCTTCAAGGATGCCCTATTTAAATCTTTGAAATCCACACAGAGCCTTATGTCCCCATTCTTTTTCCTGACTGGTACCAGGTTGGATACCCAAGTTGAGTGTTTGATTGGGAAAATGATCTTTGATTGTAATAGTTTCTGTAACTCATCCACCATCAAAGGTTCAATCCTAGGGTTCACTGGCCTCTGTTTCTGTCTAACTGGTTTAGATCCTTTAATCATCTCTATAGTGTGTTGAATGATATTTCTATCATAACCATGGCGATCTTCATAGGTCCAGGCTATGACCCTATCATATTTCTCACATAAATCAATTAACCTTTTTCTTTCCTATTGAGTGGTAGAATTCCCAACCTTCAGTCTTCTCCCCTCACTAACCTGAATCTCAGAGTAGTCTTCTTTGTTTGCTTGAAATCTCTTCTTTTCTAGGCTAGCATCTTCAGGATCAAACAAGTTTTCCAGGGTAATCAGTCCTTTAGGGAGCTTGTTTGACTTCAGTTGAATGATCTGATCACCATATGCTTCTTCAATTTTTGGTTGTAACTGATCAGCAAATTCTCCTGACTGTTGCAAAAATGAGAGTACTTGAAAATCATTTTCAAAAACTTGCCAATTTTCATCATTGTCTGGGATGGTTGGTCTTACAATAACTTTGACTAACTCATTATTGACCATTAGATCAGTTATTGGATCAAATTGTGAACCAATTTGTGCCATCCTATCTGCCTCAGAATTTTGGGCTCTAGGGACTACTTCTATATTAAAGACTTCAAAATTTTCTATTAAGTCCCAAATTCTGTGCCTATAGGATCTCATCCTTACATTTTTGGCTATTGCCTTCTCTCTTATTTGTTTCACCACTAGTTCTGAATCTCCTTTGACTATCAGATTCTTTACTCCTTTCCTTTTTGCCAATATAAGTCCATGTACCAAAGATTCATACTCAGCATCATTATTGGTACAGGCAAAATGAAAGCAGATGGCTCTTAAAATCTCTTCACCATTAGGGGCAGTAAGACAAATTCCTGCTCCAGCTCCATTTTTGCTTCTAGCCCCATCAAAATTTAGGGTCCAGATTCCTGAGTCATTTATGGATTCTTGGGTCTGAGAGGGCTCATTTCTTAAGACATTAGGGATCTCCTGATCTTCCTCAAATATAACATAAGTGCCCAACCTTGTTGAGTCATAGTTTCCAAAAGGGTCACTCTGCATCATTGTTAACAACTGGTTATCCTCTACTTGCTGATCATATTCAGTCCAATCCCCTATTTCTTCAACAAAAACCTTTTCCTCTTTATTTAGCATGGCATGGGCTGCTTCTAACTTTGGGGTTGGCTCATTAGTGATATGGTCCTTTGACAATGGTTCTGACAATACCTTCATTTTAGTCCCATATTTGGTCCTTATGATGAGATGAGACTAATCAAGTGACATATAACCTCCTATCGTGGCTATGAAATCTCTGGATAGGCATAAGCCAAAAATAGGAGGAATATCTATGACTACAACATCTTGATTAACAATTATATTGGGACAGGTGTACAGCTGTAGTGGAAGTTGTTTAATTTTCCCTATTGTTTGCACGGACTTCCCATGTAACTGCATAACTCCTTTTGCAAGTGGCTCATATTTTATTTTCAAAGCATCTGCTATTTGCTTTGGCATCACTGTGGTGCTAGCCCCAGAGTCTATCATTGCTTTGTGCAATAGTTTCTTCCCAACTATCAAAGTTAAATAAAAAGGATCTGGCTTGGATTTACTTACCTTTGTTGCATTGTTCAGAAGAGCTGTTGTCTGCAAAGGAACAGTGTCTTTGAGCTTTTCTTTATTAGTAGGTCTTCCTTTGGCAACAGTCTATTTAGGCACAGCTTGGCTCTGTAAAGCTTCTTGCAACAGTGTCTTTTGCTCAGGAATGGCTAACATGTCCCATATTGACACATGTGCTGGAGTCCTCTTCAATTGATCCACCACATTCACAGGTCCTAGTGCTTGTGTTCTTGGATAATAAGGGTACCTTGCCTTTTCTTGAACTTGTCCAGAAACTACTTGGTTCTGCACTGGCTGAGGTATTTCTTGTCTAGTAGCTATATCTTGATGATCTTGAATTGGTGGAATTCCCATAATTTCATTATTTGTGACTCCAGGATGTTCCATCATTCTTCTCTTGGCTCTAGTATAGTAATCTGATTGTACCAAGGGCTTCTTAGAAGCTGAAGCTTCATTTAAGAATACTAACTCTTCATCTTCAATCCATAAAAATAGAGCATGCTCAGGGGCTATTTCTTCTTCTTGCTGTAAGGACATTCCTTGCATCTGAGCCACTAGGACTGAATTTTGCATACCAGGGGATTGGTAGGGTTGAGTGTCAAAAGTATTTGCAAATTGTCCATCCACTCTTCTTTTCTCTACTATCTTTTGCTGTAGATTACCCCTAGGACAATCTCTAGGCATATGTGCATTATTACAAGGGAAACACCAGGCATTGGTGCCATCTGCATAATTATTCTGCCCTAGGACAATCTCTCTGTTTGGATTGGGAGGAATAGTCTGCAAGGGTGTAGGAACTACAACCAATTGGTTTGATGGCTGAGGGTTAGTTTGCCTTTGGGGGCCCTGATACTAGTTTGACTGTGAAGGAGGTCTATTCCCTTGATAGCCTTGATATTGGGGTCTAGGATAAGGATTCTGCTGTCTTTTTAGGTTAATTATTTCATTAGAAAATGTTCTTAGGATGTTCTTGACATCATCCATCTCTGAAGATTGGGCAGGGACAGCAGCTTTAGCAGGTTGTTGGGGAAACGTATACATGGACACAGGTGGGGTTATGGGGTTAGGAGCTTCTTGAGGCAATGGTAGGGTAATCTCTAGAAACATAGGCATGGGGGGCCTTGGGGGCAATTTTCCAGCATCTATCAAATTGTTTTCAGCTTTGACTGCATAGTCATAAGCTTCTGGCAGGGTCTGGCCTCCAAGTGATTAAATCATTACTGCTATATCTGAATTTAGGGCTTTAAGATAAAATACTATAGCCATACCTGGTAATGGTCTTGCTGTAGCAGGAATCCTTTCCCAACTCTTCTGAAACCTGGAATTGAAATCAGTCATTGCTTCTTGTGGTGCCCTCTTGATGGTAATCAGTTGTTGTAACAAAGAAGATTTATCACCCTTCTCTTTGAATCTTGCAAAGAAAGCATCTCCAAGCTGGTCCCATGTAGATATTGAATTTGGGGTCAAAGATCTATACCAGTCTAGAGCCTTTCCCTTAAAAGAAGCTACTAAGAGTCTTATAGCCACGTTCTGCTGTGTGATCACATGTATTGCGCAGACATCAGACACATCTTGTAGATGCTCTTTAGGTGTTTTGAAATCCTCTCCGCTGAATTTGGGAAGAGCCTTCAGGGCATTTGATGGGATAGGGTCCCAGGTGGCTGGTGGTACTGGGAGAATCAGAGCACTACCAGTATTCCAATTTGCATAATTCCTTGGGGCTATAGGTGCTCCCATATTTGCACTTGGGGTTGCTGTAAACTGATTGACCCTTCTTCTTGGATTAGTTATCAATGGCGATAAAAGAATACCTGGGTTCACAGCAGATTGAGCTCTTGTCACAGGTCCACAGCTCTGACTCCTCGTGACTCTCCGGTTCATATAGTCTTGAAAGAAACTTGAAGAAATGGTCCCACTAGGTGTGCCAAAAATTGTTGATGCTTAAAATTGTGCAGTTTCCAACACCAACATGGGAAACTCTGAGATGTGGGAATGCTCCTCAGAGTAACCTCCAGATTTTAAAGAAGCTGGCTCTTCTTTATCTCAAAAGTGTTTGGAAAAAGGGATAGAGTTAAACAGAATCACAAATACAAATAAAAAGGAAACTAAACTATGGCGATGCCCCTGAATGCGATTTTGTTTCTCAACACTGAGCACAATGAAACTACTTTAGGATTCAGTCATATTAAAGAGCAAACAATGCATGATCAATGTAACAGATGAAAAACAAATAGGATCAAAGGCTCACAATTTAGAATATTTTGCAATAAAATAGAAAATATCAGCAAAGGCACAGAACTCTGTCTTTATTAATTTTCCAGTCACATAAAAGGCACAGAATCATGCACAGTTATACAAACTCTCTGAATCAAGAAAACAGAACAAAGGCAAATGATATTACTGGCCACTACAAAAGATCTTCAAACTTCTCTAACAATCTATGATGTAGAAAATTCTCTATATCTCCAATGTTATCTTAAGTTGTGATCTGAACCCATATTTATAACATAGAATTGGCTCAAAGATTGCCTGCACGATCAAATCTCAACGGTCTAACCGAACTGGCACTTAACTGAAAGTGTCTGATAGAAGATCTCTTTTGAATCAGAGACGATTAGCCACTCTGCAAGTTCATTGGCTGCAACAGATACATGTAACTCCACTTACTTGAATCAGGAAGGAACGCGTGGCAGATTTTGATAGTCTTTGAGACTATAAACCCTTGGAATAGCTAGCATTCATACGTGCCTCTTTCTTGAAACTCCTTCATCTTTCCAGAACAATAAGAAATTAACACATAGCATCCTCTGCATGACTTACTTGATAAATTGCTTCATACTCAGGAGACACCAAAAATCGACACTTGGCAGCGTCCGCGGCCCCTGCAAATGATACGTGGTGATCTCCGCTTGACTTAGAGTCTTTACTGTGGCTTTATATTGAGAGTGCTCGGGCTTTGCCATCTGTCATGGTCCCCTGCACTGAAACTTAAGAAACATTAAAGATGGGACCCACCAATAGTCCGTGCCTGAGCAGCTTCAAAAAGAAAAAGGGACAGGTGGTGCTTTCCGTGGATCTGAGAAACTTTATGCATGGTGGCTTCCTTTGCACTTAGAGAGACTTTTGAAACATTTACGGGGTCCCACGGAAGATGACACATGACAATCTCCGCTGCTACTTCAGGAAACTTTAGCACTTAAACAAAACCTCCACGGATGTTGCCACTTGGCGCTTTCCGCGCAACTCTGTGAAACTTTATAGAAACATTAGAGACTCATAAGAATCACGCGGATGGTAACACTTGTCGCACTCCACTGAAACTATAGAAATATTAACGGGGTCCACCATACCTCTTTACTTAGTGATGAAACCAAAAAAGGAACCCGCGCAAGATGACACATGGAGCTCTCTGCTGAAACTATATGGGACACATGGCACCTTCCGTGTAACTTTTAAGAAACTCTAAAGTCACTCTCTACATTTGCCACTTGGTGCCTTCCGTACTCACTGAAGCTCTTAAAAGGGACTCGCTACATTATGAGAAACATTCAAAAGGAACGTTTGAAACTTAGAAGAAACTAGAACGGGTGCCGACACTTTGCAGCTTCCGTCTTAATGCAAAAAATATGTGGCACTCTCGACGGAACTTTGAGAAACTTTAGAATGTGTCCCAGCTGCTGACACATGGCAGTTTCCACTGTACTTAGGAACTTAGGCAAAAATTTACAAAAATGAAAACCCCGCGCACCCATGCTCTGTGTCAAAACCTCACTTGCCAAAACTGAAGTGCAGAGAACAAAACTGGAGCTCACACAACTAAAACTCAAAAATCAAAATGTAGAGTATTTTACTCTACATCAATCAAATAGTAAATGAAGATTAACTTCTTTTTTTATGGTTCCCTTATTTGCTGGTATAGAAACCTGCTTAGCCTTTGTGAATTTTAATTCCATCATCACTTGTTTACACATCTTTATCCAATCATTTTCATTAAAACTTTTCAAATCAGATTCAGATATTTTTACTTGACAAGTATTCCTTAATAGTCCAATATATTTATTAAATGCATCAAGATTAATTTCACTTTTCCTATCCTTCTCATTAAATCCTCTTTGCTTATCATCTAATAAATGAAAATGAGGTATGATTTCTTCTCTATATTTTTCAAAACATTTATACCTGTCATCAGTTTTACTCAAACTTCAACTTTGACAGGAAAGTGAACCCTTACTCTTACCATCATATGATTCAAGAAAAAATGATTTACTATCCTTTATTTCTGGCATTGGTTCAATTTACGTATTCTCTGAACAATTAATGACTGTGGACACTGCCTCCTCTGGTTGATCCATAATACCTTCATTCTCTTTCCAATCATCAGCCCTGTATACATCTAAAAAAGTGATCAGTCCTTTTAAAGCCAAATCTAATCTTGTAAGAAAAGTCAGACAATTAATTTCTCCATGTTCTGTAGACCTATGTATCCTGCACCTTCCAAATAAACTGAAGTTAGATAAATTTTTAGGATAAAGTTTCTTGTTTAAAATTCCTTGAAAGATAGGAATATCCACTTGAAAATTGTCCTCATATGAGTCCATTAAAAGTGACACTTTGTTTTCACATTTTTAGATTTTTGAAATTTTATGAGATCTAACATATCTCATAATAGACATGAAAACTTAGAAAAATTAAACTAAACCTTGAAGTTTTGAGCTGTATCTTTGCAAAATTCATATTCAAATTATCTCGAACTAAAGATATTTGTAGTCAGAACACTCAAATTGCAAAGCATTAATATGATCCTAATAGCTAGTCTGTTGGGTGAATATTTTGTCGTTTAGGTAACCAATGGCAAAATGGTTATATCACCACAGCTATAATGAGATTGAGTCTCTCCTCTTGTTAGGAACCTATGTTTAACCCTTCTCTTTACTTTGTTAGTATATTACATTTGGACACATATGCTTTGTAAGTCATCCCGTGAGTATATTGTATTATCCCACATTCATGGGAAGCAATAGTTGTTTAGATTAGACTTAGTACATAAGTACGTGTTGAGGCCAATGAAGGCAGCCACAAATATATTGTATTGAGCTTGCTCAAAGGAGGTTGCCCCATCGAAGTGGCCTGTGATCAATAAATTCCTTATGTGTTTTTGCTATTTCTATTATTTCGAGCATTTTTCATTATATTGTTGCAAGAGGTTCCTCTCATCTGGTATTAGAGCGCTTTCTTGGGCTTGCTGGGTGGAATTTTTGCCAAATTTTTTTTGCAGTGGCCTCTAGGCATTGTGATTATTGCAGTAGTTATTTTTTCTTTGCATCTGTATTATTTATTTCAATTGTAGGTTCGGATCAGGGAATAATCCCTATCTGCTTAACTATGGGAAGTGCCTAGGCATAGCCCTAAAGCGCATTGTGAGAAGTACCACAGGAACCCCAAAGTAGCTAGCCCATTGAGAGGACCTGCCAGCAAAAAGGGCATCGGCCCCTACCTGATTGACTAGTTCCCATCCGTGAGGTAAACCAAGAGCTATTGTTTGTGGCAAAGTGATTATCAGTTTTACCTGAGCCGTGGAGTGAGGGGTACTACACCAATACGCAAGTCGTTAGACAGTATTGGTACCCGAGTGAATTCCCTGAACATTTAGAAAGCCAAACATACCTAGGGTCCATATCTATTGCCAGCTGACAAATCGCAGATTGAATCTGTCCAGAGCCATTTGCAAATTGTTTCTAGAAAATATATAATATATATATATTTTACCATATCTTCCTTGCTTTAGCTCCGTTTCCTCTGAAAATTCACTAAAACCCCTAAAATTCCATTTTACATATTTCCTTCCTTGAGGACCCTATCCCAAATTCCACTTATCAAAGCCAGAAATCCCACATTTGTCTATTTTTAGGGTTTGCTATAACTTCTTCAATTCTCACCCAATCACCTTCAAATTTTGCCACAGTGTTCATTTCCTATTTCTGCTCCTTTTTCCCTCTTGGACAAATTTTCCCATTCTTTCACCCCGCTTCTAAAATCCCCATTTTCTACTTCCTCGTCCCTTAGAAAGTGTCCAAAACCTAGTCAAACCCCAATTACCTATCATAGTTTTTCCCAAATCCAAATTTTCCTTTACTAAAAAAGTTTCTATTTATTTTTCTACCCATTCCAAAAAAAAAAAACATCCTGGTTATGGTTGTCACCCGTGCAGGAACAAAAAACATGGAGGAGGAACTTGCAACCATCAAGACCAAACTCCAAGATCTGGATAAAAAAATTCTCAGGCTCAATCTTTAGCATTCAGCCATAAACAATAGACGGCAACCAAAGTCTTCTGCAGATATAGGGTTTTCTTCTTCCGGTAATTTTTGTGGACCAAAGCTTGATTTTTCTCGCTTCAATGGTGATGATCCGACTAGATGGATATACCGAGTAGAACAATATTTCAGTCTGCATTATACTTTTGATGTCAACAATGTCCCACTTGCCTCCTTTCATTTGGAACATGAAGCCCTTCAATGGTTCTATTGGTACATCAAAGCTCATGAAGAGCCAAAATGGATAGATTTTTGCAAACTCATTTTGCAACGATTTGACCCTAGTGCTTTTGATGACTTCACAGGAGCACTCACAAAACTATGCCAAATAGGCACTGTGAGAGAATATCAGACAAAATTTGAAAAACTGGCCAATCACACAGAGGGATTGTCTGATGAATTCTTCAGGAGTTGTTTTGTTAGTGGTTTGAAGGATGCAATTGGCTCTGAGGTTAAAATGTTCGGTCCAAGCACAATGATGGAAGCCTTAGGGTTGGCTAAGTTGGTGGAGGACAAGATCACAGCTCAACAATGCTCCAAATCTAATTTTGTTCCATTCAGAAATATGGATCCCCAAAGCCCTCAAATAATGCTAGCTCCTAGAACAACTCCTGTCAAGCATTTGACTAAGGCAAAGATGTGGGCACGTAGAGAAAAAGGGCTTTGTTATAATTGTGATGACAAATTCACTCAGGGACATAGATGTGTTGAGAAAAAGTTCTATCTCTTGGATGTGGATTCTCCGCCTGAAACTGAAGTTTATGCAGATGCTTAGGATACAGTAGTTGATCAGGTTGAAACTTAGCAGTCGCTTGTTGACCCTACTTCTCAGGAAGCCAACCCAGAGATCTCTCTCCATGCCATAGCAGGAGTCACCACCCCACAAACCATGTGGGTCAAGGGTTACTTCAAGAAGCTCCCTCTTACAATACTCATTGATTCTGGTAGTACTCATACCTTCATTGACCCTCAAATAGCCAAACAGGCTGATTGTTTTGTTCATCCTTGCTCAAACTTTGAAGTCATGATTGCCAATGGGGGCACATTACCTTGCAAAGGGAAGTGTCGTAATGTGTGTATCTCTATTGGAGATTATAACCTGCACTTCGACATGTTTGCGTTTCCCTTAGGTAGATGTGATGTGGTTTTGGATGCCCAATGGTTACACACATGTGGACCCATCTTATAGGATTTTTCTAAACTTTGGATTCAGTTTTTAGATAATGGGCACAAACACACATTGAAGGGCTTCCAACCAGGGTCTCTCAGCATCATAAGTTCACATCGCCTGGAAAAGCTTCTTAAGAAGGATTCACATGGTGTCATCGCTCAGCTTCACTCCATTTAGATGCAACCATCCATGGTCTCCACTACTCCTTCAGCTCTACAATGAATGATGGTTATTTTGCATGCAGTACAGAAGTGGCGGCCATACCTATTAGGGAATCTTTTTTGCATCAGGGTGGCTCACTAGAGCCTAAAATATTTCCTGGAACAATGGGTCTCCTCCCCAGCACAGCAGAAATGGATCATCAAACTCATGGGTTATGACTATGAGATCACTTACAAGAATGGTAAGGACAATATTGTGGCAGATTCTCTTTCTCGCACATGTGTTGACCAAGTGTCTCTTTCAACTATTTCTATGTCTATTCAAAATTGGTTGGAATTTGTCCCACAGGCTGTCTTCTATGAACTATATGTTTCTCCATCGGTAGGGCACTCTGGGTTCCTCAAAAGTTATGAGTAGGCATGGTGTGACTTCTTTTGGAAGGGAATGAACAAGGCAATTCAATAGATTGTGGCTGCATGTGATACCTCAGAACAATAGAATTAGTGGGCAAAGTGGGTCCCTCTCACTGAATGGTGGTACAATACCTCCTACCACACTGCATCTAACATGACTCCATATGAAGCAATCTATGGTCAGGCACTGCTAGTGCTCCTTCCATACTCCCCTAACAGTTCATGAGTTCAGGCAGTCTACATGGTTCTCTGCACCCAGGATCAAATTAGGGATCATAAGCTAGCTCCTTCTTCCCACGTTCATCCAATATTTCATGTCTCTTGTCTAAAGAAATTTCTTCGCGCCAACGATAGAGCACAAACTATTTTACCACAACTAGATAATGAAGGATCCATCCTTTTGGAGCTAGAGGTAATCCTCGATAGGTGCACTTGTTCTCTTCACTCCTAATCCATCACAGAGGTATTAATTTAGTAACATGGAATGTACCCAGAGATTGCTATAGGGGAACCACTCCTTCAGATTCAACAACAATTTCTACATCTTACGCTTTGAGGACAAAGCTTTTCTAAGAGGGAGGGGATGTTAGGAACCCGTGTTTAACCCTTCTCTTTACTTTGTTAGTATATTACATTTGGATGCATATGCTTTGTAAGTCATCCCGTGAATATATTGTATTATCCCACATTCATGGGAAGTAATAGTTGTTTAGATTAGACTTAGTATATAAGTACGTGTTGAGGCCAATGAAGGCATCCACGAATATATTGTATTGAGCTTGCTCAAAGAAGGTTTCCCCCTTGAAGTGGCCTACGATCAATAAATTTCTTCTGTGTTTCTGTTATTTCTATTATTTCGTGCATTTTTCATTATATTGTTGCAGGAGGTTGCTCTCACCTCTCAGCAAGGGGAGGTTCCCTCTAGATAATAAGTTCTTTCTAACAAGCAACTTTTAATACTTAAATAAACTAAAACTATTCTTGGGGTGTTTTCATTGCATCCTATTCTCTTTTTTCAGAATAGATGTTTCTCTTTTCCAAAATGACAACTTCAAAAGAAATGATATTTAATAATTCCTGAACCGAGACAAACCATAGAAACACAAAGTCTTCTATCACTTGGCCTATTTCCCACAAGTAAACTTGATTGAATTCAAATGTAGCTCAAAGTCTCCACTTTCACCCAATATGATATAACTAACTTGAACACAACAGTTTACAACACAAAGTCTTTAAACAATTCTATTCTCACAAATGTAAACACAAACTCCCGCAATGAGAAAATAGCACAAAGTCTATTTAACCAAAACAAAAATACTTCTCTCAATTTTCAATAAACTCCACGATTCCAGCAATGATCCAATATAATATAACACCAATGACATAAGAAGACTAATATCATAAAATAATATGATTCAACTCAAAGTTTGATACTCAAACTACTTGCTTATATTGATATTTACTTGAAAATTTGATAAACATAAAAAGTTCAAAGTCTTGAAATGTTTTCCAATTCGGCAGAGTTTCTTTGCAATAGATAAAAGATAGATATTACAATAGAGGCCCTCTTTATTTATAGGGAGAGGCCTTGAGAAAATTTAGGAGAAATCTAACTACTTTGACTTATTCAAACAAAATAGTCGTATTTGACTTATGACTTCTTTTGTCTCACATGTAATTACATTTGAGAAAAATACATGTGAATATGTCCACAACAAAATTCAAATTACATCTACAAGACTAAAAAATAAACTAAGGCATTGAAAAGGAACTTCAGCTGCCACCATCGTTCTTCTTCAAAAAGTTTTTATACATAGTTTGTACTGCTGCCATTTCATAGACATCGGGCTTCGCTATGTTATCTAAAATGGTATGATCCCTGAGAACTACATCCTTAACCACCTTTATCACTTTCTCGTGTTTCTCAAAATTATCCTTCAGATTTTCAAAGGTTGAGTGATGATCATAAAGGCTATCCATTGAAACCACAGTAGGCACTTCATCTTCAAATTTCTGCTGAACCATCTTCTCGAAAGCATCTATCATCTCCTCTGCTGAGAGAAACTTGTGATCTTCACTTGTCAGAGTGCATGGTAGTTCCTCTAACCTGTGTAGAAGTGAGACATTACTGTCTCCACTATTTTCACGTACTTGGCACAAGTCATCAAGTAAACCTTTTATTACATTGATGCGATGAGTAATAGATTCTTTAGTCTTAAGATAAGATTCTCAGTTTGAAATGATACCCATGGCAATTAGATTCTTTATTTTGATCTTCTTCATCTCAATCCACTCCTCTAAGCTTTCCTCTTGATCTAGTAATTCTTGAGAAAGTAAATCAACAATGTCATCTAGCTCAGCTTTTGCCTTGTCCATTTTTCCTTTTCTTTCCACGGTGGTCTTCAATAGAACTCTTCCTTGTGCCAAAAACCATTCCGCAATGTCACCAACCACTGTTCCTCTAGCCTAAACTTTCTCAACCTTTTGAATCAAAGGGTCTTCTACAGTCACTGCCATGGGTTTCACGATCTTAGATGATTTCACTATTTTCTGAAGAACAACAACAAGTTGTTCTACCTTTGCTTTGTACTTCTATTTTTCTTTCTTTACCTCATCATATTTCACAAGCAATGAGCTTGCAGTGGCTTGAAAATCTGCCTTGATACCTTCATGAGTTATTTTAATTAACTCAACTCTAGAGACAATATAATCACTCATATCAAGGTATCTGTAGTGGCATCATCTGGTGGCTTAGCAATTTCTGCATACCTAACTCCTTTTTCATTAATAAGCCTAGAAATAGTTTTAGGTTTCTTTTTCTGGTCCTTTGGCTTGGCAGACAGTAATTTCTCAATATCAATTTCATCCAGTGAAATTGCTTGCTTTTTCCTCTTTGGAGTGTAGGCAGACAACCATGGAGGAAGTGTTGAGGCACCAACATTCGGAGAAGAATCAATTACCTGTTTAGCTCGATCCATGCTCACACTTGTTATAGTAACAATAGGACTAGTGTTGGTAAAAATTGCACTTGTGTCAACAACTTTCTCTGAACCATCTAGAAAATGCTCCAGAACAGATTGTTCACTAATATCAAATGATGGGGAAGATAAACTTGGAATAGAACCAAAAGAATCAAACATGATCCCAAAACTTGTTCTTATAGAGGGAGGGGTATTATCAGAGGACACAACAAAAATAGGTGAAATAGGAACATTGGAAACTACTGGAAAACTACCAGAAATAGGAGCATGAGGTAAGGGTGTAGAAACTTGTGATTCCAGTGAAAGATCCTTCAAAGGAGATTGTTGTGAATCACTAAGTTGTTCCTATTCTACATTCTCCTCCTCTTGTTCCTTTTCACTTTCCTATCTAGCTTCTCAGGAATTTCTGCTTGCTCAGCATCATCGGGTTCCTCAACATCCTACTGTTCAATCTCAATATCTTCAATCTCCATTTTATCAACATTTGTATCCTCAACACCTAGTTTTGTGATAGTAGAAGTTCCTACAACTTCCTTCTTCTTATCTCCTTATACAAACTTGATTTTTGGTTTATGCGCTTTAGAAGGAGTCCCACTTTTGTTCTTTATTCGGTTCTCTACGTTTTTCCTTGTTTGCTCTTGAACCTCAGTTTCTAATCCAGTAAGAAATTCCTTCAGACTAATTCCTTTGCTTCCTAACCACACATTTGTATTTGCTAGAATTGGCTGAAATCTTTTCCTGATTGAAGTTTCCTCTTTGATAGACCATTTGACTTCTGGTAAAGGCAAAGCTTCAATGTTCTCAACATTATACTTTGGATCCAAAACATCCCCTTCATCTTCCATTCCTTCTAGAATATCTGCAAGACCCAATTCTTCAGTCTCACTTAAGTGAAGTCTGCAATAATCTAACTTCCTGATCTCATTCTGTGTTCTGAGATCAGTCCAAATATCTTCAACCATTGGCATATGAAAAACTGATCTCCTCTTGATCTTATCCTGCACTCTTCTATAATTAAAATGATCTATTTTCTTGAAAGTGTTCATAGTGACCAGTTGCATCTCTGATTCAACTGCTTTAGCCTTGGTAGCTGATTGAATTAAGTACCTCCCAATTTCTAGAGGAAACTTAATTCCTAACTTTTTCAGCTCCATCTGCTTATTGTGCACAACAATCAACTGTCTACACAATTCCATTAGAATAATTCTATCACTGGGATATTGTGGAAGCATATACAGATATCCAAGATAGTATCCCACTCTGAGGTAAGTGAAAGTTGGAAACTAAAAGAATAAACAACCAAAAGAGTTGACCACCTCCCAGGCCTCATCTGATACTCTTTTCTGCTCAAGTTCATTATTCCACAAACACATGAATAATGAAAAGAAGGCATCATTAACTCTATGGAAATGATGAATTGATCCCTTTAGAGTAATTTGTGGATAATGCTCATAGACTGGAACCAATCTCCGATCACCAACTTGAGTTAGACCAGGAAAACTCCTCATACTTGCAGCAACATACACAAGATATGAAGTCATATAAAACTTGAAAGTTGTATTAACTTTTACCAATTGATCATGTAGAGCATTGCTGATCTGTTCACCCCAAAAGATTTTCTGTTGACCCCTGAGAATCACCTTAATGTATGTATACATCCATTCATGAAACTTAGATGAAGAAGGGAGACCTCTGATCTGAATCAGCAGTGTAATCAAATCACATATCTCCTCAAAAAAATCACTTCTCAGGAGGTCTTTTGGCCACCTAGACAAATTACTCGGGGGAGTCTTCAAGCACTTACTGTTGATATGTTTCTTTACAGTTTCCACATCTTTATCAAACTCTTTCTGTCCTTTAGAAAAATCTATTTCTCCAACATTCTCAATACGAAGACACATAAAGATTTTATCTAGAAACTCTGCACCTAACCTCATGATCATATTTCCTTGAGAATTAGACACAGTCCTAGTGTCCCTATTATAGTGACTGGCTACCTGAAGAACAAATTCAGGATTGTGGGCAGTGCCAGGAAAAGAGGCAACCAAGTAAATGTTGATGTTGATAATCTTCTGCATATACCGAAGATGATTTGACTGCTTAGTTCTATCCACAAATTCAGCCATGTCCACATGACCAATCTCTATATCTCTTATCTTGTCCACATTGGACTACAATGAAGTCACAAGGAAAACCCCTTGGTATTTATTCTTCATGAATTTAGCTTTTGATGGGGACGGCTCTAACATCAGCTTTGTGAAGAAAACTAGAAACAGTGTCCACCATAGATATTTGATGAAACTGCAAAAATCCATGATCTCACAGTTAGGGGAAAAATGGGCAAATTGGGGTTACTGTGAATTGATGATCATGGACATGGGAACATGCATTGAAAGGCTTGAGAGCATGCCAGTCGAGGAAATAGGCAAAAGTAGGCCAAAGGTATTAAGAGGCAAAATTTCCCAGTGTTAGGAAAAATTTAGGGTGACATGCATGGGCAGTCATTTTGGCCGCTCCTGCATGTGGTAAAAATGTTTATCATGCACAGTTGGTTAGGATGACCACCACTACATGAGGGAGAAACTGAGTTTGATGTAGGGACGGTCAATTTGATCGCCCTTACATGAGGGTAAAAATGCAATTTATACTAAGTGCATGCACAAGAAGCGAAAATGCCCGCCAGTGCATATTGGGGGAACTATGTTTAGATGTATAGTTGATCGAAATAACCACTCATACACCTCATTATCAAAACCTTAAACATATGTAGGAATGACAATTTTTAACACTAGAGAATGTAAATAATCATTAAAGATTTCATGTAGGGGTGGTGGTTTTGACCACCCCTGCATATGGGAAAGTTCGAAAGCAAAGTGTATGTGTTGGTGGTGCTTTTCACCAACATCACATATGACAAGCTCATAGGAGACAGGACATCATCGGTGGAAGATACCGATGACAAACAGGTTAAAAATGAGTTCTAAACCTAAGTTTACAAAAAACAATAAAATATGTTTACAGAGAAGCTAGGTTTACGAATCTTGAAGAAAATTTTAATAAAACAAATATAAACAAAAACCCAAAACTATGAGGATCTAGGGTTTAGAAATAGTTTACAAAGAAAAGAACAAATGGAAAAATAATTCCTATGAGATTTTAAACGCAACAATAACATTGACAAAATACAAACATACATTTCATTTCATAAGAAAACCCTAAAAGAAGACAAAAACAAACAAAAAAATAAGGGCTTACCTGTTATAGTTGTCTGAAACCCTAGACGTGCCTGCAAAGGCCAAAATCTACTCAAATTCACTTGTTCCAATATTCCACATGATTAAATCAGCATCTAAGAATTGATATTCGGTCTAGAGAGACTTGAGAACGAGAGAGAAACAAAATAAAACAAATTACAATTTAAAAAGGTTTAAAACAATGTATTAATGATGACACGAGTGCCATTAATGACACTCAAGTTTGTGAAATCTGCAAAGATTTGTCTGTGGCAGAAGAGACTGATTCTACATGTCATTGAACCACATGCAAAAATTGCGATAACGACCGCTATTACACATCCTTTAAACTTGGACAAGGAAAATGCATGGGCGGCGATTTTCACCGCCCATGCATGTTAATCAAAATGAAAAAAAAACATGTATTAACGGCAAATTTTGCCAACATTGCACATTAAAACACAAATATATGTAAGAACAACAAATTTGACTGACTCTATACATAAAAACTCAATTTTTCTAACACCCAAAAACAGTCAAAATTGATATTTCGACAGGCTCATAACCTAAATGATTTCATGAATCTTGAGGAATCAACTTAGGGGAATGTCATGAACCGTTCTAAGATGTTAGATGACTTCGCACAAGGCCAAGAGGACTTGTCTCAATTTGCAAACTTAGAGTGCAGGCTACAAAAGGAACAATTTCATAGGGTTGTCTACAAAATGAGCACAACTAATTTTGAGAACAACAACTGGCTCTAACTGGGGAACTTCCTTCGATCGTTCTTTGAAATGATCAAAAGGAGAAGAATCCAATCTCTAAGTGCCTTCATCCATGCCCTTGGGCCATAGAGTCAAGCTACCAAAACAAAAAGACACAAAAAGACAAACAAAAATGAAAAATAAAATAACACAAAACTATACAAATGTACAAACGAACTTATCTGATACTTCAAGGATTGAAATGTTTCAAATGTTGTCCACTATGGGACAACAGGAATAGTGTCCCATCAAGATACTCCAACAAGAAACTATTCTCACCACAAAATTGGTGAATGACAAATGGGCCTCTCCATAGGGAATCAAACTTCCCATCCATTCCTTTTGGCTCTCTCCTCTTGTCCCATAACAAGACTTGATCCCGAATTTGAAATTCTCTAGCCTTCGCCTTCTTGTCAAAAATTTTCTTGACCTGACTTTGATGCTCAGCAATACGGTCTACTACCATAACCCATTGCTCTTCAAGTTCAGTGAGGTACATTATTCTTTTGTCAATAGAACTTTCAAAAATTCTATCTTCCATTGCTTTTTCTAACTTCAAAGTAGGCAATTCCAAAGTAATAGGTATTTCTACATCCAGACCATATAGAAGCTGAAATGGAGACATACCTATTTCTCTCTTGGGGGTAATTATGTCTTCCCATAAAGCATCAAACAAAGCTTTATGCCAAGTCCTCTGATTATCCTCCACCAGTTTCCTGATAATTGTAACCAGATTCTTGTTACTAGATTATGCCTGATCATTTTCTTGCAGATAGTAGTCTGATGAATGAGAAAGAATGATCCCATATCCAAAGCAAAAACTAGTGATCTCATTTGAAGAAAAATAGGTAGCATTATCTGCTAAAATTTTGTTTGGAACTCCAAATCTTGATATGATATTCTCCTTGAGAAAATTGCATACTACCTCAAAAGTAGCATGCTTGACTGGGATTGCCTCCACCCACTTGGTGAAGTAATCTATTGTAGTGAGAATAAAATTGTGTCCCACACTCGACGGTGGGTTCACAACACCAATGAAGGCAATGCCCCATTGTTGAAAAGTTTCTTCAATCACAACTGGTTTTAGTGGTAGTGCAACTAACTTAGGCTTCCCAACAAATTGCTGGCAGAGTTCACATCTATGTACCCAGTTGTATGCATCTTGAAATAGTGTAGGCCAATAGTATCTAGTCGGCAAAATTTTATGAGCCATTACAGGTGCAGAAAAATGTCCACATGCCAAATTGTGAAAAGACTCTAAAAGTTTACTTTGTTGTGCTTTATCCACATAACGGAGAAAAACTCCATCAAGGCTTCTTTTATACAAACCATTATCCCATGAAACATAATTTGTAGCCTTTAGCTTGATAGTTCGCTTCTCTTTATAAGATAAATGGGGACACTCACCATAGGTAAGAAAATGAGCAATATTGGAATACCACTCATCTGTTGTAGTTACGAAGAGAACAATTGGCACATCCTCAACCTCTACCTCTTCATCCCATGTTTCTTTTGGGACATTGTCAGCAATCAATTGACACAAACCTCTACCATGCACAAGCTTGGTGGGTTTGATATCAAGATCAAACTCTTGAATTTTGGCAATCCAGTTGCCCCTTTTAGTCCCAAATTCTTGTTGTGTCAGGATAGATTTCACTGTTGTATCCGGCACCAAAACAACAATATGTGAATTCAAAATGTAAAACCGAAAATGCTTCACCACATTTACCATGACATAAGCATGTTTCTCCATAGTTGAGTACTTAAGTTCATGAGCCTTTAGGGGACAACTCATAAATGAAATGGGAGATTCCACACCCTCTTCATTTTGCTAAACAAGAATGGCTAAAAGTGTATGCTCGGAAGCATAACTGTACATTATGAAATCTTTAGTATAGTTAGGACAAACTAGAACCAGAGCATGAGCTATGGCCCTTTTAATATCCTCAAATGTTGCCTTACCTTCTACACTCCAACAGAAAGTGGTCTTACCCTTCATCCTATTGACAATATGACGGGTTTTCTCTACGAATTCCAGAATGAACCTCCACAGAAAATTCACCTTCCTAAAGAAAGAATGAACTGCGGTCTTACTAGTAGGCAAAGTAAGATTTTGGATAGATTTGACCCTTTCTGAGTCAATTTTAGTGCCTTCTCTAGAAACAATGTGACTAAGAAGCTTACCCTCTGTAACCCCAAAAATTGATTTCTTAGGATTAAGAGAAATATCATTTTGACGACACTGTTCCAGAACCCGTCGCAAATGGTAGGCATGATCTTGACATTGTTTAGAGAAAACAGTCAAGTCATCAAGATACTTCACAATGAATTTCCTCATCTCATCTCTAAAAGTGAGGTCCATTGCTCTTTGGAAAGTAGCGCCAGCATTAATCAAACCAAACGGCATCCTGTGGTATGCAAATGTGATTCAAGGTGTTGTGAAGGTAGTCTTGTATTGATCTGCTTTGCTGACTTCTACTTGATTATAGCCTGAGAAACCACCGTCTAACATAGACAGCATCTCCAAACTAGTTATAGTTTGTAACACTTGGTCCATAATAGGCAGAGGGTAGTTATCTTTTAAAGAAGATTGGTTTAGATTTTTGAAATCAACACAAATATGGATTTCTCTGTTCTTCTTTCTCACAGGAACAATATTCACAATCTAAGTGGAATGATGGATGGGAAAGATTATTCTAGCATTCAACATTTTCTAGATTTTAGAAAGAATAGTACCTGATATCTTAGGATTATACTGCCTCTACTTTTGCTTGTGAGGCAACGATCCAACCTTGAGAGGGATTTCATGTTGGATCTCCTTAGGTCTGAAAGACTTCAGATCATCATATGAATATGCCAACACATCAATGTAATGGTGAAGAAGTGTAATGAACTTGAATTTCTCATCAACAGTGCAACATTTCCCGATGTTAACCATCTTGGGATCTATTTCAGAACTCAAATTTACTTGCTCAAATTCCATGGATGAACTTGATCAAGTTGTTGATGCTGTTTGATATATCTATCATGCTTGTCAAATAACTTTTCTAGAGAAATCAAACCTTTTGGAATCTTATTCCGGTTTAGCTGAAGAATCTCCTCACCAGTTTGTGAATCTATTTCAAAAACATATTCATGTGGTGGAGAATCACTACATTTAAAATAGAGCTCATCAAATTTATTTGTCTTCTCTAAGAATGTATGATCTGATTGTCACCATTGAAGACTTGCCAATGGTTAGCATTATCTGGCACGCTGGGTCAAAAAACCAACTCAATTGTGTACTTGTTGCCTTTGAAGTCCTTATGGGGGACCATAAGGGTGGCAGAGATAGCTAATGAATCAGCATGATCATTAAACTCTCTCAGTACTACAGAGATGTCGAAAGCATCAAGTCCTTCAATGCAATCCCAGACACGATTGCGATAATGTCTCAGCCTTTTATTCTTGGTCTAATAAAGATTTCTCACTTGACAAACAACAACCTCAGCATCACCTTGTGCGTGAAGATTTTTAATACCTTTAACACAAGCAACCTCCATTCCGAGTAACAATGACTTGTATTCAGCGATGTTATTAGTATTGTCGAACTACAGCTTATAGGAGAAAGGAAGGATATCACCTTGTGGAGATATCAAAACTACCCTAGCTCTAGATCTGGTGGAAGAACAACTGCCATCAAATTCTAAAATCTAAACATCATTTGAATTTCCCACTTTGATGTTTTTGCAACCAGTAGATACTTCTTCATCAGAAAGAGAAGAATCCAGCATCACTATGCTCTCATTTGAACTTTCATATGAATTATCTTCTAATTCTCCATCTGAAATATTTAAACTCTCGTCTAATGAACTAGAAGTATCTTCAATAGATAAGAAATAATTAGCCATTCCTAAAGACTCAAACAAAATTTGGGCTTTTGGATTTTTAGTTTGGGTAACAATATATTTTGCCTCCTTCTCAGGAAGCAACTTTTGCATGACACCTTTAATAGGTATCCCTGCCTCAGATAAATCCATGTTTAGTTCTCCACCCACATATTTACAAAAATTACACCCAAGAAAAATGCCATAAGAAGCTGGAACATCAGCAACTAGGATGGTCATCTTGATCCTCTTATCTGGAAAGGCTGCAAATGCAAATTGGGCATCCTTGATTTGGCCTAACAAAGGCACTTTCTTATTTTCCATTGAGAAACATCTCCCAAAGGTCTTTGTCAAAGTGAGACCAAGAGCTTCTGCCACCTTGGTGGGCATGACATTGCCAGAAGCCCCAGATTCTATTATACAATTGCTTAACTTGTGGCCATTGACCAATAGAGAAACATAGAAGGGTTCTATCTTACCTGGAGCAACAAGGGGAGTAGTGACTAGGTTATTTTGGGTGGACTGGTTCTTTGAGGAGTCATGGGCAATTTTAGGAGAATCTTGCCCTGTAGGGACAGTTTTATTTTTAACATACTTAGCTAACCTAGCAAACTGTTTAGGATTAGCTTGTAGATACTCTACCTCAGACATCTGGATTTTGGTTTTCCTAGCATGATCTATTATGTCAAAGAGCTAAAATGAACTAGACATAGAGGAAGGAAATCCATCATTTTGGGTTTTGGTTGGGGTAGTACTGATCTGAGGAACAAAAGTAGAAGAAACAGGATTGTTAGATGAACTTACTTGTTTATTGACAGCTGGGTCCTTTGACTAAAAAGGAAATGGTGTTCCTCGTTTGGCAATTGAGATCACAGGTTGAGGCTCTTCTCTTGACTTCCCTTTATCAGCTTGCTGATTTGATTGGTTTTGGGACCTGGTAAAAATAGCATATGCTCCATCATATACTTCTCCTTCTCTTTCAGCTTCATCTTGGTAATTCAGATAACCAATAGTAGAGTCACCAACTAATCCTTCTTCTCCTTCTGTAAAAAGATTAGCATTATTCTCCTAATCCAAATCAGGCTAGAAAGAATTGTCATTTTCTACTTCATAGTAGCCAACTGCTGAGTTGACCAGCACTGCTTCAATGGCAAGCTTCCCCCGTGTTCGTGGAAGACGATTTTGTTGCCCTTGATTTTTGGCAGCATTGCCTTGATATGAATTGTTAGGAAATTTCCTCCTTGGTATATCCCTATAAGAAGGAGTGGACATACCTTGGGACATTTGCTTTTTAAAGCTAGCAAATCATTTGCTAACTTTTGCACCATAGGACCTGTGGTGCTTGTGGAAGAATTATTAGTAGAGGGCTGAGCTCTATTTATGTTTGAATCTCTTCTTATCTTACCTGCAAGGATACGATCATCTTCAACCTCTATAGCCAAACTTTGAGTTGCAGGAAGATCAGCGAGACTAGCCCACCTTAATAGAAAACCTACCTCAGGAAGCTGAGTGTTGATGAAGAAACATTTCAGATTCTCCACCGTTAGTTGAGCGGTTGCTAGAATCCTATTTGTCAATTTATTGAACTTGGCGGTGAAATCTCGCATAGGTTCATGTGCTTCTTTCTTCATCTATGTTAGCTAAGCTAACAAAGCATGTGCATCTTCCACAGGCTTAAACCTAGCTTCAAACTTAGTTTTGAGAGTATTCTAGTTGGTTATGGTTTGAGCTTGGAGGTGGTAGAACCAATCTGCAGTAGCACCTTGCAATGTTTCTACAAAAAGTCGCACGGCTACATCTTCTTGTTCCACCCCTAGCACACCACAAGCTATGCAAAAAGAGTTGCAATGTGTTCATCAGGATGGACTTTCCCATCAACATAGAATTTAGGGAAATTCTTCCTTGAACTACGAGGTAGTTCATGCAGTGGTGGCGTTAAATTCAAAGGACCAAAAGTATTACCCCATGAGACTTGAGCTGCCATTATGCGTTGATTGAAAGGTGGAAATAACAAAACTTTGAGGAATTCAAACAGATAAAACTCTGTTAGTATTGGAGCTGGAAGCTTCACCTGGTATCGGAGACCTGGAGTTGGTAGGAGGAAAACTCCTTGTTCGCTAAAGCCGAGGTTGTGGAGGCAAAAGACCAAAGTTATTTTGCTGCATCAATTCAAACACAGGATCAATAATTCCTTGAGCTCTCTTGCTTCTTGTATACCATGAATCTACCAGAATGCAATGTACTCAACAAAGATTTGGAAACAACTTAAAACAATGGAAGAGGATGAAATGCTTCAACTCAAAGCGTGAGGCTGCAAGTTGCATGTTCTTCCCTAGTAGAGTCGCCAAAAAACTATTGGGTGAATATTTTGTTGTTTAGCTAACCAACGACAAAATGGTTATATCACCACAGCTATAATAAGATTGAGTCTCTCCTCTCAGCAAGGGGAGGTTCCCTCTAGATAATGAGCTATTTCTAACAAGCAACTTTTAATACTTAAATAAACTAAAACTATTCTTGGGGTGTTTTCATTGCATCCTATTCTCTTTTTTTAGAATAGATGTTTCTCTTTTCCAAAATGACAACTTCAAAAGAAATGATATTTAATAATTCCTGAACCAAGACAAACCATAGAAAAACAAAGTCTTCTATCGCTTGGCCTATTTCCCACAAGTATACTGTTGTGTTCAAGTTAGTTATATCATATTGGGTGAAAGTGGAGACTTTGAGCTACATTTGAATTCAATCAAGTTTAATTGTGGGAAATAGGCCAAGCGATAAAAGACTTTGTGTTTCTATGGTTTGTCTTGGTTCAGGAATTATTAAATATCATTTCTTTTGAAGTTGTCATTTTGGAAAAGAGAAACATCTATTCTAAAAAAAGAGAATAGGATGCAATGAAAACACCCCAAGAATAGTTTTAGTTTATTTAAGTATTAAAAGTTGCTTGTTAGAAAAGATCATTATCTAGAGGGAATGTCCCCTTGCAGAGAGGAGAGACTCAGTCTCCTTATAGCTGTGGTGATATAACCATTTTGTCGTTGGTTAGCTAAACGACAAAATATTCACCCACTAGAGTCTTACACAAAACCTACCTTAAATTCCATCAGGCCCTCCTTCTAGCACCAAATTACTGTTGATGAGAGTTTTTACACACTCACAACATAGTTAAAATTCACAGAAGAACTTTAGTTATCTTGAAAGATTTGCAAAATTAACTAATAATTCTCAATCTCAAGTTTCAGGATGGTCAGTTCTTGACTGCATGGGATAAAATAGTAGTTCGTTGTGATGCTATTATATTCATGGGGTCTTACTCAATATAAGGATTTTTCACTGGCAATTGTCACTCATTCTATGCAAATATCTCAAAATATCTCTCAAATCAATGATCCTTTGCAACTATTTATAACTTTCAAGTCAAACTTTATATGACTTTTATAGAAAAATAGACTTGACCTCACATACTTAATGAAAATCATTAAATATCATGAGTACTTCCATGTATTTAATAGGATCTTCCATAATTTCCCTTAGATAACTATGTTTCAGCTAATTATTTATCAGTTGTTGGAGAAAAGTTAGAAAGAGTAAGGTTAGAAAACTAGATTTTATCCACATACAGTTCTCTATTACTCATGCATATAAATTTGTTTATCTTGATCAATTCAAAAGAAAATAAATCCTCATACATAAATCTTGAGCAGTTTCATGAATTGACATATGGAATTGCAATCTTCAAGGGAAAATACATTAGAAAATACCTAAATCAATTAACACTCTAAAGATAGATGTATAAAATTGATGTTTGTATTTATTAACATAGAACAACCATTTCAAATTTACAATGTTTTATGACTTCAATCCTTTGAATTACCAACAATAAACACTTATAGACACTTTCATAGATGCAGCAAAGAGACCAGACACTTCTAAATACTCTTAACTACAGACAACAGGCGAATTCCTAATGTTAATTTTGCTCAAGGCACTGTTCTTCAATCACCTCTCTTGCATACTCTATTCACTTTTGAAGCCTCTGTGTACGTTACAAATAAAAGGACTCAATATATAGACTCTAACCTCTCCAATACGGTTACAAATTCTTGGTCAATCAATGGTCCACACTTCAAATGTAGCATCAACGACAGAAAAGAAAATCCCGCCAAAATTCCTGAGAATCATATTCTGACCTAACTGCAAAGATGTCCTCACGATTCCATTGCTAACATGTTCCTCTGTATCCTTTGTAAATTTCACCTTTCTTTGTAATCCTTTATGGCCTTCATCCTCTCATATCATCTAGATACACCTTAGTTTTGTCATTGCATTTCATTTTTTGCCTTTATGATGCCATCGCCCTGCATGCGCCATCATTTTATCAAATGCCCTGAACTATTTTGATTATGCCACTGTATAACCACCTTCCTCTATAACACCATCGCTCATATCCTCTTTTATATGCATTGCACCATCTCACACATTACCTCGCTCCCCCTTGTTGCTTTTGTAATGCTATCTCATTGCAGTCACCCTTGATATATCTAATACATACACCATGGAATTCAGTCAATTTATAAAATGGATTAGAATTCTCATTGATTTCACCATTTTATACTCCTCCTATATAACATTCCCCATATAATGAATTTACCACATACAAAATGAAATTAAAAGCAAATGAAATGTATTCTATATACTTTCAATTCCAACATCCACATCATCCATTCCGTATGTCGTTTCATATATATCCAATAACATCAATACATAAACAGAACAAACAAATAATGAAATGCATTTAGCTCCCTTTTCAATTCCATCGTTGTATATCAGCTCCTACATAAATCCATGTAACACGACAACTATAAAAATGAGATCCATCAATTTATGAAATGAATTTAAAATGGTGCTTACATCCACTGTTGTATATCTATTTGAACACCACTTTTACTTTTGCATATTGAATACCATTTGATGACATACAAAAATGGAAATGAAGCGTATAAATTGTATTTAAATTGTACTCAGATCCTCAGTTATATATGCAAACTACATTGTATTACCCTTTCACATATACCAAGCCTTGTATATCGATCATCACATACAGAATGGAAACAAGAAATTATAAAATGCATTTAAACCCTCACCTGAATTCTACTGTTATACATCTTATCTGTATCTCACCTTATTTATGTATTTCAAACTCAAACACAATATATATACAGCCTCGGACGTCATGGTTTATAAATTGAATTTGAAACTATATGGCTTCGCTTTTGTATATCCTTGCACATTATGCAATGTATATCGCATACAACATACAAAAATCTGGACGTCCCACGCCCATGAATTGAATTGAAGGTGCCCTCAATTCTAGATTTGTAAGTATTTCATGTTTATCACTTTGCATATGTTTATGAATGAAATTAGAATTACCCCCTTTTAGCTACGGCTAGGCACATTCTACCCTTGCGTGCACATAAATATTAGTCATACATATTCGGACGTCATTGATTATAAATCCACCTGAAACTATTTTTGGTTCCGAATTTGCATCTAAACTAAACATATATACCACCTTTTATATTGGATACCCATTAACACACATACAGATCTAGAAACAAGACTCGTGCACTAAATTAAATTATTTTGAATTATGGTTCTGTATAATATAAACCATAATGCAATTTTCTCTCAGGTTCTCCAATGTACCCAACCACATATCATATACAGATCTGCCATACAAAACTGGACTTCAGTTAATTTATGAATAGAATTGAAATCACTTACGAGTCTGGGTTTGTATGTAGACATTGTACTTGTTTTTGCATATCCCCTTTTTGTATATTACGTTGCATATGGCATTGTATCTCACTTTGTATATTAGATTGTATATCATTTTGTACATCACATACAACTGAATTAAATATGCCCTTATGTCTATACATATACACTCAAAATTAGCATATTTAATTCAAATGTTCATGCATGCTTGAAATATACACACCCAATCAAATCGTGGAGCTCAAATGTTATGCACCCTAACACAAAGCGTTTTGTTTGACATATATATGCATAAATTTATAATGTGACCTAACAAACACTTTACCAAAACATTGCATCCGACATACAAATAAAATTTGTATATGAAATACAACTTGGTTACATGACTGAATTTTCACAAGAAAATTCACAACTTTCAAAATATACAAAATTTTTGAATGACACAAAAGGCAACCATAGTTCACTTTCACACAGAATTCCTATACCTCTTCAGTTTTATCATACCTTATGTTCATGTTGAATTTCAAGCATCAAGGATCTTTTGCCTATACTACCCCACATACAAAAACACGCCAAAAAAGCAAAAGCAAACAGGGGGTCCTCATTTTGCCTCCAAGTAAAAATGGGGCATGTTGTGAACATCACAACACATAGTTGTTTCCTCATCAGACATATACACTATGATTTTGGCAGTGATCTTAACTCTTTCCATGTTTTCCCTTCTCACTCACTTGATTCGAGTTAAGGCAGTCGCCAGAGTTTCAGTATCACTTAACCAAATGTCACTCTCATCATTGGTTCCCTCAAATGTTTTGATAATGGCCTCACATTCTCTTTTTGCTTTAAGAAAATGCTGACTCCTATTAATAGACTTTCTTACTGTCTTCTTAAGACATACCATCCTAGCACATAAATTTTCAAACATTAGCTAACCACATAATGTTGACTACAGGCACGCATAGTGGTCTCATAAGCCCTAGTGCTGAACTTGGTAGCTCTGATACCATATGTAACATCCATGTTATAAAAACATAGTAAAATCAAAAAATTTACCATAAAGTAATTTAACAAGGTAAAAATGAGAGAGAAATTTTTTCTTTTATTCAACATATAATCAAGTAACTACAATTATAAGATTTCTCATTACAAAGTATAATAAACCATATTGTCTTTCTCAATTACACTGTTTACAAAAGTAAATCAATTACTTATACAAATTTTGAAATAAATACTACTTCTAAATATCTGACATCTTTATCACAAGTCCTGACATGTTTCCTGCTTGGAGAGAGAGTATCTTTCCAGTGATTTACCTCCATCCACAGACCGATGGTCTCCCACACATCTTCCACATAGGAAGTGGCCCTACCCTTCATGAGGGACATAGACCTTAGGTGACCAGTGGTAATTTGCCTTTCCCGAGTACATAGTGTTGTATCCTACACATATCTTTCAACCATACAACCATAGATACCCTCTAGTTAAGTATGATTTCCGATAGATAGTGCAAACCAGATACAGTGAACCGATAATGCATGTAGAAAACAAATGCATTACTTTGGCCAAAGTTTTAATATCAATATCGTTCATAAAGAATGTAGTCATTGTGTTCACCCACCCCTACTCGACTTGGATAATGTCATATTCTTGCAGTTTATTCACACCAACCTTATTTAGATAAATAGTTTAATCATCATGTCATGATAATAGTATACTTGACTTAATTAAGTCTATAAGTCATAACTATTCAGTTGGTTCATAATCGACTCTTGGGTTTACCTATTAACCCTTGGATAATATGATATCACAATATAAACATGTCTCATCTCTAGAAGACCTAGGTTCAAAATCGACCTTTGGTTTAACTCAATCATGGTTTAAGAATACTTTAATTCTTGCAAAGATGATAACTCCTACTCAAAGGAATATGAATACTTTTCAATTCAGTTATATGTGATGCCATTAACCTTCACTTCTTATATACTCAAATATGATTCTAAACCAGGTTATAAACATAGTCTATTTTGACATAATGGTTTACTATAAAGCTATACTCAACAAGATTACTAGTATAGATAATATAGAAGCTCCTACTACATTTATCCATTTTCCAAACTATCCTTAGTTATTCTATCACTCAATTGGTTTACCATAGTTCTCATAGATCACCAAGAATCAAATTCTTTTGATAAGAGAGTCATTTCTTAACAAATGTATTTAACCAAGAATGGTTTTGAATTGAAATATCTCCACTTAGTACTTTATTCCATACCACTCGCAGCTTGGTAAGTTTTCCCTATCATCTGCTAATTCATTGGAATTATATTTCAAGACTAACTTGTATCTATATAGTTGGCTGGTATCGAATGGAAACTTACCCATAAAGGCTACTAGTTAACTATGTTATCCTTCTTTAAATATATGCTAATAGAAAACATTTGGTTCTCTGTACTATATTTTTATGAGTATCACAGTTTTAAACCAAAGCACAAGGTTAGCCTGGTTAAATAATGAAATAGATTTCATTGTCAACACATGCATCGGCCTTACTAGGCTAAATCAACACTCACTGTTTAAACTATAATAAAATAACAGTCACATAATGACTCTTTATCCTTCCATACTCATTCGACTCAGTCAATCAAGTAAATCGATGATATTATAAACAACACAGTCAGCTCATCTCCTTTGGAACAGTTACATCATTAACTTAAAGGATAACCAAACTAAAATGGACGATTGCCCAAGACAAAGAAAACATTCAAATTATCATTGTCTTTTTAAAGAATAATATGCATAGGCATTTACCTGTAGGTGACGGTCTTATACTATAAAGGAAATGTAGATAGAATACTTCTGTATTCATCCTAGACAATCATTCTCAACTTTCAGTAAATCCTTTTTTTCCATGTCCACTGCGAACTGCCTTTCTAATGGCCAACGATTATCTTAAAACCCTATCACAAAAGGTGCCCATCGTCTATCTAAGTCGTGGCTTTTAAGAGCCCAAACCGACTCATAAATGAGTCGTCCAAACTATGCACTTCACCTCTTTTGTAGTTAAAAACACATTCAGAACTAAACGGTTTTGTCTCCTAATCGAATTCAACCACCAACTAGAATAGTGCAATCGACAACATATGTCAATAATACAAACATCATTGAGGAAAAATAGAAAATGTGGTTGGGTTATCCGTCACTCCTCATCTAAGAGGCTGCCAACTCATTTAACTAAATTAGAGCAATCGATTACTCATAAATAGTGGTTCAATCCATCATGCATTAGCAATGAAGGCACTCCATGAAATATACCTACAGTTGCTCAAGCATAAACCTTATTAACTTATCATGAGGTATTATCCTCATTCGACACATAAGTATATTCTTATTTGATTATTTCAAATATAGTTTTCATATCATCATCTCTATTAGATAGTTATGGTTTAATCAATAAAATGATAATATTTAAACAAAGGATTACGGATAATGTGATTGGGTTGAGCTTGTCTCCCCTTCACAATCTGTCGGCAAAAACACGTCATGTTAACTTGACAAAAACGTCTTGACGTTAAGAATTGACAACAAAACCTCAAGTGACTTAATAATAATAAGACAACCATTTTATGACAATGATGTTGTAACTTTTACGTTAAACGTAAATGGTCATGGTTCATACACAAATGATGTTGTTACGTTACTAACGACTATGACGACTTACTACGTTTTGAAAAGATTTGTAAGATTTCGACTACCTGTCGATTGGGTTCAAAAGTAAACTGACAAGAGAAGACTTACCTCTTACGACACATTGGTTCACATTTTCATTTACACACTCATACTCATTTTGGCAAATAAACCACTCGTAACCCGAGGTCTATATCTCTCTCCTTGAAAGATACTGTCTCTCTCTCTTTTCTCTGAGAGTCATCTGAGAACCTGTAATCCTATATCAAACTTGCAACCAAACAAATTTTGATTAGTGCATCATTATTCAAATAATAAATCAAATCTCATTATGCAAATATTTAAATGATGAAAACATATTCATTTCCATAATTTTGTAAATAACATTCAATATAATCCATGCCTTTCCTTGTCATTAATCTAAACATCATAATAGATTTACTTATGTCCCAGTAAAAGTGAAAAGTATAGTAAAACAAAAAATTGAGGATGTAACACCAACAGGTTTCCGTCCTTCAGGCAAAGGCACCAAGTCCCATGTTTTATTCTTTTCCAAAGAAGCCATCTCATCTTCCATGGCCTCCTTCCAGGAACCTGCATCTTTCATGCCCATAGCCTCTGTCACAGTTCTAGGCTCATCAGTGTTAGTAAGCAAGGTAAAAGCACAACTAGAATCAAGTAATGAATAACCAAACCTATCAGGTTGCTTCCTTGTTCATGTAGACCTCCTCAATGGCTGAGGTTGAGGTTTTGCTTCTTCTTCAGAGCTTTCAGAGCTGTCAGAGCTCTCCTCATCATTAGGTCTCACAGGGTCTGCCAGTTCAGTCTTCTCAGGGGTAGAAGGAAACTGAACCACATCCTCTTTCTTTTTTGTTTCTTTTGGTTGTAGAACAATGGAAGAAGGTGTTAGCTCTCTGAAGATAACACTTCTGCTATACAACACTTTTTCAGCCACAGGATCCCAAAGCTTGTATCCTTTCACATCGACTCCATAGCCAATGAAAATACACTTAACAGCCTTGTTCTCCAATTTAGACCATTTCTCCTTAGGCACATGTGCATATGCATCACAACCAAAAACACGAAGATGTCTAACTGAAGGCTTGTTACCATACCAAACCTCTATAGGTGTCTTTCCAACAAGAGCTGATATAGGAGACCTGTTTACTAGGTAGCAAGCAGTGGCTACAGCTTTAGCCCAAAACTTTTGTTCGAGGCTTGCTCCACTAAGCATACTCCTAGCCCTCTCCATCAGTGTCCTATTCATCCTCTCTACAACTCCATTTTTCTACAGGGTATATGGAGTTGTCTTATGTCTGTTAATCCCTTACTCTTTACAGAACTTATCAAACTCTACCGAACAAAACTCACCACCGTTATCAATTCTCAAACACCTAATCCTTTTACTAGTCTGATTCTCAATAAAATATTTAAACTCTTTGAACTGACTAAAGACTTCAGTCTTGCTTCTGAGAAAATAAATCTAGGTCCTACTATAATCATCTATAAAAGATACAAAATATATAGATTTGGAAATTGAAGGAACGTGCTAACAGGACCAAACACGTCATAATGAATAAGGTCCAACACACCAAAAGACTTGTGAGAACTAGAGTAAAACTGAACACAGTTTTTCTTTCCATATATACAATGTTTGCAAAAGTCAAACTTGAGATTAACAATCATTTAACCCCGTAACGAGGTTTTTATTTTTCAGGGTTCTAAGACCCTTCTCACCAATGTGGCCAAATCTCATATGCCATAACATAGTCTTTTCAGCAAGAAGCTTAACTTCCAAAGCATGAGCACCCTTGGGTACACAAGATGCATTACCATCAAAATTTATTACAATAGATTTCTTCACTACTTATTCAGATGGTGGGGATGAAGTGACTGCAGCTATTTTCTTCGAGTCAAAAGAACTATTACACTATGAAGTGCATGCCTCCAGCTGAAACAAAGTACCTCTCCGAGTACCCTTCGCAAGCACCATAGATCCTCTAGTCATCTTGCATCCATCCTTTGAAAAGACAACCTGCACACCTACATCATTCAACATACTTATAGAAATAAGGTTCCGTGCCAAGCCTGGGATGTGCATAACCCCAGTAATCCCCTTCACTCGTCCATCAGGAAATTGGATTGAGATCTTCCACGACCAACAATCTTCAGATGAGAATCATCACCCAGGTACACTCTTCCTCCATCAAACTCTTCATACTTTGTGAACCAGCTTCGATGCGGGGTCATGTGGAATGATGTACTAGAATCTATCAACCACACATCATCAGATGCATGGGTGGCCAGGGCTGCGATGAAGGCATCACCATCATCTTGTGACTTGTCAGAATTTGAATCTGGGGCATTTTTCTTCTTCTTTTTCTTTTCCTCTTTGTATTCCTTTCAGAAATGCCCAGTTTTTCCACAGTTCCAATAGAGAGCCTTGGACTTTCCAGGAGATTTGGATCTCCCACAGGATTTGGATCTACCCTTCTTAGCTTTCTTGTCCTTCTTTTTCCCTTTCTCCTTGGGTCTTCCACAAACCGTAAGAGCCTCTTTGGCTACCTCAGAAAACTTTCTTTACATCTCTTTAGATAACAACGAAGATACCACTTCATCCATTTTGACTGTGGATATGGTGCTCCCAATAGCCATAATAAGATGATCCCACGAGTCTGGCAAAGAACAAAGCAAGGTCATACAATGATCCTCCTCCTCCATCTTCACACCAATGGATGTCAATTGTGCAACTAACATGTTGAAAGCATTCAGGTGATCTACAATAGATCCTCCATCCTCCATCCTTAGAGAATACAACTTCTTTCTCAGAAAAAGATTATTCACCAGGGATTTGGCCTGATAAACATAACCCAGCTTCTTCCAAAGGTCTTTCGTGGTCTTCTCCTCAAGGACATTTAACAAGACAGAATTAGGTAGACTGAGTCTTATGAGACCTTTAGCCTTCTGATCTTTGAGATCCCAATCAGCTTGTGCCATTATGGTTGGTTTTACACTAGATATGGTTTCCCATAGGTTTCAATCAACAAGCATGTCTTCCATCTTAAGTTTCCATAACTTAAAATTTGTGCCATTGAATTTCTCCACCTCTAATCTTTTAGATGTGCCTGCCATCTCCTTCCTGCAACAAGATTACCAAATACTCTGCACAAAACTCTCACTCAACCTAAGATTAGCTCAAAAATCCCCTACCCAACAACTAGGACCAAAGGTGATCAAGCTCTAATATCAACTGAAAGGAAGCTAGGTGTGCGGAAATTGCTTCCTACACTAATCTAATGAGGAGAGATGAGTGCAAATTCTTTTTATCCTTTATGGTTATAGTGTTATTAACCGAGCAACAGAGATATTGTAGCAATACACATACACACAGGATGTAGACAGAAGAGAGAGAGAGAGAGAGAGAGAGAGAGAGAGAGAGAGAGAGAGAGAAGATATACATGGGGAAAACCCTTACAGGTGAAAAACCCCACACTCCAAAACACAGCTCAAATGTATTCTAGTAAACAATCAAGGTTACAATACAGTTTCAGAGCTAGTGCTCTTGCAGGAGTCTTCGACACTTGTATTTGGAGACAATCTAGTAGCATAACAGTACCTGTCAATCACATAATACATCTCCTCTCAAAAGCACCTGTTTATATAGAAGATACAAGGCAAAAATAAGTCCATCTTGAGATGGGTGTCCAACATGGCCTAATGGCCCAAAACCCACACCTAAGGACACTTATCCAACACTGCAGGGTGTTCATGACACTTGTCATATCATCCCATTCGAAAGAAGTCACCTATTCCCAAGTTGGAGAATGACAGATACTCTTACGACTCTTATGACTATCATAGAATCCGTCATAACTGTCATATCTTATAGCTATAAGAGAATTTGTCATACACAGGATAAAAATAGCATATTCTCTTACATGTCATAACCATCCTTGGGGTGCCCAAAGATGCCTTCTTCCAAGATGCCTTGTGACACATGTCTTCACCTATCATAGAATCTTCCATTTACGACTCTTATGCATCATAGATTTGTCATAGGAATATGTCATAACTGTTTCGATCAATATTCCCTTACACACTATCCAAGATGCCAACACATGGAAAAATATTCCTACCACTAAGTGGGATGCCTATCTCCTCATGTGAGGACAAATTTACATGTGGTCACCTTCCACGTAGGATGACACATCACCGTGCCAACTCCCACAAGATGACAATAAGGATTTGCATCCTAATTACAATAATAGGCAATAAATAAACAAATACAATGAAATAATACAAGGAATTACCAAGGTTGAAACACCTTAATTCCCAACAAATATGTGTCCAACCAATAAAATTTGTGCATATATGAAAGTGAAATTAGTAGATTACATGCCCCCCTCAAATTGTATGAACTAGAAATGAGTGCACACACACACACACACAGAGTTAATAATGCCTTGTCAAATTTAAGAGTGGAGTTTATGAACCATGCCTATGGATGTTTGCCATTTTTTTTTGGGTAGACCATGGCAATTTGATAGAAAATCTATACACAATGGTAGAGAAAATACTTATAGGTTGATGAAGGATGAATGAAACATGTACTTATTCCTTTGAAAGAGAAGGGGTGAAAGAATGAATGATATTGCAAGAGTTTTGTTGGTAAATGTAAATAATTTTTAAATACCTTAAGCACAAGAAAGTTTATTTATTGTTATTCCCAAGTGTATGCAAGTATAAAGACTGTAAAGGTAGATGAGTCCATATATCCTAATATTTCTACCGAGAGAGAGAAAGAGGGGGGGGGGGGAGGAGGGCAAATAGGTACATCCAACTAGTGAAATTTATGCTTACTTTGAAAGTGAAATTAGTAGATAACATGCCCCCTCAATTTGTATGCACTACAAGGGAGGGAGATAGAGGGAGGGGAGGGAGGGAGGGAGGGGGGTACTAAGTGGATAATGCATGCTTGATATAAATTTAATTGTGTAATTGACAAATGTGTTGAAAGATGTTGAGAAGATGCCCTACCATTTTTCACCCAATAAGAACAAGGATGAGTATGTAGATCTACAAGAAGGAATTAAACCTTACCCTCCAAGTGGCAAGATCAAGTGAAAGCTAATAGCATATAAAAATAAACCATATGACAAAGCACAAACATGTAAAAGAGACAAAAGTATTAGTTCAATAATTGTAAAGTCAAAAGGTATTTTAAGAAAATATGCTCTCACAGTAGTGTAGCTCAAGAAGTTATAGGTTGTATTTTCATCCCACAATAATGGGTTACACTTTTTGGCCAAACTTGACATTGAAATCAATATTTTGAACTAAATCTTCACGTTCTGACACCTATAGCCACTAAACCATTAGGAATTTGAAGATGATGCGAACTAGTGATTTGTGAGATTTTGTTTGTAGATTCTAAATATATATTTTAAAAAATATTGGAGTTAAATTGTAAATTTTTTTGCATCTCCTTTGATAACTTGTTTTTAATAGTAAACAACATTTTTTTAAAGTGATGTGTATTTCGTAGCACAATTTTTTTCTACAAAGGATAAAATTCTGATTATTTTTCATTTAGATTGGTAACAACAATATATAATGTATGCATTTGGTTTCATAATGTTTTGTTCAATTTATATTTTTAATTAATTTTTGAAGTCAAACCAGTTATAATTTAGATATAGGTGTATTCCGTAAAACATACTTTTTTCTGTATGTATTGAAATTCAATTTTTTTTCTTTGGTTGAAATAAGGACATCAATACCTAGTGCATAGATATTTTTTAGAATTTTTTTTCAGTTATTTACTAATTTTCCATGTGTGTAGAATAGAGAACTTGATATTCGGTGAAAAACATACATTCACAAGAAATAAAAATAAATATAATAATCATATTAAATATTTTTAAAATTATATTTTTTGGGAAGCTTATAATAAGGAATACATACTTACAAAGCATAAATTTTAAATGAATTCATTGTTCCCTCAAAAGATAAATCAAAAGCGGTTTTTTATCAGCATTTTGATAGGTGTAGAGGAGACTCCATTATAGGTATGGTTTAAAAACTAGCAGAGTTCTATCCAAGGGGGTTTGAATCTAAGAGGGTTTGATAAAAATATCTTCAATTAAAATCCTTTAAATGGAACCTTTCAAGGCTTAAATCATTATATTTTCTAAAAATATGTGATTTCAGCAAAAATTAGGATGTCCCAGAGAGTGTAACCCATTATTGTGGATGGTTTTATATGGTGACGGTGAATCATAATCATGAATTTCTTCTTTGCACGAATAAAAGTAGTGTATCAAGATGGCATCTTGGATGTTGTGTCTTGCATTTCTTATCCTTGTTTTGAAGGTATTTCAATAGATGTTTCTTTGTTAAATCACATTGATAATGAGTTAAAGAGGTATCTTCTAGAGCTTTTGTTTCATCTTGATTCTTTTGACAACACTTTATTTATAATTTAATCATACCACCATATATTGTTCCATTGATGCTTACTTGTACATGTAAGCCTTTTCTTTATTTTCATGTTGTTTGATGTTTTCCTATGATGACCTAACTTTCTTAGACTTTTGATGTGCCTTATGACTAGGCTTAGAAGGATCCTCCTTATAATATTGAGGTATTATGAGTTGATTCCCTTTTCCATAAATGTTCTCAATGTCTATCATATTTTTGTCAATGAGATCTTAAATTTAATGCTTTAATGTGATACAATTACCCATGGTATGCCCATGCATTCTATAATAATCAAAAAAATATTGAGCATCAAAGTATTTTAAGATGTATTTGGATTTATCAATTTTCTTAATGGGAGATAAAGTGATGAGTTTATGTTGCAAGAGTTGTTTTAACACTCTGCATGGGTGATCCTCCAATCTAGTGAAGTCTCTAGATGCCTTTGGTTTCTTTTACATAACTTTATCATTAAATGTAATGACAATATTTATATTATGTGTAGTTTCATATGGAATTTAGAATGATAATCATGCTTAGTATGATCCCTAAAAGATGATGCATGAGATGCACTAGGAGAGGTCATTATGATAGTCTAAAGATGATGTATTGCTTGAAAGCATACAAGATCCCGTGAAACTTCCTAATGAAATGAACACTAGAGGTTGGAAAAGTAGAAGCATTAGGAGAATACACTCAAGAGAAATTTTATTAAAGTATCCAATAAACACAAGCAAAATCAACAAATGCACTATAAGAAAAATGAGACACATTAAACCATAACAAAGCCTCGTCATTTAAAGATTCTCCAAATGCATACATTAGAAACACACAATTATGCATGTGATAATAATAAAAGAATACAAGAGATTTAACAAGTAAGTATGCACGTGTAACACACACCTAAAACCATCAATCATAGGATCTCTAATGATATATATATATATATATATATATATATATATATATATATATATATATATATATATATATATATATTTGTGTGTGTGTATGGTAAAGAGTTGGATCCAAAACATCATGAGACAAGGAAACGTTTACAAAATGTGTATCACTAAAATTTATTAAGTTTGGAAAGAATGATATCATCATTTTTATCTACAAAAATATCATGTGACACATCATCAACTAAGCACACATCATAAAGATCCTTAGTAAATAATTCATCAAGAGACAAGTAAGAAACATCATCATCACAACGTGTAATAACATAATCACATGTATCATAAACCTTAGATGTATCCATAGAATTTATGGTTAAATCACTAGATGTATGTAATATATGTTTACAAATAATGTGTTCATTAGTAACATGAACTACACTATCATCGCATAATGAAGTATTAAGAACATCAAGGGAATCATCACGAGTTTCTTGAGAGATATCATCATCATGAGGCAACGCAACATCAAGTGAGGGGTAAAAAGAAGAAATATCACATAAGCAATCATTGTCTACCTCCTAATTAGGTATATCATGAGAACCACAAAAGGCACTCAAGTGAAAATCAAGCATATAAGTAGTAAGATCAACATAGAGTTGATGAACAAATAAAGTGAAAGCCTCTAACTTGGAAGGAAAAGTAGTAACAAGCATTATGAAAGATGAGAAGAGATACATTATGAACCAACACAACCATAGAATGGGAAGCATCATACATGTGGTAAAAGGAGATGATGTCCTCATGGATCAATGGGTACATGGAAACACATTAAGATCCTTGATATAGGAATAAACATAGTCCAATGAGAGGGTTGATTAGAACCCATGAAAATGATTTTACATCGAATCACAAACATGGGGAGGTTGATTCAAAAGGGAAAATAATATTACTAATGAAAAAAAAAACCAAATTGGATTACTACAAACACAAGGAGCAAACAAATCTAAGCAATAATGATAAAACTAGAATATGTAGATTTGAATTAGAGAAAAACCATAAGATCTAACTCTATGAACTAGGCATGAAAGTACCCTTTAGATATTTATTGGAGTTGAGTATTATAAAGTGACTAAATTATGCTATCTGATGCAATAAATAAGCATGTGAGCTAAAATTGAAATAATATGGATCAGAGTTGCATACTGTGAAATCAAACTTACCTAATGCTACATTGTGACCAAAGCCTAATTTTTAGAATCTAAGACTAGATTATGGATATGAAGGCAAAGACAAATGAATCTCAAGAGTATCTAAGCATCTAGAGTAGAATCACATCTATGAGGATGCTTTCAAGAATCACAATCCTATTTGGAATCTACGATCTTGGCCTAAAAACCTACAACTTTGTTCAAAATAGAAGTATGTCTTCAACACCTACAAGATCTAATCGTTTGGTGCTATCTAAATTAATTGATACTTCTAAGCTAGGATGTGGAAGTGTACTAAATTTCCCCTTGTACCTTGGCTAATCCTAAAAAATGAGTTAAGGGTAAAAGTAAAGAGATAAGTGGAGTAGGCAATAAATGCCCATGTATGGATGGCAATGGATGTCAATGGATCTGGCAATGGATGTTGGTGGATTGCTTATTGATTGTTCATGTGATTAAATTGATGTTTTGTATTGGAGTGTACTTTGAAGCATGTCCTTAATAATGGATGTAAATTGATAAAGATAACTTGATCTTTCACTAAGTATGACAGTGACCTAGACTAATGTTCATGAAGTAATTGATGTACCTACAACAGGGAGATGATAGTATACACTTTCAAATGTTATTCAATTATTCCATCATGTGTTCATGTAATTTGACAATGATATAAAATGATGCACTTGAATACACAAGCCTCGATACATGAAAATCAAAATTTGGCATTTGTGTTGATGGGTAATGGTCAAGATTCTTGTCCTTGGAATACAAAATTTTAGATTTTGAAATAAGAGGATCGAATTACATTAGTGCTCCTGTCCAAAGATAGGATCATAGATTTGCAATTTTTTCCAATGTGGATAAGTTGTTTGGAGTAGAGTCAATGAGGTTTTAAACAAGGAAATGAGGTAATTTTGAGTGATAAATCAAGTCTTAAACTTTAGCGAGTGTACCAAAATGGTCAAATCATGTTCTAGAATCATGCATCTGAGACATCAATCCAAAGTGACATAAAACTAGAATGGAAAGTGTTAGGGTATGCACTTTTCATCTCTATAAGTACATTATCAATTATCTTTTCTTTATCAAATTTAGATATTATAGCACCATTTTAATACCTCCTGATGTTTTCTCCTTTAAACAAGGGTAAATTTATCTTGAAATATAGAAAAGTTTAAATACCTTAACTTTGTAAATTCCAATTTAATTATACAATTTGAATGTAAAATTATACTTTTGTAGAGAAGAAAAGTGCATACCCTAATACTTTTCCTTTGTTGTGTTTTTGTCACTTTGTGTCAATAGCTTTAGTACAACATTTTTTTAGGCTCTTTTGGTGCACACACTTACCCAAGAATTCACGTGCTCTAATATACCTCATTACTCTATCTAGACCACCTTTATTACATCACTCAAAAATATCTTTACCCTAGACTATATCAGATCAATGATTATGTTCCTAGACAAAATAGTGGATGCAATCTCATCCACATTGTTCAAAATTCAAATTTCCCTCATTTTAGTACCAACAATCCTAAATATGACCATTACCCATCAGTGTGCATGCCAAAATGATTTGAATTTGATGTCCAGGTCATTTGTTTAAAGGAATCTTCCCTAGGTTTACACACTATCAAATGGAATCAAAGTGGGAAAACACATTTGTGTCTTTGTATCCAACACCTTTATAGGTCCAACACTTCTATAGGTCCAACATAGTGACCTCCTCTATACACCAACATTCAACATCCACCTTTGATGTATGGTCATTCTATCTTTTTTACTATTGACTTAGTGTTTGGGCTTGACTAAGGTTTGAGGATGTCGTAAACTTTAACCCTAGCATAGTCTATCACATTGTGCTTCTTAGAACCGTGACCCAAGTTTTCCTTACATCAAAGAACACCATATTATGAACACTCTTTCCATATACTAAAGATTATATTTTACTTTGGACAGGACCATAGGAATAAGAGAAAATCATGGATTTTAGAAGATAGGATTGTAATCGTGATTATGTCACACTAAGGTGTGATTCAGACAGGAACTTGGGTATGAAAAATAATGAATTTATAACCTATTGAATGCATAGATACTTACAATGTTTAGGCTCTTAAAAGAGTCATTAGCTCATTGCAAAGACAATTTCAAAACTTAAGATTTAATAATAGTAATAAAATTATAATATCATAATGATTAATTCAATTGGATGTTTTGAAGTGATAGTAGGTGGAAGCCCCAACACAAGGGATGGGATAGAGGGAATTAGAGAAAAAGATAAAGAGGGACACAAAGATAGATATAGAGAGATATATAGAGACAAAATTAGATAGAGAGGGAGAGATATAGAGAAAGAGAGATCTAGAGGAAGATAAAGAGGGAGAGGGGGAGAGAGAGAGGGGAGAGAGAGGGATGTGTGTGTGTATATATACACATAGAGAAAGACAAGGGAGAAGTGGGAGGGGGGGAGAAACGAAGAGAATTAGAGAGGGACACAGAGATAGAGCCTAAGAGGAGAAAGAGAGAAAGAGTAAGAAATAGGAGATATATATATATATATATATAGAGAGAGAGAGAGAGAGAGAGTTATTTTTCACAAATTTTAAATGTTAAATTAATCATAGTCTCCGTCTGTGAAGTATATGTGATGTAATTAAATAAAGAGAAAACAATTGTAAGGGAATAAAATCTTTTTTACATAAATTTAGGTTAACTAAATAAATTCAAGCAATAAAACTATACTTAATTTAGGTGTAACTAATAATTTAAGTGGGAATTGATAATTGTAAAAAATGAATTTTCAAAAATTAAGAAAAGAAGATTAGGTAGTTAGCTTTTGAAATAATGATGAAGATTAATTTTATGTTACATAGAATTTGGTCATTTTAGTATAAAAATAGATGTTCATGATCTACTTGTTGTCTTGAGAATGTAATAGTCAACGGATTTCATGCATGTCAGATCTACGATGTGTCTGCTTGATCCCACATTTCGAAAATATATCCTAATGTGTGGAACCATTCTACTATCTATTGGATTGATGTACCAAACTATGTACCTTCACGACTTGGTTCACCCTTGTCTTCGATGTCTATAAATATGCAAGGACTAGCAATATTGAAAAATACCTTGGGGAAATCACTCGATGACAAGGGTTGTGCTCTCCTAGGTTGGCCCCCTTGATTGTACATCGACAAGTCACAATTGTTGAAGCATATTCAAGACAGCAAGCTCAAGCATGAAACTATCCTATATAATTTCATTTAAATTTGACTTGTTCTTCAATTTAATTTTTTCAAGGATAGGTAAAGTGGTGGCATTTTGAGAGAGAGAGAGAGACTCAACAACACATATCACTACATTATTTCAATTCTACTAATGGATAGACAACAAACATTCACCATCAACAAAAGTGTATGCTCTCATCTCAAAAAATTACTTATTGCTTTTGTCTACATCCTATCTTGATGCAGAGGCATCCACACTATAACCTTACAATACAGCATGGACGTCTGCAGCCCATCATCATCATCATCATCATCACCATCATCATCATATTTTGCTTAACACTGTCAGCATCATCATATTTCCCGCGCCGACCGATATCCTCCTAATGACAAGCCTTCGCACTTTCGCCTGCCAACAGCATCACCTTATTCGATTATCGATAGCATCATCATGTTCGACCAGCGCGAACATCCTCCTGACGTCCACTGTTCACTTCCGCGACAACTTCCGCCTTCGTTATCTTCAGCATCATGATATTCAACATCATGATAATCAACAGGATAAAGAACATCAGGTTCCTCCCATTTATCCTGATGATGACCAACCTTCAGTTCTCGCACCGTCCCTTTGATGCGGACGTCACCCGATATCCTGATGACGTATATCCTGATGACGATGACGTCACCCGCAGCTCCTCAATATCCTGCTGCTCCAAAATATCCTGATGACGTATATCCTGATGATGATGACGTCATATTCTGATGTTGGCCAAACTTAGCTTTTTCGGCCCGCGATCAACCCGATCTTCAACCTTAAGCCGATACGCTCCTCCTCGGCCCTCCTGATGATGATCACCCCGACGCACATTCACTTCATGCACTCAACTGCATCATGTCGATCTCCTCCTACTCGGATGATGGTGCTCAAAACGACTGCAGGACATTCACCAAATTATCCTGATGATGCGGTTTTGACAAACTTTCAGCCTTAGCGGATTTTCGCTGTTCTGATCCGCCGAACCTCCTGGGATGACTCGATCCACTTCCAGGGTGATCTTCCACACTTTATCAGCTCGACCTAGCACATGCCCATGCTAGGGTCTTCAACACCTTTCAGCCGCGATCCTGCACACCTGCATGCAAACAAACAAACTAACATCTACCCTACTATACATCACCATTCCACCGATCAGACAAATCAACCGGTGGAATGGATCAGCGAATCCATGAAAACCACCCAGATGCAGTAAATCGATTAAACAATAGAGACCAAACAGAAGTTGAACAGAACAGGATCTCTTATTCGATTTCAAAAGATGCTATTACAATATTCAGTCTCTCCTCTCGCAAAGTCTGATCGATGATCTATAGTCAACCGATCCTCATGCTTAAATAGATTTTCCTGCGAGTACTACTGACCCGACTCCAAGCGGCTGGGAACTCTCCAGGCGGCTGGGAGATCCAACCGAACATACATCATGACAACTATCCTAACAAACTTCCTAAAAATAGTAAAAGCATGGTCAGCATGATCTTATCATGATCAGCATGACCTTATTACATGCATTTGGTCTTATCAGACCTTCTTGAAAACATAAACAAGACCTAAAACTACTAACTGCCTCATGAAGGCCAGCTGTCAGGTAGGTGCTCCTGCACCATATCTCAGCGTACCCATTGCACAATAAGGTGTGATTGCTAGTAATTATTTTCTAACAAGTGCATCCATAATGATGGTAACCATCCCTATTTTTAAACCACATTCATTCAATGGTCAAAAATAAATTTTGACTAATAAAAATAAGACGACTATTTACTATTTTTGTAAGAATGAAGTATACAATTACTATTGCTTTCTTTTGATTTTGAAAAGTGTTACATTTGAAATATTGGGGGCCACTATGAGTGGAAGGTTGACAAGAACGAGAATTTAAGCTCTTCCCACTCTTGGAAAGGTCGCCCACGTTTTTTGATTATTTCAGCTGATGCCATTTTAGTGGGCTTGCCCTTTCTAGGCCACGCAAAATTGGAACGGTGACTGTTTAAATGCCGCGGAAACTGCTTCCTTGCATTCCGCTGAAAGCAAAGAAAAGCCATGGCTTTGGAGTTAGCAACCTCATTTCCTTTAAACTTGAGCGAAAAGATGAGCGTCATAATGAGCCCTACACACCTCTCCTCCACAACCGCACTTATCCCGTTCCAAACGTCTTACATTTCTGCTTTCGTCCCTGCATTTGCTAATTCCATGAGCAACTGTAACCGACATTGCAATCTGCAAAGTAGGAGTAGGCAAATCATGTTCCTTCTCTTTCCCCAGTGGAAAGGAGTTGCTTAGAGAAAGAGTGGGCGATGACAATAACTCCTTCCATGGAACTTCAAGCCGTCCCACCACTTTGCTCTTCGATCCTCCAAATATTTCTCTTCTTCTTCTCCACCTCACTTCAAATACAACCGACCCTGATTCCGTTGTTAATGCAGACAACATTTCATCTATTCTTTTTCCCCCACATTCCAAGCAGAATGTTTCGCCCCATTGGGGCTCTGGGGAGGCCTCAACCTCCTTTGTATTTACTACCATGTTCTTGTTCAGATAATATCGAACAAACAAACTACCTTTGCAGGCAGGCTCAAGTGCAAGATTTGTTGCTCCAACAACATATAACTTGAGCTGCACAGAGCATATTTGCCTTTTCTCCTCCATTGAATGATTGAGTTGTTGTTCAAACCAGAGCTCTGCCTGATAAATACTCACTCGATTAGATGAGATGAGTATAAGTGTAAACAAGTGTATATAACGATCATATGGGGCTTTGCATCGTCATCCGTATCTCCAAAAATCTATCAGTGAAGACAACAGATAATATGATATGAATAATTTCGCCATCCACCAACGGTGTTTAAGCCGCCCAGCCTCTTAACTTGTGGTCCCAGAGATTGTGGAATCTAAATAATTTTACTTGTTTGGTAAACGGTGAAATCCCTTAACTCTTTACGTGGCTTGGCCATCCACTTGAAAATATATGGTTAAAAATTGAATTCTACTGTAGGGAAGCAAGTGATGCTCTTATGTGCCACTGTATCAGTATTTATGTATTTGGTGATAGTGGGAGAATATTTGGATAAATCTTGGCAAATCTCGTAACACGATTTACACGTCGTTTAATGTAGTAATGCGTCAAGAACAACTCAAAGGATTGATATACTCACATGCCTACCAGTGGAAAAATATATCTTGCTGGTGGACTATGCTTCTAGAGAAGCAAAGCACAATTCCGTTCACTCTACCCCTGTTCTAATGGCACTTTAGAAGCAATTATTTGCTTAATAGAAAAAGGAGATCCCATTTTTATTATAAAATAAAAAATAAAAAAATCTTTTATATTAAATTAAACGTCAAATAGTACAGTTTAATAGACTTAACTGTTCATGACATTAAGCTTACAACGGTCCAAAAGACAATGTGAAAGGGTTCAAAAAGCAGACAGAAAGACAGATGTCCAGCAGAATAAAAGATCAACAGTACCCCCCCTCTCTCTCTCGAGATCTCATTTTTCCTCGAACTTATCTAATCTTTCCATTGTTGGACATATGGCCTAAATTTGATGGCTAAATGGCCATATTTAGCTATGTTTGCCATAAAATATAATTAAAATTTTAGGAATACTATATCACATGAAAGGGGTATATAAAATTTTGTTTATAATAAAGTATATCTTAATATTTGAAAGGCAAGCTTAAATAGATTCAACTATCATAAAAAAATTGCTTGATAAGTAAGGTTGACCATCAAATTTAGGCCTTGTTCATTGGAACCTATATGAACTTTTCATTATATAAGAATACAACTCATTTTAAAAAATTCAAAAATACTAAAAGTAATGGAGAATAATACAATTCAAATTTAACATGTCAACACATTCTTTGTGATCAACAATACCTAGATGTGGTGACTTGTCATTTCTCCACATCTCAACACATTCTCTGTGATCAACTACTCACAAAGGAAGACCTATGTGAGGTGATGTTCACTATGTCTAATGATAAAGCTCTTGTCTTGGATGGATTCCTTGTGAGTTTTATAAAGCTCTTTGGGTTATTGTGGGTGAACATCTTCACAATGTTTCTCTAGAAGTTTCCATGGCAATTACCTAGGGAACTTAATTAACAAGGGCAATAATAAGTTCATACCTAAATCTAGCAACCTGGAGGATGTCTACAATTGATTCCCCATCACCTTGTTGAATATCTCCTACAGAATAATTGCCAAAGCCTATGCTCTCAAGCTGCTTCCTCTTCTTCCTCGGTTCACCCTAAGAAAACTAGTTTCATTAAGTGATGATACATTCAAGTGACAACATTATTGTTGTCTAGGGAAGGATGAAATAGGCTTACTACTCCCAACAACCTGCAATGTTTCTTTAAATTGATTTTGTGAATATTATGACCATATTGAATAGCCCTCATTCTTGTTATGCTTTGGGCACTAGGTTTTGGACACCACTTTGTACATTCGATTAAGATGCTCTTTGTTGATGCCTCTACTTGCATTTAAACATTAATGATCAACAACCCAATTCTTTTGGGCTCTTCTAGTCTATTCGCCAGGGTTGCCACTTAGCCCTATCCACTTTATGTGCTTGTTGTTGAGGGCCCTGGCTGTCTCTTGGCCCATGAAGTCTCCCAAAAGCTAGTCAAGGGCATTGCCTTACCCAATTCATCTAACTAGCTCATCAATGTCCACTTTATGGATGAATCCTTTCTTACTTTAATTAAAGATGAGTATAATTTCAAACAAGCTTTTCATTGTCTTGACATATACTATAAGGCATCAAGTTCAAGTATCCAATTGGAAAAGACTCAATGCTATAGGAAATCTTTCCTTCCTTAGCCTATCTAGTTAGATTCCTTTGGCTAGAAATGGATTGACCATGTGGAGGTTTTTAGATTTCTTAGCATTCCATTTTCTTTTCATGTCTCTCTGATTGCCTTATGAAGAGCTATTATATCTAGAATTGAGAAAAAACTTATGTATTGGGTTACCAAGCCACTCTCTTTGGCTGGTAAATTTTAGTTGTATTAAAAATATTGGTCATTACTCATGTTTATTACTCCTCTTGTTGGATCCCTTCTAAGGCTTCCTACTTGAAAATTGAAAAAATTCTCAAGGATTTTCTTTGGGCCCTTCTAAAGGAAACAAAGATTTTTCCACGTGGCTTGGGAATATTGATGTCTTCCTCATGATGTTGGGGGTTTAGACCTTCTCTCAACTCACTAGCAAGGCCTAGCACTTTGTGCTAAATGGATTATCAAGGCCCTAAAAGGTGAGGATTCCTTGAGATTCTATAATGTCCCCTTCATCAACCTAGTCGATGAAAGTGGCCATTTAGCCTATTTTATTCCCGTAGGCTAATTTGGAGTTGAATAAGGGAATAATATTTAATTAAATAATTTAAGTTATCTTAATTCTCATATTTTATGGGCAATTTCTATTTATTTAAATTATCTATTTGATAAAGTGAGTTTGAAGGGGATTCAACATGATATACTATTAGAGTAAAGCATCTAGGAGCATCTGCAATCCAAGAGAAAAACCTTCACGAATGAGAGAAGAAACACATAAAAGAAGCTATTTCACTAGGAGTGAAGAATATACGTTGGGCATGATATATCTTACAATGTACAAACCCAGATATAAATAGCTAGGTAAAATGTGGTATGGGAAAAATAACTTCCAGCTACCTCAATGGAAAATAAAATACACCTAACATTATTAAATAATAAATATCTAATAATGTAAATGTTAAAGTAGCCTAAGTAAACTTAATCATACTTTAACACGCCCCTTAAGTGCAACTTAGGGAGATTATTATGCAATATGAGGTGCAAAATGGGTCCTAACAACAAGGCTAGATGTTAGGTACCCATGTGTACAACTACAATGCAATGAAATTCAATCTCTCACAATTGGAGAAAAGAAGAAAAACCCTATGGGAGAAAACTCCTCTCAAAAAGAGAGAAAATAAAAATAGATGATGCATGGAGGACTCACTAGTACCCCCAAGGACTACATACATCCTGTATATACAATCAAGAATCCCCCCATAGGAAGGAAAAAGAGACATGATATCCCCCCCATAGGAAGGAAAAGGAGAGACATGATATCCCTCCCCATAATGAAGAAGCTCCAATGCCAATGAAGTATGCTTGGAAACAAAAGATGATCCAATACCTACAAGCAACACCTCTCCCCTTAGGAAGAAACAAATCCACTAAATAATGTAGAAGCCAATCCATGTCCAACTGAAGGAAGGAGGAGGGAAGTCTCCAAATAGAAATCTCTAAAGAATGAGTAGTGTTGTACCTTGCACACATGTCCCATTTTGACAAATGGAGACCCCCTCTTTCTCTTTGGCTTGGAATGTCGACCTTTGTTACTTATGATGATGAGAAGGAGAATTTGTGCTTAGAGTGCAGGATTTGTTCCATATTTGAGTATTTTGCATGCTTGGACTCATTTGATGTGATGCATGATTGATTTGGAAGTGTATTGAGTGGTCTTGTGCTTGAAAGATAGCCATTTGTTTCTTTTTGCACTAAAAATGACCCCAACTACACTTTGCGCTAAAAACAACCCCTACTGACCTTAGCGCTAAAATCCTTCCTCACGGACTAACGCTAAAAATGCGCTCACTGCACATAACCTATTAGGTCCAAAACCTCCACCGATCCACTTGCACTTAAATTCCCCGCTAAGGAGATTTGCACTAGAAAAGCACCCTACTAACTTGCACCGAAATCATCCCCAACCGACTTTGTGCAGTAGAAGCCAAAACCTGCGCTAAGTCGGTGCATGTCAAAATCTACGCTGAACCCATTTTGTGCTAAAACCACTCACCATAGACCTGCGCTAAAAAGTGCACCGACTAACCTATTCAATTAGTCAGTCCAAACTAGAATCCCCACTAGGTCAGTTGGAGGTGAAATCCCCACTAGGTAAGTGACCCCCAAAATTAGTACTTTTTGGTATTTTAGCCTAAAAATTGAGATTTTCAAGGAGCAAATTGAATTTTCTTGATGGATTTGAATGGTACAACTAGTTGTCACATCATAATGAATATTTTACCAAGTTTGTGTGGATTTTTGGCATGTTTTACGACAATTAATGCTACTACACATGAAAAGTTTGTGACCCCTAAAAATTTTATTTTTTGCAGAAAAAACTATAAAAACATGAAATAAAGGTCCCCAAATGGATTCAAATGACCACACAAACTTCCTAAATCAATATATAGGCCAAATGGGTACTTGAAAATGGTAAAAAATGCAGAAAATTATGCAAAAATCACTAGATCTATGAATAGGACTATAAGGAAGCAACATTGACAATGAGCTATGTTTGACCGATCCATGACTGCAAATGGGCATATTTTGATTCAAAATGATGGGAAATGATTGTTTAAGATGAAATTGATGCTTGGTCTTGTCGCTTGCAGGTCTAAGAGGACAAAGGAGCCAACTGGAACCGTCTTGGAAGGATGAACATACAGAGGTACCTTGCTGACCCAGAGATGCAGAATTGACAGTTTATCAACCAAATTGCTACTGCACATACAAAAGGAAGTCGATATGATGTCCAAGATGATGGAGATAGGCCTCAAGAACTTAAATACATTGAAGATCATGCCTACATCACTGTTGTTCCTGCAGATCCAGTCCAATGTCCAAGTGATCCAATCCAGGGTCATAACTCCTAGCTATTTCATCAGAATTTAAACTTCTTGGACTCATTGGAAAGATAAACTAATTATCTAGTTTGAGCTACTCAGTTGCTAAGGCTTAACACCAAGCAACCAATAAAGTTATGAGCCCCTATTTCACTCTGAAGGCCTCCAAAAATGTAATTTACTACGATGTAGAAAATACTAAAAAAATATTTTCGATATTTTCCCAAAAATACCACTCAAATGACCCTGGACTGGATCACCTACAGCTGTCCTAGCAGTCTAGTAATCAAGAATCAGTCCAGCAAGCATTTAGTTGCATATACTTTCACCAAAATACTCCTTTTGATCCAGTCAGCACTTGGAATCTCATGAATCCACATCAGTTCAAGTTTTCGAGTACCATGTGACTTTATTTTGGCTTTACTAGGCCTTGAAAATTGACTTTTCATCATGTACAACCAAATAGGTATCCATTTTGTCTAGATTCAATGGATTTGCAGGCTGTATTTTGTCTTTTTCCTAAAGGACAAATGCAAATCCGATAATATAACAAACTATTGTACTTCATTAAATGCCATGCAATCTAGACCATTGGTGTTTAGTTAATCTCCACCATGCATTGAAAACTTAGTATGGTGCCTTGTCTATAAAAGGGCCATCATTTTCTCTCATTTGTAAGTAAGATTAGATGCTGAATTGCTAAGACTCTGCCAAATTGTGATCAATACAAAGCAAGTTTTGCAGGTTGCTGGGAATTTGTGTTCTTATGTTATCCTCTTTGGTTTTCATGGTTCATATCAATCTAAATTTAATTATTGTGCTTTTGCAATGATGGGTAAATGTTAAGATAGCTAATGAATGCTTTGGTCCATACTATTACTGCTTGCTGATGGTAAGTTGTTGTGTATAGTTAGTCTGGGCCCTATCATTGAATATAGTTTGGTTGCATTCCACTAGTTAAGTTGCGCCATTGTCCAAGTGTTTAATGAGTGAATGCATTTTGAAAATCATAAGGATCCTTTGAAGATTGCATCATTTCTTGCAACATTGTGGGTTTCATATAATGGTGAAATGGGGAATGATTTATCAAAAGTATTTATCTACTTACTGTATTTTACCCCATTGTGACTGTCACTTAGGATCTCTTATCCCTTCTCTCTCTCCTTTTCCTTTTGCATTTTATTTATATCAAGTTTGTTAGGTTAGGTTATAAGCAACATCTACATTACAAATCTATTGAAAGTATCATAGGGTTTCTGCATACATACTGCTATCGTATTCTATAAACCCTGCATTTTATGTAAGACCCCTTGTTGGCATAGCTAGACATACCACTGGGTCATTCCAAGAAAGCTAAGACCTAGCTGTATTATCCTTGGGGAAGTCCTATCTTGGATAGGATACCTTTTTCAAGAGAGGTGTGATACCAACAATCATACCTGTGTTGTTGTGTCCTAAAACACCTATCAACAGAATTGGTGCTACAAGTAGGGCATGAACAAAGATTTTATGCAGGCTTTCAGTTTTATTGGTTCACTCCACATGCTGAAATGAAGTGAATGTATAGAAAATTTTGATCCAATGGATACATAAAAGGGTTTCAGTCATAAGACTCCTTCATTCTTCAGAGGATCATCTCAATAGTCATATCATGAAGAGAACTTCGAAGTGAACATCCCACTTTTCAAAGAAGTGTTAGATAGGTATATCAGAGTGAAGTATCCTTTGTTGACATTGCTTGATTTTAGTTCACCTCAAGTCTGTATCGTACATCCTGGAGAGTCACACAACAAGATTGATTGTTTAACTTTTCTCCAAAGATTGGATTTGCATTTAAAAGGACTGATCCCTATTTTTGAAATATACAAGCCTGAAGTGGGATATATGCATAATGGGCATATTCAGAGCAAAACCATGTGAGGAGCTTCAGTATGGATGGAAGCATATGCATGTGGTCATATCTCACTTGAAAGTACTTAAAGTGTTGAGGCTGCAAGAGTTGTAAGTCCATGTCAAAAGGGCAATTTGCATATGGGAAAAATTGAAGCTATTCATCAAAATACATGTCTAGATGATAAAGGCAGGGAATACATATGGTCTGCAAATCACCCAACTAATGAATATGAGATTCATGACTAGTTAAAATCTCTCTGTCAGTCAGACAAATTAGAAGAATACAATGTCCCAGCTTGGTTAAAACTTAGTTTTCAATCACAGGACAATGAATAGAGTGTTAGGAACCCGTGTTTAACCCTTCTCTTTACTTTGTTAATATATTACATTGGATGCATATGCTTTGTAAGTCATCTCATGAGTATATTGTATTATCCCACATTCATGGGAAGTAATAGTTGTTTAGATTAGACTTAGTATATAAGTACGTGTTGAGGCCAATGAAGGCATCCACGAGTTTATTGTATTGAGCTTGCTCAAAGGAGGTTGCCCCCTCAAAGTGGCATGCGATCAATAAATTCCTTTTGTGTCCTACTATTTCTATTATTTCGTGCATTTTTCATTATATTGTTGTAGGAGGTTCCTCTCATCTGGTATCAGAGTGCTTTCTTGGGCTCGTTGGGAGGAATTTCTGCTGAATTTTTTTTTTCGCAATGATTATTATAGTAGTTCTTTTTTCTTTGAATCTGTATTGTTCATTTCATTGCAGGTTCAGATCAAGGAATAATCCCTATCCACTTAACTGTGGGAAGTACCTGGGCATAGCCCTAAAAATCATTGTGAGGAGTACCACAGGAACCCCAAAGTAGCTGGCTCATTGAGAGGACCTGCCAGCGAAAAGGGCAATGGCCCCTACCTGATTGACTAGTTCCCATCCATGAGGTAAACCAAGAGTTGTCATTTGTGGCAAAGCAGTTATCAGTTTTACCTGAGCCATGGAGTGAGGGGTACTGCCCCAATACGCAAGTCATTAGACAACATTGGTATCCCAGTGAATCTCCTAAACCTTTAGGAAGCCAAACATATGTGGGGTCCATATCTATTACTAGCTGACAAATCATCGATTGAATCTATCTAGAGCTGTTGCAGATCCTGTTGCAGATCATTTCCAAAAAAAAAGTAATTTTTTTTTGTTTTTTCGCCATATCTTCCTTGCTTTAGCTTCGTTTCCTTTGAAAATTCACTGGAACCCCAGAAATTCCATTCTGCATATTTCCTTCCTTGAGGACCCCATCCCAAATTCCACTTATCGAAGCCATAAATCCCACATTTGTCTATTTTTAGGGTTTTCCATAACTTCTTTGATTCTCACCCAATCACCTTCAAATTTTGCCACAGTGTTCATTTCTTATTTCTGCTCCTTTGTCCCTCTTGGACAAATTATCTCGTTCTTTCACCCCGCTTTTGAAATCCCCATTTTCTGCTTCTTTGTCCCTCAGAAAGTGTCCAAAACCTAGTCAAACCCCAATTACCTATCAGAGTTTTTCCCAAAACCAAATTTTCCTTTACTAAAAAAGTTTTTGTTTTTGTTTTTCTACCCATTCCAAAAAAAAAATCCTGGTTATGGTTGTCACCCACGCAGGAGCAAAAATCATGTAGGAGGAACTTGCAGCCATGAAGACCAAACTCCAAGATCTAGATGAAAAACTTCTTGTGTTCAATCTTCAGTATTCAACCATGAACAATAGACGACAACCAGAGTCTTCTGCAGATATAGGGTTTTCTTGTTCTGGCAATTTTTGTGGACCGAAGCTTGATTTTCCTCACTTCAATGGTGATAATCCGACTAGATGGATGCACCAGGCAGAACAATATTTCAGTATGCATAATATTTTTGATGTCAACAAAGTCCCACTTGCCTCCTTTCATTTGGAACATGAAGCCCTTCAACGGTTCCGTTGGTACATCAAAGCTCATGAAGAGCTAAAATGGACATATTTTTGCAAACTCATTTTGCAATGATTTGGCCCTAGTGCTTTTGATGACTTCACAAGAGCACTCACAAAATTGCGCCAAACGAGCACTGTGAGAGAATATCAGACAGAATTTGAAAAATTGGTCAATCACACAGAGGGATTGTCTGATGAATTCTTCAGGAGTTGTTTTGTCAGTGGTTTGAAGGATGTAATTCGCTCTGAGGTTAAAATGTTCTATCCAAGCATAACGATGGAAGCCTTAGGGTTGGCTATGTTGGCAGAGGACAAGATCACAACTCAACAATGCTCCAAATCCAATTTTGTTCCATTCAGAAATATGGATTCCCAAAGCCCTAAAATAATGCCAGCTCCTAGAACAACTCCTATCAAGCATTTGACTAAAGTAGAGATGCGGACATGTAGAGAAAAAGGGCTTTGTTATAATTGTGATGACAAATTCACTTGAAGACATAGATGTGTTGAGCGAAAGCTCTATCTCTTGGATGTGGATTCTCCGTCTGAAACTAAAGTTTATGCAGATGTTTGTGATAGAGTAGCTGATCAGGTTGAAACTCAGCAGTCCCTTGTTAACCCTACTTCTCAGGAAGACTACCCAGAGATCTCTCTTCATGCCATAGCAGGAGTCAACACCCCACAAACCATGTGGGTCAAGGGTTACTTCAAGAAGCCCCCTCTTACAATACTCATTGATTCTGGTAGTACTCATAACTTCATTGACCCTTGAATAGCCAAACAAGCTAATTGTTTTGTTCATCCTTGCTTGAACTTTGAAGTCATGATTGCCAATGGGGGCACATTACCTTGCAAAGGGAAGTGTCGCAATGTGCGTATCTCTATTGGAGATTATAACCTGTGCTCCAACATATTTACCTTGCCCTTAGGCAGATGTGATGTGGTTTTGGGTGCTCAATGGTTACGCACACTTGGACCCATCTTATGGGATTTTGCTGAACTTTGGATCTAGTTTTCAGATAATGGGCACAAACACACATTGAAGGGCTTACAACTGGGGTCTCTCAGCATCATAAGTTCACATCACTTGGAAAAGCTTCTTAAGAAGAGTTCACATGGTGTCATCACTTAGCTTCACTCCATTCAGATGCAACCATCTGTGATCTCCACTACTCCTTCGGATCTACAAGGAATGATGGCTATTTTGCATGCAGTACAGAAGTGGCAGCCATACCTACTAGGGAATCATTTTTGCATCAGGGCTGCTCACCAAAGCCTAAAATATTTCCTGGAACAATGGGTCTCCTCCCAAGAACAACAGAATTGGATCAGTAAACTCATGGGTTATGACTATGAGATCACTTACAAGAAGGGTAAGGACAATATTCTAGCGGATTCTCTTTCTCGCACATGTGATGACCCAGCTTCTCTTTCAACTATTTTTATGTTTGTTCCAAATTGGTTGGAATCTGTCCCACAGGCTATCTTCTATGAACTCTATGTTTCTCCATTAGTAGAGCACTCTGGGTTCCTCAAAACTTATGAGCGGACATGGCATCACTTCTTTTGGAAGGGAATGAACAAGGCAATTCAACAAATTGTGGTTGCATGTGATACCTCAGGACAACAGCATCAGTGGGCAAAGTGGCTCCATTGAATGCTAGTACAATACCTCCTACCACACTGCATCTAACATGACTCCATATGAAGCAGTCTATGGTCAGGCACCGCCAGTGCTCCTTCCATACTTCCCCAGTAGTTCACGAGTTCAGGCAGTCGACACAGTTATCTGCACCCAAGATCAGATTGGGGATCATAAGCTGGCTCCTTCTTCCCACATTCATCCAATATTTCATGTCTCTTGTCTAACAAAATTTCTTGGCGCCAACAACAGAGCACAAACAGTTTTACCACAACTGGATAATGATGGATCCATCCTTTTGGAGCTAAAGGTAATCCTCAATAGGTGCACTCATCCTCTTTACTCCCGATCCATCACAGAGGTATTAATTCAGTGGCATGGAATGCACCCAGAGATTGCTACAAGGGAACCACTCCTTCAAATTCAACAACAATTTCCACATCTTACGCTTTGAGGACAAATCTTTTCTAAGAGGGAGGGGATGTTAGGAACCCATGTTTAACCCTTCTCTTTACTTTGTTAGTATATTACATTAGACGCATATGCTTTGTAAGTCGTCCCGTGAGTATATTGTATTATCCCACATTCATGGGAAGTAATAGTTGTTTAGATTAGACTTAGTATATAAGTATATGTTGAGGCCAATGAAGGCATCTATGAGTTTATTTTATTGAGCTTGCTCAAAGGAGGTTGCCCCCTCAAAGTGGCTTGCAATCATTAAATTCCTTCTGTGTTCTGCTATTTTTGTTATTTCGTGCATTTTTCATTATATTGTTACAGGAGGTTCCTCTCATAGAGCAATGCACAAGATTAGATTTTTGCTACTAAGGATGTGAACAAGGTAGATGACAAATCAGACCTGATAACTAGTCATATTGAAGATGTAGATCAGCAACCAGATACTTCACAAATATCAAGTTCCAAGACTGGATTTGTTGCTGCAGAGATGCAGAATAGTAGTTCACTTCAGCTGGTTGACAATTCTGAGTTAGAATGACAGGTTGTTCAGATTAGAAATATGCAAGAACAGAAAAAAAAAATAGTCCTCTAGTTGAAGAACAACCATGGATGGCAATGCAGAAAATTATTTCAGTTGACATATCTAAGCTACAATCAAATTATTTAGAGAAAAGTGATCAAACTCTTGACTGCATCAGCCTAGTATATCATCATAATCAACCATATTAGGTCGATGCAATTACTGCAGAAGAATCTCAAGATGAGCCAAATGAAGAAGAAGAAGATGATACATCACTTCAAGGTAGCATTGACATCATAAATCCAGCTATGTAAGAAGAAAGAGACCTTGTTGCTGCTGCAGATAATGAATTGCCAGCCCAATGCCAGCCCTTAATTGAAACATGAAAGTTGTTGATTGATACAGAGGAAGTTTCCTTAGAACATGTGACTGATCTAGATGAAGTAGATTCTAGTATATCATGTACTCATCAAGCTGATCCAGTTCATACTTACATGAAAGAAGAGCTCCACATGGATGATGCTGACCCAATAATGATAAGAAATGAAAGTAGAAATCTGCAATCCAAGAACAAAAATCAAATGGTCATGCAGAGTGATGGCTTGGAAATGGGCAAGTGCAAAAAGATGGGGGGCCAAAAAGGGGTCTTAAGTGGCCACTTTTTCTCTGAAATCAGGAAATGTTGGCCTTAGATGAGAAATTGAGAATAGTTACACTCAAAATTTAGAGATGCGACCAAAACAATGTTCATAGTGCTCCGAGTCTACTTTCTAAACTACTATTTTTTTTGAAAATGGTATAGATTAAGGGGTTCAAAAGAGGGAGCCACATAAATTGGTGTTGTTTCTGTCAAAAAAACATAACATAGCATGTTTTGTGGCTCCCTCAAAAGGTCAACTTTTTTTTGGTATTTTTAAAATTGCTTCAGTGAGAAATTAGCTAGCAAGATGTAGTTTATGCCTGATTTTTTTGATAATTTTTTTATGAATATTTAATTTTTTACTAATTTTCAAAGTGGACACATCCTAAAAAATAGGATTTTGGCCGTGCTACCCCTATAAATTTTGAAAACTAATTGAAAATCATTTTTAAAAATATGTGTAGAATGAAGTCTAGTTTCTAAATATGTAATTTTTTGAAATTTTAATGAATGGTTAATTTACAATGAAAAAAGACCAAATTGCCCAAAAACAAACACACAAACAAAAGAAATTAAAGATGAAAGGCTTAACATTGTCAAAATGTGAAAAAAATTACATCGTTAAATAGCTAAGAGAAAGATTAACATTACCCAGGTGTTATATTTGTTCAACCTTGAAACACGTACAAATCAGAGGGTTAGCACGAACAAAATTATGTGAAATCCTATAGAATATGCAAAAACATGTCTCTGGACATTGGGAAGGCACTCCAACCCTTTGGATTGGAAATCCAAAGCAAATCCCAAGCCTAAGGCTTGGGATTCACAAAGCAAAACATAATGCGAGTGCGTTATAATGCACTCACGTTATGTTCTGTTTTGCATTTTTTCCTTTTTCGCAAAAGTATGCTCAATGTTTGTCATGTTTGACATAACTCAAGTGCATTATAATGCGCTCGCACTATGATCCCCTTGAAGTTTTTTATATTAAAGGTTATTAATCATGTATGTATGCCTATATGTATGTATGTATACTTATATGTATGTATGTATGTATCTATGTATGCCTATATGTATGTATGTATAGTGTCGAGGGTAGAGGAGGGTAGATATGGGGGTGAGGCAGATAGGGGAGGAGAGGGGTGGATAAGGGTTGAGGTTTAAGGTCAAGAGGGATTAGAGTTTAGGGTTGAGGGATTAAGGTTTAAGCTTGAGGGTTGAGGGTTTAGAGTTTAGGGATAGGATTTAGAGTTTAAGGATAAGGGATTAGACTTTAGGACCTTGAGAGATTAGGGTTAAGGGTTGAGGATTTAGGGATAGTGTTTAGGGTTGAGGGTCGAGGGATTAGAGCTAAGGTAGAGTGTTAAGGGTAGAAGGATTAGGGATAGGGTTTAGGGTTGAAAGTTTAGGGTTGAGGGATTAGGGTTTAAGGTATAGTGTTGAGGGTTGAGGGTTTAGGGATAGGGTTTAGGATTTAAGGTTTAAGTGTTAAGGGTTGAGGATTTAGGGATAGGGTTTATGGTTTAGGGATAAGGGATTAGGGTTTAGGGATTTGGGTACCATAAATTATAATTAGGTATTAGGGTTTAGGGTTTAGGGATGTACAATTAAGGGGTACCATAAATAAACTAGAATTTAGGTAGGGTTGGGAAAATGTTTTGAATCATCATGCGCTAGAGATTGGAGATTTTGTTGTGTTCAAGTACATATCCAAGTCATAATTTAAGGTTAAGTTATTTCAAAGAACAGGGTGTGTGAAAAACATCAATGCTCTTCGGCTTATGAATACCAACATTGATACAGATAAAAGATGCCCTTCTTCTAACAGAGTATGTAGTTCAAGTCAACCAATGGGTAGTAAGTTGTTGAATGAGTTGGTTTAATGGGCATGCCTCCTTCTTCAAACTTATGCTTGGAGACTTTACACAAAAACTAGTAACTCTATACATTATTTTTCATTCTTTTATTTCCTTTACACTGTTAAGAACTTGTAAAATCTAATTGTGTAATGTGTTTATGGCAGCACATTCCTCCTGCATTTGTTTCACAATTTATAGAGAACATAGATGAACATACTGTGTTGCAAGCCCCAGGTGGGCAGGAGTGGGATGTACAATTAGGGGGTACCATAAATAAACTGGAATTTAGGCAGGGCTGGGAAATTTTTTTGAATCATCATGGGCTGGAGATTGGAGATTTCATTGTGTTCAAGTACATATCCAAGTCATATTTTAAGGTTAAGATATTTCAAAGAACAGGGTGTGTGAAAAACATCAATGCTCTTCAGCTTATGAATACCAACACTGATACAGATAAAAGATGCCCTTCTTCTAACAGAGGATGCAGTTCAAGTCAACTCATCATGGGCTCGAGATTGGAGATTTTGTTACATGTTCAAGTACATATCTAAGTCATATTTTAAGGTTAAGATATTTCAAAGAACAGGGTGTGTGAAAAACATCAATGCTCTTCAGCTTATTAATACCAACATTGATACAGATAAAAGATGCCATTCTTCTAACAAACGATGCAGTTCAAGTCAACTCATCATGGGCTAGAGATTGAAGATATTGTTACATGTTCAAGTACATATCCAAGTCATATTTTAAGGTTAAGATATTTCAAAGAACAGGGTGTGTGAAAAACATCAATGCTCTTCAACTTAGGAATACCAACATTGATACATATAAAAGATGCCCTTCTTCTAACAGAGGATGCAGTTCAAGTCAACTCATCATGGGATGGAGATTGGAGATTTAGTTACATGTTCAAGTACATATCCAAGTCATATTTTAAGGTTAAGATATTTCAAAGAACATGGTGTGTGAAAAACATCAATCCTCTTCAGCTTATGAATAACAACATTGATACAGATAAAAGGTGCCCTTCTTCTAACAGAAGATGTAGTTCAAGTCAAATCATCATGGGCTAGAGAATGGATATTTTGTTACATGTTCAAGAACATATCCAATTCATATTTTAAGGTTAAGATATTTAAAAGAACATGGTGTGTGAAAAACATCAATGCTCTTCAGCTTATGAATACCAACATTGATACAGATAAAAGATGCCCTTCTTCTAATAGAGGATGTAGTTCAAGTCAACTCATCATGGGCTATAAATTGGAGATTTTGTTACATGTTCAAGTACATATCTAAGTCATATTTTAAGGTTAAGATATTTCAAAGAACATGGTGTGTGAAAAACATGAATGTTCTTCAGCTTATGAATACCAACATTGATACAGATAAAAGATGTGCTTCTTCTAACAGAAGATGCAGTTCAAGTCAACTAATCATGGGCTAGAGATTGGAGATTTTGTTACATGTTCAAGTACATATCCAATTCATATTTTAAGGTTAAGATATTTCAAAGAACATTGTGTGTGAAAAACATCAATGCTCTTCAGCTTATGAATACCAACATTGATACAGATAAAAGATGCCTTTCTTCTAATAGAGGATGCAGTTCAAGTCAACTCATCATGCACTAAAAATTGGAGATTTTACTACATGTTCAAGTACATATCCAAGTCATATTTCAAGGTTAAGATATTTCAAAGAACATGGTGTGTGAAAAACATCAATGCTCTTCAGCTTATGAATACCAACATTGATATAGATAAAAGATGCCCTTCTTCTAACGGAGGATGCAGTTTAAGTCAACTCATCATGGGCTGGAGATTGGAGATTTTGTTACATGTTCAAGTACATATCTAAGTCATATTCTAAGGTTAATATATTTCAAAGAACATGGTGTGTGAAAAACATCAATGCTCTTCATCTTATGAATACCAACATTGATACAGATAAAAGATGCCCTTCTTCTAATAGAGGATGCAGTTCAAGTCAACCAATGGGCAGCAAGTTGCTGATTAAATTGGTTTAATGGGCATGCCTCCTTCTTCAAAGTTATACTTGGAGACTTTACACAAAAACTGGTAACTCTATACATTTTTTTTTTATTCTTTTATTTCCTTTACACTGTTAAGAACTTGTAAAATCTAATTGTGTAATGTGTTTATGGCAGCACATTCCTCTTGCATTTGTTTCACAATTTATAGACAATACAGATGAACATATGGTGTTCCAAGGCCCAGGTGGACAGGAGTGGGATGTACAATTAGGGGGTACCATAAATCAACTAGAATTTAGGCAGGGTTGGGAAAATTTTGTGGATCATCATGGGCTGGAGATTGGAGATTTCACTGTGTTCAAGTACGTATCAGAGTCATATTTTAAGGTTAAGATATTTCAAAGAACAGGGTATGTGAAAAAAATCAATGCTCTTCAGGTTATGAATACCAATATTGATACAGATAAAAGATGCCCTTCTTCTAATAGAGGATGCAGTTCAAGTCAACTCATCATGGGCTCGAGATTGAAGATTTTGTTACATGTTCAGGTACATATCCAAGTCATATTTTAAGGTTAAGATATTTCAAAGAATAGGGTGTGTGAAAAACATCAATTCTCTTCAGCTTATGAATACCAACATTGATACAGATAAAAGATGCCCTTCTTCTAACAGAGGATGCAGTTCAAGTCAACTCATCATGGGCTGGAGATTGGAGATTTTGTTATATGTTCAAGTACATATCCAAGTCATATTTTAAGGTTAAGATATTTCAAAGAACAGGGTGTGTGAAAAACATCAATGCTCTTCAGCTTATGAATACCAACATTGATACAGATAAAAGATGCCCTTCTTGTAATAGAGGATTCAGTTCAAGTCAACTCATCATGGGCTAGAGATTGGAGATTTAGCTACATGTTCAAGTACATATCCAAGTCATATTTTAAGGTTAAGATATTTCAAAGAACATGGTGTGTTAAAAACATCAATCCTATTCAACTTATGAATACCAACATTGATACAGATAAAAGATGCCCTTCTTCTAACAGAAGATGCAGTTCAAGTCAACTCATGGGCTGGAGATTGGAGATTTTGTTACATGTTCAAGAACATACCCAAGTCATATTTTAAGGTTAATATATTTCAAAGAACATGGTGTGTGAAAAACATCAATGCTCTTCAGCTTATGAATACCAACATTGATACAGATAAAAGATGCCCTTCTTCTAACAAAGGATACAATTCAAGTCAACTCATCATGGGCCTGAAATTGGAGATTTTGTTACATGTTAAAATACATATCCAAGTCATATTTTAAGGTTAAGATATTTCAAAGAACATGGTGTATGAAAACATCAATGCTCTTCAGCTTATGAATACCAACATTGATACAGATAAAAGATGCCCTTCTTCTAACAGAGGATGCAGTTCAAGTCAACTCATCATGGGCCAGAGATTGGAGATTTTGTTACATGTTCAAGTACATATCCAAGTCATATTTTAAGGTTAATATATTTCAAAGAACATGGTGTGTGAAAAACATTAATCCTCTTCAGCTTATGAATACCAACATTGATACAGGTAAAAGATGCCCTTCTTCTAACAGAAGATGCAGTTCAAGTCAACTCATCATGGGCTGGAGATTGGAGATTTTGTTACATGTTCAAGAACATATCCAAGTCATATTTTAAGGTTAAGATATTTCAAAGAAAATGGTGTGTGAAAAAAATCAATGCTCTTCAGCTTATGAATACCAACATTAATACAGATAAAAGATGCCCTTCTTCTAATAGAGGATACAGTTCAAGTCAACTCATCATGGGCTAGAAATTGGAGATTTTGTTACATGTTCAAGTACATATCCAAGTCATATTTTAAGGTTAAGATATTTCAAAGAACATGGTGTGTGAAAACATCAATGCTCTTCAACTTATGAATACCAACATTGATATAGATCACAGATGTCCTTCTTCTAACAGAGGATGCAGTTCAAGTCAACTCATCATGGGATGGAGATTGGGGATTTTGTTACATGTTCAAGTACATATCTAAGTCATATTTTAAGGTTAATATATTTCAAAGAATAGGGTGTGTGAAAAATATCAATTCTCTTTAGCTTATGAATACCAACATTGATACAGATAAAAAATGCCCTTCTTCTAACAGAGGATGCAGTTCAAGTTAACCAATGGGCAACAAGTTGCTTATTGAATTGGTTTCTGATGAAGAAAATAATGATGTTGTTGAAGCAATGGAAAAAAATTAAAATTGTAAGTCTAATTTAATTTATTTCAACTTTCAAAGTAGGCATTTGAATTGTAGCTTTACCTGGATGATTGGTATAACAAAAACTTAATTATGTTACAGGCTTTTCTTTGAAGAACCCTGGACATTATGGACCCTATCATCTAGAAAAGCACATGACAGTGAACTCTACCCCACCTTTCAAATCAGATATTTACATTTTTATTCATTGAAAATAAAGTCACGGAATGTAAACGACCATGCATACTAGTAAGATCAAATTCTATGCCTTCTATTCTTATTACTCTTATTTTATTAAGAGAAGAGTGTCAAAAAGAATGGGTAAATAATTGTAAGCTAACATAAGGCAAAGAAGTTTTGTTATTACATTTTTCTAGGGGATCTCTAATAGTCTAATATAATGCAGTCTTCTATAATATGAACATTTGCATTTGTGTGAATGCTAAGATTTAATAGTAGAGTATTAAATCAATGTAATCAACTATTTATCCAGTTAAAGTAACTTAGTTTTTGTAATGGTTTGGGAATGCAGAGTTGCCAAAAATAGGTGAATGTCCTCTACAATTACCAAGAGAAAAAAGTTTAGTAGTTCTTGTGGATAGAGCCAGTAAACAATGGGAGATTATTTGCCTGTTTCATAACAATATACCTACCCTAAATGCAAGGTGGGCATATTGTGTACACCATAATAATATCAAGGAGATGTTTGCATCTTTGAGTAGGTGGACATAAAGAAACATAGATTTATTTTTAGAGATCATATAGATCGAAAGATAAAATAAGGATCCTTTTGAAAGAACTTCTAGGAGGGAAAAGACAGGCCAAAGATAAAAGGAGAAAATTATATACAAGAAAAGATTTTCATGAGGATTGTAATATTTTGTCTAAAAAAACAAAAATTAGTTAATTAAAAATAGAAAATCAAGAAAGAAATAGTACTAAAATGTATAGTTACTGATATCTAAAATGTATAGTTACTAATATATCTATTTTTAAAAGACTGATTGATTTTTATGGCCAAAGTTGTTTATTTTATCTAGTTGATGGTTTTAATTACACCCAGGTTATACATTGGGAGCAGATGTGTGCACATTTTTATGGCCCCGATTTAAATTCAAGAAAATAGGTGGAGAGAGTATGCTGATCTTTTTAAAAAATCTTAATAAAAAAATGTTCACTTAATGTTGACCAGGGGTTCTGATTTCAACCATTCATTGCCCATTGAAAACTTAAATTAGGATTTATTGTAGACATGTATAATTAAAAAGGGAATGAAGAAAAATACTTTAAAACTAATTTCTAAAATTACCAAAAAAGTTCATAGCCATTTTTCTGACATATTCTTGCAACTCAAATATCTTTAAGAGAAGAGTGTCAAAAATGATGGGTTTAACAACCTAACATAAGGCAAAGCAGTTTTGTTGGGTTTAGGGATAGGGTTTAGGGTTTAGGGTTGAGGGATTATGGTTTAAGGTATAGTGTTGAGGGTTGAGAGTTTAGGGATAGGGTTTAGGGTTGAAGGATTAGGGTTTAGAGTTAATAGATTAGGGTTTAATGTTGAGAGTTGAGGGTTTAGGAATAGGGATAGCGTTTAGGGTTTAGGGATGAGAGATTAGGGTTGAAGGTATACAATAAATAAACTAGAATTTAGGCAGGGTTGGGAAAATTTTGTGAATCATCATGGGTTGGAGATTGGAGATTTTGTTGTGTTCAAATACATATCCAAGTCATATTTTAAGGTTAAGATATTTCAAAGAATAGGGTGTGCAAAAAATATCAATGTGAGCTCCAGCTTATGAATACCAACATTGATACAAATAAACAATGCCCTTCTTCTAATAGAGTATGTAGTTCAAGTCAACCAATGGGCAACAAGTTGCTAAATGAATTGGTTTCTAATGCGGAAAACAACAATGATGTTGAAGCAATCGAAGAAAATCAAAATTAGGGTTGACGGTTGAGGGATTAGGGTTTAGGGTTTAGGGTTGAGGGATTAGGGTTTAAGGTTTAAGGGTTTAAGTGTATCTAGGGATTTAGATTTTAGGGTTTAAGGGTTGAGGGATTAGGGTTTAAGGCATAGTGTCAAGGGTAGAGGGTTTAGGGTTAAAGGTTTAAGGGTTGAGGATTTAGGGATGAGGGTTAAGGGATTAGGGTTTAAGGTATAGTGTCGAGCGTAGAGGATTTAATGATAGGGTTTAGGGTTTAAGGTTTAAGGGTTGAGGGTTGAGTCTTTAGGGATAGGGTTTAGCGTTTAGAGTTTAGGGTTAAGGGATTAGGGTTTAAGGTATAGTGTTGAGGGTAGAGGGTTTAGGGATAGGGTTTAGGGTTTAAGGTTTAAGGGTTGAGGGTTTAGGGATAGGGTTTATGATTTAAGGTTTAAGGGTTGAGGGTTGAGGCTTTAGGGATAGGGTTTAGGGTTTAGGGTTAAATGATAGGGTTTAGGATTGAGTGGTTAGGGTTTAAGGTTTAAGGTATAGTGTCGAGGGTTGAGGGATTAGGGTTCAACCCTTGACACTATACCTTAAACCCTAATCCATCAAACCTAAACCATAATCCCTCAACCCTTAAACCTTAAACCCTAAACCCTATCCCTAAACCCTCTACCCTTGACACTATACCTTAAACCCTAATCCCTTAATCCTCATCCCTAAAGCCTCAACCCTCATCCCTTAAACCTACAACCCTAAACCCTCTACCCTCGACACTATGCCTTAAACCCTAATCCTTCAACCCTTAAACCCTCAACCCTTAAAACCTTAATCCCTCAAACCTTAAACCCTTAAACCATAAACTTGCAACCCCTAGATACCCTTAAACCTTAAACCCTATATCCTATACACTTAACCTTGGACACTCAACCTTGAACATTATCCCTCAACCTTCAAACCTCTACCCTATACCATGTACCCTCAACCCTATATTTATGCCCTAAACCCTCAACCCTCATCCATCTGCCTTATATCCTCAACTTTAAACCCTATACCCTATATCTTAGACACTCAACCTTGAACATTATCCCTCAAATGTAAACTCTCAACCCTCTACCCTATACCCTCAACCATATACTTAAGCCCTAATCCATCAATCCTCAACCCTATACTTTAAACCCTAAAATCTACGCCCACAAACCCTCATCCCTATACCCTATAACCTCACCCTTATACCCTCAATCGATATCATAAGTTCCCTAAGTTCCCAATATCCTAAACCCTAATCCCCATACCTTACACACTTAATCTTATACACTCAACAAGTTTATTATTATCCCTCAACTGTAACCCTCAACCCTCAACCATCAACCTTCAACCCTCTACCCTCTACCCTCTACCTATTACTTAAGCCCTAATACCTCAACCCTATACCTTAAACCCTAAACCCAAAAACCTCAACCCTCAATCCTAAAAACTATAAGGGCTCAGGTCCTTATATACCCTAAACCCAAAACCCTTACATACATACATACATACAACCATACATACAAACATGCATACATATATACATACATACAAGCATGCATACATACATACATACATACATACATACATACATACAAGCATGCATACATACATTCATACATATAGGCATACATACATACATACATACAAGAATACATACAATTTGGCGTACATACATACATACATACATAAATACAAATATATATACAAACATACATACATCAAACATACTTAATAAACTTGAACATAAAACATTCAATAAACAACCTCAAACTTGACAAACATTGGGAAAACTTTTGCAAAAAAGAAAAAAAATGCAAAGAAAACAATAACGCAAGCATGTTATAACGCGCTCACGTTATGGCTTTTTAAAAAGTTTTAAAAATTTTGGCAACTTTTTGGCCCCCCATCTTTTTGCACTTTCCCAAATGTTTTCATGTCAGTCACTTGATCATATCATTGAGCTGGTGTCAACAATGAGTAAGGATATGTTGTTGCATGGCAATTCACCGCATATGACATATTTTTCTTTAGCCACTTCATGCAGAATTCATCCACATAATCCACATTCTGAGGAAGATTGTCCAGATTTTCTGTTCACTTGGGAAGTTTCTACAACATTCAGTGCTCCAGAGGTATTTGATGAATAGGATATGTCCAAACACGAGTTGAGAGCTCCTGAGTATGAGAAGGTATTTGGTACAATGCAACAAGGTGATGAACTTACATACCTAACTGATGGTACTGCAAATAAGGTTATATCTTCCTCTTTTCCACTTGGTTTTGATAGTTATCAATTTGATTACAGTGATTTAGGTAAGACAACTTGCATATGGATTGATCATGGCCCTAATGAACTGCCCCAACTATTGATCCTATATGACTGGTACCCTAAACATGAACCTATCATGCCTCTACCTCACTTTTAAGAGTACAAAGATGAAATTGCTAGACATAGGACATTGAACTGCACTTTGATACTTGTGCTTGTCCTAAGAAATAAGTCACGAGGGAGTGTAAATACTTGTTATCCAAGGTCTTTGTATATAGTTCTGCTTGTTTCTGTTAGATTTAGGACAAACAACTGAGAGGGGGGCTGAATCAGTTGTCCAAAATTTTCTTCCAATTAGTCACTTAAATCATTTTCTTAATTCAACAGCATAATAATTAATCAATCTTGGAAACATAATACAACAATTCAAGAGCAAAAACACATCAACACATATGACACCAAGCTTTTGACGTGGAAAACTTGGTTAAGGGAAAAACCACGAGGTGACTAACCCAAGATTGTATTCTCTGTTAAAAGAATAAGAAGAACAAATGGTACATGCCAATTAGGGCTCACTGCTTGAGCACACTACTCACAAGAGGCCCACTACCTACAGGAGACACACTATCTACTGAAGAATAGCATCTTCACCATGCTTGAGTCAGTTCCATTTAAGCTCAATACTTCTTCTCTACCTTTTGTTCTACTCCTCTCTACCACATACTCATCTCCACAAGATACCTTTAAAATGACTTTACAACTCCTTATTTATACAAGACATCGACTTAGGGATAATCATCCAAGTCAGCATACATTACAGAGTAAATACATAAATACAACATGACTAATTACAAAAAGACTTCACACGGATCAACACACTATTGGCCACACAGATCTGAAACTTCAATCTTCATTAGAAACATGTCATTCTTCACAGAACATCTCCAAGATCATCTGCAGGATGTGTAACTCATCTGGTTAGCCAGACTTAGGAAGAATATCATCATTCAGAAGTAATTCTTCAAATACGAGCTCAATCTTTAATGCGGACCACCAACACGAGCTGAACACAATCCATATACCTCCACAAGCTTTCCTGAATCACCAAGAACATCCACACTACTTCTGCTTACTGAGATCATTCTCTCCTTCATCCAGAACACAGTCTGTCATCACTGTCATATTGGAATAGATGCTTGCGGACCTCCAGACCACAAACCAATTGAGTTGTCAATTCACATTGACTTCCTAAACACTCCACCAAATCTGCAGAACAAGATATTGCATTTCTGGATCTCACCGGACCTATCTGTGTCACTTTGTCACTTCTGAACATTTGCCAGAACTAGTTTTACTTTGTCACAGTCTGTCATCACTGTCATATTGGAATAGATGCTTGCGGACCTCCAGACCACAAACCAATTGAGTTGTCAATTCACATTGACTTCCTAAACACTCCACCAAATCCGTAGAACAAGATATTGCATTTCTGGATCTCACCGGACCTATCTGTGTCACTTTGTCACTTCTGAACATTTGCCAGAACTGGTTTTACTTAAGTGTCCATAGCTTCTTCAGATCTACATGCGGACCTCTGAAATCTTTACTAGATCATCTTAAGACACATATCTACAAACCCTTTGATGTACATCCTCTGATCTTCATGTTAACAGGGATCTTTACCTCACTATCTTCACTGTTCTTCTCTGTTCTTGATAGGACTAATTTTCTCAATATCCTTAGCATACAGCTTCATCCAATCCTTATCATCAATGCAACAGGAGTATGTTGACATCAATGACAATGCCGGTTAGGCCCATACTTGCAACAATCTCCCCCTTTGTCATTGATGGCAACATATGATGTGAAAAACTATTTTAACCATCAAAACAAGAACTTCTTCTCACTGACATAACTCCCCCTATCAACAACAACCATTCGCAAGTCTTCTCTTCCTTTACTACTCTCCCTTTGATTAGCAACCACTTGTTTTTCACATGTCTTCTCTCCCCCTTTGACATCAATGGAAAAGGGCACATACTTGCATCACTTCAGAATCATACCAGCTGCTCCCCCTGAGTAGCAGTTTCCCATCATCAATCCGGACCACAAGATATGATTGTGAGATCCACCGAATTGATGCACATCAGTGCATCTTAATTCAGAACCAGAGGGGTAATAACCCCTAACTTCTCCCTGAGATACTCAAAAGAGTCCTTAGGTAGAGGTTTAGTAAAAATATCTGCAATCTAATCCTTGGAAGGCACAAACTCAAATCTAACTTCATTCTTGTTTACTTGCTCTCTCAAAAAGTGAAACTTGATGGATATATGTTTAGTCTTTGAATGCAACATTAGATTTTTTGATATGTTTATTGCACTTGAATTATCACAGAAGATTGTGATAGGTTCCTCATACTCTACTCTGATATCTCTTAGCATTTGCTTCATCCACAATACTTGAGTACAACTACCTGCTGCTGCAATATATTCTGCTTTTGTAGTGGACAGAGATATTGCCTCTTGTTTCTTGCTCAGCCAATAAACCAATCTCTTCCACAAAAAGAATGCTCCACCACTGGTACTCTTCCAGTCATCCACATCTATATATGCATGAAGAGAGAAATCATGATCTCTAGGATACCACAAGCCATACTCAACTATCCCTTTTAGATATCTAAAAATCCTCTCGATTGCCATGACATGAGATTCTCTAGGATCAGCTTGGAATCTAGCAACAAGACCAACAACATTCATAATGTCAGGTCTAGTTTGAGTGAGATACAATAATCCTCTAGTCATTGACCTATACTTTTTCTAACCAACCTTAGGAGAGTCATCATCTTTACTCAATTTACATCTAATTGTCATGGGAGTATTCATTGGTTTTGAGTCCTCCATCCCAAATTTCTTCAACAATTCTTTCACATATTTGGTTTGTGAAATGAAGATTCCTTTCTTTGTTTGAGTGATTTGCAGACCCAAAAAGAAATTTATTTCCCCAAACATGGACATCTCAAATTCACTTTTCATTTGATTTGTAAAAGTTTTGCACATACTATCTCTTCCTCCAAAAATGATATCATCAACAAACACTTCAACAATCAAGATATTTTCATGATCAATTTTGAAGTACAAGTTGCTGTCAACAGTACCTTTGTTGAAACCAATCTTCAAAAGATGCTTGTCCAGTCTTTCATACCAGGCTCTTGGGGCTTGTTTAAGTCCATATAGTGCTTTCTTCAACTTGCAGACCATAGCACCATGATCAGACAATTGAAATCCATCCGGTTGCTCAATGTAAACTTCTTCTTCTAAGTCACCATTCAAGAAGGCAGACTTGACATCCATCTGATATACTTTGAAATCCTTGAAGGCAGCAAAGGCAAGAAATAATTTGACTGCTTCAATTCTTGCCACTGGTGCAAAAGTTTCTTCAAAATCAACTCCTTCTACTTGGGAGTATCCCTTGCAGACCAATCTAGCTTTATTTCTGACAACTTCACCATCTTCATTCAGTTTATTCTGGAAGACCCATTTGGTTCCAATCACATTCTTGATTTTAGGTCTGGGAACAAGATCCCAAGTGTGATTTTTCTCAATTTGCATTAGCTCTTCCTCCATTGCTTTAATCCAGTTTTCATCATTGCATGCTTCATTTACTATCTTAAGTTTAATTTTTGAAATTAGACAATACTCTTCTGAATCTTGAGCAATCCTTCTTCTTGTTTAAACACCTTTTCTTTTATCACCTATGATCTGGTCTTCAGAGTGATTCAATTTTACATACCTGGGAATTTTGGAACTTTCTTGCACCTCTATTTCTTGCATAGGTTCATTCAAACTTATCTCTTCTTCCTGATTCACCGAATTAGTTTGAATCTAAATTTCAGAAGGGGCTTGGACTCCTTGGATCAAAACATCATTTTGATCATCTTCATCATATTCATAAAACCTTGAGGGTTTTTCAATACCTTCATCAACCTTCACATTTGTACTTTCTATAATCTTTCTCAATCTCTTGTTATAACACCAGTATGCTTTACTTTGAGTAGAATAACCCAAGAATATTCCTTCATCACTTCTAGCATCAAATTTGCCTAGATCTTCATCTCTTTTACTGTAACATTTGCTACCAAAGACTCTGAAATACTTCACAGTGGGAGTGATGCCAGACCAGGGTTCATAAGGAGTCTTACCAATATTGCTTCTGATTTGTACTCGATTAAGAGTGTAGACTACAGTGCTTACAGCTTCTCTCCAGTAGATATGAGGAACATTTACTTCCATCATCATGGTTCTAGATGCCTCCTAGATGGTCTAGTTCTTTCTCTCCACTACTCCATTCTGTTGTGGTGTCCTTGGAGCATACAATTGTCTTTTTATCCCATGTTTCTCATAGAATTCTATGAACTCACCGGATGTGAATTCTCCACCTCTATCAGACCTTAGACATTTTATGTTCAATCTGGTTTCATTTTCTACCATAGCCTTGAATATTTTGAATTTCTCAAGGGCCTCAGATTTATCTTTCATAAAGGTTACCCACATCATTTGGGAGTGATCATCAATTAATAACATGAAGTATCTATCACCTTGCACACTCCTGATTCTTGCCGGACCACATAGATCAAAATGAACTAAGTCCAATAATCTGGTAGAAGACCATTCTTTACTTTTGAATGAGACTTTGCTTTGCTTACCCAACTGACATTCTTTGCACAAAATGTTAGTAGGTTTCACCAGTCTTGGAAGATCTCTTACAGCCTGAGTGTTGCTTATCTTGATGATATTATCAAAATTTACATGACACATTCTCCTATGCCATAACCAACTCTGATCAATTTGAACAAATAAACAACTTTTGCCAGTCCCAACCAAGTGGAAGATATTACCTTTTGTTTGAGTACCGGATGCAATCTCTGTTCCGGAGCTTTCAAAGATCTTGCATTTTTTATTTTTGAATATGAGATCATAGCCTTTGTCCACCAACTATCCAACACTGAGAAGATTGTGCTTTAGACCTTCAACATACAGTACATTACTGGTTTTGTTCTTTCCATCAAAAGAAATAGTTCCTCTAGCTCTGATTCTGCCAGCAGAATTATCACCAAATTTTACCACTCCTCCTTCATACATTTCCAAGTCTATGAACTTATTTTTGTCACCTGTCATATGGTGGGAGCATCCACTGTCAATGACCCAATCATCCTTTTCTTCAACTTGGGCAACCAGAGCTCTTTCTATAGTTTTATGATTGACAGATTCAGAGGCCATTGGATCTTCTTCCTTGATGGCAATAAACACCTAGTCACTTCCATATTTGTTTCCGATCTCTGATTCATCATCTGTTATTCCTTCATCATCATCATCTTCATGAACATAGTAACATTTCTTTTGGAATCTAGATCTGTTAGGATTTGGCCTTGAAAATCTTTTCAGACACCTTGAGGCAAAATGACCAATCTTATTGTAGTTAAAACATTTAAAAGGTAATTTCCCTTCATATTTATCGGATCCTCTTTGCAGTCTTTTTGCAATAAGGGCTTCAAGTTGAGCAGTTTCTGCTTCATTTTCTTCCAGATCTTTTCTTGCTTTTTCATACCATGATAGTTTCTTTGAAGAGTTCTCTCCCAGATCAAACTTTTGTTTACCTTTTACAGACGTACTAGCTTTGAATGTAGATTCAGTCTTGGGGGGTGTATCTCCAAACTCAGATAATTCAAATGCAGTTAATTTACCAACCAATTAATCTCTTGTGATACTTGAAAAGGATCTAAATTATTCAATAGAAGAAACCTTGTATTTGTAAGAATCAGAAAGGGATTTGAGAACTTTGGCAACAATCTCATCTTCATCCAAGATTCTACCAGCACATCTAATGCCACAAACAAGCTCATTTACTCTTGGCATAAATGTAGTGATATTTTCATCGTCTCTCATCTTTAGGTTTTTGAATTTTCCTTCCAGACTCTGTAACTTGGCACATTTAACATACTTGTCTCCTTCATGCAGAAGTTCTAGTTTTTGCCAAATCTCATATACAGTTTTTAGATCAACAACATTTGTCAGCTCTGAGTCAGATAAGGCACTTATAAGAGCTTCTTTAGTCTGTAGATTGTTTTCAGCATCTCTGATTTCATCTATGGTACTCGGACCATTTTGTGGAGGAACATACTTCTTTGAAGCCATGATCCAATACTACATTCCGATACATTACAAGTGACATTCCATGCGACTTTTCCAAAGAGTGAAATTGGTTCCATCAAAACTTATACTATCCTTCTTGTAGGACAACATCATGGATCTCCTCAAGCGGTTAAGCCCTTTTAGAGGAACTTGTCTCTGATACCAATTGTTAGATTTAGGACATACAACTGAGAGGGGGAAGGTGAATCAGTTGTCCAAAACTTTCTTCCAATTAGTCACTTAAATCCTTTTCTTAATTCAGCAGCTTAATAATTAATCAATCATGGAAACATAATACAACAATTCAAGAGCAGAAACACATCAACACATATGACACCAAGATTTTGATGTGGAAAACCCGGTTAAAGGAAAAACCACTGGGTGACTAACCCAAAATTGTATTTTCTATTAAAAGAATAAGAAGAACAAATGGCACATGCCAATTAGGGCTCATTGCCCAAGCACACTGCTCACAAGAGGCCCACTGCCTATAGGAGACACACTATCTATAGAATAATAAATATTACATACTTGAACTGAAGAATAGCATCTTCACCATGCTTGAGTCAGTTCCATTTAATCTCAATACTTTTGCTCTACTTTTTGCTCTGCTCCTCTCTACCACAAACTCATCTCCACAAGATACCTTTGAAATGACTTTACAACTCCTTATTTATACAAGACATCGACTTAGGGATAATCATCCAAGTCGGCATACATTATAGAGAATATACATAAATACAACATGACTAATTACAAAAAGGCTTCATGCAGATCAACACACTGTCGGCCACATAGATCTGAGACTTCAATCTTCATTAGAAACATGCCATTCTTCACAGAACATATCCAAGATCATCCACAGGATGTGTAACTCATCCGGTCGGCCAGACTTAGGAAGAATATCATCATTCGAAAGTAATTATGTAATTATGAGCTCAATCTTTAATGTGGACCACCATCACGAGCTGGATATAATCCATATACCTCCACAAGCTTTCTCGAATCACCAAGAACATCCACACTACTTCTACTTACTGAGACCATTCTCTCCTTCATGTGGAACACAATCTGTCATCACTATCATATTGGAATAGATGCTTGTGGACCTCCAGACCACAAACCAATTGAGTTGTCAATTCACATTGACTTCCTAAACACTCCACCAAATCCACAGAACAAGATATTGCGTTTCCGGATCTCACCGGACCTATCTGTGTCACTCTGTCACTTCTGAACATCTGCTAGAACTGGTTTTACTTAAGTGGCCATAGCTTCTTCAGATCTACATGCGGACCTTTGAAATCTTTACTGGATCATCTTAAGACACATATCTACAAACCCTTTGATGCACATCCTCTAATCTTCATGTGAGCTGGGATCTTTACCTCACTATCTTCACTATTTTTCTCTATTCCTGATAGGACTAATTTTCTCAATATTCTCAGCATACAGCTTCATCCAATCCTTATCATCAATAACAACACCGGTTAGGCCCATACTTGTAACAGTCTTGCCCTTTGTCATTGATGTCATGACAATTAATGCCATGACACATAAAAGGTCGGTGACCTCAAAAAATCTCGTTTTTTGCATTAAAGGCTAAAAAAACATGAAATAAAAGTTCCCAAATGGATCCTAATGACTAGAAAAACTTCCTAGACCAATATATTGGCCAAATGGGTACTTGAAAATGGTAAAAAATGCAGAGAATCATGCAAAAATCACTAGATTTATGAAGTTGTCTATAAGGAAGCAACATTGACAATGAGCTATTTTTTACTGATCCATGACTGCAAATGGGCATATTTTGATTCAAAATGATGGGAAATGATTATTTAAGATGAAATTGATGCTTAGTCTTGTCTCTTGTAGGTCTAAGAGGACACGGGAGCTTGTTGGATCCATCTTGGAAGGATGAACATATAGAGGTACCCTACTGATCCAAAGATGCAGAATCAACATTCTATCAACCAAATTGCTGTTACACATGAAAAAGGAAGTTAGTATAATGTCCAAGATGATAAAAATGAGTCTCAGGAGCTAAAAGACATAGAAGATCATGCCAAATCACTGATGTTTATGTAGATCCAGTCCAATGTCTAAGTGATCCAATCTGGGGGTCATAACTCCTAGCTATTTTATCAGAATTTAAACTTCTTGGACTCATTGGAAAGATAAACTAATTATCTAGCTTGAACTGCTCAGTCACTAAGGCTTAATGCCAAACAATCGACAGAAGTTTTGAGCTCCCATTCTACTTCGAAGGCCTCCGGAAATGCAATTTACTACGATGTAGAAAATACCAAAAATTATATTTTTGATATTTTTCCAAAAATACCACTCAAATGACTCTAGATTGAATCACCAAGACATGCATATAGTTGTCCCAGCAGTCTAGTCATTAAGAATCAGTCCAGCAAGCATCTAGTTGCATATACCTTCACCAAAATACTCATTTTCATCCAGTCAGCACTTGGAATCCCATGAATCCACATCATGTCAAGTTTTTAAGCACCATGTGACTTTATTTTAGCTTCATTAGGCCTTAAAAATTGGATTTTCATCATGTACAACCAAATGGGTACCCATTTTGTCTAGATTCAATGTATTTGCAAGCTATGTTTTGTCTTTTTCCTAGAGGACAAAAGCAAATCTAAAAATGTAACTAATTGTTGAAGCTCATTAAATGTCATGTAATCTGGACCGTTGGTGTTGAGTTAATCTCCATCATCCATTGAAAACTCGGTATGGTGCCTTGTCTATAAAAAGGCCATCCTTTTCTACTATTTGTAAGAGAGAATTTGATACTGAATTGTTGACATTCTGCCATTTGAAGTAATACAAAGCAAATTTCTGTAAATGTTTTGAGAATTTGTATCTTGTATTGATTCATTTTGGTTTTCATGGTTTTCTTCTTACTCTCCCAAAATTAATTAGTTGTACTTTTATAATGTTCTGATGGTTGGCTGAAAGTATTTTGATGAATGCTCTAGTCCATACTTTTGGTTGTTTGCTGATAGTAACTGACTTTGTAAAGTTAGTCTGGGCTGATCAGTTGTGCTTAGTTCAATTACATCTCATAGGTTAAATTGCGCCATTTATTGGGTATTTAATGAATGAATGTAATTTGGAAATCTTTAGATTTCCATTGAAGATTGCATCATTTTCTATAGTTCTATAACACCCATTTCAGTTTGGTAACTTAGAAAAATGGTTAAGATTAAGAGTATTTGTCTGCCTATAGTCATCTATGCATTGTGAATATTCACTTAGGACCCCTCTAAACCCTAAACCTTTTTCATTTTCTTTGAAAACTATTGTTAGATTAGGAATTTCAGCAGCATCTTATATTGTTTTATCAGCTGAAATCATAAAGGGTTTACGTGTACTTGTTGTCCCAACTCTAGAATCTATAGATTGCATGTAAGACCCCTTGTAGGCACAGCTAGAACATACCACTTGAGAGATTCCAAGCAAGCTAAGACCTAGCTGTATTATCCTTGGAGTAGTCTTACCTAGGGTAGGATACTTTTCAAGAGAGGTGTGAAACCAACAATCACACCTACGTTGTTGAGTGCAAAAACACCCATCAATAGCTTCATTTACTGATTTAGACTCAATCCTTGAAATCAAACAAATCTCTTCTTGATCTTCAAATATTTTTCTCCTAGTTCGAATACCTTTACTCTTATCTCCTATGATCTGATCTTCAGGATGATTTAACCTTACATACCTAGGAGTTTTGGAGATTGTTGGAGCTTCTGTTTCTTGAACTTGTTCCTCATCATCTGTATTAACCTATGGAGTTACATGTTCAAACTGAATCTGGGTCTGAACTTGAATTTGCCTTCCTTGATTTTGACTTTCATCTTGATCATCTGAATCATATCTGGAGTACCTGGAATGTCCTTCTTTGGTTTCATCAACTTTAACATTCGCACTTTCAACAATCTTCCTCAATCTTTTATTGAAGCACCGGTAGGCCTTACTTTGAGTTGAGTATCCCAAAAATATTCCTTCATCACTTCTTGCCTCAAACTTGCCTAAATCCTCATCTCTTTTGATATAACATTTACTACCAAAGACTCTGAAGTATCTCACAATAGGAAGATGACCAAACCAAAGTTCATAAGGAGTCTTACCAGAATTTCCTTTGATCTACACCTGGTTAAGAGTGTAGACAGCAGTAGTCATAGCTTCTCTCCAATAAACTTGAGGAACATTAGTTTCCATCATCATGGTTCTGGCAGCTTCTTGAATGGTTTGGTTCTTTCTTTCCACAACTCCATTTGGTTGAGGAGTCCTAAGAGCAGATAACTATCTTTTTATTCCATGCTTTTCACAGAAAGCATCAAACTCACCAAAGGTAAATTCTCCACCCCTATCAGATCTCAGACATTTTAGTTTCCCACCAATTTCATTTTCAACCATCATCTTGAACACCTTAGACTTGTCAAGGGCTTCTAATTTTTCTCTTAGAAAAGTTACCCACATCATCCGGGAGTAATCATCAATTAACAACATGAAATATATATCTCCTTGCACACTCCTAATTCTAGCAGGACCACAGAGATCAATATGTACCAGTTCCAATCTCTCACTTGAACCTTGTTCCTTACTCTTGAATGAAATCTTGTTCTTTTTGCCCAACTGACATTCTCTACATATGTTATTTGGTTTCACAAGTCTTGGAAGATCTCTTACAGCTTGAGTAGAGCTTATTTTGATGATATTGTCAAAATTCACATGACACATCCTCCTATGCCATAGCCAACTTTGATCTATCTGAGCAATCAAACAACTTTTCCTAGAACTACTTAAGTGAAAGATGTTACCTCTGGTTTGAGTACCAGATGCAATTTCAATTCTGGAGCTTTCCAAGATTTTGCATTTTCCATCTTTGAATCGAAGATCATAACCCTTGTCAATCAACTATCCAACACTGAGAAGATTATGTTTTAGTCCTTCCACATACGAAACATCATTGGTGTTGTTCTTGCCATCAAAAGAGATGGATCCTCTACCATGGATTCTACCAGCTGAGTTGTCTCCAAATTTCACAAGTCCTCCTTCATAGTTTTCAAAATTCACAAACTTACTCTTGTCACGAGTCATATGATGAGAACATCCACTATCAATCACCCATTCATCCTTTTTAATAACCTAAGCAGCCAAGGCACTTTCCACATTTTCACAGCTAGCAGATTCAGTAGACACCAGATCTTTTATTTTTGATAGCAATAAACACCCAATCATTTTCAGAGGAGCCTCCATGATCAGATTCATCATCTGTTACCCCTTCTTCTCCATTTTCTTGGACATAGTAACATTTCTTTTGACCTTTATACCTTTTAAGGTTAGGTTTTGAAAACCTTTCTGGACATCTTGAGGCAAAATGACCAATCTTATTGCAAGCAAAGCATTTGAGTGGTAATTTTTCCTTCATACTTACCAGATCCTCTTGGCATTCTTCTGGCAATAAGAGCTTCAAGATCCTTCCTTGTCTTTACAAATCTGTTTGATCTTGCAGAAGAGTTTTCACCTAGATCATATCTTTGTTTTCCATGCACACTAGCCTTGAATGCAGTTTCAGACTTGGGAAGAGAATCACCAACTCGCTTAATTTGAAGGCCAAAATTTTGCCAACCAGATGATCTCTTGTAAGCTCTAAGACTTTTGATTTCTTCTATAGCTGCAACCTTATGTTTGTATGAATTTGGTAAAGATCTGAGTACTTTTGACACAGTTTTGATTCTTTCAAGATTCCACCATCACACCTAATGCCACACACAAGTTCATTTATCTTTTGCATGTAGATTGTGATGTTTTCATCTTCTCTCATCCTCATAGTTTCAAATTTTCCTCTCAGACTTTGTAGCTTTGCACATTTGACATATTTATCACCTTCATACAGATACTCCAACTTTTTCCAGATTTGATAAGTAGTTTTTAGACCAAAGACATTTGTCATTTCTGAATCAGTCAAGGCACTCAACAAGGATTCTTTAACTCAAAGATTATTTTCAGCATCTTTAACTTGATCAAGAGTTGAAGGACCTTTCTCTGGAGGTTTGTACTCAACACTAGTTATTGCCCAATAGACATCGCCCATACATTGCAACTAGCACTCCATGCGATTTTTCCAAACAGAATAATTTGTTCCATCAAATCTTGGACTATCCTTCTTGTAGGTCAACATTCTGGATCTCCTCAAGCGGTTAGTCTTTTATGAGAGGATCTGGGTCTGATACCAATTGTTGGAACTAGACAACTAAGAGGGGGGGTGAATAAGTTGTCCCACAAAATCATTTTTGCTTTTAACCTTCTTTATTATCTTACTATCAGATTAGTGATGTAAACATTAAAGTATAAATCAACAACATAAGAGCAGAAATATAATCAACACACTTGACACCAAGATTTTGACATGGAAACCTAGTTAAGGGAAAAACCACAGTGGGGGTTAACCCACAAAATACATACCCTATTAAAAGTACTTAATAAAATAGAAGGCACATGCCTTCGGGCGCACTGCCAAGAGCTCACTACTCAAAAGAGATGCTCACTGCCTACAAAATTTATTTAGAAAGAATTGATTGAGAAATAGCATCTACTCCATGCCTGATTCAGTTTCAATGAACACTCAAGAACTTTTTCTTTGTTCCAAACTCTTCTTCACACTCTATACTTCTCTCACTCATTTTCTTCTCTGCTCTGCTCTTGATCCTTTCTTCAGATGTTATCTGTTTTGCACAAGGATGTTCTTCAATAACTTTTCAACAAGTATTTATACACTTCATCAACCTTGGAATGATCAACAAGGTTAGCTAAACTTGACGCGGATCATTACACTATCGGCCAAACACAATTGAGACTTGAATCTACTTCTACAATCACTCCACACTTCATAAAAATCTCTTAAGGCATCCGTAACAGGCTAGGAACATCCGATCAGCCAAGACTAGGAAGAACATCATCCTCAAAGAAGAATCTTCAATCAACAAGCTCAAACTACAATGCGGACCTCCAACACAGTAGCTACATGATCCAGAGACCTCCACAAGCACATTGGAATCACCAATAACATTTACTCTAAACCATATCACCAAAAACTTCTGAGCCTTCCTCCAGAACCTCAAGAACATACTCTGCCATGACTGTTAGACTGGAAGGATAGCTTGTGGAACTACAAACCACGAACCACTAGAGTTGATGATGCACACTAACCTCCTAAATATTCCTTTAGATCCATAGATCACAATCTTATATTACCAGAGAAATCCAAACCTCTTTCTTGTCAGTCTTTCCTAATTATTGTAGGAACCAGTTCTACTTAGATGGCCATAGCCTCTTCAAATCTTCACGCGGACTTCTCAATTCTTAACTGGAGGAACCTCTGATAATCATCTACATAGCCACATGATCCACATGCATTGATTGTCTTTAATTTTCTCAATATCCTCAACAATCTGGTCTTCTATACAGATAACAATATGATACAGTTGACACTAATGGCAACAAGGATATGTTGACATCAATGACAACACCATTTAGGCACATATTTGCAACAACCACACCATTCTACTGAGGAGTGTATGTCACTATGTGCTGATGAAGAATACCTCAAGCACGAAAAAAATCTTGAAATGCCTAATTGACATATTCTCTCCCATTATTTGTTTGAATCTTCTAAAGGAAATGCCTTGACGGCTTCTCCACAAATGCAAGCAATGTCATGAAAAATTGAAGAACCTCATCTTTGTACTTCAAAAAGTACACCCATGTGCACCAAGAGAAATCATCAATAAAGACCTGAGCACATACTTAGCCCCTAAAAATGAAGGAGCTAGGAATGGCATAATATCATTATACACGAACTCAAGGAGTGTCAAAGCACATGTGGCCATACCCTTTGGAAAAGTATCCCTATGATGTTTGCCAACAATACAACCTTGACAAACTCCATCAGAACAAGAGATCTTAGGTAGGCCAATCACTAAATTCTGTGTGCTCATCTATTGAAGATATCTGTAATTTAGGTGTCTAAACTATTTGTGCTAAAGCTTGCTCATAGAATCTGCATGAGCAATAAGGGATGATCCTAATGGGCACTCAAATCCATCAAACCTATACAAATAGGCCACATCATCAACTATCCCTGTAGCAACAACCTTCTCAAGATCCTGCAACTCTCGAATAGTCACATCAGTGGGAGAAAACTCAACTACCTTCCCATCACCATGATGACAAATTTGATAGATAGAAAGCAGATTCTGTGAAATATCAGGAACAAAAAGAACATCATCAATGGAGCGATCCTGCATCTTAACTAATCTTGTTCCTACAACTAGAATCTGTGAAGAGTTCCCAACTATAATATGAGAAGTACTATAAGAGGAAATAGAATCAAAAAGATCCTCAACATGAGTCATATGATGTGAAGCACCAAAATCAAGAATCCAACTGTTACTAGTAGGGGATGAAGCCCTTTCTATGAGAGCTTGCCCTTTTCCCAAGGAAGAATACTTAGGCATGGTAATATTGTGCTTCCTCATAGCTTCCTCCAATGTCGCTAACCTCTCAAAACAATGTGCATCATTATGCCCTAACTTTCCACAAAAGGAATAATTTTCCTTCTTCTTCTTAGACTTAGAGGATGATTCCCTAGGATTAGGAGGATGGGATGGAGGATTAGTCTTTTGATCATTCTTCACCTTAGGCTTGGATAGAGACTCACCACCTATAGATAAATCTATCTTTGGCTTCTTCTTGTTCTTACCCTTTCCCTTGGAAGATTGAGCCATTAAAGCATGACTCTTAGGGAGAGCATGCATCTAAATTAACTTGGCCTACTCCCTAGTCAATCGATCACAAAATACCTCAAATGAAGGCATCTTATGGTCTTCTCCCACAGCATCCATACTAGAATAGAAGATAGAGGCAAACACTTGAAAAGGACCTCTCAACTTAGACAAGATCATGAAAATACACTCCTTATCATCTTTGGCACGACCACATCCTTTCAATTGTGACAAAATCAACTTGATTTGGGCAAGGAAATCCTGAATAGTGGGGAAGGCATCTAGAGAGAGAGAGGTGAGATCGGCTTCAAGTTGCATGATCTTGAACTGATTCACTTTACCATACAACTCGACAAGCTTATCCCACACTTCTTTAGGTGTCTTACACCCCATAATGTGAAACAACAAATTATCAGACACATGGAGACCTATGAGTCCTCTAGCCTCATCCATTTTGTTTCTATGAACAAATTGCTCAAATGGCTTTATGAACTCGGGTTGATCGACATATAACATTTGCCAAAGCCCCCTAGATTGCAACAACTGTGATATTTTGAGCTTCCATGTGTGATAGTTGTGTGGAGTCAGCAATTCAATCCTTGGGTCCAACATGATAAACAAGGGAACACAAAGGGACCAAAATGCAATATACACCCCCCAAAATGAATGAAAACTAAATTTGCAACTCCCAACACTAAATTTGCCAAGTAACTCTAACAGAAGTAACTGAAACAAATTGCAACTTCAAGCTACTTGAACTATCAAAAAATGGCAAAATTTTCAAAAAATACCTCATTCACAGTGAAGTTCATCGAAGCAACTTTTCAATGACATCTTGTTTGTCAAAAATAGACTTCATTTGCAAAAGTGCAAATTTGAAAAAAATATCTATTCTAGGCTCTTCCAAAATCTTCTGGAGCTCTCGGTCGCCACCAAAAAATATGCAGAGACAAAAAATGGGCCTCTTGGACCAAGAATTGGTTGCCACGTTGCAAGCCACAAAGAAACCAATCACCAAGGTTAGCAAGCATAATTACAGAGCAAGTCATGCACGCACAGGCAAAGGCCATCCACTGGTCACGTAAGACTCTACTCATAATAAAAAAGTGAATTTGAAAGGCTATTTCAATAGCCAAAAACTCTATAATGTTGCCAATGTGGGACTAAAGTCCCTACCATGCCCAAAAGAAACTGTGGGTCCACACACTTTCGTTGCACAAGGCAAACCCTAATAGAAAATATTTTTGGCAACTTTACAAATGCATATAGTCTACTAAGAATAATATATATCCACCAATGAATGAAATAGAATTGTTGCACTAAAAAATGTGACCAAAATATTGCTGCTCAAAATAATATGTAGGCAAACTTTAGAATGCTAAAGTCAGTTCATCAATAAAAAAATGGATCATGCTGGAAACAATAATTGAATCAGCTAATTATTCATGTTGTTACTTCACTACAGCATGGCCAGAGCGGTGTCCAGGCTATGGCCAGTTAGAGTTATGATCTCTGGTTCTTCCCGCTCATCTTCGACCTATCACAACCTTTACAACAATTAACAAACATGGTGTTCAACATGTGCAGAAAATACACAGTGAACCTAGGTATTGCCAAAAAACTCCGCCGAATAAATGATCTTAGACTTCGATGAAAACTCTCAACATGGAAAGTAGTTGCAGAAGACGGGCTCTGATACCATGTTAGAGCAAAGCACCTAAGAGCATCTGCAAACAAAGAGAAAAACCTTCACGAATGAGAGAAACAACACATAGAAGAAGCTATTTCACTAGGAGTGAAGAATATACATTGGGCATGAGATATCTTACAATGTACAAACCCAGATATAAATAGCTAGGTTAAATGAGGTACAGGAAAAATAAATTCCAACTACCTCAACAGAAAATAAAATACACCTAACATTATTCATAATAAATATCTAATAATGTAAATGTTAAAGTAGCCTAAGTAAACTTAAGCGTACTCTAACATATACTATAAGTCACTTTATTTGGGCTTAAGTGAAATATTAAAAAGGTGATTTTAATATTAGATCCTTCTGGAATGTTCTATGGAAAATATAAAAGGGAGTTCAAAAGCTCATTTATATCATGTTAAATATATTTTCTTGGATAAATTTGAGAGCTCTCGTAACTTGAGCAAAACCCTAGGAAAAAAACCCTAAGGGAAATCAATTTCAATAGTGTAATATCTACCCTATCTGGTTGTGGGTGGAATCATACAAGTTTCACGCTAGTTTTTATCAATGGAGATTTGAATTGGTGCTGAAGGAATTGTTCTTGAAATTTTATGAGATTTTGGAAAATATAAATTTGTGTGTTAGAGATTTATCATTGCAGATTTATGAGAGTTTGTTGTGGGTTTATGATCATATCTGGGCACCTGATCTGGAGTCATCTCCAGTGTAACTGCAGCTCCTTTATACAAGGGCGATTTTAGTTGGGAAGGATGTGAAGATAAACAAGGAGTCGCAGCCCCTACAATCTTAATCGCAGCCTCTTATAATATGTTAGAGTTTGAAAAGAAGGGAACATGGCTAATCTTGCATGGCATTAATGCCCCTTTACACTCTCGATCCCCTCATATCACACACATTGTCCACATGTAGGTGGTGGTTTCCTCACACTTCATTCTACTTTTTTTTTATCTATTCTAAAGGACTAAGCCTTTAGTTTCTTCCCTTAGGAAGTTTCTCTTTCTCTCAATCTCTCTCTCTTGGACCTTTTGTGATAACCCCTCCTAGGCTACCCTTAGCCTTCAAGTTTATCCTTGTCTTAGTGACCTACCCATACATGGCTACCTTGTTCCTCAGCTAGTAACACCTACAGTTATTCACAACCAATCCATCATGAATTAGCTAATTCATCTCTTAGATAATTGATGACAACCTCTTAGTAGCAGCTTATATAGCCAACTCACTAGTAGTTTGGCCCTTCAACTAGCCCTTAATTGGCCTCTCCTCTATTATCCTTTCTCATTGGCTTTTCACCCCAACTCTTATAGCCACAATCCTGGGATTTCAAAATATTGTTCTTGCTTCACTTGGTGCCCAAATTCCATGGTTGTTATGTCTCCCTCACAACTTTATACCATTTGTTGTAACAGTCAATCCTACCCTAGATGTCATCCATTTTCTAACAAGAGATCTTGATGTTGATCAAGTCTTTGACTCCTTCCATCTCATCCATTAGCTATGGGCTCAAGGTGATTGATTGACCATGCATGATCCATCCTTTCCATGTTTCATCTTCCTCTTTTTCATGCACCTTCCCTCTATGTGATCCTTTCTTTTATCCTCTTCACACCAAGTCTTGTGTGAGCATCTTTCTCCACACATTTCTATCATGTTTTCCCCTTTCTTTCATGTCTCTCCTCTGTGAAATCTTCTCATTGTATTCTTGACATACTCTCTTTATTGGTGCCTCTTTCATGCATTCTTATTCCATGCATCCTCTTCCTTATATAAACCTTGCAATTTCATGTGCCCCTTTGTAAACCCTTCTTTGATTAGCTTTCTTGGACACCCTTGTGTAGTTTCTTCTAATTCTATGCCTATGTTACCTTAGTGCTACCTTAGTTATCATGGGTGACTATTGCACCCATCTTTCTTCCATCTCATAGCTCTCACACACATAAATTGGTTCAATGATCTATCCAACTACCTCTAGATCAATGATTGTATATGTCTCTTAGTCAACACTTTGTCAAACTACCTCAAGACAGTCATTCTATCAAGCCACTTAGATTCAATGCTTCCATTCACTCTTCTTGATAGGGTTGATCTTGACTATTGAACTACTCCTATCTCACTCATTCATCATCTTTAGTCTAACTCCCTTTTCTAACTACCCATTGTCTACAAAATTGCACCTACTTCATTTGTGTGTGCTTCTTCAACTGGTTACTCTACTCTTCCTGTGTGTTCCTACTCCCTTTACCTTAGCCTTTATTCATCAAAAACCTTCACCTTGGTTTCTGGTTATGGTAGGTTTTTCCTTAGCCTAGGATACCCCTACATAAAAATGAAACCCTATAGGTCAAAATGAGGATGGGTATGAATGATGTAAGCAAAGTGACAAAATGAATCTTCAACCCTAGAGGAAAATAAAACCTTAAAGCATGAAAAGGGAAAAGGAAATCATCCCTAATTAGATATGAGATGGAGAATAAAAAATTAGAAAATCAAATCAAATCTAATAGTTGGAAGAAGAGGTACAAAACATTTAGATCAATCCCTAGGTTACATGAAAGGATATGTTGATTTAACCAAAAATATAAAGAAATAAATCACTTTACATAAATAATCTAGGTTGATTAATAATTATAATCAATAAGCACATAATTAACCTAGATTAAATTAGCTAGGTCAATAAATGGATAGTATTAAGTGTGGGAATTAAATGAGATGACATGGTACTTAGCTCTAAAACCAATGGTGGGATAATGTCATTGATGTCATGTATAATCCATTCACCATAATGCAAAAATTTAATATTGTCCTTAGTCTGATGAATATGCCAGATTTTGTTCACTCTTAGAATTCTATGTGGTTTAATCTTATACCCTTTTGGTTGAATCTTGATCCACGTGGATTTAATTCGATGCACAAAATTGAGTTCTGTAGAGAACTGATATGGTAGAATGTTACGTTAGTAAATTTGTCCACCTTCCCTCTTTTGGTAGTTAAATGTGGTCAAGGTAGTGTTTATGAACATGAGAAATGGGTAAGTGCAAGAAGATGAGTTCACTTTTTGGCCAAAAAGTGGAAGTGTTTTCCTTGTTTTTTAAATTTTGTCGTACTTGGAGTGATAATTTGAAGCACTTGCACATAACATATTAAGATAATATAAAAACAAGACATGTAGGATTTTGTTTCTAGTTTTCAAATATGTAATTTTTTCTAATACCCAGATGATGCAAGTTGGGTTTTTATTGGATGTACAAAAAGTGGCTTTTTAAAAGTCCCCTGTTTTTTACAAAAGCATGCATGTGCACGACCAACATAATTTGACCTAAATTAATGTATTTTTCTAATTCCTTTTGTGAAAAGATTCTTAGGATGTTGAATTTTGGTCAGGATATTTTTTTGTAATTTTTTGATAAATATTTTTTTATTAATTTTTTAATGAGCCTAATTAATGTTTTTTAAAACCCCCTGTGTACGACCAACATAATTTGAGCTGAACTAATCAATTCAGTAAAAAAAAATTCATCATGTAGAGAATGATGTCTAGTTTGGTTAGACATAATTTTTTTTCAAGAAACTTTCAAAATCAAAAGTTATTAAAAAAATAGTAAGCTATGTTATTTCAATTTTATGAGATAGTTTGTTTAGAAAATAATTAATAAATACAAAATTATGTTTAACATTAAAAAAAATTACATATTTGAAAACTAGACTTTCAGATCTATAATGGGTTTTAATTTTCTTAAAATATTCTAAAAAAAAGTCGTCAACCACAGTGGTGAAACTAGTTTTTTATCCCATTGTTTTCATGGCTTATTAGTCGTAGGTTGGTTGTAGGTCCAAGGCTTAGGCTCAGGTTTCCAAGCATTTACCAATCCTAAAACCAAGGCAAATTGGCGGGTGTCACATTTGAAAAAATAAGAAACAGGTGCTCGTTTGTAAACAGGTACCTGCTCATAATGGGTGCCCATTACAAATGGGTACCTATTTCTTGTTTTTTAGAACGGGTACCCATTTTAAAATAGGCACCCATTTCTATTTTAGTCATTTTTTTTTTCATAAATTCGTAGTACGACTGAAACCCTGCAACATTCCATTTTACCAATACGGCCGACAACGACAGATTCTACGATTATTTTATGTGCAAAGTGTCGATTTGAGCTCTCAACGAGGCATATCTTATGCAATTTTTATAGGAATTCAATCATAAGGAGAATTTTTAGATGGAATGAAGTAGAAAAATTATCTTTTACAGCCATTCAACTTCTTGGAGAGACATTCATTTTTACCAATACACCGACAGTGACAAATTCCATGACTTTTTTATATGCAAAGTGTTAATTCGAGCTCTTAAGAGGACATATTTTATGCAATTTTTATAGGGATTCAATCATTAAGAGAATTTTCAGATGTGATGAAGTAGGAAATCTATTTTTTAGAAGGATTCAATTTTTTTGAGAGATCAAACAAATATCAAGAAACTATCATATTGAACAAAGGATCTATTTCTACTTGTATTTCATACATTTTTTAAGAAGAGATCCAACACATTTTGATAATCATGGGATCAAATAAACATCAACAAAAAAGAAGAGGAAGGTTATGATAGTTGAATAAATTGAAGCACGTCGAGAGAAAGAGGCAAAACGACAAAGAGATAGGAGAGAGGATTAAAAAAATGAAGAATGATGTAGCATCCAGTTCGATGATTATTGAAGAGGAGAACATTGAAGAGGAGACCAATTTGAATGAAATGAATGTAGAGTATGCAAATGTAGAAGAGGTCAAGAACATGGAAAATACAAATATAAGAATGAATCCAGGTATGTCTTCGAATCCATTGAATGATAATGAGATTAAAGATTTAAAGCAAGCTGGATATAATGTTGATGAGATAAATGTTTCTACTACAAACAAGACAATAAAAAATGAAAATGAAAACCATTGTATGCATGAAAATGAAAATAATTTTTTTTAATTGAAAGTAATGTTTTGAAGGATCTTTGTGGTAAGATATCTTGGAGACAAATTCGAACACATGCAAATAGATTGTACAAACAATTTTTTTATAGAAAAACTCTTGAATTTCAATGTCAACTTGTATTACAATTGATGAGAATGTCAAAAATGAGAAAAGTAATGAAAAAATTAGGCATTTTTGTAAAACCCAAAAAGGTGGATGAATCAATGGAACAAGTTATGTCTAGTGTTGCTAATGCTATTGGTTCTATAGGAAAAAATAGTCGATGTAAGGATAAGAATGCAGTACGTAGAGCAATAACAACTGCTTTAGTTAATAAATTAGTTGTGAGCAAAAGAATGATATGTAAAACAAGTGGATATTTAAATGTGCATGCTATAACTTTAAGAAGAGCAGCAAAGAGAAGAGTAAGTATTGAAGAGGATCCAGTCAACCAATGTTGGACTTTAGTGGTAGACTCCCAAGGTCTGACATGAAATTAAACAATGAAATTAGGTCTTTGATTGAAAAATATTGGCATGATAATACAAGGGTTTCGTCAAATGCTCGAGATGTTTTAAAATTAAGGGTGAGGTCAAAAAATCATGATCCTCATCCAAAACATCTTTTAGACATGACTCAAACAGAATTATATAGAAAATTTCTAGATGATTCAGTTATAGAAAATTTTAGTATAAGTCAAAGATCATTTGAGAAATGCAAACCTTGGTATGTCAAGATTAATAAGCAACAAATCTCTTGTTGTTGTAAAACTCATGTGCAATTTCATTATTTTTATGATGTTTTTCAATATATGCTTTATATTTTTCATACTAACCAAATTATATAGGAATGTGGTATTAATATGCCACCTACAATAATTAAAGATTTTATAACAAGTATACTTTGTGAAATAACTGACGGGCAATTCTATTTTTTAAAACCATGTGTTTCTGGACAATGCAATAGATGTGGTAACCTTTCATTGTTAGGAGAATGCATGCATGAAAGTAGTTCACATGATTTTGGACAACAGTTATTGGAGGTGAAGAGGTTCACCAATGTTCAATGTCCATTAAAGGATGGAAAAACTGGAAAGCATTGTGAGTTAGTCACAGAACAAAGTAGTGTACATGCATTCATCATAGAGTTCAAGAATAAGATTGTGTATAAATATGTCAAACATTCTCAATATGCTCGGTGGCTTGATGAACAATTCCGTAGATGTAAGAACACATTTCCTATTGGAACTATACTTTCAGTGGTTGACTTTGCAGAAAACTATAGACTTGCTCCACAAGAGGAGATTCAATCACAATAATACAACTCAATACAGGTGGCCATATTTATTCATATTGTATACAGACATGCAATTGATAGTACAGAAGATGACAGGAAAATTTTGAGAGAGTACCATTTCTATGTGAGTGATAACCGATTACATTCATCAGAGTTTGTATAGTATTGTTTCAAAGTATTTTACAACTTAAAAGAAAGACAAATCCAGATGACACAACATTTCATATGGTCAGACAATTGTATAGGACAATTCAAAAATTCTCGAATGTTTTTGTGGTTAAGTAGGGTCCATAAAGAAAATAATATCCAACATATTTGGAGTTTCTTTGAAACTAGACATGGTAAAGGAGAACATGTATGAAAAGGGTTCTTGCTAGGGAGCAACTAAAATTTCATGATGCAGCAAAATTTCAAGATGCACGTGCAATTGTGGATTGGTGTAATGAAAATTGACTATAGGATCAAGTGAGAACTCTAAAGTTCAACGGTTTTTTTGGTTGGTTGAAGAGGAAAACATTCCTGCCGGATTTAATTGTGATACAATTAGTGGATCAGCAAAATGGCATTCATTTAAGAGTTCAAATGCAAGCACATGGACTCTATGGACTAGGGAGCTTGCATGTTTTTGTCAATTTTGTATCACAGGTGAGTGGGAAGCATGTGAAAATACAGATTGGGTTAAAGAATGGCAACAAAAGTCCTTAACACCTCTACAAACACATGATCAAAATGATATAACATTTGAGGAGGATAATCATTTGCAAGCATCGGATGACTGATTGTATTTCAGACCTCCTACAAGAAGGTACAAATTCATTCAATATTTCTTTTCGATACATTTTTGGGAAATATATATTTAATTGTACATATGTATGTATGTATATTTTTGTGATTTATTGAATTTGAAATTTTTTTGAAGGACATGTGTATGCTATTGTTACACCTAAGGGTAATGAAGAGGAAACAGAGTATTGGTTGGCTTGGTGTGTTGAGGTAGAATAGAAGTTGTTACAACCTAGAGTAGATGATGATAACTTTAAGTGTCCAAGAGGTTCTGTGGTTGTTACTGGCACTTGGCTACGTAAATATTTGATAAGGAGGAATGGTATACCTGCATTTGAAGATTATGAAAGACATAAGAAAATTTTTTACTACTCGCATCTGATTGTGGCAACAAATATACAATTAGTGAGATATAAAGGGAGACCTGTCACAAAAGAATTATGGACACTTTCTATGGAAGAGCATGAGGCAATCATAGATGCAATACAAAAAAGAGAGGATGCAAATGGTACAATGGAGTAAATGTTTTAAATGATTAATAGGTATGTCAAAATTTTTAAACTTTTAATCTTTGTCTAAGATGTGAGTTTAGGATTTAATATGATTGATAACTTAACTAATTGATTGCATCTCCCCTTAAGCCATCCTCTTAAGTCCCTTTAAGACATCCCTTATTTATGTTCCATAAGTTAGGTAAGTCATATCCCCTAATTGATTGCATCTCCCCTTAAGCCATCCCTTAACTATGTTCAATTAGTTAGGTAAATTTACCATTTAGTTTAATAACTTCAATATAATTAATTTATATAGCTTAGCACACCCTTACCAAAATACTAGAGTTGATTCCATCTCCCCTTAAGACATTCTCTTAACTCCCCTTAAGCCAGACCTTAGGTAAATGATATAAGTTAGTGCAGGCACCCTTAGCAAAAATACTATAGTTGATTGGACTATCTCCCCTTAAGACATTCTCTTAACTCCCCTTAAGCCATCCCCTAGTTAAATAATATAAGTTAGTGCATGTACCCTTACCATTTAAATACTACAATTGATTCCATCTCCCCTTAATCCATCCTCTTAACTCCCCTTAAGCCATCCCCTAGCTATGTTCCATAAGTTAGGTAAAGTGTCATTTCCCTAATTGATTGCATCTCCACTTAATCCATCCTCTTAACTCCCCTTAAGCCTTCATATTAATATTCCTAATTCTCTTAAAGATCATTACACATTCTAACTTTTTTACATTACATTACATGGTGTAGGAGATTTTTTTGCAGTCATAATAGAGGCTAGAAACATAGAACCTATGTTAAATTTCACTTACACTTTATTTCAGGTATTCACTAGACCTATACTATTAATTATTTTAATTTATGCTTCAATAGTTCTTTCATTTCATTATAATTTCAATGGAACTTCTTAACAAATTATATCTTTAAATAAAATGATCTCTAGAGACCTTCAAAAATTTTATACATGTTTCATCGTGGCCTGACCTCTATATTTGTTTTTGCAATTTTTCACATGTAGTGTTGAAAGGATTCAAATCTATTGTTTCTTGTTGCACAGGTATGATCTCTACACATGTTTCATATCTAGAGTCTTCAACTTCTAGGTGTCAAGTATAAAATCTTAGATGATCTAGACTTAGAGAATAACATTGTATAAAATCTAGGTGTCTCTAGGTGTCTTGGGTTCTAAATATATAATACATGTGTCTCTACCTGTGTCTTAGGTATTCTATATGTCAACTAGGTAGATAAAGACTAGAAAAAAGGCATTTAATGTTGTAGACACCTAAAAATGTCTTCATTATCAAATCGACTCCCAATCTCCCTAAAAATAATTAATTAAATTTTTATTTTAATTAATTATCCCCTCATCACCTAATGTTCCATCATTTTATTTCCAACAATTGGATTGATTTTATTAATTCAATAGTTTAACCTTAGCCAATTAATTAAATAAATATGATATATTTATTTGTTTAATTTCCCCCTTCTCATTAAATCCAATTAATTAGTTAAATTAGGTTTAACTAATTAATTCAACCTATTAATTAACCTATCCCTACCCTAGGTAATTAAATAGTCATTATTTAATTGCCTACCCTAGCATATATCATCCTAGCCTTAGGATTGATTAAATAAATCCTTATTTAATCAATCTTAATTCCTCACTAATCCATCTACTTATTTATTCCATCCTGATTAGTTAGGTTAACCACCCCGATTAATTTGGTCAAACCCTCATTAACACTTCTCCCCACATCCCATGAATAAAAAATTGATTTCCATGCCACATAAATCAATTTTTAATACACATTTGTCAAAATCCTCATTAAATACCTCTTACACCCCTTACACATGTCATACCTCATTAATATCCACTCTTCCCTGTTACCTATATTTCACTACTAGCTCAATCAAGTAGAGCTTTCCAGTTTTAAAAGAGAAAAAGGTACATATATTTCTGCTGTGTTAAAACCATGCACGTTTGATACAAATTGAGATGAAATTGTAGTGTTGCATTGAGATGTATTTTCAAGACTTAAGCGATTGAACAAATCTTTTAAAAGATCAGCAATATATATTAAAAAATAAGTGTATAAGTTCTCACACAAGCCGTGAGACTAACTGTTTCATTGCATAATGAAAAGATGAACTATACATTTATAAATAAACTAAAAAATGAATATACATATGAGATAGGGTGACTTGTCATTGCCTGAATGACGAGCCTTCATGCTGTTGCCACGTCTTGTGTCATCCTAGATCATCGGCGTGTCCCGCATCCAGCCGCTGTCTCCTTGCTACTTCCCGTCATCTGCATAAAATGTTGGAAAACTGATGTTAGAGCAATGGCGAGGCATCATACATCATATGAAATCATCTATAAACGTATAATTTGTGTTTTTCAGATGCAGTAAACTAGTTAACATCACAGAAACTTTTGAGAAGACAAATCAGGAATATCAACTGCAAGCATGCATTTATTTTTCTAACAAGTTTGCTTCATGTGCAGATATAGATGTAATGATGTTTCTGTTTCATTCATCAGTTACATTATGAGTGGAGGAAATGTGGCTCCCACAAGGGTTGAGCCCAGCTCATAAACACATTTCAGAAGCAATGAACAACTGAATGTAAAAAGCACCAGAAAATAGAAACATATCACAACTATCAAGAGGTTTTAAACATGGTAGGACAGCAAATAATTGACAATAAAGCCAACAGTCAAAACAAGACAGCAAGGCATGATGGGCAGAAAAGGGACAGTCATATGGATGCCATAAAATATAATCCCAAGAGTTTGAAGCATGCTGAACATGATTATAATGGAGAGGAGCTAATAAGAACACAAGAGAATATCCTATACAGCTGGTGCCACATCAGAAATGATATCATGGAGCTTGTTCACAGCCAAGAAGATGCGTGAAGCTACAGGTGCAAGGTGGAATTCTCGATACATTAACAAGTCTTGGAGCTGCCATCTGATATAATGAAGATTTATCTTTTGTCTGCCATAGTAATGAAAGAAAAATGCAAATTTTATCAAGTTCAAATGCTCATAATGTCCTTCACATGTAGCAACAAAAGGAGAAAATGAAGCAATGCACAAAGAAAATGCAGTTTTCTTTTCCAAGTTTGAACAGCAGACAGAAAAATGCATGAGTTTCAATTCATTCCAGAACAAGAGTACGCGGAGATGCTCCAAATCAAGCCTCGGGTCACAATAGAGGTAAAATGCAGTTTGTTCCAAGGAAGACTTCATAGAAAAAATGAATGAAGCTGACAGCAAATGGAGTCTCAAGATCATGTTACAAGCACCTAGAAGAAATACAGTTTAGAACAGTAGCAAGGCATATTTGCCATCTTTTCAAATTTTCTGAAGCGTATTCACAACCTAGAAATGTAGAATATGAAGAAAAAGTAAGTTTTTAAAACGCATTTCAAGCATTAAGATTAGAAAATATCCACTCGTGCCTTCTGGCAGTGATTAAAATGGCAGGAAAATGCAAATTGTTCAAGTTGAAATGCTACAGAACCTGTTGAAAGAGAATCACAAAGAAAATAGAGTTTTTCAACCTCTGATAGCGAACAACAAGAAGAAAATCCAACATTTTCATTCATATTTGACAGCAAATACTCAGAAAATACCAAAATCGTGCCCTATGGCAGCAAAATAGAGAAAAGAAATGCAAAGTTTGTTTAAGTTCCATGCTACAACACACAGCATGATGAGATATTTCGAGTTGCAAAACTTATAAAGGGCTGTTTTTTCCAATTTTTTTTGTCTAAGCCCATGAACAGTAAAAACAACAGAAAATGAAGGAAAATACCAAGGTTTGTCAGCTGAATGGAGTTCACACAGTCAGCAAATGCAATGTTTTTCTTCATATTTTGAACAATAGAGAGAAAACATTGAAGGTTTCAACTCATTGCAACAAAAAATACTCATAGATGCTCAAAATCGCGTGCTGCTAGCAGCGAAAATGTTTGTAAAATACTCAAAACATGAGAAAAAATAAACAGAGGTATAGTACTTGCAATTGACTGTGGAAACTCACGTTTTCTTTGCTTCATTTAGCCCCTCACGACGTCCTTAACACAGCCAACAACAATGATGAGGGTCAGCTAAAAGAAACAGCGAAAATTCCAACAATACATAGTCAAAATCGGCCCAAATTGCCCAAAAAATGACCAAATATGGAGTCAAAACATCAAGCAATACAACATACCTTGCATATCGACCACATATTGACCAATATCAGCTAAAAAAATGACCCATTTGCATGATGGTTTTTGCTTGCAAACCCTCATGGCAGCGCGGCAGGGAGAGGTCGACAATGAACAAGTGCAAAATGAAATCTTTTAGGGTTTCCTTCCTTCCTTTTAGGTCGAATGACCTATTTTTGTTTTATCTTTGATTTTGCAAACAGTCATCCATATGACGTGGTAAACACTTGCAAAGTTTTTCAACCCTAGCAATGCAAAGAGGGGGTCGTGGCATATTTTATGCCTTTTGTTTCCTTTTCAAAGCCAAGTAAAATATATTGTAGCAAATACAAGGTCGAAGGGAATATTTTTGCCAAGGCAGTTTGCTAGGAGTTATAAGGTGGGAAGCATAAGGTGAGAAATACAAGGTGGAGGAAGTATGCACAAGGACAAGGTGTATGTTGGGAGATTTCAGATGTGGATCAAAGGTAGGTTGTGAATCCAATGTGGGCTAGGACATACAAGGTGAATGAAAATAAGGTGTGACTGCTAGGTAAAATGACATGTGATGGCATGGTGAGATGCATGTTGGGAGTCATAAGGGTCATTCCAAATATATTGTTTTAAACCATGTATAGGTATGACACGAGAGATGCAGAAACGAGATGGCTCGAGATTGTGAAGCATTATGTTGACATGGTCTTGAAATGCGAGAGATGGTGCAGATGTGATAAGTCATGTTTTTTCTGCCTACGAGCTGAGGGTGTCTTCTTTGTCGTCTTTTATGACATTTAATCAAAACACCTAAAATCATGCAAAAATCAGGGATTTAGATTAAATGTCAAAATGTTCTGCATAGGTCTGTGTAACTTTAAATTGTAAAACATTTACTAAGGTGGTGCAATTATAAACCTCTTAGTTAAATGTTCATTACATGCAGAAAATGTCATTTTTGTTTTTTATTTGAAAATATCAGATATTATGATGATGCAAGAGGATGATGACATATGCCAGAAGCACTAGAGAGCACTAAAGAGGTATTTTATCATATTTTTAAGTGCCTTCATGATAGTGGATGACATGCCTCCACCATTTCTGCATTGGGCCCCCTTTTTGGAGCATTTTAAGGGTATATTTTTTCACTATTCATGAGATGCACAGGAATGGAGCTAGTGGAGTTGGTGGAGGTTGATCTTTTTTGAGTGGAGCATGAGCTGTTTACAGTTGTTTGAGATGTATATATTCCTCTTCCTTGTTTAGTTTTTAAGAGGTTCTGGCTCTTCATAGCTCTGCATATTGTAATTTTATGAGTTCTTTTACAGAAGTGAAGAGTCTTGTAACCCATTTTTAGAGATATGCAGCATTGTAACACTTCTTTGGCAGTAATAAGCAATCTATACTTTCCCATTTTCTCCTGATATTGTGTGTCCTCAGTGTTAATGTAGGTCTTTGTGATGTTCTTTGTCCTTGGAGCTGTAGTGCACGTTGGAGCCTTTATGCAGGGGTTACATATTGTTTGTAGGTTGTGAGATGTGCAAGGGATAATCATCAGTTTTTGGGTAGTGAGAAAATCTATTTCTTCTTAAAAAGACTGTTGTTATTTGGTCTCCTCACAAAGTAATGATGCAAGGAATATGATTTGTTAGGTTGTGTAAGTAATCCTGATTATTACTGGTTCTATCATTTTCTGTGTATTTGCTGATGATCATTTGGTGCATCACCTTAGATAGTAGGTTTCTTTTTATGCAAGCCTTCTTACCTTTTTCTCTGCAAAGTCTTAGTCTAGGTAGCTTAGGTGGAGTACCACGAGGAAGCCAGCCTTCTCCAGAGGTTCTTTCCATCAGAGGCCACCCATAGACCTAGGAAAGATCTCATGTTTCTCCAGATTGCCCAGTTTCACAACTCAGCGAGGGTGCAAATCTGAGAGACAATAGTTTTTGGCACACCCGGTGGGACTATGAAGTCCATTTTGATACATTTTGTTACTATTGTTTGGTGTGTACAGCAGTAGTTGCAGCCTTTTAGAGGTAATTTTTTTACACATCTGGCGACTCTAGCAAGATCATCTACTGGTTTCAGCAGTTCAAGTGCTAGTATGTTTCAAATTTAATCAAGAATATGTACTCTATTCTAATTTTCTAGCTTTTTGAGTGATAGACATGTCTATGTTTCATGGGAATATGCCTTATCACCCTCCATTTCATGAGAATGATGCTTATGCCACTACTTATCAGCCATACCAAGCGGAATATGCTGCTGGTTTTGTCCCAAATAATCCACCAATGATGGGTTATCAGCATAATCATCATGTTTGCCACCCTCCCACCCCTGCTCAACTTTCCTGGCAACCTATCCACACCTATAGCCATTTGCAGGAAGCTCATTTTGCTCATGACCAGCTTAACTACCCTCTGAATTAGCCTCAAAATGTTAACAACATCAGTATCAGGGAGATAGCTTTAAACTTGCAAAGGGAATTCGAGGCTGTCACAACAGAGCAGAAGTATAGTATGCAGCAGGAGGAGCTCGCTTATCAAGCTCATCAGAGAGAGGTGGAGGCACAAATGTATAAGGAAGAATGTTTGAGTAGGCAGATTGCTACCAAGGAAGAGCAAATGAGGTAATTAATAGCTTAGGTTCGCCAGCCTAAGGTCCAAAGCCCTTCTCCTCTTCCTAATCTCGTGCAAATCCACACTATAGGTCAAGCTAAGCCTACCAATGAACCTTCTCCAAGGTTTGAAATTTTGAGTTTCAGGCAGCCTTCTAAATTTAAGATTCTAAGTTGGAAAGGGCCATCTTTTTCACCCTGTGGAGACCCTCCACCAAACACCCAAATGGAACCATGCTCTAGTGTCCAGCTAGCAGAAGAAGAGCAAAAAAGTGTTTTGATGGCTCCTTTTCAGAACTTGAAAACTCAATCAACTGTTTGTTTTTGGAAACCATTCTTTGAAGAAGAGGTTCCCAAGTTCAGAATACCAAGCTTCAAGCAAGGTGAGTCTCCTAAATCTCCTAAATTGGATATTCCAAGTTTTAGAGGGTCTCATCCACTAAAAGAACCTATAGAACAGCCTATATGTCTGCAAGAGACCAAGCCAATTCTTCAGGTTTCCTTGTCGGATCAGTCTTCCTGTCCTACTATCCATCTTTGTCTAGGTGGACCTATTGTCTATCAAGATAGTTGGTTTAGTGGACAAAAGAATGAGTTACTTGAAATAAAAGAAGAACCTACTCTTCATGAACCTATATGTGTTAAACAAGAGAAGAAATTAGACAACTTGCATGAAGAAAAGGAACATGAACAGTTAGGGCAGCAAGTTGAGGAGCTTAAAAAAGGTATCAAAAGCAATGAGTTCTTGTTTTTATTCGATGAGCTCCCTTCTTTTATCAAGTTGAATGAGCAGGAGATGGTTAGACAATCTGATGAGTTGCTGACAGAAGACAATCAATGTGATAGTCAAGTCTTGGAGTAGCTAAAAGATGAAAATGAACATGAGGAAAAGATGGTTCTTGAGCAGAATGACAAAGCTCATCTAGATTTAATGCAAATTCATGAGTTAGATGAGGATATGTTTTCAAGGATCATTGAGGTTTTTTGCTCTAACATCAATGATAGGCTAGTATCTTATGAACCAGCAGCATGCAATCAGCCTGTTCAGATCAAAGAGGTAGACATTCCTCTATTTCATTCAGGTGAACCAACTCTTCCACATCAGATTGATTTTGAGATGGAAGATGAAATAGCAGCTTGGGAGGAAGGATATTTTACACTGCAAATGAGGCATTCCAATCAGAAAGGTGAGGAATCAACAATACATGAGCTAGACGCTAGCAAAGAGAGAATGGCGTTCATCAGTTTAAATAGATGTCCTATCAAACATCTTGCTCAAGTCAGGCCTAACAAGGTGTTATCAGTCATGTTCGCACCTGCGGAGAAGCTTGAAAACAAGGAGTAGCTTGTCCAATCTACCTATATGCCTCAGAATAGCATTAAGCATGATCAGAATGATGAGGTAGGTGGACTTGTTTTCCTTCTCCAAAGCTCATTTCAGCAGTTGGTAATACTTTTGTCAATTATTCACCTTCTGGAGGCTGTTTATGAGCATGTGAGATATTGTAAGTTGTTAAGGATGGGTAGCTATTTCAAAGAACTAGTGAATGGTCATGTTTAAGCAGCGCCTCTGTTGTTTAGATGTAGGGTAGGTTAAGTTTTGATGTTAAATAAGTGTTGTTGATAACTGAGAGGGGGGGTGAATCAGTTATCCTAATTATTTCCTTTATTGAACTTTCCTTTTAATTGATGCAGCATAAAATCAGATACAAAAACATTAACCATGAAATAAGAAACACATGACACAGTATTTTTGACGTGGAAACCCTGTTAAGGGAGAAAACCATGGGGTGATTAACCCAAAATTATTCTCTGTTAGAAGAATAGGAAATTACAAAAATGGCACTTGCCAATTAGGGCTCACTGCCCGAGCACACTGCTCACAAGAGGCCCACTGCCTACAAGAAGACACACTGTCTACAAAGTGATGAGAATCACAGTCTTGAACTGATTGGAAGCATCTGCATATGCTGGAGTTCAGTTCCGGTTAGGCTCAGTACACTGATCTGGTGCACTTCATCTTTCCTCTGTTCTTTATTCTGCTATCTTTCACATACCGGATCCCTTTTGCTACCTCTGCTCTTTATCTGGACTTCTTCGCATATATCTCCGCAACAACACCACCTTCACAACTAAATCCATCCTCTATATATATCTGCACAAGTAATTTCATCACCTTTCTAGTCGGCATCCGGAACAGTCTAGTTTCTTATAAACTTTCATTCTGTCGGCTGAATCCTTCCTCACCAAGCAATGCGGATCAAGCATATACTTGTAGATATCATTAATCATGTCGGCCAAACATGATTCATGCCTTCACAACCTCTGTCATCAACAGTAACCCATCCGGAAAGTAGTCTGATACTCTGCCAGTCAGTTCTTCCTCTGTTTTCACTGTCTCTCAGGAATCCGGTACTCAACCATTCATATCTTTTTCCTCGTCCATCACCGGAGGCTAAATCCTTGGAATATACCACTCAAGGTAGTCCTCTTGACTTCCCCAAATCCGCACTGCACCAAGACACTTCCTCTGAGAGATCCGGACCAATCTGTCGGACCTTGCCATATGCTCTGTTCTTCTTCACCGGACCACAACATTCTTTATTCTGACTTCTGGTAGAGACACATCATGACTTGCGGATATGTGGGATGACCTTTGTTGCCATCAATGACAACAACCATGAATCCATATAGTGCCTCTTGCCAACAATCTCCCCCTTTGGCATTGATGGCAACACTTAGTGAAAAATGACTAAGTGTTTTCACTATGCTCCCCCTTTGCTGATGCTCTGTCCTTATATACAATTTCTGGAACTCCCCCTTAGTTGGATCCCTCATTTTTCACTGCTCCTCACTCCCCCTTTGACATCAATGGCAAAGGGTAGGGTCCGCACACCAAAATTTTCAAAAATTTCCTATACATAGCCGCATATTTACATACTTACATATACTGAAGAATGTCTGCAAAGGATGTCTGCAATTGAATCATTTCTGTAGCCCAACTTTGCTTCATTCTGTCCAAAATTGAAATGTGACCACTTAACAAAAATGCAAACGCTTCTGCCCGCTTGAGATCTTTCGGATCTTTTGTTTGGGCGGTGGTCTGAGCATCACTGATGGCCTCATGCATTGTTTCCAACTTAGGGATTATAATCCTTCTAAGTTCTCCCATCCGGTTGGTGATGTTCTTCCTTTCCTTCTCAAGATTTTTTATTTCATTCAAGACTGCAATGGTCTGACATTCTTGATTTATTATAGAGGAAGAGAGAGGATCAAAACTTTGAGATAAGCTTTGTAGCTTATCCTGTTCCTCTTTTATTTTCTTGTCAAATGCTGCTGTTGCCTTTGACCAGGATATACAAAATTTGTAGATGTCACCGCCATCCTTAAGAGCATTCTCTAAGCTCCTTATTCCAATGCTTACAATCTTCCTATCCTTAGAGATTAATTCTAATATTTCTGAAAATCTCTTATCCAAAAATTCCTTCCGGACCTTTTCTTCAGCTGATTTTTCTAGAGAATCAAAATGTGTATCAACACTGCTGACTAAGGTTTTTAGATTACCGGAAGTGGAGGCTGTCGGATCTATGTGGATTGATGGCATGATTTTTACAAGTACTCCGGAAGCAGCCTCTATCAACTCACAGTCTTCCATATGAGACTTCAGGAGCTTTTCATTTGCCTTGGCATTTGCAAATGAAGCTATCTTCATTGTTTGTACCGGAGAGAGAGAGTCAAAATCAAATGGACCTTTTAGAAGCTCCGGTTCATCAATCTCTAGAGTTTCTTTGCTCAAAAATTGTTGAACAGTTTGTGCAGTGTCTCTTGCCGGAGACAGATGTTTCTTTTCTTCTGCAGTCTTAGAACTGTCAACCTCTTTGTCTTTCACCACTGCTTCCTTCTCCTGTAATTGCTCTTCCTCTTTGGATCCGGAGACTGTAGGGGAAACCGGAGGAGAGATGCTAGTTTGTTCATGGGCCACTTCTTCTGGAGTAGAGGGTCCCAAGTCCTCAGCTGTTTCTGTACCCAAATCCTCTACAACCGGAAGATTGAACCTTTTGAAGGCCTTCCGGAGGATCTCTTCTGTTTCTTGGGCCACTTTGTCAGTCTCGCCAAGCATGAGTTGATTCATCCTGGCTTTGCTTCTGAACTCATCTCTGCAGTCTTTGAAGATAATGTTCATTGTCTTGGGATCAATTTGAGGATATAGCTGAATAGCTATCTGCTCCCGGATCTCAAGATCTTTAGCATGAGCATTATTCTTTCTTACTTCCATTTTCTTTTCTAGGCTTTTAGGAATAAGAGATATTATTTCAATGAAAGCCTTATTATATATGTTAAGATATTTTACTGTGGCCTCCTGCAGAGTCTTTTGGTCGGCCTCACTGAAGTCATCATATGATTCAGTCATTGGTTGAAGGTTTCCATCCACCGTGACCGACTTGATTATGCTCTCTAGTGACAGAGTGGGCTTTTCAACAGTTACCTCTGCCATTTCATCCTTGTCTTGGCCTGTGGAGGGCTTACCGGATCCTTTCTTCTTCTGTTTCTTTACTTCTCTTACTCCCTCATCTGATTCTGTTTCCTCTTCATCCTTTTGGCTTCCATAAGCCCTTGTGGCTTTTGTCTTGGATCTCTTACCGGATGCCTGAACTTCCGGTTTTGAACTTTTGGTTGTGGAAGGTGCAGGTCTCTTTGATGATCTGGTCCGGGTGGGAGTTTCAACCGGAGCACTTTCTTTGCTTTTCTCTTCTTCCTCGGCCTTCCTCCTCTTTTTCCGGCTGGCATCAAGTGCCTCCTTTGAGATACCTAGGCCTTGAGCAATGTGCTCTACTTCTTTTCTTACCTTTCTTTTAATCTCAGGTTCCCTGAGTTCTACATGTATTTTTACACTCAGCTCCTCAAAGGTTCCAAACCTTTCTGCCTTAGGATCTTTGGGCTGACTTAGCATGTGTTGAACATGCAGCTCCACTATCTGTTCATCTACTTCATACCCCATGGGCATGATCCAGACAGTCCTTGGCTCTACTGCCTCCATTAGGCACTGATCAGTGTCAACCATGAAGCACACTGAGTCTTTGTATTTTTCAACAAGAGACTGGGGAATTCTCTCTCTTGCTTGCATCATGCTCTGAAAGTTTTTGAAGTATCCCCATAGAGCTGAATTTCTCGCTTTTGCATCCCCAAGTCCATGCAAATAGTCTCTTATCTGGACTGCAACTGGTTTGTCATTCTGCCATACCCATCCACTTGTTCCGGGTAGCTCATTCATGAAGTAGAAGAATAAACATACAATAAGAGTACCATACTTGAAGGAATTCTTCTTATCCTTCTTGATTTTCTGTATATTTTCCATCAATTGGCTTAGCACTAGTTCGCAGAGATCATATTCTGCATTCTTTCTTAGCATTTCATAAGCAGTGTATATTGCAGTTTCGGATACAGAATTCTCCCTGCTGGAGTGATAGATCTTGTATCCTATTATCATTGATGCATATTTGATATCCGGATCCGAAATATCTTCAATGGTCATTGCCCTCTTGTCAAATTTTGATCCGGTGGCCTCAGTTACAATGTTGTTCTTGACAGATTTGAGGATAGGTACCCCTCCGGAAGAGTATAGACCAGTTACTGCTCTAATTGCCTCTTTTGTGATCTTGCAGGGTCTATCTAGCCATAGAAAGTTGTCATGCATCCTGCTCAGTACATACCGGACCCATTCATCTTCTTCAAAGCAGGGGAAATGAATAAATTGCTCAAATTGTTTCTTCTGAATATCCTTATACTCTGGTTTAAGCTCAAAAGCATTGTCAATCAGCTGCTTGTGATAGAGGTCTCTTAATTTGAATTCCCCAAATTCCTCAATGTTTGCATGTATGTAAACCCTAATGTCTTCGGTGTGTAAAACTCCGTGAGGAACACTAGAGAAGGCTCCTAGTGGATCTACCTCCAATGATTTGTAAGGATGTTTCTTGAATGAGGGGCGAGGTCTATCAGAGATCTTAACTATGTTTGGAGTAGCCATTCTTCAAAGATTTGCAGTGAGGTAATGAAAAACGGAGAATACCTTATGCGCCTTCGGTTTGCACGGAGTGGTTTGATTGATTTCTTTATGCAATAGCTTCGGCAGGAGATCCTTGGTGTGCTTGATGAACCTTGTTGCAGAGCTCCACTTTTTGCTTCTTCTCGAGTGCAGAATGAGCAAATGTCCTTTGAGAAATCCCTTAAATTGCTCCGCGAACCCTAATATCTGTCTGCAATAAATGCTTCACCTACATCATTCCAGTTTGCCTTGTCTGGATAGCTTGGAGTATCCCGGATTAGTCCTGATCTGTGGATATCATCCGGATCTTTCAATCATGAATAAATCGAGGTAACATATTACAAGATCATCTCAAACACTCTGTTCAATCCACAGAACAAGATAGTGCATTTCTGGATCTTTCCGGACTTTTTTTGTAATCCTTTATCATACCGGAGCATCTTCCTGAACAGGTCTTATTTGATCGATCACAGCTTCTTCATAACTCCATGCGGACCTCTGAAAACTTGACTGAAGTATCTCAAGACTCATATCTACAAACCCTTTGATCCACATCTTGTGCCACATCCGGCACCACTTGTTTGGCTGGGGGAACAAGATTTTCTTTTAGTCTCCCCCTGAGCCTGAGCTCTCCTTTTAATTTTCGGAAGAAATATCAGCACCAGAGTCTGGTGCGGATCCAACCTCTACATTCTCTGAACTTTTCTTCACCCAAATCTTACTCATCTGATTCCTAACCTCATCCGCATTCATCTTTTGTTTACCCTTGTCTTGATTCTGATTATACACCAGACCTCTTTTGTCCTGATTCTTGTTTCTGCAAACTTTAGCATTATGACCGGACCTATTGCAGATTTGGCAAATAACATTTCTTTGCATATTTGACTGATATCCTCTTGATCTGCATTGATTAGCCATATGACCTACTCTATTGCATGTGAAGCATCTACCTTTGAATGATTTGTTTACTTGCATACTTCTGCATTCATGGGATTTGTGTCCATACCTTTTGCAGTTGAAGCACTGTCCGGAGAAGGATGAATTAATCTGATTCATTCTCATTCTGCACTGATTAGCTTTGTGACCAAAGTGGTTGCAGTTGTGGCAATATCCATTGAAGGATGGATATCTTTGAGCATTTGGCTGTCTTACCGGAGGTCTTCTAGGCCTGCTCCTTGGATTTTCTGATCCAAGATTCTTCTGACCGGATCTGGAGCTTTCTCCTTTCTCATATCCCAAACCATACTTGTCATCTGTCCTCTTTTGACTTCCAAGAAGAACTTCAAGTTGAGCAGAACTTATCTTGAATTTCTCTTTATATTCATTTGCTGTTTGAAGGTCTCTTTTGAGAGAGACAATTTGATCCTCAAGTTTTCCTTCATTATCTTTGGCATCTTCAAGATCAGATTCAAGATGTCTGATAATCCTGTCCATCTGGTGGCATTCTTCTGATTTTTCTTTAAGAGATTGTCTTAGATTGTCTTCAGCCTTTCTTTTTCTTCAATCTCTTGAGTAAACTTTATAGTTCCTGATTCCATTTCATGTCTTAACATAATGACTTCTTTTGATAACTTTTCACATAACTTGGTTTGCTCAGTCAATTCTTCATTTGTATTGCTTTCTTCACTTTGTCTTGCCAACTGTTGAAGCAGCTCCTTTCTCTTTTTCATGGAGAGACTTAATTTGTCTTTTAATTCTCTCATGAATTCATCAGCCTGTTTGAGTCTTTCCTTTAATTCACTAACTTCAGAATTCGACTGTTCAAGATCCTCAAGAGCAGTCTTGAGTTGCTCCCTTAAACCATATGCATCCATTTGAAATCCCAGATCTTCCTCAAGCTGTTAAGCTCTATTAGGAGGAACTTGGCTCTGATACCAATTGTTGATAACTGAGAGGGGGGGTGAATCAGTTATCCTAATTATTTCCTTTATTGAACTTTCCTTTTAATTGATGCAGCATAAAATCAGATACAAAAACATTAACCATGAAATAAGAAACACATGACACAGTATTTTTGACGTGGAAACCCTGTTAAGGGAGAAAACCACGGGGTGATTAACCCAAAATTATTCTCTGTTAGAAGAATAGGAAATTACAAAAATGGCACTTGCCAATTAGGGCTCACTGCCCGAGCACACTGCTCACAAGAGGCCCACTGCCTACAAGAAGACACACTGTCTACAAAGTGATGAGAATCACAGTCTTGAACTGATTGGAAGCATCTGCATATGCTGGAGTTCAGTTCCGGTTAGGCTCAGTACACTGATCTGGTGCACTTCATCTTTCCTCTGTTCTTTATTCTGCTATCTTTCACATACCGGATCCCTTTTGCTACCTCTGCTCTTTATCTGGACTTCTTCGCATATATCTCCGCAACAACACCACCTTCACAACTAAATCCATCCTCTATATATATCCGCACAAGTAATTTCATCACCTTTCTAGTCGGCATCCGGAACAGTCTAGTTTCTTATAAACTTTCATTCTGTCGGCTGAATCCTTCCTCACCAAGCAATGCGGATCAAGCATATACTTGTAGATATCATTAATCATGTCGGCCAAACATGATTCATGCCTTCACAACCTCTGTCATCAATAGTAACCCATCCGGAAAGCAGTCTGATACTCTGCCAGTCAGTTCTTCCTCTGTTTTCACTGTCTCTCAGGAATCCGGTACTCAACCATTCATATCTTTTTCCTCGTCCATCACCGGAGGCTAAATCCTTAGAATATACCACTCAAGGTAGTCCTCTTGACTTCCCCAAATCCGCACTGCACCAAGACACTTCCTCTGAGAGATCCGGACCAATCTGTCGGACCTTGCCATATGCTCTGTTCTTCTTCACCGGACCACAACATTCTTTATTCTGACTTCCGGTAGAGACACATCATGACTTGCGGATATGTGGGATGACCTTTGTTGCCATCAATGACAACAACCATGAATCCATATAGTGTCTCTTGCCAACAAGTGTTGCTGCACACTAGATTAGAGGTAGTTTTCATTTCCCTAAGTGCGGTTGCACACAGGTTGTCAGTTTTTCTTGGGTCTAGTCGTGCAAGTTTTGAAACTGTTGCCATATATTACAGCTATATAAATAGACAACCATCATATGAAACAGTGAATACATGTACTCACTATCGCACATCACGCCTATCTCCCTCATAGAGCTATCATAAATTGCAACAGTTTGCTAAGGAGGTGTTCCTATTGGCTATTCCCTCTAACTCATCAAGTAGATGAATATCCTCAATAATAGTGTTTTTATTCCCCATCACTGACCATACCCATGCACTTGATGGTTTAGAAGAGTAGACAGTTTTGAGGCTAAAAGAACAGAGGTTTTGTCAAAGTTTTGTCAAGCATGTGTGACTCTATGCCCAATAGATATGCTTCAGGCAACTGGTCTGATGTTTAGCAAGCAAACATATAGCAGATGTTGCCAAAGATGTTACCTAGATTTCACTACTAGCTCAATCAAGTAGAGCTTTCCAGTTTTAAAAGAGAAAAAGGTACATATATTTTTGTTGTGTTAAAACCATGCACATTTGATACAAATTGAGATGAAATTGTAGTGTTGCATTCAGATGTATTTTCAGGACTTAAGAGATTGAACAAATCTTTTAAAAGATCAGCAATATATATTAAAAAATAAGTGTATAAGTTCTCACACAAGCCGTGAGACTAACTGTCTCATTGCATAATGAAAAGATGAACTATACATTTATAAATAAACTAAAAAATGAATATACATATGAGATAGGGTGACTCGTCATTGCCTAAATGGCGAGCCTTCATGCTGTTGCCGCGTCTTGTGTCATCCTAGATCATCGGCGTGTCCCGCATCTAGCCACTGTCTCCTTTCTACTTCCCGTCATCTACATAAAATGTTGGAAAACTGATGTTAGAGCAATGGCGAGGCATCATACATCATATGAAATCATCTATAAACGTATAATTTGTGTTTTCAGATGCAGTAAACCAGTTAACGTCACAGAAGCTTTTGAGAAGACAAATCAGGAATATCAACTGCAAGCATGCATTTATTTTTCTAACAAGTTTGCTTCATGTGCAGATATAGATGTAATGATGTTTCTGTTTGATTCATCAGTTACGTTATGAGTGGAGGAAATGTGGCTCCCACAAGGGTTGAGCCCAGCTCATAAACACATTTTAGAAGCAATGAACAACTGAATGTAAAAAGCACCAGAAAACAGAAATAGATCACAGTTGTCAAGAGGTTTTAAACATGGTAGGATAGCAAATAATTGATAATAAAGCCAACAGTCAAAACAGGACAGCAAGGCATGACGGGCAAAAATCATGTAATATGATAGAACAGCAATCATATGGTAAGAAGGAGTAGCAATATCCAACAAAAGGGACAGTCATATGGATGCCACAAAATATAATCCCAAGAGTTTGAAGCATGCCGAACATGATTATAATGGAGAGGAGCTAATAAGAACACAAGAGAATATCCTATACAGCTGGTGCCACATCAGAAATGATATCATGGAGCTTGTTCATAGCCAAGAAGATGTGTGAAGCTACAGGTGCAAGGTGGAATTCTTAATACATTAACAAGTCTTGGAGCTGCCATCTGATATAATGAATATTTATCTTTTGTCTGCCATAGTAATGAAAGAAAAATGCAAATTTTATCAAGTTCGAATGCTCAGAATGTCCTTCACGTGTAGCAACAGAAGGAGAAAATGAAGCAATGCACAAAGAAAATGCAGTTTTCTTTTCCAAGTTTGAACAACAGACAGAAAAATGCATGAGTTTCAATTCATTCCAGAACAAGAGTACGCGGAGATGCTCCAAATCAAGCCTCGGGTCACAATAGAGGTAAAATGCAGTTTGTTCCAAGCAAGACTTCACAGAAATAATGAATGAAGCTGACAGCAAATGGAGTCTCAAGATCATGTTACAAGCACCCAGAAGAAATATAGTTTAGAACAGCAGCAAGGCATATTTGCCATCTTTTCAAATTTCTGAAGCGTATTCACAGCCTAGAAATGCAGAATATGAAGGAAAAGTAAGTTTTTTAAACGCATTTCAAGCATTAAGATTAGAAAATGTCCACTCGTGCCTTCTGGCAGTGATTAAAATGGCAGAAAAATGCAAATTGTTCAAGTTGAAATGCTACAGAACCTGTTGAAAGAGAATCACAAAGAAAATGGAGTTTTTCAACCTCTGAGAGCGAACAGCAAGAAGAAAATCCAACGTTTTCATTCATACTTGACAGCAAATACTCAGAAAATACCAAAATCGTGCCCTCTGGCAGCAAAATAGACAAAAGAAATGCAAAGTTTGTTTAAGTTCCATGCTACAACACACAACATGATGAGATATTTCGAGTTGCAAAACTTATAATGGGCTATTTTTTCCAATTTTTTTGTCTAAGCCCGTGAACAGTAAAAACAATAGAAAATGAAGGAAAATGCCAGGTTTTGTCAGCTGAATGGAGTTCACACAGTCAGCAAATGCAATGTTTTTCTTCATATTTTGAACAACAGAGAGAAAACATTGAAGGTTTCAACTCATTGCAACAAAAAATACTCATAGATGCTCAAAATCGCATGCTACTGGCAGTGAAAATGTTTGTAAAATACTCAGAACATGAGAAAAAATAAATAGAGGTATAGTACCTGTGATTGACTATGGAAACTCATGTTTTCTTTGCTTCATTCAGCCCCTCACGATGTCCTCAACACAGCCAACAACAATAATGAGGGTCGGCCAAAAGAAACAGCGAAAATTCCAACAATACATAGTCAAAATCAGCCCAAATCACCCAAAAAATGACCAAATATGGAGTCAAAACATCAAGCAATACAACATAACTTCCATATCGACCACAAATTGACCAGTATTAGCTTAAAAAATGACCCATTTACATGACAGTTTTTGCTTGCAAACCCTCATGCCGGCGCGGCAGGGAGAGGTAGATAATGAACAAGTGCAAAATGAAATCTTTTAGGGTTTCCTTCCTTCCTTTTAGGTCGAATGACCTATTTTTGTTTTATCTTTGATTTTGCAAATAGTCATCCATATGACGTGGTAAACACTTGCAAAGTTTTTCAAACCTAGCGATGTAAAGAGGGGGTCGTGGCATATTTTATGCCTTTTGTTTCCTTTTCAAAGCCAAGTAAAATATATTGTAGCAAATACAAGGTCGAAGGGGATATTTTTGCCAAGGCAGTTTGCTAGGAGTTATAAGGTGGGAAGCATAAGGTGAGAAATACAAGGTGGAGGAAGTATGCACAAGGAAAAGGTGTATGTTGGGAGATTTCAGATGTGGATCAAAGGTAGGTTGTGAATCCAATGTGGGCTAGGACATAGAAGGTGAATGAAAATAAGGTGTGACCGCTAGGTAAAATGACATGTGATGGCATGGTGAGATGCATGTGGGAGTCATAAGGTCATTCCAAATATATTATTTTAAACTGTGTATAGGTATGACACGAGAGATGCGGAAACGAGATGGCTCGAGATTGTGAAGCATTATGTTGACATGGTCTTGAAATGCGAGAGATGGTGCAAATGTGATGAGTCATGTTTTTTCTACCTACAAGCTGAGGGTGTCTTCTTTGTTGTCTTTTACGACATTTAATCAAAACACCTAAAATCATGCAAAAATCAGGGATTTAGATTAAATGTCAAAATGTTCTTCATATATCTGTGTAACTTTAAATTGTAAAACATTTACTAAGGTGGTGCAATTATAAACCTCTTAGTTAAATGTTCATTACATGCAGAAAATATGTCATTTTTGTCATTTATTTGAAAATATCAGATATTATGATGATGCAAGAGGATGATGACCTATGCCAGAAGCACTAGAGAGCACTAAAGAGGTATTTTATCATATTTTTAAGTGCCTTCATGATAGTGGATGACATGCCTCCACCATTTCTGCATTGGGACCCCTTTTTGGAGCATTTTAAGGGGATATTTTTTCACTATTCATGAGATGCACGGGAATGGAGCTAGTGGAGTTGTTGGAGGTTGATCTTTTTTGAGTGGAGCATGAGCTGTTTACAGCTGTTTGAGCTGTATATATTCCTCTTCCTTGTTTAGTTTTTAAGAGGTTCTGGCTCTTCACAGCTCTGCATATTGTAATTTTATGAGTTCTTTTGCAGAAGTGAAGAGTCTTGTAACCCATTTTCAGAGATATGCAGCATTGTAACACCTCTTTGGCAGTAATAAGTAGTCTATACCTTCCCATTTTCTCCTGATATTGTGTGTCCTCAGTGTTAATGCAGGTCTTTGTGATGTTCTTTGTCCTTGGAGCTGTAGTGCATGTTGGAGCCTTTATGCAAGGGTTACATATTGTTTGTAGGTTGTGAGATGTGCAAGGGATAGTCATCAGTTTTTGGGTAGTGAGAAAATCTATTTCTCCTTAACAAGACTGTTGTTATTTGGCCTCCTCACAAAGTAATGATGCAAGGAATATGATTTGTTGGGTTGTGTAATTAATCCTGATTATTACTGGTTCTGTCATTTTCTGTGTATTTGTTGATAATCGTTTGGGGCATCACCTTAGATAGTAGGTTTCTTTTTATGCAAGCCTTCTTACCCTTTTCTGTGCAAAGTCTTAGTCTAGGTAGCTTAGGTGGAGTACCACGAGGAAGCAGGCCTTCTCCGGAGGTTCTTTTCGTCAGAGGCCACCCACAGACCTAGGAAAGATCCCATGTTTCTCTAGATTGCCCAATTTCACAACTCAGTGAGGGTGCAAATCTGAGAGACAACATTCCCCAAATGAATTTTAAATTCATTTTACCCTTCCCCGTGTGAATTTTTAATTCACAAATAATCCACTACACTCCACCTCATTTATGAACCCCTCTTCCCAAGATGAATTAAAAATTCATCTTTATTCCTAGCCCTCCATTCTACAAGATGAAATCTAGGCCCTCCACATCATCTTCATCCTCCACTATTGATCTCCCAAATCAATCTCAACCATTGGATCAAAATCTCTCCAAAATGCCTATAAATACAACATCCTCCAAGCCATTTGATCATCTAGTTTCTAAGCAATGTTATCATGCCAAAATATCCTTTGAGCATAAGCAATTTCTTGAGTTGCATTTATAATCTTGAGAGCATTTCACATCTCCTTTGAGTATCTAGGGTACATCTTGGAGCATTTGGGTGAAAGGTCCTTCACCCTTATGGGATTGGGTCTTCATATCAAGGTATAATCTCTTGTTTTGCTTGCATTTGGTTTATATTTTTTCCTCGATCTGGATTTCCTAATCACAAATGTAATCTAGGTGTCTTAGGTAGATACTATATATCAATTACCTATCTAGAGATATAATATGGAATCTAGGCACGTCTTAGGTAGATACTATATATATCAACTACTTGTCTAAAGACTAGAATAAGGTTTTAATTTAATCTAGGTGTCTTAGAGAGATACTAGATATGTCAACTAGGTCTACCATGTAATAGGTGTCTAGAGCCCATGTCTTAGGTAGAAAGTTATAATCTATGTGTCTATACAATGTGTCTTAGGTGTCCTACATAGAACTAGAATACATGTGTCTTAGGTCTTAGGTGAGGCCACATGAGCTTCCACCTTCACGTGGTTGGCCTTGTTAGTATAGAATATTTATATTTCTTGAAGCTAAGGGGAGCTCTTTTTATTGTACATAGAAGTTATGAAAAACTAACTAATGCAAATTGATTAAGTTATTATTTAGTGCAGATTGATGAAATTACATACAAAATGCTAAGTTTTGAGTTTGTTACTTTCTTTGACATGAATAAGTTGGTTAAAAGTATGATTAGAGAATTCCCTAGTGTCAAATAGGACCCAAATGAGTTAGTGGCCCATTTCATAACTAGGTGGAGATTAATGCTTTACTCTTCAACTAGTGTGCCACACATGGACCACATGGATCTTTGTGATCTTTTCTTGCATGCCCTAAATAGGGACACACAAGAGTAGGTTCAAAATCTCCCATATAAATCTTACAAGGAATCTTTTGAGTGCATTTTTAGAATTGGACTTATAATCATCAAAAGAAAAACACTTATTCATGGATGTATAATCATCTCTAGGACACCCCGAACCATAATTTCCTAAAGCCCATCGCCACTCAAAACTCGAATTTGTGGATCTACCAAAATCACTTCCCACCATGTAAGTACAAGAACACTTTGAATCATCCCAATCATCCTAATCCCTCCACATCTAGATCAATAGTCACCTCTCACCTAGAAGGATCTAACACCCCTCAAATGGGGATAAAGGGAGAGACCAAAATGTTGGGATTAGTTGAATTAGTTCAAAATGATGAAAACCAAGAACCTTGGGCATCTCCAAAAGTGGAGTATCACATGCATGCAATCTCCATGGTTGACCCCACTCCTAATTCTATTGGTCCTTGCAACTTGGTGGATGATCTCAAAAAGATGTTCATGAAAATCTTGTTCATTGAGAGAAAATCCTCATCACACCATGTATCCCTTCTAGAGGCCATCGAATTGAAATATGTAAACCATATAACACCACCCCCAAAAGATCCTATCAACCAAGTTGACCTAATGTGAGCCCACCCAACACTGAATTACACGATCTAGGTTTCTTTTGAAACCTCAAGAAAATCCCTACAAAGGTTGAGCTAGCTAGAAGAGGAGACCCCTCAACCTATATTTACAAGTATGGATCTATGATAATTGCTTTAAGAGGATCCTCATGGATGATGGGGCCATGGTCAACACCATTCCCTTATCCCTCTTGGAGAGTGGGATATTGCCACACCAATATCACTGCATGTAGAGAGACCTTATGTGGCTCTGACAACCTAAAGATAACCACTATTGGTAAAATTAAGATTTTGATTTCCACTTTGATGGAGCTAGATGTAAGACAAGAGCTAGAGTTGGGGTAGTTCTAACTTGAGAAAATGGGAGAGTTCTCCCATTCCCCTTCTAATTAGACTTCCAAAAATGTTGTTGACTAAAAAGCTCTTTCCTTGGAAGTCATGCTAGCTTTGAAATTGAGAACTCAAAACATTTGCCTTTGAAGATTCTTAGCTACTGATAAATTAGGTTTCTGAGAACTATGAGATGAAGTTGGAATGATTACAACCATACAAAGACATGATTTGAAAGCTAATCCAGTAGTTTGTCTACTTCAGGAATGTTATTATTTAATGCTCTTGATGAAATTGATTAAGTTATTAAGTGCTTGATTTGATTAAGTTATTATTATGTTACATGTAAATTGCTCTATTTTTCTTTTGATATAATTTAGGGTAGACTTTAATTTCTCTAATTTTCAAATTTTCTTAAATTGTAAATTTAAACGGTATAGGTATTTCTCTAATTTTCTTTAAATTCTTTTTGTAAATCTATAGGGAAGGTATTGATCTATGAAATGTTTAATCTAGAATTAAAAATAAATTGATTAAACATGGTTAGTAGATTGAAAAATCTAATCAATAAATTTTTCCTAAATATTTAACTAAATTAAAATTTAACATAAGTGTCCCAACATTTGACTCATGTAAATCCAAACATATTCATTCTAGTTCAACAACTTGTTAATTTTCATTTGATTTTTTAAATTTATTTAGGGAAGGTACATTTAGTCTATAAACTATCCAACCTAGAGTATGCAACTAATAAATGTTTAATAAATTAAATCAATAAAAATTTTGTCTTATCTAATTAGAATTAGTATTTACAATTTTATGTAATTAAACACGTGATTTAATTTGAAGTGTTAAATATGAGATATATGAAATTAAAGTTTGAATATAGATGTATATAGTGAAAATTCAATAAATAGCAAAATCTAGTCTAGATGAAATAGTCTACGAGATATAAATACTGACATAATAACAGTCCATGTAGAAATAGTGAAATAGTCACAAAACATATACATGTCTAGTCAATACTGAAATAGTCATGAAATAGTCAATACTAAAATAGTCCTAAACAATCTAATACATCATGTCATCATCGCCATCCATCATCCATCCATCAATCTAAAACACATGTGCACACTAAGTTTGATCATCATCCATTTCAAGCCGCCTTTTGGTCCCATGTGGTTGAAAGGGCAACTCATGCTGTGTACAAGAAAAAGAAGCTTCAAATCAATTTTAATGTCAAAACTATATCCTAATTAAATTTAAATCAAATATTGATGGGGAGCGCACCGCAGAAAATGCAGATCGGGTCCCTATTTCCTCTCAATCGACAAGACTTAGCAAATGAACTACCGATACATTTCCATCAGCCAGACAACCTTCATCGGAACGACTTCCTTAAGTCTTACCATTGCTCAAACTCTCACCGACAACCAGTGTTAACTTTAGGGAGACTTATTCCCATCGGTCATGACTTTCTTCCTTCTACCAATGCACTGATGAACTAGTAACCCCAATAGTACCTTTGATCTTCATTCATTGGCTAGACAATTACCATCAGTCGCCTCAGGGTTTGTTGCACCGATACACCGATACACCGTCGCACAGTCTACTTCCTCCAAACCCTAGCACATGGAGATGCTAGGTAAACCTACTGTGCGAAACACACTGTCTGGATCCTCTGCACTGTCGAACAGGAAAAAAAAAAACAAAAAGCAAAACAAATATTCATACAACGAAGCCATTCCACTGATTTCGACAGAAATCTCACCAGTGGAATGCTTCACGATGACATATGACAACAATGGAAAATGTAAAATGAATGGAAATCTATAGTTACATGAATTTGCAATTACAAAGAACAGAAATTGAATTGACAGAACAGGATATCTTTATTTCTCCTTGAAACAATGTTTAATCACACTCAATCTCCTCTCTGCGATCTGATTACAATGATCATTTGGTTCATTCCTTTGGGAATTTAACAACTCATGTTGAGTAGTACCAAACTAACTCCAAGTGGCTGGGAGACCAATCCAAGCGGTTGGGAGACACTACAGCCTATTTTTGGCATTATTGCTATTTTTGGCACTATGTGATTACAATTTGACAAATGTCCCCTAAGTCACTTGGGACTTACAAAATGAACCTAGATACAAACTGAAATGAAAATGCATTGGTCAATAGATGTTATTACAAAAGAAAACATGATTTTCTAGGTGCTCCTACACCATACTCCCAGGTGAAAGTTGTCTCAAGTCCTCTTAGAGACTAACTGCTGCAAATCACCACCCTGCTTCTTGATGTCTACTTCCAGCATCCATGTGTCTTCTGAGTCTGGAGGTCCTTGCCATTTGACTAAGTGCTCAAAATAGGTCTGATTCCTTGTCTTCTTGGCTGTCCTACTATCCAAGATACATTCCATCTTCGGTGGTTCCTTAGGTGGTAAAGACGGCACCCTCTCTGCATTGTCTTGGATAGAATCGTTTGCACCGTCTCCTATATCAGGACTCCTATATAAGGTTAGATCAGCAACATTGAATATAGGTGAAATAGCAATATCATCAGGGAGTTCAATTTTGTAAGCATTAGAACCGTATTTCTCCATAATCTGACAAGGTCCAATTTTTCTCATCATCAACTTGCTGTGTTTTCCTGTGGGCAGTCTATTCTTGTTGAGATGAACCATGACCATATCTCCTATTTGGTACTGCACATCCCTTCTTCTTTGATCCACTCTAGCCTTGATCTTCTAACTGTTCTAGTGTAGAGTATCTCTGACTTGTTGATGGATCTCTTTCATAGCCTCTGCAAATGTATCAGCATGTCCACTCCTTTTGTCCAACCCTTGAACATCTCTTAATTCAAAAATTCCTCTAGGATGACTACCATAAACAACTTCAAAAGGACTTAGACCTGTACTTTTGTTTGTAGAATCATTATAGGCATACTTTGCTTGTGGGAGTACCACATCCCAATTACTGCCATTTTCTCTTGTCAAACATCTCAGCAGATTGCCTAATGACCTATTCACAACCTCAGTTTGGCCATCAGTTTGAGGATGATAGGCTATACTAAAAGACAAAGTTGTACCCAATCTTTTGCATAAGGTTCTCTAGAAATGTCCCACAAATTTGTTGTCTCTGTCAGATACAATACTCAAAAGTAATCCATGAATCCTGACAATTTCTTTAAAGAACAAGCCTGCAATGTAACTAGCATCATTGGTGGTCTTACAAGGAATAAAGTGTGCCATTTTGCTAAATCTATCTACCACAACAAACACACTGTCATAACATGTCCATGTCTTGGGCAATCCCATCACAAAATCCATACTCAAACTATCCCAAGGTCTGTTTGGTATGGGCAAAGGTTGGTACAATCCTGCATTGGTTGAGACTCCCTTTGCTCTCTGGCAAATTATACAACTCTCAACAAACCTTCTGATATCAGCTTACATCCTTGGCCAAAAGTAAAACCTTCTTACAAGATCTAAGGTCTTATTGAGCCCAAAATGTCCTCCTAAACCACCACTATGTTTTTCTTTCACAATATTATCCCTCATTGAACACTTAGGGATACATAGTTGACCTCCTTTAAACAAAAGTCCATCCTACAATGTATAATCTAAAAATTCACTATGGAAAGCATTGGCAAACTCACTGCATACCTTGTAGATCTCCTTAAAATTTTGGTCCTCTTCATACAATCCTTTGAGTGACTCAACACCCATACTTTGTAGCTGCACTTCTTGCATTGTCAACACCCTTCTGCTTAAAGCATCGGCAACCTTATTGGTTATTCCTTTCTTATGCTTGATGATGAAGGTGTATGCTTGAAGAATTTCCACCCATTTCATGTGTCTATGACTGAGCTTTTCCTATCCATTCAAAAAATTGAGAGCATGATTGTCAATGTATACAATAAATTCTTTAGGAAGCAAGTAGTGCCTCCATTTTTTCAGAGCTTGTACCATAGCATACAACTCTAAATCATAAGAGGAGTATTTCCTCTTGGCTTCATTTAACTTTTCACTGAAGAAGGCTACTAGTTTGCCTTCTTGGCTCAACACTACCCCTATGGCCAGTCCACTTGCATCACATTCAATTGTGAAAACCTTATTGAAATCAGGTAACACTAAAACGGGGAATTTAGCAACCTTTTGTTTCAGACTCTCAAAGCTCCTATCTGCTTTTCTCATCCACACAAACTTCATCTTACCTCCACCCTTGATGGTCTCTAACATAGGTGCACAGATGTCAGTGTAGTTCTTAATGAATTTCCTGTAAAATGTGGCCAAACCATGAAAGCTTCTAACCTCTCCTGCTGTCCTGGGTGTAGGCCAATTCAAAATAGCTTCTACCTTGGAAGGATCCATTTTCAAATCACCCTTAGAGATGACAAAACCTAGGTACACCAATTCTTGTTTCATGAAGTCACACTTTTCCAAGTTTATCAGTAGCTTCTAATCTTGCAGCCTCTTCAAGACTATCTCCAAATGTTCCAAGTGCTCTTCCTTACTCTTACTGAACACCAAAATATCATCAAGGTAGACTACCACAAATTTTCCTATGAAATCCTACAACACCTCATTCATTAGCCTCATAAAGGTGCTAGGGGCGTTTGAAAGACCAAACGGCATCACAAGACACTCATACAGCCCTTCATTGGTTTTGAAAGCTATCTTCTACTCATCCCCCTCTCTTATCCTTATCTGATGGTACCCACTCTTCAAGTCTATCTTAGAGAAATAGGTAGCACCTCCCAAATAGTCCATTAGGTCTTCAATTCTAGGAATAGGAAACATGTATCTGATGGTTATCCTATTTATTTCCTGAGAATCAGTATAGTCTCCATTTCCCATCTTTCTTTGGGGCTAAAATAGTAGGTACTGCACATGGGCTAAGACTCTTCCTAATCAGCCCTTTGTTTAGGAGTTCTTGAATCTAGTTTGCTATCTCTTCATTCTGTTGTGGGGTCATTTTATATGTTGCCTTATTAGGAAGTAATGCTCCTTGTATGAGATCTATCTGATGGCTAATGTCTTTGATTGGTGGTAGGGAATCAGGTATATCCTTTGCAATCACTCCTTTGTAACTCTCAAGCAAATCTCTGACCTCTTTAGGCCCTACTTCTCGCACACTTTCCTTCATTTTCCCCTTAGGCATCACAATCAAAGAAAAACCTACTCCATCACCTTCCTTTAATGTGTCCATGAATTATTTCTCTCCTACCATCATTACACTAGACCCTACATGTTGTGGATCCTCTTCTACCAATGAATGTATCCCATAAGTCACATCATCCTTTTGGAATGAGTAAGCATTCTTTTCTCCATCATGATGGGCCTTCCTGTCAAACTGCCATGGTCTGCCTAACAAAAGATGGCAAGCATCCATTGGAAGGATGTCACACAAGATTTTATCTCTATATCCCTTATTACTAAATTCTACCCATGCCTATTCATTGATGAGTATGTGCTGCCCCTTATTCAACCAACTGACTTTATATGGACTGCTATGGGGTATCTTTTCTAACTTCAACTTATTCACTGCTTCCAAAGATATAATATCATCAGTAGAACCAGAGTCAATAATAACTTTACAAACCTTACCTTGGATCTTGCAATTGATTGTAAACAAAGACCTTCTTTGCAATGGTTCAGTCTGTACTGGTTCCTTGAGCAGCGTCCTCTGGATCATCAGATTCTCTCCCATTTCTGATTCTAGATTTACTTCAAGAGATGTCACACTCCTTGCATCTTCTTGAATCAAAGTGGTTCTCTTCTCACCACCATGAGAAATTGAGGCCTTCTCTGGACATTTGTATGTTGGGTTCCCTATCTGATTGTAGTTATAACATCTCATATTAGAGAATTTGGATGCTTTACCTGATCCATTTATCCCACCTCTTCCATTAGGCCTTCTTCTTCGGTAGCCTCCTCTGCTACTGGAGTCCCCAACTTGCTCTTCTTGGCTAGACTCACCACTAGGCCTCTGGTTAGGACTTCTTCCTCCAAAACTGCCTCTACCTCTATTATTCTACTCACTCTTTCTCTTTATCTTCTCTTCAGCCCTTAAGGCCATTTAGAAACACTTGTTCACTATTTCTAGTGCTAAGATGTTGATCTCATCTTGGATGTTCATCCTTAGGCCATTCAAGTACCTAGCCACCTTCTCTGACTCTTCTTCTTGTCTCTTTGACTTGAGACTGAGTTTATGAAACTCTTGTGTGTATGCATTCACATCAAGGTCTCTCTGTCTGAGATTCTACAATTTCTTATACATCTGCATGTTATAATCCAGGGGTAAGAATTATTCCTTGATTTTGGTCTTCATCCTTTCCCAGGAGGTTATCATGTTCTTCCCCTCCTTGACTCTCTCTCCTTGCTCATAATTCCACCATGCAAGAGCAGATCCCTTCAATCTTGCCTTTGCCAACTTAACCCTCTTATCATCAAGGACTTCTTTGTATTCGAAATGATTGTTCAATGCCTCAATCCAATCAATCACTTCTTCAGTTTCTATATTTCCACTATACATAGGTAACCCATCTATGGTGTCCCTATTGACTGACTTTAATGCATTTAAAAATGCCCTCTGGTCTGCTGGTATCTCCTCTATCTTTTTACTAGTTTTAGCAATTTCTGGATCGCCTTCATCACTGTCCCTATCTTTGCTTTTGGACTCCTTGAACTCTCCCAACTTGGATTCAAGCATCTCCTCAATCAACTTCTTAATGGCATCCTGCGACATACTTTTGGGAGGCATCCTCTCCGCCTCTGTCTCGCTTTCTTTGTTTGACATAAACATTCACATACAGCACACAAATGCCAACACTCCTGCAAATCCTCAATTTGATTTGCCGCCCAAATCTTTTCGAGCTTTGATACCAATATGATGGGGAGCACACAGCGGAAAATGCAGATCGGGTCCCTGTTTCTTCTCAATCGACAAGACTTAGCAAATGAACTGCCAATACATTTCCATCGGCCAGACAACCTTCATCAAAATGACTTCCTTAAGTCTTACCATTGCTCAAACTCTCACTAACAACCAGTGTTAACTTCGATGAGACTTATTCCCATCGGCTGTGACTTTCTTCCTTTTGTCGATGCGCCGATGAACCAGCAACCTCGATAGTACCTTCGATCTTCGTTCGTCAGCCAGACAATTACCATCGGCCGCCTCAAGGTTTACTACACTGATATGCCATCGCATAGTCTACTTCCTCTGAACCCTAGCACATGGAGATGCTAGGTCAATCTACTGTGCGAAACGCATTGTCTGGATCCTCTACACCGCCGAACAGGAAAAACAAAACAAAAAGAAAAAAAATATTCATACAACGAAGCCATTCCATAGATTTCGACAGAAATCTCACTAGTGGAATGCTTCATGACGACATACGACAACAATGGAAAATGCAAAATGAATGGAAATCTACAGTTACACGAATTTTCAATTACAGAGAACGAAAATCGAATTGACAGAACATAATATATTTATTTCTCCTTGAAACAATGTTCAATCACACTCAATCTCCTCTCTGCGATCTGATTACAATGATCATTTGGTTCATTCCTCTGGGCATTTAACAACTCACCCTGAGTAGTACCAAACTGATTCCAAGCGGCTGGGAGACACTACAGCCTATTTTTGGCATTATTGCTATTTTTGGCATTATGCGATTACAATTTGACAAATGTCCCCTAAGTCACTTGGGACTTACAAAATGAACCTAGATACAAACTGAAATGAAAATGCATTGGTCAATAGAGCTTATTACAAAAGAAAACATGATTTTCTAGGTGCTCCTGCACCAAATATTTAAAACTAAACCATCAAATTAAATTTTTAAATCTAAACTTCATAATGAAGGGGGTAAATCACAAAACACACAATAACAAATATTGAACAAAACAAATAGAACTTTCTTTTATTGAACTGGGTCACTCATTATATTATAGAAGCTCAATTACAATCAGAGGATGAATCCTCTACTGACTGCCACACATTACAGCTTTCCCAACCTCAAGACTCTAGAATCTTCAGCCTTCTGTAACCCCAAATTAGCTAGGGTTTCTATTTTCCCACCTATTCTAGACTCTACACTAGCCCCCTTAACTCTACTACCGCCCAGGGTTCCCAAAACAGTTGTATGGGTAAAATAGTGATCAATCAAATGATTTAAACAAGACCCAAACATCAAGAGAATAGTGAAACAAGAAGGATTCAATAAACGAAGCAATGAACAATATACAGAGCAAACCTTTCCCGTTTCTAAACTTCTGTTGTTCGCCTATCACAGATCATCCTTTTGCAGATGAAGTGAGCCCTCAAAGAGTGCAATCTTTTAGCAGTTTATAGGAAGTCGACGGTGAATGGCTGTGGTGATACGCAATGAAGGTGAGCTCCAATGCAAGTATGTGATCTCAAGCTGGTAGATGACAAAAGGGTGCCAAAGGCGTGCTGGTGATATTTCTGCAGAGTAACGATGTCAAAAGCCTGGATGATTAGAATGGAAGAATGAGGTTCCATTTATAAATTTGGAAGAATGGGAATCAACGGTTGAGAGGAGATATGAAGATCAATGGCTAAGGATGGTTGAGGAATGTGCAACCAGTAGAAATGTGACAAGTGTCCTAGCTCCATCATGAAAGGGGGGATGTGACAAAACTGATTGGAGAGTTAACTCCATTGACTGGTCTGTTAACTGATTTGATTGATCCGTTAGAAGAATAAATTGTGGAACTGACTGAATTGATTGAGGATTTGACTCAATTGACAGGTTAGTTAACACTTTTGTTTGATTAGTTAACTAACCTCTGATTTGAGAAGAAATAGGCCATGTGGGTGAGGGAAAATAAGGTAATTAAATATTAAATATATTTAATTACATGTGCAACCTGATGAGGTGGACAAGGTGAGGTGGAAAAGGTGAGGTGTAAAGGTGATGTGGATTTTTGGAATTTAAAACTTAGGATAGAGGAATTTGGCTTAATTAAATAATTTATGATTATTTAATTATGTGAGACATTTAGAAAAATAAATAGAATTTATTTAATTATGGAACAGTGAATCGATTAAATAAATTTAGAATATTTATTTAATTAATAGAAGAAGGGAATAAATATTTAGAATATTTATTTAGGATGAATCGTGTCATTTTTAGGCATATACATTTTGCCCCTCTTTGATGCAATGCAGTTTACAGCGTTGCTTCAAAGAATTCGATAGTCCGAATGATGATACATGCCCCAGTTTGCCCCTGGTACAGGTTCAATGACAATAGGATGCCCCCTCGGGAGATTGGACAGGAAAAGGGTGAAAGAAACGAAGACAGACAATCTCACGAAGACGAAGGGGTTAGGATAGGTTGGAGGAAAAGGGACGCAGTCAGGGATGCGGGAAGAAAACAGGAAGAAAAACAGGCACGGGAAGTAGTCACAGTCATCACCTAGCCAGAATTAGGGTTTGGAGGCTATAAATAGGAGCTGGGTCCACAAGAATAGTCATTTGTATACTTGTTTACTCTGGATTGGATTGAGAGAGCCTAGAGCAAACTTGGAGCAGCATGGCAGCCAGAGCAGCAGACATTCCGCACGAGGAGCATCGATTTGAGCGAGTCCGTCGATTCGGGCGGCCAGCAGAGGCAGGACCCCCGGTATGTGCTTCGAAAAATTTCTCCTAGGGTCAACTTTAGGTGTCATAAATGCACGTAGAAAATAGGTCGAATGCATACGCCGAAATGCAGAATGGTGCGTATGTCTCGCGAAGCAGCGCTTTTGTTGTAGCGCGGCGCATATGCCGGTTTCGGCAGCGCATACATGAAAGCTGCACATCTGTGCACTATAGCTGCGCTTATGTAATTTGGTGGCACATGTGTATTTAAGCCGCACATATGTTGAAAGTAGCGGCGCATCTGTTAATGCCGTGCACATGTCGATTGTAGCGGCGCTTTCATGATATGGCGGCGCATATGCCGAATGTTGCGGCGCATCGGCTGGGTCTGCGCATATGTGCACTGTGGCGGCACATTTGTGTGAGGCAGTGCATATGCTGATTTTAGCGGTGCATATACCAAAAAACGGTGCTTTTACCACCTGTAGTGGCACATTTGCTGTGGATAGCAAAGGACTTAGCCAAATTGACTCGATTAGCATCTTGTTTGACGCGGTAATTGATGAGCTATCTCAGAGATTGTAGAAATCTAGTCAAGAGATGTAGTGTGCTGTTTTGATCAATTTGAAATGCTAAGTTTAGTTGATATAGTTCAGTAGGTATGTTGAGTATGGTATATGTCGCTTGAGACTGACGCTTTGCCTTGCTTGCTTGCAGGAGGATATTCGGGACACACTGCAGTCGAGGGAGACGTTTCCCATGCCCCTATTGTAGAGATATATGCTGACAGAGTGGTGCTTGGTGCCATGGGTTTGGATTATGTATGCTTCATGCCCGAGGTGCGGGCGAACCGTGGACTGCTGACAGCTGCCGTGGAGAGATTCCACAATGAGGACGGGACCTTCCACTTTCCAATGGGAGAGATGACGGTGACCTTGGAGGACGTCTACCGGATACTGCACTTGCCTGTGGTAGGCGAGTTAGTAGAGTATGATGCACAGCGGGGCGCGGGACTCGTCGAGTGCCAGTGGGTGTTTGATGATCCTAAGCTAGCTGGACAGGTTATCCCGTGGCAGGATATATACGACTGCTATGACTACTTCCCTGGGATTGTGGCTGGACTGATTGGGGGTGTTGTATGCCCGGACAGGAGGTCGCATGGGTTCCCCATTGGATGGGGCAGGATCATGGAGCAGATGCTGACTGAGGGCACCCGATATGCATGGGGAGTCTACGTACTGGCCCATTTATACCATGACATGCATCAGGTGGTGTACCACCGCAGCATGAGTCTATCGGCTAGGGTGTTGCTGTTACAATTCTGGTTGTGGGAGCACATAGCAGTGACTAGGCCGATATGTGTCTTCGTGAGGCAGTGAGGAGAGCCATACAGTTATGGCTATGCAGGAGTGATTTCCCAGCATAGGCTGGGGAAGCTAGAGTATTGGAGACACACCTTGGACGGAGTGGATGTGGTCATCTGGCGACCATATATGGATTGTGAGCCTTGGGATGACGAGGGAGACGAGCTACCATACTGCTTTCAGACCAGGTGGCTAATAGGCCGGACACAGCATATACTGGAGAGGCAGATGGTGGGCCGAGTGTTGAGACAGTTCGGCAGGAGGTAGGGCATGCCACAGGGGCAGGCTATGTTCGCATGGATGCATGCAGAGAGGGTCCGATGGGGGCTGATGGCTTCGTATGAGGAGGCTCTGGTAGAGTTCCAGCAGACGCCATATGTGGCATGGGACATGAGGAGAGAGATAGCAGATGCGGGGGTGACACAGGAGTACGAGGATTGGATCACTGCACATCCTTTCCTGAGATATTCAGGACCCGGCATGCTGGTGCCTCGTATTGACGAGGCGGACTCAGAGGAGGAGGGAGAGGCTGGCCCAGGGCGGAGGGGAGTTAGAGGAGGACGAGGACGACGGGGTGGTAGAGTCGGAGAGAGGCCGAGAGAGCGGAGGAGGATAGTTTAGGCTGAGCAGGCAGTGCCAGGGCAGGTAGAGGCACAGCAGCAGATACCTCAGCAGGCATAGATGCCACCACCCCAGCAAGTACCACAGCAGCAGGTGCCCCAGCCATAGGGGCCAAGACAGGCAGAGGCAGCACAGGGGCCAGTACAGGGAGAGGCTCATGAGAGGACTATAGCCAGCCTGAGGGGACAGGTGCGAGAGCTGTAGGCACAGCTGAGGAGGGTAGAGAGGAGGTGAGATACAGATGCAGCGGTGATCACTGGGTTGACTCATGAGAGAGAGACATGGCAGACGCACGGGTACGTATTATCCATGTAGAGCGGGACACTGCTGTGGCTGCTATGGGGACAGATGCAGCGAGTTCATTTTTGGTTAGGCAGGTGCAGCAGGCACAGGCACAGGTTGGCCAGTTGTAGACGCAGTTGGCACAAGCAAAGACAGATCGAGCCAGAGCACAGTCATAGGCTCAGTATTACCGAGGGTTATACCATGGTGCCGTGGCATCGAGCCAGAGGGCAGGGAGCTTCAGGAGTCAGTCTGGGGTGACTCATAGAGCAGGTCCATCACAGTCAGGGGCCTCCGTGATGGGTCCTCAGTAGTCAGGAGCTGGCAGTGGTGGCCCACAGTAGCAGGGATAGACACAGACCGGATTTTGTACATTTTGGGACATGTATCACCATCCATTTGGATGCATATTGTATATGACACTTTTATTCCAGAGATAGATGATGATTTTATACATTTGGACCTCTTTTATATGATAGTATATATGATGATGCAGCTTTGTGTATCTATTGCATGTGCTATGCGATGAAGATTTACTTCTATTATATGATGTGATGTATGTGCATAGTTAGATGGTCTATCTGACGCTATATGCGATGCTTGGTGATATGCTGCTATATGATGTCTATGTGATTTAATGTTTTCAAATGAATGCAAAATGTAATATGATTTCTATGTTAGAGGCAACTTTGTTATGGGAGGTGTATATGTTCTAATGCAAATGTATGCATATGTGTTATGATTTCTATGTGATGATGCAACTGTGTTATGGGACGTCTATATGATCTAATGCAAATGTATGCGTATGTGATATGAGTTTGATGTGATTATCTGTGCTTTAAGATGTGATGTGATGCAAATGTATTGGTGACCTAATGCATTGGATGGTGTATTCTATGAACCGAAGCATGTGCATGACTAGTCCTACAAATGATATGATATGCTCCTCTATGCTTTGTTTTTGTGAAGTCCAAATGTACTTTATCGACACAAGAATGACATGATAGATAGATAGAAGAATGGTTGTGATAAGATGACTTAGAAACTTTACTTGATATCGTTACTCTGCATAGTTTAGATAATGAGGATTGCATGGATGTGTATGTGGATATAGGATGGATGCTTTGCTTTTAGAGTGCTTTATTTCATCATTGGGTAGTTTGTTTTTGGTACATTTTCAGAAATGTTGCAAGTGAATACAAGCATCGAGGTATAATTGAACCAAGATGACCTGAGTGTCGCTTACATGGATTTTGATTTAGCAAGCTAATACAAGCATCTAGTCAAAATTGAATCTAGATGACCTGAGTACTTCCTGCATGTCAACAAGCAAGGATTGCCCCCGTTCGTGTTATACCTTTGATGTCCTCGATGATCTTTTGCCGATCATGTCCTTAGACAAGGCTTCACATTACTAAAGTTTAATCCACAAATAGCAAACAAAGAAAGTAATCATGCTCCCATCATAGCATCTCTAGCTTTTGGCATCCTTGAGTAGCATAGGAAGGTATGATAGCAAAAATCAGGACTCAAACTATTAACCATGTTTCCGATCTACAAAGCATATTTGCATTGATATGTGTTTATTTCTTGCCTTAATTTGCATAAAATCATTTAGAAGACCTTGGGTATTTGCTTTGCATTGGATAGGTTAAGATGCTCACAATCAAGATTTCTGCTTGAAGCGCGGGTTCTACTTGCATTTGCTTGTTTGGTGAGAAGATTGCACAATCCTTATTGGGGAGGCGGACCCTAAGGGACTAACCTAGTGCCTCGAGGGCTCATTGCTAAATGGCCTTGCCTATGTGATGACGCAGAGGCAACGTAGTTCGGGGTAAACCCTAATGGACCATGGATGGACTAGAAGAAAGACGACAAGAATGAAGACAAGAAAGGGGATGAATGGGACCGTGGGAGAAATGGAAGCCTCAGGGGCGCATTAAAATAATGGCCTTGCCTACGTGACGGCGCAGAGGCAACGTAGTTCACGGACTTGGACCATGGACACCGACGAGAGACACTATACTAGGCTCACATTGAGGAGACAGTATGGGACAAAACCTTGGTTGACAAGGCCACAAGGTGATCAAGCCATGATAGGTAACTGTCAAGTATTTATTGTGGGACAGATATGAGTCAAATGGAAAACGAGCGAAGGAAGAATGGACTCAAGGTGATTGGATTCTCAAAGATGGAGAAGGTGGTTTATCACAAGTAACGCCTGTTTACCAGGTTTTCATCACTTGCTTTTATTTGCACGAGGAGCTAGAGAGTAACATGACGCCTGTTTGCCAGGTTTTCATCACGATACCTATCCAAGGCGCCTGTTTGCCAGGTTTTCACCTAAGGACGAATTTTTTTGGTATGCTTTCTATTTTTTTTTTAATTTTTTAATTTTTTTGTATTTTCCCTTTTCAACTTTTTTTTGATTTTTTGATTTTTGATTTTATTGTGTTTTCCCTTTTCAACTTTTTTTTTGATTTTTTGATTTTTGATTTTATTGTGCCCCCTTGCATTGGGGTTCTCCTAGGTGTAGAAGCGGTGAAGGTGCATGCTGTTGATTGGATCATCAAACAACTCACCCTCTGAAGTGGCCAACTGATATGCCCCCGATCTGTAAGCAGCTACAATCACATAGGGCCCAAGCCAGTTAGGCTCGAACTTACCTTTCTTTTCTCTGTCCTGCTGATTGCGAGGGTTCTCTTTTAGAACGAGGTCCCCAACCTTGAAGCATCTTGGTCTAACCTTGTGGTTGTAGCTTCTTGACATCATCTGTTGATAGGCTTTGAGATGGTCAAAAGCCTTCTGGCACCTTTCCTCTAGCAGCTCTAGTTCTTGTAGCCTGGAGACTCTGTATTCTTCATCTAATATGAGTCCTTTCAACGACACCCTGAGGGATGGGAGTTTGACCTCAATGGGAAGGATGGCTTCGGAACCATAGACAAGGGCGTAGGGTGTAGCACCTATGGGAGTGCGTATACTGGTTCTGTAGGCCCACAGAGTGGGATTGAGTTGGACGTGCCAATCGAGACCAGCTTCATTGACAGTTTTCTTTAGGATTTTCAGAATGGTTTTATTCGATGCCTCAGCTTGGCCGTTACCTTGGGGGTAGTATGGAGTGGAGAAACGATGTTGGATTTTGAAACGCTCACAAAGTTCCTGGACATCTTGATTTTTGAATGGTCTCCCATTATCCGTTATGATGGATGAAGGGATGCCATATCGGTAGATAATGTAATTCAGAATGAACGAGGAAATTTGCTTTCCTGTGACGGTGGTTAGGGGAACGGCTTCAATCCACTTGGTGAAGTATTCAGTGGCGGTTATGATAAATTTATGGCCGTTGGAAGAAGGTGGATGAATCTTTCCCACAAGGTCAAGTCCCCACTGGCAAAAGGGCCAGGGTGTCGTTAAAGGTCTCAACTCTTGAGCAGGTGCATGAATTAGGTTCCCGTGTATTTGGCACTGTTTGCACTTTTTGACGAACTGATATGAATCCATTTCCATATTTGGCCAGTAATAACCCAAACGCATGAGTTTCTTGGCTAAGGAAGGACCGCTGGAGTGTGTTCCGCAGATCCCTTCATGTACGTTTCGCAAGGCAGTTACAGATTCTTCTTGTTCTAGACAACGAAGTAAAGTACCATCCAGACCACGTCGGTAAAGGGTATTAGCTATGATGGTGTAGTGAGAGGTTTGGCGGATGAAAGTTTGTTTTTGGTTGGAAGAGAGGTCTGGTGGAAGAATATTGTCCTTGAGGTAAGTGTAGGTCTTACCGTACCAAGGTGAATCAGATCCTACTAGGAGGCAAATGGAATGGGTTTCGAGGAGATCATAAGCCGGTTGCCGAATGGTTTCTACTAAGAACTCATACCGTGACTCGTATTCAGGTATTTCAAGAAGAGAGGCTATGGTAGCCATTGCATCTGCTGCTTTGTTCTCGACCCTGGGTATTTGTTCAAAGGAGATGGTCCCAAAATGTTCTTTGAGGTCGTCGACCATCAGTTTGTATGGGATGAGCTTCTCATCTTTGGTTTGATATTCATCATTGACCTGATTTATGATAAGCTGAGAATCACCGTAGACACATAGTGCTTGGATTTTCCACTCAGTGGCCATCTTGAGACCAATTACCAAGGCTTCATATTTCGCTATATTATTAGTGCATGGAAATAACAACCTGTAGGACTTTGGAATTGTGTTGCCTTGGGCAGTGATAAACAAGATACCTGCCCCCGATCCATGGTTGGTGTAAGACCCATTGAAGTAGAGTTTCCAAGGAGATGTTGACAGAGTGAATAAAGACTCATCGGGAAACTCAAACTGCATTGGTGAAGTGTCCTATAATGGTGCCTCGGCCAGTTGGTCAGCTATGATTTGCCCTTTGATGGCTTTTCTGTCCACATATTCTATATCATATTCACTAAGAAGCATAACCCACTTTGCTAGTCGACCTGTGAGAGCTGCTTTGCTGAGAAGATACTTTAGTGGGTCGATTTTGGCAATGAGTTTGACAGGATGTGCCAACATGTAGTGTCGGAGTTTTTGTGAAGCAAAAACCACCGCAAGGCATGATCATTCTACCTGTGAGTATTGTAACTCATAGCCCACTAAGGTTTGACTGATGTAGTATACCGCTCTTTCCTTGTTCTCATAGTCTTGCTGCGCTAGGAGAGCCCCAATAGCAGTAGGTGTAGCAGATATGTAGAGAATCAAAGGTTTTCCTTGGATCGGAGGCATGAGTATAGGAGGGTTCATAAGGTACTCCTTTAGCTTGTTGAATGCCTCTTCGCATCGCTCATCCCATTTAAATGGAATATTCTTATGTAGGAGGTGGCTGAAAGGTTGGCACTTGTCTGCCAACTGTGAGATGAACCTGCGGATGGCCTGCAGCTTGCCCTGTAAGGATCTCAACTGTGTTAGAGTCTTGGGCGGTGGCATGTCCATTATTGCTTTGACCTTGGCCGGGTCTACCTCTATTCCGTTTGCTGACACAATGAAGCCTAGCAGCTTGCCCGATGTTACCCCAAACACACACTTCTTCGGGTTCAGTTTGACTTGGAATTGATCCAACCGTTGAAAGACTTTTTCTAATATGTCCAGGTGTGAGTCCCTTGTGAGAGATTTTGCTAAGATATCATCAACATAGTCCTCCATCGTCACATGCATCATGTCATGGAATATAGTTGTCATGGCCCGCTGATATGTAGCACCTACGTTTTTTAGCCCAAAAGGCATGACATTCCAGCAAAAGGTACCCCATGGACAAGTGAAAGCTATTTTGTGTTGGTCCTCCGGTGCTATTTTGATTTGGTTATACCCAGAGAATCCGTCCATGAGTGATAGCATTGTATGTCCTGCAGTAAGGTCGACTATGATGTCGATGTTTGGCAACGGAAAGTCATCCTTGCGGCATGCTTTGTTTAAGTCTCAAAAATCATTGCATAGTTGAACCCTGCCATCTGGTTTAGACACTGACACAATGTTTGATATCCATTCGGGGTAATCTATGGCTCTGATGAACCCCACATCTAGCAATTTCTTGAGTTCTTCCTTGACCAAAAGGGCTATATGAGGATGCATCTTTCTCAGTTTCTGCTTTACGGGCTTCACCCCTGGATCCAATGGCAAATGATGCAAAATCAGGTTCGGGTCTAAACCTGGCATGTCAGCATATGACCAAGCAAAGCTGCCTCTCTTCTTCTTAAAGAATGGTACAAACCTAGTTTTCTCTGGTGGTGTGAGATATTTTGCAAAGTGGATAATCTTGGGCTGCTCTTCGGTTCCAATATTCACTGGCTCTGTTGGCTCCACCACAATCTGTGACCGTTCCTGGTACATATCACTAGGGAGGGTGTCAAGCATTCCATCGTCAGGTGCCACAGTTGGGTTTTCACCTTCGGATACGTCCTTTCTTTTTACTGTTTTATGATATGACACTGCCGCACGGTGGTTTTCACCGTCAGATCCATTTTTTATCTTGATATTTTTGCGACTAGAAGGCTTGGCACCCTCCCCAAAGTAAGCCACGGTATTGAGTTCGATAGCAAAACCAGCTTTATGATCTCCTTTTGGTAAGTGATCCCTAAGTTCCATATAGTCAATGTAAGCATCATCGTTCTGGAACATATCTAATTGGGGGGTTCCTTGCAGATCCCAGTCAATAAGCTCAGGGTGTAAGAGGGGAAGGGAGTCAGATGAGAGATCTGATTCATTAATGGTGTGAATGGAAAAGTTATGAGCATTGGTGGGGGTAGTGTTCTGGGTGGTACTTTCCTCCAAGTTGTTTATCGCAATGGAATCTAAACTTTCCTCGAAAGCCATAATCTCAGGGAGGGGCAAATCAGACTCCAGTGGTCTGTCCTGTTGCATTTGTCCCTCATGGTAGGGGCTAAGAGTTTGGATGGTGTCAACCTCTTTGTCGTCGTAGGAGTGCTCTGTTAGCTCGTCCCACTCATACTCATTTGAATCATCTGAATCTGTGTCACTGTCCACTTGGAGTGTTTGGATTGTCTCCACAAGGCAAGCATTTTCCTTGGCTTTACCCTTGCCTTTGTACCCTAGGCCAGTTGTGTTTCTAGCCGAAGAGGATGAAGAAGGTTCTATAGGTTCAACGATTCCTTCTTTTCTGAGGCCTATGGGGCCTTGTCCTTCGTACCCCATCCTGTGCAAAATAGTTTCACCCCGTCCATAGAGTTCTGTAGGGAGTCTAGGCGGCTCTTGGGGTGTGTTTTCTTCTTCAGCATAAAGCCATTGTAGGAGATCTCGCTCCTCTGTCTCATCAGATAAGGTCCCCCATTTTACAAAGGGATTTGCGGGAGTTATAGGAGGAGCAGATGGCTTTGGAAAATGCCTAGGTTGATGCTTAGGTTGGCCAAAAGAGCGAGGAGACAAAGGCATTTTGGCAAGGTTGAGGCTGTGCTCAATGGAGTATTCCCCCATGCCATTTTCTTTTATGGTAAGTTTTAGTGGTTTGGGTCTTGAGGAGGAAGCCTCAATGGTATGGTCTTGTTGCGGGGTAGGGGAAATGTAGGCTCTGTTGTTGGGTATGACACATTCAGATTTTGCTTGGAAAGAATTGCAGTGTTGGTAGAGGTCGGGGTCGCCTTGAATGGTGACCTGCTTGCCATCATGTGGGAACTTAATGCATTGATGATAGGTGGAGGGGACAGCCTTCATGGCGTGGATCCATGGTCTCCCTAGTAGAATATTATAAGCAAGCTCCCGATCAAGGACTTGGCACACCACATCTTTAATTACCGGTCCCACTTGAATGGGTAGGACAACTATTCCTTTTGTGGTTCTTTCTTCCTCGTCATATGCCTTAATGGTAATTTTCCTCCACGGATCAACTGCTTGTTCGGAGAACCCCAGTGCAAGGACTAGCTTCAAAGTACAAATATTTAAACCAGCACCCCCATCAATGAGAACCCTCTTGATGCGGTGCTTGTGCACGAATGCAACAATGTGTAGAGGGGTGTTGTGGGGTTGAGATATGGAAAGGTCATCTTGCTCCATAAACGAGATGGAAGTGGAGGATGTCAGATTGCCTACCATGGTCTAAAACTTTTCTTGGGCTAGGTTAGTGGGGACAGTAGTTTCCACTAAGGCTTTCTCAAGAATCTCCTTATGAGAAGGAGATAGACGCAAGAGCTCCAATATAGAAATGTGAGCCAGAGTTTTCTGTAACTGGTCGATGACATTGTATGGGCGGGAGTTGGACGGAGGTGGTGATGACCTTGGAGGGGTGGTATTGATCGTGACTTTACCACTACGGGTAACTATACTACAACCAGTTCTGTTAGGTCCTAGTTGTTGGTCAGGGGAGATGACATTGACCTGTGGAATATGCTCAGAAATGCAGTTAATGTTGTACTCAAATGGAACGCTTGCATAGTTAGCATTACTCGACCCACTGTTCTGATTTGGCCAGTTGCGACTGTTGTCGTTATTGGGATTGCCATTGGAGTTGTTGCCGTTGTGACCATTATTGTTGTTGTGGCCATTGTTGCGATTGTTGTTATACGGCCAGTTGTGGTTCAGAAGAGGATCCCGGTAGGCCACATGAGATTCATTTTAGGTATGCTGTTGTGTCCCTCCCTGATTCTGATCCAGTATATCCTGTATGACATTATTGAGGCAGATGCAATTGTTAGTCATGTGCCCCCTTCCTCGATGATACTCACAATAGTCTGTGTCCTTCCAATAGGGAGGTTTGACAATAGGCTCATAGTCACTTGTTGGCGGTAGAGAAATTTCATTGTTAGCCAACAACTTCCTGAGGCCAGACTCTTGAGATTCCCCCAATGGCGTGAATTTTCTCCTTGGATTTGAATTGAACCAAGGTCTAGGTTTCCGAGGGGGTGGCTTGTTGAGTGCACCGGTATTTGCTTCTCCCTTAAGAGTGAATATGGGTTGTTGCTTAGGGGCTACCGCCTTGGCGTCCACTACTCCATCGTTGACCACGTTCTTGTTCTTGGTCCAAAACTTTGATTTATCTGTTGTGTAATTGGAAGGAGGTGTGTCCTTGTAGAGCTTGAGAGTTCCTTTAGTGATCATAGCTTTTTCAATGAAGAGGCCCATTTCAATGACTTTGGCGAACGAGGTAGGGCATTGTATCTGAATCTGATAGCTAAGATTAGTGTTTAGATTGTGGACAAACATTTCCAATAGCTGCTTCTCAGGCATATCGTAAGAACACTTACTAGCTAGCTGTCTCCATCGTTGTAGGAAGGCAGCGAATGACTCACCACTCTTCTACTTGGTGTTGCATAGATCTAGCATAGATACCTCGTGTTCTATGTTGTAAGAGAAGTGCGTTATAAATTTATTTACAAGTTCATCAAAAGTTTTGATTCTTGGTGGGAGACGCGAGAACCACTCCATAGCTTGACCACCTAAAGATCGCGGGAATAGTCTCATTAAGTAGGTCTCGTTGTGAGCTACTTCTAAACATGCTGCAGTGAATTCCCTGATATGATCTCTAGGGTCCCCCTTCCCTTTATATTTGTCAAATTTCAGAACTCCGAACTGAAAGGGGAATGGTTTCATGATCAAATTTCTGTCAAAGGGGTACGGTGCTATATCTTCCAAAGAGTAGTTCTTAGAACTTGTACTGGTCTTAAGGTTGGATATCTCGAGCTTTAGACTTTTGATTTGTTGTCTCACGTCTGCCATAGGAGCAGTTGGATCTACGGGTTGCTTTCCTCTCTCATTTGTATGGGGGACCGTGTCATTTGTGCCTCTCTCATGTGCATGTGGGACTGTGTCATTTGTGCCCCTCTCATGATCATTGTCTGCATTTTCCATGATGGAGCTAATGTCAAAGTCTATGGGGAGTTTGATTTCGAGACTAGCAAGATGATGGAAATACTTATGGGGGTCTTCAAGGATCATCTTCTCTATGACGCGTTGGAATTTTCTATCTTGCATGTGCGCCACTAATTCTTCATGAGAAATCTCTTCTTCACCATCACGTGGTGGGAGAAGGTGATCAGATGAGTCGGCCATTTCAATTTGCTTGTTGTACTGGGATCGAGTAAGAACCATGCAAGGTGGGGTGGGATGAAGTGGACTAGGATTAGAAATTTTGGCGAGGTGCCAACCGAGACTATCATGAATGGGATACCTAGGATAAGACTTGGACAAAGGGTTCTCTTGCTCAATGACTTCAAGTAAGACGGTTGACACAAGACTCTAGCCACTAGCAAGGGTAGTCGATACCAGTCTTACTGTGTAGGGCTTAGTTGTTCAACAAGACTACTAGCAAAGGTACTGTGACCTACTAGGCTTACGTGAATTCACTAATGAAATGAAAAAGGACTTATGCCGAATCGATATGGGATAGGCTGACTTTGGGACAAGAGTGATTTGGACAGAAAGTGAGTGAGACAATGGACGAAAGAGAAAGAGTTGGGTGAAACGGATGGAGATTGACTGCAAGGTTGACTCTGATCTCGGAAAGTGAAACTAGGCTGAAATGGGTGCTCTGATCAGGTGAAAATATCTCCTCAAAAATAGGGCAAGTGCTCACTGTCGCCTATGCGCAGAAACAGATGCGCAGCATAAATGGACAAATGCGCTGCAAGTCACAGTAAATGCACCGGTCTGGTGAATTATATATGCGCAGCAATAGTGCATACATGCGCAGCAAAAAGGGTACATGCGCAGCAAGTCGTTACAAAAGCGCAGCAAGTCTCTGTAAATGCGCAACAGAAATGTGTAAATGCGCAGCTCTGAAATTTTTGCAAAATTTTTAGTTTTTCTTTTGTTTTGGTATTTTTTGGCTAGAAAAGGTCTTCCTGATCTGATATTATGAATTTAATAGCAAGAAAACACAGCAAGCACAAAGAATATTTTGTAGTTTTTCATTATTTTTGTAATTTTTTCGACTCTATTTTGGACAAAAGCAAGCACAAAATCCTAGGCGAGAAATGGATTATAAGGGATTTGGGCCACTAAAACAAGAGGTATTTAATTTGGGCAACCGTTCAAGTGGTTACACGTGCGGCAGCGCTACTCTCTGTTATGGATCTCTCAGCCTCACAGGGTTGCGCCTGAGAGGGTTTTGGGGGAGGTTGGTCGTCGGTGTAACATAACAACACTTGTTGCAGGAAGTTTTCACCTCAAGCACAATTTATTTTAAGTGGCTTGGTAGGGCTTGGCGTTAGCCTGTTACCACTCAGGGTCGTTCCCGCTTGGACAAGCGTTCATCCAAGGGTAGGCCCCTCCTAAAGGTTAAACAAATAGAATGACAAGTCTGGCACTCTGATCACCCAGAAGAGGAGAGAGCATAAGCCTATTATCATTCGCAAGCACAGAATACACTGATTAATCCACCCTCGTTAAAAGTGAAAAACTAAATGGGCTAATCTACTCAAACAGAACTTTGAAGTGATTTCAGCAATATAGTAGTGGTTCAGTTTTAAATCCCAGAAAGCAGTGGTGAGTTCAATTTTTAAACCGCGTAGCACGAGATTGTTAACTTTGAAATTTAAGTCTCACGATATAGCAATGGTTCATTTTAACTTCAGAAAGCAGTGGTGAGTCCAATTTTTAAACCGCGTAGCACGAGATTGTTAACTTTGAAATTCAGGTCTCGCGATATAGCAATGGTTCATTTTAACTTCCAAATCATTGATGAGTTTAATTTTAATCTTAGATAGCAATAACTTGGAAGGTGTTTGCAATGCAAGCAAGAAATAATCCAGTTACTTCCTCCCTAATTAAAACTAAATGAAGATTTGAATGAACATCAATTTTACTTTCCCTTTGAAAATGAAATGTGAACTAATTAGATGCAACTACATGGAACTAAACCTGCACCTATCCTGCAAAACCGCTCCAGCAAACACCTACGAAAAGGTTAGCGTTAGCAACTTCCCCTAGAAAAGTACTAAAACCTCAGCCTGTTACAAATGCGCAGCTTCAGTGATCAGATGCGCAAAAATGATCAACAGAAGCGCCACAATAATAAATGCGCCGTAATATTGCACGCATGCGTAGTTAAAACGAATAAATGCGCCATATTAATGTATGCGTAGTAACAGTCTTCAAAAGCGCAGCACAAATGCACATATGCACAAAAAGAATGAAAGCACCGTAACAGTGCACAAAAGCATAGCGAAAATACACAGATGCGCAGAAACAACAAAAGTGCCGTAACAGTCTTTATACGCGCCGTGGAAATGAACAGATGCGCCGAAGTAATCTGTGCGCGACTTTGTGTAACCTGTATGGAACCTGCCTTTAAAAAAGATTAGAAATGGTAAAATAAAGGGGCAAAGGCCCCATGGTGGGCTCCAAAAATGTATGGGTAAAATAGTGATCAATCAAATGATTTAAACAAGACCCAAACATCCACAGAATAGTGAAATAAGAAGGATTCAATAAACGAAGCAATGAACAATATACAGAGCAAACCTTTCCCGTTTCTAAACTTATGTTGTTCGCCTATCACAGATCGTCCTTTTGCAGATGAAGTGAGCCCTCAGAGAGTGCAATCTTTTAGTAGTTTATAGGAAGTCGACGGTGAATGGCTGTAGTGATACGCAATGAAGGTGAGCTCCAATGCAAGTATGTGATCTCAAGCTGGTAGATGACAAAAGGGTGCCAAAGGCGCGCTGGTGATATTTCTGTAGAGTAACGATGTCAAAAGCCTGGATGATTAGAATGGAAGAATGAGGTTCCATTTATAGATTTGGAAGAATGGGAATCAACGGTTGAGAGGAGATATGAAGATCAACGGCTAAGGATGGTTGAGGAATGTGCAACTAGTAGAAATGTGACAAGTGTCTCAGCTCCATCATGAAAGGGGGGATGTGACAAAACTGATTGGAAAGTTAACTCCATTGACTGGTCTGTTAACTGATTTGATTGATCCGTTAGAAGAATAAATTGTGGAACTGACTGAATTGATTGAGGATTTGACTCAATTGATAGGTTATTTAACACTTTTGATTGATTAGTTAACTAACCTCTGATTTGAGAAGAAATAGGCCATGTGGGTGAGGGAAAATAAGGTAATTAAATATTAAATATATTTAATTACATGTGCAACCTGATGAGGTGGACAAGGTGAGGTGGAAAAGGTGAGGTGTAAAGGTGATGTGGATTTTTGGAATTTAGAACTTAGGATAGAGGAATTTGGCTTAATTAAATAATTTATGATTATTTAATTATGTGAGACATTTAGAAAAATAAATAGAATTTATTTAATTATGGAACAGTGAATCGATTAAATAAATTTAGAATATTTATTTAATTAATAGAAGAAGGGAATAAATATTTAGAATATTTATTTAGGATGAATCATGTCATTTTTAGGCGTATACAATAGTTATAAATAGCACTTTTTGGTGGCCTCCAGCTAAATTTTAAAATTTGCAACTCCCTCGAAAAGTAGGTCAATTTTTGGGAAGCATAACTTTTGATCCAGGTGTCCGATTGACGAACCGTTTTAAGCGCCGGAAAGCTCACGATGTGAACTATCATGCTGGAAATCTATAAACAGATTTCTATCAACTTTTCAAGACATTATGAGATGTTTTAGTGCCTCATATCTCGTTCCGTAAATTTTCAGGGGCTTTTCAGAAAATAAAAACTTTAATATCTTTCAGCTCACAAATGATCTTTGCCTAATTCCTTCGCCAAAGGTCTTATATTTCCGTTATGTAACTTTTCAAAATTTTTTGCTTCATTACATGCCCAAATGTAAACTTTTTAAAAATAGCAGGTACACTTTCCAAAATAGGCAAGTCACTATTTTTCGCAGTTTTGGAAAAACTGAAAGTCCTACATTATTATTCTAGATATTATGGAACCAAAAACACTAATTATGGAAAGAAATGAAAACAACTATAATGGTTTTGAATTAACTTCTTTTTGGGTGATGCAAGATTGCCCTTACACCTCTGGATGCTCCTACATCACTTCAAAATGTCTAAGCATACCACAACAGACTCATCATCTCTCCTGCCATGCTCCTGTGCAACAGATGGTGTCGATTCAGATGACAGATTGAATGTTCATGTCGTCAATTTCTATATTTCAATAAAACACTTGAATGAACTAGTTAGGCTCTAGAGTATAGATACAAAATGCAAGGTTGAATGATACAAAAGACTTTGAAATCACATAAGATTCAACTATATGACCTAAAATATGAGAGATGACTCATGCACCTGTGCAGGCACATCAATGATATGATTAATTGAGCCTACACCTAAACTAATCTCATCCTGCATATGTGTGTGTGTGTGTGTGTGTGTGTGTGTGTGTGTGTGTGTATAAATTCAACTTTAAAGACATGAATTTAAAATCATGAAATTACACTGGAAATTCAAATTTAAACTAAAAATGTACAATTTTAAGATACAAACCATGGCATATGAAGTAGGCTCCTCTATAGATGATGTTGCCACTAGTCCTAGATGACTAGGTTGGTTTGACACAAGAGTTTCAGGAACTCTAATCTGCTTTAAATTAAAATGTCACATTTCTGCATTAAATTATATATTATTAAATTAGATATATCCAATTAAATAATCTTTAGAGGTCCTAATTTTATACCTCGTCCATATAAGGTCTACCCAACTCTACTGTCATTGACACTAAATGGTCCAGTCATGATGAAGTGGCAGTAACTAATGGAGTCATCTATACCAATCAACATGAACATATATATTTATTAATATATATTTAAATTTTTTTAAAAAGATTGATAATTAATAATTGTCTAAATCTATATTAATTTGTATTAATTTTAATTTTATTAAATGTGGCATACATACTGAGTCCATAGGAGCGAATATTGTAGCCAAAAAGGACTCCTCTAAAGTAGATGTAGGACCAAAACATGGTTGATGACAATTCTGACAAAAATACGATGTGGACCGCAATGGTGTCAATCTAGGTGATGCATTAGGACCAGCATCAGATGCTCCTCCAAGATGTGCAGGTTCTCTAGGGTTGACTTCATCTGCCAAGCGAGTAGCTTGGTCAGTTAAGTTTCTTGAGAGCAATGATAACACTCCGAGTGTTGAGACAATTGTCTGCTGGTGAAAGGGCACAAGAACAGAGGGTGGAGAAGGGACAATAGGTGCAGGGGGCAAACGTCGATTTGGATCGACACGTGCTCCTGGTCTATGTTGTGGCATTCCACCACCCACGCCCTGAAATGATCTCATATCAAAATATGTGGGCTTTTCACCCATCACATACTCTGCCCATAATTTCTTCAAAAAATAAAAGGGAACCTCAAAATTAGCATGAGGTGGATGGTCAAATACCATCCACCATTGATCCCAAAAATTATGAGCTATCTGTTGATGTGTGCACCATCTCATTGAAATTCTCTTTTTAGTTGGTGGTATTTGTTGACCTGTGGAGGGATCAATGAAAAATGGGGCAATTGTAGTTTTGGTAATATGTAAATCATTGATCTCTTTATATGAGAGACCATCTGAATAAAACTGCCTCCTCTCTTCCTGCTATGAGCGGAATGTGTCTAGATCTGTGTGGATAGCTCTCACTGAATCAACAATAGTTTGCATCATAGATGCAAACCATGAAATGTGTGGAGGGGTTTGGATTTGGCTTTGCAATAAATTATTTTTTTCTCACAGAACATGTATGTTTTCATCAAAAGTGGCTCGCAAATGAGCCTCATCATGCGGTAGCAATGGTGGTGGTGGTCAGGGGGGAGGGGGCGTGTTGGGGTGGGGGTCCTTGGGGGCTCATGGGGGGCTCATGGGGGGGTCACAGGCTAGATCAGCCATGTGTAGAAATAAGGTCTACAAGTAGAGCTGTAATTACAAAAAATATAGATTAAATTGCATGCACAATGTATGTTTAAATATATACATATACATATAAATTGAAAACTTGGAAATATAAAAATTTGTGTGGTTTAAACAATATACATTAAAAAATTTAATTTTACATTTAATTTAACATATACATGCATTCAAAATTTAAACTTACATTATAAAATGTTTAAAATCAAATTTTATACATTTAAGAATCATGACATGAATAAAAATTTATGTCCTAGTATCTAGTCAAAATTTATATGCTCATGTATTACATTCAAACTCCTAAACATGTCACTAAGTTCATGACCTATTGGCTACAACTACTCCTAAACATGTCACTAAGTTCATGTCAACCTATTGGCTACAACTACTCCTAAACATGTCACTAAGTTCATGTCGACCTATTCAATCTTTGAATCCATTCTATGTACACTCAACATTATTTTAATTTTTTTCTGGATTGTTGTTGTCTCCTTTACCCCTTTGTTAAGCATCAAGTTGTCATAGATATATGGATATATTTTTACATAAATATTTAAACATAATAAAATGACTTCTAGGTTTTAGGTTTAAAGGTTTAATAAGTCATTTAGGTTAGGTCTACAAAAAGATATTAGGGTCCTATCCTGTCTAATGTGTAGGTTTTTAGCTTCATGAAAAGAGTTTTACAAATGGTTAATTTAGGACTATGAGACGAGCATTAGGAACATTAAAAGCCATGAAGACTAAAGAATAAGCCTATAAGAACGTAGAACTAGTTCAAGGTCTAGATATAGGGGGAACGACCTAATAGGTGAGATAATATATGTGCATTTAATGCCCAATATTTTTAAAAGTTTAGTAGAGTAGTTATGACTTTAATCTTATTAGTGAACTGTACTATATAACTACTAAATATTTAATGACTAAATAACCAATCATACATGGTATCAACCCACCAACAAAGTCTTAATAGATGATTAAATTCAGAGTTCCTTTCATTCCACAACATCAAAAAGACATGAAGTATTCTTCATATTGAAAGACTAGATAATTGACTTGAGGAGAATAGTCTTGATAAATTTTAAGGAGGCCTCTAAAGGGAAGAAATTTATTCCTAGTCAAAAGGCCAAGAAAACATATAAGAGGAAAACTATAGGAGCATAAGGAGATGTGGAGGAAGAAGATGAGAGGGACAACCAAGCCACCTCCTTAGAAACTTTCCACTATTGAAAACCCTATCTAAGTTCTATCGAAACAGGTATATGAATATTGAACGTTTAAATTAAAGATTTAAACGTAATATATATGTCCATATATTTAAATTAAAGATTTAAACGTAATAAAGTGAAGTTTCTAGGTTTTAGGTTTAGGTTTAATAAGTCATTTAGGTTTTAAAGAATATGTCAGTTTAGTTTATGAAACCCTAGTTTATGAATTACAGTTTAGTGTAAATATGAATTAGGGTTTTACGTTTTACTATTTTTGAAACCCTAGTTTATGAATTAGGGTTTTATGTTTTACTATTTTTGAAACCCTAGTTTATGAATTAGGGTTTTACAGTTTAGTCTTTATGAAATAGGGTTTTCCATTTCTGAATTAAAGGTTTATAGTTTATGCATTAGGGTTTACTTGTTTTTGATTTCAGGTTGAATATATATAGCTTAACATTGCAAAAACAACAAAATACAAAGCCAAAAAAAGGAAAATCAACATAAATGGACGGACAACCAACTTGGGGCATTGGTGAATCAATCTAAGGAGGCAAGGATGCTATGGAGGTTGGAAATTGGGTCAGCAAATGCAAGTACTCATTTTCTGGTGTCATTGTCCCTGGCATCTCGCAGCCTGTAGCTGTTAAAATGAAGCTATAGGCTTGTTTTTTAAAAAAAATTATACTTTTCAAAATTGGGTACCCGTTTCATAACGAGTGCTCGTTTAAAATGGGTACCTATTTCATAATGGGTGCCCCTTTTTGCTTCGGGTGCCTAATCATAAACGGGTACCCGTTTCGTAACGGGCACCCGTTTTGGCTCGAGCCCCTGTTCCGAGTGGCATTTTTCACCCATGAAAAACTTCCGCGAAATGTATACTCAACTTCTTGCTTTCACCCAAATATCGAAGACAACTAACATAAGTGTGCAAAGGGCTCTATATGTAGATGAGATTATTTGCCCCTTTAGAAAAATTAAAGTGTGCTCTAATAATTTTTCCTTGTTAATCCCTTTTAATTAATGACACATTAAATATCTATAAATACCAAAATAAAGGAACATGTTGCATAAATGTGTGCTAAGTTAGCTCATAACGGCTAACAGAAAGCAATAGGAAAGTCTAAATTTGAATTTAAAAATTTAAATTTCAAGTTCAATCCCACATGCCTTGAGACTAAACCAAGGCGATCCTAAGTGGCACAAAAATGAGTCTTAGGGATAAGGTGGTCATTTCGAGGTGTGGAGTGAAAGTGCAGATAAATAGAGATCATGTCATGAACTAAATTTAATAAAAAAAATATGTCGCTTATTGATATATTATTATATTTAGGACATTCCACTAAAATAAATATATAAACTAAATGATATATAAATTTCACCTTTAGAACTATACATCATAAATAATTGCTTTATATACTTGTAAATATGGGTACCTATGCACCATCCAATTACATATGAATGCACCGTCTTAGGCACCCAAACTATGTACAAGTTCAACATCTTCATTTATTATGAAATTTTATTTAATAATTATTTTTTAACAAGTGCATCCATAATAATGGTAACCATCCTTATTTTTAAACCACATTGATTCAATAATCAAAAGTAAATTTTGATTAATAAAAGTAAGACAACTATTCACCACTTTTTTGAAAGAATGAGTATACATTTACTGATTTTAACTTTTGAAAAGTGTTACATTTGAAATATTGGGGGCCACTATGAGTGGAATGTTGACAAGAACGCCAGAATTTAAGCTCTTCCCACTCTTGAAAGGCCGCCCACGTTTGTTGATTATTCCAGCTAATGGCATTTTAGTGGGCTTGCCTTTTCTAGGCCACGCAAAATTGGGCCGGCCACTGTTTAAATGCCGCGGAAACTGTTTCCTTGCGTTCCGCTGAAAGCAAAGGAAAGCCATAGCTTTGGAGTTGGCAATTAGCAACCTCATTTCCTTTAAACTTGAGCGAAAAGATGAGCGTCATAATGAGCCCTACACACCTCTCCTCCACAACCGCACTCATCCCGTTCCAAACGTCTTACATTTCTGTTTTCCTCACTGCATTTGCTAATTCCATGAGCAACTGTAACCGACAGTGCAATCTGCAAAGTAGGAGTAGGCAAATCATGTTGCTTCTCTTTCCCCAGTGGAAAGCAGTTGCTTAGAGAAAGAGTGGGCGATGACAATAACTCCTTCCATGAAACTTCAAGCCGTCCCACCACTTTGCTCTTCGATCCTCCAAATATTTCTCTTCTTCTTCTCCACCTCACTTCAAATACAACCGACCTTGATTCCGTTGTTAATGCAGACAACATTTCATCTATTCCTTTTCCCCCACATCCCAACCAGAATGTTTCACCCCATTGGGGCTGTGGGGAGGACTCAACCTCCTTCGTATTCACTGATATGTTAGCAAAATATGAGGTCGATTACCATGTTAAAGAAAAATAGTAAAATTTATTAAAAATTTTTTTAAAAAAAATATGATGCACTAGATAAAAGAATCTATATCAAGATGGTATAATTTTTTTCTATTTTAGATAAATAGTTAATATGAAAGTTGAGTCGAATGGAAACAACTATGTTTTAATATACGCACATTGTATTATTTATTTAAAATTATATATTTATCAAAATTAGAAAAAAAATATATCCATGCACTAAAGTTTCAAGTTATAAATACGCAAAAAAATTTTTTGAAGAAAAATAAATAAAATTTACTATATAGAAATCGGCGTCTCATGTAACTTTATTTTTCAACATTTTATCAGCAACTAAATTATAGTGTCAATTTATTAAAAACTATATTCAAATAATTTTTTAAATTTTTTCAAAAAATATACACTAAAAAATAAATATTTTATTAGCTTACATTGTTTCAAAATTCAAAACATATATGTCACTTTTTAGTGATTCAAGTTTAAAAGTTGGATCAGGGTTGACTATTTCCTTTATAAAGTGTGACACAGCATTGTGCTTTTACCCATGATCCATCCTTTCCATATTTCATCTTCCTCTTTTTCATTCACCTTCCCTCTATGTGATCCTTTCTTTTATCCTCTTCACACCAAGTCTTGTGTGAGCATCTTTCTCCACACATTTGTGTCATGTTTTCCCCTTTCTTTCATGTCTCTCCTTTGTGCAATCTTTTCATTTTATTCTTGACACACTCTCCTTTTTGGTGCCTCTTTCATGAATTCTTATTCCATGCATCCTCTTCCTTATATAAACCTTGCACTTTCATGTGCCCCTTTGTAAACCCTTCTTTGATTAGCTTTCTTGGACACCCTTGTGTAGTTTCTTTGAATTATATGCCTATGCTACCTTAGTTATCATGGGTGACTATTGCACCCATCTTTCTTCCATATCATAGCTCCCACACACATGAATTGGTTCAATGATCTACCCAACTACCTCTAGATCAATGATTTTATATGTCTCTTAGTCAACACTTTGTCAAACTACCTCAAGACAATCATTCTATCAAGCCACTTAGATTCAATGCTCTTCCATTCACTCTTCTTGCTAGGGTTGATCTTCACTATTGAACTACTCCTAGCTCACTCACTCATCATCTTTGGTCTAACTCCCTTTGCTAACTACCCATTGTCTACAAAATTGTGCCTCCTTCATTTGTGTGCTCTTCTTCAACTGGTCACTCTACTCTTCCCATGTGCTCCTACTCCCTTTACCTTAGCCTTTATTCATCAAAAACCTTCACCTTGGTTTTTGGCTATGGTAGGTTTTTCCTTAGCCTAGGACACCCCTGCATAAAAATGAAACCCTATAGGTCAAAATGAGGATGGGTATGAATGATGTAAGCAAAGTGACAAAATGAATCTTCAACCCTAGAGGAAAATAAAACCTTAAAGCATGAAAAGGGAAAAGGAAATCATCCCTAATTAGATATGAGATGGAGAATAAACAATTAGAAAATCAAATCAAATCTAATAGTTGGAAGAAGAGGTAAAACCTTTAGATCAATCCCTAGGTTACATGTAAGGATATGTTGATTTCACCAAAAATGTAAAGAAATAAATCACTTTACATGAATAATCCAGGCTAATTAATAATTCTAATCAATAAGCGCATAATTAACCTAGATTAAATTAGCTAGGTCAATAAATGGATAGTACTAGTGTGGGAATTAAATGAAAGGATAGGGTACTTAGCTCTAAAACTAATGATGGGATAATGTCACTGATGTCATGTATAATCCATTCACCATAGTGCAAAAATTTAATATTGTCCTTAGTCCGATGGATATGGCAGATTTTGTGCACTCTTAGAATTCTATGTGGTTTAATCGTATGCCCTTTTGGTTTGATCTCGATCCATGTGGATTTGATTTGATGCACATAATTGAGTTCTGTAGAGAATTGATATGGTAGAATGTTACTTTAGTAAATTTGTTCACCTTCCCTCTTTTGGTAGTTAAATGTGGTCAAGGTACTAGTGTTTATGAACATGAGAAATATAGAAGACAACTAGCACAAGTGTGCAAAGGGCTCTATATGTAGATGAGATTCTTTGGCCCTTTAGAAAAATTAAATTGTGCTCTAATAATATCTCCTTATTAATCCCTATGAATTAATGACACATTGAATATCTATAAATACTAAAATAAAGGAACATGTTGCATAAATGTGTGCTAAGTTAGCTCATAATGGCTAGTAGAAAGCGATAGGAAAGTCTAAATTTGAATTTAAAAATTTAAATTTCAAGTTCAATCCCACATGCCTTGAGATTAAACCAAGTTGATTCCAAGTAGCGCAGAAATGAGCCTTGGGGATAAGGTGGTCATTTCGAGGTGTAGAGTGAATGTGTAGATAGATAGAGATCATGCCATGAGCTAAATTTAATACAAAAATGTGCCACTTATCGATATATTATTATATTTAGGACATTCCACTAAAATAAATATATAAACTAAATGATATATAAATTTCACCTTTAGAACTATACATCATAAATAATTGCTTTATATACTTGTAAATATGGGTACCTATGCCCCATCTTAGGTACCCAAACTATGTAAAGTTCAACATCTTCATTTATTATGAAATTTCAATTAATAATTATTTTTTAACAAGTGCATCCATAATGATGGTAACCATCCTTATTTTTAAACCACATTCATTCAATACTCAAAAGTAAACTTTGACTAATAAAAACAAGACAATTATTTACCATTTTTTTTTGGGGTAAGAATGAGGTATACAATTACTATTGACAAAGTGTTACAATTGAAATATTGGAGGCCACTATGAGTGGAAGGTTGACAAAAACACCAGAATTTAAGCTCGCCCCACTCTGGAAAGGTCGCCCACTTTTTTTTATTATTCCAGCTGATGCCATTTTAGTGGGCTTGCCCTTTCTAGGCCACGCAAAATTGGGCCGGCCACTGTTTAAACTGTTTCCTTGCATTCTGCTGAAAGCAAAGAAAAGCCATAGCTTTGGACTTGGCAATTACCAACCTCATTTCCTTTAAACTTGACCGAAAAAATGAGAGTCATAATGAGCTCTACACACCTCTCCTCGACAACCGCACTCATCCCTTTCCAGACGTCTTACACGCCTGTTTACATTTCTGCTTTCATCCCTGCATTTGTTAATTCCATGGCAAACTTTCTGTCGATGTGTTTCTGTTGTATCAGAATGAACAACTGTAACCGACAGTGCAATCTGCAAAGTAGGAGTAAGCAAATGATGTTCCTTCTCTTTCCCCAGTGGAAAGCAGTTGTTCAGAGAAAGAGTGGGCGATGACAATAACTCCTTCCATGGAACTTCAAGCCGTCCCAACACTTTGCTCTTGGATCCTCCAAACATTTCTCTTCTTCTTCTCCACCTCACTTCAAATGCAATCGACCCTGATTCCGTTGTTAATGCAGACAACATTTCATCCATTCCTTTTCCCCCACATTCCAAGCAGAATGTTTCGCCCCATTGGGGCTCTGGGGAGGCCTCAACCTCCTTTGTATTTACTACTATGTTCTTGTTCAGATAATATCGAACAAACAAACTACCTTTGCAGGCAGGCTCAAGTGCAAGATTTCTTGCTCCAACAACATCTAACTTGAGCTGCACAGAACATTGTTGCCTTGTCTTCTCCATTGAATTTCCTTGTCACGGAATGATCGTGTTTTTGTTCAAACCAGAGCTCTACCTGATAAGATGGGATCAGATGTAAGATGAGTAAAGTGTAAACAAGTATATATAACGATTCACATCGTATCTGATATGGGGCTTTGCGTCGTCATCCGTATCTCCAAAAATCTGTAAGTGAAGACAGCGGATAATATGATATGAATAATTTCACCATCCACCACCTGTTTCTATGCCGGCCAGCCTCTTAACTTGTGGTCCCAAAGATTGTGGAATCTAAATAATTTTACTTGTTTGGCAAACAGTCAAATCCCTTATCTCTTTACGTGGCTTGGTCATCCACTTGAAAATATGTGGCTAAAAACTGAATTCTACTGTAGGGAAGCAAGTGGTGCCATGCTCTTTTGTTGATGGATTGTTAATTGTTTTGCACCCAATGATATAAAACCCATATCTTTTAGGAGAATATTTTGATAAATCCTGATCGATCTCGTAACGCGATTTAAACATTATTTAATTTACTAATGCGTCAAGAACAACTCAAAGGATTGATATACCCACATACCTACCAAACTCAGCTGGAAAAAGGTATAATGCCGGAGGACTATACTATTAAAGAAGCAAAGCACAATTCGGTTCACTCTACCCCTGTTTGTTTTTATGGCACTTTAGAAGTAATTATCTGCTTAATAGAAAAAGGAGATCCCATTTTATAAAAAAATAATTGATTTGAAATATTACAATTTAACAGACTAAACTGTCCATGACACAGCAAGCTTACAACAGCCCAAAATACAACGTGTAAGAAGTTAAAAAATAGAGAGAAACACAGATGTCCAGCAGAATAAAAGATCCTCAATAATATCCTGAGATCTCATTTTGCTTGAGCTTATCTTTTTATCGCTGAGCGTAAACAGCCGGTGAGTTGTAATCGACCGGCTGTACGGCTGGTCGATTACAACTCACCGTCGACAAACCTTAACACATGTTTCGACTAAATGCATCAACCTGCACATGAATTCGACCCTCCGTACATATGTTTTCGACTGTTTGGTCCGTCCCTGACGTCGACCAGCCGGTCGATTACAACTCACCGGCTGGTTAAGACGTTCCTTTTTTATAGTGTGGGACACATCTCGACTTTTTATTATACGAAGATAAAGCTCATTTAAAAAAAAATCATAATATTGTGGGACCCATCTCAACTTTTTACTGTACGAGGATAAAGCTCATTTTTAAAAAATCATGATTATTAAAAGTAATGGAAAGTTAATTAAAGCCTTTCGCTATCAATTCTATACTAAATTACACAAACAAAATTAGCACTTGCACGGTGCACCATTAAGATAGGCAAAGTCTTAAGTAGAGGGTTTTGTATACCTTTTAATTTGAATTCTGAAAATAATAGATTAAGGCTTTATGAAGATTATAAAGATTATAAATTTAAGAATAGAGAACATAAAATGGAAGGAGAATAAAATAGTTAAAAATTAGGGATGAAAGAAATTGTTCAATAAAGTTAATTATCATTGTTTGTTGAATTTTTAATTTTTATTGTTAAATTTAAGGTGGTTTGTTTGCCAACAGTTATATTTTTAGAAGTTTCTTTGGATCCGATTTCTAATTCTTCTTTCTTCTTTTAATATTTTGGTTAATGATAGAAGAAACAAAAGTATCCTAATCTATCACTAGTTATCATCAAGAACAAGCGCTACATTTCTATCTTTAATAGTGAGAGTCTTCTTTCATAGTATTGCAAACTCATTGATGAGTGAGGAAGATATCAACTTATTTTCAACCTCCTCTTCAAGAAGGACCACCACTTTAGCCTCCTTAGTGGTCTCATTGTTGATAGTTAGGAAGCGGAAATAGAACAAGCCTAATTATAGTCACTACAAGACTACTATGGTAACATCTGAGGCATTGTAGTACTAATTGAAGGATGATAAGGCACAAGAACATGTAGAAGGACATGTCCCTCCACTAATAGAAGGCTATATGAACACCAACCCTACCATAAGACAAAGAACATGCATAAAGAACATGGAAGAGAAATAGAGAAGGAAGAAAGAATAGAGTACAAAATGAACTAGAGAATATGTAATGACTATAGTAGAAGAGAAGTACTACCCAAGAATAGGTGATATTCATATCTATGCTTGCAGTATAAAATGTACATGATATAAGTAATATATTATAGGAATATATGAGCATATTGATTCTATGGTGTATTTGAACATGTGAAATTTGTTTTCTTTATATTATGCATGTGTTAACTATCTCATTAATATAATTACCTTCTTATTGTGTCACTCTAGGGTTAATTTCTCTAACATAAATAACCCAGACTTCAAGTTTATCCTTATGTCCTAGTGACCTACCCATCCATGGCTACCTTGTTCCTTAGCTAGTAACATCTATAGTTATTCACAACCAATCCATCATGAACTTGATAATTCATATTTTAGATAATTGTTGACAAGCTCTTAGTAGTAGCTTATATAGCTAGCTCACTAGTACTTTATCCCTTCAACTAACCCTTAATTGGCCTCTCCTCCATTATCCTTTCTCATTGGCTTTTCATCTCAACTCTTATAGCTAAGCTTCAGATTTCAAAATATTGTTCTACCTTCACTTGGTGCCCAAATTCCATGGTTTTTATGCCTCCCCCACAACTTTGTACCATTTTTTGTGATAGTCAATCCTACCCTAGATGGGCCATCCATCTTCTAACAAGAGATCCTAATGTAGATCAAATCTTAGACACCTTCCATATCATCCATTAGCTATGGGCTTGAGGTCATTGATTGACCATGCATCCATCCTATCCATGTTTCATCTTCCTTTTTTTTCATGCACCTTCCCTCTACATGATCCTTTCTTGTATCCTCTTCACACCAAGTCTTGTGTGAGCCCACACATTCATGTCATGCTTTCCCCTTTCTTTCATGTCTCTCCTCTATGCAATCTTCTCATTTTCTTCTCGACACACTCTCCTTCTTGGTGCCTCTTTCATGTATTCTTATTACATGCATCCTCTTCCTTAGACAAAGCTCACACTTTGATATGCCCCCTTGTAAACCCTTGTGTAGTTTCTCCCAATTCTATGCTTATGCTACCTGGGTGCTGCCTCAGTTATCATGGGTGACTATTGTACCCATCTTTCTTCCATCTCACAAGTCTCACGCACATGACTTGGCTTGATGATCTACCCAACTACCTCTAGATCAATGATTCTATTTGTCTCCTAGTCAACACTCTACCAAACTACCTCAAGATAATGATTCTATCAAGCCTTCTCAAGTTCAATGTTTCCTTTCACTCTTCCTACTAGGGTTGATCTTTACTATTGAACTACTCCTATCTCATTCACTCATCATCTTTGGTCTAATAACTACCCATTGTCTACAAAATGGTGCCTCCTTCAATAATGTGTACTTCAATTGGCCACTCTACTTTGTATGTGTGATCCTGCTCCCTTTGCCTTAGCCTTTATTCATAAAAAATCCTCACCTTAGTTTTTGGTTATGGTAGGTTTTACCTTAGCCTAGAATACCCCTGCATAAAAAGTGAAATGCTATAGGTCAACATGAGGATGGGTATGGTGGATGCAAGCAAAGTGACAAAATGAATATTCAACCCTAGAGGAAAATAAAACCTTAAAAAGCATGAAAATGGAAAATGAAATCATCCGTAATTAGATATGAGATGGAGAATAAAGAATTAGAAAATCAAATCTAATCTAATAATTAGAAGAAGAGGTAAAACCTTTAGATCAAACCCTAGGTTACATGTAAGTATATGTTGATTTCACCAAAAATTAAACAAATAAATCACTTTACATAAATAACCTAGGTTAATTAATAATTCCAATCAATAAGCACACAATTAACCTAGATTAAATTAGCTAAGTCAATAAAATTGATAGTATTAAGTATGAGAATTAAATGAGAGGATATGGTACTTAGCTCTAAACAAATGATGGGATAATGTCATTGATGTCATGTATTTAATCCATTCACCATAGTGAAAAAATTGTATGTCCTTAGTTTGATGAATATGTCAAAGTCTATGCACTCTTAAAATTCTATGTGCTTTAATCTCATGCCCCTTTGGTTTGATCTTGATCCATGTGGATTTGATTTAATGCATGGAATTGAGTTGTTCCACAAAGAATTATGGTAGAATGTTGCTTTAGTAAATTTGTTCACCTTCACTCCTTTGGTAGCTAAATGTGGTGAAGGTAGTGTTTATGAACATGGGTAGTATTGAAGAAAACTAACACAGGTGTGCAAAGGGCTCTATATGTAGATGAGATTCTTTGCCCCTTTAGAAAAATCAAAGTGTGCTCTAATGATTTCTCATTGTTAATCCCTATGAATTAATGACACACTAAATATCTTTAAATACCAAAATAAAGGAACATGATATAAATGTGTGCTAAGTTAGCTCATAATGGCTAATAGAAAGGGGCATGAAAGTCTAAATTTGAATTTAAAAATTTAATTTTCAAGTTCAATCTCGTATGCCTTGAGATTAAACCAAGTCAATCCTAAGTGGCATGGATATGAACCTTAGGGATAAGGTGGTCATTTCGAGGTGTGGAGTGATTGTGTAGATAGACAGAGATCAAGCCATGAGCTAAATTTAATACAAAAGTGTGTCACTTATTGATATATTATTATATTTAGGACATTCCACTAAAATAAATGTATAAACTAAATGGAAATAACATAGATATAAAAATATCACGTTTAAAACTATACATCATAAATAATTATACCATACAACTCATTGTTTTATATACTTGTAAACATGGGTACCTATGCACCATCCAATTACATATGAATGCACCATCTTAGGCACCCAAACTATGTACAAGTTCAACATCTTCATTTATTATTAAATTTAAATTAATAATTATTTTCTAACAAATGCATCTATAACAATGGTAACCATCCCTATTTTTAAACCACATTCATTTAATGGTCAAAAGTAAATTTTGACTAATAAAAGTAAGACAACTATTTACCATTTTTTTAAGAATGAAGTATACAATTACAATTAAATGTTTTTGACTTTTGACAAGTATTACATTTGAAATATTGGGGACCACTATGAGTGGAACGTTGACAAGAACGACAGAATTTAAGCTCTTCCCACTCTTGGAAAGGTCGCCCACGTTTTTTAATTATTCCAGCTCATGCCATTTTAGTGGGCTTGCCCTTTCTAGGCCTCGCAAAATTGGGCCGGCCACTGTTTAAATGCCGCCGAAACTGTTTCCTTGCATTCCGCTGAAAACAAAGAAAAGCCATGGCTTTGGACTTGGCAATTACCAACCTCATTTCCTTTAAACTTGACCCAAAAAATGAGAGTCATAATGAGCCCTACACACCTCTCCTCCATAATGAGTCATAATTTGCATTGTTATCCGTATCTCCAAAAAGATACAAGTGAAGATAGCGGATAATAAGATATCATCATCCACTACCTGTTTCTATGCCGGCCAGCCTCTTAACTTGTCGTCAAAGAAATCCTTTATCTCTTGACGTGGCTTGACCATTCACTTGAAACTATGTGGCTAGAAATTGATTTCTACTGTAGGGGAGCAAGTGCTGCTCTTCTGTCCCACTGTATCAGTATTGTATCTAAGTGTTGATGGATTGTTGATTGTTTTGCACCCAATGATATAAAATCCCTATGTAGGAGAATATTTGGATAAATCTTGATTGATCTTGTAACACGATTTACAAGTTGTTTAATTTAGTAATGCGTGAAGAACAACTCAAAGGATTGATATACCCACATGCCTACCAGCTGGAAAAATATATCTTGCTGGTGGACTATGCTTTTAAAGAAGCAAAGCCCAATTCGGTTCACAATAGCCCTGTTTTAATGCGCCCACTTCAAAAATAATTATTTGCTTACTAGAAAAAGGAGATCTCATTTTATAAAAAATAATAATTTTTATATTAGAGTAAACATCAAATATTACAGTTTAGTAGACTTAACTGTTCATGACCGCAAGCTTACAACAGTCCATGGCGAACACCTCATCACAACATTTAACAATATGAAGATCTTCTCTCTATCTTTCACTGATTTGCATTTCACAGCACCATTAGAAATAGCTTGCTTTAAAAGACAATTTCTTCCAGCATTGGCCCTATCTTTAGAGATAGCAACCTAGAAATCCATGGGGAGTAATGGAGGCACAAGCAGAAAATCAAAACAAGGAGCATAATCTTTGCAAAACCCCTCTATTAAAGCCACATAAGCATCTCAAACTAAAAGCATTGAAATTGACTGTTAAAATATGGTAGAAACAAGTAGAAAACGTCCATGAAGGGTCACAGGTAGGTAGAACAACTTAAACAACTGATATGTTGTAAACGTACCTCACCAACTGATGCATACAAATCGACCTTATCTAAAAACAAAAGGATTGAAACAATTCATTACTGTCAGTCGAAGAGGTCAAACAGATCAGTCGAAATCGAGGGGGAGTAAAAAAAAATGTAAACAACCGACACGACAATGTGCCAATTGTTTATGGTGGAGCTAGGCAAATAGCCAGCCACAACTAAAACCCTAGGCCTACATCGCATTTTTCCTTACTTCCTTTTGAAGGGGTTGTCTTTAGAGATAATCTCTAAGAAAATAGATCTATGATCAACATATGTTACAAGAAAGCAATTTTAAGTATTTATGTTCTTTTATAATGAAAGGTCAATTTCTTTTAAGTTTGTTTATAATTGTGAAAATTAACCTTTATTTTTCAATCATTTTAATGCTAATAATGGTCTTCTATAATATTGTAATGGTTAATTTTGTATGTCTCTGTTATTTCCCATCTAGTTTTGTGCTTATTTTTGGGAGAATGTCTTAATACATGTGCATATCAGCAAATGGTGCATTCTTGTGCAAATTTGGGCTCATTCCCCTAGTCTTTATCCATCCATATGCAGCATACATATCTCCACACATTTAGCCGCCATATTATCCTTACATTCACATACTCCAATGCATTTATCTTATTCATGCATTATCGTACCTATCCGTACACCTACCACGATATAGTTGTTATCCAATTGCATTTGATAGTTTTTTTTACTTAGGGACATTTCTATGGTCATAAACTTGACCCTTTCTATCATAAATTTTAATTTCAAAATTTAGCTAAGTGGTCCCCTTTATGTTCCCATCCTAAGCTGACTAAGTACATGTTTTGCAAAATTTGATGCTATGTGCTAGTTATTAAAGGCATTCAATGCATTTATTATAACACATCTTGAATCCACAAGTCTCCTCTCATCCTAGAGCATTAAAGGTGTAATCAATTAAAAAATAATTGGATTTGGTGCACTAAAAGTAGTAGCAAATCTACATAGTTATACTAGGCTTGCTTATTGTATTTGATCTTGTATATGCTCTAGCAAGCATGATATAACAATATGAAGTCACTAGGAAATAAGTGATGGTCAAAGGCTAGGGAACAAAAATGTGCATACCCATAGGAGGCAAAACAAAAGGCAATATGATAAAAGGGAGTTTAAGGTGATGAAAGCAAAGACATGTGGGCAACCAAAGTGGAAAATAAACCAAAAGGCAATGGTAAATAAATCATAGGCATGGTAGGGATGAAAATAAGAATAGGAGGAAACATGCTAAGCATGAGAAATGGAAATCAAAATGATTCCCCAAGAGGGGAAAATGAGCAATCACATCAAAGATAGAGAGTGAGTGTGAAAAGCACAACAAACAAGGTGTGAATAGAAAGGTCAATATAAAGGATGCACAAGGTAAATAGAAGAGTGGGATCACATAAAGAAAAAGGCTCAAGTAGAAATGCCATCAAGCATAAAAGAAGAGGTGACATGAGAAACACAACACATGTTCAAAGTTACTTGTGTCAACATGCATCGCTAGAGGTGTCTTTGCATCATCCACGTACTAACTAGGAACATGAAAACATAAAGCCAAGAAAAGAATGGAAAGACACAAAATATGGTGAGCAATGATAAAGATAAAGGAAATGAACAAATCTCTTATATCAAGTGGTTTCTCTTTTATGTCATGCGTAGCCTAAATATAGTATGTGTTATGATGAAAAGTAGGCTTATTTTATCTATTTAAGCCATGTGGATAATAGGAGAATAGGGATCAAATGATTCATGAGAGAACATATCTAAGTACAAACTATCCTGATGTGAATTAGGCCTAGATAAGTGTGCAATTAAAGCATTGGATAAACTAGTAAATGAAGCATAAAGCAAACAAAACAAATCAAGCCATTCTAAAACTCAACCACATATATACCATTTAAACTCATTAATCAATAGAGTATGACCATCTATGTGCATATAATTGTTGGAATATTGTCATTGATGTCAAAGGATCCACGAAGTTTCTAAGGCATGAATTATTTCAGCCTTCAGTAGGTGAATCACTCAGTTCGCGAACTCACAAGTTCACCGATGGATCATTTCTCTGACAACCAGTTTGCCGACAAGAGAGTTTAGTGTTGAAGACTTGAAGAAGAAAAGTTTAAAGCCTTTCTGTAATATCCCTCATTTTTTTGGCTTTTGACAGTTGATAGTTTTTCTATTGCATTTAGACAGTTTTGAGACAATTGGTTGTTAGACTTATGGTTTATGCTTTTTATGTTTATGATGGACTATGGTTGACTGATGAGATTAGTGACATGTCTTATGAGTGGTATGATGACATTATTGAGATTATAGTTTATGATGTATTTTGACATGTTTAGTTGATGGTTAATTGATTATGCAGAATAATGTTACTATGCTTTATGGATTGAATGTTATCTGATTGTTAGCTAGAAATGTTTATGTTTATTATTATGCTTGAGAGCAGGGACAGTGTAGTATTGCTCATTTCAAGCACCCTACTACCCTGTGATTCCCTAACTTTGTGTGTTTGATATATTTGCATATGTTCGTATACAACCTATTGTTTTGATGCAGGTTGCAGGTACCGGGCATCGACTCCACTTGACTTAGCAGGTCTGAGCGTGCCCTTGCACCAATGGATAATGTTGATGGGAGATAACATGGGATTTCCCTAGGTCAGTTTTCGTTTTTAGTTATGGTCGTGAGTTTGGATGTCACTCTTTGGTCTTTGCCTTAGGGTTTTGGTCGTCATGTGGTATGTAGAGTTATTGTCGAGTTTTGCTTAAAGTCAATGTGTATTTTGGTAATGCATTAATTATTATAATAATAATGTTATTTATAAGTCAAATATAATGGTATTTTCTTAGTCGGATATTATTAATGAGTTTTGGTATATTATTTAAGTAAATTTTAATAAAGATTAAACTAAGTATTTTAATGATTTAATAAGATTTGTGTCATAAGTATTTAATATGGTTAAAATAGTATATGGTAATTAGTAAAATAATATTAGTTAATAATTTAATTCATGTGAGTTGTCGTATGAGATTCCTAACTTGGAGAATCTCTCTAGAAAGTAAATTTAATTGTTTTCCATTTTTAGGGAGTTAGTGTGATTTTCTGTAACTGATTTGGGAGTAGTGGAAAATTAATGGAGTTTGGCTATTTTTATTTCTGGGGGGTTATATTGAGAAAACTCATTCTAAGAAAGAGAGAGAGAAATTTGGAAAATTGTTACAAGAAGCTAAGAAGTGGAGAGCTGAAGAAATTTTGAAGCTTGGGATCAAATTTCGGGTATGCTTACTTGTATTTTTGTGCAAATTTGATAAAAAATTAGTTTATGTTCTCTATTGAATTTCTTGAACTTGTTTCTTTAATTCAGTAGAATTCTCGTCTTCTTGTCGCCATCTAAAACTGAAGTTCTCTGTAACCTTGAGCATGATAGTTGTTTGTCGACTAAAGTTTGTTTGCTCTATTCAAATCTCTTTCTCTATCCTTACCTATCTTGTTGCTCTCAATACCATTATACTGCTTATCTAGCCTTTGCATAACAGAATTCATTGCCAGAAATTGAGATTTTTAAAACTATGAACTTTCAAGAAATCCATTCCCTTATTTCTGTCAGCTGATAATTGAGTTGATGGGATCGATTTATTTTTTTTAAACTTCAAATTACTGCTAACTTCTCTACCTATTGCCGCTGTATGGCCTAATCCCTTGTCTCCTTTGAATCTTTTCTGCTTTTAAATTTTATCTTTATTTTTCCTTGCAAGTTTCCTCAATGGTCGTACGACGAGAGGAAGGAGAGGGCTGAGAATCTTTGAAAAAAAATATATAAAAATAATTTTCTGAACCTTTGCTGAAGCTGTTGTACGACCCTATTCCTACCCTTTATGCATTTTCTTCTACTTAAATTTTAATCTTTCCTGCAAGATTTGATTTGACCATACGACATGAGGTTTGAAGGGCTTGAGCAGCCTTTAGAAAAAAAAAGATATTAAATTTGTATCTTGCCTAGGGATCATTCTTCATTCTTCTTGGAGTTTTCTTTTCTTCTCTTCCTAAACCTTCTGCAATTTTTTTTCTCCTCCTCTGTCAAACAATTTGAAAATCACTAGTTTCTCTGTCAAACTCTTGAATCTCTGAAAATGAAAATGGTTTCATGTTGCAAGTATAAGGTAAACCAGTGTTGTCATTGATGTCAACATACTCATATTGCTTTGACAAGAAGGATTCAATGAGCAGTGTGCTGAGGATATTGAGAAAATTAGCCTCAGTCAGGAACAGTAAAGAACAATGATGAGAAGAAGGCAAATGTACTGTATAGGATGCGAACCGGAGGATGCGGATTAAAGGGTTTGTAGATATGGGTCTTGAGATGCTTCAGTTAAGATTTCAGAGGTCCGCATGAAGATCTGAAGGAGTTGTGGCTGTCGGTGTAGAACCGGTTCCGGCAAGTATTCAGAGGTGACAGAGGATCACAAAAGATCCGGTGAGGTCCGGAACTGTATAATCCTAATCTGCGGATTGGAAGGAGTCTTTGGGATGTCCTTGTGATGTGCCATCTCAAGTTGTGTATGATTTGGAGGTCTGGAAGTACCTCTTGCATTATGACAGTGGCGACAGACAGTATTCTTGAAGTTCTGGATAAGGAGGATAAGAGATTTCAGTAAGTAAAGGAAATGCGGACGTACCTGGTCATTCAGACAGGCTTCTGAAGGTTCCTGGATCATGTTGAGGTCATGTTGTTGGTCCGCATTGACAGTAGAGCCCGGAATTGAAGATATTCTTCTGGATGAAGTTCTTGCTCTGTTTAGCCGACCGGATGAGTTGTTCATCCTGCGAATGTTCTTATGGTGGCCGATCGGATGTGTTATTCATCTTGCGGATATTCTTATGGTTGATTGCTGACTTAGATGATTATTCCTAAGTCGATGTCTTGTATAAATAAAGGTTTGTGAGTTCACTTTGATGTGGGTATGATGTGGATAAGAGTGAAGTAGTGAAGAGAAGTGCAGAAGGCAGGGCAGATATTTTTTGGGCTTAAATGGAACTGATCCGGACATGGTAATGATGTCATTCACCAGTTCAAGACTGTGATTTTTATCACTTTGTAGACAGTGTGTCTCCTTGTAGGCAGTGGGCCTCTTTGTGAGCAGTGTGCTCGGGCAGTGAGCCCTAATTGGCAAGTGCCATTTTGTAATTCCTTATTCTCCTAACAGAGAATAATCTTTGGGTTAATCACCCCTTTGGGTTAATCACCCCGTGGTTTTCTCCCTTAACCGGGTTTCCACGTCAAAAATACTGTGTCATGTGTTTCTCATTGATTGATAAGAAGGTTCAAAAGAAGAAATAATTAGGATAACTGATTCACCCCCCCCCTCTCAGTTATCAACAATTGGTATCAGAGCCAAGTTCCTCTGAAAGAAGCTTAACCGCTTGAGGAGATCTAGGATGTCGTCATACAAAAAGGATAGTCCAAAGTTTGATGGAACCAATTTTACTCTCTGGAAGGGTCGCATGAAATGTCACCTGGAATGTATGGGAAAAGCATACTTGGCCATGGTTTCAAAACCATATGTACCTCCACAAGGTGGTCTGACAACTCTGAATGAAATCACAGAAGCTGAAAACAATCTGCGGACCAAGGAAGCTCTTCTAAGCGCATTAAATAACTCAGATCTCTCAAATGTTATTGACCTACCAACTGCATATGAGATCCTGACTAAACTGGAACTTCTGTATGAAGGAGATGAGTTTGTCAAAAGTGCAAGGTTGCAAAGACTGAAAGGGAAATTTGAAAGATTAAAGATGAGAGATGATGAAAACATCACTACTTTTATGCCAAGGGTGAATGAACTAGTGTGTGGAATTAGAAATGCTGGTGGAACTCTGGATGAAAATGAGATCGTTTGCAAAATCCTTAGATCCCTTCCTGCTACCTACAAAATCAAGGTTGCTGCAATTGATGAATTCAGAGCCCACACAACTGTCACAAGAGAACAATTGGCTGGCAAGCTAGCTGCATTTGAAATGACCGAGTTTGGAGATGATCTTCCTAAGACTGAATCTGCTTTCAAAGCCAGTGCCTATGTGAAAGGCAAACAGAGAATTGATCCGGGAGAAAACTCTTCAAGGAAGATGACATGGTATGATCAAGCAAGAAGAGACATGGAAGAAGAAGAAGCAGAAACAGCTCAACTTGAAGCCCTCATTGCAAAAAGACTACCAAGAGGATCCGGTAAGTATGAAGGAAAACTACCCTTTAAGTGCTTCAACTGCAATAAGATTGGTCATTTTGCTTCAAGATGTCTGAAAAGATCTGCAAGGTCTAATACTAACAGACAAAGGTTTCAAAAGAATTGCTATTATGTTCATGAAGAAGATGACAATGAAGGAGTAACAGATGATGAATCAGAACTAGGAAGCAAATCCGGAAATGAGTGGGTGTTTATTGCCATCAAGGAAGAAGATTCAATACTCTCTGAATTTGTCAATCACAAAGTTGTTGAAAAAGCTTTGGCTGCTCAAGTGGAAGAAAAGGATGATTGGGTTATTGACAGTGGATGTTCTCACCATATGACTGGTGACAAGAATAAGTTCTTGAATTTGGAAAGGTATGAAGGAGGAATGGTAAAGTTTGGTGACAATTCTGCTGGCAGAATCAGAGGCAGGGGAACTATTTCCTTTGATGGAAAGAGCAAAACAGGTAATGTACTATATGTTGAAGGATTGAAGCACAATCTTCTCAGTGTTGGTCAGTTAGTAGACAAAGGCTATGATCTTCGGTTTAAGAATGGAAAATACAGAATCTTTACAAGCTCCGGAACTGAAATTGCATCCGGTACTCAGACAAAAGGTAATATCTTTCATCTGGTTGGTTCAAATAAAAGTTGTTTGTTTGTTCAAATTGATCAGAGTTGGTTATGGCATAGAAGAATGTGTCATGTAAATTTTGATAACATCATCAAGATAAGCAATACTCAGGCTGTAAGAGATCTTCCAAAATTGATGAAACCTACAAATAGTTTGTGCAAAGAATGTCAGCTAGGTAAACAAAGCAGAGTTTCTTTCAAAAGCAAAGATCAGTCTTCTACCGGATTGTTGGAATTAGTACATACTGATCTCTGTGGTCCGACAAGAATCAAGAGTCTGCAAGGTGATAGATATTTCATGTTGTTAATTGATGATCATTCCCGGATGATGTGGGTTACCTTTCTAAAAGAAAAATCTGAAGCATTTGAGAAGTTCAAAATCTTCAAAGCTTTGGTAGAGAATCAAACTGGATTAAAACTAAAGTGTCTAAGGTCTGATAGAGGTGGTGAATTTACATCTGGAGAGTTCATTGACTATTGTGAGAAGCAGGGTATAAGGAGACAATTGTCTGCTCCTAGGACTCCACAGCAGAATGGAGTAGTTGAAAGAAAGAACCGGACCATCCAGGAAGCTGCCAGGACAATGATGTTGGAAGCAAATGTTCCTCAGATGTTCTGGAAAGAAGCTATCAGCACTACAGTCTACACTCTAAATCGAGTTCAAATCAGAAACAATACCGGTAAGACCCCCTACGAACTCTGGTTTGGCATCACTCCCACTGTGAAATATTTTAGAGTATTTGGTAGCAAGTGTTATATCAAAAGAGATGAAGATCTAGGAAAGTTTGATGCTAGAAGTGATGAAGGAATTTTCTTGGGCTACTCCACTCAAAGCAAAGCATACAGGTGTTACAATAAGAGACTGAGGAAGATGATAGAAAGCACTAATGTGAAAGTTGATGAAGGAATTGAGAAGCCCTCAAGATTTTATGAATCTGATGAAGATGACCAAGATAGTGTTCAAGGAACTCAATCCTCTCCGGTAAGACAGAGTCAGCCTGATCCGGTAAATCAGGAAGAAGAGATAGGTTTGAATGAGCCTGATCAAGAAGCAGCAGTGCAGGATACTCCCAAAATTCCAAGGTATGTGACACTAAACCACTCTGAAGATCAGATCATAGGGGACAGAAGCAAAGGTGTGCAAACTAGAAGGAATGTTGCTCAAAATTAGGATGAATGTTGTCTGATTTCAAAGATCGAACCTAAAACAGTAAATGAAGCCTGCAATGATGAAAACTGGACTAAAGCAATGAAAGATGAATTAATGCAAGTTGAGAAAAATCATACTTGGGATCTTGTTCCCAGACCTAGAGACAGGAATGTGATTGGAACCAAATGGGTCTTCCGGAACAAATTAAATGAAGCTGGTAAAGTAATCAGAAACAAAGCTAGATTGGTCTGCAAAGGCTACTCCCAAATAGAAGGAATTGATTATGAAGAGACCTTTGCTCCCGTGGCAAGAATTGAAGTAGTCAGATTATTTCTTGCATTTGCTGCCTTCAAAGACTTTAAGGTATATCAGATGGATGTCAAGTCTGCCTTCCTAAATGGTGATCTGGAAGAAGAAGTTTACATTGAACAACCGGATGGATTTCAATTATCTGACAATGATGATATGGTCTGTAAGTTAAAGAAAGCATTGTATGGATTAAAACAAGCTCCAAGAGCATGGTATGAAAGGTTGGATAAGCATCTTGTGCAGATTGGATTCAGCAAAGGTACTGCTGACAGTAACTTATATTTCAAAATTGATCATGAAAACATTTTGATTGTTGAAGTGTTTGTAGATGATATCATTTTTGGAGGAAGAGATAGTATGTGCAAAACTTTTGCAAATCAGATGAAATGTGATTTTGAAATGTCTATGCTTGGTGAAATGAATTTCTTCTTGGGTCTGCAAATTACTCAAACAAAGAAAGGAATCTTCATCTCTCAGACCAAATATGTGAAAGAATTGTTAAGGAAATTTGGTATGGAAGATTCAAAACCAATGAACACTCCCATGGCAACCAGATGTAAGTTGAGCAAAGATGATGACTCTCCAAATGCAGATCAGACAATGTATAGATCAATGATTGGTGGATTGTTGTATCTCACTTAGACCAGACCAGATATAATGCAGGCTGTTGGTCTTGTGGCAAGATTCCAGGCTGATCCTAGAGAATCTCATGTTATGGCAATCAAAAGAATTTTTAGGTACTTGAAAGGAACAGTTGAGTATGGTCTATGGTACCCTAGAGATCCAGATTTCTCTCTTCATGCTTACACAGATGCAGATTGGGCAGGAGATGTAGATGATCGAAAGAGCACCAGTGGTGGAGCATTCTTTTTGGGGAAGAGATTGGTTTCTTGGCTAAGCAAGAAACAAGATGCAATATCTCTGTCTACAACTGAAGCAGAATACATTGTAGCAGCAAGTAGTTGCACTCAAATCCTATGGATGAAGCAGATGCTAAGAGATATTAAAATTGAATATGCGGAGCCTATCACAATTTTCTGTGATAATTTAAGTGCAATTAATATTTCCAAGAATCCAATATTACACTCTAAGACTAAGCACATATCTATCAAGTTTCATTTCTTGAGAGAACAAGTGAACAAGGAAGAAGTCAGGTTGGAGTATGTTCCCTCCAAGGATCAGATTGCAGATATCTTTACTAAACCTCTTCCCAAGGACTCTTTTGAATATCTCCGGGAGAAGTTAGGGGTCATGGCCCCTCCGGTGATAAACTAGGATGCATTGATATGCATCAGTCCGGTGGATATTACAGTCACATCTTGTGATCCAGATTGATGATGGGGAGCTGCTACTAAGGGGGAGCAACTGGTATGATTCTGATATGTTAAAATTGCAAGTATGAGCCCTTTGCCATTGATGTCAAAGGGGGAGAGAAGACATGTGAAAAACAAGTAGCTGATGATCAAAAGAGAAGCAGTAAAATGAGGAGAAGACATGTTGCTGATAGGGGGAGAAGTGACAGAAAGGAGAAGTTTCTTGTCTTGATGGTTTTTCACATCATATGTTGCCATCAATGACAAAGGGGGAGATTGTTGCAAGTATAAGGTAAACCAGTGTTGTCATTGATGTCAACATACTCATATTGCTTTGACAAGAAAGATTCAATGAGCAGTGTGCTGAGGATATTGAGAAAATTAGCCTCAGTCAGGAACAGTAAAGAACAGTGATGAGAAGAAGGCAAATGTACTGTATAGGATGCGAACCGGAGGATGTGGATTAAAGGGTTTGTAGATATGGGTCTTGAGATGCTTCAGTTAAGATTTCAGAGGTCCGCATGAAGATCTGAAGGAGTTGTGGCTGTCGGTGTAGAACCGGTTCCGGCAAGTATTCAGAGGTGACAGAGGATCACAAAAGGTCCGGTGAGGTCCGGAACTGTATAATCCTAATCTGCGGATTGGAAGGAGTCTTTGGGATGTCCTTGTGATGTGCTATCTCGAGTTGTGTATGATTTGGAGGTCTGGAAGTACCTCTTGCATTATGACAGTGGCGACAGACAGTATTCTTGAAGTTCCGGATAAGGAGGATAAAAGATTTCAGTAAGTAAAGGAAATGCGGACGTACCTAGTCATTCAGGCAGGCTTCTGAAGGTTCCTGGATCATGTTGAGGTCGTGTTGTTGGTCCGCATTGACAGTAGAGCCCGGAATTGAAGATATTCTTCTGGATGAAGTTCTTGCTCTGTTTAGCCGACCGGATGAGTTGTTCATCCTGCGAATGTTCTTATGGTGGCCGACCGGATGTGTTATTCATCTTGCGGATATTCTTATGGTTGATTTCTGACTTAGATGATTATTCCTAAGTCGATGTCTTGTATAAATAAAGGTTTGTGAGTTCACTTTGATGTGGGTATGATGTGGATAAGAGTGAAGTAGTGAAGAGAAGTGCAGAAGGCAGGGCAGATGTTTTTGGGCTTAAATGGAACTGATCCGGACATGGTAATGATGTTATTCACCAGTTCAAGACTGTGATTTTTATCACTTTGTAGACAGTGTGTCTCCTTGTAGGCAGTGGGCCTCTTTGTGAGCAGTGTGCTCAGGCAATGAGCCCTTATTGGCAAGTGCCATTTTGTAATTCCTTATTCTTCTAACAGAGAATAATCTTTGGGTTAATCACCCCGTGGTTTTCTCCCTTAACCGGGTTTCCACGTCAAAAATACTGTGTCATGTGTTTCTCATTTCATGTTAATGTTTGTTTGTTTGATTCAATATTGCTTTGATTGATAAGAAGGTTCAAAAGAAGAAATAATTAAGATAACTGATTCACCCCCCCCTCTCAGTTATCAACATTTCATTCACTGCTCTGAAATCTGTATTGCCATTTTTCTTTCATGGCTTTCGTCTGGTAAACCAATCTCCATTTTTGCAAAAAAAACCTCCTTCAATCAGCACAAAATTAAAATTATAAAAAAAATCTTGAGGCCAGATTTCTTCTTGAATCTTCAATTTACTCCTCCTCTGCCAGACATTTTTGTGGGCCTCTTGTCCCTTTGTAAATTTCTTGCTCTTTCTTGCATTGGAATCTCTGCAAATTTATATTGGATTCATCTTGTACCTCTGAAATATGTATTGCCATCTTGCTCTCATGGCTTTTCTTGGTAGACTATTCACTATTTTTGCTAAAAAACTTCAGAAGTCTTCTTCCAATTTCTTTTCTCTGGATTTAAAGACTCTCAAATAAAATTTGATTATCATTGTATTTTTCATTATGAAGAAGTTAAAGCAAGAGTCCTTTTAAATAAAAGGATTGGTAAATGTGTTTATTTAGAAAGTTGCTAATAGATACTCCATGAATGTTTAGTAAAAATTGCTTAAGTGAATATCACCTTGAGTTAGTAAATTGTTAACTAGATTTTTTACCAACTTTTTAGGAATAAAATGTGGTGAACTCATACTTGTGTTAGATTAGATTTGAAATATTTTATTAAGAATAGAATTTAATTAGTAGATGTATGTTTGTTAAATGAATTAAATTAGAGTATTAATAGGTTATAATGGTATTACAATTCTAGAATTAAATATATTGAATTAAATATTAGTTATACTCATTTTATCTTGTTAAATATAAATTTGTTTAGTTATGATTTAGTAATATACATTGTTTTTAATAAATAAATAATAAATTAGAGTTTTATTGTGAATTGAATTATTAAAGTATTGGTTAAACAAATATCAGATGGATTTATAAGCCTTGAATTGATTAGTTTATATTATTATTAGGATATTTATTAACTCTTAATGCTGATAATTATTTTAGTAGTGCTTATCTTTCTAGTTAAAATTTATACTAGTTCATTTGAGTAAACAATAGTTATCCTAGTGTCTTAAGAGACTTAGGAAGTAATGGGAATAGATGTATATGTTGGAGTTAGGTTAGATAAATGATAGTTTCCAAAATATGAAGAATGAGCTTCATGAGTTGATGCTATGTTGAGCTAATTATAATTCTTGTGTAATTAGTATAAGATATTTTAGAATTTTGACAGTCATTGTGTGAATGAAAGAGTTATATTCTATTTTGATCATCATTGTATAAGTTTCTATATTCCGTTTTAAAACTAAGGACATGAGTAAACTATTAACTGCTTCTATTAATAGAAGGTAGTCGTATTTTAGAAATTGTCACTACTTAATAATGTAGGAATCTAAACCTTACAGCTAGTCATTTTTATCTTATAAATCAAGGTATTAAAATTTAGCTATCAATGCTTTATTTTAGAAAATCTAATAAATCTTGCTTGCATAAGATTACTATTATTATGGAAGTAATGTAATTTATTATCTTAGTTAATTCATTTCAACTTTCTAGAGGTCTATTATAAATTTAAATATTATAAGAATCTTGTGATGCTTGGTTTAGGGAATAAGACTATTGTTTTAGACTGTTTATACTTGTCTTTTTAATTAAATGAGGGTTATTTTATCATATTTATCTATTTGAATAGTAGTTTAGTGTTGTTGTTAGCAAATAATATAGGAATAAAACTCAATTAGATTGCTTGACCTATGTTATGGCTTTATGGTCATGTTTGTAACGCCATTGTCAGTTATTATTGTCTTGTAGTAATGGAGGAATTGGGTTATTGTATTTCCCCTGGTTCTGAGTCACGTAGTTATTTTGGTTCTAAGTGGGGTGTCATGGTTGTTATGGGTCAAGTCTTTTAAACCTTTGATTTCTATATCAAGAATAGCGGTAATGTGGTTCAAGCTACCCAACTCCAGAGGTTTAGTCCCTATTCTAGTACAACATTGTGACATGTCGTTTTAATGTTTTCATTTGTTATGAGATTTTGAGGTGGATAAGGGAAAGATTGTTGTTGAGTTTTGGTTTTGAATTTGACTTTGTGATGTATCAGTATGCAAGAGGATTGATGCCTTGCAGTCTCTCTCTTCCATGCATGTTATTGGTTTCTAAATGTTGGTTAGGAGTTGCTAGTTTCATGTAGGAGAGTGGCTTTGATGGTGGGGCAAGTGCCCAAAGTGGTTGCCTGGGTAACCCCATGGAAGTTGTAATCAAGTGATAACTTAATAATTTATCTAGGTGGGTTGGGTAGTAATTCACACAACAAGATAAGTAAGATGCCTCACCCATGCCTTAGTGCTCTCACAGGCTAAGGATGGGATGAGAAGGCTTGGTTGGCAAGGTTGACCTCCTTGTCTCCATGAGAGGATGTGTCAGCTCCGCATGTGTCACCCTATGGGGCTGGTGCCTAGAGAGAGGCTGCCAGGGTAACCATAGATGAGGGCCAGTTTCTAGTGAGAGATATCCTGGATAACCCATGCTAGGACCATGCGATGATACTCTCCCTGCTGCAGTCTAGTTACTTCCTCTTTATCTTTTGTTGTTGCCTCTGGAGTACTGTCTTGTCTTGATGATTTGAGTTGTCTTGATGATTTGTGTAGTCTTGATGATCTGAGTTGTCTATGTCAAGTCTGTATCTGCTAGCCTGTATCCTTTGACTTAGTGGAACCTCATTGTTATCTCCTAGCTCAAAGGGTGGACCTCAGGGTTCCACATGGTTGGGTGAAAGAGCTTAATCCATTGGTTTTCTTGGTCGACCTGGTTCATGATCACTACAGAAGTGTTTCCAGTTCTAGATTTGTACTTGCATCCTCAGAGCTTTATTATAATTTTAGAATTGTGTAATCTTGTTGTTTATTGTAAACCGATGTGATTGGTCATGAATCTTGTAATCATGTAATATTGTATTTAAATTTTGTAACTGTTCATATCTGTTAATGAATAATGTTATCTTCTTCTATTGTATCATAATGTATATTACTTGTATTGTTATGAACTTATGTTTATCTGATGCAGTTATGTTTCCCTAGAGGTGTTAGTTGATCATTTTGTTTAAATGCTTTAAATAGTATTAATTTTATCTAGTGTAAATGCATTTACTTAAAAAAAAAAATTGTAATTCTAGCATCTGTTAGCCTAACTCTCTAGGGTTGCATGATGGGGCATCACACTTTCATTCGACAAATCGCTTGGTTCACGAACTCAAAAAGTTCACTGATGGTGAAGTTCGCTAATAGATGGTTTCCCCAACAGAATGTTCGCTGAAAGGATGAAGGCATGAAGAATAAAGTTGGTTCAAATGTGGTTTCTCAATTTTGTCAAATAGGTGATTTGTTTGATAAGATAATGGAAAAGTCTTTAGTTTGTGAGCTCCTCAATTCACCAGTTTCAAGGTTCACCAACAGATGATTTTGTTGATAGAAGAAGGTTAATGACTCGTAGTTTGATCGGTTTGCCGATAGAAGAAGATTGATGGTTTGCTCAGTTTGCTAATGAGTTCATGAAGAAACAAATTCACTGATAAAGCCTATATCAATGAAATATCAAGTTTGTGAAGTGCCACTTTTGCTAACAAGTTTGTAAGTTTTATAAATCTCCATTTTGATGATAAAGGCATTGAAGTCTAAGTTTGTGGAAATGAACTTTTGCTAATAAAGGTGTTGAAGTGTAAGTTTGTGGAAATGAATTTTTGCCAATAAAGGCATTGAAGTTTAAGTGTGTGGAAATGAACTTTTGTTGATAAAAATGTTTAAGTTGTGGTTCATGGAAATGAACTTTTTACAATAAAGGTGTTTTTAAGAAAAGGTTCGTGGAAAGCCATTTTTGCCAATAGTGAATATAAGTGGATAAGATGAGATGAGTATAAGTGTAAACAAGTATATATAATGATTCACATCGTATCTGATGTCATTTGCGATGGGGCTTTGCATTGTTATCCGTATCTCCAAAAAGATACAAGTGAAGATAACATATAACAAGATATTGTCATCCACTACCTATTTCTATGTGGGCCAGCCTCTTAACTTGTCGTCAAAGAAATCCTTTATCTCTTCATGTGGCTTGACCATTCACTTGAAACTATGTGGCTAGAAATTAAATTCTACTGTAGGGAAGCAAGTGGTGCTCTTCTGTCCCATTGTATCAGTATTGTATTTAGGCCTTCCTTACACTATGCAATGCTCTGGTGTTGATTGATTGTTAATTGTTTTACACCCAATGATATATAAAATCCCTATGTAGGAGAATATTTTGATAAATCTTGATTGATCTCATAACAAAATTTACACTATTTAATTTAGTAATGAGTGAAGAACAACTCAAAGGATTGATATACCCACATGCCTACCAACTAGAAAAATATATCTTGCTGGTGGACTATGATTTTAAAGAAGCAACACACAATTTGGTTCACACTAACCCTATTTTAATATGCCCACTTCAAAAGTAATTATTTTCTTAATAGAAAAAGGAGATCTCATTTTATAAAAAGTAATAATTTTTATATTAAAGTGTAATGTCCCTTACCTAGATTGTCCTTAGAAATTCAAATGTCACAAGTTAGGTTTATGGGTTATGATTTACCACTTAGAATATCTTTAGAATTACATAATTCTTAGACTTGAGTTCTACAGTCATAACATAAGAAAACATATACAAAATATAGATATACATATATATATTTTTAATCATTAGGGTTAGACAAGGTTTCAATCTATTCAAATTCATAAACAATATCAATTTAGAGAGAATATATATTCATTAACATGCAGCTAACTCAATTTGTTTACAAAATTTAGTCATAGAAGAGGAGGTATAAGGAGGCATGACAGGTGCCTTCAGACAACAATTCTTCGTCCAAGCAGTCCCCTCACTATTCTTCTTTGACTGATGAACCTGAATTTGTCAATAAACCCTCAACATGAAGATTAGGGGGGGAATTCTGCCCTTGGGTGCCCTTAGTCGTTCTCTCCCTTTCACAGGATAGTAGGGTGCCCTACTAGTTGTTCTCTCCCTATCTGTCAATGAAAAGGGTGCCTTTAGCTATTCTCTCCCATAATGCATATTTCCTCCTTGTCCATGTGTTGACAATTTATTGAAAATATTTTATGTATTTTTATATATGATAGTGATATATGCAATAAGTATAAATAATTGACAATCAATAATGATCTGACCCGATGTTCCTTATTTTATTAATGCACGTATATTCAATAATGATTCTTATTGAACCTCTAGTTCAGTTTTAGGATTTGCAATGTATCCTTTTGTTGTCCACAATGTTGGTGTCATCCACCTCCCAGGAGCACAACCTATAGAAAATAACCTTCACAATATGAGAGAAGCAAAGCTATTTTAGCAGAGGATGAAAAATGTATTGAGATGCAAAAAATATTTACAAATGTACAATATATAGGTGTGTTTGGGAGCTGATAGGTAAAAACTACCTGAACGATAAATGCACCTAATTTAATATTTGTGTTGGATGCCTAAGTAAACTTAAGCATGGGTAAATGCTATTTACTCATTTCCTCATTTACTCCAACACCCCCCCTTAAGTGCAACTTAGGGAGATTTATTATGCAATATCAAGATGCAATATGGGTCTCGACTACACAACCATGTTAGGTACCCATTTACAATGCAAAATACAATGCAATCTCTCACAAGCAGAGAAAAGGAGAAAAACCCTGTGGGAGAAAACTCCTCTCCAAAAGAGAGAAAAAAGATATAAAAGTGAAAGGAAGGAGGACTCCACAAGACCCCCCAAAGACAACTTTCGTCACTGATCTTAGCAAAATATAAAAGGAGAGAGACTATGTAGCCCCCCATAGTAAAGAATAGAAATGCTGAAGATCCCTCCCATGATGAAGAAACTCCTATGCTGATCCTAGCAGCCTAAAGACAAAAGAATATCCAATGTCTGCAAACAACATGACTCCCTTTTGGGAGAAACAAGTCCAACCACTATTGTAAAAGAAACTCCAACTCTAAAACAAGAGAAGGCAGAGGAAGAATCAGTATGAAAGATACCTCTAAAAACTGTCCTGGTGCCTCCACATAACCAAATGTCACATCATGATCAGGTGCAACCTCAACTGAAGAAGGTGGATCAACAAGACCATGTGGAGACTCTAAACGAACAATCTCCAAAGAAACAAATGGTGTGACAGCAGTGCTGCTACTGTCATCAAAAAGAAGGGATATACCCTCAAATACATCATCCAAATCAACAATATGAGAATCACAAAACAACTCTGAAAGAACTGTCAAGTGACTATCCCACAAAGCAAGATCTGAAGGATCAAGAACATCCTATTGTGCTAAAGAAACAACCTCTGAAGCAATAGGATCTGAAGTAGGAGAAGAATCAACATAGGTCTGAAGATCTCCAAAGTTTAAATGACCAATCCCTCTCGAAGAATTGCTACGAGCACTAGCAAATGGATTGCAAGGATCATAATCATCATCCTCAACAAAATGAGAAAAAGCATAAAGATGAGACTCATGATCAACTTCACCAACTGCAATGACTTTTCCAGTATCAACCTCTCTAATGAAAACAGGATTTGCAGTGAACTCTACAGTCTTAGGTACCTCACCATGAGTAATCTGATAGATAGATAGAATATTTGTGTACAAATCAGGAATACAAAGTACATTTCTGAAACAACCATCACCAATCTTAACATTGCCTATCCCTGCAACATCCAAAAACTTACTATCCCCCAACAAGATCTTAGAAGTATCTGTAGGATGAAGACCCAAAAAAGGATAGGGAGAAAAACCCATGTGATGTGCATGCTCCTAAATCCAAAAACCATCTATAATGACCAAAGTAAACTATAGAAGTAACCAATGCATGTCATTTGAGCTTGTCTTCTTGACCTTTCATCCCATTTACAAATCATACATTCCCTGACTGTGTAGGTTTAGATGAAGATGAAGGTGCTGCCGATGGAGAAGTTGTAGACGAAGGAGTCACAGATGAGGGCATCTAAATGTTGTTCTTCTAAAGAAGGTGTGTAAGCTCATCAATCTTCTTAGTATAACAATGGTGTTCATCATGACCTTTCTTCTTGCAATACACACAACTAAACTTCTCCTTCTTAGGTTTATCCTCTTTTGAAGAGGTAGAGGACTCATTAGACTTTATCTTAGCCTTAGGTTTCTTCTTCCCTTTGCTCTGAAATGCTTGTACAACTAATGCATGACTCTTAGAGACCCCATCTAACTAAGCAAGTTTGGCTTGCTCCCTAGTCAAACGATCACAAAATGTCTCAAAAGAAGGCATTTTGAAAGCATTACCCAAAGCATCCATGGTGGAGTAAAAATTAGAAGAGAAGACAACAAATAGACCTCTTAGCTTAGGCAGAATCAAGAAAATAGAATCCTTATCAGTTTTATCCTTCCCACATCCTACCAATTGTGACCCCACAGATTTGAACATGACTAGAAAATCATCAATGGAAGGAAATGCATCAGGGGAAAGAGAAGTCAATTCTGCTTCTTATTGCAAAGAACGAAACTCACTGATCTAACCAAACAAGATATTGAACTTATCCCATACCTCATTGGGTGTATTACACTCCTCAATATAGAAAAGAAAACTATCAAAAACATGCAAAGCCACGAAACCCATAGTTTCATCACACTTGTTCCTATGAGCAAATATATCATACTCCTTAGTAAAAGTGGGTTGTTTATCATGCAAAGTGGACTACAAACCCTTAGATTGGAGCAACCTATGCATTTTAATCTTCCAGGTATGATACTTATGAGGAGTTAAAATCTCAAATGGATCAAGAGTAGTCATGTCAATAAATGCACCAAAAGCAAGCAAAATAGACACCAAACTAATACAATCAGGTTTGAAACCTCCAAGATATCATAGATAATAGAAAATGAAGCCTCTCAAATTTGATTTCACCTTTCCAAGATCCAAAAAAGATCAAGATGCAAAAAAAACATGTACCTGAGGAAGAATCTCAAAAAAGTGCACAGAGGCAAAAAATTAAGCCCTTGAGGGGCGATTGGTGGCGGGTTCCCACCGCACAAGTCTCCACGTCTAAATGACAAATCACTGCCAAATCACCAGGACAACCGAGCATCCAAGTCACCAAGTCACGCTGAGAGAAAGACAAAACAAGCCTTTGTGAGCCTTTACTCACAACCAAAAGAGTGTGAACGACTATTTAAATAGAAAGAACGAGTTTTGTGCTGCAAACGTGGGACTAAAAGTCTTTTACAATACCCAAATTGAGCTGTGGATGGGCCCACTTCTTCCTTCATGCACAACAAAAACCAAAAACCAAAATTTGCAACAAACTTTATAATTGTATAAAGTTTGATCATCAATAAAAGTGGCAAAAACATTTGAAACTTTAAAACTTCCACTGCAAACTCAGATGAAATCTTAAATTAATATTTGGTGCAAACTTTATAAAGTCTAAAGCAAATATGCCCATGCCTGTATGCACATGCCTATTTATATTTTCTACTTTCTGGTTCCCCCATGCTTGCCTTCAGCCTCTAGCCTACACGTGGCTGCCAAAGAAAAAAGAAAATAATATATATCGACCAATTTGTGGCAGGTGAAATGTCTTCTGCACCTCTCTGGATGTCTTTCACTCTCACTGCTCCCTTCAAACCGATTAAGATGTGAGTGAAAACCAATGAATAGATAATGCCCTCCACATCATTCAACGCCGAGCAAAAGTGTGTCAGATTGGAATCAACAAAGTCTTCAAACAAAGAACAGTGCAGTGAATTGGCCAACCAAAAACGTTGAACCAGAGAGTGTTGAATGGGTCGTGATCTTTAAACTCCACTCTAATCAACCTCAATAGCTTCCATGAAACCAAAATAATCAATGCTTTGTGTGCCAATGAAATGGCACTTAAAAGCAAATAAATCAAATATAGATCTCAAAACTCTAATGAAAACTCTCAACGGAAGGAGGAGCAAGTTGAAGGCTCTGATACCATGTTGGTGTCATCCACCTCCAAGGAGCACAACCTGCAGAAAATAACCTTCACAATATGAGAGAAGCAAAGCTATTTTAGTAGAGGATGAAAAATGTATTGAGATGCAAAAAATATTTACAAATGTACAATATATAGGTGTGTTCGGGAGCCGATAGGTAAAAACTACCCGAACGATAAATGCAACTAATTTAATATGCACCTAATTTAATATTTGTGTTGGATTCCTAAGTAAACTTAAGCATGGGTAAATGTTATTTAGTCATTTAGTCATTTACTCCAACACCCCCGCTTAAGTGCAACTTAGGGAGATTTGTTATGCAATATCAAGACGCAATATGGGTCCCGACTACACAACCATGTTAGGTACCCATTTACAATGCAAAATACAATGCAATCTCTCACAAGCAAAGAAAAGGAGAAAAATCCTGTGGGAGAAAACTCCTCTCCAAAAGAGAGAAAAAAGATGAAAAAGTGAAAGGAAGGAGGACTCCACAAGACCCCCCAAGGACAACTTCCATCATTGATATCAGCAAAATATAACAGGAGAGAGACTATGTAGCCCCCCCCATAGTAAAGAATAGAAATGTTGAAGATCCCTCCCATGATGAAGAAACTCCTATGCTGATCCTAGAAGCCTAAAGACAAAAGAATATCCAATGTCCGCAAACAACATGCCTCCCTTTCGGGAGAAACAAGTCCAACCACTGATGCAAAAGAAATTCCAACTCTAAAACAAGAGAAGGGAGAGGAAGAATCAGTATGAAAGATGCCTCTGAAAACTATCTCGGTGCCTCCACGTAACCAAATGTCACATCATGATTAGGTGCAACCTCAACTGAAGAAGGTGGATCAACAAGACCATGTGGAGACTCTAAAGGAACAATCTCCAAAGAAACAAATGGTGTGATAGTAGTGCTGCTACTGTCATAAAAAAGAAGGGATATACCCTCAAATACATCATCCAAATCAACAATGTGAGATTCACAAAACAACTCCGAAAGACCTGTCAAGTGACTATCCCACAAAGCAAGATTTGAAGGATCAAGAACATCCTATTGTGCTAAAGAAACAACTTCTGAAGCAATAGGATCTGAAGTAGGAGAAGAATCAACATAGGTCTGAAGATCTCCAAAGTTTAAATGACCAATCTCTCTCGAGGAATTGCTACAAGCACTAGTAAGTGGAGTGCGGGGATCATAATCATCATCCTCAACAAAATGAGAAAAAGAATAAAGATGAGACTCATGATCAACTTCACCAATTGCAATGACTTTGCCAATATCAACCTCTCTAATGAAAACAAGATTTGCAGTGAACTCTACAGTCTTAGGTACCTCACCACGAGTAATCTGATAGATAGAAAGAAGATTTGTGTACAAATTAGGAATACAAAGTACATCTCTAAAACAACCATCACCAATCTTAACATTGCCTATCCTTGTAACATCCAATAACTTACTATCCCCCAACAAGATCTTAGAAGTATCTGTAGGATGAAGACCCAAAAAAGGATAGGGAGAAAAACCCATGTGATGTGCATGCTCCTAAATACAAAAACCATCTATAATGACCAGAGTGAACTATAGAAGTAACCAATGCATGTCCTTTGATTTTATCTTCTTGACCTTTCATCTCATTTACAAATCATAAATTCCCTGACTGTGTAGGTTTAGATGAAGATGAAGGTGCTGCCGATGGAGAAGTTGTTGCCGATGGAGAAGTTGTAGAAGAAGGAGTCATAGATGAGGGCATCTACATGTTGTTCTTCTAAAGAAGCTGTGTAAGCTCATCAATCTTCTTAGTATAACAATGGTGTTCATCATGACCTTTCTTCTTGCAATACACACAACTAAACTTCTCCTTCTTAGGTTTTGTTGTACCCAATCAAAATTTTTACTTCATTAAGGCATTTTGAACAAGTCTAGAAAAAGTTTCGTCAAAAAGTCAAAAAAGCAAAAGTTCTAAAAATAGATGTCAGATTAGGTTTTCTGGGTTTCTTAAGATATGGATGCTAGTAAAACTTTCTAAAAATAGAAAGTTTCTAAAAATAGAATCTCCAACTCAGGTGTCGCGCTCGATTCCCATTGGTTGATTTTGCTTCACGATCGGCGCAGTTCAGATGGAATGTTCAAATGACCAAGTTTTCTCTACTGGGTCATTTTTGCTTTTTCATAAGGTGAAGCATGAGCTCGAAAGTCATCAACAGAGAAAGTTCATCTGCCAGAACTTGTTGACAAGTTTTCAACGTTGTTCCAATGACGCAGAGCTGACGAACATTCGTCGACTCGACGACGCATGCAAAATGATGCAAGATGGATCCAAGGTGGATTGAAAAGTTGGAAAATCATAAATTTGACTAAGTCTAATGAAACCAAGTGCCCCAGGTGACTTGGGGCACCCAACCTCTCCAGTGTTAGATTTTTTTTCACGTTTTTTAGAAACGTCAAAAATGCTTCCGTTAGCTCTTTCCCAATTGGTCAAACTTGGTCAAGCTTAGTCAAAAGTCAATCAAAGCCAGGATTTCATCATAGATATCTTCATACTACTTAGATCACCCTCTGTCCCGCCTCCACATTCATCAGAACGACTGAAATCAAAGATCGAATAGGAGCTGTGGGCACAGAAATTAAGAAAAGGTACAAGAAGTGAGTTTTTCAGAAAATTTTCTAAAGGCATGGAAGGATAGGCACTACAGGTGACTTGGGCCACCCAAACTCTCCAGAGTTAGTTAATTTTTGAAGTTTTTCTCAAAAAATGTGAATCTCCTTCCGTCAGCTCGGTCCGGTTCAGAGTTGATCAATTTGGCACATTTTTCGAGGCGAATAGAGAGTACAATCAGCTCAATTTTCATCAAGCCTACCTATTTGCCAGATCATCAAACTTAGTTTGATCCCAATTGACAGAAAATGACAGCCAAACATGGGTCCTTCACCACCGGAACGCGCACGCAAGTCGAGAAATTGGAGAAGTTGCAAAAATTGAAAAAATGGCTAAGTGTTGGAAAACCAGGCGCCCCAGGTGACTTGGGGCACCCAACTTGAGTAGTGTTAGAATATTTTCCATGTCCATAGCATTTTCTGATAGTTTTGTGCCCAATCTTCGTGCATTGGCGATTTTCAGGAGGTCAAACTTGGTCAAAAGATGCCAGATTGTCAGTCAAAGGCCGGAAATGGAATCTCAGTTGATAAGTCTCCAAAATGTTAGGATCAATCAGCTTTTTCAGTCAACAGTGACATTTTTCTGCCTTGTTGAAGTCAGAGACAGGCCATATTTAAGTCAAAATGAGTGTTGAAGTGTCGAAAACGAAGAAAAATTGGCTAGCACTTCTTTCAACTTGCATGTTCGATGACATCATCAAAAGAAGATATTTTTCATCATCTCACACAAGAAGCCATAGGCAGCTACAAAATAGGGATTCTTCCTATTAGAGGACATCCACTTGGATTTATGCTTTAAAAGTTGCTTTCTTCATGGATCAGAGAAGTTTTATTCTCACACAAATAAAGTTGCTTTTTCGCCCTAAAGATCTATAAAGACAAGCATTTGGCTTCTTTATTTCATTATCTTTTGCAGGTTGCATCCAGAGGAAGATTTTTATTTTTCTTTCAACGAAGATTCAAAGACCCAAACAAAGTGCTTTTTCAGTGTTCTTCGTAGTTTCGGGTTGAGGAAGCAGGGAGGCTCGCTTTTTCAGGGTCCTTGTTTCAAGGGGATCATTTTTTAAAAATCTGACTAGAGATTTTTCAGTTTTTGTCAAGATGGGTCCATCCAGAATATCATCCTCTTGAAGATTGGAGTTTTGTTTTTATTTGAGAATCTGCTTTTTTCCTATTTTTTCAAGAAAATCGCCACTTTTTCAAAATATGACAAACTGGGTTGCTTCATAACAGAATTATCTACAAAACCCATATGCTATCTTTTTTCGCTTAGAATCTGCTTTTTAGAAGATATTGTTTCCTAGAACATCAACAGATGACATCACCAAAAAGCAAGAATGTTGATGAGGATGCATTTCAAAATAAAGCAGCTTTAAAATAGAAGCTTTTTGTTTTAAAGCATTTGCTTTCATCCTAAGCTCATCCATTCTATATTTAGAAAACAAATCACCTTATGATAGTTGGAATCTTCTTTGCTTTAAAGCATTTGTTTATTGTAATCTTTGTCTTAGAATAGTAATAAAGCTTGCAAGTTGGCAAGTTATGGTTAATCAAGGAGATTTTAGGGTTCCCTACTCCTTTGATTTTAGTATAAATAAGGGCATCCTTGCCCATTGTATGTAAGGGTAATTGTGATAGAAAATTTGTTGTGCCTATTCTAGCCTACAAATCATGATATTCCAAGTGTCTGTTCACTTTGTGTAATCTGTTCTCTGGTGTTTGATCGCTTGTTGTATGCCTACCTTTTGCTGCAGTATTGCTGTCCTGGAGTTGTGCCAACTTTGTGATATTGAATAGAAGTCGCATGCCTATTTTGCTCTGATATTCTATCTCAATTCATCAAGTTATCATCGTCAGATGTGTAGCTTTTGTAGCTTTCATTTCAACTTTCATCATTAAAGTACTTTTAGTCTTATGATGTTAATTTGGAGGAAAATTGCTTAAGTTTTTGTGTTAACAATCATTCCTTGTTCACTTTTAATTTCCTTTGTTCTGAATTTACTCAGGAGATTGAAAGCATCGTTAGTCTTTGCTTAGTTGTAGTAGAAGTTTTATAAAAAGGAAAAAACCTCTTTTGCAGCATTTAGAGTTTTATAACCTTGTGCTCGCAGCTGAGAATCAAAAAGAAGATAGGCGAAGTTTCATTTAATTTATCTTTTCAGCAAACATCGGCAAAAAGGGAACTCCCCCTTCTAATAGGAGAGTAGTTTATCTATGCATAGTTGTCCGTATCCAACTCGTATTCCAAAGGTGCGAATTGAAATTCCAACAGTTTTCTGGCACCCACCATGGGGCACAAGGCATAAAACTTCAAGCAAACTTAGGCTTATGTCACGGGAATGACTCTATGGTGTCCTTCTGCTCCAGTTCAACAACTAAATCTTACACCACCTACTATTCAACCAAATCTTTTACGAGTGGAAGGAGAGCAAACGGACATCATTAGTAGCTTGAGGAGTTTCATATTTGTGCAAAAGGAAAGTCCTGATCAGTGGAGAAAAGAAATCACCTTGTGATAGTTGGAATCTTCTTTGCTTTAAAGCATTTGTTTATTGTAATCTTTGTCTTAGAATAGTAATAAAGCTTGCGAGTTGGCAAGTTAGGGTTAATCAAGGAGATTTTAGGGTTCCCTACTCCTTTGATTTTAGTATAAATAACGGCATCCTTGCCCATTGTATGTAATGGTAATTGTGATAGCAAATTTGCTGTGCCTATTCTAGCTTGCAAATCTTGATATTCCAAGTGTCTGTTCACTTGTGTAATCTATTCTCTAGTGTTTGATCGCTTGTTGTATGCCTACCTTTTGCTACAGTATTGATGTCCTGGAGTTGTGCCAACTTTGTGATATTGAATAGAAGTCTCATGCCTATTTTTCTCTGATATTCTATTTCAATTCATCAAGTTATCGTCGTCAGATGTGTAGCTTTTGTAGCTTTCATTTCAGCTTTCATCATTAAAGTACTTTTAGTCTTATGATGTTAATCTGGAGGAAAATTGCTTAAGTTTTTGTGTTAACAATCATTCCTTGTTCACTATTAATTTCCTTTGCTCTGAATTTACTCAAGAGATTGAAAGCGTCATTAGTCTTTGCTTAGTTGTAGTAGAAGTTTTATAAAAAGGAAAAAACCTCTTCTGCAGCATTTAGAGTTTTATAACCTTGTGCTCGCAGCTGAGAATCAAAAAGAAGATAGGTGAAGTTTCATTTAATTTATCTTTTCAGCGAACATCAGCAAAAAGGGAACTCCCCCTTCTAATAGGAGAACAGTTTATCTGTGCATAGCTGTCTGTTTCCAACTCGCATTCCAAAGGTGCAAATTGAAATGCCAACAGTTTTCTGGAGCCCACCGTGGGGTACGAGGCGTAAAAATTCAAGCAAGCTTAGGCTTATGTCATGGGAATGACTCTCTAGCGTCCTTTTGCTCTAGTTCAACAACCAAATCTTACACCACCTGCTATTCAACCAAATGTTGTACAAGTGGAACGAGAGAAAACGGACATCATTATTAGCCTAAGGAGTTTCATATTTGCACAAAAGGAAAGTCCTGATCAGTGGAGAAATGCAGCTGCTATCCTTGATGAAGAAGAACACAAAGCAGATCTTGCAGCAGGAAGACCAGTATTACCACCTCCCGCATGGCAATAGATAATCCTGGCTCACAAGGTTTATTCAAGAAGGGGAAAAGGCGGTGCTATGGATCCTTTCTTTCAAGATCTTGATTCTATAGAAGGTGGAGAAGCATCCAACATAGTTTAGGAAGTTCAAACAGTTCCTGAAGTCAAGCAGGAAGAATTACAAGAAGAACCAGTAACCCAGCCTAGAGCAATGGGTGATGCAAATAACAATAATCACAATAATCCAAATCAAAGGCGACCACCACCATTGCCGTGGGGTAACAACATTGGACCTTTGGCCCTACAAGCACATCAAGAGTTACCAAAGGAGTTAAGGAAGCACTTTCCCTGGTTCCACGGTGATGGAGCTCAACATCCTGATGAACACATTTCTGCATTCACAACAGTTTGTGCCGTTTTGCATGTATCACATGAAGATGTTGTTGTCCATCTCTTCGTTGAGACTCTCATGGGAAATGCTACTAATTCGTTCAATCATTTGGAACTAGGTATCATTACAAGTTGGGCAACTATGAGCGAGAAATTCTTGGCAAGGTTCAAGCCTGCCGAAGACGGTCATAGATTGTTTGCCCAACTCTCAAATTCAAAGATGGAAACTAATGAACTGATGAGGGAGTTTGTGGCAAGGTTTAATCGCCAGGTTACGTGCCTTTCTCATACACTTAATCCATCTCTGCAAATTTTGTTGAGTAGTTTCATTAATGCTCTGCCTTCTGAGATAGCCTTCTTTTTAAGATCAGCTAATGAAACATAATTATCCAATGCACAAGAAAATGCCATCAAGATAGAGGATGACATGATCACCTCTGGTAAGATGCAAATGGATTCAATCAAGCCTCTTGTTTAGAGTTCTGTGGATCTACTGCTACATAAGGTAGCAAATGAAGTGACTATCATGACGAGACAGTTGCCTACTCAGGGGCAATCCGCGCAATAACCATATGAGTCACCACAACAACAATACCAACCATAGCAATAGTACCAACCACAACAACCATATCAGCCTAAGAGGAACAATTTTCAGCCTTTCAATAATTACAGGCCTAGGTTGCCAGCACCATCACCAAGACAAGCAGTTGATACAACTCAAAATACAGTGTTTTGTTCCTTTCATGAGACTGATGCGCATACTAGAGCCACATGTCCTGAAAAATTAAGAATGAATCAAATCATGGGATATGCTGATGCTGCACCCATTTCAAACATTGATCCTTCCCCAAGTGCAAATGTTGTCTATGGGATACTTCCAAAATGAACCCGTTATAATGAAAGAAGAACAAGACGATTTTTGTCAATATTCTCTTGCAGTGAATCATGAAAATCTTTCGACTCATGTGTTTACACGTACTCAATATTTTAAAGCACAGAAGGAAGGAGAGGATAGACAATGACCAAAAGAAAAGGAGAAGGAAGTGGCTTCCACTTCCAATGCTAGGCCACCACATGAAAATGTCTAGGCTGCTCAAAATTCGTCTTTGACGCATTTTGATATAGTGGATTCCATGATGAAGACAAAGGTCCAGATTTCTTAGTTGGAGTATCTTCAGGACCATCTAGATCAGCTGGATAGAATTGTTAAGTATGTCAAGAAAGAGACTATCGTACAGCCTACATTGCTTGAATCTTTCGTTCCAGTAGGAGAGAAGCCAAAGCCTTTCTATATCTCTCTATATATAGGAGGCTATAAATTGAGCAATTGTATCATTGATTCAGGAGCCTCGGACAATGTCATGCCTTTGCAGGTAATGAATGCTTTGGGACTCTCATGCACCAAAATGCATGACAAGTGTTATTCGCTTGAGTCTAAGTCAGTGCCATTGGTGGGAAAATTGAAGGATGCTCAAGTACGGTTGGTGGCTTGCCTAGAAAAGAAAAGAATGATTACTATCTTCGTAGCCAACATTCTAGCCAGTTACGGGATGCTGCTAAGTAGAAGTTTTTGCAAAGATCTCGGGGGAGAGATACAATTGGATTGGTCATCTACAACCATTCCTTTAAAGAAAGGTAGTTTCAAATTGGAACCCGAAACCAAATCACGGTTCACAGTGGTGAAATCTCAGGATCCTCAAGCACAAGTGCTATATCAAGAGACAAGTCTTGGTACATATGTTATGCTGTCTGAGATAACCGAAGAAAATCAAGAAGTTGTTTGTGCAATTGACAAACCAAAAGAGGATCCAAAGATATGGACTTTGTAATTTGATGGAAGTTGTTCAACCACTGGCTTAGGAGCAGTGGTCATGATAATTTCTCCTGATGGTCATTTGTATCCATTCGCATACTGCTTGCAGTTTGAATGCACAAATAATACAGCAGAATATGAGGCACTTTTGTTAGGTCTCAAGAATGCAAAGGATATGGGTATTAAATTACTCAGAGTTGAAGGTGATGTAGAGCTGATCGTGAAGCAGGTTAGGGGACAATTTCAAGTAAAGAAGGATCACCTTTGACATTATAGATCTAGGGTGTGGAATGCAATCAATTGGTTTGAGGCATTTAAGATCCGATACATTCCATGCTCAAACAATAGCAAAGCATATGCCCTGGCAGTATCTGCTTCACTTTTCATGCCTCATTCTGACTTTCGTCAGAATGCATTCGCTATTGAGCTAATATATAGGCCAGCCGTCCATGACAGTTGTGACAACTGGTAAATCTTTGACGATGATGACCACATCAAAGAATTTCTTGTCATGGAGGATAATTTCAAGGGGCTTTTCTTTGAGGGGAGTTCGACTCCTTTTAGAGAATCAACAACTGAAATCAAGAATACTGAAGACAACAAAGATGAATCTGATTCATTCCTCTCATCTTTTGAAGGTTGGTTTGAAGAAACTTCTATGGAAACTCCAAGGGATGCAAAAGGAGTAGAAGAGGCAAATTTAGGTATTATCCAGTTGAAAGGTAATAAAATTCCTAAAGGTCTTGTATCCTTGGAGGATATATTCGATAGACATGATAGATACATTCAAAATCAAAGAAGAATGGATGAAAAGACCTCTGCGAAACATTATCAGGTGAACATTGGTTCAGAAGACAAGCTAAGGCTTGTTAATATAGGCAAATGTTGTACAGAAGAAGAAAGCGAGAAGTTTATCTCTCTTTTTAGACAATACCGAGATGTTTTTGCCTAGTCATATGAAGACTTGAAGGTCTTCACACCCATTGAATTGTCTCATACAATTCCATTGAAACTTGATACAAACCCCTTCTAGAAGAAACAAAGATATTACAATCCACGGATTCAAGATACAATTTATGTAGAGATCCAGAAGATGGTGGATGCAAAGATAATATTTCCAATTCAGCATTCAACATGGGTGTCAAACATAGATCCTGTACGCAAGAAAAATGGTGAAATAAGAATTTATGTGGATTTTAAGAACTTGAACCAATCATCTCTCAAGGATAATTATCCTCTGCCAATCATGGAGAACACATTGCAAACAGTCACTGGTTCAGAGATGCTATCACTACTTGATGGTTTTTCTAGATATAATCAAATCACTGTGGCTCAGGAAGATCAGTTCAAGACAGCTTTCACTACCTTGTGGGGTATGTTTGCTTATGAAAGGATGCCTTTCAGCCTCATCAATGCCGGTGCTACATTTTAGAGAGCTATGGATTTGGCATTTGGAGATTTGAAGAACAAGTTGATTGTTGTTTACCTGGATGACCTCACTATTTTCTCAAAAACATGAGGAGACCATTTTGACCATTTGGTGAAAGTGTTCGAAAGATGCAGATACCATGGCATTTCTTTGAATCCTAAGAAGTCCATTTTTGTAGTAATGGAAGGTAAATTGCTTGGCCATATCGTCTCCAAGGAGGGAACACGGATTGACCCTAGTCAGCTTGATTCTATCAAAAATTTGTCTCTACCAACAAGAAAAACTGGTGTGCACTCCTTCGGTAAGATAAATTTCATACAAAGTTTTATACCAGACTTCTCAAAGCTTACAAAGGATATATTAGCTATAATGACGAAAACATCTACTTTCAAGTGGACAGATGAAGGCAAGAAGGCGTTTGTCGCAATCAAGGAAGCCATTAGCCAAACGCCAGTGTTAGTCCGTCCTAATTTTACTAAAGACTTCATCCTTTACTATTATGCATCTAAACACATCGTGTCTGCTATATTGATGCAAAAGCTGAATGAAGATGCCAAGTCTCCAATTGCCTTCATGAGTAGTAGTTTCAAAGATAGTGAAATGCGATATTCTCAAATAGAGAACATGTATGCAGTCGTTAGAGCAGTAAAGAATTTTAGATTCTATATTTTGACGGCTCACACAGCAGTTAAGAGTGTGCTAACATAGCAGGAGATGGGCACTAGGAGAGGTAACTGGGTCACAAGAGTGCAAGAATATGATTTAGAGATTAAGCCAACAAAACTTGTCTATGGGAGAGGTCTTTGTCAATTGATAGCAGAAGATGGTGATCTCAAGCATCAAGCTAATGGTGAATCTAAAACTGAAACTAAAGAGGATCTTGCTATGGTCCTATTTGTTGATTCTGCAGATGAATGGTATATAGAAATTGTATACTATTTAACTTACGAAGAATGTCCAATTCATATGGACAAACAGCAGAAGAGAACATTAAAATTGAAAGCGCAAAAGTTTGTGCTTTGGAATGATGTTCTATACAAGCAAGGGCTTGATGGAACCCTTTTGTTATGTGTCAACAAAGATCAACAACAATGTTTGCTAGATGCATTTCATAGTCAAGCATGCACAGGTCACTTCTCATCAAGAGTTACTGCATTCAAGATCCTGCAAGCATAGTTCTATTGGCTGACTATGTTTCATGACGCATACGAATGGGTGTCAAAATGTCAAATCTGTCAACACTTTGTTGGCAAACTCAAGCTAGCGGCCATTCCCCGCAAACCAGTAGTTATTGATGGTCCATTTGAGCAATGGGGATTGGATTTCATTGGTCCTATCAACCCACGTTCTAGTAAGGGGCATATTTATGTCCTCACAGGTACAGATTACTTCACAAAGTGGGTTGAAGCTATTCCAACCAAGTGGGCTACCTCAGAAGTTGTTTGTGACTTTCTGAAAGAGAACATTATTTCAAGATTCGGGGTACCATGCAAGATAGTGACTGATAATGCAACATGTTTCTCATCCGAGGAAGTATTGGAGTTTTGTTATGATCACGACACCATGTTGTCACATTCATCAGATTATTACCCTCAGGGTAATGGGCGGGCCGAATCATCAAACAAGAACATAGTCACTATCATACGCAAGCTTGTCGATTCTAATCAAAAGGCTTGTGCATAAGAAGCTTTATGATGCTCTTTGGGGCGATAGAATTTCCCCCAAGAGAGCTATTGGTACTTAACCTTTTGTCATTCTATATGGTACAGAAGCAATGCTACCTATCACGTTAGAGTTGTTTGCTTTGAAGCTGGCAACCGCAATTGAAGATGATGAGTTCAAAGATCCTATTGAGAAGCACATCCTATATCTGATGAAGCTAGAAAAAGAAAGGGTGGAGGTCGTAGACAGAATCACTCAGCATCAGGAATGAGTGAAGAAAATATTTGATAAGAAGGCTCGCCAGCGAGACTTCGAGATCGGTGACCTACTCTAGGACAAAAGACATGAGCCTAGGGGAATGCACAGAAAATTTGATTCCTTGTGGCCGGGGCCATACAAGATCCATGAGTTTGCAGGGGAGAATACCTATATTGTCACACACATGGATGACAGGCCCCTTCCGCTGCCTTATAGTGGATTTTACTTAAAGCACTTCGTCCCTCGGGGATGGAGTAATTTGAAACATTTTTTGTTCTCGTAATGCGTTTCCCCTTTCTGTAATGTGATCATTATGTCATAATGTTTTTCCCCTTTTCATAATGTGACATTTGTGTTGTTTGTGTTCTGGAAGTTCCAACTTTAGGTGATTTTAGGAAGTTCGGTTTTAGGTGATGTAGGGAAAAGTCTTGTTCTAGGTGATTAGGAAAGTAACCTGACTCTATTGCCCAACTGATAAGGCACTGGTCCAAGCTTAAAAAGTCTAAAGATTCTCAGTTCTCCTCTATCGTAAGTATCTGACATGGTCCCCAGACAGAGCCAATTGTTGTACCCAATCAAAATTTTTGCTTCATTAAGGCATTTTGAACAAGTCTAGAAAATTTTTGGTCAAAAAGTCAAAAAAGCAAAATTTCTAAAAATAGATGTCAGATTAGATTTTCTAGGTTTCTTGAGATATGGATGCTGGCAAAACTTTCTAAAAATAGAATCTCCAACTCAGGTGTCGCGCTTGATTCTCATTGGTCGATTTTGCTTCACGATCGGCGCGATTCAAACAGAATCTTCAAACGACCAAGTTTTCTCTACTGGGTCATTTCTGCTTTTTCAGAAGGTGAAGCATGAGCTTGAAAGTCATCAACAAAGAAAGTTCATTTTCCAGAGCTCGTCGATAAGTTTTCAACATTGTTCCAACGATGCAGAACCGACGAACAGTCATTGACTTGACGCACGCAAAACAATGCAAGATGGATCCAAGGTGCATTGAAAAGTTAGAAAATCATAAATTTGACTAAGTCTGGTGAAAGCAGGTGCCCCAGGTGACTTGGGGTGCCCAACCTCTCTAGTGTTAGATTTTTTTCATGTTTTTCAAGAAACGTCGAAAATGCTTCCATCAGCTCTTTCTCGGTTGGTCAAACTTGGTCAAACTTAGTTAAAAGTAAGTCAAAGCCAGGATTTCATCACAGATATCTTTAGATTGCTCAGATCACCCTCTGTCCTACCTCAACAGTCATCAGAATGACCAAAATTGAATATCGAACAGGAGCTGTGGGCACAAAAATCGATAAAAGGTACAAGAAGTGAGTTTTTCAAAAAAAATTCTAAGGCATGGAAGGATAGGTGCCCTAAGTGACTTGGGGCACCCAAACTCTCCAAAGTTAGTTTATTTTTAAAGTTTTTCTCAAAAAACGTGAATCTCCTTCCGTCAACCTGGTCCAGTTAAGAGTTGATCAGTTTGGCACATTTTTCAAGGCGAACAAAGAGTACAATCAGGGCATTTTTCATCAAGCCTACCTATTTTCTAGATCATCAGACTCAGTTTCATCCCAATTGACAAAAAATGATAGCCAAATAGGGGTCCTTCGCCACCGAAACGCACACGCAAGTCGAGAAATTGGAGAAGTTGCAAAAATTGAAAAAATGGCTAAGTGTTGGAAAACCAGGCACCCCAAGTGATTTGGGGCACCCAACTTGAGCAATGTTAGAATATTTTCCATGTCCACAGTGTTTTCTGACAGTTTTATGCCCAATCTTCGCCCATTGGCAATTTTCGGGAGGTCAAACTTGGTCAAACAATGCCAGATCGTCAGTCGGAGGCTGGCAATGGAATCTCAGTTGATAAGTCTCCAAAATGTCAGGATCAGTCAGTGTTTATAGTCAACAGTGATATTTTCCTGCCTGGTTTAAGTCAGAGACAAGCCATATTTAAGTCAAAATGAGTGTTGAAGTGTCGAAAACGAAGAAAAATTAGCTAGCACTTCTTTCAACTCGCATGTTTGATGACATCATCAAAAGAAGATATTTTTTGTCATCTCACACAAGAAGCCATAGGTAGCTACAAAATAGGGATTCTTCCTATTTGAAGACATCCACTTGGATTTATGCTTTAAAAGTTGCTTTCTTCATGGATGAGAGTGAAGTTTTATTCTCACACAAATAAAACTGCTTTTTTGCCCTAAAGATCTATAAAGACAAGCATTTGGCTTTTTTATTTCATTATCTTTTACAGGTTGCATCTAGAGGAAGATTTTTATTTTTCTTTCAACAAAGATTCAAAGACCCAAACAAAGTGCTTTTTCAACGTTCTTCATAGTTTCGGGTTGAGGAAGCAGGGAGGCTCACTTTTTCAGGGTCCTCATTTCATGGGGATCATTTTTCAGAAATCCGACCAGAGCTTTTTCAGTTTTCATCAAGATGGGTCCATCCAGAATATCATCCTCTTGAAGATTGGAGTTTTTCTTTTTTGGGAATCTGCTTTTTTCCTGCTTTTTCAAGAAAATCTTCACTTTTTCAAGAAAATCTCCGCTTTTTCAAAATCTGACAAGCTGGGTTGCTTCATAACGGAATTATCTACAAAACCCATATGCCATCTTTTTTCGCTTAGAATCTGCTTTTTAGAAGATATTGTTTCCCAGAATATCAACGGATGACATCACCAAAAAGCGAGAATGTTGATGAGGATGCATTTCAAAATAAAGCAACTTTAAAACAAATGCTTTTTGTTTTAAAGCATTTGCTTTCATCCTAAGCTCATCCATTCTATATTTAGAAAAGAAATCACCTTGTTATAGTTGGAATCTTCTTTGTCTTAGAATAGTAATAAAGCTTGCGAGTTGGCAAGTTAGGGTTAATGGTGCAGAGGCACCTACCTAACAGCTGGCCTCCTTGAGGCAGTTAGTTTGTTATAGGTCCGCATGATGACATACATGATCAGGATATAGGTCCGCATGATGACATACATGATCAGGATATAGGATAATTATCAGTATGATGACAGGATAGCCTATTTTTAGTATGTTTGACTTTATCATGTAATAAGGTCCATTGGACCGATGCTATGTATTAGATCAGCATAGGAGTATGTGTAGGCAGTTAGAGATCGGGATAAGGTTATCTGAGCTGTCCTCTCTCCCAGCCGCTTGGAAGCTCCCAGCCGCTGGGAAGTGAGTTGGTAGTACTCGAAGGATTTGTTATATATACCTTCGATCTGTTAGGGTTTAGATAGAATTCACATTGATTTTGATAGATGTTATGTTCAGGAGAGTAGTATTGGTGGTATGCTGTACTGGTGATCAGTCCAGATATTGTGAAGCAGAATTGTAAAAGCAGGACATTTGGATTTCAATTGAATAAGATCTCATCTTTTGCATTATCTGATTGTATCAGTTGTATCTGTGTTGATTTCCTTTCCGTTTTGCAAGTTGATGGGTACTTTCAACCCTTCCACCGGTTGAACCTGCAAATCGGTGGAATGGTCCTGTATTATAGCTTAGTTTGTATTTGTGTGTTCTGTTTATGCATTGCATTGTTCAAGAGATCAGTTAGGAGCATGCTGTGAATCAGCCTAGCATCCTCATGTGCTAGGTATAGAAGGATAAGTTGTTGGACTTTGGTTTGAAGGTGATCCGGCCCGGTCGTCACATTGTCTTTGTGAAATAGAGTGGATCTGAGTATTTACATGCAGCGGACGGATACACAGGAGTCTGCATGTGCGTTTCCAGCCGGAGCAAGCCGCATCGTCATCTGCGAATGCATCGCCATCAGGATCGGGTCGTGAAACTGTTGAAGTTTGCAAGTTGCAAGTGCATCAGGATGTTTTGAGTTGGATATATACTTAGTGTATATATCGCAGTCAGGATCATCTCTCGGAGAAGCTCATCATCCGCATATCGCTAACAGATGCGGGAGTGAAAGTTCGGTTTTTTTGGCTAAGTGTTGAAGAGTTCATCAGGATATTGTGTGACGTCATCGTCATCAGGATATGACGTCATCGTCATCAGGATATTGAGATATCACTCTATGCGAGTTTATCCTGTTGTCGCTAAGTGGCTAGTTATCGGCGTAGGCAGGAAGTTGTATTAACATCATCAGGAGGTTTCGAGAGGACCGGATGAATCATGTCATGATGCTGTTGCTTGTATCGTCGGGCAGGGGAGCATCGAAGTGAAGGTGTTGAAGTGGTCGTCATCAGGATATTTGGAGCAACCGGATATTTGGATATCCTGCTGACGAAGGTGGTGTCGAATATCATGATGATGCCGCTTGTGTTTGGCGCCTGATGAACAGTGCAACTGGAGGATGTTTGCACCCGTTGATTATCATGATGATGATGATAGGCGACAGGCGGAGGAGGTGAATAGTAGTCGGCAGGAGGATAATTGTGCCCGACCGAAATATGATGATGCTGTTGTTGTTTTTAGGAAATATGATGATGATGCTGAGCTGATAGGGATTTTTATCAGGCTGTTTGTATACTTGGCTCCTCCTTCCTGTTAGGTAGCCTCCGTTGCGTTTCGCTCTGCATCATAGTGGTATCAGAGCAAAGGTTAGGATCTTCTGGAAAAGATAAGCAGGATGTCAGACGAAGAAGGAACATCTGAGGTTCCAGCAAGGATGACCAACGCTGAGTTGGCAGTTCTGGTGAAGAAACAGATTACAGAAAGCAAGGCCGTGAAGGCTCAGAATCAGGAGTTGAAAGATGAGTTAGCAAAGTTGAGGAGCAGAGTAGGTTCTGGTAGAGAAGATGATAGGGAAGAAGAAGAGATCCCTAATTGGAGCGAGGAGGTCGTTCCTGCAGACCAGAGGCCACTGTTGAACGCCCTCAAGGCCATGGAGAGGAGAACCATGGATGTGAAGCTGGATTTGCCAGTGTTTACAGGTAAGATGGACCCTGATTCAGTGATGGAGTGGATAGACTGTTTGAACAATTTCTTTGTGACAGAGGAGATACGAGAACAACAGAGAGTGAAGATAGCACAGTCAAAGATGAAAGAAGCTGCCTTGACATGGTGGAATTTTGTCCAGGATGACAGAGTACAGGAAGGAAAACGTAGAGTTGCCACATGGAAGAAGATGATGGAATTGGTGAAGGAAGCTTATATTCCATTGGATTATAGTATCTAGTTACACAAGAGGAAGCAAAACCTGAAGCAGAAGGAGCTAGATGTCAGCTCATATACAGAAGAATTCATGAAACTCTGTATGAAGACAAAGGTGAAAGAAAGTGAAGAAGAGAAGGTAGCCAGATACCTTAATGGATTGAGGTTTAATATTCAGGATGATTTAAGTCTGCATACTCCAGATACAGTCCAGAAATGTTTCCAGTTGGCATTGAAAGTGGAAGAAAAGTTAAAGAGAAAACAAGAACAAAACAATAGAGGAAGAGGATCAGCCCATAGAACAAGGCAAACCAATGAGAGTCAAGAAGACACTGGTAAAGGACAGGGACAGTCTGATTTCAGAGGTGGATGGAAAGGTAATACAGGAAGATTTGGAAGTGGTAGAGGTTCTACTACATTTTCAGGAAAATGTTATACCTGTGGTGAGTTTGGTCATCCATCCTTCAAATGTCCAGAAAACAAAGGTTCATCATCCAGAAATGATAGAACTAATGACAAGAGAGTAGAACTTGTGCAAGAAGAGAAAGAAGAGAAAAGTGTGCAGAGTCCAAACATTTATCAAAAGGATCAGGAGGCTGATAATTGTGGATACCCAGAAAGTGGAGAATCTCTGCTGATGAGAAAAACAGTGATTACCAGGAAGGTACCTGACAAAGAATCCCCACAAAGAAGAGCCCTTTTCAAGACCACATGCAAGAGTAAAGGTAAGGTATGTAAAGTTGTCATTGATACTGGTTCAACAGACAACATGCTATCTCAGGAGATGGTGGATAAACTGCATTTGGAAAGGATTCCACATCCACACCCTTACAAGGCATCTTGGGTGAGTGATAGTCATTCACTTTTTGTCTCTGAGCAGGCATATGTGGATTTCCAGATTGGAGCATATCAGGATAGAATTTTGTGTGATATTTTGCCTATGGAATGTTGTCACCTACTATTGGGTAGACCATGGCAATTTGACAGAAGGGTACTGTATGATGGGTATGCTAATACCTATACCATCCAGAAAGATGGAAAGACTATTAAGTTGATGCCATTGCAGGAAGCAGCTGCAGCACAGAAGGCAGCCAAAGTCATTTTAATGGGAAAGAAGGAATTTGTGCAGATGCCTATAGGAGCAGGCATGAAGGCAGTTCAGGACACTGCAGAGAAAGGAGTTGTTAAAGACAACAAGCTGAAGAAAGTTTCAGTTGTGACTGACAGAGGTCAGCAGCAGGTTCAGAAACAGGATGGTAAACAGCAACCAGTTCAGAAGACTGACAGGGATGTTGTCATAGTTGGGACTATTGCTTGTCCTATAAAGATTGACAGGAAGATAGAGTTGAACATTTCATAAGTTCAAGAGGCAGTTCAGAAAGAGGTTCTGGTCAGGCAACCTGTCAAACACAAGGTATGTGAGAGAAAAGCCTACATTGACAGGCATGAGGATTTACTTGCCAGAAAGCAAGTTCCAGTTCAGAAGTCTTGGAGCAGCCAAGAGACAGCAGCAGACAAAGCTGGAACAGGGCAGAACATTGCACAGGCAAAGTGTAGAGGTGGAGGACTTCCATATCCTAACTCATGGGACATGAGTTATTTTCTTTTGGGGAGTATGGTGCAGAGGCACCTACCTAATAGCTGGCCTCCTTGAGGCAGTTAGTTTGTTATAGGTCCGCATGATGACATACATGATCAGGATATAGGTCCGCATGATGACATACATGATCAGGATATAGGATAATTATCAGTATGATGACAGGATAGCCTATTTTTAGTATGTTTGACTTTATCATGTAATAAGGTCCATTGGACCGATGCTATGTATTAGATCAGCATAGGAGTATGTGTAGGCAGTTAGAGATCGGGATAAGGTTATCTGAGCTGTCCTCTCTCCCAGCCGCTTGGAAGCTCCCAGCCGCTGGGAAGTGAGTTGGTAGTACTCAAAGGATTTGTTATATATACCTTCGATCTGTTAGGGTTTAGATAGAATTCACATTGATTTTGATAGATGTTATGTTCAGGAGAGTAGTATTGGTGGTATGCTGTACTGGTGATCAGTCCAGATATTGTGAAGCAGAATTGTAAAAGCAGGACATTTAGATTTCAATTGAATAAGATCTCATCTTTTGCATTATCTGATTGTATCAGTTGTATCTGTGTTGATTTCCTTTCCGTTTTGCAAGTTGATGGGTACTTTCAACCCTTCCACCGGTTGAACCTGCAAATCGGTGGAATGGTCCTGTATTATAGCTTAGTTTGTATTTGTGTGTTCTGTTTATGCATTGCATTGTTCAAGAGATCAGTTAGGAGCATGCTGTGAATCAGCCTAGCATCCTCATGTGCTAGGTATAGAAGGATAAGTTGTTAGACTTTGGTTTGAAGGTGATCCGGCCCGGTCGTCACATTGTCTTTGTGAAATAGAGTGGATCTGAGTATTTACATGCAGCGGACGGATACACAGGAGTCTGCATGTGCGTTTCTAGCCGGAGCAAGCCGCATCGTCATCTGCGATGCATCGCCATCAGGATCGGGTCGTGAAACTGTTGAAGTTTGCAAGTTGCAAGTGCATCAGGATGTTTTGAGTTGGATATATACTCAGTGTATATATCGCAGTCAGGATCATCTCTCGGAGAAGCTCATCATCCGCATATCGCTAACAGATGCGGGAGTGAAAGTTTGGTTTTTTTGGCTAAGTGTTGAAGAGTTCATCAGGATATTGTGTGACGTCATCGTCATCAGGATATGACGTCATCGTCATCAGGATATTGAGATATCACTCTATGCGAGTTTATCCTGTTGTCGCTAAGTGGCTAGTTATCGGCGTAGGTAGGAAGTTGTATTAACATCATCAGGAGGTTTCGAGAGGACCGGATGAATCATGTCATGATGCTGTTGCTTGTATCGTCGGGCAGGGGAGCATCGAAGTGAAGGTGTTGAAGTGGTCGTCATCAGGATATTTGGAGCAACCGGATATTTGGATATCCTACTGACGAAGGTGGTGTCGAATATCATGATGATGCCGCTTGTGTTTGGCGCCCGATGAACAGTGCAACCGGAGGATGTTTGCGCCCGTTGATTATCATGATGATGATGATAGGCGACAGGCGGAGGAGGTGAATAGTAGTCGGCAGGAGGATAATTGTGCCCGACCGAAATATGATGATGCTGTTGTTGTTTTTAGGAAATATGATGATGATGCTGAGCTGATAGGGATTTTTATCAGGCTGTTTGTATACTTGGCTCCTCCTTCCTGTTAGGTAGCCTCCGTTGCATTTCACTCTGCATCAGTTAATCAAGGAGATTTTAGGGTTCCCTACTCCTTTGATTTTAGTATAAATAAGGGCATCCTTGCCCATTATATGTAATGGTAATTGTGATAGCAAATTTGTTGTGCCTATTCTAGCCTGCAAATCTTGATATTCCAAGTGTCTATTCACTTTGTGTAATCTATTCTCTGGTATTTGATCGCTTGTTGTATGCCTACCTTTTGCTGAAGTATTGATCTCCTGGAGTTGTGCCAACTTTGTGATATTGAATAGAAGTCTCATGCCTATTTTGCTCTGATATTCTATTTCAATTCATCAAGTTATCATCGTCAGATGTGTAGCTTTTGTAGCTTTCATTTCAGCTTATTAAAGTACTTTTAGTCTTATGATGTTAATCTGGAGGAAAATTGCTTAAGTTTTTGTGTTAACAATCATTCCTTGTTCACTATTAATTTCCTTTGCTCTTAATTTACTCAAGAGATTGAAAGTGTCGTTAGTCTTTGCTTAGTTGTAGTAAAAGTTTTATAAAAAAGAAAAAACCTCTTCTGCAATGTTTAGAGTTTTATAACCTTGTGCTCGCAGCTGAGAATCAAAAAGAAGATAGGTGAAGTTTCATTTAATTTATCTTTTCAGTGAACATCAGCAAAAAGGGAACTTCCCCTTCTAATAGGAGAGCAGTTTATCTGTGCATAGCTGTCTATTTCCAACTCGCATTCCAGAGGTGTGAATTAAAATGCCAATAGTTTTCTGGCACCCACCGTGGGGCACGAGGCATAAAAATTCAAGCAAGCTTAGGCTTATGTCATGGGAATGACTCTCTGGCATCCTTCTGCTCCAGTTCAACAACCAAATCTTACACTACCTGCTATTCAGCAAAATCTTATACGAGTGGAAGGAGAGCAAACGGACATCATTAGTAGCCTGAGGAGTTTCATATTTGCACAAAAGGAAAGTCCAAATCAGTGGAGAAACGTGGCTGCTATCCTTGACGAAGAAGAACACAAAACAGATCTTGTAGTAGGAAGACCAGTATTACCACCTCTCGCATGGCAATAGATAATCCTGGCTCACATGGTTTATTCAAGAAGGGGAAAAGGCAGTGCTATGGATCCTTTCTTTCAAGATCTTGATTCTACGGAAGTTGGAGAAGCATCCAACATAGTTCGAGAAGTTCAGACAGTTCCTGAAGTCAAGCAGGAAGAATTACAAGAAGAACCAGTAAATCAGCCTAGAGCAATGGGTGATGCAAATAACAACAATCACAATGATCCAAATCAAAGGCGACCACCACCATTGCCTTGGGGTAAAAACATTAGACCTTTGGCCCTACAAGCACATCATGAGTTACCAAAGGGGTCAAGGAAGCACTTTCCCTGGTTCCACGGCAATGGAACTCAACATCCTGATGAACACATTTCTGCATTCACAATAGCTTGTGCCATTTTGCATGTATCACATGAAGATGTTGTTGTCCATCTCTTCATTGAGACTCTCATGGGAAATGCTACTGATTGGTTCAATCATTTGGAACCAGGTATCATTACAAGTTGGGCAACTATGAGCGAGAAATTCTTGGCAAGGTTCAAGCCTACCGAAGACGGTCATAGCTTGTTCGCCCAACTCTCAAATTCAAAGATGGAAACTAATAAACCGATGAGGGAGTTTGTGGCAAGGTTTAATCACCTGGTTACGCACCTTTCTCATACACTTAATCCATCTCTACAAATTTTGTTGAGCAGTTTCATTAATGCTCTGCCTTCTTTTTAAGATCGATTAATGAAACAGAATTATCCAATGCACAAGAAAATGCCATCAAGTTAGAGGATGACATGATCACCTCTGGCAAGATGAAAATGGATTCAATCAAGCCTCTTGTTCAGAGTTCTGCAGATCCACTGCTACATAAGGTAGCAAATGAAGTGACTATCATGAAGAGACAATTGCCTACTCAGGGGCAATCTGCGCAACAACCATATCAGTCACCACAACAACAATACCAACCATAGTAATAGTACCAACCACAACAACCATATCAGCCTAAGAGGAACAATTTTTAGCCTTTCAATAATTACAGGCCCATGTTGCCAGCACCACCACCAAGACAAGCAATTGATACTGCTCAAAATGTAGTGTTTTGTTCCTTTCATGAGACTGATGTGCATACTGGAGCCACATGTCCTAAAAATTTAAGAATGAATCAAATCATGGGATATGCTGATGCTGCACCCATTTCAAACATTGTTCCTTCCCCAAGTGCGAATGTTGTCTTACCACAGATGGACAACTTTGATGGTGACTCTACTATGGGATACTTCCAGAATGAACCCATTATAATGAAAGAAGAACAAGATGGTTTTTGTCAATATTCTCTTGCAGTGAATCATGAAAATCTTTTGACTCTTGTGTTTACACGTACTCAACATTTTAAAGCACAGAAAGAAGGAGAGGATAGACAAAGACCAAAAGAAAAGGAGAAGGAAGTGGCTTCCACTTCCAATGGTAGGCCACCACATGAAAATGTCCAGGCTGCTCAAAATTCATCTTCAACAAATTTTGATATAGTGGATTCCATGATGAAGACAAAGGTGCAGATTTCTCAGTTGGAGTATCTTTAGGACCATCCAGATCAGTTGGATAGAATTGTTAAGTATGTCAAGAAAGAGACTATCATACAACCTACATTGCTTGAATCTTTCGTTCCAGCAGGAGAGAAGCCAAAGCCCTTCTATATCTCTCTGTATATAGGAGGCTATAAATTGAGCAATTGTATCATTGATTCAGGAGCCTCGGACAACGTCATGCCTTTGCAGGTAATGAACGCTTTGGGACTCTCATGCACCAAAATGCATGACAAGTGTTATTCACTTGAGTCCAAGTCAGTGTCATTGGTGTGACAATTGAAGGATGCTCAAGTACAGTTGGCGGCTTGCTTAGAAAAGAAAATAATGATGACTATGTTGGTAGCCGGCATTCCAGCCAGTTACGAGATGCTGCTAAGTAGAAGTTTTTGCAAAGATCTCAGGGGAGAGATACAATTGGATTTGTCATCTGTGACCATTCCTTTAAATAAAGGTAGTTTCAAATTGAAACCCGAAACCAAATCATGGTTCACAGTGGTGAAATCTCAGGATCCTCAAGCACAAGTGCTATATCAAGAGACAGGTCCTGGTACATATGTTATGCTGTCTGAGATAACCGAAGAAAATCAAGAAGTTGTTTGTGCAATTGACAAACCAAAAGAGGATCCAAAGATATGGACTTTGCAATTTGACGGAAGTTGTTCAACCACCAACTCAGGAGTAGGGGTCGTGATAATTTCTCTTGATGGTCGTTTGTATCCATTCACATACCGCTTGCAATTCGAATGCACAAATAATATAGCAGAATATGAGGCACTTTTGTTAGGTCTCAAGAATGCAAAGGATATGGGTATTAAATTACTCAGAGTTGAAGGTGATGCAGAACTGATCGTGAAGCAAGTCAGGGGACAATTTCAAGTAAAGAAAGATCACCTTTGACATTATAGATACAGGGTGTGGAATGCAATTGATTGGTTCGAGGCATTTGACATCCAATACATTCCACGCTCAGACAATAGAAAAGCAGATGCCCTGGTAGTATCTACTTCACTTTTCATGCCTCATTCTAACTTTTGTCAGAATGCATTCACTATTGAGCTAATATACAGGCTAGCCGTCCTCGACAATTGTGACAACTGGTAAATCTTTGATGATGATGACCACATCAAAGAATTTCTCATCATGGAGGATAATTTCAAGGGGCTTTTCTTTGAGGGGAGTTCGGCTCCTTTTAGAGAATCAACAATTGAGATCAAGAATACTAAAGACAACAAAGATGAATCTAATTCATCCCTCTCATCTTTTGAAGGTTGGTTTGAAGAAACTTCTATGGAAACTCCAAGGGATGCAAAAGCAGTAGAAGAGGTAGATTCAAGTATTATCCAGTTGAAAGGTAATAAAATTCCTAAAGGTCTTGTATCCTTGGAGGATATATTCGATAGACATGATAGATACATTCAAAATCAAAGAAGAATGGATGAAAAGACCTCTGCGGAACATTATCAGGTGAACATTGGTTCAGAAGACAAGCCGAGGCTTGTTAATATAGGCAAATGTTGTACAGAAGAAGAAAGCGAGAAGTTTATCTCTCTTTTTAGACAATACTGAGATGTTTTTGCCTGGTCATATGAAGACTTGAAGGTCTTCACACCTATTGAATTGTCTCATACAATTCCATTGAAACTTGATACAAAGCCCTTCAAGCAGAAACAAAGATATTACAATCCATGAATTCAAGATACAATTTATGCGGAGATCCAGAAGATGGTGGATGCAAAGATAATATTTCCAATTCAGCATTCAACATGGGTGTCAAACATAGTTCCTATACGCAAGAAAAATGGTGAAATAAGAATTTGTGTGGATTTCAGGAACTTGAACCAATCATCTCTTAAGGATAATTATCCTCTGCCAATCATGGAGCACACATTTCAAACAGTCACCAGTTCAAAGATGCTATCACTACTTGATGGTTTTTCCAGATATAATCAAATCTTTGTGGCTCAGGAAGATCAGTTCAAGATAGCTTTCACTACCCTGTGGGGTACATTTGCTTATGAAAGGATGCCTTTTGGCCTCATCAATGCCTGTGCTACATTTCAGAGAGCTATGGATTTGGCATTTGGAGATTTGAAGAACAAGTTGATTGTTGTTTACCTAGATGACCTCACTGTTTTCTCAAAAACACAAGGAGACCATTTTGACCATTTGGTGAAAGTGTTCGAAAGATGCAGATACTATGGCATTTCTTTGAATCCTAAGAAGTCCATTTTTGCAGTAACAGAAGGTAAACTGCTTGGCCATATCGTCTCCAAGGAGGGAACACGAATTGACCCTAGTCAGGTTGATTCTATCAAAAATTTGTCTCTACCAACAAGCAAAACTGGTGTGTACTCCTTCGGTAAGATAAATTTCATATGAAGGTTTATACCAGACTTCTCAGAGCTTACAAAGGATATATCAGCTATGATGAAGAGAACATCTGCTTTCAAGTGGACAGATGAAGGCAAGAAGGCGTTTGTCACAATCAAGGAAGCCATTAGCCAAACGCCAGTGTTAGTTTGTCCTGATTTTACTAAAGACTTCATCCTTTACTATTATGCATCCAAACACAACATGTCTGCTATATTTACGCAAAATCTGAATGAAGATGTCGAGTCTCCAATTGCCTTCATGAGTAGTAGTTTCAAAGATAGCGAAATACAGTATTCTCAAATAGAGAAGAATGCGTATGCAGTCATGAGAGTAGTAAAGAATTTTAGATTCTATATTTTGACGGCTCACACAACAGTGTATGTTACTGATCCAGCGGTTAAGAGCGTGCTAACTTAGTAGGAGATGGGCACTAGGAGAGGTAACTGGGTCACAAGAGTGCAAGAATACGATTTGGAGATTAAGCCAACAAAACTTGTCTGTGGGAGAGGACTTTGTCAATTGATAGCAGAAGATGGTGATCTCAAGCATCAAGCTGATGGTGAATGTGAAACTAAAACTAAAGAGGATCTTCCTATGGTCCTATTTGTTGATTCTGCAGATGAATGGTATGCAAAAATTGTATACTATTTAACTTACGGAGAATGTCCAATTCATATGGACAAACAGTAGAAGAGAATATTAAAATTGAAAGCACAAAAGTTTGTGCTTTGGAATGACATTCTATACAAGCAAGGGCTTGATGGAACCCTTTTGTTATGTGTCAACAAAGATCAAGAACAATGTTTGCTGGATGCATTTCACAGTCAAGCATGCGGAGGTCACTTCTCATCAAGAGTTACTGCATTCAAGATCTTGTAAGCACAGTTCTATTGGTCGACTCTATCTCGTGACGCATACGAATGGGTGTCAAAATGTCAGATCTGTCAACAGTTTGTTGGCAAACTCAAGCTAGAGGCCATTCCCCTCAAACTAGTAGTTATTGATGGTCCATTTCAGCAATGGGGATTGGATTTTGTTGGTCCTATCAACCCATGTTCCAGTAAGGGGCATATTTATGTCCTCACAGGTACAGATTACTTCACAAAGTGGGTTGAAGTTATTCCAACCAAGCAGGCTACCTCAGAAGTTGTTTGTGACTTTCTGAAAGAGAACATTATTTCAAGATTCAGGGTACCACACATGATAGTGACTGATAATGCAACATGTTTCTCATTCAAGGAAGTACTAGAGTTTTGTTATGATCACGGCACCATGTTGTCACATTCATTAGATTATTACCCTCAGGGTAATGGGCAGGCTAAATCATCAAACAAGAACATAGTCACTATCATACGCAAGCTAGTCAATTCTAATCAAAGGCTTGGTATAAGAAGCTTTTTGATTCTCTTTGGGCTGATAGAATTACCCCCAAGAGAGCTAGTGGTACTTCACCTTTTGTCATTCTGTATGGTATAGAAGCAATGCTACCTATCATGTTAGAGTTGTCTTCTTTGAAGCTGGCAACTGCAATTGAAGATGATGAGTTCAAAGATCCTATTGAGAAGTGCATCCTATATCTAGTGAAGCTAGAAGAAGAAAGGGTAGAGGTCGTAGACAGAATCACTCAGCATTAGGAATGAGTGAAGAAAATATTTGATAAGAAGGCTTGCTAGTGAGACTTCGAGATCGGTGATCAAGTCCTCCTCTAGGACAAAAGACATGAGCCCAAGGGAATGCATGGAAAATTTGATTCCTTGTGGCTGGGGCCATACAAGATCCACAAGTTTGCAGGGGACAATACCTATATTCTCACAAACATGGATGGTAGGTCCCTTCCACTACCTTACAGTGGATTTTACTTAAAGCACTTCATCTCTTCGGGGATGGAGTAATTTGAAACATTTTTTGTTCTCGTAATGTGTTTCCCCTTTCTGTAATTTGATCGTTATGTCGTAATGTTTTTCCCCTTTTTGTAATGTGACAGTTGTGTTCTTTGTGTTCTGGAGGTTCAAACTTTAGGTGATTTTAGGAAGTTTGGTTTTAGGTGATGTAGGGAAAAGTCTTGTTCTAGGTGATTAGGAAAGTAACCTGACTCTATTGCCCAACTGATAAGGTACTGGTCCAATCTTAAAAAGTCCAGAGATTCTCAGTTCTCCTATGCCGTAAGTATCCGACATGGTCCCCAAATAGAGCCAATTGTTGTACCCAATCAAAATTTTTGCTTCATTAAGGCATTTTGAACAAGTCTAGAAAATTTTTAGTCAAAAAGTCAAAAAAGCAAAATTTCTAAAAATAGATGTCAGATTAGGTTTTTCTGGGTTTCTTGAGATATGGATGCTGGCAAAACTTTCTAAAAATAGAAAGTTTCTAAAAATAGAATCTCCAACTCAGGTGTTGCGCTCGATTCTCATTGGTCAATTTTGCTTCACGATCGGCGCGGTTTAGACAGAATCTTCAAATGACCAAGTTTTCTCTATTGGGTCATTTCTACTTTTTCAGAAGGTGAAGCATGAGCTCAAAAGTCATCAATAGAGAAAGTTCATCTGCTAGAGCTTGTCGACAAGTTTTCAATGTTGTTCCAATGATGCAGAACCGATGAATAGTCGTCGACTAGATGATGCACGCAAAATGATGCAAGATGGATCCAAGGTGGATTGAAAAGTTGGAAAATCATAAATTTGACTAAGTCTGGTGAAACCAGGTGCCCCAGGTGACTTGGGGTGCCTAATCTCTCCAGTGTTAGATTTTTTTCACATTTTTTGAGAAACGTTAAAAATGCTTCCGTCAGCTCTTTCTCGGTTGGTCAAACTTAGTCAAAAGTTAGTCAAAGCCAGGATTTCATCACAGATATCTTTAGACTACTCAGATTAGCCTCCGTCCTGCCTCGACAGTCATCAGAACGACTGAAATTGAAGATCAAACAGGAGCTGTGGGCACAAAAATCAAGAAAAGTTACAAGAAGTGAGTTTTTAAGAAAATTTTCTAAGGCATGGAAGGATAGGCACCCCAGGTGACTTGGAGCACCCAAAATCTCCTTCCGTCAGCCCAGTCTAGTTTAGAGTTGATCAGTTTGGCACATTTTTCGAGGTGAACAGAGAGTACAATTAGCTCAGTTTTCATCAGGCATGTCTATTTGCTAGATCATCAGACTCAGTTTGATCCCAATTGACAGAAAATGATAGCCAAACAGGGGTCCTTCGCCACCGGAATCTGCACAAGTCGAGAAATTGGAGAAGTTGCAAAAATTGAAAAAATGGCTAAGTGTTGGAAAACTAGGCGCCCCAGGTGACTTGGGGTGCCCAACTTGAGCAGTGTTAGAATATTTTCCATGTCTATAGCGTTTTCCAACAGTTTTGTGCCCAATCTTTGCCCGTTTGCAGTTTTCAGGAGGTCAAACTTGGTCAAATGATGCCAGATCATCAGTTGGAGGCTGGAAATGGAATCTCAATTGATAAGTCTCCAAAATGTCAGGATCAGTCAGCTTTTTCAATCAACAGTGACGTTTTTATGCCTTGTTGAAGTCAGAGATAGGCCATATTTAAGTCAAAACGAGTGTTGAAGTGTTGAAAACAAAGAAAAATTGGCTAGCACTTCTTTCAACTCACGTGTTCGATGACATCATCAAAAGAAGATATTTTTTGTCATCTCACACAAGAAGCCATAGGCAACTACAAAATAGGGATTCTTCCTAGTCGAAGACATCCACTTGGATTTATGCTTTAAAAGTTTCCTTCTTCATGGATGAGAGTGAAGTTTTATTCTCACACAAATAAAGCTGCTTTTTCACCCTAAAGATCTATCAAGACAAGCATTTGGCTTCTTTATTTCATTATCTTTTGCAGGTTGCATCCAGAGGAAGATTTTTATTTTTCTTTCAATGAAGATTCGAAGACCCAAACAAAGTGCTTTTTCAGCGTTCTTCATAGTTTCAGGTTGAGGAAGCAGGGAGGCTCATTTTTTCAGGGTCCTCATTTCAAGGGGATCATTTTTCAGAAATCTAACCAGAGCTTTTACAGTTTTCATCGAGATGGGTCCATCCAGAATATCATCCTCTTGAAGATTGGAGTTTTGCTTTTTTTGGGGAATCTTCTTTTTTCCTGCTTTTTCAAGAAAATCTCCACTTTTTCAAAATCTGACAAACTGGGTTGCTTCAGAACGAAATTATCTACAAAACCCATATGCTAGCTTTTTTCATTCAGAATCTACTTTTTAGAAGATATTGTTTCCTAGAATATCAACGGATGATATCACCAAAAAGCAAGAATGTTGATGAGGATGCATTTCAAAATAAAGTAGCTTTAAAACAGATGCTTTTTGTTTTAAAGCATTTGCTTTCATCCTAAGCTCATCCATTCTATATTTAGAAAAGAAATCACCTTGTGATAGTTGGAATCTTCTTTGCTTTAAAGCATTTGTTTATTGTAATCTTTGTCTTAGAATAGTAATAAAGCTTGCAAGTTGGCAAGTTAGGGTTAATCAAGGTGATTTTAGGGTTCCCTACTCCTTTGATTTTAGTGTAAATAAGGGCATCCTTGCCCATTGTATGTAATGGTAATTATGATAGCAAATTTGTTGTGCCTATTCTAGCCTGCAAATCTTGATATTCCAAGTGTCTGTTCACTTTATGTAATCTATTCTCCGGTGTTTGATCGCTTGGTGTATGCCTACCTTTTGTTGCAATATTGTTGTCTTGGAGTTGTGCCAACTTTGTGATATTGAATAGAAGTCTCATGCCTATTTTGCTCTGATATTCTATCTCAATTCATCAAGTTATCATCGTCAGATGTGTAGCTTTTGTAGCTTTCATTTCAGCTTTCATCATTAAATTAATTTTAGTCTTATGATGTTAATCTGGAGGAAAATTGTTTAAGTTTTTGTGTTAAGAATCATTCCTTGTTCACTTTTAATTTCCTTTGCTCTGAATTTACTCAGGAGATTGAAAGCGTCGTTAGTCTTTGCTTAGTTGTAGTAGAAGTTTTACAAAAAGGAAAAAACCTCTTCTGCAATGTTTAGAGTTTTATAACCTTGTGCTCACAGTTGAGAATAAAAAAGAAGATAGGCAAAGTTTCATTTAATTTATCTTTTCAGCGAACATCAGCAAAAAGGGAACTTCCCCTTCTAATAGGAGAGCAGTTTATCTGTGCATAGCTGTCCATTTCCAATTCGCATTCCAGAGGTGCGAATTGAAACACCAACAAGTTTATCCTCTTTTGAAGAGGTAGAGGACTCATTAGACTTTATCTTAGCCTTAGGTTTCTTCTTCCCTTTTCTCTGAGATGCTTGTGCAACTAATGCATGACTCTTAGAGACCCCATCTAACTAAGTAAGTTTGGCATGCTCCCTAGTCAAACGAGCACAAAATGTCTCAAAAGAAGGCATTTTGAAAGAATTACCCAAAGCATCCATGGTGGAGTAAAAAGTAGAAGAGAAAACAACAAATGGACCTCTTAGCTTAGGCAAAATCAAGAAAATAGAATCCTTATCAGTTTTATCCTTCCCACATCCTACCAATTGTGACCTCATAGATTTGAACTTGACTAGAAAATCATCAATGGAAGGAAATGCATTAGGGGAAAGAGAAGTCAATTCTACTTCTAATTGCAAAGAACAAAACTCACTAATCTGACCAAACAAGCTATTGAACTTATCCCATACCTCATTGGGTGTATTACACTCCTCAATATGGAAAAGCAAACTATCAGAAACATGCAAAGCCATCAAACCCATAGCTTCATCACACTTGTTCCTGTGAGCAAATATATCATACTCCTTAGTAAAAGTGGGTTGTTTATCATGCAAAGTGGACTACAAACCCTTAGATTGGAGCAACCTATGCATTTTAATCTTCCAGGTATGATACTTATGAGGAGTTAAAATCTCAAATGAATCAGGAGTAGTCATGTCAACAAATGCACCAAAAGCAAGCAAAATAGACACCAAACTAATACAATCAGGTTTGAAACCTCCAAGATATCATAGATAATAGCAAATGAAGCCTCTCAAATTGATTTCACCTTTCCAAGATCCAAAAAAGATCAAGATGCAAAAAACATGTATCTAAGGAAGAATCTCAAAAAAGTGCACAGAGGCAAAAAATTAAGCCCTTGAGGGGCGATTGATGGCGGGTTACCACCACAAGTCTCCACGTCTAAATGACAAATCACCGCCAAATCACTAGGACAACTGAATATCCAAGTCACCAAGTCACATTGAGAGAAAGACAAAACAAGCCTTTGTGAGCCTTTACTCACAACTAAAAGAGTGTGAACGACTATTTAAATAGAAAGAACGAGTTTTGTACTGCAAATGTGGGACTAAAAGTCTTTTACAATGCCCAAATTGAGCCATGGATGGGCCCACTTCTTCCTTCATGTACAACAAAAACCTAAAACCAAATTTTGGAACAAACTTTATAATTGTATAAAGTTTGATCATCAATAAAAGTGGCAACAACATTTGAAACTTTAAAACTTCCATTGCAAACTTAGATGAAAACTTAAATTAATATTTGGTGCAAACTTTATAAAGTCTAAAGCAAATATGCAGACACCTGTATGCACATGCCTATTTATATTTTCTACTTTCTGGTTCCCCCATGCTTGCCTTCGGCCTCTAGCCTACACGTGGCTGCGAAGGAAAAAAGAAAATAATATATATCGACCAATTTGTGGCATGTGAAATGTCTTCAACGCCTCTCTAGATGTCTTTCACTCTCACTACTCCCTTCAAACCGATTAAGATGTGAGTGAAAATCAATGAATAGATAATGCCCTCCACATCATTCAACGCCGAGCAAAAGTGTGTCAGATTGGAATCAGCAAAGTCTTCAAACAAAGAGTAGTGTAGTGAATTGGCCAACCAAAAATGTTGAACCAGAGAGTGTTTAATGGGTTGTGATCTTCAAACTCCACTCTAATCAACCTCAACAGCTTCCATGAAACCAAAACAATCGATGCTTTGTGTGCCAATGAAATGGCACTTAAAAGCAAATAAATCGAATATAGATCTCAAAACTCTGATAAAAACTCTCAAAGGAAGGAGGCGCAGGTTGAAGGCTCTAATACCATGTTGGTGTCATCCACCTCTAAGGAGCACAACCTGCAGAAAATCACCTTCACAATATAAGAGAAGCAAAGCTATTTCACTAGAGGATGAAAAATGTATTGAGATGCAAAAAATATTTACAAATGTACAATATATAGGTGTGTTCGGGAGCCAATAGGTAAAAACTACCTAAACGGTAAATGCAACTAATTTAATATTTGTGCTGGATGCTAAGTAAACTTAAGCATGGGTAAATGGTATTTGCTTATTTACTCCAACACACAATAGTCTATATGACTAAATATATATAACTCTGCAGATGGAATTCTAATATTTGTTGTTATATTAAATAACCAATGATCCATTGATGTTTTCCTCTCATTCGATATTCTTCCCTTTTTATACCATATTGTGCCTCTATGAAGAGACGCGATTACTCATGAGGCAACATATTATATCATGAAGGGAGGTGACCTGACAATATAAGTACTTCTTTAGCATAAGCGCATCCCTTGTTAATTGATGTAGTTGGCTGTCATAATTTTATTGAACTCTTTTAATTTAATTTCCTTCTTATGAGTTGGCCAAGTTTTATCTTAGCACTGCCTTTAATACATAGTCGGCTAAGAATAATTATCATGTCGGCTGTAATACTATTAAGGGGGTTGGAAGCATAGACGGAAGCTATAGAGAGTGATTGCCACATAATTATCCTCAACCTAGGACCATGGTTGAATGCAGCTTCCATCATTCTCCAGTCAATGGCATGTACAAGCTTTCATTGGCTCATAAACTGGCGTCCTGGCATTTATGTGTAATAGCAAGGTACTCAAAAGCCCATAGAAGGGTGCATTTAACGTACTAGAGTGCACATCAAAGGGCCAGAATGATGTCCACAGAAAGTGACTTCAATAGCTAAGGTGTGCTAAGAGTGTTCATTAGCATCACTCGAAGCAAACACAAAGTTTGACAGCAACCCAATCCTATTAAAAAAATTTGAAATAAGTATTGGATGCAACTTGAATGTTTGGTTTTGGTTTATGTAAGGATTACAATTTAAATCTTTAATTCAAATTCTATCTACTCAAAGGGAATTCAACTCATAGAGGAAGGGGACATGACATAGAGTAAACATCAAATATTACAATTTAGCAAACTTAACTATTCATGACAACAAGCTTACAACAATCCATGGTGTACACCTCATCACAACATTTAACAATATGAAGATCTTCTCTATCTTTCACTGGTTTGCATTTCACTGTGCCATTAGAAATAGGTTGCTTTAAAAGACAATTTCTTCCAGCATTAGCCCTATCTTTAGAGATAGCAACCAAGAAATCCATGGGGAGTAATGGAGGCACAAGAAGAAAATCAAAACTAGGAGCATAATCTTTGCAAAATCCTTCTATTAAAGCTAAACAAGCATCTCAAACTAAAAGCATGGAAATTGATAGTCAAAATTAGGTAAAAACAACTAGAGAACATCCATTAAGGGTCACAGGTAGGTGGTAAAGCTTAAACAGTTGTTGAAATCTCACTGACTAATGCATACAAGTTGAACCTATCCAAAAATAGAAGGATTGAAATAGTTCATTATTGTTAGTTGAAGAGGTTGAACAGATCACTCGAAATCAGGGGGAGTTGAAAAAATTGTAAACAATCAACACGACAACATGTTGGTTGTTTATGGTGGAGCCAGGCGGATAGCCAGCCACAACTAAAACCCTAGGCCTACGTTGCATTTTTCCTTACTTCCTTTTGAAGGGGTTGTCTTTAGAGAAAATCTCTAGGAAAATAGATCTATGATCAACATATGTTATAAGAAAGCAATTTTAAATATTTATGTTCTTTTATGACAAAAGTTTAATTTTTTTTTGAGTTTGTTTATAATTGTGAAAATTAACCCTTATTTTCCAATCATTTTAATGTTAATAATGGTCTTCTATAATATTGTAATGGTTAATTTGTATACCTATGTTATTTCCCATCTAGTTTTGTGCTTATTTTGGGAGAATGTCAAGTAATACATCTACATACCAGCAAATGGTGCAATCTTGTGCAAATTTTGGCTCATTCCCCTAGGTTTTATCCATCCATATGCAGCATACATATCTCCACACAATTTAGTGCCATCTTATCCTTACATTCAAATACTCAATTGCATTCATCTTACTCATGCATTATCGTACCTATCTGTACAGCTACCATGATATAGTTGTTATGCAATTGCATTTGATAGTTTTTTTACTTAGCAACATTTCTATGGTTGTGAACTTCACCTTTTCCATCCTAAATTTTAATTTCAAAATTTAGCTAAGTGGTCCCCTTTATGTTCCCATCCTAAGCTGACTAAGTACATGTTTTGTAAAATTTGATGTTATGTGCTAGTTATTAAAGTAATTCAATGCATTTATTGTAACACATCTTAAATCCACAAGTCTTCTCTCATCCTAGAGCATTAAAGGCATAATCAATTAAAAAATAATTGAATTTGGTGCACTAAAAGTAGTAACAAATCTACTTAATTCTATTAGGCTTTCTTATTGTATTTGATCTTGTATAATGGGTTACACTTTTTTGGCAAAGTTGACAATAAAATCAACATTTTGAACTAAATCTTCACTTTCTGACACCTATAGCCGCTAAACCGTTAGGAATTTGAAGATGATGTAAACTAGTGATTTGTGAGATTTTGTCTGTAGATTCTAAAAATATATATTTTTAAAAAATTTGGAGTTAAATTGTAATTTTTTTTGCATCTCCTTTGATAACTAGTTTTTAATAGTAAACAACATTTTTTTAAAGTAATGTGTATTCCATAACGCATAACTTTTTTTCTACAAAGGATAAAATTCTTATTCTTTCAAATTTAGATTGGTAACACCGATATCTAGGGCATGCATTTGGTTTCATAATGTTTTGTTGAATATATATTTTTTATTTTGTTTTGAAGTCAAACCAATTATAATTTAGACATACGCGTATTCCATAGAACATAACATTTTCTGTATGTATCAAAATTCTTTTTTTTTTGTTGAAACAAGGACATCAATACCTAGGGCATACATATTTTTCAGAATTTTTTTCACCAATTTACTATTTTTCCATGTGTGTAGAACAGAGAACTTGATGTTCGGTCAAAAACCTATGTTTAGTAAATCTAAAAACAAAATCATAATAAAATCAAAATATATCAAAACTATACTCGTTGGAAAGCTCGTTTCGAGGACTGCGATCCTCCAATTTGGTTTGGCAAAGGTGAATCCATTTGGACCTTCAACTGGACTTCAGAAGCCAAAATTTTGCAGAAGAAAGGGGAAGGGAAGGTAGGAAGGTGTTTAGTGGGGGTCTTCGCTCGAAGACCCATGCGAACGAAGGTGGGTGACGTCATTCGTTTGAAGTGAACCCTCCTTCGAACGAAGGTCCAGACATGGCGTCTTAATCCCCGTAACGACCACCTTTGAATGAAGGTATTGTGCATTTAAAAAAATATTTTTTCTTTAATGGTCGACATTTGTTCGAAGGTAGGCCGACATGCTTGTTTTTAATGTTTAATTATTTGTATTGCATATAAATAGGATTATTTTTTTTCATTACAAATCAATTACAAATAAGATAAATTCACATTTTTGTTTTGCAAGGGAGTCCAAGAAATTTTTGAGAGAAGAATTTTCAAGTCATATTTTACAAAGAAGGAGATGAGAAACAAAAAGACAAGACAAAATATGACTACATGAAAGTATTCTGCAGAAAATTGTTGACCCTTTTTTCCTCTGACTAGAGCCAAACAGTCAACCTGGTATTTTCCTTGAAAATCTTTTGGAAAATGTTCCTATGAAGCTTGAAGTGCCAAATTTCCCAGAAGTCTTGCCTAAAAAAACCTTACCATTGGAAAGAGCTTGAAAAAATAGGCAGGTTTGCTTTTTACTTCACCCTAAAATTCAACCAGACAAAGAAGTTATTCATGGTCAAAGTTTTGGTCAACACACTGTTCAAATGTACATTTGGCAGGCTTCCAAATCCCTATCAGCCTTAGAAAATATTGAGAAAAGTGAGTTTTATACATTTTTGAATGTATATCGAGCCAAGGAAATGCATATACAAAGGGGGAATCTTTCACATATTCCTGGAATATTCCTGGTTTGTATATCTGGTGCATAAAAATATACAAGGATGGAATGTATTTTGGCTTGTATATTTGCACGTACAAGTGAAAGATACAAAGAAATATACAATTAAAAATATACAAGGCCAGAGGACATACATGTGCTACAGTGGAATGCATATCGGGTTTGTATATTTGCATATATAACCCAATATACAATGAAAAATATACAAGGCCAATCTATATGCATCAGGAACAGTGTAATGTATATTGGCAGGTTGCTACAGTGGCTTGTATATTTGCACTTGTATGTTTGCAGATACAAGTGAAATATACAAGTGAAATATACAAAGTGAAATATACAAAGAAAAGATACAAAGAAATATGCAACAGCCGATATATAAGTAAATGTACATTTGCTACAGTGCCGCAGGGAAAATATACAAAGGCATTTGTATATCACCAACATACAAGAGGTGGGGCCCTCACATATACAAAGAAGATTGTATATCCTATACATACAAAGGATCAAATGCTACAGTTGTATGTATATTGGATTGTATGTTTCCACATACAAGGCCAATATACAAGGAACATATACAACCCGAACCCGAATAGAAGTTTCAATTTGTTCTATGGTGTTTTCGGGTCTGCCTTGTATAAAAGGTGTTTGTATGTTTTGACATACAAGGGAGCAGATACAAAGATACAAACAGGTGCAAAGGAAGCCAGACTTCAAATGGATATATATTTTGGTTGAGTGCAGCATTGAGTCCGGCTTGTATGTATGAGTGCTTGTATATTTCGATATAAAAGGCAAGATACAAGCTAACATACAAGTGGTAGGGCCCGCATATACAAAGGAGCTTGTATGTATATGCAAATTTGAAAATGCAAAGGATACACAGGGGCCGATATGCAGAGCGCCATGTATGTACAAAAGAGTTACAGAATGAATTTTTGAGTGCCGATTCAGGCACCAAGATGCAGCGATATACACAGAGATGCAAAAGCGATATACAGGCAGTTGACTAGAACTTTGACTGCATGTATCTCCTCCATTTTGGCCAATTTCGACATGCTGTAAGAGGCAAAGTTGTATGTTTTTGTCCCCTCTTTCTTTTGGCAGGGTTTTCAGGAGCTTTTGTCACTTTTTATTTTTCAGATCTAGAAATGTATATTTCAATGACAACCTTTCAACAGATAAAGATATTTTTGGGGCATTCATTGCTGCACAAAGATGAAGTAGCTCGCATTGATGATCAGAAATATCTTTCCACCTTCCTCTTCTAGATATTTTCATCTTTTCTACTACAGATTGATGAGTAAGCTGCCTGCACTAAAGACTCCAAAATATCTCATATCCGCCCAGCGCCAGATATTCAATGCCATAACTGATGCAGTTGGACAGTCTTTATGAAGGGATATTTTCTGAGATAGCTCATAGAGTGAATTTTGTAACTGACTTAGGAATTTTTTGGATGCTATAAGTATGCATTCATTTGATGTAAATAGCGTTGGAGATTTTTTGACATTTTGGTTTTTTTGTTTCCAAACAGAGTTTCCATATACTGTAACCTTGCCTCTCTATCAAATATACGCAAGTTATTCTTACCTCTTTATTGATTTTTCTAGTTCTGTGTGAATCTGCATATGGTTTGTCTATGAATGTTGTATTCCTCTCAATCATATTGCTTCTCACCTCTGCTAAAGTCATCTAACCTATGTATGCCTACTTGCCATATTCTAATTGTTTTGTGCATCCTTCAGTTTTGTGGAAGTTTCTTTAAATCTGTCTAGTGTATCACTCTTTTATGTTTTCAAGATTTTATTCATTTTTATTACAAGCATTCCCTCTCACTTTTCCCCCCAAAATTTAGTAGTTTCAAGTGATAGCTAGACAAGGAAGCCGCCCTTCTCTGAAGGTTTGATCTCATTTAGCAAAGTCTCTCATTTAGCAAAGTCCCACACTTAGAGATCAATCCCATGTTACTCTAGATTGTAGAGGTTTCACAACTGTATGCAAGGGTGCAAATCTGGGTGATAACAAAACTATAGCAAGATTGAATGAAGAAAGATTGGAAAAATATCATAAACAAAAACAAGGTATGCATATATTTTCTTTTCTATTTTTAATCTAGGTCATTTTATTTATGCTTAAATATATGCATGTATTGATGAATCATGTAGCAAGATGTCATTTAATCTAGGTCACTTGATTTATGCTTAAATATATACACATTGATTTCATGTAGCTCCAATGTCATTTAGTTTAAGTCATTCCTCATTCTTGGCTACAATCCCCACCTCTCTACCTAGAGATAACTACCTACCTCTCTCTCTCTATCCACCACTCTCTCTCTCTCAAGTTGCCCACTCTCTTTACCTCTACTTCTCCCTCACTAGGGCCTTAATAGCTATCTCTCTCCCTCTCTAACTCTCCATATCCCTCTCCCTATCTCCAACTCAACTTCATTGTTTTTTCTAAAGTGGTAACATATATTTCTATTATAATTTATTAAAAAAATCAAGTTCACTTTTCATTTTAGATTATTTCTTTTCTTGATTATTTCTTTTTATTTAAAAATTCTTTTATCTAAAAGTTATATTTAAAAAGCCACACTTCCTAATTTTAAAAGAAACTCTTATAGTTGCTTTTTTGTTTTCTTTCTCTAAAATATATTTATAATAATTGTTAGCTTTTTTTTCATCCAATAAATTTTTATCTTGAATGTTTTTTAGCTTTTTTATTTTTGTGTTTTTATGATTTTTAATGCTAAATTAAGGATTAAAAGAATTTTTTAAAGAAAAGATTTGTTGAAATATATTTAAAATGCTTTTTAGATTTTCTTTTTCCTAAAGAATGAAAGTATTTTTTAGAAAACATAATAATTTCTACAATAGAACTTAAGAGTATAAATCAAAAAAATAAAAAAGAATGTTTATTATTTAGAAATTTTATTTTATAAAATAAATAATTTTATTTTTATTTTTATTTTAATATGTATTTCTTTCATTTGTGAAACAGAAAGTGGAGCAAATGTTGCTGAAGAACACATAGTTGATGTTAGCCAAGAGGAGGCCCAAGTGCAAACAATGGATGTTGGAGATGGATCAGGATCGCATCCTTTGACTGGTATGGATGAGCATATTAATCTATTGGGAATTAAGGTGTCTCAACCTTGGTAATTCCTTGCATTATTTATGTTTGTATTTATTAATTCATTGCCTATGTTGTAAATTAATTGTAAATTACATATTGTCATATTGTAGGATGTGGCACGGTGATGTGTCATCCTACATGGAAGATGGCAACTTGTAATTTTGTCCTCACATGAGGAGATAGGCATCCCACTTTGTGGTAGGAGCATTTTGCCATGTGTCGGCATCTTGGATGTTGTGTAAGGGAATATTGACCAAAATGGTTATGCCGGATTCCTATGACAGAATCTATAACATGTAATTGTCAGAAATAGAAGCTTATAAGATAGGTGAAGACATGTGTCATGAAGCATCTTTGAAAAAGGCATATTTGGGTGCCCCAAAGTGGACTATGATATGTTGTAAGAGAATATGCTATTTTTAGCATGTGTATGATAGATGCTCTTATAGCTGTAAGTTGTAACCACTATGACAGATTCTATGACGGTCGTAAGTGTCGTAAGAGCATCTGTCATAGCCCATTTTGGAAATAGGCGACCCCTTTGGGATGGGAGATGTGGACAAGTGTTAAGCACATTTTACAATGTTGACTAAGTGTCCTTAAGTGTGGGTTTTGGGCCATGAGGCCAAGTTGGACGCCCATTCCAAGTTTGGACCAATATTGCCTTGTATATTCTATATAAACAGGTGCTTGAAGAGGGAGATGTATTACAGGTTTGACACGTACTGTTATGGTACCAATTTGTCTCTAGATATGAGTGTCGAAGACTCCTGAGAGCTTGCATTGCAAGTGTGTTGTAAACATTCTTTATTTTGATAATACATTGTGCAGGTTTTGGAGTGGGGTTTTTCACCTGATAAGGGTTTTCCCCACGTATATCTTATGTCTCTCTTCTTCTATCTCACCTTCTCTGTTATGTGTTTGCTGCAATATCTCATGTTAATGGTTTAATGTTGATGTAATTGTTAGGATAAATTTGAATTTGCACTCTCCTCCCCTCATTAGATTAGTGTAGGAAGTGATTTCCGCACACCTATCTTCCTTTCAGTTGGTATTAGAGCCTGGCCAGCTTTTGGTTCTAGCTGTTGGGTAGGGTTTTTTTGAGCTAATCTTAGGTTGAGTGGGAGTCTTGTGTAGAGTATTTTGTATCTTACTATAGCAAGGAGATGGCAACCACATCCGAAAGGTTAGAGGTTGAGAAATTCAATGGCACTAATTTTGAGTTGTGGAAATTGAAGATGGAGGACCTACTTGTTGATCGTGACCTATGGGAAATGGTATCTAGTGTAAAACCTACAGCAATGCCACAAGTTGATTGGGACCTCAAAGATCGGAAGGCTAAGGGTCTCATTAGAATCTATTTATCTGACTCTATTCTATTGAACATCCATGAGGAGAGGATGATGAAGGATCTTTGGAAGAAGTTGGGTGATGTTTATCAGGCCAAGTCCCTGGTGAACAAACTCTTCCTGAAAAAGAAGTTGTTTGCTCTGAAGATGGAAGACAAAGGATCTGTTGTGGACCATATGAATGCTTTCAACATGATTGTTGCACAGTTGACATTTGTTGGTGTTAAAATGGAGGAGGAGAATCATTGCATGACCCTACTTTGTTCTTTGCTAGGTTCATGGGATCATCTTGTAATGGCTATCGAAAGCACCACTACCACCTTCAAGATGGATGATGTGGTGTCCTTGCTATTATCTGAAGAAATACGAAAGAAGACATCTGAATCAACCAAAGAGGCTCTTGCAGTTTGTGGAAGACCCAAGGAGAGAGGGAAGAAGAAAGACAAGAAAAGTGATAAGGGCAGATTCAAATCCTGTGGGAGATCCAAATCTCCTAGAAAGTCCAAGGCTTTTTGTTGGAACTATGATAAAACTGGGCATTTCTGAAAGGAATGCAAAGAGGAGAAGAAGAAGAAAGCTCCTGATTCAGATTCTGACAAGTCACAAGATGATGGTGATGCCTTCATTACAGCCCTGGCCACCCATGCATCTGATGATGTGTGGTTGATTGATTCTGGTGCATCATTCCACATGACTTCGCATCAAGACTGGTTCACAAAATATGAAGAGTTTGATGGTGGAAGGCTGTACCTTGGTGATGACTCTCATCTGAAGATTGTTGGTCGTGGAAGAGTCTCAATCTGATTCCCTGATGGATGAGTGAAGGGGATCACTGGAGTTATGCACATTCCAGGCCTTGCACGTAACCTACTTTTTGTAAGTATGTTCAATGATGCAGGTGTGTAGGTTGTCTTTTCAAAGGATGGATGCAAGATGACAAGAGGATCTATGGTGCTTGCAAAGGGTACTCGGAGGGGTACTCTGTTTCAGCTGGAGGCATGTACATCACAGTGCAATAGTTCTTCTGACTCAAGGAAACAAGTTTTTGTCACTTCATCCCCACCATCTGAACATGTAGTGAAGAAATCTGTTGTAACCGATTTCGATGGTTGTGCACATGCTTTGGAAGCAAAGCTTCATGCTGAAAAGACTATGTTATGGCATTTGAGATATGGCCACATTGGTGAGAAGGGTTTGCATACCCTGAAAAATAAAAACCTCGTAAAGGGGTTAAATGATTATAATCTTGAGTTTGACTTTTGCAAACATTGCATTTATGGAAAGCAAAAATGTGTTTAGTTTTAATCTAGTTCTCACAAGTCTTTTGGTGTATTGGATCTTATTCATTCTGATGTGTTTGGTCCTATTAATGTTCCTTCGTTATCAAAATCTATATATTTTGTATCTTTCATAGATGATTACAGTAGGACATGGGTTTATTTTATTAGAAGCAAGCCTAAAGTCTTAAGTCAGTTTAAGGAGTTTAAAGCCTTTACTAAAAATTAGACTTGTAAAAAGATTAAGTGTTTGAGAACTGACAATGGTGCTGAGTTTTTTTCGGCAGAGTTTGATAAGTTCTGCAAAGAGCAAGGGATTGGAAGACATAAGACAACTCCATACACCCTGCAGAAAAATGGAGTTGCAAAGAGGATGAACAGGACACTGATGGAGAAGGCTAGGAGTATGCTTAGTGGAGCAAGCCTCGAACAAAAGTTTTAGGCTGAAGCTATTACCACTGCTTGCTATCTGGTAAATAGATCTCCTACATTAGCTCTTCTTGGAAAAACACCTATGGAGGTGTGGTCTAGTAAGAAGCCTTTAGTAAAGCATCTTTGTGTTTTTAGTTGTGAGGCATATGCACATGTGCCTAGGGAGAAACAGTCTAAGTTGGAGAATAATGTTGTTAAATGTATCTTCATTGGCTATGGTGTTGGTGTGAAAGGATACAAACTTTGGGATCCTGTGACTGAGAAAGTGTTGTATAGTAGAAGTGTTATCTTCAGAGAGCTAACACCCTCTTCCATTGTTCTGCAACTAGAATAGTCAGAAAAGAAAGAAGATGCAGTTCAGTTTCCTTCTACCCCTGAGATGGCTAAACTGACAGACCCTGTGAGGCCTGATAATGAGGAGAGCTCTAGCAGCTCTGGAAGCAAAGAAGAAGAAGCAAAACCTCAACCTTAGCTATTGAGGAGGTCTACATGAACAAGAAAGCAACCTGATAGGTTTGGTTACTCATTACTTGATTCTAGTTGTGCTTTTTCTTTACTTTCTAACACTGATGAGCCTAGAACTGTGAAAGAGGCTATGGGCATGAAAGATGCAGGTTCCTAGAAGGAGGCCATGGAAGATGAGATGGCTTCTTTGGAAAAGAACAAAACATGGGACTTGGTGCCTTTGCTTGATGGACGGAAACCCGTTGGTTGTAAATGGGTGTTCAAGAAGAAATTTGGTGCAGACGGTAGTGTTGAAAAGTACAAGGCTAGATTGGTTGCTAAGGGGTACTCACAAGTGGAGGGAATTGATTATGGTAAAAATTTCTCTCCTGTTGCAAAGATGACATCCATTAGATTTCTGTTATCTCTTGCATTTGCTTATGATTTAGAGATAGAATAGATGGATGTGAAGACAACTTTCCTTCATGGTGATTTGGAGGAAGAAATCTACATGTCACAGCTAGAGCATTACATAGAGAAAGGTAAAGAAAATTTGGTTTGCAAGCTTAAGAAGTCTTTATATGGTTGGAAGCAGTCTCCTAGGATGTGGTACTTGAAGTTTGATGCCTTTGTGTTGTCAATTGGTTATCTGAGATTGAAATCGGATCACTGTGTGTATTATAAGTTTGATGGTGATCGTATTCTCATTATTGCATTATATGTTGATGATATGTTGCTCATTGGGAAGGGTAAGAATATGATTTCTAATTTTAAGTCTTAGTTGGTAGCACAGTTTGAAATGAAAGATTTAGGGGCAGCTAGGTACATTCTTGGAATGGAAATCAGAAGAGACAAAACTAACAAAAAACTTTGGTTAAGCCAGAGTAAGTATGTGAAGACTGTGCTGGATAGGTTCATCATGGCATATTGTAGACCATTGAGTGTTCCTATTTCATTGGGGACAAAGTTGTCTATTAATGATTGTCTGAAATCTCCTAGTGAGGTGGAGGACATGAGCAGAGTACCTTATGCTAGTGTTGTTGGCAGTTTGATGTATGCTATGGTCTGCATAAGACTAGACATTACCCAAGTAGTGGGAGTCCTTAGTCGGTTTATAGCTAATCCTGGACAGGTACATTGGGATGCAGTTAAGCAAGTGTTTAGATATTTGAGGGGTACTTATGAGTATTCCATTTGCTATCATGGAAAGGCTACATGACCTCCGCATTCAGTTATTATTCATGGATTTGTGGATTCTGATTGGGCAGGTGACATTGACAGTAGGAGATCCACCAGTGCTTATGTGTTTACACTGTTTGGTGGTGCGATTAGTTGGATGAGTAAGAGACAACCTGTGGTTACTTTGTCCACTATAAAAGCTGAGTATGTGGCTACAACTCATGCTTGTAAGGAAGCCATTTGGATTAAGAGATTGTGTTCCAATATTGGTGTTGATGTAGGTCAAATTACGATCAGTTTTGATAGTCAAAATGCAATTTGCCTTGCGAAGAATCCAACTTTCCATGCCAGAACAAAGCATATTAATGTTTAATTTCACTTTGTGCGAGACATGGTTGAGGATGGAAAGGTAAATTTAGAGAAGGTAGATACTTTGAAGAATGTTGCAGATGCATTGACGAAGCCAATGGGCACAGAGAAGTTCAGATGGTGTTCAGAGTCTATGGGCCTCTCGGCCTATAGCAGTTAAATCATGTTATTCTATTGGCTCTTACAAGGTGTTCGACAAGTGGGAGAATGTTGGGAATTAAGGTGTCTCAACCTTGGTAATTCCTTGCATTATTTATGTTTGTATTTATTAATTCATTGCCTATGTTGTAAATTAATTGTAAATTACATATTGTCATATTGTGGGATGTGGCACGGTGATGTGTCATCCTACATGGAAGATGACAACTTGTAATTTTGTCCTCCCATGAGGAGATAGGCATCCCACTTTGTGGTAGGAACATTTTTCCATGTGTCGGCATCTTGGATGTTGTGTAAGGGAATATTGACCGAAATTGTTATGACAGATTCCTATGACAGAATCTATGACATGTAAGAGTCAGAAATAGAAGCTTGTAAGACAAGTGAAGACATGTGTCATAAAGAATCTTTGAAAAAGGAATACTTGGGCACCCCAAGGTGGACTATGAAACGTTGTAAGAGAATATGCTATTTATAGCCCGTGTATTATAGATTCTCTGACAGCTCTAAGTTGTAACCGCATTGATAGATTCTATGATGGTCGTAAGTGTTGTAAGAGCATCTGTCATAGCCCATTTTGGAAACAGGCGACCCCTTTGGGATGGGAGCTATGGACAAGTGTCAGGCACATTCTACAATGTTGACCAAGTGTCCTTAGGCATGGGTTTTGGGCCATGAGGCCAAGTTGGACGTCCATTCCAAGTTTGGACCAATATTGCCTTGTATATGCTATATAAACAGGTGCTTGAAGAGGGAGATGTATTGCAGGTTTGACAAGTATTGTTATGCTACCAGTTTGTCTCTAGATATGAGTGTCAAAGACTCCTAAGAGCTTGCATTGCAAGTGTGTTGTAAACATTCTTTGTTTTGATAATACATTGTGCAGGTTTTGGAGTGTGGGGCCTTTCACCCGATAAGGGTTTTCCCCATGTATATCTTGTGTCTCTCTTCTTCTATCTCACCTTCTCTGTTATGTGTTTTCTGCAATATCTCATGTTAATGGTTTAATGTTGCTGTAATAGTTAGGATAAATTTGAATTTGCACTCTCCTCTCCTCATTAGATTAGTGTAGGAAGCGATTTCCGCACACCTAGCTTCCTTTCATAATCTAGCTGAAGAGGTGAAGAGAAAAATTTCTTATAAAAATTTAGATCATTTACTTAAAATGGATATTGAGAAATTGAAACATTATGTTGGACAACCTAGATGCACTGACATGAGGTCAATGAATAAAACTGCAAAGGAAATAATTGCTCATTTCGATAATCTTGATACACTTGGCTGAACCCAATTGTTATCAATTGTACTTCTTAGGTGATGTGTCATCCTACATGGAAGATGACAACTTGTAATTTTGTCCTCACATAAGGAGATAGGCATCCCACTTTGTGGTAAGAACATTTTTCCATGTGTCGGCATCTTGGATGTTGTGTAAGGGAATATTGACCGAAATTGTTATGACAGATTCCTATGACAGAATCTATGACATATAAGAGTCAGAAATAGAAGCTTGTAAGACAAGTGAAGACATGTGTCATGAAGAATCTTTGAAAAAGGAATACTTGGGCACCCCAAGGTGGACTATGAAATGTTGTAAGAGAATATGCTATTTATAGCCTGTGTATTATAGATTCTCTAACAGTTCTAAGTTGTAACCACATTAACAGATTCTATGATGGTCGTAAGTGTCGTAAGAGCATCTGTCATAGCCCATTTTGGAAATAGGTGACCCCTTTGGGATGGGAGCTATGGACAAGTGTCAGGCACATTCTACAATGTTGACCAAGTGTCCTTAGGCATGGGTTTTGGGCCATGATGCCAAGTTGGACGTCCATTCCAAGTTTGGACCAATATTGCCTTGTATATTCTATATAAACAGGTGCTTGAAGAGGGAGATGTATTGCAGGTTTGACAAGTATTGTTATGCTACCAGTTTGTCTCTAGATATGAGTGTCAAAGACTCCTAAGAGCTTGCATTGCAAGTGTGTTGTAAACATTCTTTGTTTTGATAATACATTGTGTAGGTTTTAGAGTGTGGGGCCTTTCACCCGATAAGGGTTTTCCCCATGTATATCTTGTGTCTCTCTTTTTCTATCTCACCTTCTCTGTTATGTGTTTGCTGCAATATCTCATGTTAATGGTTTAATGTTGTTATAATAGTTAGGATAAATTTGAATTTGCACTCTCCTCTCCTCATTAGATTAGTGTAGGAAGCGATTTCCGCACACCTAGCTTCCTTTCATAATCTAGCTGAAGAGGTGAAGAGAAAAATTTCTTATAAAAATTTAGATCATTTACTTAAAATGGATATTGAGAAATTGAAACATTATGTTGGACAACCTAGATGCACTGACATGAGGTCAATGAATAAAACTACAAAGGAAATAATTGCTCATTTCGATAATCTTGATACACTTGGTTGAACCCAATTGTTATCAATTGTACTTAGTAAGGAGCTACATGAGCCATTACAATTGTTGGGTGTCGATTTTTCATTAAAAAGGGGGAAAGGTTCACACCTAGAAAAAGATATTGTTGAAAATATTAAAGAAGGTTTGGCTTCCATCGGGAAACAATCTCGATCTGTGTATAAGTCCATTACAAGAAGAGTGATGTTGACAGGTATTGTAAGTGAAAGAAATTCCAAAAAAAGACAATTGTCTTCAATTTCATTTGAGCTTAGTTTCAGTAGAAAGACAGTAACAAAATATGTGAAAAGGAGAAAATTATTGGATGATAGCACCTCAGAAGGCAATTGGGCAATTATGTGTAGAGCTCCTCGATCTGACAGGATTCAAGATGTTGTTAGCAACTTGATCTCAACCTTTTGGAATGATAATACTCATGTTTCATCAAATAGTAGAGATGTTATCAAACACAGAATTTGGTCCAATATTTATGAACTACATACAAAACATTGGCTAGGACATAACACAACATGAGATGTATGTGAACTTTTGTAATTCAAATCCAAATATAAAGATTGAGCAAACAATGTTTGAAAGGTTCAGGCCATATTATGTGAAGACAAACAAGGTTTTTGAAACTTGTTTGTTGTCGTTATCATATTGAATTTGATATCTACTATCAGGTGTTTTGAAAGATTTGTGAAGATAGTGATGGTTTTGTAAATGCACCTCCTAAATGGGCAAGTCAGTTCATAGCATCCATCTTATGTGATAAATCAGATGATGATAATCGAAATGGTCAAATAAACTGCATAAAAGGTCTTTGTGAAACATGTGGAAATTTGGCTAAAATGCCTTTGAGAAATGAAGATATCGATCCAATGAAGTTGGTAAATTGCAAGAGGTACAAGTACATAAAGTTTCAAACAAAAAATGTTAAAGAATCCACAAGGTTAGATTATGTAGAAGAGGAGATACCTATTGGAACATTTATGGAAAAATTTCATAAATTGATTCAACCATACATACATCATGTTTTTTTTGCTAAGTGGCAAGCACAACAGTTTCAAAGATTAAGAGATACTTTCCCACCTGGAACAATTTTATCAGTAGTCGACTTTGCAGAAAATTACTCTTTTGTACATATATTTAGTCTTGTTGGTGGTGAGGTTGTATATTCAACTTGAGCTTTCCAATCAAGTACTTTATGAAATATATTTTACAATAAGGCCCTTTGATTGGAGAGGAAGGATTTGGCCTGATTGCATTGGAATGATATGTGTAGACATTAACTAACAAGACCATTCAAATTGAAACATGTCACTAAGAATTCAATGAAGACCTATTTGGAACATTGATTAAGGAGCTATATTTAAAATGGGACCTCTCTAAAGGAAGTTGTTGCAAAAAAATTGCCAAATTGAGACTAGCTTGATGATCTCAATGCTCCTATTATCACTTAAAATTGGATTAGTACTTATCACTTTGAAATTAGGAGACATTGGCCTTGAAAATTCAAATTCAAATCTAATAATTTTGTAATGAAATTATGCCAACTTGAGGAAACTTCATATTTTTTCTCTAGCTAGGAATGTATATAAACCTAGTGAATTAATATTGTAAGGGGGTTGGAAACCATTCGTTCACATTTTATTATTGAAATACTATTAATTTTTTCATCTATCTTTACTTACATTTTGTGGTTTTCCAATCTAAGTTATGTTGTTTTTAAATCTTATCAACACTTCACTTAAGCATTTGACGAATCCAATTGAGTGCTTCATAGCATATATTTAGTCTTGTTGGTACTGAGGTTGTATATTCAACTTGAGCTTTCCAATCAAGTACTTTATGAAATATATTTTGCAATAAGGCTTTGATGGTTTTTGTGTTCAATCAATGTAGGGAATATGGTGATTATCTACACTTATCTTCATAGTTGGTCAATCCCTATGAGATTGCACCATTGTGTGGTCCTAACTATGTGAATACTACTCAAGCAAGAGTGAATACATTTTTCTCTCTTCCCTTTTATTCTTTTTCATTAAAATTAGTTAGAAAATTAAGATTAGATTAGCATTTAGATTAGAATTTTTATTGATCTAAACTGGTGCCCTATCTCTAAATTGTTAAATTCCTTTGGTTGAAAGTCTCTATCATTGTTTTTTAGCATAGGAACAAGTATGTGAATATGATAAATGTAATGTTCAATGAGTTCTAAATTAAGTGAACTGGTAAATTTTAATTTGTTGTTAATTTGTAGGCATAATTCACCAATGTCAATATGTTTAGAACACAAGGAAGTCTATCATTTATCCAACAAATTCAACCTTACATGTCAAGGAAATAATTTTACCAATGTCATTGTATTTAACATGCTTTTACCTCAACCAACTATTAATAACAACAAACTTAACCAAAAGAGTTTGTATCAATCCATAAGCTACAATATTAGCTAACACAAGATTTATAATCTTTACACATATCATAATATTTCTATGATATAAATCAAATATCACCACATAATCACTAAGTCAGGAGATGATATTAGGGCGATATCATATTTTCACTTCTCATTAAAGGTAATAACATTGCATTCCACTTAGTGACTATGTCATCAATTGTAACATCCACGTTCTAAAAACATAGAAAAAACCCAAAATTTACCATAGAGTAACTCAACAAGGTAAAAATGAGATAGGGAAAATTTTTCTCTTTATTCAACATATAATCAAGTAACTACATTTACAAGACTTCTTTTACAAAATACAATATACCCACATTGTCTTTTCATTTATAATGTTTACAAATGCAAAACCATTACATATACAAATTTGGAATCAATACTGCATCTGAATATCTGACATCTTTATCACAAGTCCTTGCATGTTTCCTGCTTGGAGGGAGAGAGCATCTTTCCAGTGATTTACCTCCAACCACAGACTGGCAGTCTCCCGCACATCTTCCACATAGGAAGTGGCCCTACCCTTCTCAAGGGATATAGACCAAAGGTGACCAGTGGTAATTTACCTTTCCTGAGTACTTAGTGTTGTATTCTACTCAACTCTATCAACCATACAACCCTAGATACCCTCTAGCTAAGTATGATTTCAGATAGGATGAGCAATCCAAATACAATGAACCGACAATGCATGTAGAAAACAAATGCATTACTTTGGCCAAAGTTTTTAATTTCAATAATGTTCGTAAAGAACATAGTTGTTGTGTTCACCCACCCCTACTCGACTTGGATACTATCTTATTCACACATTTCATAACTCTTATCAACCCTATTCATGCCATAGTTTAAACTAAGAGTCACAATAATAATACCTAATGACTTGAGCAAGTCTATATGACATAACCATTCAATTTATTGGTAGTCGATTCTAGGGTTACCCTAATATTCCTTGTTAATATGATATAACCATATAACCATATCTTATATCTAGGAGTTCTAGAATCGGTAATAACCCTTGATTAACTTAAGCAAAGTTAAAGATACTATAATTCTCAAAATAATAATGTCTCCTACACAAGGAATCATAAAATAACTTTGCTAATGTATATAAACAAACATAACCCAATATGAATATCGCTACTAGGTCTTTCTCTAGTATACTTAGCCTACTCATTGTATTAGATCTCTTCATGTATAATAAAGACAATTAGTCTTAAATGGAATTCTCATAAAAAACTTATTCCATTTTCCCTAATATCTCTAAGTTACTACCATTTGATAAGATACAAAAGTTTACTAACAATTCGTATGAATCTAAAACTCTTGGTTAAATAACATTATCTGTTATGCCTATATATATATAACCTATACAAGACAAAATGTTAAATCATTCTTGTTGGTTTTTCCCCTGACTGGATGCTCATTCCTAGATTCCCTACAAGGTAGCCATCAGTGATCAACAAGATCTCTGGGCCAGGGGCCAACAATGTAGGAGATAGACTCTATTTTATCTCCTCTTCTTCTTCAGGCTCTACAAAACCTAGGGGGGTATTCCCTATTCAACACCCATGAGAATATGCTTGTGGGTTGGCTTGGGATGTTGATGCAAAGCAGATAAATCCTCCTATATGAAGACCAAAACTGTGGGATAAGTGCAAAGGGGCTAGCTTTGGGATTATGTTCAGTTGTGAATCAGAGGATCCTAGTCCTAAACTACTTCTACAATCCTAATGGTTATTCTGGAAGTTTGAAATTGATTTTATGTATTTGGATGCAAAACTAGGACCTGGAGTGTAACCTTAATGCAAGGCTAGATTGGTGCCTATCCAGGGCTCCGAGTCAATAGACATACACATGTGAATGGTCAGCACAAACATTTACCAAAGACTAGGTATCAAGGGGATTTTATTATATCTGCCTTACAGATATCTCCCAGAACAGAGTGTTTAGTCATTCATACTTAAAGGAATCCCTACTGCAACATATTTTCTTAATGATTAATCTAAAACTTTTAATTTGTCCCTTGAACAAAGGTAGGAGATTAAACATTCAATACAAAAAACCCATATTCCTAAATCATAAATAACCCTTAGTTATTTAGACTCAAAAAAAAATACAGCTACAGCTTGGAGACAAATGATTAAACACATGCAATCAGTGCATTTCTCATATAAAACAATATGAAACCAGTTAATTTATGCATGAAACACACAACATGAGACTCATAAACTCATAGAACTTTCAAGATTGGGCCACCAACTAAGTTGTATTGTATCACAGAGCCAAAAGTTTGTCCAGTTTTCAACAACCATAATGGGTAACACAGCTTGGTCTTTATACCAAGACTGTGTACCTAGCAAAATTAATTACATGACAAGGTCAAAATTCTGCCAGAAACAATGCATGAGAAAAATGGTGCTTAAAAATCATCAATGCAGCAGAGGACAGGATGAGAAAGAGCAAGAAAAGGGCAAGGAGTAGCTGAGCTCGAGCCATGTGCCGCCACTGGAAAATTCTCTATCATAAATTAGGTACATGGCTGTTCGACCATTTGCCCATGCCTCTACAAATCGCCATTAATGGCCTAACAACCCACATCTTCTCTTGGAAACTGTCGTAGCGCTCATATGGAAATTTCCCGCTCAAAACATGCCTGAAGACGCAAAGGAAACCCATACTCCAACTTTAAAACATGGCCGTTGATCATTTCCCATCGCATGACTCACGGGAACCACTGAGAATGTGCCACGCAGGCACTTTGCTTTCATTGACTCTTCTAACTTTGTGAGATCAAAGATCCCACATTTGTCCTATAGGGACCACTCTATCATTTTATAAACAGGGCCGCAAGTATGCTAAATGTCGAGCATTTTACCCTGCATGACCCACAAACCTTCTGCCAATAGCCCATTGCCCTGACTCCTGCCGATACCAAGACTTGATCAGGGAGACCAACCCCATCGGCCAAACTCCAGCTCACAATTCTGATTCCACAACTCTCACTAACCGCTACACCATTCGGCAAGACATAGACCGTCGGAGCTACCGAAAATCCATCTGCTGATATCACATGTCACCTCGATCGCCAATGACTCATACCCCGGCTAGACCCAAACCATCGGGACGACTAAGAACTCCCTCACTGACCACACTACTCCTGCCGATGGACACCCCTTGCTTGGTCTTTGGTGAGACCATTAACCATCGGCCAACTCAGAAATTCTCCTACCGATATACATTGTCTACCCAATGAAGTCTTCACATTCCCTTGTCGGCCAGACCCAAACCGTCAAAGTGACCTCCATCAGACATACCGATGCCATACATCACACCGATGGGCACCTTGGTTGGCGTGACCAAACCCATCGGCCCATTTCTTCGTGATCCATCCGATAAACCATGTCGTGCCGATGGCACATACAAACTACACTCCGTTGGTAAGACCCTAAGCGTCGGTGAACCCTCCACCTGTCTACTTGATACTCTTCATTATGCCAATGGTATTCCCATCGGCTAGACCTCAACACATCAGCGGGACCTAAAACCCCTTCGCCGATAGCAATGCTCTTGTTGATGATTACCTTGAACAACCCTCATCAGCCTAACCATCAGCCAGACTCCCCACATCAGCAAACTTCATACATGTCTGCCCGACATAGAAAGTCACCCCGATGCCCAACTTCATCGACCAAACATAAGGCATCGGAAGAAGATCTCCCAGCCTTGCTGATGCAAGAAATCACCCCGTGCACATCCTAGTGACATCATCATCACATTTGTCAAATCACCCTGTCGACAAACCTCATCGGCGAGAACCAACACATCGGGGAAAAATCCTCCAGCTTTGCCGATAACACAAGTCATCCCAATGAACGTCTTGATGACAGAAAACTCAATGACCCCGCAGAAATATCAAGGTGACAATCTGGAAAATGATGATGATGATGATCCCCTCCCTCAGAAAATCATGATAATATTGAAAAAACACTGAGAGGCTCCCAGACTTAGAAATTTTATTGAACCCTTGGGCAGATGCCTGCATGTTAAGCACCTAAGACCTGATTGATTAAGCAGGCACCAACATTGGCTCCAATTGGGGACGTGCAGGTGCAAGACTCCAACGAGAACCAGACCATTTCTGGGCAGACCAGACAAAAATGAAGCACAAGGAAAACACCGACTATACAGAGTATTTACAAGCAATATACACATACTTTACAATTGTGCACAGAGGCAAATCATTTATGCAAAATAAAATTTGAGGAATTGATAGTGCACAGGCAATTCCAGCACTTCACCATCTAGGGCCTAGAGGAAGTAAGAATTTTCTCCATGAGTATTGTAAACCTGATATGGGCCCATCCACAAGGGCTCAAACTTACCATATTTGCCCTTGTCCTGACTCCTTGCATTCCAAATAAGGACTAGATCATTGATTTGAAACTTCCTTCCTGCAGTCCTTTTATCAAATAGATATTTCACATTTTGTTGTAATTTTATGTTTGTTTGGTGAGCTTCTCTTCTGACCTCATCTATGCAACCAACTAGTTTATTCTCTCTGCCATGGAGTCTTCAATCTCTTCATCATTTTCATGGATGAACTTATAAACTGGCAGGAGGTTGTTCACAGGCAGTCTAGTTGATGCACCATATACCAGTTCAAAAGGGGACCTTCCAATTGCTCTTTTCACTGTCACCTTGTCAGCCCATAATGCCAACTTTAGCTTTGAATCCTAGGCTCTCTTGTTTTTGTCTACCATCCTTTTGATGATTTTCATGAGGCTCTTGTTACTTGACTTTGCTTGACCATTTCCTTGTGGGTGGTATGGTGATGCATATGACAAGTTAATTCCATATTTGTTGCAAAAATCAACAAATTCACCTGATCTAAAGCACATTGCATTATTTGTGACCAACTTGACTGGTACTCCAAACCTGATAATAATATTTTCCAGTATGAAATCCATCACCACCTTACTTGTAGCTCTCTTAGTTGGAATGGCCTCAATCCATTTAGTAAAGTAATTAGTTGCTACCAAAATCCAATTGTGCCCCCCACTTGATTTCTCTACAATTTCCCCTATGAAGTCAATTCCCCATTGCTGAAATGGAGCCTCCACAGTTATAGTTTTGAGGGGCAATGCACCTTCATACCTTAGCCTTCCTGAGAACCTTTGGCAAGGATCACATTTTCTTACCAACTTTTGTGCATCCGAAAAGAGAGTTGGCCACCAATATCCTGCCCTAAGGATTCTGTGAGCTATTGTCCTGGCAGTATAATGTCCACCACACACCCCTTTATGCATGTCATTCAAAATATTGTTAGCTTCATTTTCATCCACACATCTTAGCAACACACCATCAGGATTCTTCCAGCATAATTCTCCTTGAACAATAACATACCTAATTACATGTAGTTTCAAAATCCTCTTTTGACTATCACTGAAATGGGAAGGGCAATTCAAGTTTTGCAAATAATATATGATGCCCTTATACCATTTAGATTCTGCTACACTGACAATCTCATTTTGGACTGCATTGACCTGGCATGCTTCCAAGTTTGACTGTGCCATCATCTTGGCTAACCCTTGTCCCCTTACCAATTTGGTAATTTGTATCTCTATGTTGAACTCTTGCAGTTTATTTATCCATCTGCACCTTCTTCCTGCTACCTCCTACTGAGTGAAGATATCCTTGACTGCTGCATGAGGTACATATGCAACTATCTGGGATCCTACTAGATACGGCCTGAAACTCTTGACTGCTCTGACTAGTGCATATGCTTGTTTCTCCATGATGCCATACTTTAACTCAGAAGCCTGCAAGGACATACTAAAGAAAGCTATGGGTTGCTCAAAACCATCCTCATTTTTCTGTAGCAGACATGCAGCAATAGTGTGGAAAGAAGCAAATGAAAACAATTGAAATGGCTTAGAAAAATCAGGAGATTTTAGAATAGGAGCCATCTTTATTACTTCCTTGATGTCCTGAAAAGATCTACTTGCTTCACCTTTCCAATTGACAGTCTCACCCTTCTTCAGCATTTTAGAAATGTTCCTTGTGGTTTCTACAAAGTTGGGAATAAATCTTCTAACAAAATTTATTTGTCCAAAGAAGGACTGGATTCCTTTTACTATTTTTGGCATCTGGATCTTATCAATTGCAGCAACCCTTTTAGGATCAATCCTAACTCCATCTTTAGAAACAATGTGCCCCAGGAGCTTTCCTTCCACTACCCCAAAAGCACACTTCTTTGGATTTAGAGAAATTCCATACTCTAGTGCTCTAATGAAAATTTTCTCTAAGTGCATACAATGCTGCTCTTCCTTCTTTGAATAGGCAATCAGGTCATCTTGATAAATAGCCAAGATTGAATCAATCAACCCTGCAAAAGCAACATCCATTGCTTTTTGAAATGTAGCACCTACATTTGTCAGTCCAAATGGCATTCTCACATATACAGAAGTTCCCCATGGAGTGGTGAAGGCAGTCTTGTATTGTTCTAATTCCTTTACCTTCACCTGATTGTAACCTGAGAATCCATCCATCATGGATAGGAGTTCACAGCCAGTCACCTTCTGTAACATGGCCTCCATATTAGGCAATGGGTAATCATACTTTAAGGAGGATACATTCAAATTTCTAAAGTCAACACAAAGTCTAATATCACCATTCTTTTTTCTAACTGGGACAAGGTTAGACACCCAAGTTGAATGTCTGATTGGCACAATTATTCTAGCCTCCCTAATCTTCTTGAGTTCTTCCTGCATTTTTGGAGCCAAGGTGGGATTAACAGGCCTTTGCTTTTGTCTAAATGGCTTAGCTCCAGGCTTCAATGGGATTTCATGCTGGAATAAGTCTTCTCTATAAACTTTGAGGTCTTCATATGACCAGGCAAAAACATGCTTATATTTTTTTAGTAATGCAATCAGCATACTCCTGATGTGTGGTTTGAGCTGTTTGCCAATGTATACCTTCTTGGGGGCCTGAGATGTCCCCAAATTTATCTCCTCTAAGTCATCTTTGTTTGTGGGAGATGTCTTTGTGACCAATTGGTCTCTATTGTCAAAAGCTCTTTCCAATGCTACTAACCCTCTAGGGATTTTGTTAGTCTTCAACTGAATTACTTCTTTCCCCATAAGAGTTTCTTTTCCATCTACAATTTCTACAAAATTTTGAAAATCAATTTCTTGGTTCTCATATTCATCTATGCAGTGCAAAAATTTTAACAAGCCCTTGTCATCATCAAACACTTGCCAACTGCATATGTTTTCTGGTACTGCAGGTCTAATTTTAACTTCAACATTTGTAACACCTGATAGAGTGATATCATCTAGCCTTATTGCTACATTAGCTAAGAAATCAGCCATGACATTTTTTGATCTCTCTACCCAGCCTATTGAAAATGCATCAAATAACTCAATTGTATCCCAGACAACATGCTTGTATTGTTTTAATCTTTTGTTCTTTGAGGCATACCTATCTCTAACTTGGGACACAATTAACTCAGAATCCCCAAGTACCCTCAGCATCTTAATTCCATTTTTGAGAGCCATATTTAAACCTAAGAAGGCTTCATACTCTGCAATGTTGTTTGTACAAGTAAATCTTAGCAAGAAGGAGAATTTTAGGAGCTTACCAGTTGGAGACAGGAATACAACTCCAGCTCCAGAGCCTTCCTTTGCACAAGCTCCATCAAAATACATGGTCCATAGACCCTACTGGTCCAACTCTTGAATGCCAGTTTCTCCCCCTTTATCTCCTTGGTCACTTGAGACAACTCTGAAATTCTCACAATCAATGTCTACAAAACATATATGCTCCTCTGATTCTTGATCCTCAACTATCTCTGGTGACCTTTCCTCTCTAATCAATTTGACATCCCTACCATTCATTGGAATCATGGCATATGACAGGTCCAACTACATACTTCCACCAATCAGTGCTGCCCATCTTATTGACAACAACATACCATACTGTGGCTTGATGTCAACCACTTTTATGTTCATTTCGTAGCTCTTTTCAGGAAATGCTGCCAGTCTGAAATTCACACCCTTCATGATTCCAATAACTAGTACCTCTCTGGCATCCATAGCATAACATTTTCCACATGCCTTGTATATTTTCAATCTAGCTTGTTGCATGATAGCTATAGGCATAATGTTTGTGGATGCTCCAGAATGAAGCATACAATTCCTGATTATTTTCCCATTGATAACAAGGGAAACATAGAAAGGTTCCACCTGTGAAGGGCACTTTGTCATGGTCACCCCCAGATACACCTCAGGAGCTTCATCTTCTTTATTGCATAAGGCATGCCTCTTATCTTGAGTCTCATCATTCTGCCTGGCTTGATAAGGCACTCCTGAAATTAAAGATACTATTCTATTCTTGATTTCTTCAACCTTCATTAGTTCCATTAATGGGACAGAAACCTTTACCTGAGACAAGACCTGAGCTATATCAAAAGGAGCACAATTTTGTACCGCAGTTGTAACTTGTGTAAAGGCTTTGTTTTTATCTTGAGATGTGCCAACTTTAATCTTCACAGCTCCCTGATCATCATTCTTTTTTTGGGAACTTTTGCTTTGATTCTCAACTTGGGGGATTCTATTTTCTGGTCCTTGAGATTCATGACCTATTTTTTGCTTAAAATTTTGCTTGTTATTACCCCACTGCCTTTTTTGTGGTTCAATCCCTTTATGACTATGCACTGGTTGACCTGCAGAAATGCCTTCTGGTTGATGTGGGCTGCTTACCTGAGCTTTACCTCTGAGGTTATAATTGCTTTTGACTTGAGCCACTGCTGCAGCTGTGAGAGCCCTAATTTCCTCATCAGAAGGTCTTTGCAGGTTACTCAAAAAACTGTGTGAGCCCTAAGCATACATATAACTATCTTCATTATCCTCATCATAAAAAACCTGCTGACAGGCCTGAGTCCCATCATCTGTACTCTCATCTGCATCATGAGAAGGATGCTCCCTACTTATGGTCAGCATGTTAACATCATCATCCTTTACATAATGTGGCTCATTGCATTCATTACAGGACACAACATTATCATACAAAGACTGAGCAATCATGCATTTTGACTGTGAATGTGGCATCTGACAGATTATGCACCATGGAGTATCATCAACAATATTTATAGCTTTCTTCAAAGGATCAGGAGTTTCCTTGGTATGTGGAGTTCTCTGATTTGTGTTTATATGTGGAAATACAGGCTTACCATTATGCCAATTGGTATTATATGGCATATCATGCAATGATGGTCTCTTTTCCTATCTTTGGTAAACTTGCCTATTAGGACCTATCCCTTTTTCATTTCTAGCTAGTCTATAGCTTAGGTCCTTAACAACATTTGCCAGATTATCAATTTTGTCTTCAGGGGCAGATGTACTACCTTGAGTGTTTTGAGACTTGTTTGGATTCTGTAGAATTTTCACATCATCCCTCCTGTTTGTCTTGCCTGATGCTTTCCTACTATTCTCAATATTTATTGCTATCTTGAAAGCATCCCTGAGAGTAGTAGGACCTTTATCTCTTAACCCATATGTAGTTTTGGTATCAAAAGCATTTATATACAATATTATGCACATTGGTTCATTTGGCCTCATGTGATGTGGCAATTTGTTCAATACTTTAGTAAATCTTGCATTAAAATCTGCAACCTACTCATTTGACCCTTTAGTGATACTAGTGAACTCATTTACAAAAAAGCTAGGGTCAGTTTTGTCACCATACTACTCCTTAAACATCCTTTTGAAATCATCCCATGATGAAATGCTCCCATCAGGTAGATTCTTGTACCATTCTCTAGCCTCATCGACCAAAGATTGCATGAATGACTTCATGAAAACATCCTCATGCTTAACCTTGAAGTTGTCCATGACATTTTGAAAAGCTTTTAGATGATCTTCTCCTGACACAGTATTATTTCCTGGAAACTTTGGCACTTGAAGCCTTACATGCTTGTCAATGGGGTTAGGATAACCAGGGATACCATCAAAAACCAGCTGCCTGAATCTATCCAACTACATGGGTTGTCTATCAAACTAATTAGCATTAATATTTCTATTAGCATTTTGATGTCTTGCATTATTTAATGGTATCCTAGCATTATTTGGATCATGTCTAGTATTATTCTACTGATACTGTACCTCATTTCTGCACTGGTTTCTCTGCATATTTGCATTTTCAAGGGTAGGAACTGAATCATTCTGAGCAACTCTCAGAGCTTGCACTTTTTGTCTCATGTCATCTCTGACTTTCATTGCTTGTAAATATTCTAATTCTACTCTTAGGCTTTTGATTTCTTCAGCTAATTGTTCTTCTTTAGGCATGGAGGTAGATGGTCTCATACCATTCTAGTCATCATCTTCATCATCCCTTGGGGATTCAACTTCTTCAAATCTTTCACTAGGATCTAGGAAAGGGTGTTCTTGAAACACCTCTGATCTCATTCTTAGGCTTACACCTTGTTGCCTCTCATATGCACCTTGGATATCAGCTTCTGCATTTGAAAATTAAGGCACATGCTACCCTAACGGCCTAGGGTTATCCTGAGCATCATCAGTATTCCTGGGGGAACCCTCATGACTGGCTGAGACAGTTCCCTTTTTTCTGTATATCATCCTTTTAGGTAATTCTTCTATCAGAGGATTACACAAGGATCTTCTCCCTTGCATACAAATTTTACCTTACCAGTTAGGAGATTGGTTCGGAGTCGCCACCTATTACTAGGAAATGTTTTCTTTTAAACCAAGGTTCCTTCACAAATTCCCCAACAGAGTCGCCAATTTCTATTAGTTTTTTCCTTGACTGGATGCTCATTCCCAGATTCCCTACAAGGTAGCCATCACTGATCAACAGGATCTCTGGGCCAGGGGCCAACAGTGTAGGAGATAGACTCTATTTTATCTCCTCTTCTTCTTCAGGCTCTGCAAAACCTAGGGGGGTATTCCCTATTCAACACCCATGAGAATATGCTTGTGGGTTGGCTTGGGATGTTGATACAAAGTAGATAAATCCTCCTATATGAAGACCAAAACTGTGGGATAAGTGCAAAGGGGCTAGCTTTGGGCTTATGTTCAGTTGTGAATCAGAGGATCCTGGTCCTAAACTACTTCTACAGTCCTAATGGTTGTTTTGGAAGTTTGAAATTGATTTTATGTATTTGGATGCAAAACTAGGACCTGGAGTGTAACCTCAATGCAAGGCTAGATTGGTGCCTATCTAGGGCTCTGAGTCAATAGACATACACATGTGAATGGTCAGCACAAACATATACCAAAGACTGGGTATCAAGGGGATTTTATTATATCTGCCTTACAGATATCTCCCAGAACAGAATGTTTAGTCATTCATACTTAAAGGAATCCCTGCTGCAACATATTTTCTTAATGATTAATCTGAAACTTTTAATTTGTCCCTTGAACAAAGGTAGGAGATTAAAAATTCAATATAGAAAACCCATATTCCTAAATCATAAATAACCCTTAGTTATTTAGACTCAAAAGAAAATACAGCTACAACTTGGAGACAAATGATTAAACACATGCAATTAGTGCATTTCTCATATACAACAGCATGAAACTTGTTAATTTATGCATGAAACACACAACATGAGACTCATAAACTCATAGAACTTTCAGGATTGGGCCACCAACTAAGTTGTATTGTATCACAGAGCCAAAAGTTTGTCCAGTTTTCAACAACCATAATGGGTAACACAACTTGGTCTTTATACCAAGACTGTGTACCCAGCAAAACTAATTACATGACAAGGTCAAAATTCTGCTAGAAATAATGCATGAGAAAAATGGCGCTTAAAAATCATTAATGCAGCAGAGGACAGGATGAGAAAGAGAAAGAAAAGGGCAAGGAGTAGCTGAGCTCGAGCTGTGTGCCACCGCTAGAAAATTCTCTGTCATAAATCAGGTACATGGCTATTCGACCATTTGCCCATGCCTCTACAAATTGCCATTAATGGCCTAACAACCCACATCTTCTCTTGGAAATTGTCGCAGCGCTCATATTGAAATTTCCTACTCAAAACATGCCTGAAGACGCAAAGGAAACCCATACTCCAACTTTAAAACATGGCTATTGATCATTTCCCATCGCAGGACTCACGGCCTTGAATCGCTTTGAAAAGTTGAGAACCACTGAGAATGTGCCACGCAGGCACTTTACTTTCATTGACTCTTCTAACTTTGTGAGATCAAAGATCCCACATTTGTCCTGCAGGGACCACTCTATCATTTTATAAATAGGGCCACAAGTATGCTAAATGTCGAGCATTTTACCCTGCACGACCCACAAACCTTCCGCCAATAGTCCATCGCCCTGACTCCTGCCAATACCAGGACTTGATCAGGGAGACCAACCCCATCGGCCAAACTCCAGCTCACAATTCTGATTCCACAACTCTCACCAACCGCTACACCCTTCGGCAAGACATAGACCATCGGAGCTACCGAAAATCCATCCACCGATATCACATGTCACCCTGATCGCCAATGAATCATACCCCATCGGCCAGACCCAAACCATTGGGACAACTAAGAACTCCCTCACCGACCACACTACTCCTGCCGATGGATACCCCTTGCTTGGTCTTCAGCGAGACCATTAACCATCGGCCAACTTAGAAATTCTCCTACCGATATACATTATCTACCCAATGAAGTCTCCACATTCCCTTGTCGGCCAAACCCAAACCGTCGAAGTGACCTCCATCAGACATGTTGATGCCATACATCACACCGATGGGCACCTTGGTCGGCGTGACCAAAACCATCAGCCCAACTCTCCGTGATCTGCCTGATAAACCATGTCGTGCCGATGGCACATACAAACTACACTCCGTTGATAAGACCCTTAGCGTCGGTGAACCCTCTGCCTGTCTGCCCGATACTCTTCATTACACCAATGGCATTCCCATCGGCCAGACCTCAACACATCGGTGGGACCTAAAACCCCTTCGCCAATAGCAATGCTCTCGCTGATGATTACCTTGAACAACCCTCATCGACCTGACCATCAGCCAGACCCCCCACATCGGTAAACTTCATACATGTCTGCCCGACACAGAAAGTCACCCCGATGCCCAAGTTCATCGGCCAAACATAAGGCATCGAAAGAAGATCTTCCAGCCTCGCCGATGCAAGAAGTCACCCTGATGCACATCCTGGTGACGTCATCATCACATTTGTCAAATCACCCTATCGACAAACCTCATCGACGAGAACCAATGCATCAGGGAAAAATCCTCTAGCTTTGCCGATAACACAAGTCATCCCAATGAACATCTTGATGATAGAAAACTCGATGACCTCACAGAAATATCAAGGTGACAATCTGGAAAATGATGATGATGATCCCCTCCCTCAGAAAATCATGATAATGTTGAAAAAACACTGAGAGGCTCCTAGACTTAGAAATTTTATTGAACCCTTGGGCAGGTGCCTGCATGTTAAGCACCTGAGACCTGATTGATTAAGCAGGCACCAACAATTCTAACCTCATTACTATATGGTTCAAAATGAAAACATGGTTTATCCATTCGAGAGCCTAACATATGGTTAATTCTCAATCTCTTAAATGACTGACTTCAAACCTAAATCAATAAGAAGACTATTTATTCAAGCTTATGACAACTCATGATGATCCTTTACTAAGATATTCATTTATATTTCATTCAATGGTTTGGTATAATCAAGGATTTATAATCACTAAGAAGGTAGTTGACCCCATCTACCTATATCAGTTTACTCACTGGTATGACAAATTTTCAACCATGTAACTAACATTCGATGTCTCCAACTACAAGAAAATAGTTCAAAATAGGTTACTTAAAATGTTAACTGAACTATCTTAAGTTGATACTAAATAGTCTTCGACTATCACAACACAAATCAGAAGGTTAATCCTAACTAGCAGACTCATATAGTCACCTACATTACTACGTTGTACAGTCTTAAATAAGCTATTTGATTTCCTCATGGATTTATGATACATGCACTAAGGAATACTTGTTAATGTGCAAACTAGAACTGGCTGAGATGGGCGAATGATTCACAGGGTCGACGCCACTGGACTGAGAATGTGTCTAAAGTCACAGCTATTATATTTTAATCCATATCACCTTCTATTCTCCCCCTGTGTGTTCTACAAGTTCTAAACCTACTTAAAATAAAAACCACCATGACTCATTCGAGTCATTGGTCATAATGACAGAGGCATGACTCCTACAGAGTCGCCTCATCTCCCCACCTCCTCTACGTTCGGTTACAAACTTCTTAATAGTCTATATCATTAAATGAAAATTGAAGTCTATTATTTATGCGTAAATCGCACATGTTGATGGGAAATTACTGTTCCATGACTCAACAGTTGTGGCAGTTTAAAAACCACAATCCTCCCTCTAAGATGTGACCGACACCTCACTTAAACACAACTGATCATTAAATGATTCACAATGAGTGGTTTGATCTACCACCAACACTATTGAAGACTCTTCTACAATTAAGCCTTCGGCTTACTCAACATTAAACCATCGACTCAATGGGAGGCATTCTCCTCATTCAATGCTAAGGCATCAATATATAATATATATTGATTACATCAATTATAATTCTCATAGCATAGCCTATTACATTAGATAGATATACTTTATTCAATAATAAGATATTATTAAACCATGGTTTACGGATATTGTGATTGGGTTGAGCCTGTCTCCCCATCATAATCCATCGACAATAATCACATATTAATAACTTCAACGAAAACATCTTAACATTTAAGAATTGTTTATAACATGTCAAATATCTTAATAATTGTAGTAAGACAATCATTTTATGACAAAAACGTCATAATATTTACATTAAACGTAAATAGTTATAAATCAAACTCAAACGACATCATTAATGTTATTAATGACTAAGATGACTTAATACGACTTAGAAAGATTTGAAAACAATATTGATGCAGCACAACTCAAACTCTCAAATGCTAAATATGCAACAAACGTAAATATTCATTTTATTAAATTCAAACTCGTAAAAAAATTACATAAATCTGCAACATTAATGATGTAGCACAACTCAAACCCTCAAATGCCAAATATGCAACAAACATAAATACTCATTTTATTAAATTCAAACTTGTAAAAAGATTACATAAATCTGCAACATTACAAAAAACAAACTTATTACATTTGGCCTTCCATGGCTTCTCATACAAGAATCTCTCTTTCCTTATGCTTTCAGATTTTCCTTTATTTTTCCATTCCCTCTCATCCACATATTTATTGCTCTCAAAAAATCTTTTTCTTCCTCCAAAAATCTGCAATAAACCCCCCCTTCAAAATTTGCCAAAAAATTCTTTTTATAATGACTCCACAACCACCATTTTCTCTCTCCTCCCACTTCCATGCCCAAATCAGGAGAATATTTGATAAATCTTGGCAAAATCATATTAATTTCTCAATAATAGAAAAATAAACCCACTCCCACAATTTGCCAAGAATAAGCAACAACTAAGATTCTCACTTCCTATAAAATAGGTCCAATTTTGGAAAAAGAATCTGCCAACTCAACATGGGTTTCCAAATCCTCCAACTACATTTGAGGAGCATTAATGAGTTGTCTTCAAGTGTAAATCCCCAAAAATCCACACCTAGATTTCCTTTTTTTTTAATTTCCACTTCAAATTGCCTTTATTAATTTTACACTCCAAAAATTGTCTCCTAAATTATCTCCCACTCCTAGATTTTTGCAACATTATTATTTTTGCAATATTATAATAAGGCCAATTTATTGAATATATTATTTAGGCCTAATATTGCATTTATTTTCCAACTTCCAAATTACGCAACTATAGGAAATTAAAGTATTTTCTTTTTTTTTGTTGATGAGGATTGCCATTGACCGTGGATGCTCCGAATTTACCAATTCAGCGGGATTTTTAATAAACTCTTCAAGATGCATCTACCCACCAAATTCAGCTCCAACGAATGCCTGGATCAAAATTTATGACCTATAGAAGTTTCAGCATCACTCTCCTCTGGTTGAAAAGAACGCAACTCCTACAAGTTGTTTTATGGAACTTGTGCCACTTGTCCAAATCCATCTTCTTCAATTCCCACTCTAGAATCTATGTATTATTTGCTTGTGTTAGCCCTTCCCATTTTACTAGAAACTTGTTGTCTTGACCCTGTCGCATGCATATAGTTTGCTTGTCCAGAATCTGCACAATCTTTTCTCTTTTCTCACTTGGAACTTGTTGTTGTTGCTAGTCTACTTCCACCTCACCTTTAGTTTTCTTGTATTTCAACTTGTTGTAAGTTTTGATGGGCTCAAAATCCTTCTTTGGAGTTACTAATGTAGGTACAACACATGGGCTCATGCTCTCCATTACCACACCTTTCCTTATGAGATCTATCACTTGTCGATTGAGTTCTGTATGGTGGGTAGGACTCATTGTGTAAGTTACCTGATTAGGTAGGGATGCTCCTGGGATCAATCAATATGTTGCTGAATATCTCTCTTTGGTGATAGACCCTTAGGCACAACATCAACATGTTCTTCTAGTACCTTGGGTGCTTCTGCTGGTACTGGTATTTCCTTACCATCTTCTTTTTGCGCCATTAGTGCATAACAGAACCTTGTCACCTTCATTTCCCTAACAAGTTCTTTCATGGACAACATACTCTCAACTATCCTTTCATCCTTAAGGGGTAATAAAATCACTTTAGAACCGTCTTTCCAAAAAGTGTATGTATTCCTTTCTCCATCATGCATTACCTTCCTATCATATTGCCATGGCCTTCCCAACAACAAATGGCATGCATCCATTGGAATGACACCACACCATATTTTATCCTTATAATTCTTTCCTATGGAAAACTTAACTAAACACCTCTTATCAATAGTGACTTCATTTCCCTTTTTAAACCATGCAATACGATAAGGATGGGGATGCTTTTCACAGTGCAAGTTCAATTTATCTACCATTTCTCTAGAAACCATATTTTCACAACTGCCACTATCAATAATAACTTGACATACCTTTCCTCTTGATGTGCACCTGGTTTGAAAAATATTGGTTCAAAGCCAAGAATCATCATGACCTTTAATTTGTACTTGTTCTTTTTCTTGAATGACCATTGCTCTTCTCATCATGAGACTCTCACCCACTCTGGCAGAACCTCTAGTTTTGTTCCTTCTCCTTCATTCTCAGGTTGAACCAAGTTCAACCTGGGTTGTTCTCCTTGTCTCCTTTCATGCATGTGATAGTCTGGACACTCAAATGCCTTGTGACCCTCTTCACCACACCTAAAACAAATGAAAGGTTTTCATGGGTTTTCCCATCCTCTGCCACCACTATAACCTCTGCCCCTCTAAAATCCTCTTCGTCTTTGTTGACTTTCAGGATCTTGCCAGATATCATCTAGTTTCTCTATTCCTTGGAATGATTCTCCCTAATTATAACTTATGTTACCTCGCAATGGAGATGATGTCCCCCTCCTTGCTCCTCCATTCTTTTGAAAATACTGTCTACTTTTTTTTTCTTCAGCCTTTAAATCTAATTGGTATGCTTCTTCAATACTGCTAACCCTGTGCATGCTCAATTCATCTTGAATAGAGAATTTTAGACCATTTACATACCTTGCAGCCATCTGTTCATCAGTTTCTTGATGCTCCACGCGAATGGATAGTTTGTAAAATTCATCTGTGTAGTCTTGTACAGTAGATAGATTTTGTCTCAAATTTTGAAATCTACAAAAAAGAGTTTGTGCATAATCCATAGGCAAACATTTGTCTCTCAGCTTCTTCTTCATTTTGCTCTAGGTCCTAATTTTAGTCTTTCCATTTCTAGTTCTTTTCTTTTGCAGATGATCCCACTAGATCATGGCATGACCCTTTAACTTGGTGCATGCAAATTTCATGTTCTTTTCCTCTGTCATAGTCTTCCATTCAAAGAATTTCCCCATGTCATTCAACCAATCTATCAACTCCTCTAGTTTGAGACTACCTACATACTCTAAAACTTCAATTTTGATCCCATCATTGTTTCCCTCTAATGCTCTAAGCACCCTTTCTTCAAAAGTTAGACGCTCTAATTGTGCCTTATCTTCAGCTCCTACAAGATGATCTTCATCTTCTTGGTCTATTTCTTCATCAGAATCATCTCTTTGTGGTCTCAATCTCCAATTTTGCCAGCATACCTACAAGTTATTTCATTTGTCTTTGTAGATTTTGCATATCCCTATGCATCTGGGTATTACCTACTCTTCCTCTTCCTCTCCCAGCCATCTTCCCACTCTGATACCAAATGATGCAGCACAACTTAAACCCTCAAATGCCAAATATGCAACAAACATAAATACTTATTTTATTAAATTCAAACTTGTAAAAAGATTACATAAATCTACAACATTACAAAAAAACAAACTTATTGCATTTGGCCTTCCATGGCTTCTTATACAAGAATCTCTCTTTCCTTATGCTTTCAGATTTTCCTTTATTTTTCCATTCCCTCTCATCCACATATTTCTTTCTCTCAAAAAATATTTTTCTTCCTCCAAAAATTTGTAATAAAACCCCCCCTTCAAAATTTGCCAAAAAATCCTTTTTATAATGACTCCACAACCACCATTTTCTCTCTCCTCCCACTTCCATGCCCAAATTAGGAGAATATTTGATAAATCTTGGAAAAATCATATTAATTTCTCAATAATAGAAAAATAAACCCACTCCCACAATTTGCCAAGAATAAGCAACAACTAAGATTCTCACTTCCTATAAAATAGGTCCAATTTTGGAAAAAGAATCTACCAACTCAACATGGGTTTCCAAATCCTCCAACTACATTTGAGGAGCATTAATAAGTTGTCTTCAAGTGTAAATCCCCAAAAATCCACACCTAGATTTCCTTTTTTTTTGTTTTTTTTTAATTTCCACTTCAAATTACCTTTATTAATTTTACACTCCAAAATTGTCTCCTAAATTTATTGACTACCTGTCAATTAGGTTCAGAAGTAAAATGACAAGACAAAGCTTACCTCTTATGAAACCATAGTTCACATTTTTGTTAAACACTTATAACTCAATTTGGCAAATAAATCACTCGTAACCCGAGGTCTATATCTCTCTCCTGAAAGATACTCTCTCTCTTTTGCCCAAGAGTCATATGATAACCTAAAATCTTATTTCACTTGCCATCAAACTGATGCAGAGTGATACGCAACAGGAGCTTACTAACAGGAAGGAGGAGCCAAATATACAAACAGCATGATAAAAATCCCTATCGGCTCAGCATCATCATCATGTTTCCTAAAAACACCAACAGCATCATCATATTTCAGATGAGTAGAATTATCCTCCTGCTGACTACTGTTCACCTCCTCCGCCTGTCGCCTATCATCATCATCATGATACTCAACGGGCGCAAACATCCTCCTGTTGCACTGTTCATCGGGAGCCGAACACTATCGGCATCATCATGATATTCAACACTCTCTTCGTCAGCAGGATATTAAATATCCGGTTGCTCCAAATATCCTGATGACGACAACTTCAGCACCTTCCCTTCGATGCCCTGATAGCCGACGACACAAGCAACAGCATCATGATATGACTTATCCGGTTCTCTCGAAACCTCCTGATGATGTTAACACAACTTTCTGCCGAGAGCCTACGCCGATACCTAAGCACTTAGTGACAACAGGATCAACATGCATAGAGTGATATCTCAATATCCTGATGACGATGATGTCATATCCTGATGACGATGACGTCACACAATATCCTGATGACCTCTTCAACACTTAGCCAAAAAAACTGAACTTTCACTCCCGCATCTGCTAGCGATACGCGGATGATGAGTACCCCCGAGAGATGATCCTGACTGCGATATATACACTGAGTATATACCTGACTTAAAACATCCTGATGCACTTGCAACATGCAAACTTCAACAGTTTCATGACCCGATCCTGATGGCGATGCATTCGCAGATGACGATGCGGCTCGTTCCGACTGGAAACGCACATGCAGACTCCTGTTTATCCGTCCACTGCATGTAAACACTCAGAACCGCTCTATTACATGAAGACAATATGACGACCGGGTCGGATCACCTTCAAACCAAAATCTAACAGTTTATCTTTCTATACCTAGCACATGAGGATGCTAGGCTGATTCACAGCATGCTCCTAACTGATCTCTTGAACAATGCAATGCATAAACAGAAAACACAAATGCAAACTAAGCTATAATACAGGACCATTCCACCGATTCGCAGGATCAACCGGTGGAAGGGTTGAAAGTACCCATCAACTTGCAAAATAGAAAAGAAATCAAAATAGATACGGCTGATAAACTCAGATACTGCAAATGATGAGATCTTATTCAAATGAAATTCAAAAGTTCTGAATACAGCTTCACAATGTCTGAACTGCTCTCCTGAATCTCAACTCAACACAACACCAATACATAACACACTAACTTAACATCTGTAATCTCAATATATATTCTAAACCCTAACAGATCGAAGGTATATATAGCAAAGTCCTTCGAGTACTACCAACTCACTTCCCAGCGGCTGGGAGCTTCCAAGCGGCTGGGAGAGAGGACAGCTCAGATAACCTTATCACGATCTCTAACTGCCTACACATACTCCTAGGCTGAACTAATACATAGCATCGGTCCAATGGACCTTATTACATGATGAAGTCAAACATACTAAAAATAGACTATCTTGTCATCATGCGGACAATTATCCTATATCCTGATCATGTGCGGGTGCTCCTGCACCATACTCCCCAGAAGAAGAAATCTCAAGTCCACTTGAGATGAGAGTATCAAGGGCTGCACCATGTTTCTGTATCTGCTCTGCAGTCATCCATACTGCTTCAGAATTCGGCTGTCCCTTCCAAGAGACTAAATACTCCAAGTATTGTTTGTTCCTGGTCTGTTTGACCACTCTGGTGTCCAAAACCTTCTGCAATTGTGGAGGATCATGTTGGGGAATGTCTTCAGCAACTGTATCCTGGAGGATATCCTGATCGGCATCTGGATTAGCCTTGTATGGAGTTAAATCACATACATTGAAGATAGGAGACAAACCAAGATCAGGTGGGAGTTGGATCTCATAAGCATTCTGTCCATGCTTGAGCAAAATCTGACATGGTCCAACTTTCTTTTGCATGAGCTTAGTATACTTTCCCTTAGGAAGCCTGTCTTTCTTCAAGTGAACCCAGACCAAATCTCCAACATCAAATTGAACATCCTTCTTCTTCTTATCAGCATATTCCTTATACTTTAAGGTAGTTTGCTGGAGTTGGGTCTTGACCTGATCATGAACCTCTTTGATGGCTTCAACAAAAGCTTCTCCTTCTGCACTAACAGGATCTACTATAGGTAGATCTCTCAACTCCAAAATTCCTCTGGGATGCATTCCATAAACTACCTGAAAAGGTGATTTCCCTGTGCTCCTATTGACAGTATCATTATATGAAAACTCCGCTTGAGACAGAATATTGTCCCACTTCTCTCCATGCTGTTTTGTCAAGCATCTAAGCAAATTCCCCAAGGAACGGTTCACTACTTCAGTCTGTCCATCCGTTTGAGGATGATATGCAGAGGAAAAAGACAAATTGGTTCCCAGTTTCCTCCAAAGGGTTCTCCAGAAGTGACCAATAAACTTCACATCCCTGTCCGAAACTATGCTCAAAGGCAATCCATGGATTCTGACAATCTCCCTGAAGAATAAATCTGCAATGTATGAAGCATCAGCAGTGGTTTTGCATGGCAAGAAATGTGCCATTTTACTGAATCTATCTACTACAACAAAAACACTGTCAAATCCTCTCCTTGTCCTTGGTAAACCCAAGACAAAATCCATACTGATGCTTTCCCATGGTCTGGAAGGAATGGGTAAGGGCTGATATAAACCTGCATTGGTTGACTTGCCTTTAGCTTTCTGACATATCACACATGTCTCCACAAATTTTCTGACATCTGACTGCAGCTTAGGCCAAAAGTAATGCCTTCTGACTAGATCAAGGGTCTTATCTAGACCAAAATGACCTGCCATAGCTCCACAATGTTTCTCCTTGATTATATTTAATCTCATAGAACACCTTGGGATACACAACTGTCCACCCTTGAACAACAATCCATCCTGGATCAGAAATTCAGAGAACTCAGCATGGTATTTCTCCCCAAAAGAAGTACATACCTGATATATCTCTCCAAAATCTTCATCAGACTCATACATGGTCTTGAGTGAATCAATACCAACACTCTCTAACTGAATCTGATTGACTGTGAGAACTCTCCTGCTCAAAGCATCTGCAACTTTGTTCCTGACCCCTTTCTTATGCTTCAATGTAAAAGTGAAAGCCTGTAAGGTTTCTACCCATTTCATATGTCTGTGGTTCAGCTTTTCCTGGCTGTTTATGAAACTTAGAGCCTGGTTATCTGTGAATACTATGAATTCCTTGGGCATCAGGTAATGCCTCCATTTCTTGAGGGACTGAACTAAAGCATACATTTCCAGATCATATGATGAATATCTTTTCTTAGCATCATTGAGCTTCTCACTGAAAAATGCAATTGGTCTACCTTCTTGGCTGAGCACTACTCCAATGGCCATGTGACTGGCATCACACTCTACCTGAAAGATTTTGTTAAAATCTGGAAGTGCAAGGACTGGCTGCTATGCCACCTTCCTCTTCAGTGTTTCAAAAGAAGCATCTGCTCCTTGAGTCCAAACAAACCTGCACTTCTGTCCTCCTTTGATGGTATCCAGCATGGGTGCACAAATATGACTGAACCCTCTTATAAACTTTCTGTAGAAGGTTGCTAACCCATGGAAACTTCTGACATCATTCATAGTCTGTGGAGTTGGCCAATTCAATATGGCACTCACCTTCTCCTTATCCATCTGTAGCTTTCCTTGTGAAATGACAAAACCCAAATATGTGATCTCCTTTTGCATGAACAAGCACTTGTCTAAATTTATCATCAGCTGCTCTTCATGTAACCTCTTAAGAACCAAATCTATATGTCGGAGATGTTCTTCTTTGGTGTCACTGAAAATCAGAATGTCATCTAAATATACTATGACAAACTTACCAATGAATTCTTTCAGTACCTCATTCATCAACCTCATGAAAGTACTAGGTGCATTAGATAAACCAAAAGGCATAACCTTCCATTCATATAACCCTTCATTTGTTTTGAATGCTATCTTCCACTCATCACCTGGTCTAATCCTGATCTGATGGTATCCACTCTTCAAATCTATTTTTGTAAAGTACTTAGCACTTCCCAAACAATCAAGTAAATCCTCTATTCTAGGGATTGGAAACCTATACCTGATTGTGATCTTGTTGATGGCTCTGGAATCTGTGCAAAGCCTCCAAGTGCCTTCCTTCTTTGGTGCTAGTACAGCTGGTACTGCACATGGACTCAAACTCTTCCCAATCAGACCTGAATCCATCAATTCTTCAATCTGTCTGGCTACTTCTGCATTCTGTTCTGGAGTAAGCTTATAGGCTGCTTTGTTTGGAAGTGTTGACCCTGGAATTAAGTCTATGCAATGACTGATATCTCTGACAGGTGGTAGGGATCTTGGCATTCCCTCTGAGATGACACCTTTGTACTTATCCAATAGCTCTTGGACAGCTGGGTCTATCAACCTTGGCTTCTTCTCTTTCTTGACTTCTTGCTGCTGTTCTTTCTTCACACTCATACATGGGATTAGGGCATATGCAACTGCACCTTCTGCTGCTACTTCTTTCATGAACTGTTTGCCTTCCATTAGCATGACCTTCACCTCTTTTCCTTTAGACTTCTCCTCTTTCTCCTTCAATGGGAATAACTCTGTCACCTTACCATCTTTAGTGATTTTATAGGTGTTTCTAACACCATCATGCTGTGCCTTCAAATCATACTGCCATGGTCTACCAAATAAAAGGTTGCAAGCATCCATCTTGGTAATGTCGAACAACAACCTATCCTTATATGCACCAATCTGAAATTCTACCCAAGCCTACTCTTCTACAGTTGTCTGTTGACCTTGGGTAAGCCATGAGACTTTATACGGGGATGGGTGAGGCAAGCTCCTAAGCTTAAGCTTTATCACCATTTCTTCAGACACAAAGTTTTCAATAGAACCAGAATCAATCAAAACTTTACATGCCTTACCTCCTGCTTTGCAAATGGTTCTGAAAAGGGACTTCCTTTGAGGGGCTTCTTTGTCAGGTACCTTCATGGTAGTCACTGTTCTTCTCATCATCAGAGACTCTCCACTTTCTGGGTATCTATAATTATCAGGAGCATTCACACTCTGAAAATCATTAGAGCTTGTCCTACTTTGATTATCAGGTTCTTTGACCAGATTTGTTCGCCTTTCTCCTGCTGAGCTTGTGGCCTTGTCTAGACATCTGCTGGCTATATGGCCTTCTTTGTTACAATTATAACATCTGATGGATCCTCTACCCTGGGATCTTCCTCTGAAAGGTCTTCTACCCCTGAAGTTTCCTTGCTGGCTGTAATTCTCTCTCTGATTCTGACTATTGTTGCCCTTACTATTGTCATGACTGGATTCTCCTTGATATCCCTGTCCATGTCCTCTGCCTCTAAAAGGACCTCTTCCACCTCTTTGTTGTCTTCCTCTTCCTCTATTGTTTTGTTCTTGTTTTCTCTTCAACTTTTCTTCCACTTTCAATGCCAACTGAAAGCTTTTCTGCACTGTATCTGGGTTATGCAGACTTAGATCTTCCTGAATATTAAACCTCAATCCATTAAGGTATCTGGCTACCTTCTCTTCTTCACTTTCTTTCACCTTTGTCTTCATACAGAGTTTCATGAATTCTTCTGTATATGAGCTGACATCTAGCTCCTTCTGCTTCAGGTTTTGCTTCCTCTTATGTAATTGGATACTGTAATCCAATGGAATATAAGCTTCCTTTACCAATGCCATCATCTTCTTCCATGTGGCAACTCTACGTTTTCCTTCCTGTACTCTATCATCTTGAACAAAATTCCACCATGTCAAGGCAGCTTCTTTCATCTTTGACTGTGCTATCTTCACTCTCTGTTGTTCTGGTATCTCCTCTGTTACAAAGAAATTGTTCAAACAGTCTATCCACTCCATTACTGAATCAGGGTCCATCTTACCTGTAAACACTGGCAAATCCAATTTCACATCCATGGTTCTCCTCTCCATGGCCTTGAGGGCGTTCAACAGTGGTCTCTGGTCTACAGGAACGACCTCCTCACTCCAATTAGGGATCTCTTCTTCTTCCCTATCATCTTCTCTACCAGAACCTACTCTGCTCCTCAACTTTGCTAACTCATCTTTCAACTCCTGATTCTGAGCCTTCACGGCCTTGCTTTCTGCAATCTGTTTCTTCACCAGAACTGCCAACTCAGCGTTGGTCATCCTTGCTGGAACCTCAGATGTTCCTTCTTCGTCTGACATCCTGCTTATCTTTTCCAGAAGATCCTAACCTTCGCTCTGATACCACTATGATGCAGAGTGATACGCAACGGGAGCTTACTAACAGGAAGGAGGAGCCAAATATACAAACAGCATGATAAAAATCCCTATCGGCTCAGCATCATCATCATGTTTCCTAAAAACACCAACAGCATCATCATATTTCGGATGAGTAGAATTATCCTCCTGCCGACTACTGTTCACCTCCTCCGCCTGTCGCCTATCATCATCATCATGATACTCAACGGGCGCAAACATCCTCCTATTGCACTGTTCATCAGGAGCCGAACACTATCGGCATCATCATGATATTCAACACTCTCTTCGTCAGCAGGATATTAAATATCCGGTTGCTCCAAATATCCTGATGACGACAACTTCAGCACCTTCCCTTCGATGCCCTGATAGCCGACGACACAAGCAACAGCATCATGATATGACTTATCCGGTTCTCTCGAAACCTCCTGATGATGTTAACACAACTTTCTGCCGAGAGCCTACGCCGATACCTAAGCACTTAGCGACAACAGGATCAACATGCATAGAGTGATATCTCAATATCCTGATGACGATGACGTCATATCCTGATGACGATGACGTCACACAATATCCTGATGACCTCTTCAACACTTAGCCAAAAAAACTGAACTTTCACTCCCGCATCTGCTAGCGATACGCGGATGATGAGTACCCCCGAGAGATGATCCTGACTGCGATATATACACTGAGTATATACCCGACTTAAAACATCCTGATGCACTTGCAACATGCAAACTTCAACAGTTTCATGACCTGATCCTGATGGCGATGAATTCGCAAATGACGATGCGGCTCGTTCCGACTGGAAACGCACATGCAGACTCCTGTTTATCCGTCCACTGCATGTAAACACTCAGAACCGCTCTATTACATGAAGACAATATGACGACCGGGCCGGATCACCTTCAAACCAAAATCTAACAGTTTATCTTTCTATACCTAGCACATGAGGATGCTAGGCTGATTCACAGCATGCTCCTAACTGATCTCTTGAACAATGCAATGCATAAACAGAAAACACAAATGCAAACTAAGCTATAATACAGGACCATTCCACCGATTCGCAGGATCAACCGGTGGAAGGGTTGAAAGTACCCATCAACTTGCAAAACAGAAAAGAAATCAAAACAGATACGGCTGATAAACTCAGATACTGCAAATGATGAGATCTTATTCAAATGAAATTCAAAAGTTCTGAATACAGCTTCACAATGTCTGAACTGCTCTCCTGAATCTCAACTCAACACAACACCAATACATAACACACTAACTTAACATCTGTAATCTCAATATATATTCTAAACCCTAACAGATCGAAGGTATATATAGCAAAGTCCTTCGAGTACTACCAACTCACTTCCCAGCGGCTGGGAGCTTCCAAGCGGCTGGGAGAGAGGACAGCTCAGATAACCTTATCACGATCTCTAACTGCCTACACATACTCCTAGGCTGAACTAATACATAGCATCGGTCCAATGGACCTTATTACATGATGAAGTCAAACATACTAAAAATAGACTATCCTGTCATCATGCGGACAATTATCCTATATCCTGATCATGTGCGGGTGCTCCTGCACCACAAACAATATGTGATTAGTGCATCATTATTCAATTAATTCAACTAATAAATCAAATCTCATAATACAAATATTAAATTGATAATAACATAATCATTTCTATGATTTCAATAAATGACATTTAATATAATCCTTGTTCTTCCTTGTCATCAATCTAAACATCACAACAAATTTACTTATATCCAAGTAAAAAGTAAAAGTAAAGCAAGACAAAAATTGGTATGTAACATCAATGAACTATCCTTAGAATAACATAATTTCCACTTAAATGAACTATGAACCAAGATATAACATAATAGGATCAAAAGTAAATTGACAACTAGCAATTTTATAAACAAAAGTATACCCTTAGAAACATAGTTATGCATTTGAAATTTTATTCAACTTATTTATAGATCATCACTATAGTTTTAATTTCACATATAATAACTTCTCATGATAAAAACAATCATAATAATCTTAAATAATCATGATAATTTTTTTAAAACAAATCCAGACCATATATTGGGTTCTATTCAATGTGATAATTATATTTGTACACACCATTGTTAGATAGTGATAGGGTCATCCCACAATAATGGGTTACACTTTTTTTTACCAAACTTGACATTGAAATCAACATTTTGAACTAAATCTTCACTTTCTGACACCTATAGCCGCTAAACCGTTAGGAATTTGTAGATGACGTGAACTAGTGATTTGTGAGATTTTGTTTGTAGATTCTAAATATATTTTTTAAAAAAAATTTGGAGTTAAATTGTAAATTTTTTTGCGTCTCCTTTGATAACTAATTTTTAATAGTAAATAACATTTTTTTAAAGTGATGTGTATTCTGTAGCACATAACTTTTTTTCTACAAAGGATAAAATTCTGATTCTTTTGAATTTAGATTGGTAACACCGCTATATAGGGCATGCATTTGGTTTCATAATGTTTTGTTGAATATTTTTTTTAATTAAGTTTTGAAGTCAAACCAATTATAATTTAGATAGAGGTGTATTCCGTAAAACATAACTTTTTCTGTATGTATCGAAATTCAATATTTTTTTTTGTTGAAACAAGGACATCAATACCTAGGGCATAGATATTTTTTAGAATTGTTTTTCACTAATTTACTAATTTTCCATGTGTGTAGAACAAAGAGCTTGATGTTCGGTGAGAAACCTACATTCACAAGAAATAAAAAATAAATATAATAATCCAATTAAATAATTTAAAATTATATTTTTTAGGAAACTTATAATAAGGACTACATACTTACAAAACATAAATTTTAAATGAATTCATTTGATCCCCCAAAAGGTAAATCAAGAGTGTTTTTTTATCAGCATTTTGATAGGTGTAGAGGAGACTCCATTATAGGTATGGTTTAAAACTAGAGGGGTTCTATCCAAGGGGGTTTGAATGTAAGGGGGTTTGATCAAACCCTCTTCAATTAAAATCCTTTAAATAGAACCTTTCAAGGCTTAAATCATTATATTTTCTAAATTTATGTGATTTCAGCAAAAATCAGGATGTCCCACAAAGTTTAACCCATTATTGTGGCAGCACCCGATAGCATAAAATAAAAAGCACAAAAGAATGGTTTAATAATAACATATAGATCTAGAAAAATGTCTGAAAACACATGTAGATAGAAATGTCCTCATAAATGTCCACAAACACACATGTACAAATTTATCTAGATAGAAATGTCCATACATAAACATGTACATCTATAGAAATGTTTGTTCAAACAAATATATCTAGAGAAATATCTGGAGAAACATGTCTACAAAGTTCTACCAATAGCCTAGTCATCATGTCAGCTGCGAGTTGAGCAACCTGAGTCTAACTGAGCATCCTACTCTGATGGATGCGCTGAGCCCTAGAGATAGTACAACACATGCATGTATAAAAGTGTATAAATTATGTTAAAATTTAAATAAAAAAATGTTAAATATGTATATATATATGTGTGTGTGTGTGTGTGTACATGCACACATACAAATTATATGCTTTTACATGTATGTAAGTTGTAATGATTTAAAAACTTAAAACTCACCTGTCCACTAACATTACTACCATCAGCTGAATCACGCCTGCGTACATGGTCCATCCCCAAGCTAGGTGTAACATGAGCTAACCCCACGCCTGTGTACACGGTCCGTCCCCAGACTAGGTGTAACATGAGCTAACCCCTATATATACACACACACAACATTAGGACTCTATCTAGAAAAGTAATTTAACTTAATTTAATTTAAGTTCAAGTTTAAATCATGCATGCATGTGCACACACACATGCACATACCTGTGTATCAAGTGCTATAGGATGATCCGCTGCAATGATTGTATCTGGTGCCTCCTTGGCTAGCTCAAGTAATGAAGTCTGAAGTGGACTAACTAGTCGACTTGGCAAGGAAGAGCCTGAATGAAGAAGCATATCCACAAAACTTGACATCGATCCCCTCTGCAACTGTAGCTCCTCAAGTGAATCTAGGGAGGGCTGGGATATCTGATTCTCAACACAAGGCCTGATAGGTGTATCTGCCTCTAGAGCAGCTGAATGATCTATGGGTGGATCAGGATGTGGAGTACTCCTAGGCACCTGATGAGAAGATCTCGCAGCCTGACTAGATCATGATGCACTCTATGAACGACAAGTGCTACCCACATGTCCTCTAACCTCATGTAAAGGGATACCAAGCTCTAATACAATAAAAGTGTATGACTCCAATAGGTCCTCAGAAAGATAACTCGTTGTAGTCTGAAGCATATTATCTCCTGTCAGACCATCTATGTCTACAGGTGACGAGACACCTGCAATAGCATAAGGATCAATAGCATGATCCAATGGTCTGGATCATCTAGGATGACTCATCAAATATCTTCCCACACGATCAGAAGATATAATAGATGTGGTAGCTACAATATCACCTACATTGTCGATTGCTTCCCTTTGGGAAGCAATGACAACCTAATCAGTAATAGGGACCAAGGCTGGGGAGATAACATGCATCCTCTCCCCAACCAAGGCCCTATATACTAGAGCTTGTCGATCTGGTCAATGATAGGCATCTCTATCAGCAACCCTACCCCTCCCCTGACCAAAATATTCTAGCAAATCCAAGTAGTTGACCTTGATGCCCATATGAACCTCTGCATATAATTGTTGTCCAAAATATACAGGAATTTGGTTGTTATTGGGATAATGACCATGAGCAGCAAGAAAATGTGGATATATCAATGGGGCCATTCTTGGGTCTACACATCTAGTCACTTGGCAGCCCCTCACATTAGGCTTACCAACATAATATGGGAAACATTAGGATCTGATAGTCTCTTTCGAGACACTAAGCTGAACAGAAGCAAGAGAAACATCACCAGTAACCTCTTGCAGCATCTAGGCAAGAATAGCGACAAGAGTATCACCCGAATAAGCATGGGTATCTCCTAAACTCTATCTAATGTGTTGTAATCTAGTTAAAATTGATTGACATGTGTCCCTATAAACCCCTGTTGTGTTGGGGTCAGAAAGAAGAGTTGTCAATCTCTGAATCTCAGTATCTGTATGCGTAAATATAGGTCTACGAGGTGGTGGTGCATGTGCCTTTATATATATATTGACTTGAATTTTGTGCATGTATAAATAAATTACTTATTCCAATACATACATGTGTGCATTAGGATGGCCACGTTGAACCAATTCTCTACAAGTATGATTGATATGTCACACCAACAACATAACATGATAGTGATGCAGAGTGGCACAAGGGAAGCACAACATAAAGAAAGTTTATTCTCCTTAGCCCACTCACCCACTTCACTCCTTCAATCCAACACAATCAAAGGCACATTCAAGGCATATGAAGGATTTGATGTCCAAACTATTGTCCAACCCCTAAGGCTTCTCCAACACCTTAAGACAGGTCAACAAACACCTTCTATGCAGTTGGTTTGATCTCCAACTTCCCAAAACTCTTCAACCTATACCTTGACTAGTAAGGCTACTAGCCCTCCAAACTAGGTTTTCTCAACAAAACTTGACAAAATCCCAAATGACCAGGCAAGAAAATGATGGTTTTAGATACCCTTTATGGGACCCTATCAAACTCCCAAGTCTCCTATTCCAACTCCACTCCAACAATCTAGAACACTCATTAGGTCTCTAGGCCTAATTGATCTGGTTAGGGCTAGGTTACAAAGTAAGTGCTCAAAATTGGGTGCATAGGTCAGGGGCAGGAATTTGGAATGCTTCTACCATGTCCCTACAACACAAAACCATCATTTATTTTCTCACCCTATTAGGATTCTATCATCTACAACCTTAAATAGCATGAATTTGGTCAAATACAATGAAATACTTGACCTAGGGCATCACCTTAAAAATTGAAAACAACATCTCCCAACAAAATGCTTATGGAATCCTAGAATACACATCCCTAGCCTACATTTCACCAGTTTTTGTGAATTTTCACTAGTGGGAATGCATTCTAGGGCCTTTTTTAGGTGGCAAACCCTAGAAAATAGGGTTTCTAGACCTATTTTGAAAGAAAAATCAATAACTTGTGACTCTGACCACTTCAAACCCTCAAATTAGTTGCATATGAACCCTGACTCCAAGAACTTTTAGAAAAATGACATTTGCACATGTGACAAGTCCGTATAGTCCATACACAGTGAGAAAAGCAGGAAAATTTGCTATTTTCTATAGTTTCAATGCCCCAAAACTCCATACTAGATGTCCTTTGCCGTACAAGAGTGAAATACAAATGTTTCCAACTGATCCATGTTGGTTTCTAACTCCTAAAAATAGTTTGCAACTGTTAAAACCAAGTGACAACCGACCAATGTGTCATTGACACTATTGGCAACTTGTTACACTATGGAGTTTTTGCATTTTCAAGAGGATGGAGATTAGTTTTGCTTGTCAAATGAGATCAAACCACCATCCTACTTCCTAAAACATACTAAAACACTAGAACCAATCAAAAGACTCAAAAACCACTCATTAGGCCTACTAGGCCTAAGTGGTTCAACAGGGGTCCAAGTGGACTAAGGCTGAGTGGGGTTTATATGGTCACCCCAGACATCTTGACCACACAAGAGGACCTTCCATCCATGGCTAAAGCCTTATTACAATCAAAACCACAACTTTCAAAAAATGCAAACAAAGTGACTTTAGGAACCAAGGTGCTCCTAGGTGCCCTGCACATACACCCATTGTCAAATAGAACTCAAGTCTCTTGAGTTGGAATGTTGTCAAATGTGAAACCTGCCTTCTCAATGTCTGCTCTACTCATCCAAGTAGCATCCTCCTAGGGTTTATTGAGCCACTTCACCAAGTATTCATAGTATGTGTTCCTCCTAGTCTGTTTTGCAATCCTCTTATCCAAAATGCACTCAATCTGATCAAGAGATGAAGGAATCAGTTCTTGGAGTGTCTGATCAGTTTGGTCTTCTTCAACAGTAGTCTGAGGATCAGATCCTTTATAGGGATAAAGGTCTGAAACATTAAAAATTGGAGACAAGGCAATGCCATCCGGAAGTCTAATTTTATATGCATTTTCACCACATTTCTTGAGCACTTCACAAGGTCCAATCTTCTTCATGAGTAGCTTGGTATGTTTACCTACAGGGAGCCTCTCCTTCTTCAGATGGACCATTACCAAATCCCCTTCTTTGAACTGCAAATCCCTTCTTTTCATGTCAGCAAACTATTTGTACTTCTGAGAAGTGGACAACAATTTATGTTGTACTTGTTCATGGACATCCTTCATGACTTGAATGAAGTCTTTAGCCAAGGCACTGCTATTTTCTAGTCCTTTAACCTCCCTAAGTTCCAAAATACCCCTTGGGTGAGTGCCATAAACAATTTGGAAGGGAGACAAGTCGGTGCTTCTATTGACAGTGTCATTGTATGAGAACTCTGCCTGAGCCAAAATGGAATCCCAACTAGCACCCTGCTCCTTTGTGAGGCATCTTAGGAGGTTTCCAAGTGACCTATTAATCACCTCTATTTGTCCATCAGACTGAGGATGATAGGCAGACGATAAGGACAATTTGTACCTAGTCTCTTCCAAAGTGTCCTTCAGAAGTGTCCTATGAACTTAGGGTCTCTATCTAAGATGATTGACAAAGGTAAACCATGTAACCTGACTATTTCTTTGAAGAAAAGACCTGCTACGTGTGAGGCATCATGTGTGGTTTTACAAGGGATGAAGTGAGCCATTTTTGAGAACCTATCAACAACCACAAAGATGCTATCATGTCCATTCTTGGTCCTGGGCAAACCAAGTGCAAAGTCCATGCTGATGGGATCCCAAGGCTTTGAAGGAATAGGTAGAGGAGTGTATAAGCTTGCATTTGATGTATGCCCCTTTGCTCTTTGGAAAACTTGACAAGTTTCAACAAACTTCCTTACATCGGTTGGCAACTTGGGCCTAAAATAGTATCTCCTAACCAATTCTAGGGTCTTATCAATACCAAAGTGGCCTGACATGCTACCACAATGCTTTTCCTTGATTATATTCTCTCTAACAGACCCTCTTGGGATACACAACATGCTACCCTTGAAAAGATATCCATCTTGCAACAAAAAATCAGAAAAATCAGTATTATACCTTCCTGTCATGGCCTTGCAAGAGAGGTATGGTTCTTTGAAGTCCTCATCTACTGCATACTAATCTTTGATGGCATGAATACCTATACTTTCCAACTGTATGGTCTGCACAACAAGATTCCTCCTACTTAAGGCATCGGCTACCTTATTGGCCACTCCTTTCTTGTGTTTTATTGAGAAGGTGTATGCTTGGATGTACTCCATCCACTTGACATGTCTGTGATTTAACTTTTGCTGCCTGTTCAAGAAGCTCAATGCATGATTATCAATAAAAACTATAAATGCCTTTGGCAATAAGTAGTGTCTCCATTTCCTCAATGACTGAACCATGGCATATAACTCTAGATCATAGGTGGAGTAGTTATGTTTTGCCTCATTTAACTTCTCACTAAAGAATTCTACAGGCCTCCCATCTTGACTTAGGACTCCCCCAACAGCGCTCTTACTTGCATCACACTCTACCACAAAGACCTTGTCAAAATTAGGTAGCACTAGGACTGGTTTTTCTGATATTTTCTTCTTTAACAGTTCAAAGGCTTGATTGGCCTCATGTGTCCACACAAATACACATTTCTTGCCCCCTTTTATGGTGTCAACAAGTGGAGCACAAATGCCACTAAACCATCTAATGAACTTTCTATAAAAGCTACACAAACCATGGAAACTCCTTACCTCCGAGGCTGTTGTAGGTGTTGGCCAATTAAGAATGGCTTCCACTTTGCTTGGATCCATCTTTAGGCTGCCCTTGGAGATGACAAACCCCAAAAATATCAACTCTTCTTGTAGGAAGACACATTTGTCAAGGTTGATTCTCAACTTCTCCTCTTGAAGCCTTCTGAGCACTTGATGGATATGCCTTATGCGGTCTTCCTTGCTGTCACTAAAAATTAGTATATCATCCAAATACACAACAATAAACTTGTTAAGGAAAGGTTTTAGCACTTCATTCATCAATCTCATGAAGGTGCTTGGTGCATTTGACAAGCCAAAAGGCATGACAACCCATTCAAATAGTCCTTCATTGGTTTTGAAGGCAGTTTTCCATTCATCCCCTTCCCTTATCCTGATTTGGTGATAACCACTTTTTAGATCTATCTTGGTAAAATACTTAGCCCTACCCAAGCAATCCATTAAATCTTCTATTCTAGGCATTGGAAATCTATAACTGATAGTGATTTTATTAATGGCCCTGGAGTCAATGTATAGCCTCCATGTACCTTCCTTCTTGGGTGCAAGCACTGCAGGTACTACACATGGACTAATACTCCTCCTGATAAGTCCTCTATCCAACAAATCTTGGATTTGCCTTGCCACTTCTGCATTTTGCTCTGGAGTCAACTTGTAGGCTGCTTGGTTTGGTAGGGTGGATCCAGGGATGAGATCAATGCAATGACTAATCTCCCTCTTTGGTGGAAGGGCATCCTTGCCTTCATCGGCTATCACATCCTGAAACCTCTCCAATAGTTCTTCCACTTCCTTTGGTCCAATCCTCCTAAGATGTTGCTGCACTTTGACCTTCTTGGGATTCACATCCTTGGGTTTGATGACTACTACAAAACATGGCACTTTCTCTTCCTTGAGGTTAGCCAAAAACTCTTTTTCACCTACCAACATAACTGAACTAGAAATGACCTTCTCTTTGCAATCATCAATCAAAGGAGTCATTGTAAACTTTTCACCATTTTTGGACAAATAAATCACATTTTGCTTACCATCATGTTGGGCACTTGTGTCATGTTGCCAAGGCCTTCCAAGAAGAAGGTGGCATGCATCCATATCCACTATCTCACAAAGAACCTTATCATGATATTCCCCTATCTTGAATTCAACCCAACATTGCTCTTTCACCACAATTTGTTATTCCTTGGTTAGCCAAAAGACTCTATAGGGGTTAGGATGAGGCATTCTTTCCAATCCTAACTTAGTCACCATTTCATTAGAAGCCAAATTTTTAGAAGAACCTGAATCTACTATTACCTTGCAAACTTTTCCTTTCACCTTGCAAGTGGTTCTGAACAAGTTGTTTCTTTGGGGTTGCTCCTTGGTGGCTGGCATGATGAGTGACCTATTAAACATGATGCATTCTCCACTCTCAGGTGCTGTAGACTTGGAAGAGGTTGTTTGGTATGATGTGGTGCTTTGACAGTCTTCTTCTTGAAGGAGTTGTACTCTTCTTTCTTTCTGATTTGTAGCAGTGTTTCCCATCTTCTCCGGGCATCTAAAGGACTGATGTCCAATCTGATTGCAAGAGAAACACCTTCCAGTAAACACATTGGGACCTCTGCCCCCACTTCTTCCTCTGCCATTACCCCTCCCTCTAAACTGACCCTTATCAGCACTGTTTTTATCAGCCTGCCCTTGGCTGCCTTCTTGTGATCCGCCACCTTGGAGTCTAGAGAAATTATCTTTGTTTTGAAATCTGCCCTTGCCCCTAAAGTTCTGATTTGCTCTACCTCTGTTGCTGCTGTTAAAATCCCCTTTTCTTCTCTGCTTATCCTCAATCCTTAGTGCCATTTGAAAGCACTTATGGACTGTCTCCAGGTTAAAGAGAGTTAATTCATCTTGAATGGATAACTTGAGGCCATTGAGATACCTTGCATGCTTCTGTTTTTCATTCTCAGGCATCTTGGCTTTCAATATCATCTTGTGAAACTCCTCTATGTAGGTGCTCACATCCATGTCCTTCTGTCTCAAGTTGTACAACTTCTTGTTCAAGTTGACCTCATAATCCTTAGGGACAAATTGCTTCTTGATTTCAAGTACCATCTTCCTCCATGTAGAGATAGGATTCCTATCATCTTCTATCCTCTCATTTTGAATAAAATTCCACCAACTCAAGGTTGGCCCTTTCATTCTTGATTTGACAATCTTCACTTTCTGATTTTCTGCCACTTCTTCACATTCAAAAGAGTTCTCCATTGCCTCAATCCAATCAAGGCACTCCTCTGGAGTCATCTTACTAGGAAACATAGGTAAGTCTGCCTTAGTGTCCTTCCTACTCAACTTTCCAAGTGCATCTAGGAATTATCTCTCTGACATGCCTCCTTGTGGCTCTTCCATTGGCACTTCTTCTTCCTCATCTTGATCCTCTTCATCTAAATCCAAGATGACCTTTGGCTTCTTCTTCTTGTCTTTTTCTTTATCCTTCTTCAACTTTTCTATCTCAGCCTCCATCCTTCTGTTCTTGGCTGCTTGCTCTCTCACTATCTTTGCCAATTTGGCATTTGTCACCTTTGAAGGAATTTCCTCCTCTTCTTCTCTATCTCCCATCTCTTTGATGGCTCTGATACCACCTGATGCAGAGTGACACAAGGGAAGCACAACACAAAAAAAGTTTGTTCTCCTTAGCCCACTCACCCACTTCACTCCTTCAATCCAACACAATCAAAGGCACATTCAAGGCATATGAAGGATTTGATGGCCAGACTATTGTCCAACCCCTAAGGCTTCTCCAACACCTTAAGACAGGTCAACGAACACCTTCTATGTAGTTGGTTTGATCTTCAACTTCCCAAAACTCTTCAACCTATACCTTGACTAGTAAGGCTACTAGCCCTCCAAACTAGGTTTTCTCGACAAAACTTGACAAAATCCCAAATGACCAGGCAAGAAAATGATGGTTTTAGGTACCCTTTATGGGACCCTATCAAACTCCCAAGTCTCCTGTTCCAACTCCACTCCAGCAATCCAGAACACTCATTAGGTCTCTAGGCCTAATTGATCAGGTTAGGGCTAGGTTACAAAGTAAGTGCTCAAAATTAGGTGCATAGGTCAGGGGTAGGAATTTGGAATGCTTCTACCATGTCCCTACAACACAAAACCATCATTTATTTGCTCACCCTATCAGGATTCTATCATCTACAACCTCAAATAGCATGAATTTGGTCAAATACAATAAAATACTTGACCTAGGGCATCACCTTAAAAATTGAAAACATCAGCTCCTAGCAAAATGCTTCTGGAATCCTAGAATACACATCCCTAGCCTACATTTCACTAGTTTTTGTGAATTTTCACTAGTGGGAATGCATTCTAGGGCCGGTTTTAGGTGGCAAACCCTAGAAAACAGGGTTTCTAGACCTGTTTTGAAAGAAAAATCAATAACTTGTGACTCCGACCACTTCAAATCCTCAAACTAGTTGCATATGAACCCTGACTCCAAGCACTTTTAGAAAAATGACATTTACACATGTGACAAGTCCGTACACAGTGAGAAAAGTAGGAAAATTCACTATTTTTTGTAGTTTCAATGCCCCAAAACTCCATACCAGTTGTCCTCTACCATACAGGAGTGAAATACAAATGTTTCCAACTGATCCAAGTCAGTTTCTAACTCCTAAAAATAGTTTGCAACTGTTAAAACCAAGTGACAACCGGCCAATGTGTCATTGACACTATTGGCAACTTGTTACACTATGGAGTTTTTGTATTTTCAAGAGGATGGCGATTAGGTTTGCTTGTCAAATGAGATCAAAACCACCATCCTACTTCCTACAACATACTAAAACACTAGAACCAATCAAAAGACTCAAAAACCACTCATTAGGCCTACTAGGCCTAAGTGGTTCAACAGGGGTCCAAGTGGACTAAGATTGAGTGAGGTTTATATGGTCACCCTAGACATCTTGACCACACAAGAGGACCTTCCATCCATGGCTAAATCCTTATTACAATCAAAACCACAACTTTCAAAAAATGCAAACAAAGTGACTTTAGGAACCAAGGTGCTCCTAGGTGCCCTGCACCAGATAGTGTCTACTTTAGACTGTGGAACAAATTATCAACATACACGTCCTACATCAGAGTAGATAGGGATGTTGTGTTTGGCTTGCCTATATCAACATACAATTTCTTCTCTGATGTACAGGTGTGTACATTTGATACATTGTTCCACAACTTCCAAACTTAGACACTAGTTATCACTGGTGTTGTTGAGGCATATCAGTCATCTTGTAGAGAATTGGTTAAACAAGGCTGGATCCTAATGCAATTCCAACATGTTAAATAAATAGTTAAACAAGAGGGAAGATTTCATTTCTAAAATGCATGGATGATTCTTTTCCTTTTCAACTTGGAGAGCGAGAGAGAGAGATTTTAACTTTTCCAAATCTACACATACACGTAATGTTGAACATGTATCAGTGTCATAAAAATAAATACCATGTGTGCAATAAAACATTTAAGTCATTCCTACTCTATGTACACTTTCTTTCTTTGTGTTCACACACTTACCAAGGGAGAGAGAGATAAAGAGATTTCTTTTGAAATCATTATAGCACATAGGTTCAACAATTAAAGATATAAAATAATGAACATTACACACTAAGAACATGGATACAACCAATGACTATACATATCCAGTTACCATAGAAATATATGACTATTACATTATTTTAATTTATTAGGCATTAAAAATCACTTTAATTGATTATGCATTATATAATTTGGTTTGATTCATCTTGTATTACTTATAGTACATTCACTAAATTAGACATGTTTTTATTAAAGTATTTTTCTTTACCTTGAGTGATTAAGGATGCTATGATTTTGTCTATATTTTCTTGCTACATCTTTAGATACTTGTCCATCTCCTTCACCTAATGCTAATACAACTTATACTTTCACTCCTATGAAGCCATTAGTCTTTCACACTACCACACCTAAGAAGTTTTATTCTATCTTTGTCACCAACCTTTAAACCTCATGCGTTGCATGCACTACTGATACACCTAAAAATAACCCTATAGTACTTCATGCAACATCTTCTTCATATAATTATTAAGTATTTTATCAAATCATCCAAATTTACAACCTACAAATCTTTATTTTCCTCCTCCACCTAAGTTAACGACGAAGACACACAAAGAGATTTAATTTATTAGCTTCAGAATACTCAAATTAATATTTCTCTTTGGCATTTATTGGACACATCAACATGACATATAGCTCGATATTTTACAAAATGCTTTGGAAAATATTAAATTTAATTCAAATGCTTCACCTCAAATAGGTTACTATTGCAGGTTACTATATCTACTTGGCACAAGCAGTTAAGAATTTTTTAACAAAAATTTTAGGTGCTAAGTATAGAAAGCATACAGTTAAGTATAGAACACATGACTCCCACCTACTATATCTAGTTGGCACATCCCCACCACTGCCAGTTTTGCAGAAAATAGCATAACATTCTAAGTATTCCAAAATCATTGAAAGAAGCTGGTTACATATGAAGTTCATCTTACGAAATTAAAATAGCATCTATTATGTGTTCAAATACTACTACTGGAAAAAATGTTTAGATAGTTAAGATAGATAATTCACATGATACTCAACTAGATTGGAATCATAAATTTACCAAGTCCCATCAGGCTGAGCTTAAACAAATGATTTACAAAATTTATCTCAAATTTTTCAATCAGTTGTAGAGCAAACAAGTCACATAGTTCAATTCAGCTTCTATTTCGGCAAGAACATGACACAATGTGTCTCTTGTTTATATAAACCCTTCAAGTAGATATGCTAAAATTGGAAAAAAATGGAAGTTATAATCAAAGTGTTTGATAATATTGGTCAACAACTTATGGGTGAACTATTACTCTTCCTATTATCATGTGGGATTGTTTGTACCATTGATGCACTATTTCATGTGATTCCAAGGCATTTAACATAATTTTTTGATTGGGGCATCCATGGATTCATGCAATGAATTAAATTCCATCTAATGTAAATCAAAAGCTAAAGTTTAAGTATGGGAATAAGGTTTATACTAAATATGCAAATGAACATCTATTTATTCATTGTTAGATGGTTGAGGAAGAAAAAATTGTTTACATAGAAGAAGTCAACACAAGAAATGCCTAAAAAAAAAAACACAGTCATACAAAAGAATAGAAAGAGGAAAAGAAAGAGGAAGATTCCCCACAAGATGGTATTAATGTTAATTATGGAGATGCTTTGGGTTCTTTAGATTTTGCATCTTCCTTTATGGGAGAGTATAAGATAAATGATCATGATTTTCATAATCCACCTTATACATGGATCCATTAATATATGGGCAAATGCCACAAAAGAAGAAAGATACTACTAAGGATTCTAAAGTGGCTTCTGTATGTGATAAAAAATCAAAGACTAATACCTCTAGTGTAAATTTTTGTATCTTATCTACATCATTTGTAAAGACATATTGCCATAACCCTCCTTCCTAGACCCTTTTTTTGTTTACTTAGTTGTCTATTTTTGTCATACTTATGTTTAGAATAGAAAAATGATGAAATTATACATTCATATATTTCCATGGTAACTCAATATGATTTATAGCATATCCAATACAAGAAACATCACAAAAATACATAAATTTATATTCATAAATTTAAACATGTAAATGACAAAATTTGTGTCACTATCCAAATAATTCTTCTTGGTATACTAGACAATCCATAATCTTGAATTCCCCTTTACCAAACCAATAAATTTGATATAATTTCTATATGTAGTCCTTTGTATTTTAGCTCTAATTGATGACCAATAATTTCTTCCTCAAAAGTGTCAATGCCTTGTCCACTCTAATGGGATCTATCCATCCCTCCAATAAGATTTTCTCTAATCAAAATCTCTTGCATTGACCCTTACGATAAAAAAAAATATTAAATCTTTAACAATGTAACCCATGTCAAAAATGAAGTAGTCCACTCACTATGTATCCTATCTTGACTGGAACTATATTTTAACATGCCTCCCCAAAATTGATATTATGTTAAAATTGATTTAGCGTGGTCACCCTCAATATAAGTTGAAAGATGTGTCACTATACACTCATAATCAATGTCTAATAATGGTCGTAGATAAGCATGAAGGCACAAAAAAGTGGTGTGTAATGGCGTGATTATCAAATCACATGTATAGCTAAATAGCCCCTGATGGGAAAATAGCATAATAGAGCTTGTGAGTGCGGAGATAAGATGTCCATCAATATAAATATATAGCTCAATAAAAACATGTAAGATGTGAAAGGAGGGAACATATAATGTCCCTATTGTAAATGATGTGGCAATAAGAGTACAATATGTTGGGGGGAAGGCATAATATGCCCCTGATCTAACGTGGTAATTCTAAAAATGTGATATGTCAATGTACATTTTCATATTGGGTGGTTTCTATTTTATGTCATGTAACCTCAATATAGTGCACGGGTTATGGTGAACAAGACTAGGATCTTGACATTCATGTGACTTGTTTTTCCATGATTCATCTTATCAAGTGAGGGATTTTTGTGCTCACGAGTATGTGTAATGTTAATCTTCCATTTGTCTATAATTTCTTGAACTTTACGTATCGATGCAATGCCTATATGCTTAGAATATCCATGTGTGTGATGAATTTAGTAGGTTTAGTATATGTATAAGCCATATGGGAAGTAGGAGAACAAGGATCACAAGATAAACGGTCCTAGTTTGCAAAACAAGGGTTTGCCAAACCCTAGTTTAGGGTTTGTCAAATTAGGGTGAAACTAAATTCATCTTTTCACCCTAATTTGACAAACCCTAATTTCTTTTGAAACTCTAGGGTTTGATAGTTCTTTCATTGTCTCAAGAAAATTTTCTATTTTTTATGAAATTTTTCTCTATTTTATTAATTGTAATGATAAACCCTAGTTTACCAAACTAGGGTTTGGCAAACTAGGGTTTGATCTATTTCTTTAATTGAATTCATCAAAGTTCCTTTGTTTAATTGAATTTTTTTATATTTCATCAACTGTAATGACAAACCCTATTGCCAAACTAGGGTTTCATAGTAGCAATTTTTTTGTATTTAATTGACTGCAATGGAAGCCATGGAAGCCCCTGTCAGCAAGCATATCCAGGACTAAGTGAAATGTTGGCAAGTATTTATATATTCAAGTTCATGGTAAGCATTGCATATATGTATAGAAACAACATGACAAATTTATGCACCTGTGGAAGCTCGACATGGATGCTAATGTGGGGTCTTCGTCTGTCATAGAGCTCCCACCTATCACCTTCGACCCTATCACCTTCATCCCGTTCCCTGTCACCTTCGTCTACGGGTGCTGTTGCCTTCGTCTACAGCTCCCTTCAACTGTTGTGCTCTCAAATGACAAAAAAAATTGTCATTTGAGAGTCTTAACCTATTTTATAAAAAAAACAATAATTTAATGCCTTCGATCGAAGAACGCTTCGATCGAAGGCATTAAATTATTGTTTTTTATTTGGCGTTCAATAGCCTTCATTCACAGCCCCCCTTCAAATGAAGGCTCTATTGTTTTACTTTTTGAATTGGCTGACAAGGCCTTCGTTCGAATATTTGACCTTTGAACGAAGGCGCCTACTAAAGATTTTTTGGCACCTTCAATTTTTCTTCATCCACAAAAGTGTAACCCACTATTGTGGGATGACCCATATGCTCTAGCAAGCATGATATAAGAATATGAGGTCACTAGGAAATAAGTGATGATCAAAGGCTAGGGAACAAACATGTGCATACACTTAGGATGCAAAATAAGAGGCAATTTATGATAAAAGGGTTCAAAAGGTGACAAAAGCAAAGGCATGTGGGCAACAAAAGTGGAAAATAAACCAAAAAGCAATGGTAGATAAATCATAGGCATAGTGGGGTTGTAAATAAGAATAGGAGGATATATGCTAAGCACAAGAAATGGAAGTCAAAATGATTCTCCAAGAGGGCAAAATAAGAAATGACATCAAAGATAGAGAGCAAGTGTGAAAAGCACAACAAACAAGGTGTGAATAGAAATGTCAAAATATAAGTATGCACAAGGTAAATAGAAGAGTAGGATTACATAAAGAAAAAGGATCAAGTAGAAATGCCATCAAGCATAAAGAAGAGGTGACATTTGAAACACAACACATGTTCAAAGTTACTTGTGTCAACTTGCAATGCTAGAGGTGTCTTTGCATCATCCACATACTAACTACCTGAATATCGAAATATAAAGCCAAGAAAAAAATGGAAAGACACAAAATATGGTGAGCAATAATAAAAATAAAGGAAATGAACAAATCTCTTAGATCAAGTGGTTTCTCTTTTATGTCATGCATAGCCTAAATATAGAATGTGTTATGATGAAAAGTAGGCTTATTTTATCTATAAGCCATTTGGATAGTAGGATAATAGGGATCAAACGATTCATGAGAGAACACATGTCTAAGTACAAACCATCCTGATGTGAATTAGGCCTAGATAAGTGTGCAATAAAAGCATTGGCCAAACTAGTAAATGAAGCATAAAGCAAACAAAACGAATCAAACCATTATAAAACTCAACCACATAAATACCATTTAAACTCATTAATCAATAGAATATGATCATCTATGTGCATATACAAAAGTGATTTCACATGTAAAGATGCATCACTAAACCCATCATAATCATCATGCAAATGTTTCTCAGTAAGGCTCATGATATCATCATGCAATGTAGTATAAGGCAATGGATTATCAACATGTTCTAAACTAATAAAGTATCATCAAGGCCTAAGCTATAAGCATGCAATGAAGGTAATGTAAAGGGCAATTATCCATAGGATTAATACAAGATATAGAAGGATAAACATGTAGCACATCATCATTTATGAAAGAGGGTAATTCATGTAAATCACATGAATCTATGGAATTATCATGACATGTAAAGATGAATAATCACTAGGTACATTAATGCCATACATAGGTGAATCACATGATATAAATTTAGATCCTTGGTATATGATCATTATTATTAGAAGGCATAGGATAATCATGTAATGTGTGAACAAATGAACTAAGCATCTCTAATAACATAAGATAGCCACTAACCAACTTAATGAAAGGGGGAAAAGGTAGTACATGATTGAACAACACCTCTATGGAAAACACATGCATATCCATAGTGTCTTGAATAAAATTCCATATATGTATTAAGGATATATGTGCCATATGATATTAAAGATAGAAACATGTCATAATTTGATATAAATGAGTGTAGATCAACCATGGAACAAACCCAAATAGGTACCATCGTAAGAGAATATGTTAGAGTGGGAGGGTGAGATAACTCACTATGTATTCCCAAACCCTAAAAATATAAGCAAATAAAGATCAAACCCTAGGTAAATCTAAAAATATGTGAGAAACCAAAGCACTATCAAATCTAAAAATATGAATTAAAAACCATAGAAGGTTGGGATGTGTAGAACTAGACAAACTCACTAAAATGAAAAGAAAAATAAACTTTATTTAAATGTAACCTTGGCTAATCCAATAAAATACATATAAATAAGCACAAATCAACCTAGGTAAATAGATGACAATTGGAGTCTTAATATTCTAATAATTTACAATATATAATGAATATAAAAAATAATTGTTCCTAGCTTGATAACTAAATATGGCACAAAGAAGAAGAAGATTTGGATATGATATGTCTTAGGATCAAGAGTGGTTTATATCAAACTAGTAATTGCCTTAGTATCAAAATTTTTGTTTGAATCTATGCAAGGACTAATTTGATGGTCAAGGATAGATATACAACTGTGAACATGTCTTACACTTGCAAACTCAACCTATGTGATCTATAAACTACTTTTCTTCACTTTGTCCAAGGTACCTTGATTTACTAAATATTGTTTTGATATATACAAGGGCTAGTGGCAATTATAAATACCTCTGTTAGGTTGTTGTATGATTGAGCCATGAGGGTACTATTCCTTGATCAATCCTTTGAAAGTAAATAGCATAAAAAACATCACTCTCCAATCATGCAAATTCTCTTATAATGGCTATGGAATGTTTGATTCCATTTATAGCACCAATTGAATTTCGTAGGCTACAAGGGTAAAGGTGGGAAGTTAGCCAAATTTAAATTTAAAAATTAAAATCAAGGGATGACAAGTCCACAACCATGAGGATGACCCTACAAGCAACTACAAACTATTTATAGGACATAAAAAGGGCTAGATCATAGTGGCTAGCATGTGTGCATATGAATAAGTGTGAACATTGGAGTAATAAATAACTAGATAGGGCTAATGTATAAGGGTTTGTGAACATGGGAAAGGAAATAAATGGTAGCTATATAGAAAGATGTGTAAATGGTAGTTAGATAACATAGGGAAAGGTTCCTGACATTGTACAAGATTATGTCTTTTATCTATTTGCCTATGCATCAAAGTACTCCCCTCAAAATAGGCATACAACTAAATGTCAAATGTCATGGGTATGCAAAATTTAACCATTACAAATATAAATCCATATATAGGAGCATATTTCTTGTAGTCCACTTTGATAAATCTGGATTGTTCTCCTAATGTGAATTAAATATTACTTAATTTATTAATGTGTGAAAGAGCAATTCAACATATTCATATACCCACATATCAAAATTGGCATACCTATCAACTTTGAAAAAATATATGTTGGTGGACTATCCTTTTAAAGAAGCAAGGCACAATTCCATTCACTCTTCCCTTATTTTAATGGCCCACTTTAGTAGTAACTAATAATAACTAACTTCTATTGTTAGGAAGTGTGATTTTTTTATCAATAGGAATGATGATATTATTGACATAAATATATTATAAGAATAGAAATATAACACAATATTCTCACATTTTTTCTATTTTTTAATTTTCCAACAAAACTACTTTTTCAATGTAAAACAATATTTAAAGTTAGAAGAAAAAAGATTAAAAAAAAATATCACCAAATCATTTGTTTAATAGAAAACCTATCACCTAATGATTTGTTTAATAGAAAACTAAGGAAGATCCGATTTTACAAATAATTAATCGACACTTCTCCAAAAGTACCTCAATGATATCCTATCTTTGCATCTCATTTCTTCTAGAACTTATCTTTTATTGTGGGACCCATCTCAACCGGATAAAGATCTTTTTAATAAATTCATCAATACTAAGAGTAATGGAGAATTGGAAGCCTTTCACTATCAATCCTATAAACATAATTACAAGCTTTAGCATCCTCGAAAAGATTATTATTCTTGTGGGAAATGGTCAAAGAAAGTCAAAGAAGCTAATTCAACAAGTTAGGAAGGGGTCCCATAAAACTGTTAGAGGATCTATTTTTGTGGAGAAATAGGTCCCATGAAACCAAAAAAAATTGCTGACATAAATTAGAATATTTTCCTCCAAAATAGGAGCAGTTAATTTTTTAGTTGGTTGATTTTCAGTGGGTGCATTTGAGGTGGGGCTGAAACTTTCCTCCACCAGCTTAGGGATTTTTCTACCAGTTTTTAGATTGCATTTTGGAGGGAAAATTTTTTATTTGATGATTTTTAATCTATTTATTTATAATTCCTAAAAAACCTCTTCCAAATCAGTTAGCATTAAACTAACAACCTCATGAGACCACTAGCATCCATAAATTTTGGAGCTTAAATTTTTAACCCTACCCGCAACTACAAAATTCAGGGGACCGGTTATTTGAAAATGCTCCTAAAAAATTTCAGCAACACCACTGAGATAATTTAGGAAGCCCCCCTCCATGGGACCGCTTCCTTATCCCTATATCTAATTCCCAAAAGTGGTGGCGTTAAATGAGGGAACTATCCCTTAAAATGGGTGTAATTCAAGAAGAAAAGTGAGGGTAGACAAAGAGAGTAATTTGAACATCATCCCAATATTACAAAAGATCTTGGAAATCTTCAAATCCAAAGAAAACCTTACTATATTAGTTCTATATCCCTTTTATAGGTTAATTTAAAAAAATTAAATAATAAATAAATAATTAATTTAATTTAAATTAAGTAGGATTCCAAGGTTAATTGTTATTATAAATATAATGAATGTAAATATTAAACTAAATTGAAAATATTATTTAGTTAGATTTTGTTAATAAAGAAATGTTATAGTAAATGTAAAGAAATGATTTGGCAATCATTAATATTCTTGACAGATTCAAATAAAAAAATTATTATGCAAAATTTATTGTTTGTTGTTCTAGTTTAGATTTGTGTGAGGAGAATTAATTATCTATATGAATGCAAAAGTGATCTTTTGTATGAAACTAATCCTATAACTCACAAACTTGATCTCATTGATTCCTATAGTTCACAATCTATTTATTTCACTTCTTTGATGTCTGAATGCTATACATGGACTAGTAGTGTTTATAAACACCTTTGGGAATTTCTTGAATTTCAAGGGTCGGGTTATCCTTGATCAAACCCCTAGATATGTAATATTCATGACTCTAAGCAAAGATTTGAAGACAATAATTAGGCATACAATAGACTTAGAAAGTTAGGATAATGTGCTTTGATAAATACCTTGATAGTGAACTAGCATGAATAGAGTATATTACCTAATTGGATCCACATTAGGTCCTATTCACACTTGTCTAGTTAAGTCTACTTAGCACATACTCAGGGTACACTAAAGATAGTTACCTCTTTGTGTCTCAAGTCATAAGATTAAGACAAATTGTCATAATCTTATGTTGTCCTATGTTTCACCTTATATAACTAATTGGGTTTTTCATTGTAATATTCATTCACGATGTACATATTGTATGCATCTTTGCATTCTTTGATAGAATAGGCCTCTCTCGTGCTTTCATTAAAGCTCCCAGATCTTGGGTGGCTACCTATATAGCCAAATCTTGCATGGTATAGAACATTCTATACCAACTCTTACATAGTATCAAAGCTTATAGGATTGCTTTATGTTAGTCTTATTTTGAGATATCTAGGTTGCAAATCTTGGTTTCTCTTCAAAATTTGAGTATGCTCTTCTCTTGCATCGAATGATGATCTATAGAATCAAAAACACATGATAGAAATACTAGATTTGGGAGCTTCTTTGTAGCTTTGTATTGTAGGTTTATTTTGGAGCATGTTGATGCAAATTTGAGATCACCATTGATATCAAGGTGTCCAAGAAAGTCAGTTTAGCCTTTTGATTTATCTAAATTAGATATTGGAGGTTGGAAAGTGGTTGCTAGATCTAAAAGGTAGCTACATTTTTAGAGGATTTTGGGTCAAATTCAACCCTACTATCATGTCCAAAAGGTCCAAGAACTTAAGAATCAACTCTTAATTCATTAAAATCAGACATCTTTGCTCTGGGCCACTAAAAAAATTTCCCCTCCTCGAGCATACAAATTGTACTGTTAGAATCTTCATAGAATATTCTATGGAATATTATCCTTATGCAATGCAAATGTCATCAGAACCTTGATGCATTTCATTGACTACTAGGTAAAAAATTATCTATCGAGTATTGTGTTTATTCGTTGGTTATATTTTTATTTTCTATGAATTATTTAATTTGGGCAGGACATACCCTTCATGTTAGGGTACCCTATACCTACTATACCTACCAACTACCTAGGGTGCCACATGGTAGGCTATTCCACCACTATTTCCACCACTATCTGACCAACAACCTTTCCAAATTCTCAATTGTAGCATCTAAATTCCTAAAAACTACAACCTACTATGAAATAGCTAAACCAACCTATTGTGCCTTGCACACACGCCCCATTCAAGAATGGAGACCCCCTCTCTTGATTTGGCTAGAGAGTCATTTGATCTTCTAATCTCCTAAGTGATTATGTGGTCAAGAGTGCATTTTGACCTTGATGGAAAGATGTTATCAAAAAATCACTTCAAAATCTGCTAGGGTGAGTCCTTATTTTCCCTTTGAAGGCATTGAATTGACATTTTGCGCTAAATTGGCCTTCAACCAACCTTTGCGCTGATTTCCTATTTGTCTGACCTGGCACTGAAAATTGCCTTAAAATCCTATCACTCTGACCTTAGCGCTAAATCCTTGTCTGACTGACCTAACGTTAAACCATCGAGTCTTGCCTAACTTTGCGCTGATTTCCTCACTATCGGACTTCTGCGCTAAAAATAGTTTCATCTGACCTATGCTGAAAACAACGATCACCGACTAAGTCAGACAATCCTAAAAAGCCCGCAAGCTAGATGAACCTGATTCCTCTTCTAATGTGTGTAGACTGAACTTCTGAGCCTTGCGCTGAATGTTGCCCCGTTCGACCAAGTCTGACATACCAAAATTCTCCGTAGGTTGGACACCTTGAAAATCTGTGCAAAATCTCAATTGGTAGTCTGTACGCCTATGCATTAATGGCGGATTTAGCCAAGTTTAAATAGGAAATTAGCGAGTTTTAACTCATTTTCAATCGCATTTTCAACAAAAAATTACGGAGCTCCGTTCTTCCCCCTACCAATTTGCCCGAGCTTGAACCCGCGACCTCCTATGAGTCAATTCACATTGCCATTCTTTCCAGGTAGGATTTAAACCTTGCTATTTCAAGTTTTGCTTGCAAATGGTTGAAATTTCAATGTTATCCATTAGGGTTTTAAGAAATTGATTGTTTGGATCAGGATTTTCTAGGTTAGGGTTTGGTGAATTTTGAGTTTTTTTCGTTTAAAACCCTAGTCTGGGTCCACTGTAGAAATGAATGGAATCGCCCTGTGTTAAAAACTTAAAAAAATTAGGGATTTTTGCCCTGTAGAACTCTCCTGTCGAGTCGGCGCTAAAACGATCTTCGACCGACCTGCAAAACTTGGTCGGTCAGACACCTCCAAAATCTGCGCCAAGTATCCAGTGGCACTCGGTGCTAAAAACTGCCTCATCAGACCTACAAATGCCAAATGCTTTAGTCGAAAGGTCTCAGAAGCCCCACAAATCAAGAAATTACCTTTGCACTGAAAAGACCTTCGTCTGACCTTTGCGCTAAAAGGACCTTGGTCCAACCTTGCGCTAAAAGACCATGTCACTGACTTAGTCAGATGACCTGAATTCTCCCACAAGTTCGACGCCACCTGAAAACCCCGCCAGGAGTTTACCTTGACGTATTGCGCTAAAACTTACCTCATCTGATCTGCGATATATTAACCTCCAACTGACTTAGTCAGATATTGTCCAAATCAGTGCAAGTCAGACCGAACCAATTTCCACGCAAACATAACCGAATTCATATAAACAAGATTTTGCGTTAAAATATCAACTGACTGACTTGATAGCCACCAGAGGTTGGAGACCTCCAAATTCCACGCAAGTCAGACCTTGCCAAAAATAAAGCAAAACTCAAAAGCATAAAGGGAGCCAAAATACGAGGTCAGACCTGCCCGATTTCCCTGCTGAAGTCAGATGACCTCAAATTCAGCGCTTTTCCTTCTGAGGGTCTGACAACCCTCAAATTAGTGCAAAACCTTGCAAATGACCGAATTTCTTGAAATTTCCAAAGGGAAAATTATTCAAAATGATGAAATTAATGTTGTAGTGCAGTGTTAATGATGATTTTCATGAATTTTTTTTGCAACATTAAGTATTTGATTGCATGCAGTGTTCTTTCAATTAGACTTAGATTTCCTTTAAATGCATGCTAATAGTAAATGGCAGATTTGCATTGATTTATCTAAAACTTAGGAGTATGTTAGGAATTTCTTCGATATCAAACTTATAGGGTCCAGTCATGCAGACTAAATGACTGCTCGGGCCCAAGAAATGAAGTACGAGTTCAAAGGAGTCCCTCCGGAAACCAAGATCCACTTCAGGTGGAGTAATGTCAGGGACACAGATCTAGGTCACATAGACCTAGATGACTTCAGACTCAAAGTCTTTGGTCCAAGCCCGACCCCCAGAGCCAAGATACTTAGAGATAGTGGACATGGACAAGCAGTTGCCTTTCCTACTTCGGTGCAGTGTGTAAAATTAATAGCCACCTATGCAGACAGGTATGATGTTATGACAAGGACCATCCAGATGGAAGATGGGGAGATTCTAGCGGACTTGACCCCACCTTCTCTAGCAGAAATGTTGGACATCCCCTGGCACAAGGTTGTGACAATGCCAGATAAGCAAGGGTCAAAGGCAATCTATAATAAGGATTTAGAAGGGTATTGGAAGTACATAAAGGATCAGTGGGTTAAGAGCAGGAAGTCTGCTCTCATCAAGCTCCCCAGAATACTTTACAGAAGTGATTTCCATGATGAGATTGGAGACATAGTAACCTTTCTGAGCAGAGTCTATGGGTTACCAACTGCCTCTATCTTTGAGGATTGGATGTTTGTCATAATCTCTGAGATACTGAAGGGAACCAAGTTCCACTGGGCTTAAATCCTTAGTGACAACATCCATAAGCTTTTAGCAACTTTAGTGAAAACAAATACTTTAGATGGACGTCCTATATCGTATATGCATTGGCGAGAGGGAACCATTACGATGGACTGTCTAAGATTGGTGAAATTGGAAATGATGACAAGACCCAGGTTAAAGTATATGAATGCTATCCACAGCTAACCTCATCTCAATCACCGATTCACTTCAAGAGGGTTAATGATGCATTCATGATGTACATAGCTAGGAAATTGTAGGGTAACACAGCATTGAGGATTTCCACCGAGGCTATGAATGAAATAACTAGATATGGCAGGTGGTATATCCAATTCGAGAAGTTTACGTACATAAGGATATAAGGCTTCACTAGAATGGCCTACAGACTCCCCCACTATCTAGATGATAAGACAGTGCTTCTAGAGCTATCTGGGCAACTGATACCATGTGCAGAGAAACTCAAGCACCTGCATGGGCCAAGTGTTCAATTTCCTATCAAATTTGGCAAAGGACTCTATGCATGTCCTTCTCTAGCATCAGTAGAACATTCAGATAAAGAGCTTCAACTCTTGAATTTGCACTACTGCAATGCAAGGGGTCATTTTGATCCAAACAGAGTGATGGAGAGATTTGTAAGAAAGAAACTTTTCCACAAAGTGCATATTGAGGACTTTTGGGCCAACTACCCTAATGACTACAAAATTATGAAGAAGACACATGCAAGGTTGCCCTTGGACTTCATTAGAAGATTTCATATAATGGCAGTCCCTGATCAGTTACAAGATGATGAAAATGTTATGCTCAGAGGACCATGGGAAGCATAGTATCATCAACCCATTCCATTGCCAAATTGGGTCAATGCAGAGGAAAGTTCCCTCGAAGTTGTTATGAGGGAATCAATTAGATTGAGCAAGGCATGGGTCAGGTCACAAGTGGCTGTCCTAAATGAACAAGGAGTCCAACTTCCTTACACAGCAGTAGAATCAGACAAAGACTCTGGGGGTGAAGAGGATGAACCCATTCAGGTCGAAGATGAAGCAGAGCTAGCTAAGAAATAGAAATTAGATAGTGAAGAGCATACATCTCTGGTAGAGAAGGCAAAGAAAATGAAGAAGCCATCTGTAACCTCAGAAGAAAGACCAACCTCCTTTAGCCAGGACTAGAACTCCCAAGAGAAAAGATATGCCAAGTGGTGCCAGAGAGAGCTCCAGGGCTAAGAAAGCAAAAGTGAAAGAAGCTAATAAGGAGGCTACCATAACTAAAGATGATTCCAATCCTCCTCCAACTACCCAACCTCCTGCACAAAGTGTTGACACTACGGTCTTAGACCCTGCTGCCTCTACTTCCACTCTTTCTTCCATTCCTCCTTCCTCTCCTACATCCACTTCACCCATAGTCTCAACGTCTTCTGCCACCTCTCCAGTCTCTACCATCACCACCACCTCTTGTTCAATGGCAGTTTCTTCTAATGACTCTAGTAGCCCTATTTCCTCCACTCTTGCCATCTCATATCCTTCCACCACATATACACCTTCTTCTCCTTTACCGTTGCCTCCCATTTCCACCATCCTTTCACCACCTCTTCCTCTACCTTCACCACCCTTTTCTTCACCCCTTGTCATTTCTTCTTCTTTATCACCAATCTTGACTAGCCTAACCTAGGTCAATTCACCCTCCTTGACCATCTCTTCTGCTATCCCCATTTCACAAATGCCAGCTGATTCATTGGTAGTGCCCCTATTGCCCGAGATTGAGAAGGTGTGTGCGGAATTAGGATTGCAGGAGCCTGAAGCAATAGTTGAGGAGGAGAAGAAGATATTGACTGGAGTAAACAATGAAAGCCTCCATGAACCTTCAACTGATGTGGAAATTATTGACATATCTGATAGTCCTCTGGGTAAAGACTCAACGGAGGAAGTTTTGAAGATTGCACAGGAGAATGTAGTTGAAAATCTGAAGGACTTGGCCCAAGAAGAAGAGAAGGAAAAAGAGAAAAGTCCAGAGAAGGATGAAGAGTAGGAACAAGAGAAATCCAAAGAGTTGGCTGTATCAGATAAAGATGGAGCATCGGAGTTAAACAAATCTTCTGCTCCTGAGTGGCTGCAAGGTAGAATGGCGTATCCCGAACCACAGATAGAAGTAATGTAGCTTGACCTAAGTGCTATCTTGTCACGAGCACAGAAGCCTCAAAAGTAGAAAAAGGCTAAGATTCAATCAAGAATTTATAAGAATGAATCAGGGACAAGGATAGCGGAGATAGCAGTCCCTCCAGCTGACAAAGCAAGAGACCAAGTCAGGGCAGAAGATTATGTCATATCTACAGTTGATTTGGGTCCAACCACTCGTGCTCAAAGAGTGGATGATTTCAAAGGCTCAATTACATCAATTTTGGAGCAGTTGGATAAGGATGAAATGTCTAAGAAAGACTTGAAGTAGCAAAATGAAGAACTGAGAGCATGTCTTCAATTTTTGATAAAACCAGTGGATGCAGGAGGTGATATAAGGACAATACCTACTTTCCTGTCCACTAACGATATGGCCAAATTGGGCAAGGTAAGATCAAAGTCCCAAGGCACGGAGAATTGGTTGATAAATTTTTTTGAGATGGGATGTGAAGCCATCAACGCCTCTACTCAAGTTCACCAAAAGTTTGTTGATCTGCACAAGAGATGGAAAGACTTGTGGGAAGAATGTGATTCTTTTGATGAGTATTATTCCCACATGTATCCTCGAATCAAAGGCATTAGAGAATTGCCAGCTCAGACTTTAGTTACAGAGAACATTTTTATTGGGGATAGGCTACCAAAGGCTGTTGAGTGGTATCAACAGCTACTTTTGAGAAAAGAGACTTTTGAGCATATAAAGGAAGCATACAAACCGGCTAATGAAGAATTAAGATCAGTTATATACAACATCAGTGACTCCTTGAGGGATTGTAGAGAAGAGTCCTATGATGATTATGCCCCATTTGATGTCGAAAAATGCAAGGACAAGTTGCATAAAATAATTTTTGAAGATGACAAGCTCAGCATGGAGGAATGGTTGGATAAGGCAAGTGACCTCAAAGCTAAATTTAAGGCATTTCATAAGGTAGGTGAAGAAATAGAGAGAATACATGGCAAATTCAGTCAGGAGCTGGAAGTGTTTGAGTACCGAATACATCATTTGAAGGATCCAGATCCATCAGACATTAATCTTGCACTTGAGGCCTGGTTGACTTATCACATCAAGCTAGCCAACGAAGACAGTATTGACTTAGATAAATAGTCTTGATGCTATTTTGAATATTCTAATAATACAATCTCATCACAATTGTCAATTTGCTATATTTGGGCAGCATGTGACTCTATTTTGTCTTTTTCCTGCTGCCAAAATGAGCTTTTCCACTAATATACTAAGTTGGCTAGTCAAAATGACTAGATTCAATGTATCTGGGACTATTTTTTCATCTTTTTCATAAAAGACAAAATGTAATCTGGGAATTGATGTGGGTTATTATTGATGTAGTCTAGACTGTCGGTGTTGAGATAATCTCCACCGTTCATTTGAAAACTAGGGTATGCTGCTTTCTATATAAAGGGCTGCCATTTCCATTATTTGTGAGTGAGATTTTGATACTGAATTGTTGACTCTATGCCATTTGAGCTAATACAGAGCAAGTTTCTGCAGTAAATCTAAGAATTTGTATCTTGTGTTGATTCATCTTTTGGTTTTCATGGTTCGCATCTCTCTCTCCCATAGTTAGATTAGTTGTGCTTTCATAATATTCATGGTTTATTGAAGTATTTGATGAACATTCGTAGTCCATACTTTTAGTTGTTTGCTGATGGTAAATAGCTATGTAAAGTTAATTTGGGCTGATTATCTGTGCTAAAGTTTAATTGCATTTCACAAGTTAAGTTGTGCTGTCTATTGGGTATTTAACAAATGAATACAATCTAAAAATCTGTTGACCTCCATTGAAGATAGCATCATTTTCTGCAGCACTGTAACACTCATTTAAGTTTGGTAACTCAGGAAGCAGGTTCAAAGTTTTGGAATGTTTGTCTACTGAAGATAACTTGGGCATTGTGAAGGTCACTTAGGATCCCTCTCAGACCCTAATCTTTTGCCTTCTCTTTTAAATCACTGATTAAGAATCTTAGCAGCATTTTATCTTATTTATCAGCTAAAAATCATTATAGGGTTTATGTGTATTTGCTGCCCCAAATCTGAAGATTTGTAGATTGCATGTAAGACCCCTTGTAGGCACAACTAGAACATACCAACTAAGAAATTCCAAGCAAGCTAAGACCTAGCTGTATTATCCTTGGAGTAGTCTTGCTTAAGGTAAGATACTTTTCAAGAGAGGCATGAAACTAACAATCACACCTGCATTGTTGCCTGCTAAAACCACCATCAACAGAATTGGCACTAGAAGGAGGGCACCCACTTTCCCTCTACTAAAAATCAGCAAGACTAGGGACTAGATAGAGACACACTAGATCCAGCTCAGCTAGAGAAGAGCTGCTGTCCCTAGCAGAATTCAGACGAATGAGAAGGGATCAAGAAATACCCAGAGCCCCTCGATCTCGATCAGCCCCTAGGAATACTACTGTAGCCCCCATTAATCCTCCCGTCATGGCTTTCTTTGTAGGAAATAACCAGTCCCTTTTGTTGTTCAATGATTACCATGACATGCCAAAGAACCTAGATAAGTTCTGCTCGAAGTTCAGAGTACATGATCCTGATAGGATTGCAGATGAGCACATTAAGATCTTTGAAGCTAATATGTTCATGTTGCAAGTGCAGCACGAGGATGTGATATGCCGGCTATTCCCTTATTCTTTGTAGGAAGAAGCTTATTACTAGTTTGCCAACCTCCTTGCAGCATCCATAAATTTGTGGGCGAACCTGAAGACTACTTTTCTGGAAACGTTTCGTATGTCTACTACCCCAGCCGATCTCTATCTGTCTTTTGTGTAGATTTGTCAAGAGGAAGGTGAGATGATAAGTTCCTTCAACAACAGATTCTAGAAGGCTTATAGTCATTTGCAGGCTCCTTATGCTGTAGATCAGGCCACTGCCCTACCTATCTACTATGCTACTCTAAATAAACTTACCTCCATGTTTGCAAGGAGAGCTAACCCAATCCCTGCTACTTTATCTCAAGCATATTCTGCCACTGTCGACGTAAGCACCCAGCTAGGGCAAACAGTCTCTAGTCCACTGAATCATATGGGACCCATTGCCATTCCAAATCAAATACCCATGATAAATCATGCATTGGCCAATCATACCCCTATAATGAACCCAATCTCAAACCCAGCTATAACACAAGCCTTAGTAATCCACCCAGGTAACCCAGTAGTTGAAATGCCTCCAGCACAAATGCCTTTCCTATAGTCTTTAGAAGCAGCCAAGACCAAAGAAGACAGAGATGACATCAAGGAACTAGTTGAATAGATGAAGAAGCTCACTGCTAAAGTTACTCACCTCAAGAACCAGAATGCTTACATGTAGTAGAGGGGACAGAATCAACAACATTTTTAGAATCAGCAGTACTCCTAGAACCAAAATCATAATCAATTCCCAAATCAGAATCAGTACCAAAATCAAAACTTTCAGCAGTGGTCAAATCGATCCTGGAACACTAGACCGAATAATGGAGGGGTACCATCACCATTGGAGAATCAGAACAATGATACTAGGCCCCTGGGTCATGTGATGTTAGCTGAAGCTACTTTATCTACTTGGTGCAGGCTCAACACTAATGCTCATTCTGAACTAGACTGCCCAGAATTCCAGATTGCATCTAGCATCTTCCAGATGGAAATTCAAAATGCTAAAAATTAGGAGACCCCACCAATTGGGTATGAAATTGTTCCTTCACAAAGGTATGATACTACCCTAGTTCTTGATAGTTATACATTTCCATTTCAAGATGATAATCAGCCTAAGAAGAGTCTTAAGAAGTTAATGCCTATTAGCAATACAACAAGACTCCTTACAACCTAAGAAGTAGCAAGCCTAAAGGTCCTTTTACCACTTCCATCCCTCCAAATAGCTATCAGATTCCACCTGACCCGAAAGCTACCAATAATCTAGAACCACCAAAAGTTTCCCACCAATCAATATATCAGGGTATGGCAGCAGAAAATTTCCAACAATCTGACATAGCAAAAATGGGACAGTATGTGGCTGAGGAACTTAAGAAAATGAAGGTCAGTCTTTCTGTGTATGAATTGCTTAAGATACCTGAGGTGAGGACATCTTTCTTTCAAGACCTAGGTGCTGGAACTAAGACTGATTATATACCAAAGGAGAATATTGCCAAGCATAGCACTGATAAGGGAAAGGAAAGAATACATGTGACTGATGTAGAACAGAAGATGACCTTGTATAAGGATAAGAGAGAAAGTCCCCCTTTCCTCTTAACACTCAGAATATTCAATAAGAACCTTCATAACTGTTTAGTAGATTCTGGTGCTTCTACGAATGTAATGCCACTGTCAGTTTGTAAGGCACTTGGGCTCACTCCTGCCAAATCATCCCGGAAAGTGATGCAATTAGATAAGACTGAAGTGAATGTAGTGGGTGAGTTGAATAGGATACACATGCAATTGGCCTCTAATCCTAGGGTACAATAATATATTGTTATTCAAGTAGTGGACATTCTAGATCAGTACGGCATGCTTTTGAGTAGAGATTGGTCTAGAACTCTGAATGGCTATATGGCAATTGACTTTTCCCACATGTGGCTCCCATGGAAGGGATTGGCTAATCAGATATGTATTGAAAGAGAGCCCAAGATGAAGCATATGATCATAGAATACAATCAACCCAATGAGATTCTATTCTCGGAAGTTGATTTGGGAGTTTATCTTCCACACAACAGTCGGTCAGAAGAAGTTCTCATGCTAAGCTGTTTAAAACCCTCCAAACCGCTTATAGAAAGACTAGAAGGTACAACAACATACGTTCAATCATATGCAGAGGACTCTTTGGAAGAAGATGAACTTGGGGTATTTGAGGGATTTCATGATTTTGTGGCCAGATTTGTGCAAGATCAGACTGCTGTTGGAAAGCGGGTTCAAATGGAGTAACTATTATTGCCCAACTGGTGTCGTATACATGATGCATCTCATTCTGAGTTCACCTGCCAATTGTGTCAAGAGGCAATTAAACAAGTGCAAAGACACTAAAGATCCCCATAATCTAGAAGGAAGAGCTAACTGTTGAAAAGAAGGAAGAGCCAACTGTTGAAAAGAAGGAGGAATCTGGACCTCTGCTTGATCAAGAGAAGTCTAGAAAACAAAAGAATAATAGGAAAGATTTTCACTTATGGACCTTAAGATTTGATGGCTCAATGTGTAGACAAGGGTCTAGTGCAGGGGTTGAATTGATCAGCCCCACTGGGAGTTCATTTTTAGCATCACAAAGACTACAGTTTCCATGCACAAACAATGTCACTAAATATGAAGCATTAGTACAAGGATTGCTGCTAGCACTGCAGAAGAAGGTTAGAATTATCCAGGTGTTTGGTGATTCTGAGTTAGTAGTGAAACAGGTGAGAAAATAGTACTCATGCAACGATAAGAGATTGAGTAGGTACAGGAATAGAGTCTAGGATTTGATTGAGTGCTTTGACAATTTTAACATCCAAGTCATTCCCAGAAGATAGAATCATGTTGCAAATGCTCTGGCTCAAACAACAAGTACATTAGAGCCAACCTCCATGGTAGGACTAAAAACATTTTCTGTTGAGTTTGTTGCTACTCCATCTGTACCTGATAATGTTACTAATTTCCAAGTTTTTGAGGATGATCAACACATAATCAATTTCCTTACTTCATCAGATGTGTTCACTACCCAAATAATAGATGAAGACGAGATGGAACCTACCAAAATGGATTTGGAAGGAGTATTAAACTTGAAAACCAATACGATCCCTAGAGGAATGGTAAAATTGGAAAGATTGTTTGATACAGATAATTTAGGGACTCCAAGAAAAGAAGGAGAATCCCCAGGAGGAAAGTGTGACCCATTTAACTTGGGGACAAAAGAAAATGTGAAGAATGTGTTCATTGGGAAAGCCAGTATTGAAGAAGAAAGGACTGGAATCATACATGCATTAAGAGATTACCATGAAGTTATAGCTTGGAGTTATGAAGATCTAAAGACTTACGACACCTCAATTATCAACCACACCATCCCACTAAAACCAAGAGCTAAGCCTTTCAGACAAAGGCAGAGACCAGTGAATGAGATGCTAGAACCACTAATTTTCAAAAAAGTACAGAAGTTGTTGTCAGCAAGGATAATATTTCCAGTCAGACATTCTAAATGGGTAGCAAATTTGGTCCCAATCTGAAAGAAAAATGGAGAAATCAGGCTTTGTGTTGATTTCTGTAATCTTAACAGAGCATCTAAAAAGGACAATTACCCACTGCCTTCATTGGATGAAGTATTACAGATTGTTAATGGGTCCCAAATGATGCAATTCTTGGATGGGTATTCTGGTTATAACCAAGTGATGGTGGAACATGAAGACTGATTGAAGACATCCTTCACCTATAAATGGGGCATCTATGCCTACCACCGAATGCTGTTTGGTTTAATAAATGCTGGCGCAACCTTTTAGCGTGCGATGGATGTTTCTTTTAAAGGGTTGGTTGGGAAATGTATAATCATCTACATGGATGTGTTGATAACTAAGAGGGGGGTGAATCAGTTATCTTAATTATGTCAACTTTATTAACTATTAATGCATCATCAAATCATATAAGCAATCATAACCATGAAATAGAAATAACATCAGTACACATGACAATTATTTTGACGTGGAAACACTGTTAAGGGAAAAACCATGGGGTGATTAACCCAAGATTGTATTCTCTGTTAGAAGAATAAGATAGTACAAAATGGCACTTACCAATTAGGGCTCACTGCTCGAGCACACTACTCACAAAAGGCTCACTGTCTACAAGAGACTCACTGTCTACAAGGTATAAGGTGATAAGAAACTTGAACTGATGAGAAGCATCCACACATGCTAAGGTTCAGTTCCGATTAGGCTCAATACACTGATCTGCTGCACTTCATTCTTCCTCTTCTTTGTTGTTGTTGTCCTGTCACATTCTGGGCCTATCTTACTATCTTCACACTGCTCCTCTACTTTTCTTCACACTTCCCAACACACAACACACCTTCACATCCAAATCCATCTGGTATATATAACTGCACCAATTATTTCAACACCTTTCTAGTTGGCATCCAGAATAGTCAATATTTTCCTAAACTATGATCTGTCAGCTGAATCCTTGCTTACCAAGTGATGTGTATCAAGGAGATACTTATAGATGTCATCAATCATGTCAGCCAATCATGCATGATACCTTAGGAAGCTTGATCACCATCAATAACTAATTCGGATTAAGGTCTGATGCTCTGCCGGTCAGTTCTTCCTCTGTCAGCTCTGCCAAAAAGGAACCCAACACTTAGGTGCTCATATCTCTTTACTCTTCCATCACTGGAGGCTCAATCCCTGGAATGTATGAGTCAAGGTACACCTCTTGACTTCCCCAAGTCTACACTTTACTAGGATACTTTCTCTGAGAGATCCGGACCTGGCTGTCGGACCTTGCCACATGCTTTGTTCTTGCTTATCGGACCACAACACTCTTCAATCTGACTTGCGGTATAAGCACACCATGTCCTGTGGATGGGTGGGATGAACTTTGTTGCCATCAATGACAACAATCATGAAGCTACATAGTGTCTCTTGCCAACAATCTCCCCCTTGACTTTGATGGCAACACTTAGTGAAAAATGACTAAGTGTCACACTGTTCTCCCCCTTGGCTAATGCTCTATTCTAATATATACTTTACCGGAGCTCTCCCTTAGTTGTATCCCACATTTTTCACTGCTCCTCACTCCCCCTTTGACATCAATGGCAAAGGGTGTGGTCCCTACACTAAAATTTCCAAAAAGAATCTATACTTGGTTGCATAAAACATATATACATATTTTACTTACATATACTGAATTATATCTGCAAAAGTGGTCTTTAGCTGTACCACTTCTATTGCCCAACTCTTCTTCATCCTGTCCAAAACTGAGATGTGACCACTCAACAGGAATGCAAAAGCTTCTGCCCTCTTCAGATCTATCAGATCACCGGTCTGAGCTGTGGTTTGAGCATCATTTAGGGCTTCATGCATGGCCTCTAACTTAGGGATAATTATCCCTCTAAGTTCACTCAACCTACTTATTCTGTTTTTCTTCTCCTTCTCAAGTGTCTTTATTTCATTTATGACTGCAATAGTCTGACACTCTTGATTTACTATGGAGGAGGATAGAGGATCAAAACTTTGAGATAAACTTAACAGTTTATCCTCTTGCTCTTTTACTTTCCTCTCAATGTCCTTGGTCACTTTAGGCCAGGATAAACAAAATTTATATATATCTCCCCCATCTTTGAGAGCATTTTCTAGGTTCTTTATTCCGATATCCATAACTCTCCTATCATTTGATATTAACCCTTGTACCTCTGATAATATTTTTACCAAAAACTCCTTCCGAACCTTATCTTCTACTAACTTTTCTAAGGAATCAAAATGTGTGCTAACATTATTAACTAGAGATTTGAGATTACCGGATGAAGAGGCTGAGGAATCCTTCTGAAAAGATGGCAAGATCTTTTCCAATACACCAGATGCAATTTCTATAAGCTTGCAGTCTTCCATGTGAGACTTCAGAATCTTTTCTTTTGCCTTTGCTGAAGTAAAGGATGCTAGCTTAATGGTTTGAACCGGGGAGATGGAGTCAAAATTGAACGGTCCTTGAAGAAGTTCTAGTTCATCAAATTCCATCATCTCTTTGGTTAAGAATTCTTCGACTGCCTCTGCTATGTCTCTTGCTAGAGACAAAGTTTTCTCCCCTTATGCACCCTTACCAGTATCATCTGTGGCCTTTTCTGACGGAGTTTTCTCTCCTTCTGTAGCCTTACTACTGTCATCTTCTTTTTCCTTCTCCTCTGCTTCTTGACTGATCTTCTCTTCTACTCTTTCTTTTTCTTTGGATCCGGAGTCAACAGGGGAAACTGGAGGAGAGATGTTTGCTTGATCATGGACCTCCTCTTCCGAAGCAGAGGAATCTAAGTCCTTACCTTTTTCTTCACCTGTCTCCTTTACCTCTTCTGCCATTGTCTCAGTAGATTCTTCTTCAACATCTGTAGCTGAGGGATCATCACCTAAGTCCTCTATAATAGGAATGTTGAATCTTTTGTATGCATTCCAGAGGATCTCTTCTGTCTCTTTTGCTACTTTGTCAGTTTCTTCGAGCATAAGCTAATTCATTCTAGCTTTGCTCCAGAACTCATCCTTACAATCTTGAAGATCATATTCTTCTACTTAGGAGTGATTGAAGGATATAGCTGAATAGCTATATGTTCTTGAATCTCAAGATCCTTTGCCATAGCATTATTTTTCCTTAATTCTAATTCCTTTTCTAGGCTTTTGGGAATAAGAGATATGATTTCAATAAAAGCCTTGTTGTAGATATTCAGATACCTAACTATGGCTTCTTCCAAGATCTTTTGGTCAACTTCATTGTAATCATCATAGAATTTAGCCATTGGTTGAAGGTTCTCATCCATAGTAACTGATTTTATCAATGCACAAAGTAGGATTCTCAACAAATTCTTTTGTTACTTCTACAGTAGAGGTTTCACTGGATGTTTTCCTTTTCTTCTTCATTTTCTTTACTTCCTCATCTGATTATGTCTCTTCTTCATCCTTTTGGCTTGTGTAAGACTATGTTGCCTTTTTCTTGGTTCTCTTCTCTCCTTTTCCGGATGTCTAAGCTTCCAGTTTTGAAGCCTTTTGACCCTTGGAAGTGGCAAGTGCAGAGCTTTTGGTTGATCTGGTTCGGGAGGGAGCTTGCACCGGAGCACTTTCTTTTCCAGTTTCTTGCTTTAATTTCTCCGCCCTTTCCATTTTCTCTCTATTGGCATCAAGTGCCTCTTTTGAAATTCCATGCCTCTTGGCAAATTCTTCTACCTCTTTTCTCACTTTTCTCTTCATTTCCAGTTGTTTGAGCTCCACATGGATTTTTACACTTAATTCTTCAAAGGTTCCAAACCTTTCTACCTTAGGATCCTTGGGCTGACTTAGCATGTATTGAACATGCAGCTCTACAATTTTCTCATCAACTTCATACCCCATTGGCATGATCCACACTATTCTTGGTTCCAGTGCCTCAATTAGGCACTGATTAGTTTCTACCATAAAGCATACTGTGTCTTTATATTTTTCAACTAGGGATTGGGGAATTCTTTCTCTAGCCTGCATCATGCTTTGGAAGTTTTTGAAGTAACCCCATAATGTTGTGTTTTGTGCCTTGGCATCACCAAGCCCATGCAAGTAATCCTTGATTTGTATGGCAATCGGTCTATCATTTTTGCCACATCCAGCAACTTGATCTGGGTACCTCATTCATGTAGTAGAAGAACAAACAGAGTATCAGGCCACCATATTTGAAGGAATTGTTCTTGTCCTTTATCTTCTGTAGATTCTCCAAAAGTTGGTTTAGGAGAAGCTCACAAAGGTCATAGTCAACATTTTCTTTTAGCATCTGATAGGCTGTGTAGATTGCAGTTCCAGGTACAGAATTTTCCCTGCTAGAGTGATAAATCTTGTAACCAATTATCATGGATGCAAATTTGATATCTGGATCAGTGATATCTTCAATTGTCATTACCCTCTTGTCAAACTTTGATCTGGTAGCCTCACTCACAATTTGATTTTTAACCGATTTGAGAACAGGAATCCCACCGGATGAGTGCAATCCAGTAACTGCCCTAATGGCATCCTTGGTTATCTTAAATGGCCTCATCAACCATATAAAGTTATCATGCATTCTGCTCAAAACATATTGGACCCATTCATCTTCAGTAAAGCAGGGGAAATGGATGCACTGACTAAAATGTTTATCCCTGATGACCTTGTATTGGGGTTTGAGATCAAATTGTTCATCTATTAGTTCCTTGTGGTAAATATCCATTAGTTTGGATTCTCTGAATTCCTTAATGTTTGCATGAACATATGCCCTAACATCTTCAACATGCAAAACCCCATGCGGAATGCTGGAAAATGTGCCTAAGGGATCCACTTCTAAAGATTTGTAGGGATGTTTCTTAAATTTAGGGCGCGGCCTATCAGTAATCTTCACAACATTTGGAGTAGACATCTTACTGATTCAGAGAGAGCAGAAAATACCTCTTACGCCTTTTAGGGTTCACAAAATGAGCCGAAGAGATCACCAGCTAATTTGAATTCTACAATTGATCCTTGAGAGAGATGAGGCAAGCTTGTTTACAGAGCTCTTCTTGTCTATTTCATTAATGCAAATGTGCAAATGAAGAGTAAACGAACCCTTTTATCACTAAGCAAACCCTAATTTCTCATTGCAATAAATGTGCAACTTAGGTCATTCCGGTTGCTTTGTCCTTGTTCTTCTTAATCTAAAATATATCTTTTTCTAGATCACTGAGATACACTTGGTGTTATTCTTGGTGAATAATGACAATTTATTTTCCTTTCCATAGTCATTTGATCTATCTGTAGATCAAGATTCATCAATTTTGAATCAAGCCGGATCTAATTGAGAGAAATCTTCTTTTACCAGATGACAGTCAAACTAGATCTACCTTGGAAGATTAGACTCTTCAAACCTTCTTGCGGATCTTTCATATCTTTTACCAAACCTACTTTAGATGTTTCTCTAAGAATCCTTTAATCCGCAACTTCCCATGTGCCAATTTCAGGCACCAAATGACTGGCTGGGGGAATTGGTTTTTCTTTGTGACTCCCCCTGAGCCAGAGCTCATCTAATCAATTTCTGGAAGGATTATCAGCACCAGATTCTGGTGCGGACCCATCCCCAACATTATCTGTGCTTCTCTTCACCCAAATCTTATTCATCTCCCTTTGAATTTCATCTGCATTCACTTTTCCTTTTCCTTTGTCTTGGTTATGATTATGCTGTTCTGGACCCCTTTTCTCTTGATTCTTACTTCTACAGAATTTGGCAATATGACTGGATCTATTGCAATTGTAGCAAACAACATTTCTTTGCATATTTGATTGATATCCTCTTGATCTACATTGATTAGCCAAATGTCCCATTCTATTGCATGCAAAGCATCTACCATTGAATGAATTGTTCATTTGCATGTTTCTACACTCATGGGATTTGTGACCATACCTTTTGCAATTGAAGCACTGTCCGGAGAAGGATGTATTAGTCTGATTCATTCTTCTTCTGCATTGATTTGCTTTATGACCAAAGTTATTGCAGTTGTGGTAGTATCCATTGAAAGATGGATATCTTTGAGCATTTGGTTGCCTTACTGGAGGTCTTCTAGGCCTGTTTCTTGGATTTTCTGATCTAAATTTCTTCTGACCGGATCCAAAGATTTCACCTATTTCATACTCCAAGCCTTGCTTGTCATCTACCCTCTTCTAGCTTTGAAGAAGAACTTCAAGTTGAGCAGAGCTTATCTTGAATTTCTCTTTGTATTCATTTGATGTTTGAAGATCCCTTTTAAGAGTGACAATCTGATTCTCAAGTTGATCTTCACTATCTCTTGCTTCTTCAAGGTCAGATTCCAGATGTCTGATTATTCTATCCATTTTATGGCAGTCTTCTGATTTCTCCTTGAGAGATTGTCTTAGATCATCTTTAGTTTTTCTTTTCTCTTCAATTTCTTGGGTGAATTTCATAACTCCTGATTCCATTTCATGTCTTACCATAATGATATCTTTTGACAACTTTTCACATAGCTTGGTCTTCTCCTTCAGGTCTTCATTTGTATCATTTGCTTCACCTTGACTTGCCAATTGCTGAAGTAGATCCTTTCTCTTTTTCATAGAGATACTCAGTTTCCCTTTTAGTTCATTTATGAAGTCATCAGCCTGTTTGAGTCTTTCCTTCAATTCATTGACTTCAGAGTTAGATTGCTCAAGATCATCTAGGGCAAACTGAAGTTGTTCCCTCATACCATACACATCCATTTGAATTCCAAGATCTTCCTCAAGCTATTAGGCTCTGTTTGGAGGAACTTGGCTCTGATACCAATTGTTGATAACTGAGAAGGGGGATGAATCAGTTATCTTAATTACTTCAACTTCATTAACTATTAATGCAACATCAAATCATATAAGCAATCATAACCATGAAATAGAAATAACATCAATACACATGACACAATGATTTTGACGTGGAAAACCCTGTTAAGGGAAAAACCATGGGGTGATTAACCCAAGATTGTATTCTCTATTAGAAGAATAAGATAGTACAAAATGGCACTTACCAATTAGGGCTCACTGCCTGAGCACACTACTCACAAAAGGCTCACTGCCTACAAGAGACTCACTGTCTACAAGGTATAAGGTGATAAGAAACTTGAACTAATGAGAAGCATCCACACATGCTGAGGTTCAGTTTCGGTTAGGCTGAATACACTGATCTACTGCACTTCATTCTTTCTCTTCTTTGTTGTTGTTGTCCTGTCACATTCCGGACCTATCTTACTATCTTCACACTGCTCTTCTACTTTTCTTCACACTTCCCAACACACAACACACCTTCACATCCAAATCCATCTGGTATATATATCCGCACCAATGATTTCAACACCTTTCTAGTTGGCATCCGGAATAGTCAATATTTTCCTAAACTCTGATCTATCGGTTGAACCCTTACTTACCAAGTGATGCGTATCAAGGAGATACTTATAGATGTCATCAATCATGTCAACCAATCATGAGTGATACATCAGGAAGCTTGATCACCATCAATAACTGATCTGGATTAAGGTCTGATGCTCTACTAGTCAGTTCTTCCTCTGTCAGCTCTACCAAACAAGAACCCAACACTTAGGTGCTCATTTCTCTTTACTCTTCCATCACCGGAGGCTCAATCCCTGGAATGTATTAGTTAAGGTACACCTCTTGACTTCCCCAAGTCTACACTTTACTAGGATACTTTCTCTGAGAGATCCAGACCTGACTGTCAGACCTTGCCACATGCTCTGTTCTTGCTTACCAGACCACAACACTCTTCAATCTGACTTCAGTATAGGTACACCATGTCCTGTGGATGGGTGGGATGAACTTTGTTGCCATCAATGACAATAATCATGAAGCTACATAGTGTCTCTTGCCAACAGGATGACCTTACAGTATTCTTGAAAAGGCGAGAGGACCATGTGGCAGATCTAAGGGAAGTGTTGCAGCGATGCAAGGATTATGGTATATCACTCAACCCCAAGAAGTGCATCTTTGGGGTAACTGAAGGAAAGCTGCTGGGACATGTAATATCTGAACAAGGAATATCTATTGACCTAGACCAGATTCAAGCAATACTCAAAATACCTCCCCCAGCCAGCAAGAAAGAACTTAAGTCATATTTTGGTAAGATCAACTTTGTACGTAAATTCATTACAGGATTTGCTAAGATTGTTCGACCTCTTAATGCCATGTTGAAAAAAGATGCTAAAATGGATTGGACTCCAGAAGCCAAGGCTGCTTTTGCAGAAATTAAAGAAGCTATAGCTAATGCACCTATATTGGTAAGCCCAGATTACACTCTGCCATTCCATATATATTCATTTGCTTCGGAACATACTTGTGCTGCAATGTTGACACAGAAGAGGTCAGTTGATGATGAAAGGCCCATTGCTTTCATAAGCACTCCACTAAAAGACGTAGAGCTAAGGTATCCAAATGTGGAAAAACAAGCATACGCTCTGGTTAACGCAATTAAGAAATTTTGTCACTACATCCTAAGAAGTCAAGTGATTGCCATAGTCCTAGATGCAACAGTTAAAGCACTGCTAATGCAAAGTGAATTAGGAGAAAGAAGAGGGAAGTGGGTCACCATACTGCAAGAGTTTGACATAGACATTCAACCTATGAAATTGGTAAGAGGCCGGCCTTGACTAGAACAATGGCTGAAGTAGGACCAAACCTGGTTTCTCAACAATACCTACTAGAAGATGTTTCAAAAGATGAGTGGTATGGAGATATCATATTCTATTTACTCAATCAACGCTGCCCACCACAGCTAAATTCAGTAGAAAGGAGAGCTCTCAAGCTTAAAAGCAATAGTTACATGATAAAGGGATCAGTCCTTTACAAGAAGAATCATGAGGGTATCTATCTAAGGTGTTTGGACAAATCAGAGGTTGATCAGGTGCTAACCAGTTTTCATGAGAGATTCAGGACAGGTCATGGATCAGCACACTCAACAACTAATCAGGTTCTTCGTGCCAGGTATTACTGGCCAACTTTGTTCAAAGATGCACATTCACATGTAAGAACTTGTCACATATGTCAGACTGCTGCCTACAGAGAATGACATGTAGCCATGCCTTTGCAACTAGTGGTGGAGGTACGACCATTTTCTCAATGGGGCCTTGACTTTATCGGTATGATCAATCCACCTTCCTCTGCAGGCCACAGGTATATTCTAACCGCTACTGATTACTGTATTCGATGGTCTGAGGCAATAGCTTGTAAGCAATGCACCATAGAGGTAGTTATTGAATTTTTTAAAAAGTACATTATCACTAGATTTGGTTGTCCATTTGCTTTAGTTTGTGATAATGGCTCTACCTTTTCATCATTACGTTTTTCCAACTGGGCATTCGATTATGGGATTACTCTCAAGTTCTCATCCAATTACTATCCACAAGGGAATGGGGTAACTGAATCAACAAACAAAAACTTACTTGAGGTCATTAAGAAACTTTTAGACAAGAACCCCAGAGATTGGCATACCCATCTTAGGTTCGCTTTATGGGCTGTTAGAATCCGACACAAAGCGGCCCTGAACACCTCTCCGTATCATTTGGTCTATGTGATTGAACCTATCTTTCCTATCCATTTGAGAATCCTAGTACTTCAATTCGTGCAAGACTACCTTGAATCTGACGATCATTTGTCCTCTAGGTTGGCTCAATTATTGCACCTTGAAGAGAAATGCGATGCTGCCATATAAAACTTTGCCAAACATCAAGGAGTCGTAAAATGATGGTTCGACAGAAGAGCCAAGATCAAAGCCTTCCGCATTTCAGATTTGGTCCTATATTGGGACAAAGCACATAAGAAGAAGGGAGAGCATGGTAAGTTTGACAAACTCTGGTTGGGTCCCTATCAGATCTATGAGATCCTTGGAGATAGTACATATCAACTCAAGAGCCTTACTAGTGAGGAGTTGCCACTGCCTGTCAATGGCCAGTTCCTAAAGCACTACTTTTAGGCCTGAGAGGCAGTCGTGCCTCATTTTAGTGTACATAGTTAGGGGTTGGTTTCCTTTGGTTAGTTTAGGTTGCCATTAGTTTAGTTTTCTTTCCTTCTTTTGCTTTCCTTAGGTGTTAGGTGTTTTGCTTAGGTTTAGTTGTCTTTTTGCCTTTGGCTGCTACGCTTGCTCTGCGCAGGGTCTTTATTTTTGATGTGGTGGCAGTCGTGCAGACCTGCAAATGCTTCGTTGATGGGTGAATGATCATGAGTCTTTCTTTGAGAAGCTAAGGTTTCCACTTAGTCTTTGCTATGGGTTCCACTGTTAGGCCAAGGGGTATGGTGTCTGTTCATTGGAGATGAGTTATTAGTCGGTGCACCTGAAGTATTTTCTAACCATATATCTTCTACACTTTAAATAGTCCTGAAGTAGCTAGGCAAGTCTAGGTGATCCTGTGTCAAGTGAAATGGGCTGATTTCCTCTCCTACCACATGCACTATCAATCAAGACAAAGGCAGGTGACACTAAGTGTTACTAGCCTACATCAGGTAAAAAATAAAAGGTGTTTTCTCAACACCAGACCCATCATGGTGCAAATAAAGAAGTTACCAAATTGCAAAATTCTTACAAAGAACACTACCAGAAAGATTGGCATCAAATATTATTGTACTAGCAAACTTGACTAATCATCAATCTAGTCCAAGGCTCAACAATACTTCAAAATTCAAGCATTTTCTGGTGGTAGAATGATCTCAGCCTTCTAGCTTGTCTCAGGGGATCCCAGGTGAACTTAGTTCTGGAAGGATGGGAATGAATACAACTGCACACACTTAGGTTTTTAGGAAGTGGATGGTTGCATTGGTTAGTGATCTTAGGTTCTTTGATATGATTCCTTACCTTTTTGTTTAAATATGTGGGGAACGTAGAGGTTCTGGGTTCAAACTAAACGTTTATCATTGAAATGCTTGGGAGCATTTCCCAACAGAGTCCCCATTTGTTGTGCCTTGCACGCACACCCCATTCAAGAATGGAGACCCCCTCTCTTGATTTGGCTAGAGAGTCATTTGATCTTCTAATCTCCTAAGTGATTATGTGGTCAAGAGTGCATTTTGACCTTGATGGAAAGATGTTATCAAAAAATCACTTCAAAATCTGCTAGGATGAGTCCTTATTTTCCCTTTGAAGGCCTTGAATTGACATGTTGCACTAAATTGGCCTTCAACCGACCTTTGCGCTGATTTCCTGTTTGTCCGACCTGGCGTTGAAAACTGCCTTGTCCGACCTGGTGCTAAAATCCTATCACTCTAACCTTAGCGCTAAATCCTTGTCTAACTGACCTAATGTTAAACCATCGAGTCTTGCCTGACTTTGTGCTAATTTCCTCACTGTCAGACTTCTACGCTAAAAATAGTTTCATATGACCTGCGTTGAAAACAGCGATCACCAACTAAGTCAGACAACCCCGAAAAGCCCACAAGGTGGATGAACCCGATTCCTCCGCTAATGTGTGTAGACCGAACTTCTAAGCCTTGCGTTGAATGTTGCCCCATCCAACCAAGTCTGACATACCAAAATTCTCTACAAGTCAGATACCTTGAAAATCCATGCAAAATCTCGATTGGCAGTCCGTACGCCTGCACATTAATTGTGGATTTAGCCAGGTTTAAATAGGAAATTAGCAAGTTTTAACTCATTTTCAATCGCATTTTCAACAGAAAATTACGGAGCTCTGTTCTTCCCCCTGCCAATTTGCCCGAGCTTGAACCCATGACCTCCTGCGAGTCAATTCATGTCGCCATTCTTGCTAGGTAGGATTTAAACCTTGCTATTTCAACTTTTGCTTGCAAATGGTTGAAATTTCAATGTTAGCCATTAGGGTTTTAAGAAATTGATTGTTTGGATCAGGATTTTCTAGGTTAGGGTTTAGTGAATTTTGAGTTTTTTTTTTCATTTAAAACCCTAGTCTGGGTCCACTATAGAAATGAATGGAATCGCCCTGTGTTAAAAACTTAAAAAAATTAGGGATTTTTGCCCTGTAGAACTCTCCTATTGAGTCAGCACTAAAATGGTCTCTAACTGACTTGCAAAACTTGGTCGGTCAGACACCTCCAAAACCGCGCCAAGTATCCAGTGCCACTCGGCGCTAAAAACTACCTCATCGGACCTACAAACGCCAAACACTTTAGTCAGAAGGTCTTGGAAGCCCCACAAATCAAGAAATTACCTTTGTGCCAAAAAGACCTTCATCCGACCTTTGCGCTAAAAGGACCTTGGTCCGACTTTGTGCTAAAAGACCATGTCACCGACATAGTCAGATGACCTGAATTCTCCTGCAAGGTCAGCGCCACCTGTAAACCTCGCCGACAGTTTACCTTGACATTTTGAGCTAAAAATAACCTCATCTGACCTGCACTATATTACCCTCCAACCGACTTAGTCGGATATTGTCCAAATCAGCGCAAGTTAGACGGAACCAATTTCCGCGCAAACATAACCGAATTCATATAAACAAGATTTTGTGCTAAAATATCAACCGACTGACTTGACATCCACTAGAGGTCAGAGACCTCCAAATTTTGCGCAAGTTAGACCTTGCCAAAAACTGTGCAAAACTCAAAAGCATAAAGGGAGCTATAATACGAGGTCTGACCTGCCTGATTTCCCCGCCGAAGTTGGATGACCTCAAATTCAACGCTTTTCCTTCTGAGGGTCCGACAACCCTCAAATTAGCGCAAAACCTTGCAAATGACTAAATTTCTTGAAATTTCCAAAGGGAAAATTATTCAAAATGATGAAATTAATGTTGTAGTGCAGTGTTAATGACGATTTTCATGAATTTTTTTTGCAACATTAAGTATTTGATTGCATGCAGTGTTCTTTCAATTAGACTTAGATTTCGTTTGAATGCATGCTAATAGTAAATGGCAGATTTGCATTGATTTCTCTAAAACTTAGGAGTATGTTAGGAATTTCTTCGGTATCAAACTTATAGGGTCCTGTTGTGCAGACTAAGTGACTGCTCAGGCCCAAGCAATGAAGTACGAGTTCAAAGGAGTCCCTCCAAAAACCAAGATCCACTATGGGTGGAGTAATGTCGGGGACACAGATCTAGGTCACATAGACCTAGATGACTTTAGACTCAGAGTCTTTGGTCCAAGCCCGACCCCCAGAGCCAGGATACTTAGAGATAGTGGACTTGGACAAGCAGCTGCCTTTCCTACTTCGGTGCAGTGTGCATAATTAATAGCCACCTGTGCAGATAGGTATGATGTTATGACAAGGACCATCCAGATGGAAGATGGGGAGATTCTAGCAGACTTGACCCCACCTTCTCTAGAGAAATGTTGGACATCCCCTGGCACAAGGTTGTGACAATGCCAGATAAGCAAGGGTCAAAGGAAACCTATAATATAGATGTAGAAGGGTGCAGGAAGTACATAAATGATCAGTGGGTTAAGAGCAAGAAGTCTGCTCTCATCAAGCTCCCCAGAATACTTTACAGACGTGATTTCCATGATGAGATTGGAGACATAGTAACCTTTCTAAGCAGAGTCTATGGGTTACCAACTGCCTCTACCTTTAAGGATTGGATGTTTGTCATAATCTCTGAGATACTGAAGGGAACCAAGTTCCACTGGGCTCAAATCCTCAGTAACAACATCCATGAAGCTTTCAGCAACTTTAGTGAAAACAAATACTTTAGATGGACGTCCTATATCGTATATGCATTGGCAAGAAGGAACCATTACCATGGACTGTCCAAGATTGGTGAATTTGGAAATGATGACAAGACCCAAGTTAAAGTATATGAATGCTATCCACAGCTAACCTCATCTCAATAAATGATTCACTTCAAGAGGGTTAATGATGCATTCACGATGTACATAGCCAGGAAATTGCAGGGTAACACAGCATTGAGGATTTCCACCGAGGCTATGAATGAAACAACTAGTTATGGCAGGTGGTATATCTAATTTGAGAAGTTTACATACATAAGGATACAAGGCTTCACTGGAATGGCCTACAAACTCCCCCGCTATCTAGATGATAAGACAGTGCTTCTAGAGATGTCTAGGCAACTGATACCGTGTGCAAAGAAACTCAAGCACCTGCATAGGCCAAGTGTTCAATTTCCTATCAAATTTGACAAAGGACTCTATGCATGTCCTTCTCTAGCATCAACAAAACATTCAGATAAAGAGCTTCAACTCTTGAATTTGCACTACTACAATGCAAGGGGTCATTTTGATCCAAACAGAGTGATGGAGAGATTTGTAAGCAAGAAACTCTTCAACAAAGTGCATATTGAGGACTTTTGGGCCAACTGCCCTGATGACTATGAAATTATGAAGAAGGAACATGCAAGGTTGCCCCTAGACTTCATTAGAAGGTTTCATATAATGGCAGTCCCTGATTAGTTACAAGATGATGAAAATGTTATGCTCAGAGGACCATGGGAAGCACAGTATCATCAACCCATTCCATTGCCAAATTGGGCCAATGCAGAGGAAAGTTCGCTCGATGTTGTTATGAGGGAATCCATTAGACTGAGCAAGGCATGGGTCAGGTCACAAGTGGCTGTCCTAAATGAACAAGGAGTCCAACATACTTACACAGCAGTAGAATCAGACAAAGACTCCGTGGGAGAAGAGGATGAACCCATTCAGGTCGAAGATGAAGCAGAGCCAACTGAGAAACAGAAATCAGATAGTGAAGAGCATACATCTCTAGCAAAGAAGGCAAAGAAAATGAAGAAGCCATATGTAAGGTCTCCTTAGAAGAAAGACCAACCTCCTTCAGCCAGGACTAGAACTCCCAAGAGAAAAGATATGCCAAGTGGTGCCAGAGAGAGCTCTAGGGCTAAGAAAGCAAAAGTGAAAGAAGATAATAAGGAGGCTACCATAACTAAAGATGATTCCAATCCTCCTCTAACTGCCCAACCTCCTACACAAAGTGTTGACACTACGGTCTCAGACCCTGCTGCCTCTGCTACTACTCTTTCTTCCATTCCTCCTTCCTCTGCTACATCCACTTCACCCATAGTCTCAACATCTTTTGTGACCTCTCCATCCTCTACCATCACCACCACCTATTGTTCACTGGCAGTTTCTTCTAATGACTCTAGTAGCCCTATTTCCTTCACTCTCACCATCTCATATCCTTCCACCACATCTACACCTTCGTCTCCTTTACCGTTGCCTCCCATTTCCACCATCCTTTCACCACCTCTTCCTCTGCCTTCACCACCCTTTTCTTCACCCCTTATCATTTCTTCTTCTTTATCACCAATCTTGACTAGCCTGACCTAGGTCAGTTCACCCTCCTTGACCATCTCTTCTGTTGTCCCCATTTCACAAATTCCAGCTGATTCATTGGCAGTGCCCCTATTGCCCAGGATTGAGAAGGTGTGTGCGGAATTAGGATTGCAGGAGCCTGAAGCAATAGTTGAGGAGGAGAAGGAGATATTGACTGGAGTAAATAATGAAAGCCTCCATGAACCTTCAACTGATGTGGAAATTATTGACGTATTCGATAGTCCTCTAGGTAAAGACTCAACGGAGGAAGTTTTGAAGATTGTACAGTAGAATGTAGTTGAAAATCTAAAGGACTTGGCCCAAGAAGAACAAAAGGAAAAAGAGAAAGGTCTAGAGAAGAATGAAGAGCAGGAACAAGAGCAATCCAAAGAGTTGGCTATATCGGATAAAGATGGAGCTTCGGAGTTAAACAAATCTTTTGCTCCTGAGTGGCTGCAAGGTAGAATGGCGTATCCCGAACCACAGATAGAAGTAATGCAGCTTGACCTAAGTGCTATCCTGTCATAGGCACAGAAGCCTCAGAAGCAGAAAAAGGCTAAGATTCAATCAAGAATCTATAAGAATGAATCAGGGACAAGGATAGCAGAGATAGGAGTCCCTCCAGCTAACAAAACAAGAGACCAAGTCAGGGCAGAAGATTATGTCATATCTACAGTTGATTTGGGTCCAACCACTTGTGCTCAAAGAGTGGATGATTTCAAAGGCTCAGTTACATCAATTTTGGAGTAGTTGGATAAGGATGAAAGGTCTAAGAAAGACTTGAAGCAGCAAAATGAAGAACTGAGAGCATGTCTTCAATTTTTGATAAAACCAGTGGATGCTGGAGGTGATATAAGGACAATACCTACTTTCCTGTCCACTGACGAGATGGCCAAATTGGGTGGGGTAAGATCAAAGTCCCAAGGTATGGAGAATTGGTTGATAAATTTTTTTGAGATGGGATGTGAAGCCATCAGCGCCTCTACTCAAGTTCACCAAAAGTTGGTTGATCTGCACAAGAGATGGAAAGACTTGTGGGAAGAATGTGATTCTTTTGATGAGTATTATTCCCACATGTATCCCCAAATCAAAGGCATTAGAGAATTGCCAGCTCAGACTTTAATTACAGAGAACATTTTGACTGGGGATAGGCTACCAAAGGTTGTTGAATGGTATCAGCAGCTACTTTTAAGAAAAGAGACTTTTGAGCATATAAAGGAAGCATACAAACCGGCTGATGAAGAATTAAGATCGGTTATATATGACATCAGTGACTCGTTGAGGGACTATAGAGAAGATTCCTATGATGATTATGCCCCATTTGATGTAGAAAAATACAAGGACAAGTTGCATAAAATAATTTTTGAAGATGACAAGCTCAACATGGAGGAACGGTTGGATAAGGCAAGTGACCTCAAAGCTGAATTTAAGGCATTTCATAAGGCAGGTGCAGAAATAGAGAGAATACATGGCAAATTCAGTCGGGAGCTAGAAGTGTTTGAGTATCGGATACATCATTTGAAGGATCTAGACCCATCAGACATTAATCCTGCACTTGAGGCCTGGTTGACTTATCGTAACAAGCTAGCTAGCGAAGGCAGTATTGACTTAGATAAAGAGTCTTGATGTTATTTTGAATATTCTAATGATACAATCTTGTCACAATTGTAAATTTGCTATATTTGGGCAGCATGTGACTCTATTTTGTCTTTTTCTTGCTCTCAAAATGAGCTTTTCCACTAATATACTGAGTTGGCTAGTCAAAATGACTAGATTCAATGTATCTGGGACTGTTTTTTTTGTCTTTTTCATAAAAGACAAAATGTAATCTAGGAATTGATGTGGGTTATTATTGATGTAATCTGGGCCGTCAGTGTTGAGTTAATCTCCACCATTCATTTGAAAACTAGGGTATGTTGCTTTCTATATAAAGCGCTGCCATTTCCATTATTTGTGAGAGATATTTTGATACTTAATTGTTGACTCTATGCCATTTGAGCTAATACAAAGCAAGTTTCTGCAATAAATCTGAGAATTTGTATCTTGTGTTGATTCATCTTTTGGTTTTCATGGTCCACATCTCGCTCTCCCATAGTTAGATTAGTTGTGATTTCATAATATTCATGGTTTATTGAAGTATTTGATGAACATTCTTAGTACATACTTTTAGTTGTTTGCTGATGGTAAATAGCTGTGTAAAGTTAATCTGGGTTGATTATCTATCCTAAAGTTCAATTGCATTTCACAAGTTAAGTTGCACCATCTATTGGGTATTTAACAAATGAATGCAATCTAAAAATCTGTTGACCTCCATTGAAGATAGCACCATTTTTTGCAGCACTGTAACACTCATTTAAGTTTGGTAACTCAGGAAGCAGGTTCAAATTTTTAGAATGTTTGTCTACTAAAGATAACCTAGGCATTGTGAAGGTCACTTAGGATCCCTCTCAGACCCTAACCTTTTGCCTTTTCTTTTAAATCACTGATTAAGAATCTTAGCAGCATTTTATCTTGTTTATCAGCTGAAAATCATTATAGGGTTTATGTGTATTTGCTGCCCCAAATTTGAAGATTTGCAGATTGCATGTAAGACCCCTTGTAGGCACAGCTAGAACATACCAACTGAGAAATTCCAAGCAAGCTAAGACCTAGTTGTATTATCCTTGGAGTAGTCTTGCTTAGGGTAAGATACTTTTCAAGAGAGGCGTGAAACCAGCAATCACACCTACATTGTCGCATGCTAAAACCACCATCAACACAACCCACAAAACCTCCATCAATGTTGTAAACCACGTTTGTTAGGATTAAGGTGCCATCAACCTTGTAAATCCTATGTAATTAATTACTCCTAATATTGTTTGTAAATCACCCATAAAGGATGAAAGGTTTCACCAGTAGCGGTCTTGTTTTAGCTACATTTTTATATCCGGTACATGACGTTCACTCATCCGTGACGGGGGGTTGTAGGGGGTTTACCCCCTGGGAGGGGTTCGGGGGGGTCATCCCCCTGGCGGGGGATCCGAGGGCCACGCGCCTTGGCAGGTGTTTGGGGGAAGTGCCCCTGAAACCTCATTTTATTTATATTTTATCATTGTGAATCTAGACCATTCATCATTAGGTCACAGATCTAAAGGTTGATATTTTGTCGGCTATCTTTCCCTAGAAGGCAACCCCTTTTATAAGGATATCTATACTACATTTTTATCAGATTGGAGAGTAACAAGTGCCGCTGGATTGAATACTGAAGAAATAGAGGAAGTGTATGTATTGTAATCTCATATTTGAAGATAATACAACTTGGAGCCTCTTTTCTTGGTGGAGTTTTTTTACCTGAAAGGGTTTTCTCCATGTTACATACTATGTTGTGTTCAGTTCTTAGTGCATGTTATTTCTGTGTAATGGGTTTTAATTTAACATTGCAATCTTCATTGATTCTACATTCTTTAGAGGATAATAAGGTTTGAATCAAATTTCTATTGTGTGGTTTGCACCTTCATTTTTAACAACATTTTTCTGCTAATTAGTAGTTTTGCACATTCATCCAGTTGTTAGAGGAAGCAATTTTGGACTCTAAACAATAATTTTATGAAAATAATAGACAATTTTGATATCAATAGAGAATATTCTCTCCACTAGGAGTATATTCTATCAACTTCTATTGACATGAGCATGACATCATCAGCCACTTTCAAATATGTCCTACTCTCTCCCATTTGCATTTTAGTTTTGGCACTCAAACTTTGTAGGCCTTGTTATCAGTCATATAGGCTCCTTTTTGCGAGAACATTTTTTATTTGGAGAAAAATTTTGCAAGCTTCACAGTGGTGTAGACAGATTTTAATTTTAGTGCTCTATTTTTCTGGAAATTATAGATTCTCACAGGTGTTGCTACATAACTTTACCATTTTGGGGACCTTCCAAGGCCTTGTTTGGGCTCCTACATGCTCAATTTTGTGTGCAATTTTTTTTAATTGCATAATTTTTTAGCTCTATGTATTGGTAGTGTTGGTTCATTTTAATTTTTCTTGTAATCTATATCTTCAATTTTGAGCCTCTTTTTGAGGATTTGTAAAGTATTGGAATCAAGTCCACTTTGCTGATTTAACAAGTGGAAACTATAATTTCACTAAGTATAAAGTGCCAAGATCATAATTCATTGGGGGATCATTGATTGAGTGAATTTGGATAGGGATCTTTGTAAGATTTGGCTGAAATGCCACCCAAGAATGCAAATGAATGAAGGAAAGCAAATATAGAAATTAAATATGAGCCAAATAAACTGTATTCAGCTCAATAGAATTCAAAGCATACAATGAATAAGAGATGCTCGTATGTGAGTGATGGGTGATTTTATATATGATTTACCACCCAAGAGACTAAAAACACTACCAATGTGGGATAAATGTGTAACATCCACATTCTAAAAACATAGTAAAACAAGAAATTTACCATAGAGTAACTCAACAAGGTAAAAATGAGATAGAGAAAATTTTTCTTTTATTCAACAAATAATCAAATAACTACAATTACAAGATTTCTTTTTACAAAATACAATAAACCATAGTGTCTTCCTCATTTACAATGTTTACAAATGTAAATCCATTACATATACAAATTTGGAATAAATACTGCTTCTGAATATCTGACATCTTTATCACAAATCCTGGCATGCTTCCTACTTGGAGAGAGAGCATCTTTCCAGTGATTTACCTCCATCCACAGACTGGCGGTCTCCCACACATCTTCCACATAGGAAGTGGCCCTACCCTTCATGAGGAATATAGAGCTTAGGTGACCAGTGGTAATTTGCCTTTCCTGAGTACATAGTGTTGTATTCTACTCAACTCTATCAACCATACAACCCTAGATATTCTCTAGCTAAGTATGATTTCTGATAGGACAAGCAATCTGAATACAGTGAACCGACAATGCATGCAGAAAATAAATGCATTACTTTGTCCAAAGTTTTTAATATCAACATCATTCATAATGAACGTAGTCATTGTGTTCACCCACCCCTACTTGACTTGGATACTGTCATATTCTTGCAGTTATTCACCTTGACTATATTTACGTAAATGGTTTAATCATCTTATCATGATAATTGTTTTCTTAGACTTAGATAAGTCTAAATGACATAAACATTCATTTGGTTCATATTTGACTCTAGGGTTTTAAAACAACCCTTGAATAATACCATATTTCCATACTTATCATATCTCATTTCTACAAGCTAAGGTTCATAATTGACCTTTGGTTTAACTCAACCATAGTTAGGTATACAATAAATCTTGTTAAGATTTTAACTTCTATTCAAAAAGACTATGAACACCTATTCAAATAAACTCTATGTGATGTCATTGATCATCACTACATATATAAACTCATATATGATTTTACACAAAGTTATTTCTATATAGACATAGTCTATAACTACACAATGGTTTACTATAGGCTGAACTCATCAAGATTTCTAGTATAGACATGAGAAGATCTTTGAAATTTTATCTCATTCATCTAACTATCCCTAGTTCTTCTACCATTCAGTAGGTTACACTATAGTCACCATAGACCACCAAGAATCTAGGTTCTTTGGATAAGATATCGTTTAGACAATGTAAAGGAACAAAAATAATATTGGTTTCAAAATAATATTGACACCACTAAATACTTTATCTTGTATTACTCTTGGTTGGTAAGTTTACTAAAACAAAAACCATTTACACTAATCTCAATAAGAGTTAATACATATCTATCCTATGATAAAGTAATCGACTTATTTCAAAATGATTGCTCTTTCAACAGAGCGACTAGTTTTCTAAACACTAGATAACTATAACAATTTCCATCTAAAGAAAGTTTGAGCATTTCTTGAACAATAAAAGGGTCTACTTATGAATTTTAAGATAGATGTAATATCGACCAAAAATGATAATTCAAAACTGGTATCATTTGCAAAAGCTTGCATCAGCCTTTTTAGGCTAGTCGACGCTTCTCTAGTTATACTAAAACATTCACATACACCACCAACTCAAACAATCAAGTTATATTGATAGCATTCAAGTTGACACAGTCGGCTTATCACATTGCACATAGTTTATACAAAATACTAAAAGGATAACCAAACTCAGTTAAAATGATTGTCCAAGACAAGCATTCATTCAAATTATCTTTGTCTTATAAAACATAACTTGCAGGAGTATTTACCTAACAACGATGGTTTACAAAGGTATATGGGCAGGTAGTAAGCTTCTGTGTTCGTCCCAGATGACCACGTTCTTCACTTTACTTTTACCTCCTTCTTTACTGCCCACCGCAGGTTCTCTTCTACCGATTACCCAGACTCAATAAACAAAACATATGCACCCAAAATATGCGCCATCGACTAGCCAAGTCGTAGCTTTAAGATCTCAAACATACTCACAGTGACTCATCCTCTTTGTTCATTCCCACTCTAAGTAGTTCAAAACTCAATTAATTCCAACGGTATTTGCTTTATGGTTCGACTCCAAACATAGCTATAAATATGTAAACATCGACAAATGTTGATGATGAAAACATCATTTGAGGAGATCAGTGATGGCAGTTGAGTTATCCGCCACTCCTCTTATAAGAGGCCACCAACTCATAACTAACTTTGAGCAATTGGTTATTCTTAATGAGTAAATTCAATCCATCATGTTTTAATCATTTAAGGCACTCCTCAATAGATGTCTAAGGCTGCTCATCTAAAAACCATAATAATATATCATGAGGTATTACCTCATTCAACTCATATATATATATATATATATATTATATTTGATTAAATCAAATATTATTTTCATATCATTATCTCTATTTGATTTTATGTTTTAATTCAATAAAAGGATAATACTAAAACAAGAATTATGGATAACATGATTGGGTTGAGCTAGTCTCCTCATCACGATCCGTCGACAAAACACGTCATCTTAACTTGATGATAAAGTCTTAACATTAAGAATTGGTTAAAACACCTCAAGTGACTTAGTAATAATATGACAACCATTTTACGACAATAACATTGTAATATTTACGTTAAACGTAAATAGTCATAAATCAAACTCAAATGACGTCGTTAACGTTATTAACGACTAAGACGACTTAATATGACTTAGAAAGAGTTTAAAACAATATCGACTACCTATCGATTAGGTTCAAAAGTAAATTGACAAGACAAGGCTTACCTCTTACAACACATTGGTTCACATTTTCGTTAAACACTTATAACTCAGTTTGGCAAATAAACCACTCATAACCTGAGGTCTATATCTCTCTCCTGGAAAGATATACTCTCTCTCTTTTCTCTGAGAGTCACTTGATAACCTATAATTCCTATTTCAACTTGTTACCAAACAATATGTGATCAATGCATCATTATTCAATTAATTCAAATAATAAATCAATTCTCATAATTCAAATATTAAATCGATAACAACATAATCATTCCTATAATTTCAATAAATGACATTCAATATAATCCATATTTTTGCTTGTCATTAATCTAAACATCATAATAAATTTACTTATGTCCAAGTAAAAAGTAAAAGTGTAGTAAAACAATAATTGGGGATGTAACAAAATGTAAAAAGCCCCTAAGTATTCAACTTAACCTAGTGTGAAGAGATCTAAGTGGAGAACTAGCTAAGAAATGAACTAGTTAGAAAATATACCCTATTCGCACTAACACCCCCCCATAAGTGTAACTAAGGTGGGAACGTAAACAAAGACTCAAAGAAGGGTCTCGGCAACTAGGCCTAATGAGGTACCCATGTACAAAAAATATTTCACATGCGGAGAAAACGAGAAAACCCGGTGGAAAAAAACTCCTCCCCAAAAGTGAGAATGAATGAAGAAGGGCTAATTGACCCCCCAAATGTTGTTATATGGAGCCCAATCAAACTCAGAGGTTAAATTTTCCCTACTTTTGTCAGCACATTTTCCCCCCAAATTAATTAACGGGGGAATTGCCTATTATTTTATAAAGGCATCGACAGTTATTTTTCTATTGGCCAACATATAAAACCCTAATTTTTTTTAACCGACATAAGTATTGATAAAAATAGCTGGAGAAGGCAAAAAGTCTTAAGGGTTAGGGTTTCCATTGATATTGTATTGTAGCATATTGTAGTGGTATTGAGTTGCAAGAGATTGCTGGTTGTAATCGGTTCAATTTTTGCTAGATAATAATATTAGACTCTTTGTTGGTGGATGTAGGCTAAGTTTGGGTGAACCACATTAAAATTGTCTCTTGTTTTATTTTCTGTGTATTTTCATTCCTCTATTTAATCTTTATCTGCATTTAATTGATATCTTCCACTTGCTCTTCCTAACAAGTGGTATCAGAGCTAGGTTGTGTTCGATTATTCTCTGTAGTAAGGTCTCATGGTTGAATGGGAGTCTCACAGTTAAATGGTAGTAATGGCAGATGAGGGTAACTTGAAGGTAGATAAATTCAATGGGTATAACTATCAGTTATGGAAGATGCAGATGGAGGATTATCTCTATCAGAAGGATTTATGGAGGCTATTGCAAGGGAAAGCCAAGGAAACGATAGCAAAGACTAATGAGGATTGGGAACTTCTAGACAGAAAGGCACTGGGAAGCATTCATTTGTGTCTGGCGCCATCGATGGCATTCAATATTTCAAAAGTAAAGACAATGGATGAGTTGATGCAGACATTGGCAAATTTATATGAAAAGCCTTCTACTTTGAATAAGGTATTTCTTATGAAGCATTTATTTAATATGAAAATGGTAGAAGTTGGATCGGTTACTGATCATTTAAATGAGTTTAACATAGTTACCATTCAATTGACTTCTGTAAATGTAAATTTCGATGAAGAAGTTAGAGCTCTCTTGATATTATGTTCTTTGCCTAAAAGATGGAATAGTTTGGTAATGGCGGTTAGTAACTCTATTTTTGGTTCAAATACACTAAAATTTGATGATGTTGTTGGTGTTATTCTGAGTGAGGAAATTCATAGGGAAAGTTCAAGTGGATCCACATCAGGCAGTGTTTTGAATACAAAAAGCAAGGGCAGATCAAAGGAGAGAGGAAAAGGTTCTAGAGGTCATGGGAAGTCATGAGAAAAATCAAAGGACAAGAGGTCCCAATCTAGAGGAAAGAAGGATTGCCGGTACTATGGGAACCTGGATCATTTGAAGAAATATTGTTGGTCTCGGAAGAATAAAGGAGACAAACAAGAAGGTAATAAGGAGGCAAATGTGGTAAGTAATAAATCTAAAGATGATGTTTTGATTCTTTCCCTAAATAATGTTGATGATTCATGGGTTTTATATTTAGGGGCCTCATTTCATGTTATGTCCCATAGAAGTTATTTTCTTGATTATGTCTAAGGGGATTTTGGGCTGATTTATTTGGGAGATAACGAACCCTGTCAGATTTCTAGAAAGGGAAGAATTAGAATTAAGTTGTAGAATGGGAGTCATTGGCTACAACAAGAGGTAAGGCATGTTCCAAGTCTAAGTAGGAATTTAATTTTAGTAGGGCAACTAGATGATGAAGGTTGTATAGTTACTTTTAGTGATAAAAATTGGAAGGTTACAAGAGGTGCCTTAATAGTAAAAATAGGTGTGAAAGTAGGCACCTTATATCTTTGTGCATGGCATATTGTTCCTTCTACTTTAGTTGTTGTAGAGAAAAATCAAACAGGTTCAGGAACAATTGCTGCAGGTTCATAGGCAGAGACTGAAACAGTTGTTGTGAGTTCTGAGACAACATTGTGGCATAATAGACTTGGGCATATGTGTGAAAAAGGTATGAAGATACGTCATTCTAAGAAAGTTTTACCAGGTCTAAAATGTATTAATATGGATTTTTGTGAAATTTGTGTGTATGGAAAATAAAAGAGAGTTAGTTTTCTCAAGGATGGTGATGTAGAGGCAAATTGGATGGAGAAAGATAGACAAACTTGACAATGTTCAACTACACCTACAAGCCCAAAAATAAAGATCTTTATGCAAAACTAGGAACAGCAGAAGGGAACTCATGGTTCATCATGGAAAGGTTGATTTGGGATGCTAGAGGACTCATTCCATCCATTGGTTAAGGCAGATCACCCTCAGGACCAACACTTCTTTCATAAACCTCAAAAATGGCTAGTAGCCCTAAAAATAGAGAACAGTCCTGATATCTTCTTGCACAGACCTCCAAATGCAAATCTCAATCAATTAGAAGATACCCTTTATGATTCCCCACAACATACTCAAGATTAGGTTTGGGTTGTTTTGGGAGGTATGCCCTAACCAATAACCCTCATAGTGGTTTTAAGCCCTAATTAGGCCTAGTTTATGAAGCAAATACCCTAAAATGGTGGATTGTAACTTCCAGGACCACTTGAACATGTCAATGGCATCCCAAAACCATAAGATTCAGTCTCCCTTTGCTGTCTTGACCGACTGTTCTCAAAAACCATACTATTGTTGCTTCTGTTAATCACTTAGCACATGGTTTTGCTAAGTCTAATCAATGAAATCTTAACAATAACAGTCCTCTACCCAAAAAAACCTTACAAGACATTAAAAAAAACATTAGGGAACTCATTCCACTAATCACAAAGCTTGGTGGTTTAGTGGAATGAAAGAAACATCTTAAAATTGCTGTCAGAACCCTAGTTAAGGGTTTCCCAAACCACTTGCAGAGAAAGGGGAAATACAACAATATAAATGAATGTCAAGAAATAAAAGCATATGCAAATGAAAGGTGACTCACCAACCTAACTCTTCAACATAGCCACTAGTCACATCTTGACTGTACACAGTCAGGGCATGCACAGGAACATCAAGTTCTTCAGGGAAACATCAAGTTCAGTGGATAGTTCAATATCAAATGGATGTAGAACATCTGATCTTTAATGACATGAGCCCAAACTAGTCTTGATAGATAGTTATTCCATCATACTCCACTTCCATGTAACCTAGACTCCATGACAGAGCTGTACAACAGAGGAGTATGGACTGTTATGCAACAAATTCAGAAAATAACACAGAAAATGTAGAGAACTATCTTGTATTGCCTTGAACTCCATTGAATACCTTCCTGCAACTACCTTAGGACAATAATTACCTTGTTTTTGGTAGTTTAAACTGCTTACAACTGTGGCATGTTGGCATCGATGGGTTTAGGACTTGTTTATGACTTCTTTATGACTTAACAATGTCCTCAAGACTTTAACTTGCATTAGACTCTTTGACCATGCCTTAACAAGGCTTACAAATATGAAAAACATATGACTGTCCCCCATGATTCTATGACAGCAATAGATGTTTTTGGACAAAGTCCTTTACAACATGGCATCTCAACCTTATTACATCATGAGAATGGTCTCTAGGACCTTATGAAACTAACAAACAAAATGGAGATCAAAACAAAACATAAATCTCTTGGTGCTCCTGCACCATACTCCCTAGGTGAAAAGAGAACTCAAGTCTCTTGAGGGAGTAGATCAGCAATTGTGACACCATGCTTCAAGATGTCTTTTTCAGTCATCCAAGTGGCATCTTCAATAGGAAAGTCACTCCATTTGACAAGAAACTACTTGTATGTCTTCTTCCTTGTCTTCTTCAAGATCTTGGTGTCAAGAATGCATTCCAACTTCAATGGTTGATTGGGTTGAAGACCTTTGACCTAATCTTCATCTCCTGCTGCTGTCATATCTACCTCTAAATTTGCATTAGAATCACCTTTGAAAGGGAACAAATATGAAACATTGAAGATAGGAGAGATGGCCAAGCCTTGAGGAAGTTCAATCTCATAGGCATTGGGCCCAAACTTGTGCACAATTCGGCATGGTCCTATCTTCTTCATGAGGAGTTTGGTTGGCTGCCCCTTAGGAAGTCTTTCTTTCTTCAAATGTGCCATGACCAAATCCCCAACCTTGTATTGTACATCTCTCCTTCTCTCATTGGCTTTCTCCTTGTACTTGTCATTGTTCTTTTGAAGAGTTTCCTTGACATTATCATGAATGTCCTTCATGGCCAATGCAAAGTCTTCACCTTGAGCACTTTTCCTTTCTAATCCATGGAGATCTCTCAATTCAAGAACACCTCTTGGATGAAGGCCATAAACAATCTCAAATGGACTCCTTCTTGTGCTTCTATTGGTGGAATCATTATAGGCAAACTCTGCTTGAGGGATGATCATATCCCATGCCTCTCCATGCTGCTTGGTAAGACACCTGAGAAGGTTTCCCAAGGACCTATTCACCACCTTAGTTTGGCCATCAGTCTGTGGGTGATAGGCTGAAGTAAAGGACAATTGAGTGCCCACCTTCTTCCATAAAGTGTGCCAAAAATGGCCTACAAACTTTGGATCCCTGTCAGTCACAATGTTAAGAGGCAAACCATGGATTCTAACAATTTCTTTGAAGAACAAACCAGCAATGTGAGAAGCATCATTAGTACATTTACATGGCAAGAAATGATCCATCTTACTAAATCTATCCACCACAACAAATATACTATCAAAGCCTCTTTGAGTCCTCGGAAGACCCAACACAAAATCCATGCTAATACTTTCCCATGGCCTATTAGGAATAGGAAGTGGCTGATATAGACCAGCATTAGATGAAGTACCCTTTACCCTTTGACAAATACTACAACATTCAACAAATTTTCTGATATCTGATTGCATTTTGGTCCAAAAATAAAACCTCTTCACTTGATCCAATGTTTTATCCAATCCAAAATGACCTCCAAGTCCACCAGAATGTTTTTCCTTTATGATGTTCTCCCTCATGGAACATTTAGGAACACATAGTTGACTGCCTTTGAACAACAACCCCTTCTGCAACAAAAACTCAGAAAAATCAGAATGATAAGAGTCTAAAAATTGTCAACAAACTTCATATACCTCATTGAAATCTTCATCATCCTAATACATATGCTTGAGAGCATCAACCCCTACACTTTGCAACCGAATTTCTTGAACCATACACACTCTTCTACTCAATGCATCTACCACTTTGTTAGCCTGCCCCTTCTTGTGATTGATTGAAAAGGTATAGGCTTGGAGTTGCTCAACCCATTTCATATGCCTATGATTGAGTTTCTCCTAAGAATTTAGAAAACTAAGTGCATGGTTGTCAGTATAAACAATAAATTCTTTTGGTAAAAGATAGTGCCTCCATTTTTTTAAATCTTACACCATTGCATACAATTCCAAATCATAAGTAGAGTACTTTCTTTTAGCATCATTCAATTTTTCACTAAAGAAACCAACAGGCCTACCCTCTTGACTTAGGACAGCCCCTATAGCAAGATTACTAGCATCACATTTTACCACAAACAACTTATTAAAGTCGGGCAAAACAAGTATGGGTTGTTGTGCTACCTTTTGTTTCAAAATTTCAAAAGAATCATTGGCTGCCTTTGTCCACAAAAACTTATATTTCTGCCCCCCTTTGATGGTATCCAAAATTGGTACACAAATATGACTAAAACCCCTTATGAATTTTCTATAAAATGTTGCCAAACCATGAAAACTTTTCACATCACCTACTGTTTTCGGAGTTGGCCATGACAAAATGGCTTCTACTTTTGTTGGATCCATCTTCAAACTACCTTGTGAAATCACAAAACCAAGATAGATGAGTTCTTCCTTCATGAAGACACTCTTTTCATTGATCATCAATTGTTCATCATGCAACTTTTTCAAAACCTGATCCAAATGTTGCAAATGCTCCTCCTTAGTCTTGTTGAAAACAAGAATGTCATCCAAATATACCACAAGTTTGCCAATGAAATCCTTCAACACTTCATTCATGAGATGCATAAAGGTACTTGGAGCATTAGATAGACCAAATGGCATCACCAACCACTCATAAAGACCCTCATTTGTTTTGAATGATGTCTTCCATTCATCCCCTTGTTTGATTCTAATTTGATGATACCCACCTTAAGGTCTATCTTGGAAAGTATCTAGCCCCTCCCAAACAGTCCACTAGGTCCTCAATTCTTGGCATAGGGAACCTATATCTTATGGCAATCTTGTTAATGGCTCTAGAATCCATGCACAACCTCCATTTACTATCCTTTTTAGGGGCTAGGACTGTTGGGACAGCACATGGGCTAAGCCTCTTTCTCACCAATCCCTTATCCAACTATTCTTGCACTTGCTTGGCAATCTCTTCATTTTGTGAAGGTGTCATCTTGTAGCCTGCTTTGTTTGGCAAATTAGATCCTAGTATGAAGTCAATTTGATGGCTTATGTCCCTAATAGGTGGCAACTCATTAGGCATCTCTTCTACCATAATCCCCTTATACTTCTCTAACAATTGTTGCACCTCATTAGGAACTTCTTCTTTACTAGGATCATGCAAACTAGGACTATTTTTAGGCTTCAAAATTAGAGCATACCCTTGGGTTCCTTCCTCCTTAAGGGCATCTAGAAACTCTTTACCATTCACAATCATGACACTTGACCCAACATTTTTTTCTACATGCTCATCAGGCAATGGACCCATTCTATACTTTCTACCATTCTTAGTTATGATGAAAGAATTAGTTTTACCATCATGTTGTGATTGAACATCATATTGCCATGGATGTCCTAACATCAAATGACAAGAATCCATAGGAATTACATCACACAAAATTTTGTCCTTATATTCTCCTATCTCAAATTCAACCCATGATTGTTCATCTACCAAAACTTGTTGCCCTTTATTCAACCATGATACTTTATAAGGACTAACATGAGGAAGCCTTTTCAATTTCAATTTGTCTACCATTTCAATGGAAACCAAATTTTTAGTTGAGCTTGAATCAAGAATTACCTTGCAAATCTTACCATAGGCTTGCATGTTGTCCTAAACAATGTCTTCCTTTGATGTGGTTCTTGTGTTTGAGGCACCTTCAACATGGTTCTTCTCATCATCAAGCTTTCTCCTTCATGGACCGGGGCTGCACTTCCAATTGGAGAGTTGACACTTTGGTAATCTTCCTCTTGGATCAATTGGTTCCTTCTCTCTCCTCCATGAGAGGTTGAGGTTTGTTTTTCAGGACACTTGAAGGCTAGATGTCCTACTTGGTTGCAATTGTAGCACCTTCCTGTGAAGACATTAGGACCTCTCCCTAGTCCACCAAATCTACCTCTCCCATTAGGCCTTCTTCCCCTAAAACCAGATTCTCCACTTTGCTCTTGGGAACTAGATTCCCCTTGGCTTCTTTGGGACTGATTTCTACCCCCAAAACTGCCCCTACCTCTGAAATTTCTGCCACCTCTTCCTCTACTTTGCTGTTCACCTTTCCTCTTCAACTTCTCTTCAACCCTCAGTGCCACTTGAAAGCACTTCTCCATAGTTTCAGGGGTCAATAAACTGATTTCATCTTGGATATTAAGCCTCAAACCATTTAGATACCTTACCATCTTAGCTTTTTCATCCTCCATGTACCCACAATGAAGAGTGTATTTGTGAAACTCCTCGGTGTAAGTAGCCACATCCAAATCTCTTTTCTTGAGATTCTACATCTTCTTGTAGATCTGCACCTCATAGTCCGATGGAAGGAATTGGGACTTGATCCTCTCCAACATTCTGCTCCATGAAGAGATCATGCTCTTCCCATTCTTTACCCTCTCACCTTGGGTGTAATTCCACCATGTAAGGGCAGCACCTTTGAGTTTGGTTTTTGCAAACTTAACCCTCTTACTTTTAGGAACTTCTTTGTATTCAAAGTAGTTGTTTAGAGCCTCAATCCACTCCATGATTTCATCAGCATTCATCTTCCCACTAAACATGGGAATCTCCATTTGAGCCTCCGAACAATCCTTGCCAATTGCCTCGATGGCTTCAAGGAAATGCCTTTGATTAGCTAGTACCTCTACTTCTTCTTGCTCTTCTTCTTCTTCCTCTTTCTCTTCCTCTTCATCTGAACCTTCATCTATCCTCTTCCCTATCCTCAATGCCTTCAACTCTGCTTGGAGTGCTTCCTTGATGCCACTCTTGATCTTCTCTTCCATCTCCTTGAACTTCTTGACCACTTCAGTGGTCATCCCCTTTGGAGGCATATTGCTAGCCTCTCCTTCACTCTCCTCTGCTGAAATATACCATGCCAACAATAGAATGGCTCTGATACCACTATGATGTAGAGGCAAATTGGATGGGGAAAGATAGACAAACTTGACAATGTTCAACTACACCTACAAGCCCAAAAATAGATATCTTTATGTAAAAGTGGGAACAACAGAAGGGAACTCATGGTTCATCATGGAAAGGTTGATTTGGGATGCTAGAGGACTCATTCCATCCATTGGTTAAGGCAGATCACCCTCAGGACCAACACTTCCTTCATAAACCTCAAAAATAGCTAGTAGCCCTAAAAATAGATAACAATCCTGATATGTTCTTGTACAGACCTCCAAATGCAAATCTTAGTCAATTGGAAGATGCCCTTTATGATTCCCCACAACATACTCAAGACTAGGTTTGGGTTGTGGTGCAGGAGCACCAAGATATCTAGGATTTGGTTAATCTTCAAGTTGTTTTGTTTGTTTCAATAAGGTCCTTGAGACCATTCAATGTTGTATAAGGCTTGAATGCCATGCATGTAATTGGACTATGTCCAAATGTCTAAAAGAATCTATTATCTTGTTGTAGTCCTAGGAGGACAGCCTTATTGTAGGGGGTAGTCATTAAAGTTTTCATGTTTGTAAGCCTATAAAGGCATGCCAAAGGTTTGGAGGTGTGCCAAAACCTTATCCAAAGGTTAACCAAGTATTAAAAAGCATTGTTAATCATAAAACCATCGGTATAGTCCAAGAAGACAGTTACAAAAAAATAGTCTTTGTGCTGCAGTTAAAAAATAGAAAAAAAACTCGATTGTGGGGGCAGTTTCTTGGACCCCAAATGACCTCATGCAAATGTTGAGGCTTATTTCAAGCCTACCATGTTGTATTGTGAGGAGACATTGAGTGGATTGCAAGAAATAACAAAGAAACTTCTGTTTTCCTACCTTTTCTGTATTTTCTAAGTTTTCTATGCAAAAAGCCCGTACTCCTGTGTGGTATGGTTCTGTCATGGGACCTTGAAAATTTGAGAGTATAGTGTGATGAGTTAGCTAGCCAACAAGACAAGTTTGGATCCTTGGTGTTGATGAGAAAGTATTTTATGACTGTAGAACTTCATTCTACTTTCTGAAATTGTTGTCTCTTCCAATAATTTGTTGTTTTCTGCATTATTCTGTACTTGTAGGGCCTAGTGGTGGATGGTACTGGTGATGGTTGGTTAGGTTGTTGAGTTACCTGTCTTTTGAAATTGGTTTGGGCTCTTGACACCCTTGTACATCTCTACATTTCTCCTTTGTTTGAAATTGGGTCTGAAAAACTAATTTAGGGCTTTTCTTAGCAGCCCGATGGATTATTCCCCATTCCATTAACCTTTGTTTGTCCTACTCAATGGAATGGGTTGTATGATAGTTAGGGAAAGGTCTTGTGTGGAATGTGGAGGCAGGAGAATAGTGTAGGATGGAGTTTACCATGTAAGAGACCCTGCAGACCCATGTGTTGGGAATTGAGTGAAGGATAGCAGCAGATAGGTGTTTATCCTTGACTGTAAACAGTGGTCAATCAGAGAATGCCATGCCTTGTGATCAATACAAAGAGCTCCTGATCTAGCAATGATCCTGTGGTAAGGAGTAGAAGGAGGTTTCTTGGAGAAGGTAGTCCACTATGCCTTGTTCTGTCTTTGTCAGTCCTCCAGGAGACAACCACCACAAGGAAGACACTAGGTAAGTGGTATATTACTAATTTGGGAAGGCATTAAGTATATTGGCATGTCATTGGTTTGATAGGTTGGATAAGATTGATTTGTCCTAATGGAGATCACCACAAGAAGGATATGGTGACTGTTATCCCATTGGAATAGGAAGGTTATGACTATCTTTTGAAGACATTGGCAAGACTGCTGTCCTGCAGACCTTGCACAGTGGGTTAGATGGAGTCTTGATTTGACTTAGATACCCTAAGAGAAGTCTCCTAAAGTCCCTCATGTTGCATGTCAGGAACAAGTTAGTATTGTGTTGAAGCCCTTCATGGTGTGGAGTGTGAATCTCTAGAAAAAATAGTAAACTTGAGAGTTATTGCATGAAGTTTTTGAACATGCTTCTATTGTCCTAGATGCTCTGCATCATTTGTGGTATCAGAGCCACTAGTAGGTCCTTGAGGGAGTAAAGGATCTTGTGAAATAGTAAGGGTTTGTGAGAGTTTGTGAAGATGGCTTGTAAGAATCAGATGGCTAGGGAGAACAATGAGTTGAGAGAAGCCTTAGAGGCAAGAGAAAAAGAGTTGAGGGAAAGAAGAGATCAGGATGCTGCAAGGGAAAGAGAGTTGAGACAAGTAAGAAGGGAGAATGCATCAATCTTGGCTAGATTGGAAGCATTGGAGAAGAATCCTAGAAGGGATGATCAAGATGATCAAGAAGGAGATGAGGAGGTAGATGAGAATCCTCCTAAGGATGAGTTGGATGCTGAAGAAAAGAAATTTGTGAGATTGCTGAAGGCAGTCCAAGGTAGTGGAACAAAGGCAAACATAGAGTTACCTATCTATCAGGGGAAGATGGATAGTGAAGAGGTATTAGGGTGGATAGATGCCCTGGAAAAAAATTTTGAGTAAGAGGAGATGAATGATGAGAAGAAGATCAAATTTGCAAGGACAAAACTGAGAGGAAGAACACTTACATGGTGGAGTAGTGTGCAAATAGAAAGAGTGGCTAGAGGTGCATCAAGAATCACTTCTTGGGGTAGGATGAAGGATATGATGAAGGATCAATTCCTTCCATCTGATTACTCCATTCAGAAAAAGAGGATGAGGCAGAATCTGAAGCAGAAGGACATGGATGTTATGTCCTATACTGAGAAATTTCATAAGCTTAGTATTAGAGGAGGATTGGAAGATGAAGAGGAGAAAGTGGCAAGATACCTTAATGGGCTTAGGTATAACTTGCAAGATGAAATTGGTTTGACAGTACCAAAGTCACTTGGAGAATGTTTTCAGTTGGCCATCAGGGCTGAAGAGAGGGTGAAGAGGAAGCAAGAAAGACAAGGATGTAGTGGAAGAGGATATAGAGGTAGGGGCAAACCTACTAATGAAGTTCAGAACAACAATGAGAAGGGTAAAGAGTTTTCTACAGATTAGAGAGGTGGATATAGAGGTGGAGGTAGATTTGGATCAGGAAGAGGAGTGTTTATAGGTAGATGTTATCATTGCAATGAGGTGGGACACACATCTTTCAAATGTCCTAAGAAGGATGATCTTGATAGGAGCAAGGATAGAAGGGTTCACTTGGTGCAAGAGGAGGAGAAGCCAGAAGAACCAGAAATGTCGTCAGCCTCTCCAGTGATGGTTGGAGAAATGCTCATGGTGGAAAAAGGTAAGATGCAGCAACCACCACAGGTATCTATTTTCAGAACTAATTGTTTAAGTCATGGAAAGATATGCAAGTTGATTGTAAATTCAGGTTCTCATGATAATCTAGTTTCTTGGGAAATGGTGCATAAGTTGGGATTGAAAACTCTTGATCATCCTAGTCCTTACAATGTCACTTAGGTGAGTCAAGAGCAGCGAGTAAGGGTTAGTAAGAAGGCATATGTTGATTTTACAATTGGTCCATATCAGGACTATGTTTTGTGTGATGTTATTCCAATGACATGTGGGCATATAATCTTGGGTAGACCATGGCAGCATTTGAGAAGGACAATTCATGATGGTTATACTAATAACTATGTAGTACACAAAGATGGTAAGAAGTTCAAACTGATGCCTTTACCTTGTGAAGAAAAGAAGGAACATGCCACTATTTGTTTTGGAGAGAAACTACAGTTGAATGTGCAGGTTAAGGATGATGGGAAGCAATAGGAACAGTTGCAATAGAAGAAGGTGGATGACAGTCCTAAAGAGCAGCAGGTTTGGGACTTGAGTTATGTCAAGGTTGGAGACATTGACTGCCCTATAAAGAGGCAAAAGAAGGAAGGCAAACAACAAACAGTACAGGGAGGAACAAATCAGAACCTTCAGTTGAGAAGATCCAAAGTATTGTAGCAGCAAGGTCCTAGACAAGGACACCAAAACAGGTTTTCTAGTTCTAACACTGTTTACAGGAGCCATGCAGGTTGGAGAAGGAGGAAGATAACTCTTGGAGAGTTTATGTTTCCTAGTTAGAGGAACATTCCAACAAAACTGAAGAACGTTGGAGAAGATCCCCTAACTCTTGGGACAAGAGTTTTCATCATGCCGGGGAGTATGGTGCAGGAGCACCAAGATATCTAGGATTTGGTTAAATCTTCAAGTTGTTTTGTTTGTTTCAATAAGGTCCTTGAGACCATTCAATGTTGTATAAGGCTTGAATGTCATGCATGTAATTGGACTATGTCCAAATGTCTAAAAGAATCTATTATCTTGTTGTAGTCCTAGGAGGACAGTCTTATTGTAGGGGGCAGTCATTAAAGTTTTCATGTTTGTAAGCCTATAAAGGCATGTCAAAGGTTTGGAGGTGTGTCAAAACCTTGTCCAAAGGTTAACCAAGTATTAAAAAGCATTGTTAATCATAAAACCATCAGTATAGTCCAAGAAGACAGTTACAAAAAAAATAGTCTTTGTGCTGCAGTTAAAAATTAGAAAAAAAACTCGATGGTGGGGGCAGTTTCTTGGACTCCAAATGACCTCATGCAAATGTTAAGGCTTATTTCAATCCTGCCATGTTGTATTGTGAGGAGACATTGAGTGGATTGCAAGAAATAACAAAGAAACTTCTGTTTTCCTGCCTTTTCTGTATTTTCTGAGTTTTCTATGCAAAAAGCTTGTACTCCTATGTGGTACGGTTCTGTCATGGGACCTTGAACATTTGAGAGTATAGTGTGATGAGTTATCTAGCCAACAAGACAAGTTTGGATCCTTGGTGTTGATGAGAAAGTATTTTATGACTGTAGAACTTCATTCTACTTTTTGAAATTGTTGTCTCTTCCAATAATTCACTATTTTCTGCATCATTCCATACCTGTACAGCCTAGTGGTGGATGGTGCTGGTGATGGTTGGTTAGGTTGTTGAGTTACCTATCTTTTGAAATTGGTTTGGGCTCTTGACACCCTTGTACATCTCTGCATTTCTCCTTTGTTTGAAATTGGGTCTGAAAACCTAATTTAGGGCTTTTCTGAGTAGCCCAATGGATTATTCCCCATTCCATTGACCTTTATCTGTCCTACTCAATGGAATGGGTTGTATGATAGTTAGGGCAAGGTCTTGTGTGGAATGTGGAGGCAGGAGAATAGTGTAGGATGGAGTTTACCATGTAAGAGACCCTGCAGACCCATGTGTTGGGAATTGAGTGAAGGACAGCAGCAGATAGGTGTTTATCCTTGACTGTAAACAGTGGTCAATCAGAGAATGCCATGCCTTGTGATCAATACAAAGAGCTCCTGATCTAGCAATGATCTTGTGGTAAGGAGTAGAAGGAGGTTTCTTGGAGAAAGTAGTCCACTATGCCTTGTTCTGTCTCTGTCAGTCCTCCAAGAGATAGCCATGACAAGGAAGACACTAGGTAAGTGGTATGTTACTGATTTGGGAAGGCATTAAGTATGTTGGCATGTCATTGGTTTGATAGGTTGGATAAGATTGATTTGTCCTAATGGAGATCACCACAAGAAGGATATGGTGATTGTTATCCCATTGGAATAGGAAGGTTATGACTATCTTTTGAAGACATTGGCAAGACTGCTGTCCTGCAAACCCTGCATAGTGGGTTAGATGGAGTCATGATTTGACTTAGATACCCTGAGAGAAGTGTCCTGAAGTCCCTCATGTTGCATGTCAGGAACAAGTTAGTATTGTGTTGAAGCCCTTCATGGTGTGGAGTGTGAATCTCTAGATAAAATAGTGAACTTGAGAGTTATTGCATTGAAGTTTTTGAACATGCTTCTGCTGTCCTAAATGCTTTGCATTAGGTTGTTTTGGGAGGTATGCCCTAACCAATAACCCTCCTAGTGGTTTTAAGCCTTAATTAGGCCTAGTTTATGAAGCAAGTACCCTCAAATGGTGGCTTGTAACTTCCGGGACCACTTGAACATGTCAATGGCATCCCAAAACCATAAGATTCAGTCTCCCTTTGCTATCTTGACCGACTATTCTTGAAAACCATACTACTGTTGCTTCTGTCAATCACTTAGCACATGGTTTTGCTAAGTCTAATCAATGAAATCTTAACAATAATAGTCATCTACCCAAAAAAACCTTTAAAGACATTAAAATAAACATTAGGGAACTCATTCCACTGATCAGAGAGTTTGGTGGTTCAGTGGAATGAAAGAAACATCTTAAAATTATTGTCAGAACCCTAGTTAAGGGTTTCCCAAACCACTTGCAGAGAAAGGGGAAATACAACAATATAAATGAATGTCAAGAACTCAAAGCATATGCAAATGAAAGGTAACTCACCAACCTAAATTTTCAACATAGCCACTAGTCACCTCTTGATTGTACACAATCGGGGCATGCACAGGAACAACGAGTTCTTCAGGGAAACAACAAGTTCAGTGGACAGTTCAATATCAAATGGTTGCAAAATGTCTGATCTTCAATGACATGAGCCCAAACTAGTCTTGATAGATAGTTATTCCATCATACTCTACTTCCATGCAACCTAGACTCCATGACAGAGCCGTACAACAGAGGAGTACAGACTGTTATGCAACAAATTCAGAAAATAACACAGAAAATGCAGAGAACTATCATGTATTGCCTTGAACTCCTTCACACACCCTACAATCATCATGTTCAAGGTATTAAGAAACCTTCTACAATCTCCTTGAGGCAGTTAGAAGGCAGTTGGGTCGATGGACTGTCTATAACCATCGAATACCTTCCTGCAACTACCTTAGGATAGCAATTACCTTGTTTTTGGCATTTTAAATTGCTTACAACTATGGCATGTTGTCATCGATGGGTTTAGAACTTGTTTATGACTTAACAATGTCCTTAAGACTTTAACATGCCTTAGACTCTTAGACCATGCCTTAACAAGGCTTACAAATATGAAAATCATATGACTGTCCCCCATGATTCTATGACAACAATAGATGAAAAGTTGGAGCTTATACATACAGATGTAATGGGACTAGCTCAGGTATCTTCTCTTGGTGGTTCTTGATATTATGTTACATTCATAATGATGCAACTAGGAATGTTTAGATTTATTTCCTTAGGCAAAAATCTGATGTATTTGAAACATTTAAGAAATGGAGAAGCTTAGTTGAGAATGAGACAGGTAAAAGATTAAAATGTCTCAGATCTGATAATGGTGGTGAGTATTGCAGCAAAGAATTTTAGGATTATTGTTCCTTTAATGGAATTCATAGGCAGAAAATGGTTCCAAGGACTCCACAAGAGAATGGAGTGATTAAGCGCATGAATAGGACAATAATGGAGCATGCAAGGAGCATGAGATTGCATGCTAGGTTGCCTTTAAACATGTGGGTAGAGGCTGTAACTACCACTATATATTTAATTAACAGAGGTCCTTCAGTTCCTTTGTGTTGTGGTATTCTAGAGGAAGCATGGACAGGTAAGAAGGTGAGTTATTATTTTCTCAAAACCTTCGGATGTGAAGCATTTGCACATGTAGATTCTGAAAATAAAACCAAACTAGATGCAAAATAAAAAAGTGTATCTTTGTTAGATATGGCATTGATGAATTTGGTTATAGGCTTTGGGATTTTGAAAATCTAAAAATTATGAGAAGTAGAGATGTTTTATTCAATGAGAAGGTGTTGTATAAAGATAGTTGCAGCAACATGAGAAGAAAGAAAATGATTTTGTGGTGCTGGATGATACTCTAGACAGTGATGCTCCAGTGATTCCTCATGCTTCGCAATAGCAACAACAAATACCACAAACTCCAGTGAATGTTAGATGGTCAACAAGGATAAGTAGACCTCTCAAAATGTTTTCTCCCTCTTTGTATTCAATTTTATTAATAGATGTTGGTGAACCAGAATGGTATGATCAAGTTATGAAGGTGGATACAAAGGTTCGGTGGGAGCATGCAATGGAAGAAGAAATGGACTCCTTGCTGAAAAATTAGACTTGAGAATTATGTAAGTTACTTGCAGGTAAAAAGGTTTTACCAAAAAAATGGGTTTATAGGCTGAAAGAGGAAGATGGAGGTAAGAAAAGATTTAAAGCTAGGTTATTTGTAAAAGGATTTGCACAGAAAAAAGACATTGATTTTCATGAGATTTTTTCTTTGGTTGTTAAGATGACTTGTTTTCGTACTATATTAAGTATTATGGCTACTAAAGATTTGCATTTCGAATAGCTAGATGTGAAAACTACCTTTTTCCATGGTGATTTGGAGGACGAGATATATATGGGACAACCCCAAGGATTTGAGGTCAAAGTTAAGGAGAAACTGGTGTGCAGATTGAAGAAGAGTTTATATGGCTTGAAACAAGCACCTCAACAGTGGTACTTGAAATTTGATAGTTTTATAGTTGAGCAAGGCTATAACTAGTGTAATTCTGACCATTGTATTTATTTTACGCAGTTGGATAATGATAGCTACATTATTTCATGTTTATATGTCGATGACATGCTTGTAGCGGGGTCTAACATGGATCACATAAGTGAGTTAAAACAACAGTTAGCAAAATCATTTGCTATGAAGGATTTGGGGGTAGAAAAACAAATCCTTGGTGTGAAAATGTGTAGAGATAGGAAGACCAAAAAATTGACTCTATCTTAGGTTGATTATGTTGAAAAGGTGTTGTAGAGATTCCATATGGAGAATGTAAAAGATGTCAGCACACCTTTGCTTAGTCATTTGAAATTGAATAAGGAGATGTGTCCAAAGACATAAGAGGAGAAAGACAAAATGTCCAAGGTATCATATGCTTCATCTGTAGGAAGTTTAATGTATGGCATGGTATGCAGGAGACTGGATATTGCACATGTTGTAGGAGTTGTAAGCAAGTATATGAGTAATCCCAGATTGGAGCACTGGAATGCAATAAAATGGATTCTTGGCTATTTGAGAGGTACATCCAATAAACATTTATGTTTTGGGGGCTCTAATACTAATTTAACAGGTTATGTGGACTCATATTTGGTAGGGGATATTGATACCAGGTGGAGTACTACAGGTTATGTCTTTACTATAGGTGGGATAGTGGTGAGTTGGTTCTTAAGGTTGCAAAAGGTGGTTTCTTTATCCACCATAGAGGCAAAGTATGTAGCTGCAATACAGATAAGCAAGGAGATGATATGGTTGCAATGTTTCATGAAAGAATTGGGCAAACAATAGGCTAACAGTTATTTGTTTACGGACAGCCAGAGTACCATACATCTTGCAAAGAATTCTACCTTGCATTCAAAGACCAAACACATATAGCTAAGGTATCACTTCATCTAGTCAGTGTTGGAGGATGGATAGTTAAGGCTAGAAAAGATACATATAGATGACAATCCAGCGGATATGTTTACGAAGGCGGTGACAAGGGAGAAGATGACCTCCTCTTCAGCTTCAGTTGGCCTTCAAGATTGAAAATAATATAATCAGAACAACAGGGTCTAGGGTGCTTATTTTCTATGGGAGCTATAGGGGCAATGGTGTTATGATCAGTCTCCAAGTGGGAGATGATATGGTGTGGAGTTTGATCAATCTCCAAGTCAAATATTGTTGTTATATGGATCCCAATCATACTCGGAGGTTAAATTTCCCCACTTTGGTCGATGTGTTTCCCCCCAAATTAATTAATGGGGGAATTGCCTATTATTTTATAAAGGCCTCAACAATTATTTTTCTATTGGATTACATATAAAATCCTATTTTTTTGTAACTAACATAAGTCTTGATAAATATGGTTGGAGAAGGTGAAAAGTCTTAAGGGTTAGGCTTTCCGTTGATATTGTAGTGTAGCATATTGCAGCAGTATTGAGTTGTAAGAGATTGCTGGTTGTAATCAGTTATATTTTTGCTAGATAATAATATTGGACTCTCTGTTGGTGGATGTAGCCAGAGTTTGGGTGAACCATGTTAAAATTGTCTCTCGTTGTTTTATTTTCGTGTATTTTCATTCCTCTATTTAATCTTTATCTATGTTTAATTGATATCTTCTGCTTGCTATTCCTAACACCAAAAGAGATGTCATGCACCCCCAAGAGAGACCAAAGATGACTATACTTGCTCTCAGTGAAGGGTTTGGTGAAAATATTTACAACTTGCTCTACTGTAGGACAATACTGCAAATTGATGACTTTCTCTTGAATCAGCTCCCTGAGAAATTGCATGTGGATCTCGATGTGCTTGGTCCGTTGATGATGAACTAGGTTCTTCAAGATTTGCATGACACTCTGATTGTCACAGTAGATGATTGATGGCTTCTGAAAAGTGATGCAAAGTTTAATGAGGATGTTCTGAAGCCAAATAGCCTTAGTGGTGGCATTAATAGCCCCTTGATACTTAGCCTCAATCAAAGAAAGAGAAATATCATGCTGCTTCTTGCTCTGCCAACTAATAGGACCAGAACGAAGGTGAAAACTGTAGCCAGAAGTGGACTTGCAATCATCAAAATCACCAGCCCAATCAGAATCTATATATTCAGTCAAATCTAAACTTATGTCTGTTGCATAGTGAATCCCGTAGCTATGAGTACCCTGAATGTAGTGTAAAATGTGTTTGGCAACTTTCTAATGAAGCTCATATGGCTCTTGCATGAAGCGCGAACAAATACCAATTGCAAAGGAAATGTCAGGGCAAGTATGAGTTAGGTAGATGAGGCTACCTACCATCTAATGATACAAAGTGGCATCAACCAGTGGTGTGGAACACTTCTCCTCAAGCTTGACTCTAGACAGAAAGGGAGTCAGTGCATGCTTACAATCAGTCATGTGAAAATGGGCCAAAAGATCAAGAGCATACTTGGGTTGCATAAGAGAGATCCCAAAAGAGTTCTGAGTGATCACAATCCTAAGAAAATAGTGCAAGAGACCTAAGTCAGTCATGGAAAACTTGTCGTGTAAGGCAGATTGGATATCAACAATGATGGATGAAGTACTCCCAGTGACAATTAAGTCATCAACATATAGAGCCAGAAAAATAAGAGCATCCTCCTGTCTGAAGATGTAGACATTTGGATCTGAATAGCATTTGGAAAACCCAACTAAGAGAAGAAAGGAGTCCAGCTTGGCACACCAAGCCCGAGGGGCCTATTTGAGACCATAGAGAGATTTCTGTAATCTGTAAACCAATGAACAATCCTGAACAAATCCTATGGCCGCTCCATGTAAATCTCCTCCTGTAGATCCCTATGAAGAAATGCCCTCTTCACATACATCTAATGGATAACTCAACCATGAGCTGCAGCAATAGAAAGTAGTAGGTGAATGGAGGTCATTTTGGTGACAGGGGCAAAGGTCCTAGTGTATTCAACACCAGAAACCTAAGAGAAACCTTTAGCCACAAGTCATGCTTTGAACTTATCAACTGAGACATCTACTACAAATTTAGTTTGATAGATCCACTTACAACAAACCAATTTTCTTCCCTTAGGAAGTGGAACAAGATCCCAAGTGTTGTTTTGAATCAAAGAGTTGTACTCTTCCTCCATTTTTGAATCCCACTCAGCAATGTTGGATGCTTCATGAAAAGATTGTAGATTTGAAGCTGTGGCAATGAATAAATACATAATATCCTGGTGTTGTGACCAAGTCCTCTAAGCATCTGAAGGATCCCCAACAAGAGTTCTTGCAAACTCAAGTGTTTGACGAGCCCAGTGAGGCATGTGTGGGGATGGTGGTGGAAAATCCTCATGATCAAATCTGTGAGTAGAGGTAGCTGGAGGAAAATCCTCTAAGTCACTATCATTTGTATCCACTATGGAGGAAGGAAGATGAGAGGATGACCTAGGAGAGCTTTCCTCAAATTGCACACTGTGCTCAATGAAGAGCTCATGTGTCTCAGGATCAAAAAGTCAATATCCTTTGACACCATCAGGGTAACCAACAAATGTGTAGGGGTGACTCTAAGGTTCTAGGGCCTTGCGCTTCTTTGAAGGGATGTGAGCCCATGCTGAGGAGCCAAAAACTCTAAAGTGATGCACATTCCTACCACACCAAGCTTCAAAGGGAGTGATACCCTTTAATGCCTTATGAGGAACCCTATTTTAGATGTGAGCAACATAGTTGATAACTTATGCCCAATATTGAGGTGCAAGGAAGCGAGTGTGGATCATATAGCCAGCCATCTCTTTCAAGGACCTATTTTTTCTCTTGGCCACACTATTTTGCTGGGGTGTATAGATGATAGTATGCTAAAGATCTATCCCTTCAAGGGTACAAAATTGTTCAAAGTGGTGGTTCACATATTCTCTGCCATTGTCAGTGCAAAGAATCTTGACAAACTTACCAAACTATTTCTCAGTGTGGGCCTTGAACTCCTAAAATTTGTCAAAAGCTTATCCCTTCTACTGAAGAAAGTAGACCCAGGTGTATCTAGAATAGTCATCAATGAAGGTGAGAAAGTAGCAAGACTTGTTGAAAGACAAGGATGGAAATGGCCCCGCCACAACACTATGAACCAGCTCAAGGACTTCAGAAGCCCTCCAAGCCTTCCCTTTGTCAAACTTGTCCTCATGATGTTTTCCCAAGGCACAACCTAAACAAACTCCATCTAAGAAACTAATCTTAGGAAGACCGATGACCATATCCTACTTGCTGAGTTGCTTGAGATAGCAGAAGTTGAGATGGCCAAACCTCTCATGCCATAGCTTGCTAAAAGAATCTGAATGAGTGAGCAAGACTGTAGAATGTGAATCAGGTACCAAATGATAGAAAGAATACGGTCGAGATGCATGATCAGCCTTACTAACTGCAAGAAGTGCATTATCTTCAAGACTCTTGATGGTGACAGAATTGGAAGTGAACTCAACTTCTGGGAAATCTAATAGACTGAGAAAAGGTTAGCTGATAGATTGGGCACACAAAAGACATCCTCAAAAGTACCAGTGCCTGTGTCAACATAACCTTTCCCAATGACATTTGTAGGAGAGAAATCCCTAATGAGAATGTGGGGCACCGAACAAGGCTCCAACAAAGAAAACTATTCTCTGATAGAACCCATGTGATGTGATGCACCTGAGTCAAGAATCCACTATTGAGAAGAATATACAGAAGCAACTAGTGCAGTTGATTTCCCTTTGCTTGATTTTGAAGGAGTGGAGGATTGTTGTGAAGAAGGCAGATTAATGTTGTTCTTTTGTAGAAGATGCTTCAGCTCATCGATCTACTTCTTGTGACAATAGTGCTCCTCATGACCAACTTTCTTACAATAACAAAAAGTTGGTCTTTCCTTCTTTTGAGAGTTCCCCTTGGAAGAAGAGGAATGGGAGTCTACTTTTGGAGTAGACAATGACTATGCTTGATCTTTCTGTGACTTCTTCTTGAACTTATGTTGTTTCTTGTCAAGTTTCCTAGACTTTTTCTAACCCTTCGACTGACTAGACAACAAAACCTGACATTGAGATGAGTTCAAGAGACCCATGGAAAGAATCTTGCTTTGTTCTTGCATCAATAATTTAGAAAATGAAGCAAAGGAAGGAATTGTATAAGGAGATCCCATAGTCAATCTATGAGTATGAAAACTAGAAAAACAAGTTGTATATTCAGGTCCAAGTTTGTTAAGAGTACTCAAGACAAGTTGAATGTCCTTTTTGTCTATGCCACATGCTTTACATTGTAATCTTAAGTCATTTACTTTTGTTACAAAGTCATGGATGTTGTTAAAAGACTTAGGGTCAAGTGCCATTAATTGATTATCAATTTGATATGCCATGATTTCATCAATTGTCCCATAGAGAGTTTTAAGTTTGTCCCATGCATCATGTGAATTGCTACATCCATCAAGTTGAAACATAATATCAAGAGAAACTAAACTCCTAAGACAACCTAGAGCTTTTGTTTGTTCAATCATCTAGAATATTTTATCCTTAGCATTTGTGGGTTCAGTTATCTTTTTTTCAACTTAGGGTGTATAACCTTGTTGCATTAAGAAGTTCCATGCATTTTGTTTCCATGTGTTGTAGTTGTATGGTGTTAGCAATGGAAACTTAGCATTATCCATTTGTGAAAGGAAGGGAGAGCACAAGAAAGAGATGTGTGAACACAAAGACACCAAGAGACCCCCCAAATCACTCAAGAAAAGAAACCCCCAAGGCAAAAATGATGTGGTACTTTATATGTAGTGCAGGTACAATGGCCACCAATAAGAAAAAATGAGTGGACTTGACTTCAATGCCTTTTACAAATTCTCAAATAATGAGTATATGTTGGAACTACAATTTTGGTACAATATCAAATAAAATGGATAGCACTAATGCTAAGTACAAAAAAAATATATACTTTCAAAAAATGAATTATCTCGATCTGATATCATATGCAAAAGTTATGCAGCTTTGAAGTTTTCAAAAGGAGAACTGCACAGGGTCACCTATGAGAATCTGTAAATTCTAGAACATATGGGCATCAAAATAAAAAATCATCTATACAAGTGTGGAGAGCACGAAAAAATAGGCCAAATAAAAAAATTTGATAATAAAGGTCTTGAGCCCAAGTTATGAGCTTGCAAAGTTAGCCTTCAAACTGCAACTTGCCAACAGAGAGGGGGTAGAGAGCAAAAAGGCTTTTGCTGCTAGATTTGGCATAACTACCACCAATTTTAGTAGTTCTGCCAAAATAGAACCCTGCCAGATATAATACACCCCAACCAAGAATAGTGAACCTCGAGACAGAAAATAGTTATAGCTAAGTTTATGTGTGTGTGTTATGTAGGAAAAGTGGGAATATGTTTTAATGAATGATATGCCTAGATCCTCCTTTCACTACACACATTCTAGGACAGTTAACCGAGTTGAATCACAACCTTTGCAAGAGGATTCACCTACAGGTTGGTTGTCACTTGTAATGATAGGGAAATTTGGAATTTATTGATTAATGTATTAATTTAATGTTCAATTATGCTCAAAACCCTAATTATGCAAAATCATAAAGAAATGGATGAATTCTGACAAATGGTCACACACAGAGATATTGATGACCTATTTTCCTCTGTCCAGAGTCAAATAGTTCACCTTGAAATTCCCTTGATACCCCTTGGAATATAACTCTATAGGCCTTAAATTCTTCAAATCCTAGTGTTCTACCATGCAAAAATCCCTAAAAACCTAACTGGAGAATCCTTGCAAAAAACCTAGAAATACCTAGAAACCTTTTGTCTCCAATGTCTCCCTTCACAGAGATTTCCATCTTCATACTTCGTTGTTTTCTAGTATGGATATTTGTTGTCTCGATATCCAGATATTTCCTAATATTTGAACCTTAGCTAATATCCAAATGTTTTCTTAACATCTGGATCTTAACTAACATCCAGATCTTAACTAACATCAAGACCTTAGTCAGTATCCAGACCTTAGCTAATTTCCAGATGTTTTCTTAACATACGAATCTTAACGAAGATCCTAATCTTTCCCAAATATCCAGACCTTAGTCGATATCCAGATTTTTCATAACATCCAAATATTTCCTAATGTCCAGATCTTTTCCAATGGCTAGATCCTTAAAGCGAATGTCTCAATGATGTCATTTGGTCCTCTCTCCTAAGAAGTGGATATGACGATGACATCATCATGACATTCTGCCACCAGTATATTATCCTGTTGTGTTTATATCCTGATAACGTCATCCAGACCCCCTCTCTAATGAAGTTCTCTATGCCGATGACATCATCAGGATATTCAGGGGTGGTATGTTAAAAGTTAATATCCTGACATCAGATATCCATGCGGATGATGGCTTCTCCATGCCATGAAGGTAAATTTGATGGGTGCATCCAGATATCGGGATATATAGATTGTTGTGTCCAGTCAGGATATATCATCCAGATATATGTGAATGTGAAGACTCGAAGGGTATGCATGGATATCCATATGCCCATTGACCTCAACTTTGACTGCAAATATCTTCTTCATCCTGAGGAATTTCTACATGATCTAAGAGGCAAAATTGCATATAATTTCATCCTCTTTCATTTGGCAGGCTTTTGGGCGATGATTCATCCTTCAAAATTTTGATCCAAATTTTATGATCCAAATATGGATATAATGCATATCTGGATAGTAGGATAAGTTTCCAGCTAAATGGAAATATGTAGACTCAGTTGATAAGACATATCAGAGGCTGACTTGAAGTGTTGTAAAAGATTTGAAAAAGTAGATATCTTGCATTGATTTTTGCAAGTGAATGATTCAACAGTTGGCATTGATGACACAAAAATCTTCCATCTACTCCTAGATCTAGAAATTTTCTGCATTGAACTCTTGTAGATAAACATCCTTTCTATCGAGGAATTATTTTTGACAGGCCCATAGGTGCATTCATTATAGTAGGTAATGGCACGCCATTGTAAATGTTATATAAAGCATGAAATGTAATGTAATCAGGTTGGCTTTTGGTCTAAAAACCATATCTATTGCAATTGTAACCGTGCCTCTTTGAGAATAGATATCAGATTTTTACCTTCTCATGAATTGATCATTGATCTGTGTATTTTTTGTTTGATCTCCATCTGTGAATGCATCTTTCCTCTTGGATTTCATTTAGTTTCTCTTACCTCTACAAGTAGTTCATTATTTGTGTATATTGATTGGTTGAATATTGTTATTCTGTGCATACATGGTTGCTTTGAGGGCCTTCCCATATTCAAACATGGTGTGTCAGCTACATTAATTATTAGTTTTTATCCCTCTTCCTCTTTTCCTCAATAGGTGGATCGATTAGGTTTAGTCTTAGGATCGCTGAATCTCTCATTCAACAAAGGAATAGCCTCTCTCTAGAGATTTGGCCTCCCTATAGAGTCCCACACCTGGAGGTCATCTCAATGTTTCACTAGATTGTTGGAGCCTTAAAAGCCTTCAACACTAGGTACAAATCTATGTGACAACAGTTTCTAGCACACCCAGTTGGACCGAAAGCATAAGCAATCAAAGAATCAAGATGAGAATGTAGTGTTTTTCTTAGTATTCTGCATCTTGGTAGACATTTCATGCACCTAGAAACTCTACATGCATCTGGTTTTGATCAGTACCATCTTTTATGCATGTGCAAACTAGGGCATCTTCAAGAGGTAATTTCCAATTCACTAAATTATCTACTGCTGCTTCAAGGAGAAGGTCTAGGTTATCTAGGTCTCCTGTGAGAAGGAATAGCAACCTTACTTTACCTCATTCAAGGGCTTAATCTACACTCCTTTTGTTAGGTTTTAATATAATAGAAGAAGCTTGCATATCCCTAGACTAGATTTGAATATCCCTAGGATGGCAAGGAATTTGTCTTTTGTGACCTTCAATGGAGGAAGCTCATTAGATTTAGATGCATACAATGGCATACCAGCTGCAGCCCTGAAAAGTGTTTCACCCTTCATGGGTGATGGTTCTATAACCCCTATTAAAAACATTAAAGATATATCTAGTGTATGCTCGGTTCATCACATCCAGCATGAGGATGTTGTAGTAAGACTCTTAGTATCATCCTTCAAAGGGAGAGCTCTTCAATGGTTTAGGAGCCTGATCCCTACATCCATACATGACTGGGACAGCCTAGGTCAAGCCCTCTACAAATAGTTTGGAGAGAGGGAAGATAATGTTTCATTGCTTGAGTAGTTAATGACTATCAAGAGGGCTCCAAGTGAGATTCTGGTAGATTTCAACTTCATATTCCAGAGGACATGGGAGAGAATTCTAGCTACCCTCATGCCATCCCCATAAAGTGCTTTTTTGTAGTTTTTAAGAGCTTTGAATTCTGACATTGCAGTGATGATGCAATCAATGGGTGATGAAACCCTACCTGTTGGCTATGAGACAACTCTGAAAGATGAAAATTACCTAATACAGGCTAGCAAAATTGCCCCCAGACCTCCTATTCCACTTTTTCCAAAGCTGCCTTCCTCATCCCAGTAGCCCATTACTGCTCCTGTCCTAAAGCCTAAAGCTTCAACATCCTCTCTTTCTCAAGAAGAGAGTAACCTTAAAACCCTAATGTAAAATTTGAGTAACAAGGTGAATAGTATAGCTATTCAAACTACTCCCGAACCCCATCAGATTTATAATCAGGGGCATTCATCTAACCAAAATTGGATCTAAGGGTATAATCCTAATAGAAATCAGAACTGGAATTAGGGTTACCAACAAAATAGATACCAAAATCCTAACCCTACACAACCCTTACAAACAATTCAACCTAACCAACAAATATCAGCTATAAATCCAATTAGGGCTTTAGTCCCTACTCAAAATAATCTTCCCCAAGAGGCAGATTGGTGCTACCCCTATAATCAACCTCATAAATAGTCCACTTGTGCTTTTGGATCACAAGAAAGAGCTTTAATGGTGCAGAACTTTCATACCTAGCAGGCATCATTATCAAAGGCAGGAAATAACAATCTTGAAGTGTTAAATGAGGCTACCTTTGATGCTAATATGATGTTATGGACATCAGAAGATTTTTGTGTTGTCAATCAGCCTATGGATAGTATTGTTATGCCCATTGCAGACAACATCAGGTCAAAGAAGAGGCAGTTGGAGGCTAACCCCATGCCTACTGTATTACCAAAAGAGCCTATTCCAAAGGCAAAAGTGGCCAGTGCCATAGTTCCAATTCAGAATAGCAAACCTGCCATTATAAAAGAAATTCCATTAGGCTTAAAAATGCCTGAGAAAGCTATAGAATAATTAAAAAAGGGAACATGGATTCCCTCAATGCACAAGGAATCCACTGTTCCATTAAATATTATGGAATAGATGAAGAAAACAAATATCAATGTCTCTATGTGGGAAGTAATTTCCATCCCCTCCCAAAGGGATCTTTTGCAAGAAGCCTTAAGGCACTTCCCATCTGTTGAGTTAGTAGCATTAGACTCATCATCAAAACAAAAAGAGAAGGCTCCTATCAGTCTTGTGCAACTAAGTGAAGGACAAGTAAGTGCAGTTATGAAGCCATCTCCTTTCTACTTGTCCTTAATCATTAGCAAGTTTTTAGTGCACAACTGCATGATTGACTTTGGGGCTAGTGTTTCAATCATGCCCAAGAAGATAGTAGATACATTAGGCATCAGGTATACCCCTGTATCATCAGGAGTATTACAAATGGATGGCACCTCTATGAACACTATAGGAGTGATCAAGGGACTAGACTTGACTCTACATGCATGTCCTAACCTGACTTTCAAACAAGACATTTAGGTCATTGATCTTCCTCCCTTCTTTGCTATTTGTTTGTCAAGGGACTTCACAGGCAAGGTAGGTGGCTACCTTTCTTCTGGTTGGTTTCATATGTTATTGAGGACCATATATGGCACAAGGTTCACCATCAAGGCTGAACCAATTTCAAATTATCATGTGGAGAATTATGACCATAGCCTGGTGAATCCACATGTTCTGATTCAGGGCGAGGAAGTGCATGATCTAGACCCTATTGAGGTAGAGCCTTCATCTCTTCCTTGAAAGGAAGCTAGGTGTGCATAAATCACTTCCTACACTAATCTAATGAGGAGAGATGTATGCAAATTCAAGTTAACCTTTCTAGTTACAGCGTTATTAACACAATAACAAAGATATTGCAGCAATACACATACACATAGAAAGTAGATAGAAGAGAGAGAGACAAGATATACATGGGGAAAACCCTTATGGGTGAAAAACCCCACACTCCAAAACATAGCTCAAATGTATTACAGTAAATAATAATAGATTACAATACAGTTTCAGAGCCAATGCTCTTTTAGGAGTCTTCGAATGTCAAATCTAGAGATATTCCAGCAGCATAACAGTACCTGTTCAAAAACTATATATCTCTCATCCAAGCACCTATTTTTATAGAGTTTACAAGGCAAATATGGAACCTTCTATAGATGGGCATCCATCTTGGACTCATGCCCCAAAACCCACGCCTAAGGACACTTGTCCAACATCCCATCCCAATGTGGGTACCTTGTCCCAAGATAGGCTATGACAGATGCTCTTACGCACCTTACAGCTGTCATAGAATCCATCATAACTGACAACACTTATAGCTGTAAGAGAATTTGTCATACACTAACTAAAAATATCATATTCCTCTTACAACATGTCATAAGCTCCCTTGACTGCTCAAAGATGCCTTTCTCTCATGCAAAGATACTCATCGACACTTGTCATTAAATAAAAGTCATTTGAGGTTTCAGGGGCATTGCCCCCGAGCCCCCACAGGGGTGCTACCCCTTGACCCCGCCCTGTACCGCGATAGGGAGCAAGCCAGGAGCTCTTCCTCTTGACTCCATCTTGGGGGCACTTCCCCCAAACCCCTGTTAATTATTCAAGGGGGAAACCATGGCTGCCAAAGTCACCAAAATTTATCCTGCTGCATGTACACAAGGTGCCGACTATGCCAACTCAACATGGGATAAATAAATACAACATTAGGAATTTGCAAAGGTTGAGACACCTTAATTCCCAACATTCTCCCACTTGTTGAACACCTTGCAAGGGCCAAAAGCAATGACAAGATTTAACTGCTAGGGGCCAAGAGGCCCATAGACTTTGAACATCATCTGAACTTCTCTGTGCCCACTGGTTTCATCAATGCATCCACAACATTCTTCAAAGTGTCTAGCTTCTCCAAATTCACCTTCCCATCCTCTACCATGTCTCGCATGAAGTGAAATTGTACATCAATATGCTTTGTTTTGGAATGGAAAGTTGGATTCTTTGCTAGGCAAATCGCACTCTGACTGTCACAACAGATCGTAATTTGTCCTGCATCAAAACCTATGTCTGAACATAATTTCTTAAGCCAAATGGCTTCCTTACAAGCATGAGTTGCTTCCATATACTCAGCTTCTATCGTGGACAAAGCAACCATAGGTTGTCATTTACTCATCCAACTAATTGCACCATTAAACATAGTGAACACATAGGCACTGGTGGATCTCCTGCTATTAATGTCACCCACCCAATCAGAACCCACAAATCCATGAATACAAATAGAATGTGGAGGTCCTATGGCATTACCATGATAACATATGGAATACTTAGAAGTACCCCTCAAATATCTAAACACTCTCTTAACTGCATCCCAATGTACCCATCCAGGATTAGCCATAAATCGACTAAGGACTCCCACTTCTTTGGCAATGTCTGGTCTTATGCAGACCATAGCATACATCAAACTTCCAACAACACTAGCATAAGGTACTCTACTCATGTCCTACACCTCACTAGGAGATTTTGGACAATCATTAACAGACAACTTTGTCCCCAAAGAAACATGAACACACAATGGTGTACAATCTGCCATGCTGAACCTATCCAACATGGTCTTCACATACTTACTCTGGCTTAACCAAAGTTTTTTGTTAGCTCTGTCTCTTTTGATTTCCATTCCCAGAATGTACCTGGCTGCCCCTAGATTTTTCATCTCAAACTATGCTGACAACTGAGACTTCAAATCATAAATCATATTCTTACCATTCCCAATTAACAACATATCATCAACATACAATGCAATAATGAGAATGCGATCATTGTCAAATTTATAATACACACAATGATCTGATTTCAATCTTAGAATTCCAACTGGCAACACAAAGGCATCAAACTTCAAGTACCACATCCTAGGAGACTGCTTCAAACCATACAAAGACTTTTTCAACTTGCAAACCAAATTTTCTTTACCTTTGTCTATGTAATGCTCTGGCTGTGACATGTAAATCTCTTCCTCCAAATCACCATGAAGGAAAGTTGTTTTCACATCCATCTACTCCACTTCTAAGTGATAAGCTGCTACAAGAGATAACATGAACCAAATAGATGTCAGCTTTGCAACGGGAGAGAAAATTCACCATAATCAATTCCCTCCACTTGTGAGTACCCCTTCACAACCAGTTTGGCCTTGTACTTTTCAACACTGCCAACTGCTTTGAATTTCTTCTTGAACATCCATTTGTATCCAACAGGTTTCCGTCCTTCAGGCAAAGCCACCAAGTCCCATGTTTTATTCTTCTCCAAAGAAGTCATCTCATCTTCCATGGATTCCTTCCAAGAACCTGCATCTTTCATGCCCATAGCCTCTATCAAAGTTCTAGGCTCATCAGTGTTAGTAAGCAAGGCAAAAGCACAACTAGAATCAAGCAATGAATAACCAAACCTATCAGATTGCTTCTTTGTTCATGTAGACCTCCTCAATGGCTAAGGTTGAGGTTCTACTCCTAAGCTTTCAAAGCTGCTAGAGCTCTCCTCATCATCAGGTCTCATAGGGTTTGTCATTTCAGTCTTCTCAGGGGTAGAAGGAAATTGAACCACATCCTCTTTATTTTCTACTTCTTTTGGCTATAGAACAATGGAAGAAGGTGTTAGCTCTCTAAAGATAACACTTCTGCTATACAACACTTTTTTAGCAACAGGATCCCAAAGCTTGTATCCTTTCACACCGACACCATAGCCAATGAAAATACACTTAACAGCCTTGTTCTCCAATTTAGACCATTTCTCCCTAGGCACATGTGCATATGCCTCACAACCAAAAACACAAAGATGTCTAACTGAAGGCTTCTTACCAAACCACACCTCCATAGGTGTCTTACCAACAAGAGATGATGTAGGAGACTTATTTACCAGGTAACAAGCAGTGGCTACAACTTTAGCCCAAAACATTTGTTCAAGGCTTGCTCCACTAAGCATACTCCTAGCCCTCTCCATCAGTGTCATGTTCATCCTCTCTGCAACTCCATTTTGTTCCGGGGTGTATGGAGTTGTCTTATGTCTTTCAATCCCTTGCTCTTTACAGAACTTATCACACTCTGTCGAACAAAACTCACCATCATTATTAGTTCTCAAACACTTAATCTTTTTACTAGTCTGATTCTCAAGAAAAGCTTTAAACTCTTTGAACCGACTAAAGACTTTAGTCTTGCTTTTGAGAAAATAAATCCATGTCCTTCTACTATAATCATCTATGAAAGATACAAAATATATAGATTTGGAAATCGAAGGAACACTAACAAGACCAAACACATCATAATGAATAAGGTCCAATGCACTAGAAGACTTGTGAGAACTAGAGTAAAACTGAACATGGTTTTGCTTTCCATATATACATTGTTCGCAAAAGTCAAACTCGAGATTACAATCATTTAACCACTCAACGGGGTTTTTATTTTTTAGGGTTCTAAGACCCTTCTCACCAATGTGGTCATATCTCATATGCCATAACATAGTCTTTTCAGCAGGAAGCTTAACTTCCAAAGCATGAGCACCCTTGGGTACACAAGATGCACTACCATCAGAATTTGTTACAACAGATTTCTTCACTGCTTGTTCAGATGGTGGGAATGAAGTGACTGCAGCTCTTTTCTTCAAGTTAGTAGAACTATTGCACTGTGAAGTGCATGCCTCCAGCTGAAATAGAGTACCCCTGCGAGTACCCTTCACAAGCACCATAGATCCTCTAGTCATCTTGCATCCATCCTTTGAAAAGACAACCTACACACCTACATCATTCAACATATTTATAGAAAATAGATTCTGTGCCAAGCCTAGGATGTGCATAACCCTAGTGATCCCCTTCACTTGTCCATCAAGGAATCAAATTGAGAATCTTCCACGACCAACAATCTTCAGATGAGAAGCGTCACCCAGGGACACTCTTCCACCATTGAACTCTTCATACTTTGTGAACCAGCTTCGATGCGAGGTCATGTGGAATGATGTACCAGAATCTATCAACCACACATCATCAAATGCATGGGTGGCCAAGGCTGCGATGAAGGCATCACTATCATCTTGTGACTTGTCAAAATCTGAATCTGGGGTATTCTTCTTCTTCTTTTTCTTTTCCTCTTTGCATTCCTTTCAGAAATGCCTAGTTTTGCCACAGTTCCAACAAAGGGCCTTGGACTTTCCAGGAGATTTGGATCTCCCACGGGATTTGGATCTACCCTTCTCGGCTTTCTTGTCCTTTTTCCCTTTCTCCTTGGGTCTTCCACGAACCGCAAGAGCCTCTTTGGCTGCCTTAGAAGACTTTCTCTGCATCTCTTCAAATAACAGCAAAGATACCACTTCATCCATTTTGAAAGTGGATGTGGTGCTCCTAATAGCCATAACAAGATGATCCCACGAGTCCGGCAAAGACCAAAGCAAGGTCATACAACGATCCTCCTCCTCCATCTTCACACCAACGGATGTCAATTGTGCAACTAACATGTTGAAAGTATTCAGGTGATCTGCAACCGATCCTCTATCCTCCATCCTCAGAGAATATAACTTCTTTCTCAGAAAAAGCTTGTTCACTAGGGATTTGGCCTGATAAACATCACCCAGCTTCTTCCAAAGGTCTTTTCTGCTCTTCTCCTCATGGACATTTAATAGGATAGAATCAGCTAGACTGAGTCTTATGAGACCCTTAGCCTTCCAATCTTTAAGATCCCAATTAGCTTGTGCCATTATGGTTGGTTTTACACTGGATATGGTTTCCCATAGGTCACGATCAACAAGCATGTCTTCCATCTTAAGTTTCCATAACTCAAAATTTGTGCCATTAAATTTCACCTCCTGTAGTCTTCTAGATGTACCTACAATCTCTTTCCTGCAACAAGATTATAGAATACTCTGCACAGACTCCCACTCAATCTAAGATCAGCTCAAAAAACCCCTACCCAACAACTAGGACTAAAAGTGATCAAGCTCTGATACCAACTGAAAGGAAGTTAGGTGTGCAGAAATTGCTTCCTACACTAATCTAATGAGGAGAGATGTATGCAAATTCAAGTTAACCTTTCTAGTTACAGGGTTATTAACACAATAATAGAGATATTGCAGCAATACACATACACACAGAAAGTAGACAGAAGAGAGAGAGAGAGAGACAAGATATACGTGGGGAAAACCCTTAAGGATGAAAAACCCCACTCCAAAACACAACTCAAATGTATTATAGTAAACAATAACTTATTACAATACAGTTTCAAAGCCAATGTTCTCTCAGGAGTCTTTGAATGTCGAATATGGAGATATTCCAGCAGCATAATAGTACCTATTCAAAAACTGTATCTCTCATCTAAGCACCTGTTTTTATAGAGTTTACAAGGCAAATATGGAACCTTCTAGAGATGGGAATCCATCTTGGACTCATGCCCCAAAACCCATGCCTAAGGACACTTGTCCAACATCCCATCCCAATGTTGGCACCTTGTCCCAAGATAGGCTATGACAGATGCTCTTACACACCTTATAGTTGTCATAGAATCTGTCATAACTGACAACACTTATAGCTGTAAGAGAATCTGTCATACCTTGACTAAAAATATCATATTCCTCTTACAACATGTCATAACCTCCCTTGATAGCCCAAAGATACCTTTCTCTCATGCAAAGATACTCACCGACACTTGTCATTAAATAAAAGTTGTTTGAGGTTTCGTGGGCATTGCCCCCGAGCCCCCACGGGGGTGCTGCCCCTCGACCCTGCCTTATACCATGATAGCGAGAGTGCCAGGGGCTCTACCCCTTGACCCTGTCTTGGGGACACTGCCCCCAAACCCCTATTAATTATTCAAGGGGGAAACTGCGGCTGCCAAAGTCACCAAAATTTATCCTGTTGCATGTACACAAGATGCCGACTATGCCAACTCAAACAACATTAGGAATTTGCAAAGGTTAAGAAACCTTAATTCTCGACATTCCTATCCCTAACCTATTTCTTGATGAGAGGGCAAGGGATCATGAAAATTTTGATCCCTATGACACCACTAAGGCAACTGACTTGGGCAACTACATGATCCATGGAAGGGATTCTTCAGTCCCTTCTGTACTTAAGCTAGAAGATGACTTCATTGGCCCATGGAAGATGTTTTTTGATGGTGTAAAGAGAAGAAATGGAGCTGGTGCAGGTGTTTTACTAGTCTCTTTGACTGGTAAGAAGTTGCATTTTTCTCACAGATTGCATTTTTCTTGCACCAATAATGTAGCACAGTATGAGGCATTGGTCTATGGCCTGCTGTTAGCAGAAAAGAATAATATCAAGCATCTGGAGATCTTTGGTAATATTGAATTGGTGGTCAACCACATTAAAGAGAGATGTGCAACATAAAACTAGCTTCTAAGAGCTTATAGACACAGAGTTTGGGACCTGTTTGAGAGTTTTGATGCTCTCAACCTATAGGTGGTCCCAAGAAAATTAAATGTTGATGTTGATCATTTAGCGATGGTGGGGGCTCAGTTTTCTCCACCCACAAACTTTTTTTAAGTTCCTGATCAGCATGTGAGGATTGTTGTCAAACCATATGTTCCTGATAATGATATCCATTGGCAGGTCTTTGACAACAATGAGCAGATTGTGAGCTTTATTCAGAATGAAGTAGAATTTTCCTCCACAACACAACCTAGGTTGCAGGAATGCTATGGTGATCAGATCATCTAGCTCAAATCAAACAAGTTGCCCAAGGGTCTAGTCACTCTTGAGGCCATCTTTATCCATGATGATGAGTTTAGGGGTGAGAGAAATAACATGACCTTCAAGAAAGAAGATTACTAGAAGGTAACCGTCACCCAAGACAAAGAGTTGCTGTTAAGAAAAGTGTATGGCAATGCAGAGGAGCAAGCATAAAACTTGCCTAGAAATATAATGACGTCTTGGCATGGACATATGAAGATCTCACAGGATTAATCTGGATGTGGCCCAAGATACCATTGATCTGGATCCTAATTGCAAGCCATTTTGCCAAAAGTAGTGACCTATAAACCCAAAGATTGAGCTGATCATGAGGAAAGAGCTTGCTAAGCTCATAAAAGCAAGGATTATCTTCCCTATCAAGTATTCTACTTGGGTTGCTAATCTAGTGCCTGTAAGGAAGAAGAATGGAGAGATTAGGCTCTGTGTAGATTTTAGAGACCTAAATCAGGCCTCTCTGAAGGGTCATTACCCTCTGCCCTCTATGGATCAAATTTTACAAACGGTTGTAGGGGTAGAAAGGTTTTCATTATTGGATGGCTTCTCTGGCTATAACCAAATCTTTGTTAGAGAATAAGACAAATTTATGACAACATTCATGACCAAATGGGGAACCATGGCATATGCAAAAATGCCATTTGGTCTATCTAATGTTGGTGCCACATTTCAGAGGGAAATGGATGTTGCCTTCAAAAGATTTATAAATAGATTCATCTTGATTTATCTGGATGATATCACAGTCTTCTCCAGGAAGGGAGAAAACCATATGGAGTATCTAGAAAAGGTCTTCTAGAGATGCAGAGAGTTTGGTGTGTCTCTAAACCCCAAGAAATGTATTTTTGTTGTTTCCCATGGTAAGCTTTTGGGTCACATAGTGTCTAAGAATGGGATATCCATAGACCCCAAAAGGACATCTTCTTTACTTTCTCTTCCCCTGCCTACTCACAAAAAAAGATTTACAATCATTTTTAGGGTAGATTAACTTTGTTAGGAAGTTCATTCCTAACTGTGCTAGCTTATTGAAGCCTCTAACCCTTATGCTCAAGAAAGATGCAGTCTTCAGATGGACTACGGAAGGGAAGGATGGTTTTGAGAGGATCAAGGAAGAGATCACCCAAGCACCTACTCTCATGAACCCAAATTATGAGGACTTTGTCCTCTATGCACATGGAGGAGAGAATAGTATTGCTGTTGTCCTAATATAGTAGAATGAGTAAGGACTGGAGTAGCCCCTAGCCTTCTTCAGTCAAACCTTGAAGGACTATGAGGTCAAATATAGCCCCATGGATAAACATGTATTTTCCATTGTTGGAGCTTTGAAAAAATTTAGATATATGTTGTAAAATAACCATATTAAATTATTAATTTCTCATCCTAGTGTGAGAGATTATATATAATAGGGATTGAGATTAGTGAAAAGAGAGCCAACTGGGTCACCAAGATCCTAGAGTATGATGTGATCATCAAGGCCACTAAGTTAATTAGAGGTAGAGGATTGTGTGAACAACTAGCTCAGACATCAGTAGATGAAGTGAATTCATCCTACCATTTGAATGAGGAAGAACCTACAACCGAGTCGTCATTTGTGAGTTCTTGGACAACAGATATGGCTAGGTTCCTATCCATTGGTGAGTATCCCTATGGACTAGACAGAACCAAAAGAAAACATTTTAGGCTGTAGTCTATCCCTTATTCTTTTGTAGATGGTGTTCTCTTCAAGAGAAATCAAGATGGAGTCTTACTAAGATGCATAGAAGAAGATCAGGTTGATAGACTTCTTAGTGAGTTTCGTGCTGGCCTCGCTGGTGGCCATTTCTCTGCTAGAGCCACAATAATGAAAATAATGAGGGTAGGCTATTTTTGGCCCACATTATTAAATGATACCCATGTGTGGGTAAAAAAATGTAAAGAGTGTGCTCTCTTTTCTAGAAAGAAAAGATTGGCAGCTCTTCCCCTTCACCCTATTCAGGTTGATCAACCCTTTTCACAGTGGGGATTAGACTTCATTGGCATGATAAATCCCACTGCTAGTGTTGGTCACAAATGGGTTTTGACTGTAATGGATTACTTCACCAAGTGGGTTGAGGTAGTCCCACTCAAGGAGGCCACTGAGTCATCTATCATAGATTTCTTGAAGGAAATCATGACAAGGTTTGGAGCTCCTAATACTATTATTTGTGATAATGCAAAAGAATTCATTAGTTTTAGGATTGCTGATTGGGATTTTAAATATAATGTGTTCTTAAAGACTCTATCCAACTATTACCCCCAAGGTAATGGGCTGGTTGAATCCACCAATAAGAACATGATCAGGATCTTGAAGAAGACCATGGAGACAAACCAGAGACAATGGCATAACGAGATCAGATTAGCTCTTTGGACTGATAGGATCACCTACAAGAGAGTGTGAGGAATTGCATGTAGAAGATATAAATTAAATGCAAATAAAGATTAAACAAAGGAATGAAAATACACAAAAATAATAACAACGAGAGACAAGTTTTAACGTGGTTCACCCAAACTTGGGCTACATCCACCAATAGAGAGTCCAATATTATTATCCTGTAAATCAAACTGATTACAACTAGCAATCCTTGCAACTCAATACCACTGCAAATTCTACAATACAATATCAAAATCCCACCTGCAACATACATCCCAGCCACTTATAACAAGCTTTTTGGAAGCTTCTAGAATTAGGGTTTTACAATGTCATTTTTCTTTTGTTGGTTAACAAAAAATTAACAACCAACTCCGAATGGGCAAAAAAGAGGGAAAAAAATTAACAACCGACTCTGAACCTCGATGAGGATACATTATGAGTGTACAGTACTTGCATGATCAGTCGCCACATACCAACAATCTCCCACTTGGAGACTGACCAGGCTTCACACCAAACAATCTCCCACTTGGAGACTGATCCTGGACAACACCATTGCACGTTCAACTCCCACTGGAAATAAGCACCCTGGACTTTGTTGTTCTAATTTTATTATTTTCAGTCTTGAAGACCAACTGAAGCTGAAGAGGTGTCAGCTTCTCCCTTGTCACTGCCATAACATCTTTTCCAGCCGTAATTGTCCATCATCCAACACCGACTGGATGAATTGATACCTTATCTGTATGTGTTTGGTCTTTGAATGCAAGGCATAATTCTTTGCAAGATGTATGGCACTCTGGCTGTTAGTAAACAAATAACTATTAGCCTGTTGTTTGCCCAATTCTTCCATGAAGGATTGCATCCATATCATCTCCTTGCTTTCTTCTATTGCAGCTACCTACTCTGCCTCTGTGGTGGATAAAGCAACCACCTTTTGCAACCGCGAGATCCAACTCACTGTTGTCCCACCTACAGTAAAGACATAACCTATAGTACTCTGCCTGGTATCAATATCCCATGCCAAATATGAGTCTACATAACATGCTAAATCAGTATTAGAGCCCCCAAAACATAAGTGTTTATTGGATGTACCTCTCAAATATTTGAGAATCCATTTTGCCGCATTCTAATGCTCCAATCCAAGATTACTCATATACCTACTTACGACTCCTACAACATGTGCAATATCTGGTCTCATGCATACCATGGTGTACATTAAGCTTCCTACAGCTGAAGCATATGGTACCTTCCTCTTCTTGTGTCTTTAGACACATCTCCTTAGTCAATTTTAGATGACTAGGCAAAGGTGTGCTGACAGCTTTTGCATTCTCCATATGGAATCTCTACAATAAATTTTCAACATAATCATCTTGAGATAGAGTCAATTTTTTGTTCTTCATATCTCTACAAATTTTCATACCAAGGATTTGTTGCTGCCCCCAAATCCTCCATAGAAAATGATTGTGCTAACTGTTGTTTTAACTCTCTTATGTGATCCATGTTAGACCCTGCTACAAGCATGTCATCAACATATAAACATAGAATAATGTAGTTGTCATTATCCAACCTCTTAAAATTAACACAATGGTCAGAATTACACTGGCTGTAGCCTTGCTCAGCCATAAAACTATCAAATTTCAAATACCATTGCCGATGTACTTATTTCAGGCCATATAAACTCTTCTTCAATCTGCACACCAATTTCTCCTTACCTTTTACCTCAAATCCTTGGGGATGTTCCATATATATATCTCCTCCTCTAAATCACCATGGAGAAAGGCAATTTTCACATCTAGCTATTCCAAATGCAAATCTTTAGTGGTCACAATACTTAAAACGGTATGAATAGAAGTCATCTTAACAATTAGAGAAAAAATCTCATCAAAATCCATGCCCTTTTTCTGTGCATATCCTTTGACAACTAACCTGGCTTTAAATCTTTTCTTACCTCCATCTTCCTCTTTCAGCCTATAAACCCATTTGTTTGGTAAAGCCTTTTTACCTACAGGCAACTTACATAATTCTCAAGTCTAATTTTTTAGCAAGGAGTCCATTTCTTCTTTCATTACAAGCTCCCACTAAACCTTTGTCTCCACTTGCATAGCTTCATCATACCCTTCCAGTTCACTAGCATCTGTTAACAAAATAGAATACAAAGAGGGAGAAAACCTTTCAGAAGGTCTAGTTAGCCTTGTTGACCGTCTAATATTCACTAGATTTTGTGGTATTTCTTGTTGCTATTGTGGAGCATGAAGAACCATTGGAACATCACTATCTAGAGTATCATCTAGCACTACATAATCATTTTTCTTCTTCTCATGCTATTGCAACTGATCTTTGTACAACACCTTCTCATTGAATACAACATCCCTGCTTCTCATAATTTTTAGATTTTCAACATCCCAAAGCCTATAACCAAATTTGTCAATGCCATATCCAACGAAGATACACTTTTTTGATTTTGCATCCATCTTGGTTCTATTTTCAGAATCTACATGTGCAAACACTTCACATCTGAAGGTTTTGAGAAAATAATAACTCACCTTCTTACCTGTCCATGCTTCCTCTGGAATACCATAGCCCAAAGGAACTGAAGGACCTCTATTAATTAAATATACAACAGTGTTGACAGCCTCTACCCACATGTTTAAAGGCAGCCCAACATGCAATCTCATGGTCCTTGCATGCTCAATTATTGTCCTATTCATGCATTCAACCACTACATTCTCCTGTGGAGTCCCTGGAAGCATTTTCTACCTAGGAATTCCATTAAAGGAACAATAATCTTCAAATTCTCTGCTGTAATACTCACCACCATTATCAGGTCTGAGACATTTTAATCTTTTACCTGTCTCATTCTCAACCAAGCTTCTCCATTTCTTAAATGTTTCAAATACATCTGATTTTTGCCTAAGGAAATAAATCCAAACCTTCCTAGTTGCATCATCTATGAATGTAACATAATACCGAGAGCCACTGAGAGAAGATACCTGAGCTGGTCCCCATACATCTATATGCACAAGCTCCAACTTTTCATCTTTCTTTTGCTTCCCAACCTTGAGAAAATTGACTCTCTTTTTATTTTCCATACACACAACATTCAAAGAAATCAATATTAATACACTCTAGACCTAGTAAAACTTTCTTAGAATAAAGTACCTTCATACCTTTTTCACTCATATGCCGAATTCTATTATGCCACAGTGTTGTCTCAGAACCTGTAGCAACTGTTTTAGTCTCTTCCTGCGAACCTGCAACAACTGTTCCTAAACCTGTTTGGTTTTTCTCTACAATAGCTAGAGTAGAAGGAACAATATGACCTGTATAAAGATATAAGGTGCCTACTTTCACCCCTTTTGCTACTATTAAGGCACCTCTTGAAACTTTCTAATTTTTATCAGTAAATGTAACAATGCAACCTTCATCAGCTAGCTGCCCTGATGAAATTAAATTCCTACTTAACCTTGGAACATGCCTTACCTCTTGTAGTAGCCAATGATTCCCATTCTGCAACTTAATCTTGATTCTTCCCTTTCCAACAATCGGACAGGGTTTGTTATCTTCCAAATAAACCAGCCCAAAATCCCCTTAGACATAATCAAGAAAATAACTTCTATGGGGAGTAACATGAAATGAGGCCCCTAAATCTAAAACCCATGAATTATTAGCATTATCTAGGGAAAGAATCGAAGCATCATCTTTAGATTTATTACTTACCACATTTGCCTCCTTATTGCTTTCTTGTTTGTCTCCTTCTTTATTCTTCCGAGACCAGCAATATTTCTTCAGATGACCTAGTTTCCCACAGTACCAGCAATCCTTCTATCCTTTGGATTGGGACCTCTTGTCCTTTGATTTTCCTCATGACTTCCCATGACCTCTCGAACCTTTTCCTCTCTCCTTTGATCTACCCCTTCTTTCTGCATTCAAAACACTACATGATGTGGACCCTCCTGAGCTTTTCCGTCGCATTTCCTTGCTAAGGATAACACCAACAACATCATCAAATTTCAAAGTATTTGAACTGAAGACAGAGTTACTTACAGCCATTACCAAGCTATTCCATCTTTTTAGAAAAGAACACAAAACCAAGAGAGCCCTCATCTCTTCATCAAATTTCACTTTTACAAAAGTTAACTAATTGGTAATCATATTAAACTCATTTAAATGATCTGTCACAGATCCGTCTTCAATAATTTTCAGATTAAGCAAACGCTTCATGAGAAATACCTTATTCGAGGCTGAGGGTTTTTCATACAATTTAGCCAAAGCTTTCATTAGTTCATCTATTGTTTTTGCTTCTGTTATATTGAATGCCACAAATGGTGCTAGGGACAACCGAATGGTTTTCAGTGCCTTTCTGTCTAGAAGATTTCAATCCTCATCAGTCATTGTTGTTGGTTTCTTGGCTATTCCTTCCAACAGCCTCCATAAATCCTTCTGATAGAGATAATCCTCCATCAACATCTTCCATAACTGATAGTTCTACTTATTGAATTTATCTACCTTCAATTTACCCTCGTCTTCCATTGCTCCCACTCAACCGTGAGACCTTCCTGCAGACGATAATTGAACACAACCCGCTCTGATACCACTTGTTAGGAATTGCATGCAAAAGATATCAATTAAATACAAATAATGATTAAATAGAGGAATGAAAATACACAGAAATAATAACAATGAGAGACAAATTTTAACGTGGTTCATCCAAACTCGGGCAACATCCACCAATAGAGAGTCTAATATTATTATCCAATAAATCAAATCAATTACAACCAACAATCTTTGCAACTCAATACCATTGCAAATGCTATGATACAATATCAAAATCCCACCCGCAACATACATCCTAGCCACTTATAACAAGCTTTTTGGAAGCTTCTAGAATTAGGGTTTTACAATGTCATTTTTCTTTTGTCAATTAACAAAAAATTAACAATTGACTCTGAATGGGCAAAAAAGAGGGGAAAAAATAACAACCGACTCTGAACCCTGATGAGGATACATTACGAGTGTACAATAATTGCATGATTAGTCACCACATACCAATAGAGAGCCATTGGGAACTCTTCTTTTATTCTTGCATATGGAAGATAAGTTAGATTGCCTATATCATTGGAGCTTCTTGTATTTGAATTGGGTCAGTAGTTGGCATTAGAAGGAGAAGATGCAAAGTCTATTAGAATGGTTGAATTGACTGAACTAGAAGAACACAGATAGCCAACCATGACTACATTGGAAGAGCATCAGAAACAAACCAAAATACATTTTGACAAGAAGGCCAAGGTCCAAACCTTCAAAGAAGGTGATCTTGTTTTGAAATGGGATGCAGGTCTTGAACCAAACCTAGAGGCCGCACCAAGTTTGATGCACTATGGAGTGGGCCTTATGTCATCGTCAACAGTGAGAAAGCAAATGCCTTCATTCTTTCAAGGTTGGATGGTGAAGTTCTACTAATCTTAGTTAATGGGATCCATCTCAAACCTTACCATTAAGCTTGGTCTGAGGTCTTATACATATTGTTTATTTCATTTTTGGTTTAGGTTTTCCCTTCAATAAGTGCTTTTGCACAGGCTGCATTATCATTAGAAGAATGTAGGCCTCTTCCTTTTTTGGTGTATTTTGGAGGTAGGTTTCAGTTGTCTTTGTTGAAATGCACAAGACAACTGAGAGGGGGGGTGAATCAGTTGTCACCAAAACTTAACCTCTTATAAATATTAGCACATCAATCACTTATTTACTGTTATTCAGATTTAGTTATGAAAGCATGAAATCAGAAGATTACCACAATAACACATTCAATATAAGAGACAAGATTTTTATGTGGAAAACCATATGAGGGAAAAACCACGATAGGTGTTAGCCCACAAAGATATATATGTTATAGCAATACCAAAAATCAGAGGCTCACTATCTTAGGGCTCACTCCCCTTAAGGACTCATTATCCAAAGATGCTCATTGTATACAGGCTCATTGTCAAAATGATAAGGCTCACTACCATAGGTTTGAACTGATTAGATAGCATCTACATCATGCCTGAGTTTAGTTCCATTGAAGCGCAATAAAACTCTTTTACTCTACTCTGCTTTTCCACTTCGCGCTTGTCTTCACATTTTCACACTATTACACCTCAAACACAAATTCATTACATGTATTTATATAATTCATCAACCTTGGAATGTACATCAAGGTCGGCATTACATTCATCAACCATAGGAACAATCTCCTAGGTTAGCATTCATACATACATCAAATTAGGTCTAGACCTAAACATCACATGCCACAAAAGAATGAGGGTGTAATGTATTACACTTTATTTTGGACTTAAATCTATTCAAGCATGCTACACATCACTTAAACATTCATCAAAAATATCTTATTGATCACCGCAATTAAACAGGTTGGCCAAACAACATAAACTAGGAAGATTCTTGATCATACGCTTCCTCGATCACAATTATAACAAGTGGACCTTGAGCGATTATTTAACATGATCTTGACACATCCACAAACAACATAAATTCTCCTGAGAGATGACAAATCCATCCACAACAGATCTCACTTGGAGATATTTGAAGACAACAAATATCACCTGAACTCAACAACTTTCACCTGAAATATAACACCACAAACTTGTCTTTCGGAGCACCAAATCACAAATCCTCTAGAATGAAGATAGCTAAGGACTTTATAAGCTTAAGTCTAGAACTGCAAAGCCAAATTCCAATCTGTAGAGAAATGCGGAGCAAAACATTTTCTCCCTGTCACTTTACACACATTTCCAGACACAGTCTTCAAACTAGTGAATAGATCTTTTGCTGCACAGTGTTTCAGACCTCCAAACTTAGGATTTAGAATCTTCAGACACTTCTCTAAATCATATTCCAATTTCACACTCTAGTCTTCAATTATGAGGAAATGCAGAGCAAAACACTGCATTGTTCTAGGAGACAGAACAATCAAACACTTGTTCAAACTCATCCAAATAACTTTCTTAGATGTTGACCTTAGGTGTTAACATCAATGACAACACTTATTTCTCATGATTGTGACAATCTCCCCATTTGTCATTGATGGCAACACATGATGTGAAAAACCATCAAGACAAACAAACTTGCTTTGCTTCTTTGCTCCCCCTTACTTTATGCTTTCTCTGACTGTAATTTTCTCCTTAGGTGTTTTACATAAACTTCTCTCCCCCTTTGACATCAATGGCAAAGGGTACTAGACTTTTTACTTCTCTCCTTATTGAGTTAACAGAGCTCAACTCAAATCTTATTATTAGTACACAACTTCCCCTATTAATCAACACTGCAACACTTACTACTCTTTATTAGGAACTCATCAGCATCATCTACCTACTTCCCCTGAGAGCTAGCTTCATAACCATTTTGACTACCAACACACATGGCTCTTTATGATCTTCTTGAAATCTTGTCATAAGACAAACTGCATGCATTATATCTGACCTGGTAAGGGTTAGATAAAGTAGTCCTTCAATCTTAGGTGATTCACCATTCTTGCCCAACCAGTTACCATAGGAGTAGGTATACTAGTTTAGAATTTTCCATTCCAAACTTCTTCAACAACTCTTTCACCTACTTGGACACTTTTGCTCTAATCAATCTAAGATTATTCAACCATCTCTTGTTACTACATGCTCTACTACATCTTTTTCTTTTACTGCTTTGAATACTCCCCCTTAGGAGTACATATCAAACTATGTCAACTCTTGCTCACATTTCAGAAGACCTCTGGATTAACATATCTTGTCTTTTCAAAATTTAGATTTGACTCTGCTCAAATCAAAGTAAGGCATCCAACCAGGAACTTTCCTTCTTCTTAGAGAACATAACATGACATCTTGACAACACATATAACTAGTAATACCCTTAGATCAATATAAACTTCAACAATCAATATTTGATCTTCACTTACTGAATCTCTGTTGCAATAGGTATTTATCCAATCTTGCATACCAGGTTCTAGAAGCTTGTTTTAGTCCATACAAGGCTTTCTTCAATCATTCAAGAATGCAGACTTCACATTCATTTGGTACACTTTGAAATCTTTGTGTGCAATCTTGCTTGGTCCTTACTACTTCTCCATTCTCATTCATCTTGTTTTTGAAAATCTACTTGGTGCCAATCACATTTTTGTTAGTAGGTCTAGGAACTAGTTTCCCAAGTTGATTCTTCTCTATCATTGCAGGCTTCACTAATAGTTTTGGGTTCAACCTTAGAAAGTAAACTATAGTTCACCTATTCTTTTGCAACTCTTTTCCTTGTTAATAGCCCTTTGCTTTTTTCACCAATAATTTGATCTTCAGAATGATTTATCCTTACATACCTAGAAGTCTTAACTGTACTTTCCAGAGCCTTTTCTTCTTCATCTTGACTGTCTTCATGTTTAACTTTCTCTTAATTCATTGTAGCAACAAGTTCATCTGATTCATATCCATTTAGATCTGATGTTCTTTCCTTGTCTTCATCAACCTCCATATTAGCACTCTCAATGATCTTTTTTCAGTCTCTTATTGTAGCACCGATAGGCTTTACTCTTGGTAGAGTATCCAAGGAAGATTCCTTCACCACACCTAGCATCAAATTTGCCTAGATCTTCTTCTCTTCGGATATAACATTTGCTACCAAAAACTTTGAAATATACCATAATTCATAAGGAGTTTTAGCAATGTTACCTTTAACTTGAACTCTTTTTAGGATGTACACAATAGTATGTATGGCTTCTCCCCAGTATATTTCTGATAGGTCAGCTTCCTTCAACATAGTCTTAGTAGCCTCTTGAATTGTCCTATTTTTCCTTTCAACAACTCCATTCTGCTGAGGAGTTCTAGGTGCAGACAATTGTCTCTTTATCCCTTGTTCTTCACAAAAAATATTGAATTCATTTGATGTGAACTCACCTCCTCTATTAGACCTTAAGCATTTGATTCTCAATTATAACTCATTCTCAACCATTGCCTTGAAAACTTTGAACTTGTCTAGGGCTTCAGATTTTTCTTTTAGAAAAGTGACCCAAGTCATTCTAGAATAGTCATCAATAAGCAACATAAAATACCTATCACCTTGCAGACTTCTTTTCTTGTGGGACCACACAAATCTGTATGTACTAGCTCCAACAATCCAGTAGAGAATTGTTCTTTGCTTTTGAAACTTATTTTTGTTTGTTTCCCAAACTGACACTCCTTGCAAATGGTGTTGGCTAGCTTCACAAGCTTAGGTAGATCTCTTACATCTTGTGCATAACTTATCTTCACCAAATTTTTAAAATTGATATGACACATCCTTCTATGCCACAACCAACTTTCATCTATTTGAGACAATAAACAATAATCATTAGTTCCTCTTAATTGGTAAATGTTACCTCTGGTCTTCTTTCCTAATCTGGATCTACACAACTCTTCCTTTATCCTTTACAATCATGGTCCCTATCCTGACTTAAATATTTGTTGCTAATCCTTTACCTTGTTTCTTCATGCTGAGGCATCAGCACCAATCCTTTGTCAAGGGAAAAAGATTTTCATTGAAGCTCCTCCTGAGTCAAAGCACCCAATTCACTTCTCGAAGGAAGAATTTGCACCAGAGTCTGGTGCGGACCCATCCTTGACTTCATTTACTTCCTTCTTGACCCAAACTTTGTTCATCTCCTTCCTGACTTCTGTTGAATCAACCTTATCCACTGGTTTCAATTATGCCTGAGTATCCTTCTTCATGTTCCTACTTCTGCACAACTTAGAGGTATGACCAAATCCATTACAGTTGTAGCACACAACATTTCTCTGGCTAGTATTTTTTCCATTTACTCTGGATCTGCATTTGTTAGTTTTATGCCCAAATTTGTTGCATGTATAATAGTAGCCACTGAAGGATTTAACTATCCTAACCCTTCCATAGCTATTTCTCATTTGACTTCTACACTCATTAGCCCTATGTCCCATCTTATAGCATTCATAGCACCTAATAGAATTTTGACTCACTTTACTTCTGCATACAATAGCTTTATGACCAACTTTATTTCATGTGAAACATTTACCTTTGAAAGTTTGATCATTCCTTCCATTGTTGAAACCTTTCCTAATCTGACTTCTACATCCATTTGCTCTATGACCAATTTTCTTGCAATTGAAACACTGACTAGAGAATGATGGAACATTTTGATTCATTCTGCTCCTACACTAAGTAGCCTTATGACCAAACTTATTGCATGAATTACAGTAACCATTGAAAGATGGGTACCTTTGAGCATTTGGTTTCCCAACTGGTGGTCTTCTAGGTGTGTTCCTTCGATTCTAAGTCTGTTTTCCTTTGTTCTTCTTGATCTCAACATTCCTTTCTTGTCCTATTTTTAAACTTTCACCTTTCTCAAATCCAAAGCCTTCATTGTCATCAGGGCTCTTCTGACTAGCAATAATCTCATCAAGTTTTGCATAATTGATCTTAAACTTTTCTTCAAAAATTTTTGTTTTCTCCAAGTCTGACTTCAGGATCCAAATTTCCTCTTCAAGCTTATCACATTCTTCTGATTTGTCTTCCACCAACAGATCTAGGTCTTCTTCTGCTTTTGCTCTTTCTACAACTTCCATTTTCAAATCATTCAAGGTTCCATTTGTTGATATCAGTTGTTCAGTAGCCTCCTTATATTTTTATTTGAGCTTCTTGACTTGCTCTCTTAATTTTATGATACATTCATCTGCTTCTTTAACATTCTCCTTTAGATATCTAATTTCTTCTTTAGTTCTTTCTAGGTCTTCAAGAGCAACCTAGATGTGTGCCATCCTAGATCTACCTCAATTTACTTAGTTTGGACTTAAATCTATCCAAGTATGCTACACATCACTTAAACATTCATCAAAAACATCTTCTTGATCACCACAATTAAACAGGTCGGCCAAACAACATAAACTGGGAAGATTCTTGATCATACGCTTCCTCAATCACAATCATAGCAAGTGGACCTTGTGTGATGCTTTAACACAATCTTGACACATTCATGAACAACATAAATTCTCCTGAGAGTTGACAAAAACATCTGCAATAGATCTCACTTGGAGATATTTGAAGACAACAAATATCACTTGAACTCAACAACTTTCACCTGAAGTGTAACACCACAAACTTGTCTTCCGGAGCACCAAATCACAAATCCTCTAGAATGAAGATAGTTAAGGACTTTGTAATCTTAAGTCTAGAACCACAAAGCCAAATTCCAATCTGCAGAGAAATGCAGAGCAAAACATTTTTTCCCTATCACTTTGCACACATTGCTAGACACAATCTAGTGAATAGATCTTTTTTTGCACAGTGTTTCGGACCTCCAAACTCAGGATTTAGCATCTTTAGACACTTCTCTAAATCATATCTCAATTTCATACTCCAGTCTCTAATTTTGAGGAAATGCGGAACAAAACACTACATTATTCTAGGAGATAGAACAATCAAATACTTGTTTAAACTCATCCAAATAACTTTCTTAGATGCTGACCTTAAGTATTAACATAAATTACAACACTTATTGCTCATGCTTGCAATAGTCTTGACCTATTTTAGTTCCTCTTATGGACTCCATGCCCAATGGATGCTTGAGGTCACTGGTCTATTTGTTTAGCAAGCAAACATCCCTAAGAGGTGGCCAAAATGTTGATCTATTTTCCTCTTTCCAGAGTCAAATAGTTCACCTTGAAATTCCCTTTATACCCCTTGGAATATAACTTTGCATGCCTTCAATCCTTCAAATTCCAGTGTTGTACATTTCAAAAATCCCTAAAAACTTGTCTGGAGAATCCTTGCAACAAAACCCAGAAAAACCCAGAAACCTTTAGTTTTCAATGTCTCCCTTCGCAAAGATTTCCATCTTCATACTTAGTTGTTTTCTAGTATGGATATCTGTTGTCTAGATATCTGGATATTTCCTAATATCTGGGCCTTAGCTAATATCCAAATGTTTTCTTAACATCTGGATCTTAACTAATATCCAGACCTTAGTCGGTATCCGGACCTTAGCTAATATCTAGATGTTTTCTTAACGTCCGAATCTTAACTAAGATCTTGATATTTCCTGAATATCTGGACCTTAGTCGATATCTAGTTTTTTTATAACATCTGGATATTTCCTAATGTCTAGATCTTTCCCAATTTTGAGATCCTTAAAGCAAATGTCTTGATGATGTCATCCAGTCCTCTCTCCTAAGAAGTGCATATGATGATGGCGTCATCAGGACATTCTGCCACTAGTATATTATCCTATAGTGTTCATATCCTGATGACATCATCCAGACCCCCTCTCTAACAAAGTTCTCTATGTCGATGCATCATCACGATATTTAGGGGTGGCATGTTAAAAGTTAATATCTTGACATCGGATATCCATGCGGATGACAACTTCTCCGTTCAATGAAGGTAAATTTGATGGGTGCATACGGATATCTTGATATAGAGACTGTTGTGTCTAGTCAAGATATATCATCTGGATATTTGCGAATGTGAAGACCCAAAGGGGTATGCATGGATATCCATATGCTCATTGACCTCAACTTTGACCATGAATATCTTCTTCATCCTAAGGAATTTCTACATGATCTAAGAGGCAAAATTGAATAGAATTTCATTCTCTTTCATTTGGCGGGCTTTTGGGTGATGATCCACCCTTCAAAATTTTGATCCAAATTTCATGATCTGAATATGGATATGCATATCTGCATAGCAGGATAAGTTGCCAACTAAAGGGAAATATGTAGACTCGACTAATAAGACATATCAGAGGCTGACTTGAAGTGTTGTAAAAGCTTTGAAAAAGTAGATATTTTGCATTGATTGTTGCAAGTGAATGATTCAATAGTTGGCATTGATGACACAAATATCTTCCATCTACTCTTTGATCCAGAAATTTTCTGCATTAAACTCTTGTAGATAGATGTCCCTTCTAGCAAGGAAATATCTCTAACAGGCCCATGGGTGCATTTATTACAGCAGGTAATGGTGCTCCATTGTAAATGCTATATAAAGCATGAAATGTAATGTATTCAGGTTGGCTTTTGGTCTAAAAAGTATATCTCTTGCAATTGTAACCATGCCTCTTTAAGAATAGATATCATATTTTTAATTTCTCATAAATTGTTCTTTTCTCTGTGTATTTTTCTGTTTGATCTCCATCTGTGAATGCACCTTTCCTCTTAGATTTCATTTAGTTTCTCTTACCTCTACAAGTAGTTCTTGATTTGTGTATGTTGGTCTGTTGAATATTATTATTTTGTGCATACATGGTTGCTTTGAGGGTCTTCCCATATTCAAACCTAGTGTATCACCTACATTAATTTTTAGTTTTTACCTCTCTTCCTCTTTTTGTCAACAGGTGGATAGATTAGGTTTAGTCTTAGGATCATTGAATCTCTCATTCAACAAAGGAACCAGCCTCTCTCTGGAGATTTGGCCTCCTTGTAGGGTCCCACACCTAGAGGTCATCTCAATGTTTCACTAGATTGTTGGAGCACTAAAAGCCTTCAAAACTAGGTGGAAATCTATGTGACGACAGATATCAAATGACAATTAGATACATACTAGATTCTGGGATTCAAGATGTAGAAAAGTTGGGGGCTAAGGAGTAGGTACCCAAGCCCAAGGTAGGAACTTCTTTAGGGATTTTTGAAACTTGTCTGCTACATATCACCACTGTCTTAGAGATTTTCTACCCTGCAAATCTAGAGGGCTTTGGGGTGGCTGCCCAAGCCCTTGTAGTGCTTTCCTTCTTAGATTTAGAATTTGCTCTCTGTCATAGCCTCTTGCAACTCCACTTCCATAGAACATGACACCTATCAGGTCTACAATCACAAAGAAGGGGGTTGGGGGTTGTGGTGTTTAGGAGCTTGCCTTAGTCAAGCCCCGAAATGACATTCAAGCCTTCCAACACCATTGTTTGATAAAGAGTGTGTATCCCTATGGGATAGAGGCAAAAAGAAATTGGTAAATGATAAATGATTGATTCAACACAAATAGATATCACCTCAGAGGTGTAGCTCGCATGTAGATGAAAATCCTTCAACACATGAGAAGACAAAGCCAAATCTTCATAGCAAACACAATAATTGTTGGAAACAAGGTAGATAACTGAGAAGGGGGGTGAATCAGTTATCTCAAAAAATTTCTTACTTTTACTTTCTTTTCTTGTCTTAACATTCAGTGATATATCAAAGCATGAAAGAATAAGCAATCATAAGAACTGAAATGAAATCAACAAACATAATACAAGGATTTTTACGTGGAAACCCTGTTAAGGGAAAACCATGGGGTGATTAACCCAAGATTGTATTATCTGTTAAAAGAATAAAGAAGTATAGAATGGCACTTACCAGTTAGGGCTCACTACCCGAGCACACTTCTCACAAGAGGCTCACTACCTACTAGAGACTTACAGATGATAACAATATGTTTGAACTGATGAACAACATCCACATATGGAAGAATTCAGTTTCAGTTAGGCTCAATATACTGATTTAGCACATTTCATTCTTCTTCTACTCAGTATCACTCTCTTGTCACATTCCAGGCTTGGATTACTGCTTTCACACTTCTCTCTGCTTTTCTTCGTACTTAATCCATACACTTCTCACAACTCCTTTACAAGCTTGAATCCATCGGGTATATATATCCGCATCAAGGATTTCAAACAACTTTCTAGTCGGTAAAAAGAACACTTAGGATATTTGCAAGATACTGTTATGTCGACTAAATTCATACTTGATAGATGATACGCACCAAAATCTTAGGCATAGAAATCATTACCTAAGTCAGCCAAAATCATATAACACCTCAAGTTACTTGATCAACATCTTCTGTACATCTGGATTGAGGTCTGATACCCTATTGACCAGTTCTTCCTCTATTTGCACTATCTAACAGAAGTCCGATACTTAGACGCTCATATCTTTTATATGCTTAGTCACCAGAGGCTAAATCTCTAGAATACAATAGTTCAGATACTCCTTACTATTCACCCAAATCCGCAACACGTTGGGTTTCACCATCAGAGAGTTCCAGACCCAATTTGTCAGACCCTAACAAATGCTCTGTTCCTAACTACCGGATCAACCTATCTTCAACCTAACTTCCGGTATGAGTAATTTATGCACTACATATGTGTGGGATATACTTTGTTGCCATCAATGACAACACTTATGAATCCTAGCAGTGTCTCTTGCCAACAATCTCCCCCTTTGGCATTGATGGCAACACTTAGTGAAAAATGACTAAGTGTCGCTGTAACTCCCCCTTTGTTTGTGCTCCATTTTTCCACACTGCTTACCGTTGCTCCCTTAATGCTAGATTCCTTTTTTTTCACTGCACTTTACTCCCCCTTTGACATCAATGGCAAAGGGTGGGATCTGCCAACCAAAAATGTGCAAAAAATATTATATAAGGCCGCATATGTACATACAATCCATAGGATAAACTTACATATACTTAAGTATATCTACAAATGTAGTCTCCAACTGTACAAGTTTTGTGGCCCAACTTCTCTTCATCCTATCCAAAATGGAGATGTGTCCACTTAACAAAAATGCATATGCTTCTGCCCTCTTCAAATCTGTGGGATCACTGGTCCGAGCTGTACTTAGAGCATCTGCTAGGGCATCATGCATTGCCTCTAACTTAAGGATGATTATCCCTCTGAGTTCACCCATTCTATCCATTATATTCTTCTTCTCCTTACCTAGTTTCTTTATTTCATTTATTATAACAATTGCTTGGCATTCTTAACTTACCAGAGAGACAGTGAGAGGATCAAAATTCTAAGATAGATTTGTCAATTTTCCTTCTTGTTCTTTCATTTTCTTCTTAATGTCCTCTGCAACTTTAAGCCAGGAATTTTTTTTTTTATATGTCTCCACCATCCTTTAGAGCATTTTCAATGCTCTTTATGCCAATGTCTAGGGTTTTTCTATCATTAGCAATTAGCCCTTGTACCTCACTAAATCTTTTTTCCTAAGAACTCATTCTGGACCTTAGTTTCTGCTGATTTTTCTAAAGACTCAAATTGTGTATTGACAAAATTAACTAAGTTCTTCAAGTTACCAGATGGAGAGACATATGGATCCTTCTGATATGAGGGTATTATCTTCTCCAACACTCCAGATGCAATACTCAGCAGCTCACAGTCCTCCATATGAGATTTCAGGAGTTTGTTTTTGGCTTTGGCCTGAGCAAAAGATGATATCTTCATTATCTGAACTGGAGAAAGAGAGTCTAGATTCAGTGTCCTTACATCAACTCTGGTTCATCTAATTCCACAACTTCCTTGTCCAAGAAACTTTGTACTGCTTCTGCAGTGTCTCTTGTATTCTCAACTTCCTTTTCTTTGGGGACATCTTGACTAATTTGCTTATTGCCGCCAACAGAATTTGTTTCTTCTTTCTGCACTTCCTCTTCTGAAATAGAGGAGTCTAAGGCCTCAGATTGTTCTTCATCACCTTTATTTAATCCTTCAACATCCATGTCAGAAGGATCTTCATAAATTTTCTTTAATCCTTCAACATCCATGGCAGAAGCATCTTCATTTGCTTCCTCTACAATGGGAAGATTGAACCTTTTCAAGACACACCGGAGAATTTCTTTTGTCCCATCAGCTACTTGGTCAGTTTCTCCAAGAATGAGCTTATTCATTCTGGACTTGCTCCAGAATTCTTCTTTGGCATCCTTGAAAACCATGTCCATTTATTTTTGAGTGATAGTTGGACATAACTATAGCACTATCTGTTCCCGGATCTCTAAGTCTTTTGCTTTTGCACTTTTTTTTCTTGACTCCAAAACTTCTTCTAAGCTCTTACGAATCAAGGAAATTATTTCAATGAAAGCTTTGTTATAAATGTTTAGGTACCTTACCGATGCTTCCTCAAGAATTATCTTGTCTGCATCATTGTACTCATCATAGAATTCTATTACCAGCTGCAGGTTTCCATCCACAGTGACTGCCTTAATGATGTCTTCAATTGAGAGAGTGGGTCTCTCAACAAACTCTTCTATCTTTTTCTCCACATCAGTCCTACCAGACTTGGAAGGTTTGTTCTTGGCTTTCTTTAAATCTCTGACCTCTACATCTGATTTTGTCACTTCATCATCCTTAAGGCTCACATATGTTCTTGTGGCCTTAGACTTCTTTCTCTTTTCTCCTGTAACAAATGGTTTGGTTACCATTTTTGCATTTTTTGAGCTTTTAGGAGAGACAGGGGTAGAACTCCTGGTAGATTTTGTCCGGGTAGAGGCTTCCACTGGGATGCTTTCTTTCTTTGCTTCTTCCCTTTCCCTTTCAAATTTCTCTATTCTTTCTCTATTAGCATCTACTGCCTCCTTTGTTAAGCCAAACCTCTTAGCAATTTCTTCAACCTCCTTCCTCACTTTTCTTTTTGATTCAGGCTTCCTTAATTCAACATGTATTTTAATGTTTATCTCATCAAAGGTGCCAAACCTTTCTACCTCAATGTCCTTGGGTTGGCTTAGTAAGTGTTTAACATGTACCTCCAATATGTTTTCATCAACATCATAACCCATGGGCATCACCCATACAGTTCTTGGCTCAACTGCCTCCATTAGGCATTGGTCTGTATCAACCATGAAGCAAACTATGTTTTTGTATTTCTCCACTATTGATTTTGGTATTCTTTCTCTTGCATGCATCATGCTCTGGAAATTCTTGAAGTAGCCCCAGAGAGCTATCTTCCGGGCTTGTGCATCACCAAGTCCATACAAATTATCTCTGATCTGAATTGCAATAGGTCTATCATTTGGCCAAATCAAACATTTTGATCCTAGTAACTCATTCATGAAATAGAAGAATAGGCACAACACCAGATTGCCATACTTGAAGGAATTTTTCTTATCTTTCTTAATCTTATGTAGATTCTCCATCAGTTGATTCAATAGAAGCTCACACAAATCATAATCTGCATTTTCTTTCACCATCAGATATGTAGTATAGATTGTTGTACCTAATATAGAGTTTTCCCTCCTTGAGTGGTAAATCTTGTAACCAATTACAATTGATGCAAACTTGACATCTGGATCAGTAATATCATCTATAGTCATTGCCCTCTTGTCATATTTTGATCCGATGGCTTCTATTACAGTTTGATTTTTCACAGATTTGAGTGTAGGCAACCCACCAATTGAGTGAAGTCTAGTTACAGCCCTGATGGCATCTTTGGTTATCTTAAATGGGCTCATTAACCACGTAAAGTTATCATGCATCCTACTAAACACATACTGGACCCATTCATCCTTGGCAAAAGATGGGAAATGAATACAATGTGCAAAGTTCTTTTCTTTTAGGGCCTTGAATTCTGATTTGAGATCAAAATTCTCAATTCTCAACTATTTATGACATATTTCCATCAATTCTAAGTCTCCAAAGTCTTCAGTGTTTGCATGAATGTAAACCCTAATATCTTCTACATGCAGAACACCATATGGGATACTGGAAAACGCACCAGAGGGATCAATTTCTATAGATTTGTGAGGGTGTTTCTTGAATTTTTGTCTCGGCCTCTCAGTGACATTCACAACCATAGGAGTAGCCATTCTAGCAATGAAATTTGGAGAAATTTTGCAAAGAAGAAATACCTTTTTTGCCTTAGGGTTTGTTGCAACTGCCGGAGCAAATTTCTGCTTGATTTCAATCTTCAGTTTTAACTTGAATAATTTGAAGGATCTCTTCTCAGAGCTCTTCTCTCTTCTTCATGAGTGCAAAGTGTTGTAAATGATGAATGGAAAGCCTTTTATTCTTGCACAAAAACCTAATTCCCCATTATAATAAATAAACACTTTAAAGTCATTTGGTTACCCTGTTTTGAGTGAATTTCTCGTGAATAATTGTGTGGATCTTCAAATTATCATCTAAGTGAGTTGACAATGTAACTTTAGCTTTTCAAAACATGTCTCTAAATCCGCATACCATAAAATTGCAATTTCAGATTATACTTGATCTGTTTGTGTAATTTTGTTTTTACTGGAGGGCTACCGAAACCTGATCCATTCATAATTTCTTCAAATCTATAAGTGGATTACTTCAACTTTTAACTGAATGGATTTTAGATGAACCTCCAAAAAAGCCCTTAAATCTGCAACCTCTAATTCTTACTTAATGTGCCGAATTCAAGCACTTACTGGCTGACTGGGGGAATTTTGATCTTCTTTACAGCTCCCCCTAAGCTAGAGCTCACTTTTAATTTCTGGAAGGATTATTAGCACCATATTTCAGTGCGGACCCATCACTAGTGTTCATCACACTCTTCTTTACCCAAGTCTTGCTCATCTCCTTCTGAATCTCATCCGCATTTACTTTACCTTTGCCTTTGTCTTATTTCTGATCATGTTTCACCGGACCTTTTCCATCATGATTTCTGCTCCTGCAGAATCTAGCTATATGACTAGATTTATTGCAGTTGTAACCCACAACATTTCCTTGCTTATTTGATTGATATCCTCTTGATCTGCACTGATTAGCCATATGCCCCATTCTATTGCATGTAAAGCATCTACCTTTGAAAGAATTGTTCATTTGTATATTTCTGCATTCATCAGATTTGTCACCATACCTTTTGCAATTAAAGCATTGACCGGAGAAGGATGGATTATTTTGATTCATCCTGTTCCTACATTGAGTTGCTTTATGACCAAATTTGTTGCAATTGAAGCAGTTTCCACTGAAAGATGGATATCTTTGAGCATTAGGTTGTCTTACCGGAGGTCTTCTAGGTCTGTTTCTTTATCTTCCTGATCCAAATTTCTTTTGACCAGATCCAGAGCTTTCACCTTTCTCATATCTCAATCCATGCTTATCACCTACCCTCTTTTGACTTTCAAGAAGAACTTCAAGTTGGGCTGAGCTTATCTTGAATTTTTCTTTGTATTCATTTGCATTTTGAAGATCTTGTTTAAGAGTGTCAATTTGGCTCTCAAGTTGTTCTTCATTGTATCTGGCTTCTTCAAGATCAGACTCAAGATGTCTGATTATTCTGTCCATTTTGTGGCAGTCTTATGTTTTCTCCTTGAGGGATTGTTTTAAGTTATCTTCAGTCTTTCTCTTCTCTTCAATTTCTTGGGTGAATTTCATAACCCCTGATTCCATTTCATGTCTTATCATAACAACTTCTTTTGACAACTTTTCACATAGCTTTGTTTTCTCATTTAGATCCTTGTTAGTACTATTGGTTTCATTCTGATCCACTAACTTCTGAAGTAGTTCCTTTCTCTTTTCCATGGAATTACTAAGTTTTTCTTTCAACTCATTGATGAAATCATCAGCCTGCTTAAGTTGCTCTCTAAAATCATTGACTTCAAACTGGGATCGTTCAAGATCATCTAAGGCAGACTGTAGTTGCTCTTTCACACCATATGCATCCATTGAGATTCCTAGATCCTCCTCAAGCTGTTAGGCTTTTTCTAAGGAACTTGGCTCTAATACCAATTGTTGGAAACAAGGTAGATAACTGAGAGGGGGGGTGAATTAGTTATCTCAAAAACTTTCTTACTTTTACTTTCTTTTCTTATCTTAACATTCAGTGATATATCAAAGCATGAAAGAATAAGCAATCATAAGAACTGAAATGAAATCAACATACATAACACAAGGATTTTTACATGGAAACTCTGTTAAGAGAAAAACCACAGGGTGATTAACCCAAGATTGTATTCTCTGTTAAAAGAATAAAGTACATAATGACACTTGCCAGTTAGGACTCACTACCCGAGCACACTGCTCATAAGAGGCTCACTACCTACTAGAGATTTACAGATGATAACAATATGTTTGAACTAATGAACAACATCCACATATGGAAGAATTTAGTTTCGGTTAGGCTTAGTATACTGATCTAGCACATTTCATTCTTCCTCTGCTTAGTATCACTTTCTTGTCACATTCTGGGCTTGGATTACTGCCTTCACACTTCTCTCTACTTTTCTTTGCACTTAATCCATACACTTATCACAACAACTCCTTTACAAGCTTGAATCCATCGGGTATATATATCGGCATCAAGGATTTCAAACAACTTTCTAGTTGGCAACAAGAACACTTAGGATATTTGCAAGATATTGTTCTGTCAGCTAAATTCATACTTGATAGATGATGTGCACCAAAATCTTAGGCATAGAAATCATTACCTAAGTCAGCCAAAATCATATAACACCTCAAGTTACTTGATCAACACCTTCTGCACATTCAGATTGAGGTCTAATACCTTGTTGACCAGTTCTTCCTCTATCTGCACTATCTAACAGAAGTCCAATACTTAGATGCTCATATTTTTTATATGCTTAGTCACCAGAGGCCAAATCTCTGGAATACAATAGTTCAGGTACTCCTTACTACTCACCCAAATCTACAACATGTTGGGTTTCACCATCAGAGAGTTCTGGACCCAATCTGTCGAAACCTAACAAATGTTTTGTTCTTGACTACCAGATCAACCTATCTTCAATCTGACTTCTGGTATGAGTAATTTATGCACTGCAGATGTGTGGGATATACTTTGTTTCCATCAATGACAACACTTATGAATCCTAGCAGTGTCTCTTGCCAACAATAACAATATTCTACTCTACAACAATGAATACTTTGAATGCTCTAAAATCATAAGTTTGCCAAAAGTTCATAATTATCTTCTAGTTTTCAAATGAAACCCTAAATATGCTTATATATGCATTCCTAATACAAATTTCATAACTCAAACTTAAGATGTCGGCAACGGAACCTTTTAACGGTCACATAACTGACATCAAAATTTGAGACCCACCTAAAATAGGGCAGGACTAGGGCACAAGAGCCCAAGCCTCTAGGTCTTATTTTAAGGCAGGGTCAAACTCAACAATGTCCCTCAAGCCCCATTTGACATGGGTTTTAGGCCATTTTATCTTGGGAGTTAAATCTAACATGCAAGATGCAAAACAAGGGACCCAGGAGCTAATATTAGGAGGTAAAAGTCCTAGGGTGACATTTTACGACATAACATTTAGCCCCCACTTTAATGTATGTATGATCTTACAACCCATACATGCATTAAAGTATAGTCAAAACATAACAAACACACCAGGCACTTGAAGCTAATGCATACACAAAGATTGAGGAACTATTTCTAGCCCCCAGTCTTAGGTAGACATTAGAGAAAACATGTCACAGACACACCAAACACAATGAAGACAGTAATAGGCACGCAAAACATGGAGAAGATAGTATTGAAGACATGCAAAACATGATGAATACAGTGATTATTTGTTTTTCATTTTTCATATATATAAATGAATGCGGATACATGGAAAGTAAAAATGCAACACACAACCACAAAATGTAGGAGGGGCATTTTGCCACACCCTTCAAACTACATATGGGGGAGAAAAAACACCAAACAAATCCCAAAGTGTGGGAGGGGAATTTTGCCACACCCTTTGGGACTACACTTGAGAACAAGCATGCCATACAAAACCCAAATCATAGGAGGGGCATTTCACCACACCCTTGAGACTATGCTTGGGAGAAAACATGCCATACAAAGCCCGAGTGTAGGAGGGGGCATTTTGCCACACCCTTGAAACTACACATGAGGGAAACACATGGAAGACACACGGAAACATGAGCATTGTATAGCATGCCAAAGACATACTATATGTCTAAAACATGGAAAACATAGTGATGGAAGGAACTTATTGCTAAGCCCCCACCATCTCATGCATGCTACAGGCACACCTAATGGTTGGGCTTATGCCACAATAACCACCAAAGACACGCTTAAGGGAGTATACACCAACCCCACCTACTCGAAGGACTTTTGAAATAAAAAGGATGTGCACTAGCTCAAGAGATACACCATCCCCGCCTCTACAGAGGGCTTTGAATAAAAGGATATGCACGATATCTCACCTTCGCAGAGGGCTTTTTGATTGCAATATAGAATAAATATGTGCACTCGCACCAGAGTTACAACATCCCGCCTCTGCAGAGGGTTTACAAACATGCTTCATTAGTACCAAAATCATCAGACAACTTACCTTATATGCCCCCACCTTAAGGTGGTTAATATTGTGTACCGATTTCAAGCACATTAAGGTAGAGAGAAAACACATAAGGGAACAAGAGATTTCACAAAGCCCATGCCCCCAAAGGTGACATGTGCTTCATGATTGCCGAAAGTTCCCACAAACACACAATTTCCTACAATAAAAGGGGTTAGAAATATTTTCCTAAGATAATAATCACATAACATGATTAAAAAAGCTATGCATCTAAACATTCACAATAAGAGCCAAGGCTATACTACGGATTCAAAAACCAAGTATAATCATGGGGCTATATTGCAAGCATCTCGGAGTTCTGAGTGTAACAACAAAGAAAGACACCCAAGACAATCAAAGTGCACATAGTAGATGTATTGTTATAGTTTGTTAGCATGATAAGACAACATCAAATATCACACAGAGTGATTCTACTAGCCAAGCGTCAGATATATTTATCAACCCCATCATCATATATGGACTAGGTCCATTTTTGCTTTGCTTGCTGAAGGGACACGCAGTTCGTATTAGTATATTTTTTCTTGCTGAAGGGACATGCAATCCATATCAGTATCCGCCGACTAGGTAGAATGACTAGAAGAAGGTAAACAATAAAAAGAGAGAGGAGAGCAAGTGCCTTAGGAACAATCACGTAGGAGTATGCCCCAGGTCATCAACCACAACGCTATGTGCCTAAGACACAACACACAACAATAAAAATAGAGGAGAAGCAAGATAGAAGAATGATGATACAAATAGAAGAATGGTCACAATAGAGGTAGTCTCTCAGTATCCTTGACCTTACAAGAGTATCAAGGGTCATCCAAGGAGGCCTAAACAACACATAACACATCATGGAGGGAACACAACACAAGAGGGGAGGTCACATAAATGAGCAAATGATGCTACGACATAGGTGACCACTAGGGTTAGAAATACTTACCTGTTACACAACCAAACTAGAGGTTGTCGACAATCAAATCATCGTCTTTCCAATCTTCAATGTTAGAGGAAAGAGGTACATAAGGTACAATGGCCCAAATTTTGTCATTATTCTTAATCTCTTTCTCTTTAAGTTTTTCTTTATTTGTGTCAATGTTAGATGGTGGAATATTTTCTTGTTGAGGTGCATTTTGTTGGGCAAAAGCTTGTCTTCTCTTCCTCCTTTCTCTTTCTTGTCTATTCCTTCTTGTCTTATTGCTTATGTCTTCAAAAGTAGTTTCATGTTTTTCCATAGGTTGTCATATCTCAGAGCAAGAAGCTTGTGTTGAAATACTCACTATCATTGAGAGGGGGGGTGAATCAGTGATATACAAAAACCAAAGCAATTAAGCAATGTTAACTTTTGATAAGCATAAAATTCAATGAAAATACATAAAGATCACCATGACACAAATATTTAAGTAGAAACCCAATGAGGGAAAAAACCACTGAGATTTTCTTGAGTCTACTACTCAAATCCAACCTTAAAAGAAAGAATATCATAGTTGTTTTAAAAGCACCCACTTCAAGGTACAACCACACCTGGTACAATATTTTTAAGACTCCAATCTCAAGGTACAATGCACACCTAATAACCAACACACTTTGCTAGGGGCACCAACCTCAATCAATAAAAATGAGACATTAATCTCCTGAGATTTGATAGCTGTTCATATGCAAAAATTGATTCTACACAATCTGATTTGCATCAATTTGATTCAAACAATACCCTCTGCAAAAATTCTTCAGTATAACATAGTCTTCCTTACACACACCTCATACCTACAAAATATATTCACAAGAAGGCACTTCTATCTTCTCTATTTTTATGATCATTATATTATAATATCTTTCTTTTTCTTCGATTCTTAGTCCATATATCAATACATTATGAACCATAAATGAAATATATGATGCATAAAGATTAAGGTCTCTGTGTGTCTAAAAAAAAATTGAAGAAACTCATGAAGAAAGATTTTAAGAACCTCTGAGATCATCGGTCCATTAAAATAGTTAGCAATTTATTACAATAACTATTGAAACTAAGCTGATGTTCAACCACCCATTAAAATACAAATAGGGAAGGCATCTGTTGAGGTTTAAATGAGAGCCATCTATCGAAGAATGTCCACCAACACCAAATTAAATAATAACCATCAATCTCATATTCGCGTCAAAGGATTTGAAAGACTCTTGGAGCTCCCAGTAACTCCTAGGCTACTGGGCCGGTTTCCCGACGAGAGAGAGGGCTCAACATTGTAACTTAAAGCACCTTTAACCGGTGTTGGCTGGTCAACATCAAATTAAAACAAAAGTGTGCCCATCCTCTTTAATAGAAATTAGGGCTAGTTTGTAGTGATGGAGCTCTTAATAAACCCTTTGAACAAACCCTAAAATTCTTTAGACAAACCATCACTTGAGACCTTGTTAAGATCACATGACATACACCTCTGAAAGAAAGATATATGATGCTGTGAAACCAGTATGCATATATACATGAAACATATTTTTTGAATATATATTTGCAACTTTATAAGGACTTAGGTTAGGGTTTTAAAAAAGAATCCTTAGTGAAGACAAAACCCTAGATTTTGTTGGGATAGGTGTTCTACACCTTGCATAATATTGTACTATTTTATTCGGTTACCACTTGTATAAGTTGTATTGTAACATTGGGTTAGTTATTTTATGTGTGTGGGACACAGAGTAATTAATTATTATTTGTATTATTTGATTTATTGGGAAAAGTTAGTACCAATTGTAAAATGTGGGGTCAAGTGGTTTTGTGTAACCCATGGTTTTGGGGAACATGGTTTTCTCAATGTAATGTGTGAGCTTATATTATAAAAGCAAGCACAAGGTTATTATTTGAGGCTTCGCTGGATATTTCATTGTAGGTGAATAGAGGTTTTGTGAGAGGCTATCATTGTATTGAGTTCTCTCCTATAAGTGCATATTGTGAAGCATGGCTGGTTATGTGGAATTGGTTTAATTAGACATGTAAATTCCTAACAGTGGTATCATATCCATGTTCATGGTTGAGGGAGGTGTGAGCTCCTTGGATGTGTATAACCCTTGTGTGTGTAGATCAGGGGCAAAGTGGAAGCCATGGCAATGCATGTAAGGATTTGGGACACTACAAGGTTTCGTGCAGGTTGTATTGCAGATTGGGGGTTCTGGGTATTGGTGATTTGTTGTGCATGTTGCAGATCGGGTGATTGAAAAATCATGGCTAAAGAGGGTTTTCAGGTTTTGGCTTCATGAGGATTTTGAGAAGGAAATTTCACAGATGACCTCCTGGGACAAAACGGACCTTGCCATTGAGTCCAGGAGGCCTGAGAAATGAAAATTCATATAAAATTTGACCTATTTCAGCCATAGTGAAAAAATGCAAAATTTTTATGCCCTCCCTTGTTCCCCAGTACGGCTGTATGGACGTCACAATCTGCAGGTACAAAATATTATTTAAAAAAATATTTTTGATTTTTCCTAGGCAGAGAAATTATTTTTCTGTAGTTTCGATTAAAAAAAAATCTATAGAATGGTGTTTTAAAAACAAAAAAAAAGATATTGAAATTTAAAAAAAAATGTGTTTGGGGGGCGGGTACCCCCGTACCCCCCCGGCACTTGCTGTTGTAGGGTACGATGTAGAGCCATACCCTCTGCGTTTTCCTTCGGCCTTGGGCCGAACACTCCCCAAGCCCTATGCGAGCTTTAAAAAGTTTAAAACAAAAACTTTAAAATTTTCATTTAGAAATCTTTAAGTGGTGTGGGGGGTTTGGTTTAGCCTGTATGGGCTTAAAAGGCTTTTTTTTTAATATTAAAAACTTTCTAAAGGTTGGACGGTGGGTGGAGATTACAAATTAAGACAGCCTTTAAATTTTTTTTTTTTTTTGGACCTTTTAAAAATTTAAAACCCCCTTAATGCATTTGGGTCCATGCAGAAATTAAGGTGAATTGGAAAACTTTTTAATTCTGCCAGTCAAAGACATGAAATTATGCCAACCCAGCGCCACGTTAGTGCCACCTCATGCCCAGTCAGAAGTGATGACATCAGCAATGACGTCGTGCCACGTCATCAGGGTACAGGGGCCCACAAGGGGTCCAATTTTAGCCCTCGGAGTGCCTTTTCTTCCGAGAGGCATAATTTTCACATACGATATCAATTTTTTGACTTCTTATAGGTGTCAGAAAGCTCTCTCCGAGTACTACGCAATGGTATAGGTTTCATGATCACATTTTTTTGTTTGTGTCATAATTTTGTGTTTGAAGCCCACATAGCTCTGGTACAGTTTTATGCTCACAACTTTCACATACGGAATTGGATTTTGGATTTCAGATAGGTGTTGGAGAGCTAGTGCAGTGTACTATAGTTTGAATCATGTAGATTTTTAGTTTGGTGTGCAGAGAGAATTTTGTACTTGTTTGATCACTTGTAGGAGCCTGAGATTTAGAGTACATTTACGAGTGCATTCAGATGGATTTGTTGGCACAAACTTGTGGGAGTACATGTTGTTATGAAACCATCAACATGGTATAGCAAGTTTTTAGATTTGGTGCTTCCTGATATAGGTTTACAGGTGTTTTCAGAGTTACGACTTTGATGGAGATAGGTACAAGTTGTCTCATGATTTGAGGACATGGTTGATACTCGTGTGAGACTTGGAGTCTCGTTTCAGTGGGAGTTGAGTATAGGTACAGTGGTGATGATGATTATGGTGTCATGGATATGCAAGTTCACTTTTGCATTGGCATGACATGATCATGTATGCGATTGACAGGTATGGACTATGATGTTTGATTCATGATTACAGGTGGTGTTGTGGTGTTGTTTTAGGGGATTGTTCTTATCTCCTAGATTCTTGATTAGTTCCTTGACTATGGTATTCATTTGTGGACTTGTTGGTAAATCAAATCTAGAGTTGTTTTGGTGTTTGAGTCTTGGAGTCTACAAGTTGTCTTCTTTGATATCTCAGTTTACAGTTTACTAGTGTGATGATGAGTTTGCATGTTACATTTGTTTTGGATCTACGATTTATGTAGTTTTATGGATTAGCTACCCCTTGGCTACAGTGAGATGACTCGGATGTGGATTGTCTATATCAACAAGATTGATTCAGTGTTTATGCAGACTTTGTCAATTGGCCTTGTCTGTGGTCATTTGTGCATTGGTATGATTGTTTTGGGATAAGAGGATGGATAATTAGAGTGCCTAGATAGTCAGTTGTTGGGACTTGTAGCATGTTTATCACGATGTCATGGAGAGCTTGGATACATGGTTCTATGTTAGCTTTTGACAGTGATGGTTTTATCTTCTTGTTTGGAGATTTTGGTTCACTAGACCTTTTGGGAGCTGTTGATGTTGTAGACACCTAAAATTGGCTTGCTTTGCAAAACAATTTCCCATGTATCGACACCAATTTATCCCTCCTATTAATTAAATAAATTCATTTTATTTAATTAAGTTATCCCTAACCATCTATCTATCCCTTGTGATCAATTAACTCACTTAATTTATCACTAGACCTTACAACACTATCCCTCATTAATCAAATAAATATTCCCAATATTTATTTAGTCCAATTCTCTTTTTTCCCTAATCCTCATTAATTAGATAAATCATGCTTATCTAATTAATCTAGCCTACTAATTGACCTACCCTAACCTACCCTAGCCTACCTCATCCTAGCCCTAGGATCAATTAAGCAAAACCTCTATTTAATTAGTCCTAACCTCTCATTTGGGTGGTCAAACCTAGTTTAACACCCTTCCCCACATCCCCCAAATTAAAAATTGAAACAAATCACACATCACATTTACTTCTCTTACACACCCCTTACCTCACCCATCCTCATTCATTACCTCTTATCCCCAAATGAATTCTTAATTCATTTCCCATTCCCCAAATGAATTTATAATTCATTTCACATTCTTTCACACCCATACCTCATTTATCACCCCATTTCCCAAAATGAATAAAAGATTTACTTTTATTCCTAGTCCTTGATCTCATCTTTCAATCCTCACCCTCCATCCTCCTTTCAGAAAATCTATAAATGAAACCCTCTCCAAGCCATTTGGGAGGGACTTCTTCATGCATCAAACCTCTGCCAAAATCACTCCACACTCTCCTTCATCTTACCATTATAATGCCAAAATTATCTCTCATCCTCATTTTCATCTCCATCTAAGTCCAAATCACTCATATACATTGTGTTGTAGGCATTGAGCAATCCACATTAGTCATTCTAATCATGGGTAAAATCTGAGGAGACTATTGGGTGCAACTCCTTCCCTCTTGGATTTGTGAGTCAAAAGGAAGGTATAATCATTTTGTATTTTGCATTTAATTTAGTTTTAATCTTTATTTTATTCTCGCTTATCACATTGGCATGCTTGGTCTTAAATCTAATCATCATTTTGTGAAGCTTTTGTTGTCAAAATCTTCATTTTCTAATCCTAGTTGTAGCAAGTTTTGCAAATTTTTGGTGATAAACTATTACAAGTTGCATCTTGGGCAAAAACAGACTACATTATTGTGATCAAGTTGCTGTTTCTGTGAATTTTGACAGTAAATTTGCCTAGGTTCTGTGAAATTTTTTTTGAAAAAATTCAAAAAAATTTTAGGGTACAATCCATACCGTACGGAACTAATCTTTCCTGTCTATATGCTATGATTTCTAGTTTTCTATAGGCAGGGAGTTTGTGGTTGAAAATAGTTTTCTGGCAGATTCGAACCAGCCTCCGCCACCTCTGTGGAACCCTAACAACCGCTTCACCTCCCCATCGCCGCCGCTGCCTACATCAACTACCACCGCCCTCGCTCCGCTGCTCCTGCTGCCACCACTGCCCGATCCCCATCCCCTACCTCTGACCGCCCCCCCTCCCTCTACCTACCTGCTAACCACCATTCCCTCTCCGCTCCTCGCAGCACCCTCCACCCTCCCGCCACCCCCACCTGTAGATCCCTCTCCTTGCACGCCACCTCCCGTGCCACCCGTGGCCACCTCCATCCACCCTCCTCCCTCTGTCAACACCCTACCATCCACCAACTGCCTCCCATTCACCTGAACCACCACCGCCCGAGCTGACCACCTCCTGCACATTGCCTCACTGCCGCTAGCCATGCCTTATCACCCTCTGCATCGCTCCATTTTATATCACTGCTGTAACCCTATCTAATCATCATCTCTATCCTCTTAAACGATGGTCACCACGAAACCCACCTCTGTCACGGGCACTATAGCCCTAACCCTAACTGTCAGCATTTGAAATGGAGGTTAAAATATTAATGTTTAAGATTTAGGCGCTTAGCACCATTGGCATCAGATTTGCTTTATTACTTTTTATATCCATTTAGCCTCTGGTCATATTGAAGACCAGGGGCCGATCTAAACTCTAACCACCAGCATTTACCTTAACCACCAGGATCAAAACTTGACATGTGACCAGTTCATTATAAACCGCTAATAGTCAATGTTAAACTACCAGCTTGCCTTGTGCCTTCCATATACCCTCATAGGGGCATTTTTTTCTTTTGATCATAACTGGAGCAAACAGAGTCAAAAATTCGCAAAAAAGGACTTTCTGGAAAACTAACGAGGCGAACTTCACAATTGTGGGAAATTTTCAGGTGATTGTACTTTTCTCCAGCCTGTTTTCGCAGTCAAAGTAAAAAATGCTTCAAAACTTCAAATGCTCATATCTTTTGCATTTTTGATAGAATTTTTGCAAATTTTTTTTTGAAATCGCATAGAATTTCCTGAAGAATCTGTTCATGCACTTAATTGTTCTATATCAGTTCTTTTTTCATCATATTTTATCATATTCTCAATTTTTACATAACGATCATCTTGGCTAGTCTACTTGCTCCATTTTTATTTTTGTGACTTGCAGGTGATCATTCGGAGCTAAAACAACATCAGGAATAGAAAATACAGCAATTTAGACAGTGAATTAATCAGGTCCATTAATTCTATTTCTCATTTCTTCATAGTCTTCTTTTGCAAACACACATCAATTTGGGACATAAAAATGAATCATTGCTTGCATACACACTTCAATTTGGGCTCATAAAACAAACATTTGTCTTCATCACATATCCAAATTGGTCTTAAAATGAACCATTGCCTTCAATCACATCTTGAAATTGGGCTAAAAGAACCATTGCTTGACTTGTCTTCATCACATTTCATTTTTCTAGGGGATAATTTACAAGTGAGAGTGTGAGTCAAGTGGGTGTGTGTATGCTCTCTCCTTGCACCACCAGGTGACCTTGGAGATCAAAAACACCTCACTTTGATTTACTTTTGTTTACCCTTTCCTAGGAGGCCTGCTAGGGGATTTCATCACCCCTAGGGACGACCTCATTCGAGGCTGAATCAAAAGACACCCTCATTGAAATTGAAATCTTGTCACTCTTGGCTAAGCCCCAAAGAACTTTATACCTTTGGGAAGTGAAGGTGAAGGGTGGGTTACCCCCTTCTCTTGGCTGTGTGACAGGATTTCACTTTCAATTCCTAGTCAACCTCGTGTAAACATTGCCCAAACCTAAATGGCCATACCCCATCAAACTAGACATTAGGGCATGTTGATTTGTTTTACACATGTGCTTGTTTAATCATTATCATATTCTTCAAATTCAAAATTCAAAATTGCTTGTGTCTTGTGTGAGTGATTCATGATTGTATATGTGTGATCATTTCATTGAACATTGCCAAATCAAGATAAACATCAAAACACATAAGACAAATCATTCACCTCATTCTTCTAACACATTCAAACCCAATCACTCATCTATCCTAATCATCCTAATCATCTATCTTATCCACATCATCATCCAAATCATTCAATCTAATCTTATCCTAATCACTCTCATCATCCTTAATCCAATTCATCAACATCATTCTAATCCCATCTCATCCAAATCCAAAATCCAAAATCAAATCCAACATCAATCATCCCTTCTCCATTATCCACTCCAATCAAACATTCCAATTCCTAATCCTTAATCAAGAAATCATCCTTGGCACATCAAACTTTGGTTAAGGACCTAGTCTCCTTCATCCTCCATCAATCCCCTCATCCAAAAGCCCAACCAAAACTATCCACATCATTTTCAAAATCCCTCAACATCATTATCATCCCAATCCAAAATCCAAATCCACCCAATCAAAAAAATCAAGACCATAGTCAAACACATCAACCCTCTTGCTTAAGATCATTAGTCTATCAAAAGCATAAAGAACCATCCAACAAAAAACAAATCAAATCAAATCATCTTAAGGTCTTGAAATTTTGATTCCCAACATCAGAATCATCCATCATCCCCCATCATCCCATACCATCTCCAACAAAATGGATCTGTATGAAGCAATACAACAATTACAAAGATGTAGAAAAGTCTATGAGAACATGGATCCTAAGGCTAAGGAACAATTTAAAAATGACATTAAAGATATACCGTTAGCACACCTCATCATTGGAGAATCCCAAGCCCCTACCCAACCTCCATCATATCAACAAACACCCTACACATCATCTGTTGGCAGTGAGCTGCCCCCTTGTCAGTGAGGCATTCAACGCTAACCTCAGGATTCGTGACATGGCAGTGAGCCTCCCGTGGATCTGGGTTAAGTTTGGCATTTGTAGAGAGCGTTGATAGCTTGAGCTTTTGGCGCAATGGCAAATGATTCCATCAATTGGTATCAGAGCCATGGGTCACGGGTTCGAATCCCTCGGGTTGTGTTGAGGGGGGGATTGTTGGCAGTGAGCTGCCCCTTGTCAGTGAGGCATTCAACGCTGACCTCAGGATTCATGACATGGCAGTGAGCCTCCCATGGATCTGGGTTAAGTCTGGCATTTGTAGCGAGCGTTGATAGCTTGAGCTTTTGGCGCAACGGCAAATGATTCCATCATCATCCCCATCCACATCATATCAATTGCCATTCTTTCAACCTTCATACCAACCTACATCTTACATATCCACACCATCAATCTCCCATCAACCTTCATCATATCAACTTCCATCATATCAACTTCCATCATATCAACCTTCAACATCCTACATATTCACACCATCAACCTCCCATCAACCTTCATCATATCAACTTCTATCATATCAACCTTCAACATCCTACATATCCACACCATCAACCTCATATCAACCTTCATCATATCAACCTTTACCCTCATATCATTCACCATCCCCTTACACATCCATGCCATCATACTTATCCACTCAACCAATACCTCCAACTCCATCCCTCAGCCTTTGTCATGCTAACTTTGAACAAGGGAACACCAATCTAGCACACCTTATATCTGAAATCCAAACCTTCTATCAACAACCAAATCCCCCATCTCCTAATCCCCATCCTCCAATCTCCCCATCACAATATCCCTCCAACCCTATCAACCTTAATCCATCACCTTATGTATCTCCCAATCCACCAACCCCTATCACATATCTACCATCTAATCCACCATCAAATCCTCCAAGTCCCAACACTATCACATCCAAAGAATCCTTGTGGGATTTCCTCCAAATAACATCACCTAAAAATGAAAGCAAAGAAAAGGAATCCCTCAAATCCTCCACCCATCCAACACCACCATCCAATCCCACACCTACCCTTGAACCCATCCAAGAACCATCATTACCTAATCCTATCACCCACCTATCCAATCCCAATCTGAATCCTACACCACCCACCATCATTATCCATCCATTACATTGTTCTTCAACCCATGCACTCATGAAGGATACCATCCATTGGCTATTAGCAAGGAATCAAACACCCTCATACAATCCAACACCCACCAAATCTCTTGAACAATCCCCTATCATAGGCAAGAAACATCATGTATCCATGTTCAAGAACCCATAAGTCAAGCACCTATCGCATCCATACAAACACCTATTGCATCCATACAAACACATATCGCATCCATCCAAGCACCCACCACATCTATCCAATTCACTCCCACTTCTATCCAAACACACGATCCATCTAATCCAAAGCATGTTGACACATCAACCCCTTCTCCTAATCAAGATCTAACCATCCCATCTAATCCCATCCCCGATCCCCTCCCATCTATTGGTCAACTTATTTTACCATCCCCCATGAATCCTTTACCTCCATCTACCAATTCCATCCCAAATCCATCCTCCTATTCACTTGGACAAAGCACTTTCATTTGCGGTGACTCCCTTGTAGGAGGTGAATAGCTTCCATTGTAATGTTCCCTTCTAGTAAGCTCAAATTGATCACAACCTTGCACAATTTTAACTTACAAAAAGGAAACATTACTACTCAAAATTTTCTCTTTTCACAGCATAATTAATATAGATCCATATTCTTTCCACATTTATCCTAAAACTTATAATTCCATAATCACATAATTCATATTCATAGTCAAATTCATATTCTTATTCATCTTCATGTTCATAGGCCTCGAGTGCTATCCTCGAGAGGATCATGTGTCGCCCTATCATTAATCCATCTCTAACTCCATAGGCATGGTTGTTAAGGAGACACTTACCATCCCATACAGAGGCCCGATGGCTTCCCACCTCACCAATCAGCTCCAAAGACTTCCCACCTCATCTTGGAGAGTCACCTACCATAGGGCACAAATTACATTGATGAGCTCATCATACCATAGGCCCAAGGCTTCACCTCACACCCGGAGGTACTTCGACACTTGGCCCAAGAGACTTCACCTCACACCCGGAGGTACTTCATCTTCTTGGGGTTACCTAGGTCCAATAAAATTCTCCTAACTTACCCATACACCTAGGATGGCGAGATGATTAAGGATGAGGCTAATCCTCTTTTTGGATATGGCACAATCCTATGAGTTTAAGTCCTTATTAATATTTTGCACATGATGCCTTATAATTAGGACATCTATTTAGAATACATTTTCATTATAATTTCTATTCACATTTCATACATATCATGACTCCATTATATATATCCTAAATATCACTATTTTATTTATCCTATTATTTAATTAATATCTGAATTACATATGTGTTTATTACCACTATTATTTCTGCTCAATTACATATATTATTCTTTATTTGATAATATCCTTATCCTTAATGTTTCTAGTCATATACATATATAACATGCTAAATGTCTATACATACCTGATCGCTGCCCTGTCACTTTCTTATTCCTTCTATTACCTTTATTCGCTGGTGTTTGATATTTTCTAACCTTTATCTGTTCTTACCTTCTCCTTGGTCAATGCCCTATTGATGTATGTCTAAGTTAGTTCCTTTCTGTCGGGTTTCATATGATGCTTGATCCGTGCCTTTGAAGAGGGGAATCAGTCCCTTTTAAACTTGGTGAAGAATTTCCTTTGGACTTAGAGACGCATCTATTCCTTTTTTTAAAACAACTGCTACCTGTTTGTTGATCTTATTTTGTATTTCTTATCATTTTTGTTTTAATCTTTTGTGTATAAGACTTCTTTGTCTTTATTTGCTAACTAAGACTTTCATTTAATAATAATAATTACCTTTCACTGTTATAATAAACTAAACCTTCCTATGAATACTCCCTCATACACTTTAATAGCTAAATCTACTAATGTAATCGCTTCTGTTTTAAGGAGAAATCAGCCACTATAGTTAAGGTTGTCTTTATATTAATAATCTCTACCTTTACAAGGCTGCCTCCCGTGTCATATAAAATACTACAAATTATAATTTGTATCTTATTAACATATTATATATAAATATGTTTATTTATATATTATAATCATAATAATATTTAGCTTATTAATATTTATTATTTACAATAAATATATCATATACTATATTTTAATTATATTTATTTATATATAATATACGATAGCAATATTTCAATTGATAATATTTATTTTTTATTATTTATAAATACCATACATATATTATATTTTAAATATAGAAAGTATTTATAAAAATAATATTATTTAATATTATTATACATTAATAATTAAATATTATTATATACATGATTATCTAAATTGACGATGACAACACCATATTTGATGGAAGTGACCTCTCTGTTTTTATTATGATGTTCAAATCTTTAATTTAAACAATGTCTTAACATCGGGACATGACAGGCCTCCCCTCTTAAGATTGCTTGTCCTCAAGCAATTCCTTCTTCTTCTAAGGTCAATTTTCTTTGCTTCTTTTATTTGAAGTTACTTCACTTTCATCCTGAATTTCTTTGTTGGGTATGATTTCTATATTGTGCGCTTGAGCTCTTTTCTCACATTTATGTCCAGCTTCCCATTTCTCATCACATCTAAAACACGTGTTTCCTTTTACGGGGTCTTTACACTTGTGTCCTGGTTTCCATTCTTCTTTGCAATTAAAACAAAGGCCTCTTTCTCTTATTTCATCCCTTGGGCATTTATGTCCTTGTTCCCATGCTTCCCCACATCTATAACATGATTTTTTTTCCTTCCCTTCATTTTTGGAATGGAATGGTTTTTGGAATTTTCCTTCCTTTTGGAAGGGTTTAGTGAAGGGTTTATTGTAGGGTTTAGGCTTTTTATCTTTTTCTAGCCTAAGGGCTGATGGTAGTTGATTGTCATTGATGTCAAAAAGGTGTTGTGTTGATGATACAGATACATCATATGGCAGGGTAATGGTGTCAGTTCATCTTCATAAGTTTGGAATTAAGTTGCTATGATGTCTTGGGAGGTTGTCTTACGTTCATCAAAGGTTTATATTTAATTATAGGGAGCTTGAATTCGGAGGGGAGTACAAATATTTATTTGAAGACCTATATTTAATATTATAAAGGAGAAATTATTTTTCAAAGAGGAGTTTGCCATCAAATGTCTTTGAAATTTAATACATATTTAAAAAGGGGGAGCAAATAATTTAAGAAAAGCATGGTTAATAATTCTAAAGGAGGAAAGATTTTTAAGTTTTTGAAAAAGCATGGTATGGATTTATGAGTGAAAATCTTTATTCATTAAAAAGCTTCTAAATATTTAAATATCCTTATCAAAGGAAGAAGCCCGAATTTTAAGCCTTTTATCTCTTTTTTAGAAATTTTGTTTCATATTCTATGAAAAGCCTTAAGTCATATTTAAATGCCTTTTTTAAAGGAGCTCAACATTAGTCCATTCGGTGGAAAGCTTTATTTTATAAAGCATATAATGCATTTAGTAAAAGGCACGTGCCTTAAGGTAACAAAAAGCTGTTGATTGTTTTATATTGGAGACCATGTTATAAGGAGGAGCATATTAGAAATTTTCTATTTTTTCATCGAATAATATGGAGATGATAATGCCTTTTTAAGGAGTTTTTTGTTTTTTAAAAAAGGCAAATTTTTGATGTTTTAAAAAGGCAAGATTTTTTATTGGAGGAGATTTATAAATATATTTTTAAGGGAAGTTTTTATGAAAGTGAGGAGAATGACTTGTTTATACAGAGTTAAGAAAATTACAGATGGATTTTTTGAGTATGATATATATAATTTTTTTTGAAGATATTTTTTGTGAAGACAAAGTTCATTATGAAGGAAATTTTTGGGCTTGAATATGAAAGATATGGAAAGAATTTTTTATGAACAGGAGCTGAATGAATTAAATTCATTTTGAAGATATATTTTTGAAGAATAGATTTCTGACAGGGAATGAAGAAAAATGAAGACATTTTTTATGGTGGACATTATTTATTTTCTTTTGCAAGAAGATGAATAAATATTTGCAAAGGGAAATTGAATTGCTTTGTATTTATGCTCAGAGAATATGAAGAGTCTTGTTGAAAAGAAAATGAAGGATTTGAAGAAGATGAAAAAGATTTTGTCAGAGAGAAGATGAAAAGATTGAAAAGTCTTTGAAGTAATTATGCACAAATTAATATGAAGATTTTTATTCTTGCAGGAAAATAGTTTTTGCAGATTGGAGAATACAAAAAGAATATTCAAGATGATGAAAAGTTATTCAGAGAAAATATGAAATTGATTTTATTTTATAGAGATGTAATTTGTTGGTTCAGGATTTCTTGCAGGTGGATATGAAGAGGATACAAATAAAAGAGTTTTTATTTTCTCCTACAGGACACTGATTGAAATATGAAAGGTCATAAAAGATGAATTTGATTTTGCAGAGAAGAGGAACATCAAGAGTCTTTTCATTTATAATAATTTTTCAGGTGCATTGATGCAACTTTATAAATAGACAAAGATGAAACATACAGAGTATGCAGTGTTGTTGAGTGGATCAGGATACAGGATTAATTTTGAATATCTAAGTTTGTACATGATTTGGGTTGATGAAAAGAATGGCCATTTGATAGACACATGTGAGAGAAGAAGTGTTTTGTATTGAAACAGAGGAACCCTCTGAGTTCTTGTTTTAATTTGTTCTGTATTAGGGGTTGGTGCTCCTTGAAGTTGGTGCTTCTAAATGAATCAAGGGTTGGTGCTCCTTGAAGTTGGTGCTTCTAAATGAATCAGGGGTTGGTGCTCCTTAAAGTTGGTGCTTCTAAACTATGTAATCAGTGAGATTCTTGATAAAGCCAGTGAGGCAGTTTTGGAGTGGTTTTTCTACCCCTGGAGGGTTTTCCACTCGTGCAAATCTTGTGTCATAATCTTCTCTGTGTGTATATGATTTACTTATGAAGTTTTGTTCTCTTTCTGCATTCACAGTCATGTGCATATGTATTTGACAAATCAATGGTTGTGTATGTATTTGACAAATCAATGGTTGCACATGTATTTGACAAATCAATAGTATCTTTCTCTCCTTGTGCTCTGAAAGTTAAAGTTTGTAAAAAGATTTGAAAATTCACACAACACTGATTCACCCCTCCCCTCTCAGTGTTGTCCTTGACTCCTATAATTGGTATCAGAGCCTAGGTTCCCTTTTTGAAGTCTAATATGCTTGGGTAGGTCCTGGTATTGGAGTAAAATGGGTAAGAAGAATAGAATTAAGATCTCAAATAAAGTTGTTGATCAAAAGATGGTAAAACAAGCCTCAGTTGTGCCCAACAATGATTTGTTGCATATGTCATCCTTGATAATTGATACAAAGAATGGTCATGTAGTTGAGAATTTTGATAAATTTAATGAAAGAAAAGATGTCTTTGCTATTGAGACTAATGATGAAGATGAACAAGAGTTTAATGAAGATATTTGTGAGGTTGATTTTGAAGGAGAGCTTCTATGTGCCTTGGATACAATTAAGCAACTTAGTAAAGAAAATAGGAGATTAAAAGATCAGCTTAAACAAGAGAAAGAATTCAAGGACAAAGTTGTTTTAGATCTTGAAGAGGCAAGAAACCTGATTGTAGACTTGAAGAATCAAGCAGGTGAATCAAACAAATTGAAGACAGAGGTTGAGAAAGCTAAGAAGATAACTAATGAAACAAAATCTGAGTTGGAGGCTAAAAAGGTTGAATGTCAAAAGCTAGAAAAAGAAATAATTTCTTTAAGTAAAGAAATTGAGGATGTTAGAAAGCAGTTGGAAAAGAATCTCAAATTTGATGAAAAGGGAGAATGTTCAAAAATCAGAGAGACTCCTAAAAGGAAGATTGATTTAAATTATCATACTGCTGCCCCTGAAGATAAAATGCATAATCAAAGGAGAAAATTTAGAAGAAATGCCCCTGCAAGACAAGCATACATGTATAGGTATAATTATTCATTTAATGGATATTGTTATACTTGTAATCAATTTGGACATAAATCAGTTAATTGCAGAAGAAATCATTTTGCTTCAATCAAGAATACTAATATTGTTTGTTTCAAGTGTAATTCTCTTGGTCACAAAGCATATAGTTGCAGAAGGTTTGGAAGAATAGATTTACCTAGTTTGATGGATTGGAAAAAGAACAAGGTTAAAAAGGTCTGGATAAAGAAATCTGAATAGAAGCAAGAACTTGAGAAAGTTTGGAGGCAAAAACAAAGACAAGAGAAGATAAATTCTAAACTTGTGCATCTTGCACAAGTCACTTCATCAGTTGCATAACAGATAGCATGAAGTAAGGGGGAGTTGTTCTTGATCTATCAATTATCCCCAATAAGTTTCAGGAAGGAGATCATTTGAATGATGATCTTGTCATATTAATTCTTGTCAAATGAATTCTATTATGATATTGCTAACTAAGTTGATCTTCAGTATGTGACAGTGATTCAAGAAGAACTTGTTGATGCAGTTGGTTTGTTGGTATGCAAAATTGATGGGTTGATTTGAATACTAGATCTTGGGTATATTCAAGAAGTTATCTTCAGATGTTTGCTTATGTGGGCTAAGGAAGTTGCAAATGAAAGAAGTCAATTCATTTATTTTTGCAAAGGTATTGATAGTGGTTATGTTTATATCAGATTTGACATGAAGTTGTAAAGGTATCTTGTGCAGAAGGACGATCTTCATTCTTGGTTGCAGAATGAATGTTTATTTAGAAGTGATTATTGGTGTAATAATTTGACATGTTCTTTGTTGATCTTCTTCACTAATATGGTTTAGGAAGGTATGTACAAATTGTGTTATCAGGTATGTGCTTCAAACTAGATCTATCTAGAGTTGTTTATGACATTGATGGTGAGTCTTGTGTTTCATCAAATTCTTCAATCAGAGGTAGTTAAAGAAAAAATTTTTTTGGGAAGGTTTTCTCAAGAGTGGTCTTCATATGTTGAGATGTGATTATGACATCCTTGCACAGAATTTAAGTTCAACAAAGGAGCTGATATTTGAGTGCACAGAGTTTAAGTTTTCATCATCATGTTTGGAAGTGGTATTATGTTGAGGTTGACATACATGTTTCTTTCTAGCAAGATAGTGCTTCTTTGTGCAGATTGTGTAACAGTGATGTTTGTTCTTTTAAATGATTGACATTGGTATTTATGAGCAGTGATTTGTTTGTGAACTTTAACACAGGGGAAGCAAATAGATTTATTGGAGATTTGTCATGTGGGTAAAAAAAAAGTGTTGTTGATTGAAGAAGAATTGTTTGTTTTCAAAGTTTGTGATGTCATCAGGAGTGTGTCAATCTTCATATTCATAGTGGTATTGTAATAAGAAGTGGTATTGTCATCAGATGTAAGTTTCATGGTATCTTTTTGTTCTTAAGTTTGAAATATTGATGTTCAGGATAAGTTAAGCAAAATTGCATTCAGTGCCTTCAATACTTTGAAAGACAAGTGGTATCAAAGATTTTGGTAAGTGGTTCTAATTTTTTTTGGTTGAAGATAACAAGATAACATGAGTTTATGTCTTCAAACCCCTCATAATGCAATGTGTTTGTAAATGTTATGATCAAGCTATATCATCTTTTCAGTAGAGTTGTTCTCAGGGGGAGTTAATTCAGGCTTTGTCATCAGATGTCAAAAAGGGGGAGAAAGAAAAATTGCATCATGGAGTTTTGCCATCAATGACAAAGGGGGAGATTGATGGTAGTTGATTGTCATTGATGTCAAAAATGTGTTGTGTTGATGATATAGATACATCATATGGCAGGGTAATGGTGTCAGTTCATCTTCATAAGTTTGGAATTAAGTTGCTATGATGTCTTGGGAGGTTGTCTTACGTTCATCAAAGGTTTGTATTTAATTATAGGGAGCTTGAATTCGGAGGGGAGTACAAATATTTATTTGAAGACCCATATTTAATATTATAAAGGAGAAATTATTTTTCAAAGAGGAGTTTGCCATCAAATGTCTTTGAAATTTAATACATATTTAAAAAGGGGGAGCAAATAATTTAAGAAAAGCATGGTTAATAATTCTAAAGGAGGAAAGATTTTTAAGTTTTTGAAAAAGCATGGTATGGATTTATGAGTGAAAAGCTTTATTCATTAAAAAGCTTCTAAATATTTAAATATCCTTATCAAAGGAAGAAGCCCGAATTTTAAGCCTTTTATGGCTTTATCTCTTTTTTAGAAACTTTGTTTCATATTCTATGAAAAGCCTTAAGTCATATTTAAAAGCCTTTTTTAAAGAAGCTCAACATTACTCCATTTGGTGGAAAGCTTTATTTTATAAAGCATATAATGCATTTAGTAAAAGGCACGTGCCTTAAGGTAACAAAAAGCTGTTGATTGTTTTATATTGGAGACCATGTTATAAGGAGGAGCATATTAGAAATTTTCTATTTTTTCATCGAATAATATGGAGATGATAATGCCTTTTTAAGGAGTTTTTTATTTTTTTAAAAAGGTAGATTTTTGATGTTTTAAAAAGGCAAGATTTTTTATTGGACGAGATTTATAAATATATTTTAAAGGGAAGTTTTTATGAAAGTGAGGAGAATGACTTGTTTATACAGAGTTAAAAAAATTGCAGATGGATTTTTTGAGTATGATATATATAATTTTTTTTGAAGATATTTTTTGTGAAGACAAAGTTCATTATGAAGGAAATTTTTGGGCTTGAATATGAAAGATATGGAAAGAATTTTTTATGAACAGGAGCTGAATGAATTAAATTCATTTTGAAGATATATTTTTGAAGAATAGATTTCTGACAGGGAATGAAGAAAAATGAAGACATTTTTTATGGTGGACATTATTTATTTTCTTTTGCAAGAAGATGAATAAATATTTGCAAAGGGAAATTGAATTGCTTTGTATTTATGCTCAGAGAATATGAGAGTCTTGTTGAAAAGAAAATGAAGGATTTGAAGAAGATGAAAAAGATTTTGTCAAAGAGAAGATGAAAAGATTGAAAAGTCTTTGAAGTAATTATGCACAGATTAATATGAAGATTTTTATTCTTGCAAGAAAATAGTTTTTGCAGATTGGAGAATACAAAAAGAATATTCAAGATGATGAAAAGTTATTTAGAGAAAATATGAAATTGATTTTATTTTATAGAGATGTAATTTGTTGGTTCAGGATTTCTTGCAGGTGGATATGAAGAGGATACAAATAAAGGAGTTTTTATTTTCTCCTACAGGACATTGATTGAAATATGAAAGGTCATAAAAGATGAATTTGATTTTGCAGAGAAGAGGAACATTAAGAGTCTTTTCATTTATAATAATTTTTCAGGTGCATTGATGCAACTTTATAAATAGACAAAGATGAAACATACAGAGTATGCAGTCTTGTTGAGTGGATCAGGATACAGGATTGATTTTGAATATCTAAGTTTGTACATGATTTGGGTTGATGAAAAGAATGGCCATTTGATAGACACATATGAGAGAAGAAGTGTTTTGTATTGAAACAGAGGAACCCTCTGAGTTCTTGTTTTAATTTGTTCTGTATTAGGGGTCGGTGCTCCTTGAAGTTGGTGCTTCTAAATGAATCAAGGGTTGGTGCTCCTTGAAGTTGGTGCTTCTAAATGAATCAGGGGTTGGTGCTCCTTGAAGTTGGTGCTTCTAAACTATGTAATCAATGAGATTCTTGATAAAGCCAGTGAGGTAGTTTTGGAGTGGTTTTTCTACCCCTGGAGGGTTTTCCACTCATGCAAATCTTGTGTCATAATCTTCTCTGTGTGTATATGATTTACTTATGAAGTTTTGTTCTCTTTCTGCATTCACAGTCATGTGCATATGTATTTGACAAATCAATGGTTGTGTATGTATTTGACAAATCAATGGTTGCACATGTATTTGACAAATCAATAGTATCTTTCTCTCCTTGTGCTCTGAAAGTTAAAGTTTGTAAAAAGATTTAAAAATTCACACAACACTGATTCACCCCCCCTCTCAGTGTTGTCCTTGACTCCTACAAGGGTTGTGTCTATAGCATCCTCTAGACTAGTAGGTTTGAAGGCACTTACAAAATTCCTAAGAGATTCGTCTAGTCCTTCCACAAACATATATGTGAGTCAATCTTCTTCGACTCCGGAGACCCTTATGGAGAGCTTCTCAAATTCATGGATGTAGTCTTCCACTGTTCCATGTTGCTTGAGGTGTGTGAGTTTCTTAAAATCCTCTTGTGGGTGTCTCTTATCAAACCTCTTGATGAACTTCCTTGAGAATTCTTCATAAGATGTAATCTTTTCGTGGGCTAGGGTGATTTTCCCATGGTGCCACCATTTGCATGCTAGTCCTTCGAGATGAAGAATGGCGAATTGCAAGGCATCTTTCTCGGTCATGGGGCTTAGGTGAAAGTAGTCATTAAGTTTCTCCAACCATGAGTGTGCTGAAATTTTATTAGATCCGTCGAAATTAGGTAGGTAGACCTTATTTGCTTTGTGCTTCAGGTCTTTACTCATGGGCCTGCTCTCCTTTCTTGATAATTCATTTCTTTTTGAATTACTAAAGTCTTGGAAGGAAATCGCCCTTCTTACTTCGAGTGCTAGGTTAGCATAGATACTTGCAATAGCTTCTGTGCTCATTTCTTGTGGAGTATCTTCTTCTCTATTTGGAGTTTCTTCACTTGGAAGGAAGGATGGTAGTGGAATGTGTGAGCTTGATGATGAGTTGCTAATCTCAGCTTGGTTAGATGCCACTTCTTTCCCGTTAGATGAGTGGGTCTTAGGCTGGTCTGTAGTGCTTCCTATTTTTTGAAGAGCTTCAAGAAATAGTTGTGTTGTCTTCTCACCTTGATCCATCATGGCTTTGGTGATTCTTTCATTTTGTTCCATCATGGCCTTGGTAGTGGCTTCCATGAAGGCTCTTATTTCATTGTTCATTTGTTCTTCTAGGAGCTGGCAGTTCCTTCTAGTATATGCTTGCATAAGATTGAGTTCACAGGATGGCAGGTCGTAGGCTCTGATACCACTATAATGTTCCCTTCTAGTAAGCTCAAATTGATCACAACCTTGCACAATTTTAAATTACAAAAAGGAAACATTAGTACTGAAAATTTTCTCTTTTCACAGCATAATTAATATAGATCCATATTCTTTCCACATTTATCCTAAAACTTATAATTCCATAATCACATAATTCATATTCATAGTCAAATTCATATTCTTATTCATCTTCATGTTCATAGGCCTCAAGTGCTATCCTCGAGAGGATCATGTGTCGCCCTATCATTAATCTATCTCTAACTCCATAGGCATGGTTGTTAAGGAGACACTTACTATCCCATACAGAGGCCCGATGGCTTCCCACCGCATCTTGGAGAGTCACCTCCCATAGGGCACAAATTACATTGATGAGCTTATCATACCATAGGCCCAAGGCTTCACCTCACACCCAGAGGTACTTCGACACTTGGCCCAAGAGACTTCGCCTCACACCCGGAGGTACTTCATCTTCTTGGGGTTACCTAGGTCCAATAACATTCTCCTAACTTACCCATACACCTAGGATGGCGAGATGATTAAGGATAAGGCTAATCCTCTTTTTGGATATGGCACAATCCTATGAGTTTAAGTCCTTATTAATATTTTGCGCATGATGCCTTATAATTAGGACATCTATTTAGAATACATTTTCATTATAATTTCTATTCACATTTCATACATATCATGACTCCATTATATATATCCTAAATATCACTATTTTATTTATCCTATTATTTAATTAATATCTGAATTACATATGTGTTTATTACCACTAATATTTCTGCTCAATTACATATATTATTCTTTATTTGATAATATCCTTACCCTTAATGTTTCTAGTCATATACATATATAACATGCTAAATGTCTATACATACCTGATCGCTGCCCTGTCACTTTCTTATTCCTTCTATTACCTTTATTCGCTGGTGTCTGATATTTTCTAACCTTTATCTATTCTTACCTTCTCCTTGGTCAATGCCCTATTGAAGTATGTCTAAGTTAGTTCCTTTCCGTCGGGTTTCATATGCTGCTTGATCCGTGCCTTTGAAGAGGGGAATCGGTCCCTTTTAAACTTGGTGAAGAATTTCCTTTGGACTAAGAGACACATCTATTCCTTTTTTTAAAACAACCGCTGCCTGTTTGTTGATCTTATTTTGTATTTCTTATCATTTTTGTTTTAATCTTTTGTGTATAAGACTTCTTTGTCTTTATTTGCTAACTAAGACTTTCATTTAATAATAATAATTACCTTTCACTGCTATAATAAACTAAACCTTCCTATGAATACTCCCTCATACACTTTAATAACTAAATCTACTAATGTAATCGCTTCTTTTTTAAGGAGAAATCAGCCACTATAGTTAAGGTTGTCTTTATATTAATAATCTCTACCTTTACAAGGCTGCCTCCCATGTCATATAAAATACTACAAATTATAATTTGTATCTTATTAACATATTATATATAAATATGTTTATTTATATATTATAATCATAATAATATTTAGCTTATTAATATTTATATTTATATTTGTATATTCATATTTATTATTTACAATAAATATATCATATACTATATTTTAATTATATTTATTTATATATAATATACGATAGCAATATTTCAATTGATAATATTTATTTTTTATTATTTATAAATACCATACATATATTATATTTTAAATATAGAAAGTATTTATAAAAATAATATTATTTAATATTATTATACATTAATAATTAAATATTATTATATACATGATTATCTAAATTGACGATGACAACACCATATTTGATGGAAGTGACCTATCTGTTTTTATTATGATGTTCAAATCTTTAATTTAAACAATGTCTTAACATGGGGACATGACATCCATCCACCACCTAGCCTTCTCCAACAAATAATGGACTCGCATCTTGTTTCCAAAGCACCAAACATCCGATCGCATGTCGCATACTCCAACATATGAACTATCAAGGAAAAGGCTTAGGCCTTCACGAACAAGGCATCTTGGAGCCCATCCACACCACATTCCATCCATCCTCGCATGGCCTTGGCTATACATCCCAAGGCAAACAATCTAAACATGTTGATACCATCCATCCACCTTCCAAAATCCATTCATCCAATCCCAAACATGGTGCATCTCATCGCACCCCAAAGCATATGTCGCCATCCCCCCTCCATCATCATATCATTTGCAAAAGCATGTGACCATCCATCTTCCTCCATCAAATTTACCTCCACTACTTCCAACTCCAAATATTCGTATTAAATCCACTTTACCTCCTATCCTACCAACTCCTAATATCCCCATCCTCAAATCTCCTCATTCATTTTTCCATAAATCCACTTTTTACCCTTCCACCCATAAATCCCCTAAAATCCCCAATCAAGACCAACAAAAGCACAGATCATCCAAACATGAAGCTTCCATCAAACCTATGGGATTCAAAAGTAATAATTTGAATTCCTCAACTCATAAAGCACAAAAGCCTAAAGATATTATCCCTTCCAATCAAAATGAAAAATCCAAAAGGCTATCAAAGCCCACACCATCACAAGAAAAAGCAAAAGCAAAAATGGTGTGGGTCCCCAAACAAAGATCACTCAACTCTAATGAGGCATCACCTCCCAATCTACTGCAAAATCCCAAACATCCCGCTCCCCATCTAAAAATCCCATAATTCCTAAGTCCATTTGGGTACCTAAAACCCCAAATCGACCATCCAAAAATCCCCCATCCCGATCCCCATTACTCCCAACTCCACATCCAAAATACAAGCTTCCCAATACATCACGGTGTGTGCAGCCATTGGTCTTGGTTCCCCTCCACCACTTAACATTCCCACACACCCCCATCTCTCCATCTTTCGTTCATTATCCTACATATCTTCCCCATCACATTCCTATGGTCCATGCTTTTGCATAATCCACATCATTATCCACATAATCCATTATCCACCATCCATTCCATCTTCTCCTATCTACCAACAATCCATGCAATCATAATCCATAATGCTATTCAACATGGGACCATCTTCTCCTTGTTATGGAAATAGATGCTAGAGTCCCCATTCCTTCCAAAAAAGCAAAAAGGCAAAAAAATAAAAAATCAAGAAAAAAGTAAAAAAAAAAAAATCTGTCCAATGGTGAAAACCACTCCTTGTGGTGCCTTGGGCAAGTACCTTGATGAAAACCCCTTGTGGGCATCATGCGTAATCCCTTCTCCATCCATTTTGTATCCCTACACTTGGGGGCAAAACCATCTAATCATCCACATCCATAATATCCTTTTGCATATCCTATCCATGTATCCTTATCCTATCATATTTCTATCCACTACCCCCTATTTATCCTATCATTCCCCATCATTTCTATCCACTATATCTCCCACCTTAGATCTTGATAAAGACAAGGGGAAAAATATCAACAACTGGCTTTAGACACCTCTCGGCATACTCCCTTTCCAAGCATATCCTCCATCCATCTACTACAAAGTCCATCCACTCAAACGTAAACCCATCATGCAAAATCCTAAGCATTGGGGCATATGATTCCTTGCAACCTAGCCCTTGGAGAAAATCCTTATCCCCATCTCCTATCCATCTATCTTGCATTCATATCTCTATCTTCCAATCCATCTATCATGACTCTCCTCCCTCTCCAACCCCATCACCCTCACCTCTAGACTTGGTGTTCCCTTGTCATTGCTATCTAGCATAAAGGTTATCCACATGAAATCCAATGCAACCATCTCATAATAAATCATGCCCTTCACAAAATCAGAAAATCCAAAAATAAAAAAAAATCAAAAAATCCCAAAAAAATATCCATCACAAAATCAACATCATTCCATCAACATCTCATCATCTTCCAACATCCTCAAAATCACCCAAATCATCCAACACATTTCAGATTCCAACATCATCACATTTATCCTCAATCATCCCACATCATCATCACATTTATCCTCAATGAGCTTACACTAGATCCAAGCATAGCATCACCTATCAAAGCATTGTCCCTAATCAAAAATCATTAACTATCAAATCAACATCAACCACAACTTGTCACCATCATATCTTGATCCAATCTTACAACATCAACTAATCATGATCCAATCATCAATCGATTCTTGCCTTAGGATATATCTTTCCTACGATAGGTAGAATCTATCAAATCATCATCCATCTTGGCAAGAGAGACAATGGCTACTTGTTTGGTTCGTTGGTCTTTTCATTTTTTATTTTTATCTTTTGTCCTATTCGTAGATCACATCAAAGCTACCTTGATCTCACTATATCATGGTATGTGGCGAAAACATCTAGAATGGGGCATAATCTTGCTTTTGTATGCTATGCTTGTGGGTTGGTTTCATTACTCCAAGCTAGTATTCATATCTTGTTGATCATAGGGTCGGTTCTAGCATATTGATCCTCTTATGCATCTAAGGTTCATCATACCTTTTGTGTACGAAGGACTTATGCTATGAGTCCCCTTCCCTCATCAAGACAAGGTTGTGCTATCTTGGGCATGCATGGGATCATCCCTGTGTTTGCGTGTCTAGTCCATGCAAATGTTGGATACACATCATCACCCTGGTCTTCTATACCTTGGTGAAAATATCCACTTTGCTATATCAAATCTAGGATTGATTTAAATCATTTTTCAACACAATGATCATCCACCAATCAATTTCCCACCATCATCATCCTTTCATCTCACCACTTATCCTCCAACCACTTCAACCAATCTCTTCCATCCATTTCGAGAGCACAATCGTGTTCTTGCAACCTGCCTATCCTCTCGAGGGGGCATCATCCTTACCAATTATCTCCAAAACCTTACCCTATTCTTCTAAGCCAAAATCTTTTTTCTATCCAATCCAACTCTATGTTTTAACTTCTTTGAAATGATGTTACTTAGCCGCAACACCATCTCAAAGAGGGGCAAATGTAGACACCTAAAATTGGCTTGCTTTGCAAAACAATTTTCCATGTCTCGACACCAATTTATCCCTCCTATTAATTAAATAAATTCATTTTATTTAATTAAGTTATCCCTAACCATTTGTCTATACCTTGTGATCAATTAACTCACTTAATTTATCACTAGACCTTACAACACTATCCCTCATTAATCAAATAAATATTCCCAATATTTATTTAGTCCAATTCTCCTTTTTCCCTAATCCTCATTAATTAGATAAATCATGCTTATCTAATTAATCTAGCCTACTAATTGACCTACCCTAACCTACCCTAGCCTACCTCATCCTAGCCCTAGGATCAATTAAGCAAAACCTCTGTTTAATTAGTCCTAACCTCTCATTTGGGTGGTCAAACCTAGTTTAACACCCTTCCCCACATCCCCCAAATTAAAAATTGAAACACATCACACATCACATTTACTTCTCTTACACACCCCTTACCTCACCCATCCTCATTCATTACCTCTTATCCCCAAATGAATTCTTAATTCATTTCCCATTACCCAAATGAATTTTTAATTCATTTCACATTCTTTCACACCCATACCTCATTTATCACCCCTTTTCCCAAAATGAATAAAAGATTTACTTTTATTCTTAGCCCTTGATCTCATCTTTCAATCCTCACCCTCCATCCTCCTTTCAGAAAATTTATAAATGAAACCCTCTCCAAGCCATTTGGGAGGGACTTCTTCATGCATCAAACCTCTGCCAAAATCACTCCACACTCTCCTTCATCTTACCATTATAATGCTAGAATTATCTCTCATCCTCATCTCCATCTCCATCTAAGTCCAAATCACTCATATACATTGTGTTGTAGGCATTGAGCAATCCACATTAGTCATTCTAATCATGGGTAAAATCTGAGGAGACTATTGGGTGCAACTCCTTCCCTCTTGGATTTGTGAGTTCATTATGAAAGTATAATCATTTTGTATTTTGCATTTGATTTAGTTTTAATCTTCATTTTATTCTCGCTTATCACAGATGTTACAATGGGATTCCTTGTTTGGTTTGGAGCCATGGATATTCTTTATTTAGGAGATAGTTAGTTTTTTGTCATGGATAGCTTGGTATCACGGTTCAGTGGGAGCTTTGGCAGCATGTTGGATTCATCATAAATGATGGATGTTCTTCTAGAGTGGTTATGGGTGTCATGGAGGAGCTCTTTATTGTGAGAGTTCTTTGACATTTTCAGTTCAGTTGTCAGGAGATGGTTATCTTCATATGATTGGAGATGTTGACATCTTAGTTTACCATAGAGGACTTCTTCGAGTCTTTGGTTGAGGTGTTGGGTTTAGGATTTGTTAGTTTGACATGTTTATCCTTGATTTAGAGATGTTGATATTGTGTCTTGATTCTTGATACCGGTTTAGAGTTTTGACATGATACAAGTTCTCTTGAGACAGGATGTATGCATGATTGTACGCTTTGTTGCATGTGATCTCTTTAGAGGAGATGCTTAGATCATGATGTCATGATGAGCTTCTTGATTATGCATATATGCAGTAGGAGCATTGACAGTGGTCTTATTAGTTCTCTTGGTATTGAGTACTTTGATCATTTTCTTTACAGCTTCATGATAGTGCTATGTTGCATTTGGAGTTTGGCATGTATTGGTCGGTTACAGGTGCTCTTGGTTACTTGGAGACTTAGGTGAGGCTGGAGTTCTCTTGTGATTAGAAACACTTGTTGAGACAGTTACTCTTTGGAGGTTTCAGTAGATAGACTGAGGAGCCTTACACCTAGATATGGACGTGAGTTCATTATGGACCTAGAGGAGATTATTCTTGGAGAGAGTCATTGTGGCTTGGTGTATCCAGGAGGAGAATTCTCATTCCCACTCTTGGTCTCCTCGGTGGTTTATCATCTATGAGGTATTGACCATCCTTTTAGATGTGTTTTACTTTATGTTTCATCTTCTCATAGATATGGATCTTGAGCTATAGTTATTGGTTCTGGAGGGTTCATTTGAGGGATATTAGAATGGTTATCTCCTTGTTCGTATGGCTTTGATTTATGATGTTCATTATGAGGAGTTTAGGAGATGTGACTGGGCTTATTCCTAGTTATGGAATGGTTATGAGTTTGATCTACCTTGATTAGAGAGGCTTACATCCATGTTGGTTACATGTTACATATGTTCATTTGGTCTTATGACATTGAATGGTTGGGTGTTGTTGAGGCTTTTCATTTGGGGTTGTAGAGGAGATCATACTTGACATAGCTTAGCACTTTGAGGTGTTTGTAGAAGGGCTTTATGATTTACAGGTTTTCTCCCTTTGTCTTATGGCTACTTCCTGGAGGATCATGTTGATATGGTTGGACTTTGGGAGAGTTATGGTGACATGTTGTGAGAGAGTATGCAGTGATTTATCATGCATGTGTTGATCATTCTAATTGTTCTTGATACTTCATTGGCTTGTTGATTAGCCACACCTTGGTTCAAGTGTTGATTGATAGACTTGGTATGCCATGGATCTATTTTCAGATTTGACCTTACCCATGCAGTGGGAGTTCCTGGATGTATGTGTTCTTCATTGACAGGTTTGATACATGGAGCTTATGATTGCAATACATGGGTTGGATATGTTGTTGGCATGAGTTTATTGATGTTGTTGATACCTATGAGGTATGGATGGTTGGATGTATTAGCATATGTTGTGGATGCTATTTCCAGTCATGTGGGTTTTTTACTTTTGACAACAGCTTGGAGCCTATTTGGTTTCACTTGGATTTGATGCTTGTGTTCTTTGGATTGGTGTATCTTCACCTTGGCATGTTCCTTTTCTTCCATAAGTGGCACATTGGAGGATGATAGGAGTTCTTGCTTGAGATGGTGGTCACTTTGATTTTATTGTAGGTATCTTGACGGAGCATGAGAGCATTCTAGAGATTCATGTGATTTCATGTTTTGCCTATGATGATGTATTTCATGTATTGACCCTTATGCAATGTATACAATAAGTGGGAGAATGTTGGGATAGGTGTTGTACACCTTGCATAATATTGTACTATTTTATTCAGTTACCACTTGTATAAGTTGTATTGTAACATTGGGTTAGTTATTTTATGTGTGTGGGACATAGAGTAATTAATTTTTATTTGTATTATTTGATTTATTGGGAAAAGTTAGTACCAATTGCCAAATGTGGGGTCAAGTGGTTTTGTGTAACCCATAGTTTTGGGGCACAGAGTTTTCTTAATGTAATGTGTGAGATTATATTATAAAAGCAAGCACAAGGTTATTATTTGAGGCTTGGTTGGATATTTCATTGTAGGTGAACGAAGGTTTTGTGAGAGGCTGTCATTGTATTGAGTTATCTCTTGTAAGTGCATATTGTGAAGCATGGCTAGTTATGTCAAATTGGTTTAATTAGACCTGTAAATTCCTAATAGATTTAAATCCTTAAACTCTTGATGTACCATCCTTTTCTCAATTCACCAAATTAGACTCTTTGTCATCTTCATCATAAGTACATGGATTATGTTAGGAACAAGTACACATCACATGAGATATTCTTCTGTTAGGTGTCCTTGACAAGTTAGCCCTAATCAACTACTAAAGTATCTACATATGCAAGGCTTTTTGTCAACACATATAGATACAAGACTTGTCAATACATTGCATCAACCACTAACCAAATACACTGTAGTGCTAGATTATATCACATACTTTAATGTATGTTGAATGTCAATATCAACATCTGTATACGCCTAAAAATGGCACGACTTGGTCTAAATAAATATTCTTAATATTTATTCCCTTCTAATTCTTCTATCAATAAATAAATAAATCAATTTATTTTTTTGATTCATATTCCTCTAAATTAATTAAATATCGAAATATTTAATTATCTCTTCTAAAGTCAAAATTAAATAAAATCTTTTATTTAATTAAATTCTTCCAAACAATTAAATAATTCTCAATTATTTAATTAAATCAAAATCATTCTTCCAAATTTGAATAAATCAAATCAAATTTATTTAAATCCTCTCAATCTCTAAAAATAAAATATTATCAAATATTTTATTTATTCTTCCAAAATCATTCTAAATTAAATAATACCAATTATTTAATTATTTCTTCCAATAATATCTTCTCTAAATTTAAATAAATCAAATATTTATTTAAGTTGTCTATTTCTTCTAAATTGAGTTATCTCTAAATATAATTCAATCCTTGTGCACATGCAATTGAATATTCTAAATATTTAATTGAGTTAAAATATCTTCTCATCCTCATGCAATTTCTATTCTCTAGTTCTATTCTCTTAACTGATTAATCTATTCTTTTAATTGATTTATCTCTTTAGTTAACTCATTCTTCTATTTCTTTAATTCCTCTCATGCAAAATATAGCAAGACACGTGTCTTCTTATTCGGGCACATTCCTCAACCATTCTCAACCGTTGATCTTCTCATTCTTCCTATACTGTTGATCTCTTCTTTCTCAAGTCTATAAATTGAACCCTATTCTTCCATTTCATTCATCCAAGCTTTAAGTATCGTTACTCTACAGGAATTACAGTGTGCCTTTGGCACCCATTCCTTCATTGCTTGTGATCACACTCGTTACCATACTACTATCATTGTTGTGAAGCTCCTCTTCATTACAAAGCATTATCATAGCCGTTCTCCATTGACAATCTTGGAATTATAGCAAGGAAGTACACTCTCTGAGGGCCTTATTCATACATGCAAGATCGATTGAGATAGGCAACCAACAGAAGCTATGAAGCTTTGAGGTTTGCAAAGGTTTTTGAAAGTTCTTTTGTTTGTTTGATCTCTTTGTTTCTGTATTTCGTTGAGTTTTGGGTATTTTGATATTGATCATATTGATTATTCATGTTTACTCCAATTTTCCCTTAACAACATCAATAAACCAATATAACTCTACATTAAACCATTCAATAAACCAATATAAATTGAACAACAAATTTTGTTCATTGAGCATACTGAGAGGATTTCACTAAGCATCCTGAGCATACCAGAGACCTATGTTGACATCAATGCCAACAAATCAATATCATATGCCAAATGCTAGATGATCAACAATCTCCCCCTTTAGCATTGATGGCAACAACCTGGATAGTCATTTCATAGAAATATAACCTTGACACTTCATTTCATAGTCAGTTACTATCCTGATTTTGCATACTGTAATATCTAATCATACTTGCATACATGTCTGCACTATGCACTTGCATTACAATCTCCCCCTTTGACATCAATGCCAAAGGTAGGAAGAAGTATAGACTCCCCCTGTCAATAAGTACTAACACTCACCATAGCACAGTCATACTTGGACTATTTCCATACCTCTGTAATAGTTTCCAATAACTAGATGTCTCTATCACACATCAAATGTGAAACAAGGATTGCAACTAACACTACCGAGTCATCCCACAATAGTGGGTTATACTTTTGTGGATGAAGAAAAATTGAAGGTGCCGAAAAACTATAGAAAACACCTTCGTTCAAAGGTGCTTTCTTTGCTTGAAGGTCCTGTTGGGCTTTTTAAATCTTAAAATAACGAGACCTTCATTCGAATGTGTTCTCCATTCGAAGGTCTTTGGGCACCAAATTAAAACAATAAAATGACACCTTCGAATGAAGACCCTCTCTATTTATAATGTAAGGTACCTTCGTTCAAAGGTATTTTCTATGGGTATATCTGCGTCATCTTTAGACCTTCGTTCAAAGGTGTGTAAACTTTGAACAAAGGACATCACCCACCTTTGTTCGCAGGTGTCTTCAAACGAAGACCCCCACTAGACACCTTCCCTCCTTCCCTTCCCTTTTCTTCTGTAAAATTTTGGCTTTCGAAGCCTAGTTGAAGGCCCAAATGGATTCACCTTTGCCAAACCAAATTGAAGGATTGCAGTCCTCGAAATGAGCTTTCCAACGAGTATAGTTTTGATATATTTTGATTTTATTATGATTTTTTTTTTAAGTTTTACTAAACATAGGTTTTTTACCGAACATCAAGTTCTCTATTCTACACACATGGAAAATTAGTAAATTAGTGAAAAAAATTCTAAAAAATATGTATGCCCTAGGTATTGATGTCTTTGTTTCAACAAAAAAAAAATTAAATTTCAATACATACATAAAAAGTTATGTTTTGTGGAATACGCCTATGTCTAAATTATAATTGGTTTGACTTCAAAACTTAATTAAAAAAAATATTCAACAAAACATTATGAAACTAAATACATGCCCTAGATATCAGTGTTACCAATCTAAATTCAAAAGAATCAGAATTTTATCCTTTGTAGAAAAAAAGTTGTGTTATGGAGTACACATCACTTTTAAAAAATATTGTTTGCTATTAAAAACTAGTTATCAAAGGAGATGCAAAAAAAATTATAATTTAATTCCAAATTTTTTCAGAGGTGATAGAGTGACTCAGATAGGTCCGGTGAGATCTAGAAATGCAATATCTTGTTCTGCGGATTTGGTGGAGTGTTTAGGAAGTCAATGTCAATTGACAACCCAATTGGTTCGTGGTCTGGAGGTCTGCAAGCATCTATTCCAATATGATAGTGATAACAGACTGTGTTCTTGAGGTTCTAGTTGAAGGAGAGAATGATTTCAATAAACAAAAGTATTGTGGATGTTCTTGGTGATTTAGGAAAGATTGTGGAGATCTTTGGATTGTGTCCAGTTCGTGTTGGTGGTCCGCATTGAAGATTAAGCTCGTAATTGAAGAATTACTTCCATATGATGGTGTTCTTCCTGAGTCTAGCTGACCGGATGAGTTACACATCCTGTGGATGATCTGTGAAGAATGGCATGTTCCTAAAGAAATATTGAAGTCTCATATCTATGTGGCCGACAGTGTGTTGATCCGCATGAAGTCTTTTTGTAATAAGTCATGTTGTATTTATGTTTTTGCTCTGCAATGTATGCCGACTTGGATGATAATTCCTAAGTCGATGTCTTGTATAAATAATTAGTTGTAAAGTCATTTCAAAGGCATCTTGTGGAGATGAGAGTGTGGTAGAGAGGATGGAAGTGAGAGGCAGAGCAGAAGTATTGGGCTTAAATGGAACTAACTCAAGCATGGTGAAGATGTTATTCTTCAATTCAAGTATGTAATACTTATTATTCTGTAGATAGTGTGTCTCCTATAGGCAATGAGCCTCTTGTGAGCAGTGTACTCAGGAAGTGAGCCCTAATTGGCATGTGCCATTTTGTTCTTTCTATTCTTCTAACAGAGAATACAATCTTGGGTTAGTCACCCCGTGGTTTTTCCCTTAACTGGGTTTTCCACGTCAAAATCTTGGTGTCATATGTCTTAATGTGTTTCTACTCTTGAATTGTTGCATTACATTTCCATGATTGATTTATTATTATGTTGTTGGATTAAGAAAAGAATTTAAGTGAGTAATTGGAAGAAAGTTTTGAACAACTGATTCATCCCCCCCTCTCAGTTGTCTATCCTAAATCTAACATAACTAATGCAAACACAGCTATTATTTTTGTTTCTTTTCAAAATGACTAATAGTTAATTGATAATCGATTAATATGAATGCAAACAATATTTCTATCATTAAATTTCTAATTTCAAATGATTAAAATGCTACTTGTATGACTTAAATTAAATGCAAGACTAGATGCATGGTTCTTTCATGGGATGTGGATAGGATGATAAATAGGTGGAGGAGTTGGCATAGAGAGCTGGTATATCAAGCTAGAGGAGAGCTTGTATGGTGGTGGGAAGCACACTATATGGGATAGGACTCATAGATGATGTGATTCCAACATGTATAGTATTAGGTGTCATAGTATTATGTGTCCTAGTTTCAAGTGGTTTAAAAGTTGATGATTGATATTTGTTAATTGATAGGATGACGAAAAGTGTTTGATGTTTCTCATTCGCTAAGTGGTACTAGAATGTTGTCTTTGGTTGTTTCAAGTTCATGGGCAATATTTAACTTGTGATAGTTGACCTTGCATGTTGATAGCATGCTCTCCAATCACAGAACAAACCAATCAACCTCACCATAAAATTAATCAAAGAGAAATTTAGAAATAATGACAGGAGTTGAGGATGTCTCCTTCACAATCGTAATAATCAATTACCAACAATGACAAGAAGTATTAATATGTAGAATTTATTAACAATGAAATTATACACTATTCTCAAACAGATTCCTCACTGTTCTATTCTACTATCAAAACATGACATTACATCTCTTCTTGGCCTGTAACTATTAGCCACAGTTATCTATAGCAAAACAATTTCAATCCCTATCTTCACTTTCTTCTATCTACCTCAAAAACAGCTCTCCTCTATCGATCCTTCTCTTGTTCCTTCACTGTCTCTGCCTTTAGTCGACCTCCATCTGGCCTCTAACTAACTATGGCCTTACCATTTTGGCCTTCTTCTTCTTTTGGCCCCTTCTTACTTCTGCAACCATCGGCCTTATGCACAGACCGCCTCCAAACATTCCATCGACCACTATATTGGCCTCCACCGTTTGACTTCCCACGATCTCCTCAAGATGGCCTCTTCCAAATTTTTATTGGCCTTCACTCTCAACCTCCTTACGGCCGCTCTGCCTCTACAATCTATTCAGCCTCATTTATTTTTTTTGGCTTCCATCTAATATGATTGTTCCCTTCCCTTTATCCCTCCCCTCTTCAACATGTTCGACCTGCTTTACATTCTGACTATCACTTGCCTCTTAATGATTGCCTCTCTTCATCTTCCCATAATCGCTACTCCCCAACTGCTCTGTCTTTTGTCTGATGCTTCACATTCTCTCTTTCTTCGCAGGGATTAGGAACTCGTTGTGGTTACCAACTATGTTGCAACCATCCTCTCTCATGACCTTTCAACTTCTCTAAGCATTCCATCTGTCTGGTGTGCAAAATAACTGATGACGGTTTAAAGCCCCTTCTAAATTAATTTTATGTCATTCAGGTGACAGGAGCCTTCCAAGAAAGACTTTTATTCATAATAGAAAGCGATGGGAAGATAAAATGTATTATGATAGGAAGCTACATCATAATACATCCAAACACCCAAACCACCAAAACTCTACAGAAATCCCAAAACTAAAACAGAATTCAAACCAAAAATTTGGATGGAGAGCAATGCCCCTGCATTAGACTCCCTAGGAAACAAAGAAGACATGTGCTCCTACACATGGGCCTTATCAATCAAAACTTATCCACCTTCGTTCTTTCTTCCTCTTTCTCCACAATCCTGTTGATATAATAAATACATTTTCCAAACACTACAGCTCCCTCCTCAACTTGAACATTCTCAGATAGCTTTGCCAAAGTTTACTTATACACATTTACCTGCTCAAATAGTTCCACTTTGCCCAACTGTCTATCTACTTCACCAACCTCATACACATCCTTATGCCAATTTGCATCGACCATTTTATATCCTTCTTTTGCAATAACCAAACTACCTAGCAGCAGATCATTAATGATTCCTTCATTCTCATCACAATCCTTAATGTCTTTACTAGAATCTACACACACTACCCTAGGATCTTGCCCAAACTCTTTATCAATCAACATAGAAAATGAATACGCAACATCTTTTTGGAAGACATCCACAATTACCTCTGTTTCTATCGTGGCTCCATCATTTTTGTTGATAACTGCAACCTTCTCTTCTATTTCCTTTGTTGTTATACTTGTACTCCTACCTTCATTGGCAATCTTCATTCTCCACTCTTGCTCTATCTCAGGAAATTTTACCCACAAATTATCGACACTTTCATGGTTTTCTTCTCCTCTTTCTACGTCCACCTCTATCATATTCCCACTATAAATCTCCTTTCCTTCACCATCTATAATCTCAGCTGCAACATTATCTGCTTCTAAAATTTCTAACTTTACTTTCCTTTCTTCAGTTCTCATGCCTTTATTGTGCCATTCTTTTGATATCCATTCCTTCTTTCTATTATTCCTATTTAATTCATTCTTTGCATTCATTCCTCACTCATCTTTATTTATTCTATGTCTTCCAACCCACCTCTTTTTACTTTCACTTTTCTTCTTATATCTTACCCTTCTCATGTCCTTTTCATCCACAAGTCTCCACAACTCCAGTTCATAATCTAAGATCTCCTTGTCACTATTCCATTTCCCATCCTTACCATTTTCTACTTCCACAATATCATTCCAAGATTCAAAAGAAAAATCAACAATCTTTACCTTTTTCATTGTATCTATTCTCTTCTAACTCCTTCCAGTTTGCTGCCTCTTCCTTCAAATCTGAATTTTTACTTTCCTCTTCTTTTCTAGACCCCTTGTCAATCACAAGATTTTTGTCTTTCCAAATACTTCCATTCCTTATTTCCTTAACCTTTGTGATGGTTGCAATCTCATTCATTTCTACATTCTTCTCATTTTCTTCAATCAAATTCTTATCTTTAACCACTTCATCTATAAATCTAAAATATTCATTATTTGATTCACCAAAATCAATTTGCTTACCTTTTATATTGCATGTATCCTCCTCTAGCTGCCTCCAAGCTACTCCATGCTCTTTCTTCTTTGGTATGACACTAGTCAATGCTTCTGTGTCTTCATCATCTCTTTTTTGCTATTTTGATTTCCTTGCACCATCATTTTCGTTTCTAGCTTCATATTGTAATAGTGTTCCTTTACTTTGTTTGAACCCATCTTTACAAGTTTTAGCTTGTTGCCTTTGACCATCCTATTGCAACCTTAACTCTTCTATTTTAATCTCAGTCTTGTCTTCATATCTTCTATTCTCCTGCAATGTTTCCTTCTCACCATATTCTGCTGCACCAACTCCATTGACTACTGTCCGAGCTTTCATCATCCACACTTTATTTCCTATAGCTCTAGGCTATTGGCCTTTTATTGCTGCACTCATCCTCCATGGTCTATGGTTTGATTGCTGCCTTAAGACCTCTACAATACACTTCATTTCTTACCAACTTGTCCCCTCCTCTTGTCTCCTCTTACATTATATCATGCCCTTCATGCTTAGCATTTGTTTTATGTTACAAACCACATCATAACCATGTTCTAATTTACACTTTCCATGTTGTCCCTTAAGCCAATGTGGTACTATATATAACCATGTTCTTTCTTTTCTCTATTAATTTGCATAACCACATTATTCATTTCACTTCTATGACCAAAATCAACATTTGTATTACATGTACCTCTTCTTTGTCTTGCTGTCTAGATTTGCTATCATCCTTGTCTTCATTGCTTGACAACTCATCTTCCTTATAGGCTTCCTCCCTTTTATCTACAACATCTTCTATGACATCCTAAAACTCTAGATCATCTTCCAAATCTTCATCAACCTGCTACAAAATTTCCACATTAGTTCCTTATCTCCATTTTCGAGTACTTTGCAATATACCTCCACTACCAACTATTTCCTTGTGCCTTCTTAACATACTGTTGTAACATGTCTCCCCTCTCTTTTAGCCTCAACACTGGCTATGTGTGCTTTTCTTATCCCCTCTTTCATCACCTTCAAGGTCCCCTCCTTGACCTTCCCTATATCATTCTTCATACCTATCCACACACACTTAAACATAACATTAGCAAATAAAACAAAGGATGAAAATGTCCTTATAAGTGCCTCCTTCATGGACACCTTCCATTCTTCGTTACATCTTCCTTTAAGTGCTTCTTTTTGCACTTTCTCTTCTCTCATGTTCTCTACAATGAGAACTTCTTTCACCTCTTTAAGTGTATGTTGCTCACCTGGCAACCTCTTGATGTCCCAACCTCGATGGGTACTCTTTTCACCCTTATCTACTCTTCTCAAGACATTCATATTTTGCCTTTTTCTTTTCTCCATAATCAACTTCACAAGCCACTTTACTTTCTTTTCCATGGGCCAACACCAAAAATACTCCTAGCTTTCTTCTTCCAACCTTTGCTGCCTTGCAATCATGTTCTGTTTTTAGTCTCTTCTCAATTCTGCCAGCTCTCTTTCAAAATCTATATCTTGTTTCTGCACCTTCCAATCTTCTATTCTCATCCTTGTGATACCTCAATCCAGGTTATCCATAACTCGTCAATCTGCAACAAAACTACAACACTCACACTCTCCTTCTTCTACTACCCACAGGTCCTAGCTAAGTTGTCTCACTTAGGCGATCTACTCAGTACTCAGAACCTTTTGTGCTCTGATACCAATCTAATAGCATGCTCTCCAATCATAAAACAAACCAATCAACCTCACCATAAATTTAATCAAAGCAAAATTTAGAAACAATTAAAGGAGTTGAGGATGTCTCCTTCACAGTCATAATAAGCAATTACCAACAATGACATGAAGCATTAATATGCAAAATTTATTAACAATGAAATTATACACTATTCTCAAACAGACTCCTCACTATTCTATTCTACTATCAAAACATGACATTACATCTCTTCTTGGCCTATAACTATTGGCCACAGTTATCTATAGCAAAACAATTTCGATCCTTGTCTTCACTTTCTTCTATCTACCTCAAAAATGGCTCTCCTCTATCGATCCTTCTCTTCTTCCTTCACTGTCTCTGGTGTAGGAGCACCTAGGAAATCATGTTTTCTTTTGTGATAAGGTCTATTGACCAATGCATGTTATTTTAGTTGTATCTAGGTTTATGTGTAAGTCCCAAGGACACTTGTCGATCTGTAATCCTGAAGGTTGTTAGGCAGTTGGAAGTTGTTAAATCTCATAGCCACTTGGAGCCAATTCAGTACTACTGAGGGTAAGTAGATAAATACCCCAAGATCAGATTAATTGTGATGATGATAGATAGTTGTAATTAGTTGTAGTTGAGTTCAGATCTGATCAGAGTGTTTGCAGTTGTAAACAGAGCATCTATGCATGTACATGTTCTGAAAGACAGTAAAATTCTGTGTTATACATCTTTCTGGCCTTCGAATTCATTGTGCAATCAATTTTCTATTTTGAGGCCGAGATGGGTTCTTAACCCATTCCACCAGTTAGATTTCTTTGAAATCAGTGGAATGGCTATACAGTGTTTCATTTTGTTTTCTATTGTGTTCATTTCATGTTTGCAGGATCACGTACGGATGCATTGACAAATCCTAGCATTGTCATGTGCTAGGTTGGCAGAGTGAAAGATCTGTGTGATTAGATCTATGTAGTCAAAGAAATGGATCCGTGAAGTTACAGAATTTACAGCGGATCAAATCGGTGAAGTTTCGAGTTGTTTCACCAGACATACAATTTGTGTGTATATTGCAATTATATGCTAGATATACATCCTGTGTATATATTGTAGTTGTATGTTTGTGAGTATCTCGTAGATGTTCATCGCAGTTGTATGTGGCGGATGTACATTGTGAATGTACAAGTGTATTAGCATACAAAGGAGAGAGAAAGTTATAAGCTTCTGATCGGCATACAAAGGAGTCAACGATCAAATGTACATTCTACAAATGCATCTTCTGGTTGTATGTTGAGACATACATTGAGTTAGATACAAGGAAGTCAGCGGTCAAACCCATCGAATGCATATTCTGAATGCATGTTTTCAAATGTATCTTACGAATGTATATTGAGGATATACTTTGCGTTAGGTCAATGGTCGGCCCCACCGAATGCATATTTAGGTTGTATGTTTAGAATGTATGTTGAACATATACATTGTGCAGATACATTATGTCAGGTGCAAGAGGTGACCGACAGCAGTGGTGAAGGAAACCAGCCATAGCAAGTCAAAGCAAGCATCATAGCGATAGAGGTGTCAGAGACATGTCGGTATGAGCAAGGACTTCAGTGCGAAAGGTATTTGGTTAGCCGATGGCATATGGTCTTGCTGATCATAAAAGAAAGTATATGTTTTGAATTGCTTCCACTGTGTGCTCTGCACCATAGTGGTATCAAAGCCAGCAAAAGGTTTGTAGAAGTGTTGGTGTTGTCTGTGAATGTTTATGTTAGACAGAGAAAGTGAAGAAGGGGCTAGTGATATGCCTCCAAAGGGAATGACCACTGAAGTGGTCAAGAAATTCAAGGAAATGGAGGAGCTGATCAAGACTAGAGTCAAGGAAGCACTCCATGTTGAATTGAAGACCTTGGGAAAAGGGAAGAAATCAAACGAGGAGTCTGATGGAGAAGAAGAAGATGGGGGAGAGGAAATAACCCCAGGATAAACCGATATATCTGCAGACCAGAAACAATTTTTGGAGGCCATAAAATTGCTTGGTAAGGAGTCATCTGAGGCAAGAATGGAGATCCTGATCTTTAGCGAAAAATGGATGCAGATGAAGTCATCGAATGGGTCGACGCCTTGAACAATTACTTCGAATACAAGGAGGTACCGGAGAATAGGAGAGTCAAGTTTGCAAAGACGAAACTGAAGGGCGCTGCACTCACGTGGTGGAACTACACCTAGGGAGAAAGGGTGAAGAGTGGCAAGAGCATGATCTCATCTTGGAGTCGGATGGTAGAGAGGATCAAGGCTCAGTTCCTACCAGCAGATTATGAGGTGCAGATATATAGATTAATGTAGAACCTCAGGCAGAAGGATATGGATGTATCCACCTACATAGAGGAATTCCACAAATTGTCTCTAAGGTGTGGACATGCTGAGGATGAGAAAGGAAGAGTTGCCAGATATATTAATGGCCTGAAATAGTATACAAGATGAGATTACCATCTTGACACTAGAAACCATGGACAAATGTTTCCAAGTAGCACTAAGAGTAGAAGAGAAGCAGAAAAGAAAAGGAGAATAGCAAAATAGAGGTAGAGGTGGAAGGAATTCCAGAGGCAGAAATTAGTTCTAGAAGAATTAAGGGGAGTCCAGTCAGCAAGAACACAGTGGAGAATCTGGTTCTAGAGAGGGCTTCAGAGGAAGAAGACCCAATGGGAGAGGCAGATTTGGTGGACCAGGCAGAGGTCCTAATGTCTTCACGGGAAGATGTTATAATTGTAACCAAATTGGGCACACAACAGGTAGGTGTCTGGAGAAAGCCTCAAGCTCTCACAGAGGAGAGAGAAGCAACCAACTAATTCAAGAAGAAGATCGTTAGAGTGTGAACTCACCTATGGGAAGCGCAGATCTAGCACAAGATGGAGAAAGTCTCATGATGAGGAGAACGATGCTGAAGGTACCACAAAACAAAGAACCATCGTAGAGGAAAACACTATTCAGGACTCTGTGTAAAGTTTCCGGCAAAAGGTGTAAGGTAATTATTGATTCTGGCTCCACTGAAAATTTAGTTTCAGGAGAAATGGTAGAGAAACTGAACTTGAAAAGGTTGCCACATGTTAGTCCATACAAAGTATCCTGGTTGAACAAAGGGCAGCAAGTCTTGGTTGATGAACAAGCTTGGGTAGAATTTTAGATAGGGGAATATGGGGATAAACTTTTGTGTGATATAATTCCCATGGATGCATGCCATTTACTGTTAGGTAGACCTTGGCAGTATGATGTACAATCCCAGCATGATGGTAAATCCAATTCCTTTGTGATCACTAAGGATGGTAGATAGTACAAGATGGGTCCTTTACTAGAAGAGGGTGTAGACAAGAATGTAGGCTCAAGTATCATGTTAATGAGTGGGAAAGAGTTTCTCCATACTCTGAAAGAAGAGGGAACCTAGGGGTATGCTCTGATTTTGAAACCTAAAGACAATTTTGATTTGTCTAAAATCAGCAAGGAAAAAGTCCTTAAGGAAGTGCAGGAATTGTTAGACAAATACAAGGGTATCATGGTGGAGGATATGCCCAATGTACTACCCCCTGTGAGAGACATAAGTCATCAGATTGACTTCATCCTAGGATCTACATTGCCAAATAAACTAGTTTATAAAATGACACCTAATCAGAATGAGGAGATTGCTAAACAAGTACAAGAACTGTTGGATAAAGGCTTGGTGAGGAAAAGTCTTAGTCCATGTGTTGTACCCACAATTTTAGCTCCCAAGAAGGATGGCAAATGGAGGTTATGTACTAATTCAAGAGCCATAAATAAGATCACCATCAGATATAGGTTTCCTATGCCCAAAATAGAGGACCTTATGGATTGTTTGGGTGGAGCTCGATATGTTTCTAAAATTGGTCTCAAGAGTGGATACCATTAGATACGGATTAGAGAAGGGGATGAATGGAAGACAGCCTTTAAGACTAATGAAGGTCTTTCTGAGTGGCTGGTGATGTCATTTGGACTGTCCAATGCTCCAAGCACTTTCATGCGCCTAATGAATGAGGTATTGAAATATTTTATTGGCAAATTTGTTGTTGTCTATCTTGACGATATTCTAGTTTTCAGCAAGACAAAGGAAGAACATTTGCAGCATTTGGAATAGGTGTTGAAGAAGCTACATGAGGAGAAACTAATGATCAATATGCAGAAGAGTATCTTCATGAAGGAAGAACTCACATACCTTGGATTTGTGATATCCCAGGGTAATTTGAAAATGGATCCAAAGAAGGTAAATGCTATTTTGTCTTGGCCAACACCCACAACTGTAAGTGATGTAAGGAGTTTTCATGGGTTGGCAACTTTTTATAGGAAATTCATAAGAGGATTCAGTCATGTTTGTGCACCCATTCTAGATACCATAAAAGGAGGACAGAAATGTAAGTTTGTTTGGAATAGAGCAGCAGATGAATCTTTTGAGATTCTCAAAAAGAAAATAGCAGAGAAACCCATTTTGGTTTTGCCTAATTTCAATAAGTTGTTTAGTGTGGAATGTGATGCCAGTAACATTGCCATTGGTGCTGTCTTGAGTCAGGAAGGCAAACCTGTTGCTTTCTTTAGTGAAAAGCTGAATGATGCCAAAAGGAAATATTCCACATATGATCTAGAATTGTATGCAATGGTTCAAGCATTGAAAAAATGGAGACATTATCTCTTGCCCAAGAAATTTATTGTTTATACTAACAACCATGCTTTGAATTTTCTGAATTCGCAGGAGAAACTAAATCATAGGCATATGAAGTGGGTCGAACAACTCCAGGTGTATACTTTTTCTATTAAACATAAGAAGGGACAAGCCAACAAGGTGGCGGATGCTCTGAGCAGAAGAGTGTGCACTATATATGAAATCCAGTTACAAAGTGTGGGAGTGGATTCTCTCAAAAATATGTACCAGGATGATGAAGACTTCAAGGAGATATATGCATTTTGTTCACAACTCTCGGATTCCTATCATTCTAATTTTTCTAACTATTTGTTACAGGAAGGGCTACTATTTAAAGGCAACCAGTTGTGTGTGCCTAGGTGTTCCATGAGGGAGAACATAATAAAAGAGAAACATTGCGGTAGTCTTGGAGGTCATTTTGGACTGGACAAGACATTGGAACAAGTGAGAAGGCTTTACTTCTGGCCTAAGATGCAAACAAATGTTAGGAAATTTGTAGAAACTTGTAGCATTTGTCAGAGGGCAAAAGGGACTTCATCCAATGCCGGTCTCTATCAACCACTTCTAGTTCCTCAAAGGCCATGGGAGTGCATCAGTATGGATTTTATTTTGGGTCTTCCCTGAACTCAAAGAGGATTTGACAGTGTGTTTCTGGTTGTTGACAGGTTTAGTAAAATGGCTCATTTTGTGCCATGTAAATGTACTAACGATGCTTCACATATTGCTGGTCTTTTCTTCAAGGAGATAGTACGAATTCATGGTTTACCATTGAACATAATTACTAACAGAGATCCCAAGTTTGTGGGTCATTTTTGGAGGACACTGTGGAAGAAATTGGGCACTCAATTATCTTTCACATCAGCATATCACCCTCAGATAGATGGACAAACTAAGGTGGTGAATAGGTCACTGGGTAGTCTTTTGCAGTGTTTGACTAAAAAGCATGGAGAAGCATGGGATATGATCATCCCACAAGCAGAGTTTGCATATAACAATTCTATTAATAGGGTAAGTGCAAGAAGATGGGGGGCCAAAAAGGGGTCTTAAGTGGCTACTTTTTTTCTGAAATCAGGAAATACTGGCCTTGGATGAGCAATTGAGCATAGTTACACTCAAAATTTGGAGATGCAACCAAAAAAATGTTTGTAGTGCTTCGAGTCTACTTTCTAAACTACTATTTTTTAAAAAAATGGCATAGATTAAGGGGTTCAAAAGAGGGAGCCACATAAATTGGTGTTGTTTCTGTCAAAAAAACATAACATAGCATGTTTTGTGGCTCCCTCAAAAGGTCAACATTTTTTTGGTATTTTTAAAATTGCTTTAGTGAGAAATTATCTAATAGCATGTAGTTTATGCTCGATTTTTTTGATAATTTTTTGATGAATATTTGATTTTTTACTAATTTTCAAAGTGGACACATCCTAAAAAATAGAATTTTGGCCGTGCTACCCCTATAAATTTTGAAAACTAATTGAAAATCATTTTTTTCTTTTTTTACTATTTGTAGAATGGAGTCTAGTTTTTAAATATGTAATTTTTTTGAAATTTGAATGAATAGTTAATTTACAATGAAAAAAAGACCAAATAGTGGTTTTTGCCCAAAAACAGACACACAAACAAAGGAAATTAAAGATGAAAGGCTTAACATTGTTAAAATGTGCAAAACATCACATCGTCAAATAGCTAAGAGAAAGCCTAACATTACCTAGGTGTTCGATTTGTTCGACCTTGAAACACGTGCAAATTTGAGGGTTAGCACGAACGAAATTATGTGAAATCTTGAAGAATATAGAAAAACATGTCTATGACTGTTCATAAGGCACTCCAAGCCTTTGGGATGGAAATCCAAAGCAAATCCCAAGCCCAAGGCTTGGGATTCCCAAAGCAAGACATAACGCGAGCACGTTATAGCGCGCTCGCATTATGTTTTTCTTTGCATTTTTCCTTTCCCGCAAGTCTATTGTTTGTCATGTTTGACATAACGCGAGCACGTTATAACGCACTCGCATTATGTTCCCCTTAAATTTTTTTATGTTCAAGGCTATTAATCATGAGGGTTAAGGGATAAGGGATAGGATTGTAGGGTTTAGGGATAAGGGATTAGGGTTTAAGGTATAGTATCAAGCCCGTTGAGGGTCTAGGAATAGGGGTAGCGTTTAGGGTTTAGGGATGAGGGATTAGAGTTGAGGAATGACGGATTAGGGTTGAGGGATTAGGATTTAGGGATGATGGATTAGAGTTGAGGGATGATGGATTAGGGTTGAGGGATTAGGGTTTAGGGATGAGGGATTAGAGTTGAGGGATGACGGATTAGGGTTTAGGGATGAGGGATTAGAGTTGAGGGATGACGGATTAGGGTTGAGGGATTAGGGTTTAGGGATGAGGGATTAGAGTAGAGGGATGATGGATTAGGGTTGAGGGATTAGTGTTTACGGATAAGGTTTAGGGTTAGGGTTGAGGGATTAGGGTTTAAGGTATAGTGTTGAGGGTTTAGGGATAGGGTTTAGGGTTGAGGGATTAGAGTGAAGGGTTGAGGGATTAGGATTTGACATTGAGGGTTGAGGGTTGAGGGTTTAGGGTTTAGGGTTTAGGGATAGGGTTGAGGGTCGAGGGATCATAGTTAAGGGTCAAGGGATTAGGGTTTGACATTGAGCGTTGAGGGTTGAGGTTCAAGGGTCAAGGGTTTAGGGATAGGGTTGAGGGTCGAAGGATTAGGGTTAAAGTAGAGTGTGGAGGGTGTAAGGATTAGGGATAGGGTTGGAGGGTTTAGGGATAAGGGGTTAGGGTTTAAGGTATAGTATCGAGTTTGTTGAGGGTTTAGGAATAGGGATAACATTTAGGGTTTAGGGATGAGGGATTAGAGTTGAGGGATGATGGATTAGGGTTTAGGGTTGAGGGATTAGGGTTTAGGGATAAGGTTTAGGGTTGAGGGTTGAGGGATTAGGGTTTAAGGTATAGTGTTGAGGGTTGAGGGTTTAGGGATAGGGTTTAGGGTTGATGGATTAGGGTTTAGGGTTGACGGATTAGCATTTAATGTCGAGGTTAGGGTTAGAGTGTTGAGAGTAGAGGGATTAGGGATAGGGTTTAGGGTTGAAGGTTTAAGGATTAAGGGTTGAGGCTTTAGGGATGAGGGTTTAAGGCTTAAGATATAGTGTCAAGTGTTGAGGGTGTAGGGATAGGGTTTAATTTTTAAGGGTTAAGGGTTGAGGGATAGGGATTAGGGTTTAGGGTTGATGAATTAGGGTTTAATGTTGAGGGTTGAGGGTTGAGGGTTGAGGTTGAAGGATAGGGTTAATGGTCAAGGGATTAGGGTTAAATAAGAGTGTCGAGGGTAGAGGGATTAGGGTTTAAGGTATAGTATCGATCCTATTGAGGGTCTAGGAATAGGGATAGCATTTAGGGTTTAGGGATGAGGGATTAGAGTTGAGGGATGACGGATGATGGATTAGGGTTGAGGGTTGAGGGATTAGGGTTTAGGGATAAGGTTTAGGGTTAGGGTTGAGGGATTAGGGTTTAACGTATAGTGTTGAGGGTTTATGGATAGGGTTTAGGGTTGAGGGATTAGAGTGAAGGGTTGAGGGATTAGGATTTGATGTTGAGGGTTGAGGGTTTAGGGTTTAGGGTTTAGGGATAGGGTTGAGGGTCGAGGGATCGGAGTTAAGGGTTGAGGGATTAGGGTTTGACATTGAGGGTTGAGGGTTGAGGTTCGAGGGTCAAGAGTTTAGGGATAGGGTTGAGGGTCGAGGGATTAGGGTTAAAGTAGAGTGTGAAGGGTATAAGGATTAGGGATAGGGTTGGAGGGTTTAGGGATAAGGGATTAGGGTTTAAGTTATAGTATCGAGTCTATTGAGGGTTTAGGAATAGGGATAGCATTTAGGGTTTAGGGATGAGGGATTAGAGTTGAGGGATGACGGATTAGGGTTGATGGTTGAGGGATTAGTGTTTAGGGATAAGGTTGAGGGTTGAGGGCTGAGGGATTAGGGTTTAAGGTATAGTGTTGAGGGTTTAGGGATAGGGTTTAGGGTTGAGGGATTAGAGTGAAGGGTTGAGGGATTAGGATTTGATGTTGAGGGTTGAGGGTTTAGGGATAGGGTTGAGGGTCGAGGGATCAGAGTTGAGGGTTGAGGGATTAGGGTTTGAAATTGAGGGTTGAGGGTTAAGGTTCGAAGGACAAGGGTTTAGGGATAGGGTTGAGGGTCGAGGGATTAGGGTTAAAGTAGAGTGTGGAGGGTATAAGGATTAGGTATAGGGTTGGAGGGTTTAGGGATTAGAGATTAGGGTTTAAGGTATAGTATCGAGTCTGTTGAGGGTTTAGGAATAGGGATAGCATTTAGGGTTTAGGGATGGGGGATTAGAGTTGAGGGTGATGGATTAGGGTTAAGGGTTGAGGGATTAGGGTTTAGGGATAAGGTTTAGGGTTAATTTTTGAGGGATTAGGGTTTAAGGTATAGTGTTGAGGGTTGAGGGATTAGGGATAGGGTTTAGGGTTAAGGGGTTAGGGTTTAAGGTATAGTGTTGAGGTTGAGGGATAGGATTAATGGTCAAGGGATTAGGGTTAAATAAGAGTGTTGAGGATAAGGGATTAGGGTTTAAGGTATAGTATTGAGTATGTTGAGGGTTTAGGAATAGGGATAGCATTTAGGGTTTAGGGATGAGGGATTAGAGTTGAGGGATGACAGATTAGGGTTGAGGGTTGAGGGATTAGGGTTTAGGGATAAGGTTTAGGGTTGAGGGATTAGGATATGAGGTATAGTGTTGAGGGTTTAGGTATAGGGTTTAGGGTTGAGGGATTAGAGTGAAGGGTTGAGGGATTAGGATTTGATGTTGAGGGTTTAGGGTTTAGGGTTTAGGGATATGGTTGAGGGTCAAGGGATCAGAGTTAAGGGTTTAATGTTGACAGTTGAGAGTTGAGGGTTGAGGCTTGAGGGTTGAGGTTGAGGGATAGGGTTAATGGTCAAGGGATTAGGGTTAAATAAGAGTGTCGAGGATAAGGGATTAGGGTTTAAGGTATAGTATCGAGTCTGTTGAGGGTTTAGGAATAGGGATAGCATTTAGGGTTTAGGGATGAGGGATTAGAGTTGAGGGGTGATGGATTAGGGTTGAGGGTTTAGGGATTAGGGTTTAGAGATAAGGTTTAGGGTTGAGGGCTGAGGGATTACGGTTTAGGTTTGAGGGATTAGGGTTTAGGGTTGATGAATTAGGGTTTAATGTTGAGAGTTGAGGGTTGAGGGTTGAGGGTTGAGGGTTGAGGTTGAGGGATAGGGTTAATGGTTAAGGGATTAGGGTTAAATAAGAGTGTCAAGGATAAGGGATTAGGGTTTAAGGTATAGTATCAAGTATGTTGAGGGTTTAGGAATAGGGATAGCATTTAGGGTTTAGGGATGACAGATTAGAGTTGAGGGATGACGGATTAGGGTTGAGGGTTGAGGGATTAGGGTTTAGGGTTGAGGGATTAGGGTATAAGGTATAGTGTTGAGGGTTTAGAGATAGGGTTTAGGGTTGAGGGATTAGAGTGAAGGGTTAAGGGATTAGGATTTGACGTTGAGGGTTGAGGGTTTAGGGTTTAGGGTTTAGGGATAGGGTTGAGGGTCGAGGGATTAGAGTTAAGGGTTTAATGTTGAGAGTTGAGGGTTGAGGGTTGAGGCTTGAGGGTTGAGGTTGAGGGATAGGGTTAATGGCGAAGGGATTAGGGTTAAATAAGAGTGTCGAGGATAAGGGATTAGGGTTTAAGGTATAGTATCGAGTCTGTTGAGGGTGTAGGAATAGGGATAGCATTTAGGGTTTAGGGATGAGGGATTAGAGTTGAGGGGTGATGGATTAGGGTTGAGGGTTGAGGGATTAGGGTTTAGGGATAAGGTTTAGGGTTAAGGGTTGAGGAATTAGGGTTTAAGGTATAGTGTTGAGGGTTGAGGGTTTAGGGATAGGGTTTAGGGTTGACGAATTAGCATTTAATGTCAAGGTTAGGGTTAGAGTGTCGAGGATAGAGGGATTAGGGATAGGGTTTAGGGTTGAAGGTTTAAGGATTGAGGGTTGAGGCTTTAGGGATGAGGGTTTAAGGCTTAAGATATAGTGTCACATGTTGAGGGTGTAGGGATAGGGTTTAAGTTTTAATGGTTAACCCCTGCTATTTATGATTGGATAAGGATTTGTCACAAACTAGAACTTTTTCATCCAAAGAAGATCTGTCTTTCTTCCTCGATGGGAATTTTCTATCAAGAACTTGATTATGAGGTCTTGCCCCTTCATTGTTATGCCTATCATATGGCGGAGCATTTGGCAAGCTCTTGCAGGAAAGAGATGTGATCAATGCAAAGGATGTGATCAATCTATAGTAGGAGAAAACGCGAGCATGTTACAATGCGCTCGCATTTTGTCTTGCTATTGAAATAGTAAAAAAATGTTGACCCCCATGATCCAGGCCCACATGCTCTGTTTTCTTACTGATTCTACGCGTGCTCTGACAAAAAAGAAGTTCTTTCATGTTGTTGGGAAGTTCACATGCACATTTGACACATTGTACCACCTTTGCATGATCTTTCCACCACCTTTTCTACTTTGCCAACTTGAGGAGGAAATAACATAGTTTTCACACCAAGTTTGATATATATATCTATTCAAGTTTCAATTGAAAAGGAAGCAAGTGGTGAAAAACTCAAATTGTTGAGGAGTTTGATGCAAGAAGATAAAAACACTACATAATCGAGTACTCTCTCCATTCAAATCTTCATTTTTAGGTATGTCAAGTCTTTACATGCATGTTCTTTACATTTTCCTTATTTTGGATTGAATTACTTTAACATGCTTTATCATACATGTTTAAAATATACACATTCCCAATCAAGAAAGCAACCTTCAATCTCACATGATGCCATGTATATTTTCTACACTTGGGCTCTTTAATAATTATGTGTAATAAACAAACCTTAACATACCATGATGTCAAACTATACAAGAATAAATCCTTACAACATAAAAAAAATACAATCCCACTATTATCTTGTATTCATTTCTTAGGAACTAATATTGGTCTCTTTATCATGCTACAGACAAATTCTCCGTCATGCCAAGGAAACGATCAAGAATTAAACCAACACAGGAAGAGATAGAAGCTAAGAATGCAAAGAAAGTAGTGGCTATGAGGGAACTTCGTGAGAAGAGGAAATTGGACACAATAAATGAAGACATACCAATTGAAGAGGAACCACAACCATCACAAAGAGACATGGTATTGGTGGCACAAAGAGAACGAATGCAAAAATTTTGTGGTACGAGAGATTTGAATACCATAGTTGGAGACACGTCCTCTACCGCAAGTCAACATGTAGGGACACCATCTACCACATCTCAAGTTGAGAGTACATCATCACTCACATGTGATGAAGGAGGTATGCCATCGTTCCCACCTCAACCTCAAGGTATGTCATCTATTCCATCTTAGATCAAAGGTATGCCATCTAACCCATCTCATTTAAATATTGATGAAATTCCTAATGTTGAGATGAATTTACCTAACTTAACACCACCTAGAATTTTGCATAGAAAGCCAAAGTATTTTATTGATATTGATGAGAATATTTTGTAGCCAATGGAAGGTAAGATTCCAAAACACACTTGTAGAAGATATGCTAATAAGATTTGGAGATTGTTCTTTGAAAAGTTAAATGAGAGTACAAGATGTCAACTATTTGTTGAAATGATGCGAAGTATAAAGTATAGGTCTATCATAAAGATTCTTGGGTTGAGAACATCAGAGGCTTCAAGTGAAAAATCTATTGTCAAGAATCTAATGAGTGTGTATGAGAGTGTGGGTAACACCTCACGCACAAAAGATAGTAATGCAACATGCCGTGTGATTACATCGACTATAGTAAGTAGTCAAACAAGGAAAGCTCGTCTCATTAGAAAGACAAGTCAAGAATTGAGAATTAATAGGAAAACTTTATCAAGAGCTGTTGGAAGATGCCAAAGAATTGAGGACACTAATGCCAATGAATTATGGGCGTTCTCGGGGAGACTACCACGAAAAGATAAACCAATTGTTGAAGCATTGAGATCACTAATTGAAGACTTTTGGAAGAATTACACAAGGGTATCTCTAAATCAAAGGGATGTGGTAAGAAGGAGAATTGGTAGTCAGAACTGTGAGCCACATCCAAAGCATTTTTTGGATGAGACTCAAACATAGTTTTATGGTAAATTTCTAGATAAGTATCCTCAAATTAAAATTTGTCAAAGATATTTTGAATTGCTAAAACCTTTCTATGTTAAGATAAATCACACACGCACTACTTCTTGTTCTAGATTACATATTGAATTTTCTAACCATTTTGATGCTTATAGGTCTATATGTTTAGATATGTATACTAACAATGATTTGCAGGGTTGTGCCATATGTGCCCCACCAACATCTTCAAGAGACTTCATATCAAGAATTTTATGTGAAAGAGAGGAGGGTCAAATATTCTACAAGAAATTATGCTTGGATGGCACATGTCATCGTTGCGGTGGCTTGCAACATTTGCCAATATGTGAACATATGGAAATAACACATGTGGTTGGAAATGAACTAGTAGAGTTTGGCAAGTATAAAACAGTGGCATACAATACAAAAGATGGTAAAGAAGCAAAGAGGTGTGAATTAGTTATTGAAAAGATTCCAGTGTATCAGTTTATGCCTATATTTTGTGATAGCATAGTGTATGAGTATGCAAGACATGCCCATAGAGCTCGATGGTTGGACTTGCAATTCAAGTTATGCAAGGACACATTTCCGGTTGGTAGCATTGTTTCAGTTGTCGAATTTGTAGTGAACTACAGTCTACAGCCACAGCGTGAGGTGCAATCACAATATTACAACTCCACACAGGTTTCTATATTTGTGCGTGCATCGCATTCATTCATGTGAATAATAGTACAAAGGATGATAGAAAGATCATAAGGGAGTATAATTTCTATATTAGTGATGATCGCATGCATTCTATGGAGTTCATGCAAGGTTTCTTTCAGGTGTTCTACAATGATTTGGCTAGAAGGGGCATATCATTCAGTCAGCATATCATATGGTCGGATAACTGTGCATCACAATTCAAGAACTCATAGAATTTCTATTGGCTGAGTAGGAGGCATAATTTTATAGGTATTCAACATATGTGGAACTTTTGTGAGGCCGGGCATGGAAAGGGGGAGCATGATGGTGTAGGAGCATGTATCAAAAGAGCCATAGCACGAGAAGAGTTAAAGTATAAAGACAATGCAAAGTTGACAGATGCAAAATTGATTGTCGAGTGGTGTAATGCTTCCATGGGTCCAAGTAATGAAGGTAAGTCTTCAGTTCATAGATTTTTTTGGTTGATAGATGATACTAACATTGCACCATATGAGGACTGTTGTACACTGATAGGATCAAATGAGATGCACTCTTTCAGAAGCTCAATTGCAGGTTCATGGAGTATCCATACACGAAAGATGTCATGCTTTTGTTCTTCCTGTACGATTCAAGTCTAGGATGAGTGTGAGTCAAAGGAGTGGGTTGATGAATGACAGTTAAGTTATCTTAGCCCACTTGACACATATCGACCCCCGATGGCACTGGAACTAACACAGATGGAATCGTCAGTTGACTTTGACCACATATCATATTTAGTTCAACCAGGTAATATAGGGCACGTATATGCATCTAATTTCATCTAGTTCAACCAGGTAATGTCATCTTACTTTGTAGTATTTTTGTAATGTTGACTAATTTCATCTAATGAAGAGGGAATAGATTATTACTTATGTCGTTGTGTTGAGGCCAAAAAGAAATTGGAGACCCCTGTTACAGATGGAGAAAACATCGAATACCCTACAGGCTCAGTGGTTATTACTAGAACATGGCTTAGAAGGTACCCACATAAGAGTGTTAATATTTGGCTATTTCAGGACTTTGACACGCATCAGAAGATTCTTCATTACTCGAACCTTGTCGTGGCATCCAATGTTCATTTGATAAAGTATCAAGGTAGACCTTTGAACAAAATATTGTGGAAGGTGCGTGAGTCTGACCATGAAGCAATACTTGACACAATAAAGAGTAGAGCAGACCTAGATGGTTCATTGGGTTAATTTGTAAGTATTCACATTGATTTTATAAAGTCATGTTACATTGAGTTGTAAGTATGCACATTAATTTGTAAGGTTTGTCTTTTTTTTATTTCCTCCTGCATTTTTACACATATACACATTTTTACATCATCATGTTATGCATTTTTGGTGTCCTGCTCCTGATGCGACCAAACTCATAACTCACCCTACTTCCTCCAGACACCATTTGATGATCTCTCCAACACTCTGGATCTAGGGCGCCCAATCATGATGATGACCTATATACCATTCTCCCAAGGTGCTCATAATGAATGAAAAGAAGACCAAGGGCGCCCAAGCTTAATAGACTTATTTCTTTCAATTTTGATGATCCAAACTCTTGCAATACGACATCCACTTTCATGCCTTTAGATCTTCCTTCACATACAGGGCACAAAAATGGATGAAAGTAGACATGAAATGCGCCTTAGGACTCCATGCTAAGGTTTGAGCCATTAAAGTCTCTTGATAGTAGGCGCTCATGATGATGAAACTTAGAGCTTTTTCCTTTCCTATGCTCTCATCTAAGATGTTTGAATGATAAGGAGCACCTCGACCTCTATAATATATATTGGGTGCCAAAATCAAGGTGATTTTAAGTCACTTTGAGTCATTTGGGGTCAGTTTGAGTCTTTGAGTCATGTTGCAAAAAGGTGTTAATGTTGTCAAGTTGCACAAAGCAACTTTTGCATTTTTGGTGTCTTGCTCATGATGTGACCAAACTGACTATTCCAATGCATCCAGATGGGTACATTTATGCTAGGCATGGTCCTATTTTTCAGCCAAACATGTCGAAACAGTCCGAGCTACATTGTACCGAGGATATCCTTGAAGAGTCCAAAGTGCAAAAAGGCAACAATCTTTGACGAGATGTTACTCAAAAACCGTGTCACTTAAAAACATTCTGTCTGAGGTAATGTGATCATGTAGAGTACCTCTACAATAACATCTCTCAATTTTTTATATCTTTGAGGCATTTACCTGTGGTGAAAGGTTTTCTGCCACCCTAAAAATCGTCAGAAGGAGGCAGTGTAAAGTTGCAAAGGGGTGTAACTTTCATTTTGCTCATGATGTGACCAAACTGACTATTCCAAAGCATCTGAATGGGTACATTTACGCTAGGCATGGTCCTATTTTTCACCCAAACATGTCGAAACAGTCTGAGCTACATTGTACCGACGATATCCCTGAAGAGTCCAAAGTGCAAAAAGGCAGCAATCTTTGACAAGATGTTACTCAAAAACTATGTCACTTAGAAACATTATGTCTAAGGCAACGTGATCACGTAGAGTGCCTCTACAATAACCTCTCTCAGTTTTTTATATCTCTGAGACATTTGCCCATGGTGAAAGGTTTTCTGCTGCCCCAAAAATCATCAGAAGGAGGCAGTGTATTAAGTCAGGATGAAAGCCTATTCACTCTAGGCACCTATTGTGACCAAATCACACATCACCCCATTGCAAATGGGGACCCCCTGCTTTTTTTAAACTCCAATGTGTTTGACTAAGCTTAGATGATGTCTTGGGGTTATTGCATGATGAGGTCAGTGGTGTTTGAGTTTTAGAGCTCCTTGATGACCTGATCCTGATAGTGGGCACCTAGAGGAAGGAATGATTAAGGCACACTTTGAAAATCATTTCACCCTAGGTGAGCGCCTAGGTAGAATTTGGAGTGGAAGCCTCAAATAATACCTTGGTTTTTTAGATGCTTATTTTAGCTCAAATCATCATTATCTTGCACCTAGAGTTGGAGTCTAACTGCCTAGGGAGTTAAGGAGCATTTCATCATCTGGAGAATCCCAAACATGCACCTTGAACAAGTGATGCTACAAGTGGTGAACAAAATGGGCGCCTTGAAGAATTGAGCCCTCCAAGACATCTTGCAATTGCCTAAAAGTCCAAAATTTACACAAGTGAGTTAAGGTGCCATTTTCCATCTCCAGAGCCTCCTTTGAGTGCCTTACCATGGAGTGAATGTTTTAGTCTATGAAAGATTGCGCCTAAAGAATATAACAACCCCTTGAGTCACTAGGATGAACTAAGTTAACAAAATGAACTTCATTGAGGGAGGTGCACTTGTGTATCTAGACAACTCCAGTTTAGTGCCTGAGAAAAAGCATGAAGGGAGCGTCCAAACTTACCTAAGGAAGCACCTAGAGGAATGGAAGTTGAGTTTGAAGATAGATGACCTTTCGAGTGCACTTGCCCTTGAGTGACAATTTGATTTGGTACCCTTATGTAAATTTAGATATGATCTAGCACTTTGAGGTTGAGTGGAGTAATCTTGGCACCTTTGTGTGTTGTTTTATACCTTGATGAGCACCTTGGAAGAATGGACGTTTACTCACCCTTGAGTGCCTTAGTTCCAGAGATTGAGTTCAAAGAGTAATACTCCTCAAAATGCCTTTATGAGAGCGATGAAACTAAGTAGCATGAGATGATAAGTGTAAGAGCTTAGGGACTCAAGGCGCATTGTAGGGTCAAGAACATCAAGTTTGTGCACCTAAGGGGAAAATCAAGCTTCAAACACCTCATCAAATGGCGCCTTAGTAGAGGAGTTGCCAAAAGACCTTAAAATTGAAAATTTGATAAAATAACTCACATTATGAGTTTAGGCGCCTTTCCAAGATCAAGCTTTCATATAGCGCTTTGAGTTGTTACTTTCATATTAGCACCCTAGCATAAAGAAGAAGCCCTCAAATGTGCTTTAAGGAGGAAGATTAGTGATGGGAGTAATTATGAGTGCCCTAGAGTGTTTGAAGTGGGAAGTAGTAAAGGATAGTGCCTTGAATGAGTTTGAATGCCTCAAAGAGGATTGAGCGCCTTGATAAATCAGAGGATTGAGTGCTTAAGGGATAATAGGATCTTTTGAGACTATTGGTAAGTGTTTGGAATCATTAGAATTTTGAAAATGAGATAAAGACCCTAGGCGCTATCTCCTACTTGGAACATCACACATGGGAACATGGAAACTAGATTGATTGAAGGAATGATACTTTAGTGCCTTGAGGGTGAATGAGTCAAAATAACACTAAATTGGCACCTAGTCCAATTGATTGAAATCATCTTGGGTGCATTTTCTTGCTTTAGTTGGGTTAAACTTATTTTGGTGCAGATGGGATTATCTTTCGATACACCAATGTCTTTGACTTCGAATCACACTCGTCGGCAAGACAGACCACTATCGGCGAAGCCTAACCAAGGTCTACCAATACGCTAATACGACCAACTCTTGACGTTGATACAAGGTTCTTTTGCAGGCAAAGGGCGCCTAGGCTTATGGGGCTCAATTTGATGTATTTATTGAAAGCTCAAGGTGAATTGATGCTTATTGAAAATGCCACTTAGTCCTTCATTTGCATTATAGGCACCATTTCCTATTGACTTATATACTCCTCCTCATGCTAGGGTGCCATAATGAAGTGGTTTAGACAATAGGTGTGCTTCACTTACCAGAGGCTTGTTCTCCTTCCACCTTAGGTGCACTTTTATGGTGGAATAGGCGTCAATGGGCGCCTTGTCTTAAATGAATGCTCTCTCTAAGTTGGGCGCCCTTTTGAGGCTTTATGAGTTGCAAATTGTGCCTTAACCCTTCATGCTTGTTGCTTAATGTTTGAATGTTTAAGAAAGTCTCCATTAGGCACTCATCTTAATGACTTTTTCTCAAGGCACAATCATCCTAATGACTTGGATATTCATCCTAGTGTTTAGGTTTAGGTGATACTTGAATAACAATAGCTAGCTTATTGGATCATCAAACATCCTATGTAATACAATTGGACTTTAAATATTTGAAGTAGCCATCTACAAATATCCATTCAAACATGGATTTATAATGCAAGTATGGACACCATCAATAAAAAAGATTTGTATTAACCAAATATCCATATAGGCATACATCAATATCTGTCAATATTATAGGCTTACAAGAATGCCATATAGGCATACAATGTCAACTATATACAATACAAAATATATGTCCACAAATGCCATATAGGCATACAACAAAGGAACACAATAAAAATTCATTCCCCTCTGGCTCGTGAAGAGAATAGATCACAGGCAGCCTTTGACCTTCTAGGGGATGGAGACGCCCATGTGGGTGGTCTACTACGAACCCGAGGGCTGCTCCTTCTACTTAGTTCTTCCTGCATCTTTACCTGTTACAATAAAAAGTATAGACATTAATATATAGAAATTACATGTTATAAAAAATGAAATATTTAACAAAATAATCACTTACCACTAACATATAATCTGTCTCCTCACTTGCCTCAGTAGCAGGAATAGGCCCTGGTGATGTCATGTCCTATAGAAACCATCCAAATAGAAATTAAACTTCAAATCAATAATCTTTTGATTTTTCAAAAATAGACAACTATAACAATGAATGTAAATTGAAATTTACTAATCTTCCTCATACCCCTGTCAATGCCATGGAGCTATGAATCGCAGAGGCCACACCCTGCTTCATTGCCCTATGAACATGGGGAGGTGTCTCCGCAGCCTGCATCATCTGGAAATAAAACAACATTATTCAATTACAAAAACTATAATAGTGATGCAAATCATGGCTCCTAACATACACACACGTTCATCTAAACATGGAAGTACACACAATAAAGCACACAAATCACATACAAAAATCTAGTAACTACAATTCATTTATTAAACTATTTATTTTACTACATCTGTAAAACTTTGAAGTCCACCACCACTGGCAGGTGTTGCCATGAAATCTACAGTATTAACCTATTCAACATCCAAAATAAGATATTAGAATACCATTCATATAATGATGCTATTCACATGTAATATTTATAATTGTTTACTAGTTACATACCTTGATAGTAGATGATCTACTGTAAAATACAGGTGGAGAACCACTGAAAACTGCATCGATGCTATGACCATAAAATTTTATTTAAATCATCAATTTAAATTAGTTAATCTTGTATTTCAAAAATGAAATTTAATAAATTAAATTCAATAAACTTGCTAATATTTACCTGAGTATCAAGGCTGAAAGTCTCACTCAGGAGGGTATCTGTCATCACCATCTGCTCAGCTGCAGATGTAGCCTGTGCACCTGCGTCCTGACTGTCCATGGGGTCATAACCACAGGCTGACCCGCAAGCCTGACAAGTATGGGGTGGGACCCTACTCCTCGCACTATTTCCCAACCCACTCTGTGTTACATGACTGGCATTCTCTATGATACTCTAGGTCAAGGCACTAATCAACTGAAGTGTATCGACCTCAACACTCTCCTTCACAGTGGAAGGGATAGAAACATGCTCGTGGGCTGGTCTACTGATTACTCATCTCACTACCTGCTGTGGGTCAAGACATGCCCCTGGTCTATCTTGTGCTGACCCCCATCTCTACCCTGGAAGTCCCGCATATCAAAATAGTTTGGCACTTTATTGAGGACAAACTTGCAATAGAGTTTCCTCAAAAAGTATTGCGGGACCTCATTATTATTGCATGGAGGATGGTCAAAAACCATCCACCACCTCTGCCCAAAATTGTCTCTTATCGCTTGGTTGTTGCACCAATGGATAGGGAACCTCTTGCATGTAATGGGTGGAGGTTGATTTGTTTGTGGGTTTGTGAAAATTGAACACAAGTCTAATTTTGTAATTTGTAATTTTTTCACATCTTGGTATGAAAACTTGTCTGCATAGTAATATCTAGAAACTCTCTCTTCTTATCCATCCAACTAGTTATTTGCTTGCTAATTGAATCTACATTTGATAACATAGACTCAAGAGATTCGGCAAGCATGGACCTATGCAAGGTTGAAGTGGAAGGATCTTTCAACCTTGCAATTATATCTTCAATTTCCTTTTTGTTGTTTTCAATTTGCCCCATTATATTTTCTTATGTTCCAGGGGCATGTTGAGGAATGGATGGAGGAGGTTGTTGTTCCGCAGCTATTTCCTCCTTAGGATTTTGTGGATTTTGAGGAGGAGGAGGAGGAGGAGGTGCATTAACATTTCCTGACAATTAACGAAATAACAATAAAAAATCAACTAAAACCTACCTATTTAGAAACAAATTCAAACAAAAAATAAATATAACTCACTCCTTTGGTGTGCTCGACGTCGTGGCGGCATTTTGGTGATGAGTTGATAAGGTTTTTGTGTTGAATGGAGTTTTGTAAAACGCGAGCACGCTTTCTAGGGTCTGTAGGCCGTGGGCATAGAGGAGAAGAAGAAATGAAATGAGATTAGAAACCCCCTTTTTTTTACGAGCCTAAGGCTCGTCAAAACCAAGCCATAACATGAGCACATTATAATGCGCTTGCATTATGACTTAATTTTTTTTAAAATTAATTTGGCCACTTTTTGGCCCCCCATCTTTTTGCACTTACCCAATAGGAGCACAGGAAAGAGCTCTTTTGAAGTAGTATATAGGATTCACCCCAGGGGAATTTTGGAGCTCAGGGATCTCTAGAACATGGAGAAAAGGAGTGCACAAGGAGAAGATTTTGTAGTTAGCATGAAGGATATCCATGATGTTGTAAGGGAAACTATCCAGAAGAACATAGGGAAATACAAAGTGAGAGTTGATCAGAAAAAAAGGGATGTCCAATACAAAGTTGGAGATCTGATAATGGCATATTTGCAGAAGGAAAGACTCCTGAAGGGGCAGCCCATGAAGCTTCTTATGAAGAAGATAGGTCCATGCAAGATTGTACACAAATTTGGGCCTAATGCATATGAAATTGAACTTCCTCCAGGTTTAGCCATATCAACCATTTTCAATGTGTCATAACTGTTTCCATTCAGAGGAGACAATGTTGATGATTCGGCATTGATAGGAGCAGGTGATGCATAATGGATTTATGATTTCCCACTGAGTCAGCTAGTACAGCTGGAATGTATTTTGGACACAAAGGTTTAGAAGAAGACTTGAGATAAGACCTACAAGCAGTATCTGGTCAAATGGCGTGGTTTACCCAATGAAGATGCAACCTGGATGAGCGAGGAGGATATCATCAAACATGGGGTTTCCATTTTAGACTTGGTTCCTCAAGGGACTTGAGTTCTGTTAACCCCAGGAGTATGGTGTAGGAGCACCTAGGAAATCATGTTTTCTTTTGTAATAAGGTCTATTGACCAATGCATGTTATTTTAGTTGTATCTAGGTTTATGTGTAAGTCCCAAGGACACTTGTCGATCTGTAATCCCGAAGGTTGTTAGGCAGTTGGAAGTTGTTAAATCTCCCAGCCACTTGGATTAATCTCCCAGCCGCTTGGAGCCAATTTAGTACTACTGAGGGTAAGTAGATAAATACCCCAAGATCAGATCGATTGTGATGATGATAGATAGTTGTAATCAGTTGTAGTTGAGTTTAGATCTGGTCAGATTGTTTGCAGTTGTAAACAGAGCATCTGTGCATGTACATGTTCTGAAAGACATAATAAAATTCTGTGTTATACATCTTTCTGGCCTTCGAATTCATTGTACAATCAATTTTCTATTTTGAGACTGAGATGGGTTCTTAACCCATTCCAACAGTTAGATTTCTTCAAAATCAGTGGAATGGCTGTACAGTGTTTCATTTTGTTTTCTATTGTGTTCATTTCATGTTTGCAGGATCACGTACGGATGCATTGATAGATCCTAGCATTGTCATGTGCTAGGTTGGTAGAGTGAAAGATCTGTGTGATTAGATCTGTGTAGTTGAAGAAACGGATCCGTGAAGTTACAGAATTTATAGCGGATCAAATCGGTGAAGTTTCAAGTTGTTTCACCAGACATACAATTTGTGTGTATATCAAAATTGTATGCCAGATATACATCCTACGTATATATCACAGTTGTATGTTTGTGAGTATCTCGCAGATGTTCATCGTAGTTGTATGTGGTGGATGTACATTGTGAATGTACAAGTGTATTAGCATACAAAGGAGAAAGTTATAAGCTTCTGATTGGCATACAAAGGAGTCAACGATCAAATGTACATTCTGCGAATGCATCTTCCGGTTGTATGTTGAGACATACATTTAGTTAGATACAAGGAAGTCAGCGATCAAACCCGTCGAATGCATATTTTGAATGCATGTTTTCAAATGTATCTTACGAATGTATATTGAGACATTGCATTAGGTCAATGGTCGGTCCCACCGAATGCATATTCAGGTTGTATGTTTTGAATGTATGTTGAACATATACATTGCGTAGATACATTGTGTTAGGTGCAAGAGGTGACCGACAGTAGCAGTGAAGGAAACCGGCCATAGCAAGTCAAAGCAAGCATCATAGCGATAGAGGTGTCGGAGACACGTTGGTATGAGGAAGGACTTCGGTACTAAAGGTATTTGGTTAGCCGATGGCATATGGTCTTGCCGATCATAAAAGAAAGTATATGTTTTGAATTGCTTCCATTGTGTGCTCTGCATCAGTCTTCGCCTTCAGTCAACCTCCATCTGGCCTCTAACTGACTACAGCCTTACCATTTTGGCCTTCTTCTTCTTTCAGCCCCTTCTTACTTCTGCAACCATCGGCCTTATGCACAGACTGCCTCCAAACATTCCATCAGCCACTTTATTGGCCTCCACCGTTTGATTTCCCACGATCTCCTCTAGATTAGCCTCTTCCAGATTTTTATCTGCTTTCACTCTCGACCTCCTTACGGCCGCTCTGCCTCTATAGTCTATTCAGCCTTGTTTATTTTTTTTGGCTTCCATCTAATATGACTGTTCGCTTTCCTTTGTCCCTCCCCTCTTCAACATGTTTAGCCTACTTTACATTCTAACTGTCACTTGTCTCTTAACAGTTGCCTCTCCTCATCTTCCCATAATCGCTACTCCCTAACTGCTGTCTTCTGTCCAATGCTTCACATTCTCTCTTTCTTCCCAGGGATGAGGAACTCGTTGTGGTTACCAACTATGTTGCAACCGTCCTCTCTCATGACCTTTCAACTTCTCTAAGCATTCCATCTATCTAGTGTGCAGAATAACTGACGACAGTTTAAAGCCCCTTCTAAATTAAGTTTCTGTCATTTGGACGACATTAGCCTCCCAAGCAAGACTTTTATTCATAATTGCAAGCGATAGGAAGATAAAATGTATTATGATAGGAAGCTACATCAAAATACATCCAAACACCCAAACCACCAAAACTCTATAGAAATCCCAAAACTGAAACGAAATTCAAACAAAAAATTTGGATGGAGAGTGATGCCCCTACATCACCTATCAAGCAATTTTTTTATGACAGTTACCTATTCAATGGTGCCTTTAAAATACTATGACATACCTCAATATAAGTAAATTATATAAAAACCAAATATATATATCATCATAATCCTATATGAATTTTTATAGTTTGTCCAAAATCTCTCCTTTCATATGATATTATAATACATGTATAATGAGAGCATCTCCATCAAAGTCTAAATGTGATGAGCATATGGTTGTATTTAGACATTTTTGCCGTAAAATACAGTCAAAATTTTAAGTGTTTCAATCACATGAAAGGAGAAATTTTGTATGGACTGTCAAAATTTATATAGAATTATGATGATATATATATTTGATTTATATATAATTTTATCATAGTATTTTAAGGGTGCCTTTGAAGCCATCATTAAACAATTGATTGACAGGCAAGGTCGATTGTCATCTGTAAAACCCTGGGTTGGGAGAATGGTAGCAAATTAAATCAAATATATATCATAATTACAGTCCTTGGCCAAGGGTTCGAGAGTTTTTTGTTTTCATTTCTTGTTTTTGAGTCATAAATGTATTCAATACAGAGCACGAGAAATGTATTCAACATAGAGATGGCACTCTTGTACCTGGAGGTGGTAGTCAGCAAGCCTATGTGCTGGCTAGCTATTGTGGCCTCCAGGCAGAATTCTTTACTCCAATACAAATCTAGGTGAAAATGACATTTTTGCCCTTTTTTAAAAAAAAATTTATATGGTTCCATCTGAAACCTTACCTAGCATAAAATTACCGCTCGATACCTTTACACCCAGAAACATACAACCATGTAGGTGCCATATAGGTGCCACGTGGTTCCAGGTGGAACGAAGCCGGGTGAAATTTTATCGCCCAAAAACTATCCACTCGGAACTATTTAATTGGCTGAAAGTGGGACACAGCTCTGAACTTTCACCCTCTCATATTAATATTTAATTTATCCAACAAAACTATAGTATATAATTGAAATAAATATGTAAAAATAAATATCACTAAGAAAATATGAATTTCCAATATAATATTATTTTTTAAATATATTAAATTATATATTTTATATATAAAATTAAATTTTTATTTAATTTTTTTAATATTACAAATTTATGAGGCTAAATAATATGACCATATATAATAAATTAAATTATATAATACTATTTTTTAAATATATTAAATTATATATTTATATATAAAATTAATTTTTATATGATTTTTTTAATATTTTACAAATTTATTAAGCCAAATAATATATATGAGAATATAATAAATTATTTTAATTTATAATAAATAATAGATATAATAATTGTATGGTATTTTATATATAAAATAAATATAATTGATTAATAAATATATAAATATTAAATATATTAATATTGTATAAAATGAAACATATATAAAAATTATATCATATTAAATATTTATATGTATTTAACAATTTATTAATATTTATATACATTTAGAATATTTAATATAAAAGTTAATAATTAAACATTTATAATATTTATAATATTTAATATAATAGTTATTTAATTTTAAAACATATGATTTATAATTATTTATTTAGTCAAAAAGTCTTTGGTGTGGTGGTGAAGTTGAAGAAAAAAAATTTATAATCAAATAAAATCCTTTTAAAAATAAACAAAAATTCTATATAATAATATAATAATGTGTATTTATAATTTGAGTTAAATATATTAAAGATAATTCATTTTAATTAAAAATATAATATTATATATAGTATAATATACCTAATTCCTAATGACAGAGATATGATTTAATAAATTATTATAATTTAAATATTAGTCAGTCTATATATATTAATATTAAATCATCAATATTTCTAACCTATATAAATTTAGAATAAACATTTTTTTTTTACTATATAACAATGTGCCAATTTTTTTTTTTTTTTTTTGGGGGGGGGGGGGGAGTCACTTAGATTACAGTGTTTCCTTTGGTATATTTGTTTTAGATTTAAAAGACATTAAATGTCCGATGGTGATTGTAACCGCGTAATGAAAATTTTGTGGGCAAATAAAAGTTTGCAAATGAAAATTCATTAAAAAATACTGTGGCATTGTTTACGAAGTATGCCTCTCATGTGTTTTCGTACAAAACACTTCCCTCTTAACTTTAAATCATCCTCTATCAAGTAAAAAAGTGGCAATGTTGCAAAGATGGAAGGAAACCGATGAACAGTGCGCATAACTTCAATCATCTTGTATGATTGTAGAGGAATGTCCACCGTTGATTTTCATGAGGAACGCCTTCGACGTAATAATTACATCAAGAGAGACACAGTAGGGGTGGAGTTGAAGAGATGAAAGATTCCAAGATTTCGTGTAAGTTTATAAGATTCCAATCTTAAAAAACAAAAAAAAAAAAGATTTATATGCATGAGATTATTAAGATAGAGGATCATAATGAAACACTACAATAAATACACCACTAAACTTGATACCACTCTCAAAGATGTTTTTACTATTTTAAACTAATATGCAAATATTCTAGATGTGATTAATTTATAAATGGCAAGAATAAGAAATATATAAAAAATAATTTATAAAAAACTAAAAACCAAAGAATAAATTGAAAGATCTCTCCGCGTACTATAGATACAACTCATTGTTTTATATACTTACAATTTATGCACCATCTAATTACATATATATGCACTATTAAATACCCCACTACCTATGTACAAGTTGTTGCCAACAACATCCTCATTAGATATTATGTTTTTAATATATTAATTTAAAAGTATAGCATTCTTCATCATTAAGAAGTGCATCTCTTCATCATTAAGAAGTGCATCCACAATGCTGATAGACACTGCCACTATCGCCCACCATAAACAATTGGCAGGTTGACAAGAACACCAGAATTTAAGTTGTTCCCGCTTTCTGGAAAGGTAGCCCATGTTTGTTGATTATTCCAGCTCATGGCATTTTAGTGGGCTTGCCCTTTCTAGGCCACGCAAAATTGGGCCGGCCACTGTTTAAATGCCGCGGAAACTCTTTCCTTGCATTCCGCTGAAAGCAAAGGACAGCCATAGCTTTGGAGTTGGCAATTACCAACCTCATTTCCTTTAAACTTGAGAGCAAAGATAAGCGTCATAATGAGCTCCTCCACAACCGCACTCATCCCGTTCCAAACGTCTTACATTTCTGCTTTCCTCCCTGCATTTGCTAATTCCATGAGCAACTGTAACCGACAGTGCAATCTGCAGAGTTGGAGTAAGCAAACCATGTTCCTTCTTTTTCCCCAGTGGAAAGCAGTTGCTTAGAGAAAGAGTGGGCGATGACAATAACTCCTTCCATGAAACTTCAAGCCGTCCCACCACTTTACTCTTGGATCCTCCAAATATTTCTCTTTTTCTTCTCCACCTCACTTCAAATACAACAGACCCTGATTCCGTTGTTAATGCAGACAACATTTCATCTATTCCTTTTCCCCCACATTCCAAGCAGAAAGTTTCGCCCCATTGGGGCTGTGGGGAGGCCTCAACCTCCTTCGTATTGACTACTATGTTCTTGTTCAGATAATATCGAACAAACAAACTACCTTTGCAGGCAGGCTCAAGTGCAAGATTTGTTGCTCCAACAACATCTAACTTGAGCTGCACAGAACATCGTTGCCTTGTCTCCTCCATTGAATTTCCTTGTTACAGAATGATTGTGTTGTTGTTCAAACCAGAGCTCTGCCTGATAAGATGGGATCAGATGTAAGATGAGATAAGTGTAAACAAGTATATATAACGATTCACATCGTATCTGATATGGGGCTTTGCGTCGTCATCCGTATCTCCAAAAATCTATAAGTGAAGACAGCGGATAATATGATATGAATAATTTCGCCACCCACTACCTGTTTCTATGCCGGCCAACCTCTTAACTTGTCGTCAAAGAAATCCTTTTATCTCCTTGCGTGGCTTGAAAATATGTGGCTAAAAATTGAATTCTACTGTAGGGAAGCAAGTGGTGCTCTTGTGTGCCACTGTATCAGTATTTATGTATTTGGTGATAGTGGGATGACGCTTAAATTTAAGTCTTCCTTACACTATGCGATGCTCTAGTGTTGATGGATTGTTAATTGTTTTGCACCCAATGATATAAAACCCATGTGGAGGACAATATTTCTTGCGGTCCACTTTGATAAATCTTGATTGATCTCGTGACACGATTTACAAATTGTTTAATTTACTAATGCGTCAAGAGCAACTCAAAGGATTGATATACCCACATATCTACCAAAATCAGCGTAGCTATCAGCTGGAAAAAGATATCTTGCTGGTGGTAGATGTTTTTAAAGAAGCAAAGCACAATTCGGTTCACTCAAACCTTATTTTAATGGAACTTTAGTAGTAACTAATTGATAATCAATAAAATATTGAGAAAATATAAATAATAGCATATTTTTATTCATCAAAGAGATTATAATTTTATAATAGGAGAGAAGTTCAACAACTCCCTACAAAAGAGGAATCTAACATGACACCTAATTTAAGCTAACTAGAATTGCTTGACAGAAAACTAAAGGACAATGACACATCTACAACATATACTTGACATATATACAACATATGGCTAGTTATTCATTAGTTCTCTAACACTCCCCTTTAATGAAGAATTGAAGATGAGACCTCATGCACATCTCCTCCAACACCATAAATGGAGGCATGTCGAGGAACCCATATTTCCTCTGACAACCTTTTTAAATGTACTTTGATGATCCCAAAACATCTAATAATCTTTCAAATAATTGGATGATTATTTCTTCTTCATACAACTAGAACTATCAACAAGAGAATAGCACAACAGCTTATCATGTCCAACTCGTATCATATAAGCAGAGGATTATTTGAACAAATATGCCCAGATTCTTCTTAGAATTGCTCCTCCTTTGTAGCAGCTTTATCACAACCAATCAGTAGTGATAGGTGTGATCACAAAATGATAGACACAGGCAATGCTTTTGTCCAATTGCATTATTCAAATAGCTACAGATCTCCTTCAAACTAGAAAAAACTACTCACGGTGGACACCAACATAACAAGTCAAAGTTGTATGAAAATTAGTCATCAAGAGGAGTTGCATTGCCTTCACTCAAACATAGAAAAGCTCTGGAGCTCCAATGATCATTACAGACTTAAGACTTCCTACAATAAATAGTTATAAGTCTAGGCATCCACACACCTCACTCACATCGCTCTCAAAATGTTCTAATCTACCTAGGCATTCCTATGACAGAGTCATGTCCCTTCTAGTTTTGATACCATGATAAAATATTGAGAAAATATAAACAAAACAAATACAACAACACATTTCAATTCATCAAAGAGATTATAATTTTATAATAAGAGAGGAGTTCAACAACTCCCTAGAAAATAGGAATCTAACATGACACCTAACTCAAGCTAACTAGATTTGCTTGGCAACAAACTAAATGACAATGACACATTTCTATGACATATACTTGACACATATACAACATAATGGCTAGTTATTCATTAATTCTCTAACAGTAATAATTATGTTTCATTTTTCCTTACTTCTTTTTGAAGGGGTTGTCTTTAGAGATAATCTCAAAGAAAATAGATCTATGGTCAACATATGTTACAAGAAAGTAATTTTAAATATTTATGTTCTTTTATAATGAAAGATCAATTTCTTTTTAGTTTGTTTATAATTGTGAAAACTAATGTAATATCCCCTTGCTGGATCAATCTATATTATGTCCAAATTCACAAAAACCAAATGGAACAAGCATATAAGGTAGTTAGGGACACATCTCTTTACTTAGGAATGAGATGAACTAATTCTGTTCTGGAAACCTGCAATAAGTTGGGTAACATTGCAAACATAGTTCATGAAATAAACCTATTATTATTGCAAGGGAATCATATATTCATCATTATGTAGCAAGTTTGATTTGTATGTGAATCTCTAATTTTATCAACAGTCCCTCGACATAGGGTTTGGAAGGGAAATTGCAATAGGGTGGGCCACCCTTAGCCGTTCTCTCCCTTTCACAATGCAATAGGGTACCCTAATAGCTATTCTCCCTACTTGCCACTGTAGTAGGGTGCCCTAAAGTTGTTCTCCCTTAAAGAAGATTTCCTTCCTTACCTTTTGACAGATTGTTGCAGTGTTATATGTATATTTTAATGCATATTAACATATGACATAGATGTGCAATAGATTCATATATAAAACTAAATAATAATCTCTATATTACCCCAGTGGATTGGAATATTAACACCTTAAATTTTGATCTAATTAATAAAGCGTTTAGTATTATGTATATCCTCTATTGTTCGAACACTTTTTTTTATATCTCCTTCCCCGACATCTCTTCCTTGAGAGAGACTACTCTCTATTATAGACACAACTCTTTAAAGCTAGATCATAGTGGATAGCATGTGCATAAGAATAAGTGCAAGCATGGGAGTAATAAATAGCTAGATAGGGCTAATGTATAAGGATTTGTCAACATGGGAAAGGAGATAAATGGTAGCTATATAGAAAGATGTGTAAATGGTAGTTAGATAACATAGGGCAAGGGATGCGACTTTGCACAAGATTATGCCATTTATCTATATGTCTATGCATCAAAGTACTCCCCTCAAAATAGGCATACAACTAAATGTCAAGTGTTGTGTGTATCTAAAATTTTATCATTATGAATATAAATCCATATGAAGGAGCATATTTCATGCAGTCCACTTTGATAAATCTTGATTGTTCTCCTAATGTGAATTAAACATTATTTAATGTGTTAATGTGTTAAAGAGAAATTCAAAAGATTCATATACTCACATATCAAAATTGGTATAACTATCAACTCAAAAAAAATATGTTGGTGGACTATCCTTTTAAAGAAACAAGGCACAATTCCATTCACTCTTCCCTTATTTTAATGACACTTTAATAATAACTAATAAATAACTTATATTGTTAGGAAGTGTAATTTTTGTATGAATAAGAATGATGATATTATTGACATAAATATATTATATGAATAGAAATACAACATACAATATTTTCACATTTTTTAATCTTTTTTATTTTCCAACAAAACTACTTTTTCAATGCAAAACAATATTTAAAACTACAAAAAAACAGATTTTTTTTAGAACACCCCTCACCTAATTATTTCTTTAACACAATGGAAGATCCGATTTTACAAATAATTAATTGACACTTCTCCAAAAGTGCCTCAATAATATCCTATCTTTACATCTCATTTCTTCTAGAACTTATCTTTTAGATAGGACCCATTTCAACCTTTCTTTAAGTAAATAATTCGTGAATACTAAAGTAATGGAGAATTGAAATCCTTTCACCATCAATGCTATAAACATAATTGCAAGCTTTAACATCCTCGAAAAGATTATTATTCTTGTGAGAAATGTTCAAAGGCAAAGGAGCTAATTCCCAAAAGTGTTGGCGTTAAATGACAGAACTATCCCTTAAAATGGGCGTAATTCAAGAAGTAAGGTGAGGGTAGAGAAAGGGAGGAATTGGAACATCATCCCAATATTAGAAAAGCTCTTGGAAATCTTCAAACTCCAAGAAAACCTTACTATATTAGTTATATATCCCTTCTATAGGTTAATTTATAAAATTAAATAATAAATAAACAATTAATTTCAAGGTTAATTGTTATTCTAAATATAATTAGCAATTGTATCTTAGTGTACAATGGGTACGTCAAGATAACATGTAGATAAAAGTAATTGGTGGTTCTTTATAATTTAACATTGAACATTAAAATTTCTTAAAAAGAGAGCATACAATTTTGTTGATGGTGAATGGTTGTTGTCCATCCATCACTTGACCATTAAAAGAATACATAGTGATATGTGTTATTGTCTTGCGTTAGAAAAGAAATGGATTAAATTAAATATGTTGGCATGCATGCAAGTAAAGTTGTTTTTGAATAGTAGCGGGTAAAATCAGGTATAGAGATGAGAAACCTTTTTTTTCCTTTGTTTCTCAATCAATTATTTGCAAGTGATAGTGCACTTAACCGATCCTCTTCTTGTTTCCCAAGCATGTCAAGCCCATCTAGGTACATACTGGATAAGACTTTCCATTCATTAGGGTTCTTGCAGAAGGAGTTTCATCATCAGTGTATGTCAATGGATCTAGAGATGTATGGTGCAAATTCCATGGATGGTAGTTGTTTGAAATTTTTTTCCAAAAGATTGTAATATCTTGATTTTGAATGGCTAGTATATCAATAGTTAACTCAATAGAATGTTTGAAAACATTGACCAACTACTATTGGGATGGTGGTGAAATGAGGGGAAAGTGCAATCTCATGTGCCTTGAGATTGAACCAAGTTGATCCTGAGTGGCAAGGAAATGGGCCTTAGGGATAAAGTGGTCATTTTGAAGTGTGGAATGAATGTGTAGAAGTAAGTGTGGATGGAGCTAGATAAATGACTAATAAATAACGAATGTATGAGAATGCATATAAAAGGAGGTAAATAAACATAGATAGTGATCAAGCCATAAACTAATTTAATACAAAAATGAACCACTCATCCATAGAATACATATAAAAATATAGCACTCTTCATCATTAAAAAGTACATCCACAATGCTGATAGGCACTCTTCATCATTAAAAAAGCATCCACAATGCTCATAGCAACTGACCACTATCGCCCACCATAAACATTTCGCAGGTTGACAAGAACACTAGAATTTATGCTCCTCTCTCTTTGGAAAGGTCGCCCATGTTTGTTGATTATTCCAGCTCATGGCATTTTAGTGGGCTTGCCCTTTCTGGGCCCCGCAAAATGGGGCCGGGCGAAAACTATTTCCTTGGGCTGTACTTAAATATCATCCACTTCAATGGTCAAACAGCCAATAGCAATTTTACACCTCATTCACAACAAAAAGTGGTAAATATTTGTCCTATTTTTATTGGCCAAAATTGATCTTTAACTGTTGAAGTGGATGATATTTAAGAACAGCGGATTCCTTGCGCTCAGCTGAAAGCAAAGAAAAGCCATAGCTTTGGACTTGGCAATTGCCATCCTCATATCCTTTAAACTTGACCGAAAATATGAGTGTCATAATGAGCCCTACACACCTCTCCTCCACAACCGCAGTCATCCCGTTCCAAACGTCTTACACGCCTGTTTACATTTCTGCTTTCGTCCCTGCATTTGCTAATTCCATGGCTAATTCCATGAGCAACTGTAACCGACAGTGCAATCTGCAGAGTAGGAGTAAGCAAATCATCTTCCTTCTCTTTACCCAGTGGAAAGCAGTTGCTTAGAGAAAGAGTGGGCGTTGACAATAACTCCTTCCACGAAACTTCAAGCCGTCCCAGCACTTTGCTCTTGGATCCTCCAAATATTTCTCTTCTTCTTCTCCACCTCACTTCAAATACAACAGACCCTGATTCCGTTGTTAATGCAGACAACATTTCATCCATTCCTTTTCCCCCACATTCCAAGCAGAATGTTTCGCCCCATCGGGGCTCTGGGGAGGCCTCAACCTCCTTCGTATTGACTACTATGTTCTTGTTCAGATAATATCGAACAAACAAACTACCTTTGGAGCCAGGCCGAATTGCAAGATTCGTTGCTCCAACAACATCTAACTTGAGCTGCACAGAACATCGTTGCCTTGTCTTCTCCATTGAATTTCCTTGTTACAGAATGATTGTGTTGTTGTTCAAACCAGAGCTCTACCTGATAAGATGAGTAAACAAGTATATATAACGATTCACATCGTATCTGATATGGGGCTTTGCATCGTCATCCGTATCTCCAAAAATCTATAAGTGAAGACAGCGGATAATATGATATGAATAATTTCGCCCTCCACCAACGGTGTCTAAGCCGCCCAGCCTCTTAACTTGTGGTCCCAGAGATTGTGGAATCTAAATAATTTTACTTGTTTGGCAAACAGTGAAATCCCTTATCTCTTTACGTGGCTTGGTCATCCACTTGAAAATATGTGGCTAAAAACTGAATTCTACTGTAGGGAAGCAAGTGGTGCCATGCTCTTTTGTTGATGGATTGTTAATTGTTTTGCACCCAATGATATAAAATCCCTATGTAGGAGAATATTTGGATAAATCTTGATTGATCTCGTAACGCGATTTAAACATTGTTTAATTTAGTAATGCGTCAAGAACAACTCAAAGGATTGATATACCCACATACCTACCAAAAGCAGCTGGAAAAATATATCTTGCTGGTGGACTATACTTTTAAAGAAGCAAAGCACACTTCCGTTCAGTCTACCCCTGTTCTAATGGCACTTTAGAAGTAATTAATTGCTCAATAGAAAAACGAGATCCCATTTTATAAGTATTAAATTAAACTTCAAATATTACAGTTGAACAGACTAAACTGTTCATGACACAGCAAGCTTACAACAGTCCAAAATACAATGTGGAAGAAGTTCAAAGGTAGGCAGAAACACAGATGTCCAGCAGAATAAAAGATCAAAAGTACCTCAATAATATCCTGAGATCTCTTTTTCCCTCGAACTTATCTTTTTATTGTGGGACCCATCTCAACATTTCATCATACGAAGATAAAGCTCATTTAAAAAAAAAAATCATCATGAATACTAAAAGTAATAGAGAATTAATTGAAGTCTTTCACTATCAATCATATACTAATTTACAAAAACATAACTAGCACTTGCACCCATTGGAGGTTCAAGGAATACGCCGATAGGAACATCCAACGGATTTAGAAAATTTTTGGCGTGAATTTTTTTTTTTTGGGGCATGAGAAAATTCAGAGCATTATAATGCTCACATATAAAAGCCTATCGGCTAATTATAGACTGTGAAAATCTAATGATATCAATCAACTCATTTTACTCTATGAAACAGGTCACATACACAAACCTCATGTTTAATTTGGCGCTTGTTTTTGGGTGCAAGTGCTAGTTTTAAACCCCGTTGGAGACTTTTACCAATGTTAGCCCAGGTTCGAGTCACGGCCTAACTCACCAATAATGGCCTCACCTCCTAGAAAGAATAAAACAAATACACAGTAGATAGATTTTTCGTAGAAGAACTTGTACCATTCATGCGGCATAAATATATATTTATTTACATACCAGTCGAATAGCAAGAGGAGTGATTTAATGTATGGAACCTTTTTTTTTTTATATATTGAAAAATGCGAATTACAAAGAAAAAGCAGTCCAAGACTGCAAAGAGGAAACAAAGTACACAGAGCAGCAAAGTAAGAACAAGATACACAACGGATGAAGGAAACTGTCCAACATCCAAAAACAGAGCACTGGATCACTTTGCATAAGAAGCTTATACAGATACACATCTGCACAGAGACATAGCAACCAATTGGACACCTTGCTCCCAGCCACTTCTTAACAATTTGAGCATAGATAAGAGATAACTGAACATTGTGGAGTGACTGAGCTGTTGCAGGGCCACACATTAACCACGGAACCCTGTAAACACGCTGACCACTCGCTTGGTTGAGTGTAGCTACTCTAATATTTCACAAGCTGTTTTATAAACCAAGCTTAAACCTATAATGTTTTAACTTTTAATGCAACAAAATAGTCTGGAACACCGGCCAGTTACCAATAATTTGATCAGAGCTAAAGCTTGAGATCCCTGTCTACAACCCGAATAAGGCCTGCCAAAGATGAAGTCTGGAAGTAGTAGCTCTTAAAAAAGTGCAGGCCCTACAGAGTAACCTGAGTGCCATTGTATAAGCTGCCTTGTAGTCGGAGAGAAGCCATCAACCTGTGTTGTCTTTTTGAGGTTAGCAAAAAGTAGAAAAACAGCTTCACTGAACAGCTGCTTGCTGCTGACAATAGGCATAATAGTTACAAACAATAATCTCCATTGTACAAACTGCAGCAACCAGCCTTCACTTCTTTAGCCAAAAATTACACCTTGCCTTTTTGAAGATGGGATATTTGAATCTTAATCTGCTGAAGTTGTCGATCAAGAAGCACATCTTTTTTTGCCATCTTTTGAAGCTGCACAGACAAGTAATTTATTCTCAGAAAAACCTCTGAGTAAATCCTTACAGTGCCTCTTTCCAGAGGATATTTAGAGCTAGAAAAAATTGCTGTACACCTGCTTTTCCAAATGTGCATGAGAATAATTTGTCTAATAGAGTTTGCAATCACATTATGAACACCCAGGCCCAACAGAGCCTCTTTCCAGTTTAAATGATGGTCAAAAATAGCTGGTAAGCCATTGAAAATAGCCTTCCATTGGTTCTGAGCAAAAAGACAATCCCAAAATATATGTTCCATACTTTCCTGAGTCTGACAAAAAGGACATTTAGGCACTGGGATCTTGAAGTAGCTTAGTTTGTTATCAATAGGCAACTTGCAATGTAGAATTTTCCAAGACAAAACTTGTGCATCTGCATCCAACTTAGCTTTCCAAATTTGAGAGCTCAAGATAAACCAAAATTTCTCACGGAATTTACATTTCCATTTAAGATTAAAACGAGGAGTAAGAGTCAAACATGGAAGAAGATGCTTTTAGATCTTCTTCAAAGGAAAAGCGATGAAATGATAAGTAGATAACCACCACCAGTCTTTAAGAAAATTGCAAACAACAGGAGTACACATTTTCATAGTCAGCTCAGTAGGAACCAGAGATTGGACAAAAATGAGGAACTATTTATATCTATTAGATAATCCAAAACGAGCTTTAATAACAGACCAAGGTAACCAATCTAGCTCCTTGAAGTTCCAAATATCACAAAATTGATGGATCCCTTTTTTGAACAAAAAAAGAGCAAGCTTGGGAACAGCCAAGGGCTGACTATGGTATTGAATAAGTTTATTCCACCATATAGCAGATGTTGCAAAGCTGAATCCATGTTGAAGAGATTCTCCCCTCCACTCAAGCATATGACATACACGTTGCCACGCATTCCAAACAGTTTGAAAAGGAGATGAGGCTCTAATCTGAAAGAAGGGTGCAAGGAGTATCTTATCTCGCCAACTAGTCTGCTGCCATTTACCTTTAGCAATAGCAGAGTTGATTCTATATCGGGCCAGAATTTTCCAAGGTTCATCTCTATGGAGAGTTCTGATAATCCACTTTGCTGACAAACAAATGCCTTGTGTTTTAGGATCAATGAGACCAATGCCACCTCTGTATTTAGGTTGAATACAGTGAAGCCATGATGTGGCTTTAAAACCAGCACTGCCATCCCATTTAGACCACAAAAATTGATGGATAATTTTATTCAAATCGTCATAGCCTTTGTTAGAAGGCATCCAACAAGATGAGTAGTAAACATGAGTGGCAATAAAAATTTTGTTGGCAACTTGGATTTTGCCAGTGAATGATTAGAACTTGTTTCCCCAAGTTGCGCTTGAGTCTATCTAAAAACCACCATGAATTTCTATGTATGGAACCTTGCTAGGCGAACAAACGTTAAAAATCCTAAAATTTGAAGCTACCTATTTACAACAAAAAATCCTCGTGAATGATGAATTTAAACCTTTGCTTTTATAGAAACATAGACCAACAAAGATTTGTGTAGGCAGAGAATCCATGTGGAAAAAACAAAACAAAACCCTCAACCAAAATGGAAGCTGTAGCCCCGCCATGGGCCCATGGCAAAGCATGGATGCCTGCCTATATTTGTAGTCATTTTTTTGACTGTTTACTTGTAATTTATGCATTCATTCAATATAAAAAAAGTGAATACAAAACTAAACACTGAAGCTTTGTCAATTTTATGGAGTCGCAGTGAAAAACGATCTTTCACGCAATGGACATGGGAGGATCGACGGTACATCTGAACATTTGAAACCAAAGAAAAGGACACCAAGAAAAGCACGACAACAAAGAACTGAATATTAGCTTTAAAATTTAAAAAAAATGGTATCAGATTGTGTTGCCCTTTGGTTTTTGATTTACCTACTTTGACTGGCCCACCCTTACCCAACCTGTGCCATAGTGCCACTACGGGAAAGCCTGGATTTATCCTGCGCTGTTCCGCACACCATGGATTCAGCGAATTGAATAATTACATGCCCGTTTATAAGAAACCCAAGAATATAAGACGTAACAATAGTAGCCATCTCAAAATACAATTAATTTACCAGAATCTCCAAGGTGAACTGCAATATTTCCATCTAAATTTTTTGCCCTAAGAAATTTGTTCCCCACTACAGAGGCCCTGTAGAGTAGACTGCCAATTCCTTTAAACCTAGTTCAATGGCGACAAAAGTTGTATGGTGCAGAATAAATGGGCCGGAGAAATAAAAAATAAATCCGTGAGCATTTAAGACTAAGATCTGATGTACAGATTTGATCTTTGAAATAATAATATCTAATGTACAGATTTGATCTTTGAAATAATAATATCTAATGTACAGATTTGATCTTTGACAATGATATGAAGCAAATGTTACATTTTCTCCGCAGAAGATAGGGCAGTAGAAAAACATCTTTACTAGCTACCGGGCAGGATAAAAAATATGGCGTGAGACAATTCAGAGCACTATAATGCTCACATATAAAGCCTATCGGCTAATTAACACTTGTACCATAAAGATCTAGGCAATATCTTAAGTAGAAGGTTGCATATCTTTTAATTTAAATTTTTGAAAATAATAGAAAAAGGTATGAAGATTATAAAGATTATATTTAAGAATAGAGAATATATAGTGGTAGGAGAATAAAATAGTTAACAATTAGGTACGTTAACTTAGACATTGTTCAATAAAGTTAATTATCATTTTTTTTAATTGTTAAATTTAATGTGGTTTGTTTGCCAATAGTTATATTTTCATAAGTCTCTTTGGATCTGATTTTTACATTCTTCTTTCTTCCTTTAACATTTTGGCTAATGATAGAAGAAGCAAAATTATCCTAATCTATCACTAGTTATCATCAAGAACAAGTGCTACATTTCTATATTTACTATCTTTAATCATGAGAGTCTCTTTTCATAGTATTGCAAAGCCATCAATGGGTGAGGGAGATATAAACTTATTTTCAACGTCCTCTTCAAGAAGGACCACACTTCAGCCTCCTTAGTTGCCTCATTGTTGATAGGTAGGAACTAGAAACAAAGAAAGCCTAATTATAGTCACTGCAAGACTACTATAGTAACATCTGAGGCATTGCAGTACCAATTAAAGGATGATAAGGCACAAGAACATGTAGAAGGACATGTCCCTTCACTAATAGAAGGCTATATGAACACCAACCCTACCGTAGGCCAAAGAACACATAGAAAGAACGTGGAAGAGAAATAGAGAAGGAAGAAAGAACAAAGTACAAAATGAACCAGAATATGTAATGACTGTAATATAAGAGAAGCACTACCCTAGCATAGGTGATATTTATATTTATGCTTGTAGTAAAAATGTACATGGTAGAAAGGATATATAATAGGAATAAAAGTAATGTATTGCAAAGAAATCATTATTAATAGTCCCCAAGACATTTTAATTTATAAAGTAAATCTATTTTCCTTATACAAATAATTTCAATTCCTTAAGGCAATTAAATTCATTATATTTTTAATTTTCACAAAAGGATAATAAAATATTAAAGGAATTTTCTTACTAAAACATAATCAATATCTTTTCTACAAACATGGTAAACATGCAATTTGAGATAAATTTAATTGAAACATACTAAGATAAAATCATCACATAAAGGGATTCCACACACTTTACTAGTTTCCACAACATGCGGATTCTAGAATCACCATTGATTCAAATCTAGGTTTACATAGGGATACATAAGAACCATCTTGATGCAGAGTGAAACGCAACGGAAGCTAACTAACAGGAAGGAGGAGCCTACAATACAAACAGCATGATAAAAATCCCTATCGGCTCAGCATCATCATATTTCCTAAAAACAACAGCAGCATCATCATATTTCGGATGATCACAATTATCCTCCTGCCGACTACTGTTCACCTCCTCCGCCTGTCGCCTATCATCATCATCATGATACTCAACGGGCGCAAACATCCTCCTGTTGCACTATTCATCGGGCGCCAAACACTAGCGGCATCATCATGATCTTCAACACTCTCTTCGTCAGCACGATATCAAATATCCGGTTGCTCCAAATATCCTGATGACGACCACTTCAGCACCTTCCCTTCGATGCTCCGCTAGCCGACGACACAAGCAACAGCATCATGATATGACTTATCCGGTTCCCTCGAAACCTCCTGATGATGTTTCACAACTTTCTGCCGAGAGCCTACGCCGATACCTAAACCCTTAGCGACAACAGGATCAACATGCATAGGGGGATATCTCAATATCCTGATGACGATGATGTCATATGCGGATGACGATGACGTCACACAATATCCTGATGACCTCTTCAACACTTAGCCAAAAAACTCGAACTTTCACTCCCGCATCTGTTAACGATATGCGGATGATGGGCACTCACAGAAGATGATCCTGACGGTGATATATACACTGAGTATATATCTGACTTACAACATCCTGATGTACTTGCAACATGTAAACTTCAACAGTTTCATAACCCGATCTTCACCTTATGCCGATGTACTCTTCTTCGGCAACTCCTGACGATGATCACCTCGACGAACTCGCACTTCATGCACTCAACTGCATCATGCTCATCTTCACTTATCCGGATGACGACGTCCAAAGTGACTGCAGGATATTTGCAGGAATATCCTGATGATGCGGTTCTAACGAATTTTTAACCTTAGCGGATTTTCACTGTTCTGATCCGCCGAACCTCCTGGGATGACTCGATCCACTTCCAGGGTGATCTTCCAAACTCTATCAGCTCGACCTAGCACATGAAGATGCTAGGTTTCTCAACACCTCTCGACCGCGATCCTGCACACCTGCATGCGAACAAACAGAAAACACAAACTACCTCCTAACCTACTGTACACAACCATTCCACCGATTCGACGAATCAACCGGTGGAATGGATCAGCGAATCCATATAACCACCAAAACAACAAATCGATCACAAAGGAGGGCAAACAGGAAATGAACACAAACAGGATCTTTATTGATTTCCAAAGGATGCAATTACAATGCTCAATCTCTCTCTGCAACCTGACTTCTCAATGCGATACAATACTATGATCGATGATATCTCTATCTGTATCTCTATGCAATATCAACCGATCCCCATGCTTAAATAGATTTTCCTACGAGTACTACTGACCCGACTCCAAGCGGCTGGGAACTCTCCAGGCGGCTGGGAGATCCAACCGGACCCTACAGCATGACAGCTGTTCTAACAAACTTAACTAAAAATAGTAAAAGCCTGGTCAGCATGATCTTATCATGATCAGCGTGACCTTATTACATGCATTTGGTCTTATCAGACCTTCTTGAAAACATAAACAAGACCTATAACAAACTAACTGCCTCATGGAGGCCAGCTGTTAGGTAGGTGCATCTGCACCATACTCCCCAAAAGAAAATAACTCATGTCCCATGAGTTAGGATATGGAAGTCCTCCACCTTTACACTTTGCCTTGCCAGTCTTCTGACCTGTTCCAGCTTTGTCTGCTGCTGTCTCTTGGCTGCTCCAAGACGTCTGAACTGTAACTTGCTTTCTGGCAAGTAAATCCTCATGCCTGTCAATGTAGGCTTTTCTCTCACATACCTTGTGTTTGTCAGGTTGCCTGACCAGAACCTCTTTCTGAATTGCCTCTTGAACTTTTGAAATGTTCAACTCTGTCTTCGTGTCAATCTTTATAGGACAAGCAATAGTCCCAACTATGACAACATCCTTGTCATTCTTCTGAACTGGTTGCTGTGTGCAAACCTGTTTCTGAACCAGCTGCTGACCCCTGTCAGTCACAACTGAAACTTTCTTCAGCTTGTTGTCTTTAACAACTCCTTTCCCTGCAGTGTCCTGAACTGCCTTTATGCCTGCTCCTCTAGGCATCTGCACAAATTCCTTCTTTCCCATTAAAATGACTTTGGCTGCCTTCTGTGCTGCAGCTGCTTCCTGTAATGGCATCAACTTAATAGTCTTCCCATCTTTCTGGATGGTGTAGGTATTAGCATACCCATCATACAGTACCCTCCTATCAAATTGCCATGGTCTACCCAACAGTAGGTGACAACATTCCATGGGCAAAATATCACACAAGATTCTATCCTGATATGCTCCAATCTGAAAATCCACATATGCCTGTTCAGAGACAAAAAGTGAATGACTATCACTCACCCAAGATGCCTTGTAAGGGTGTGGATGTGGAATCCTTTCCAAATGCAGTTTATCCACCATCTCCTGAGATACCATGTTGTCTGTTGAACCAGTATCAATGACAACCTTACATACTTTACCTTTACTCTTGCATGTGGTCTTGAAAAGAGCTCTTCTGTGTGGGGATTCTTTGTCAGGTACCATCACTGTTCTTCTCATCAGTAGAGACTCTCCACTTTCTGGGTATCCACAATTATCAGCCTCCTGATCCTTTTGATAAGTGTTTGGACTCTGCACACTTTTCTCTTCTTTCTCTTCTTGCACAAGTTGTACTCTCTTGTCACTCATTCTATCATTTCTGGATGATGAACCTTTGTTTTCTAGACATTTGAAAGATGGATGACCAAACTCACCACAGGTGTAACATTTCCCTGAAAATGTAGTAGAACCTCTACCACCTCCAAATCTTCCTTTATTACCTTTCCATCCACCTCTGAAATCAGACTGTCCCTGTCCTTTACCAGTGTCTTCTTGACTCTCATTGGTTTGCCTTGTTCGATGGGCTGATCCTCTTCCTCTATTGTTTTGTTCTTGTTTTCTCTTTAACTTCTCTTCCACTTTTAATGCCAACTGGAAACACTTCTAGACTGTATCTGGATTATGTAGACTTAAATCATCCTGAATATTAAACCTCAATCCATTAAGGTATCTGGCTACCTTCTCTTCTTCACTTTCTTTTACCTTTGTCTTCATACAGAGTTTCATGAATTCTTCTGTATATGAGCTGACATCTAGCTGCTTCTGCTTCAGGTTTTGCTTCCTCTTGTGTAACTGGATACTGTAATCCAATGGGATATAAGCTTCTTTTACTAATGCCATCATCTTCTTCCATGTGGCAACTCTACGTTTTCCTTCCTGTACTCTATCATCTTGAACAAAATTCCACCATGTCAAGGCAGCTTCTTTCATCTTTGACTGTGCTATCTTCACTCTTTGTTGTTCTGGTATCTCCTCTGTTACAAAGAAATTGTTCAAACAGTCTATCCACTCCATTACTGAATCAGGGTCCATCTTACCTGTAAACACTGGCAAATCCAGTTTCACATCCATGGTTCTCCTCTCCATGGCCTTGAGGGCGTTCAACAGTGGTCTCTGGTCTGCAAGAACGACCTCCTCGCTCCAATTAGGGATCTCTTCTTCTTCCCTATCTTCTTCTCTACCAGAACCTACTCTGCTCCTCAACTTTGCTAACTCATCTTTCAACTCCTGATTCTGAGCCTTCACGGCCTTGCTTTCTGCAATCTGTTTCTTCACCAGAACTGCCAACTCAGCGTTGGTCATCCTTGCTGGAACCTCAGATGTTCCTTCTTCGTCTGACATCCTGCTTATCTTTTCCAGAAGATCCTAACCTTTGCTCTGATACCACTATGATGCAGAGTGAAACGCAACGGAAGCTAACTAATAGGAAGGAGGAGCCTACAATACAAACAGCATGATAAAAATCCCTATCGGCTCAGCATCATCATATTTCCTAAAAACAACAGCAGCATCATCATATTTTGGATGATCACAATTATCCTCCTGCCGACTACTGTTCACCTCCTCCGCCTGTCGCCTATCATTATCATCATGATACTCAACGGGCGCAAACATCCTCCTGTTGCACTGTTCATCGGGCGCCAAACACTAGCGGCATCATCATGATCTTCAACACTCTCTTCATCAGCAGGATATCAAATATCTAGTTGCTCCAAATATCCTGATGACGACCACTTCAGCACCTTCCCTTCGATGCTCCGCTAGCCGACGACACAAGCAACAGCATCATGATATGACTTATCCGGTTCCCTCGAAACCTCCTGATGATGTTTCACAACTTTCTGCCGAGAGCCTACGCCGATACCTAAACCCTTAGCGACAACAGGATCAACATGCATAGGGGGATATCTCAATATCCTGATGACGATGACGTCATATGCGGATGACGATGACGTCACACAATATCCTGATGACCTCTTCAACACTTAGCCAAAAAACCCGAACTTTCACTCCCGCATCTGTTAACGATATGCGGATGATGGGCACTCACAGAAGATGATCCTGACGGCAATATATACACTGAGTATATATCTGACTTACAACATCCTGATGTACTTGCAACATGTAAACTTCAACAGTTTCATAACCCGATCTTCACCTTATGCCGATGTACTCTTCTTCGGCAACTCCTGACGATGATCACCCCGATGAACTCGCACTTCATGCACTCAACTGCATCATGCTCATCTTCACTTATCCGGATGACGACGTCCAAAGTGACTGCAGGATATTTGCAGGAATATCCTGATGATGCCGTTCTAACGAATTTTTAACCTTAGCGGATTTTCACTGTTCTGATCCGCCGAACCTCCTGGGATGACTCGATCCACTTCCAGGGTGATCTTCCAAACTCTATCAGCTCGACCTAGCACATGAAGATGCTAGGTTTCTCAACACCTCTCGACCGCGATCCTGCACACCTGCATGCGAACAAACAGAAAACACAAACTACCTCCTAACCTACTGTACACAACCATTCCACCGATTCGACGAATCAACCGGTGGAATGGATCAGCGAATCCATATAACCACCAAAACAACAAATCGATCACAAAGGAGGGCAAACAGGAAATGAACACAAACAGGATCTTTATTGATTTCCAAAGGATGCAATTACAATGCTCAATCTCTCTCTGCAACCTGACTTCTCAATGCGATAGAATACTATGATCGATGATATCTCTATCTGTATCTCTATGCAATATCAACCGATCCCCATGCTTAAATAGATTTTCCTACGAGTACTACTGACCCGACTCCAAGCGGCTGGGAACTCTCTAGGCGGCTGGGAGATCCAACCGGACCCTATAGCATGACAGCTGTTCTAACAAACTTAACTAAAAATAGTAAAAGCCTGGTCAGCATGATCTTATCATGATCAGCGTGACCTTATTACATGCATTTGGTCTTATCAGACCTTCTTGAAAACATAAACAAGACCTATAACAAACTAACTGCCTCATGGAGGCCAGCTGTTAGGTAGGTGCATCTGCACCACATCTCATACTCTCTACTATATAACCACTATTCAAAAATAAATTTGTACCTACACACTTAGGTCAAACATCAAGCATACTTGCACTATTTAATAGCCGAAGGAAAGCATAAACACCCAACATGGCATCACATCATATGAATCAACTAAGCATCACATCTAACATGAGCTATTAACCATAATCATAATGATGCAATAACCAACAATAATCTAGAATACTAATCCAAGTATGTAAACACATCTTTACAATTCATATATCAAAAGTAGTGGAACAACCACACTCTAAGATCCAACATATAAAATCAGAAGATATACATACATAGGAAAAAATTTAGATCCCAATACAAAATCCCATCAAAAACACTTCGATGGCATAATAAGATATCATCACTAATAATAATAGTAGATCCAAACAAAAGTTAAAAAATGGCAAGGCACAAGCACTAGAGGCATTACACCTCAACTAGCCTTTCCTCCAAATTGGTGTATTTCTTTGGCTTTAAAAATCTTCTAGTCAATCTTAGGTTTTCAAAATCTTTTTATTCCTCCATTTGTTGCCCAAATTCCTTGGTTGTTACTTCTCCCTATGACTTGTGCCGTCAACTATGCAAGCAATCCTACCTTTGAAGCTATCCATCTTCTGAAAAGAGATCCAATGTACGTCAATTCTATAGCACCTTCCATCTTATCTATCAACTCTAGGTTCAAGGTCATTAATTTACCATGCATCCATCCTTTCCATTTTTCCTCTGCCTCTTGTAATTTAGAAAATTGCATACACTTGCAATTTCACATTATGTTTTGACTCGCTTTGGTGTCCACTCCTGTAGCATGTTTCTAAGGCCACTGAAGCCTAACCTTGGCCTATCATACCCCTCACCAAGGTTTGCCAAAAATCATATCAAATATTTATTTCTCAACTTGCTAAGAACATGTGCTGAATTCTAGAGAGTATTCTTCGAACACAAGTGCAATGCACGAACATCCCTGCGATGTGTTGGTGTCTCGAATATTCCATAAATTGAAATGGTTGATTCTCCTACCTTTTCACTCAATTGTGTTGGTGGTAATGCTCATGTGGCAGTGAAATGACCCCTATAGCATACCTGACCCTCTCAAATTCCTCATTCTTCATGCAAAAAGAAAGATTTGAAAAAATGTCTCTTTTTTTTCACACATGCTTTTGAAAATATACAGTTGATTGATGGAAAATAGCTCTCTTAGCTCTCACAACATAAGTCACTAAATATTTTTTATGCTCTTCAAGGTTGCAACACCTCTTCTTTCAGCTTTTGGGGTTTCTACTTGTTGGTTGTGCAATGTGGAGGCTCTCTTCCAAGGCTTTGGAGTTGTTCTTGTATAGAGTTGGCCCTTAAGGAGTTTGCAACCTCCTCCATTGCTTCAAAAACCTAGTAACATTGTTTCATTGAAAAGGAGTAGTGTTATTCATTGGTTTTGTTATATTTTATTTTGTCTACAAACTTGTGATGTAGACCACCACCCTATTTTTCACACGTGCATTAGGGTATTCTTCCCTATAGACTAGGGTTGATACTCCTAGTTTTATTTATTTTTCGCTGTTGTTATTTCCTAGATACACTTAGGAAGTTTATTTATATTTTCCATAGTGACTATCCATGGAGGTTGAAAGACCAAAATAGGGGCTTGATTTGAAGGAAAGCTCCCAAGCAGTCCCAACCATTTTTCTTGGTCTGTGTTGTTACAAGTATTAGAAGATATTCAATCACATGGAGATTTGATAGTCTCTTCTCATTTCTTTGATTTATTTCATTTTGATATATAATCTTCCTTTGTTAATCAATTAAATGATTGTATTCATTATCTTGGTGATTTATTATATTGTTGGGTGTTCATTCTGGTTCTACGTGCAGATTGGATAAGTTAGTAGATTTGAACAAAGTTTTACAATATAGAATTTCCATGTTTTACTACCATACAGATGACAACATGACATGCTAGCATCCTAGGCTAAGACTCTCCCCTTTTGGTGTCAGGTTCTTCTGAATCTCTCATTTATCGTTCTACTTTCCTTTTTGTAATCTAGTTCTTAGATTTTTAGATTTTACTATTTTATTACTATGCCTTAGTGCTTTGGCTTATTGAAATTAGTTAATTTCTAAGTGTAGAGAAAAATAGAATCTAGCTAGATTTGTTCTATTCTTCCTGATTGGATAGCAACAAAATACTCTTCCTCAAAGCTAGTTAGATTCTCATGTAATTGTAGAAGAATGATCCTAGTTAGATAGCATTGATTTATCTCACTTTACAATTCAATATTTTGTATATTACATTTTGGTGAACCCGTCGTCATTCACTTATTAACATTATGCTTCTCCTCTTCATTTGTTTGGTATAAATAAGAATTCAGCTATGTCAAATCTATTTCTCCAAACTTTTACAAATTTCAACGATACTTTTAGTAGTGAAGATTTTGACATGCTTAATGAAGCCCTTGATGACTTCATCCATGTTACTTCTTCCTCTTCTCATCCAAAGCATTCTCCTTCCACATAACACAATTTACATTTCTAGTTCTACATAAGAACCTATGAAACTAAAAAATTGTGGACATCTTCGTTCTGATACACATGAAACTTCTAAACCAGTAATCATTGTTCAAGGTGTTCCAAATACACATTAACCTTTGAATTACTTAATAGAAGTTTAAAAATCCATAACATTTAATGTTTCAGAGCCTTCTCATTATCATGTGGTAGATTAGCTTCGTGCTACTACCAAGATTTCTCTTTGGCAGCACATTCAGACTTCACCAACATATCATGGCATGCTCCAAGAATCATTATAGAAGATCCTAGTGGCATCTTTTGCTAGGCTAAATGACATAGCTACCTTGCTTGATCATATCTATACAAATTCTCCAAATATTGTGTTTCAACAATATGAGTTACCCTCTTTAGAGGTGTACAAACAAAACGATCCTCTCCTTATCGTTGTTGGGATTAATTATTTTGGTATCAAATGTGCCCTTATTGATAATAGTTCAGGCCTCAACGTTTGTGGTGTAGACCTATTGAACTACATCAATATCGATATGTCTTGTATATCTCCCACTAATCTCTCCATCCACATGGGCTTTGATAACATAGGTAGACAAACTTTGGGCACAATCATGTTACCGACTGAATTGTTCGATGTCACTTTGCCTACTCTTGTTGATGAAGGGGTAAATCAAAAAACCCTCAACAACAAAAATTGCACACAGAAAATAGAATGATCTTTTATTGATATGGGCAAAAAATTACATTACAGAAGCTCAAATACAATTAGAGGATGAATCCTCTACAGGATGCATCACATTACAGCTTCCTATCTCCAGACTCTGGAATCATCTACCTTCTACAAACCCCAAATCAACTAGGGTTTCTATTTTCTCACCTATTCTTGACTCTACACTTTCCCTTCTTAACTCTACCACCACCTAGGGTTCCCAATATAGTCATAAATAGCACTTTTTGGCGGCCTCCAACTAAATTTTGACATTTGCAACTCCCTCCAAAAGTAGGTCAACTTCTGGGAAGCATAACTTTTGATCCGGGTGTCCGATTGACAAACCGTTTTAAGCGCCAGAAAGCTCACGATGTGAACTATCACGCCAGAAATCTGTAAATAGATTTTTGTCAACTTTTTAGGATGTTATGGGATGTTTTAGTGCCTCATATCTCGTTTCAGAAATTTCAAGGGCTTTTTGGAAAACAAAAACTTTAATATCTTTTAGCTCACAAATGATCTTTGCCTGATTCCTTTGCCAAAGGTCTTATATTTCCATTATGTAACTTTCTACAAGTTTTCATTTCAATCCGTGCCCAAATGCAAATTTTCCTAAAATAGTAGGTAAACTTTCCAAAATTGGCAGTTTGTTATTTTTAGCAGTTTGAAAAAAAAAATAAAAGTCCTGCATCATTATTCAGGAGATTATGGAACCAAAAATACTAATTATGGAAATAAATAAAAACAACTGTAATGATTTTGAAGCAACATCTTTTTGGGTGATGCAAGATTGCCCTTACACCATTGGATGCTCCTACATCAGACACCCAGGGTAATTTGAGAAGTGACCCTGTCACGTCTCAGGTGTTTGTTTAAGGAAAACCCAAACAGTCAACCTCTACCTTAGAAAACCAAGAAGAATCTTCAACAGGCCTTCCTTTCCATTTCACCATATATTCTTCATATTGCCTGTTCCGAGTATTTCTTCCCACATGGCTATCCAAGATCTCTTCTATCTCCTCTATTGAAGTAGATGCCGGAATACTCCACTATTCTTGTGTCAGTCCATCCTCTATGCCACCTTCATGATATTCTGTTAAATCAGCAATGTTGAACACAGGGGAAATATTGATCCCACTTGGCAGCTCTACCTCATATACGTTTCCTGAATCATGCTTCTTCAGGATTCTGCACAGTCCAAATTTCTTCATTTTCAACTCATTGTATGTTCGAATTGGGAACCTTTCTTTTCTCAAGTGAACCATGACTTCATCTCCTACCTGGAACTCCTTATATTGCCTCTTCTGATCTACCTTAGCCTTGTACTAAGTATTCATCTTATTAATGTGCTTTCTCACCTCTTCATGCAAATTCTTCAGACGTTCTGCAAAGTCTTCAGCTTCAGCACTTGTCTTTTCTCCTTTATCCAACTTCTTTAACTCAGAAGCATTTCTTAGGCTATTACCATATACAATCTGAAATGGTGATTTACCAGTACTCCTATTGACAGAATTGTTGTATGCAAATTCTAGCTATGGTAAAATCAAATCCCATCCCTTAGGCTTATCTCCTACTAAGCATCGTAGCAAGTTACCCAAACTCCTATTCAGCACTTCAGTCTGTCCATCATTCTATGGATGGTGTGCAGAACTGAACTTCAAATATGTCTTCAACTTCTTCCATAATGTCCTCCAGAAATAACCAACAAACTTGGTATCTCAATCTGAAACTATGCTCTTTGGTAGACCATGTAGTCTCACCACTTCCCTAAAAAATAACTCTGCAATATGAACAGCATCATTGGTCTTCTTACAAGGAATAAAATGTGCCATCTTTGAGAATTTGTCCACCACCAAAAAAATGGAATCATGCCCTCTCTGTGTCCTTGGTAAACCAAGAACAAAATCCATACTAATATCATCCCATGGCTTCTCTAGTACAGGTAGTGGCTAATATAGCCCTGTATTCTAACTTGTTCCCTTTGCCATCTGACACACTCTGCAACTCTGTACAAATTTCCTCACATCTTGTTGCAACTGTGGCCAATAATAATATTCACCAACAATAGCAATGGTCTTATCTCGACCAAAGTGTCCAGCCAATCCTCCACTATGCTTCTCCTTTATTAGGTTCTCTCTCATGGAACTTCTCAGAATGCACAATTGGCTTCCTCTAAACAACATGCCATCTTGGATTATGAAATCCAACCATTTTGTCCTATCCAAAGTAACAGGTTCCAGACAAGCTTTCCAGGCCTTTGCAAAATTTGGATCTTCAGGATACAAACTTTTCAGCTCATTGAACCCAACAATCTCTATCTTCACTTCTGTCAACAAATGTTGCCCTCTGCTCAAGGCATCTGCAACTCTGTTGGAATTCCCACTCCTGTGCTTCAAAACAAAAGTATAACTCTACAAAAACTCAACCTATTTTAAATTCCTTTGGTTTAACTTTCCTTGACTATTAAGATACTGCAAAGCCTGATGATTAGTATATAAAACAAATTCTTTTGGCAACAAATAATGTCTCCATTTCTTCAAAGCCTGAACTATTGCATAAAATTCCTGATCATAAACATAATACTTTTTCTTGGCATCATTAAGCTTCTCACTAAAATAGGCAATGGGCTTACCTTCTTGACTCAGAATAGCTCCTATACCACTACCACTAGCATCATAATCTACCTGAAATACCTTACTGAAATCTGGAAGTTCCAAAATAGGTTGTTCTACGACTTTCTACTTCAATGTATCAAAGCTCTTGTCTTCTCCTTTAGTCCATCTAAACTCTTTTCTATCCCCTCTCATTGTCTCAGTTAGGGGTGCACAAATGCTACTAAAATTCCTGATAAACTTTCTGTAGAAACTTGCCAAACCATGAAAAGATCTTACCTCAGAAGCACTCCTTGGTGTAGGCCATTCAATGATAGCCCTCACCTTCTCTGGGTCCATCTTAAGACCTTCCTCTGAGACAACAAATCCTAGGTATACCAACTCCTTCTTTTCAAAACTACATTTCTTCAAATTAATCAACAACTTCTCCTCCTTTAGCTTCTCTAGAACTCTTCTGATATGCATCAGATGCTCATCCCAAGTCTTACTAAAAATCAAAATATCATTCAAATAAACAATAACAAAACTTCCCAAAAATTCTTTCAGTACCTCATTCATGATCCGTATGAATGTGCTCAGTGCATTGGTTAGCCCAAATGGCATGACTAACCACTCATACAAACCCTTGTTTGTCTTGAAGGCTATCTTCCATTCATCTCCTTCTCTGATTCGGATCTGGTGATACCCACTCTTCAGGTCAATCTTCGTGAAGTACTTGGCTCCACTCAAACAATCCATTATGTCATCCATTCTTGGCAATGGAAATCTATATTTGATCGTGATCTTATTTATGGCTCGAGAATCTGTACACATTCTCCACTCTCCATCTTTCTTTGGTGCTAGTACTGTAGGTACCGCACATGGACTCAGACTCTCCCTTATCAGTCCCTTCCTTAACAACTCGTGAACTTGTCTATTCAACTCTTCATTCTCTGCTGGAGTCATTCTATGGGCTGCCTTATTTGGCAAACTAGCTCCTAGTATCAAGTCCATTTGATGACTTATCTTCCTCACTAGTGGTAAACCTTCTGGTACATTATCAAAGATAATGTCCTAAAATTCTTCCAACATATCTGAAACTTCTGCTGGTACATCTTCACATTTCTCTTGACTAATCTTAGGAATCAATGCAAAGCAATGACGCTCATGCTTCATACCGTCCAAAAATTTCCTACCATCTACCAAGCAAATTCTGGCAGTACTACATACCTTTTCTTCCACCTCCTTCAAGGGCTTCAACTTATGACAAACTCCATCCTTTGTTAGGGAATATGTGTTTGCACGACCATCATGGACAGTGCTCCTATCATACTGCCACGGCCTCCCCAACAGCCTATGACATGCATCCATCAATATGATATCACACAGCACCTCATCATGGTAGTCCCCAATCTTGAACTTCACTAAACACTGCTCATTGACCAAAGCTCTATGGTCCTTTTGCAACCATGTAATCTGGTATGGGTGTAGATACTTTCTTCTTGTCAACTTCAACTTGTCAATCATCTCCTCTAAAATAAGATTATCAGTGCTTCTAGTGTCAATAATAATATCACAACACTTACCTTCATATTTGCACCTTGTGCGGAATAAACTCTTCCTTTGATTGGGTTATTTCTCCTCATTCAACAAAGTTCTTCTAACAACTAGGGTTTCTCCCCTTTCAGCATCTTCAGAGTGCTTAGATTGCACATCTTCATTGACATGGGCAACTCGTGCATTACCATTAGGTCTTCTATTTGTCCTTCCTTGATGTTGTGGACACTCGTATGCTCGATGTCCTTCTTCTCCACATTGGAAATAGGATCCTCTGAAACCTCCTCTTCCAGGTCTTTGCCCAGGTCGGCCTCTTCCTCTTCCTCTTTGCTCACCATTGTTCTGGTCACGAGGGTGGTAGGCATTATCCCCTCTCTGATTTCAACTGGTGCTAGCCTCTTCATTTTTCTTTTGATCTTCATTACGGCCCCCATAGGTTCTTCCACCAGTCCTTCTGCCTTGACCTCTTCCCCTTTGCTTGCTGTCAAATCTTCTATTCAGCTTCTCTTCCACCTTTAGGGAAAACTGGTATGCATCTTCTATGGTGGTCATTCTGACCAGGCTCATCTCCTCTTGAATACTTGGCCTCAACCCATTAATGTAACGAGCTACCTTCTCCTTGTTAGGCTCTGCATGGCCTGTCCTAATAGTAATTTTATAAAACTCTTCTGTATACTCCTTAATAGACTTGTTACCTTGCTTCAGTCCTTGCAGCTTCTTCAGCAACTCCATCTCATAGTCTACAGGAATGAACTGCTTCTTCAGTTTCTCCACCATTCGATCCCATCTGGTGATCTTTCCTTTTCCTCTTCTATTCCTCTCTAATTGGACCTACTTCTACCAAATACTGGCGTGGCCCTTCAATTTTATTTTTGCAAACTTGACCCAATCTGGGTCTTCCACATCTTCATACTCAAAATATTCTTCCATATAATTGATCCAATCAATAAGCTGCTCCGGATTCAAATCTCCAGAATATGTAGAAAGTTCGATCCTGGGCCTCTTTCCAATCTTCCAAATGGCCCTCAACAACCTAACTTCTGCAGGATCTCCTGTAGCTTCTTATTCTTCCTCAGATAGCTCTTCTTCAGCTTCATCTTCACTTTCTTCTCTTGTTCTCGGATCAAACCCTCTTCGTAGCTCCTCTTGCAATGCATCGATTTGCCTTTGCAGGGCTCTAAAATCCTCTTCTGTCAAAGCATTCCTCCCAACATGATTTCTTCATGGAGGCATCTTGGTCTCTGCAACAAACCCACAACCTCAGGTCCTGGTGTAAACTGCGTCACGGTTGGCGATCTGTCTACACACTCAGTAACCCTTGCTCTCATACCACTTGATGAAGGGGGTAAATCACAAAACACTCAACAACATAAATTGTACATAGAAAATAAAATGAATCTTTTATTGATATGGGCAAAACATTACATTACAAAAGCTCAAATACAATCAGAGGATGAATCCTCTATAGGCTGCATCACATTACAGCTTCCTATCTCTAGACTTTAGAATCATCTGCCTTCTGCAAACCCCAAATCAGCTAGGGTTTCTATTTTCCTGCCTATTCTTGACTCTACACTTTCCCCTCTTAACTCTACCACCACCTAGGGTTCCCAAAATAGTCATAAATAGCACTTTTTGGCGGCCTCCAGCTAAATTTCAAATTTTGCAACTCTCTCCAAAAGTAGGTCAACTTCCGAGAAGCATAACTTTTGATCCGGGTGTCTGATTGACGAACAGTTTTAAGCGCCAGAAAGCTCATGATGTGAAATATCATGCCAAAAATTCATAAATAGATTTTTGTCAACTTTTCAGGACATTATGGGATGTTTTAGTGGCTCATATCTCATTTCAGAAATTTTCAGGGGCTTTTCAGAAAATAAAAACTTTAATATCTTTCAGCTCACAAATGATCTTTCCCTGATTCCTTCTCCAAAGGTCTTATATTTCTATTATGTAACTTTTTGCAAGTTTTCACTTCAATCCGTGCCCAAATGTAAATTTTCCTAAAATAGCAAGTAAACTTTCCAAAATTGACAGTTTGCTATTTTTAGCAGTTTGAAAAAAAAAACTGAAAGTTCTGCATCATTATTCAGGAGATTATGGAACCAAAAATACTAATTATGGAAAGAAATGAAAACAACTATAATGATTTTGAAGCAACATCTTTTTGGGTGCTGCAAGATTGCCCTTACACCACTGGATGCTCATGCATCACTTGTTCATGTTAAATGCCCTAGCAGTGCTCTATATTATAATCTCCTTCTTAGTAGATTGTGGCTTCATGCCATGGGTGAGGTTTTGTCTACCTTTCATGGATCTATTAAGTTTGTCTATGAAAACAAAACTTACATGATAAAAGTTGATCTGGATCCCTTAAATTATTGTCAATAAGTTGACCCTGAGACTCAGCCTGATAGTTCTCCAACTCTTCAAAATATTATTCCTTCTTCTTCTGTAAAAGATAATTCCCCATCTTCAACCACTATTCAAGAGATTGATAATGGTGTGGATCTATCTTCAATTGCATGTCTAGGCGATGATTGGGGCTTGTTGATATTTACACCATCCTTTATAGGAGAGTATAAGATCAACCACTCTTATCCTAAGACTTTGAAAATTTAGTCTAACTCTTTAGTTACATATACTTCTACATCAAAAATCTCTTCCCCTAATTCTCCTAAAGGTTCATGTGATTATACCTCTTACATCGATTATGACACTAACGATGATCCCCTATCCTTTAAGGAGATGCAATCCTGTTATGGCCATGGTTTTCATATTCTCTCTAGTATTGATTAAAAAGGTAATGGATGTGGATGAAAAGAGCAGGGTATCAAGATCCCTTTAGAGTATAATATGCATTACTCTTCTACGGGTCTTGGATACTATCCTAATTGACCCTCTAAAGCCTCATGTTGTGACTACATAGATGCTTATATGATTTTCACATCTCTAAGTCGTCCTTCTCTTCCTCTTTTGTATCCTAGACTCATATTGCATGACTTTGATTCTCACAATCCTCCTCTAGATTCCTTTTCTACAAATGAATCTCTTGCAAAATTTTTGTTAGTTTGTAATCATATGACAACATATCATCATGATTGTGGATTCCCCTTTTGTCTCAATACATAACCATACTTTGGGGCTACTGACTTATCTAATAACATCCTTCCATCCCCTAGTAACTCTTAGGAATACCCTTCTTCATCTGATCCTCAAGAGTGTAGTACTCTCCTCATTAGAGATACTATTTATGTCTTGATGGATTTTAAAGATAAGGATAAGGTTATATAGATTGGGTAATGCTTGTCCTCGAAAGAGTGACAAATGTATTCATATCTCTAATATGAATTCCCTGATTTATTTTCTTGGTCATGTATAAGGATATGCTCGGTATCAACCCAAACATTGTATTCCACAATATTGTGTTTTATCCCAATGCCCAACCAGTAAAGTAGAAAATTCACAAAATGAATCCCAAGGCAGATTTAATGGTCAATGTTAAGATTGAAAAGCTTTAGAAAGCTAGTTTCATCCACCCCATGGACTATTCACCTTGGGTTTCAAATATTTTTGCTATCGCTAAACCCGATAACTATGTTCAAATTTCTATTTCAATTTTCAAGATGTCAACAAAGCATCCTTGAAGGATGAATTTCCTCTTCTAAATATTGACATGATAGTTAACTCAACAGTTGATCATGCCTTTCTTTCTTTCATGGATAGTTTTTCTGGTTACAATCAAATTCTCATCAACCCCCAAGATCAGTATTAAACCACTTTTACTTCATCTTGGGTAAATCTCTGTTATGTGGTCATGTCATTTGGGTTTAAGAATGTTGGTGCAACTTACCAACATGCGATGAACCTAATCTTTTATGATTTCATTCACAATATCTTAGAAGATTATGTCAATGATATCTTGGCCAAATTAGTCTTGCGCCAAGACCACGTACATAATCTTCATCACATATTTGAACATATTCACCTTTACAACATGCAACTAAATCCCCGTAAGTGTTTCTTTAGTGTTGACTTTAGAAAAATATTGTGATTTATAGTCTTGCATTATGGTATTTAGGTGGATATGAACAAGATCAATGCTATTGTTGAAATATGCCACCATTGACTTGAACATTTCTCAACTTTGGATCTCACAAGGAAAGATTCAGGATATTCGTCATTTTATCTCACAACTTGTAGATAGAACTCTTCCATTTATGCACCTTCTTAAAAAGAACATCCATTTTGACTGGGATGAGAATTGCCAAAAATCCTTTGATGATATTAAGTGTTATTTGTCTAATCCTCCCATCTTAATGTCAACCATTATGAGACATCATTTTCTTCTTTACACTTCTACATCATCTCATGCTTCGATGGATTTATTAACCCAAAATGATGATGTAGGTAAGGAATGTGTTGTGTACTATATCAGCTAAACTTTATTGGATTATGAGACTCATTATTCCACATTAGATAAATAATGTCTCACTGTCGTATTTGCAACACATAAGTTGAGACACTATCTTCTCCATGTTGAGATGCATGTTATTATCAAGTTTGATCTGATTAAATGTCTCTTCTCTAGATCAAACTTATCTGGATGCTTATCTAAGTGGGTGATGTTGCTAATTGAGTTCAATGACTTGAAGTTTGTCTCTCAACAAGCAATCAAATGACAAGCATAGCTAACCATTTAGTCGAAGCCCCTTCTCCTTTCACGATTCCTAATCAAGACTCTTTCCTCGATGATCATATTCTTTCCTTGGATGATGATCATCTATGAGAATTGTTCTTTGATGGATTTAGGTGTCAAACTAGTGCTAGAACTGACATAATACTGGCTCCTCCTCCAGGTAAGTTGATTCCCCTTTCCTTCCATCTAAACCTTTTTTTACAAATAACATCACTGGGTATGAAGCCCTTCTTGTTGGCTTACGTGCCACATGTTTGCATTGTTGGTTACTCAGTTATTACATTGTTGATTACTGATGTTAGTTATACTATCAGTTACAACTACACATGTACCTTCCTTATAAATGTGTTTACTGCCACCGAATAATACAATGAAGCATTTACTGTTTATCATATGGTATCAGAGCAAACTTCATTCTTGTGTCTGTGAGAAGAGAGGTCCAGGCATGATGAAGGTGTTGTAAATCTTGGTGAATGAATCATGCCTGCGTGTGAAGGAGAATACACTGGCAACAGTCTTTGATATACAAATTTGTGGCAAGAGGCACCATTGTTCTTGATAAGCACACTTGCAAACTTGACCTATGTGATCTATAGACTACTTTTCTTCACTTTGTCCTAGGTACCTTGATTTATTCAATATTGATTTGATATATGCAAGGGCTAGTGGCAATTATAAATACCTTTGTTAGGTTGTTGAATGATTGATCCATGAGGGTGCACTATGCAACAATCAATCCCTTGAAATTGAATAGAATAAAAAACATCACTCTCCAATCATGCAAATTCTCCTAGAATGATTGTGGAATGCTTGATCCCATTTAGAGCACTAACTAGATTTTGTAGGCTAGAAGGGTAAAGGTGGAAAGTTGGCCAAATTTGAACTTAAAAATTAAAATCAAGGTAGGACAAGTCCACAACCATGAGGATGACCATGTGGGAAACTACAAACTAGTTCTGGAACATAAAAGGGGCTACATCATAGCAGATAACATGTGCATAGGAATAAGTGCGAGCAAGGGAGTAATCAATAACTAGATAGGGCTAATGTATAAGGGTTTGTGAACATGGGAAAGGAGATAAATGCTAGTTGTATAGAAAGATATGTAAATGGTAGTTAGATAACATAGGGCAAGGTACCCAACTTTGCACAAGATTATGCCATTTATCTATGTCTATGCATCAAAGTACTCCCCTCAAAATAGGCATACAACTAAATGTCAAATGTCATGGGTATGCAAAATTTCACCATTACGAACATAAAACCATATATGGGAGCATATTTCTTACAGTCCACTTTGACAAATCTTGATTGTTCTCTGTAGAGCTTAAAAACTCTACATTTTATATTTATAAAATATGTTACATTGGCTAAGTTCAATAATTCGGAGCTAATGCAAAGTGGGTGAAGAGTCTTGGATCCATGGGTCATGCCAAGTGGCACAACCATGGGCATTTGAAGGCTCGCGAGGGAAAGTTTTCTCCCAAGAAGCGTGAGGGCACCACGTGTCTTAATGTTGGGTCGCTGGGCCAAAGGCTAAGGAACTGATGGTCTTTTGAAGTCCTCACGGAGAATGACAAGTGTCCCCACCATGTGCAATTCAATGACCACAATAGAATGAAGTGAAACCCGCCACTTGTCAGCATTTGCATTTGTTTTGAGTTTCTTTCAAAGGGTTTCCAAGTCTTTGTAGAGTGAGCCAAGTGTCAGCACCAGACATTTCAAATGTTAGTTTGTCTAAATTCTTTTGGAGGAGCGCAAAGATTGTTGGCCTTGGCATTGTTTTGGCATTGATGTCAAAGGGCAGGTATTTCAATGTTGTTTATTGCAGTGGCAAAGTGCAAAGTGTTTGATAGATACAAGAATCCTAATAATTTTCATTTGGTAAATATGGCATGTGATAACTAGGACTTGTATAAAGGTTTCAACTTTATTATGTTATTGTTATAGTGGCTCTTGTCTTGGTTTACAAGGGTCAATGGTTGGTGATCAGCAACATTATACAAAGGGTCCTTAAGGCTTTTTGGCAAGCATATTCAATTCAAAAGAGATAGTGTCATTTGATGATATTAGTGAAAGGACTATATTCAATCTTTTAAGGTCATCATTTGGTTAAATGTTACTGATTTTGTTTGATTTAAAATCAATATGGACAAAGGCTATTCGATGGGCTCTTAAGTTGATGACCTGATCAGCAGGTCTCAGTTTTCTCAACAGGTAAAAGGTTGACATTTTTGTTTAATGGTCACCGACCCTTTTAGGGCAGACTCAGACTCTCGGTGACCTTGGTATATCAGGAAAAAAGGCAATTTTATTGTTCATTTCACAAGGTTAAACTTTGGAAAATGAAGGGCTCTCAATTTAGGGTTTGACTAGTGTTGAAAGTGTTGGAGATTCGATGAAATCATGAGGTGAATATTGTGAGATGTGACAAAGCTAAGCTCACTATGAGCAATAGGAAAGAATAAAAGGAGCTCGACAATTATTTTTGTCACTTGAAGCTTGAGGGTACAGCAGAGACCTTGTTTTGTCGGCAGTAATTCAGGTGATATCTTTCCTTCTTGGGTGAATGTTGAGGTTTTGGTTTTGATATGGTTAGGGTTTGCTACACTAGACTATTGATGTGATTGTAAACTAAACTCTATTAAACCCATTCTTTGAAATGGTTAGGGTTTCATTCTAAATGACAGTTTGAGAATTTTGTTGTTATACTTCTGTGGTTACTCAAACCCTCGTGGTTAAACTTTGCAATACTCAAATAGTGAACATTGTTGACAAGTCTTACATGCTCAAACTTCTCCTAAATGGGTCCATTTGACCTCCTAATCATGACAGTTATTGGCTCAAGGAAAAACTACTTTAGGCAGTTGGACAAGAACAGTTACATGTACAAACTATTTGATGAAAGAACAAGAAAGGTGTGAGATAGTATAAAAAGATGAAAAACACTTTGTTGAAATATGGATGGTACTATACTTGTAATATCATTAAGATAGCAACAATGTGTCTAAATGCAAAATCATTCTTGAATTGATAAGTTGTATGTGCACATTTATGGTTATGATTCTTGAGTCTCAAATGAAATGAGATAGTCAAGATCTGGATTGTAAAGAAACAGAGAAACCCTCTGTATTTTATATCTTCATTTGATATTTGAGATGTTGCTGAAAATGCCAATGAGGCACACTATGCCAGTGAGGCACCTGATTGTCAATGAGACACTAATTTCCAGTGAGGCATCCAATAGCCAGTGAGACACATTTTGCTAGTGAGGCATTTGTTCTTGTTAGTGAGACATTTTGTGTAGCCAGTGAGGCATGATTTTGATTAAGCCAGTGAGGCAAATTTTGAGTGGTTTTTCTACCCCATGAGGGTTTTCCACTCATGAAATTTATTGTTTCATGGTCTCAATTGATGTGTTATCCATTTGTCTTTCATGCTTGATCATTCAATTTTTTTTGTTGTTCTTGCTTTGATAAATTATACTGTCAGCATCACTACTTTCTATTTTTCAAGTTTGATAAAAAGTGAATGAATTGTTTTTATTTACAACACTGATTCACCCCCCTCTCAGTGTTGTCTATACTCCAATAAGTGGTATCAGAGAATAGGTTCCCTATATAAGTCTAATAGGCTTGGGTAGGTCCTGATAGTGGAGTACCATGGGAAAATGTAAAAGAAATAGAGAAAAGAAAGATGACAAGCAAAAGATTGAAAAGCAAACCCCAGTCAAGTCATGTGATGAGTTGTTGCATGAGCCATCCCTAAAAATTGACACAAAGTGTGATAAAGAAAATGACTTTGCCGTTAAGATTGATGACAAAGAACAAGATCTATTTATGGATGAAGATGGATAGGAGTTTGATGTTGAATGAGAACTCATGTGTGCCCTAGGTGAGATCAAGAAATTCAAAAAGGAGAACCGAATATTAGAGTTGGAGCTTCAACAAGAAAAGGAATCTAAGGACAAAGTTATTTTGGACCTTGAAGAGGCAAGAAATCTGATTATAGATTTAAGGAGTCAAGTTGATGAATCAGACAAATTGATAATAAGTCTAAAGACTGAAATTGAGGAAGCCAAAAGAATAATAGATGTAACTAAATCTGACCTTGAGGTGAAAATAATTGAATGTCTAAAATTAGAAGCAGAAATTATCAATCTAAGAAAAGATTATGAAGGTCTCAAGGTTTTGTCCAAGAAATATTAGGAGTATGAAGAAAGCACAAACAAGTTGAATGACATGTTAGGCAAACAAAAGCATTACAAGGACACTACTGGTCTAGGTTATGAAGAAGGAGAGTGTTCCAAAGCAAGAAATGCACCTAGGAAAAAGATAGATTTGAGTTATCATGTTGCTGCTCTAGAAGATCGAAGATGAAGAACAAACAGATCTCCACCTGTCAGGCAATACAATTCAATGAGGTACAACTATTCTCAATTTCATGGTTATTGTTATTGCTATCATGTTTAAGGTTATAGAGCAAGAGATTGTACAAGAAATTATAGAATGTATGAGAGACATGATTTTGTCAAGAATGTAAATAGGAGTTCTTATAATATGCCTAGTAAAAATTATCCTTTCTTTGGTCTAGACAACAACATTATATGTTATAGATGTAATAAGTCTAGACACAAAGCACAAGGGTGTAGGAATAGTTTGATGCAATCAACCAGGGGCTATGTGATCAAACAAAAGCAAGAGAATATCTTAAACAAGAAGAAGAAAGGTTCTATACAAGTATGGAGAAGAAAACAAGATCCAGGAGATGAACAACCAAAACCAATGCGTGTTACTCAAAAGACATTATCCTTTGCATGAGAATTGGCTTAAAGTTAGGGGGAGTTGTGTAAGGTTTTATTATTCATCCTCATGAAAACATATCATTGGTTTTTCTATGATGCTAATAGTATTTGTTCAGGTTGTTTCATGTTTCTTAGAGTTTCAAGTGCTTCATTCTTCTAATGGTGACTTTGATTTCTTCAATGTGAATCCAGTCCAAGGAGTTTCTTGTATGATAAAGATCATGATGACAAGAGAAGTATTGTTATGTTGTTTTTGTCAGCAAAATGTTTAGATATGGTGTTCATGTTTACTTATCTTTATGCTCATTTCTTCATACAAGTCTATGCTTGTATTCAGATGCATCTATCTCATATCAATGGTCAGCAAAGAAGTTGAGAGATTACTATCAGGAGAAGATGTTATGGATTTGTTGTATGGAGTGGTTTTATGGAACTGAGCAGACTTGGAGACTTGCAGATTTTGTATCTCAAAGAAATTCACAGAGAGCTTGGCTTTCTTGAAGAAGTAGTGTATCAGACAGACCTTGTTGAAATGAGTTGAATTAGACAGATCCTTCTTATAATCTTGGTGCAATTAGTTAGTCTTATTTTAGCTCAGTTGTATGCTTTGAATCAGCTTTGCTCATTGCATTCATGTTTCCATGTTTCCACTCATTTGATCAGTTAATCATTATTGTTCCTACTGTTGTTGCATTACTATTTTTCATCCTGCTATTGTTGCATTACTGTCTTCCATTCCTTTGATCAATCATGGGGACATAATACAGTTTTGGACTTCATGCTACAAGCACTTCTTTCTTGTTCTAGTATGAATGGGATATTGGTATACATCATGATAGTTGAGATGTGTTACACTGTGACAGTTTACATGAGGTTACATTTGATATTTTTATGACTGTGCTTGCAATTTTTAACAATAGTATTTTGGGTTTACATAGTGGACACATTGTTATTATAGTATGGTGTTTTGGCAACTGTTGACTTTGTTGGTGAGCATTTCTTTTGCAGTTTGATCATACAAATTCTTCTCTCTATGACTGTGCTTGCAATTTTTAACAGTGGTATTTTGGGTTTACATAGTGGACACATTGTTATTATAGTATGGTGTTTTGGCAACTGTTGACTTTGTTGGTGAGCATTTCTTTTGCAGTTTGATACAGTTTGATCATACAAATTCTTCTCTCTAAGTTGATAGCCTTAAGACAGAGATATAATGCTTAAACAGTATATGAAGGTAGTGATAGTAGATTATTTTTCATAGTCCTAGTGACAATTTTTTGTTGTGAACAGTGTTTGATCTTAGAGATAATGATTCATAGTGTTCACAGTGATGATGTTGTCTAGTGGTCACATGCTTGGTCATTTCATTGTTTACAGTGTGATAGCCTTTGTGATGAAATAGGGATCACTTCTTAGTTTGATCTTTGTATTGTATTCTCTTTCTACATGATCTGTTAGTTCATAAGTAATCTTTGAATGATCAGGTAGAGGATGGCAACCTACACACTTTGGACAGTAGTGCAAAAATTCTTAAGGATAACAGTGTTACAGTGCCCTTTAAGTTTTGTAATAGAGTTTTAATTTTATCCCTTGATAACCCCTTGGTACAGCTTATCATCTCTCTCTCTCATGATTTGTCAGTAATATTCATTCTTTGGTTGGAAAGTGACAATGATTTTGCTTCAAACTTTCATGCTATATTGATTACTGGTGTTCATCTTTGTTGGTTGATAACAGTTGAAATGTTGATGTTTTGTTAAGACACTATGCTCTAATATGCCTTTGACATTGAGCAGCATGATGACATTTGTTTTTGACCATCCATGACAGTGAATGTTGTTCTGAAAATCCTTTTGGAACAGTTTGATAGTTAGTAATTTTGTGAGCTGATAATGAGGTGGTGTTTTCTTTCTTGCTCAGTTTGACAGTTTTTTAATGATCTTGTTGTGAAACTATGAGTGACATCTTGTATCAGTCAGGGGGGGTACACTTCTTGATTATTGCACATTTTCTGGTGACTTTTACATGGATAATGAATGTAAATGATTACTTGTCTGGACTTGATGTTCTTTCCTTGATGACTGTGAATTAATCTGCTAATGTGCTTGACTACTGCACAAAGTTGAGTGTTGCTTGTGGACAATAATGTTCCCCACTTTGGAGTGCTTTAGAATTCTTGCTAACTAAAATTGTTTGAACTCCCATGTTAGTGCTTTGAACTGTTGGTATTGTAACTTGATTGTATTGTAACTTGATACATACAAAATATAGAGGTATTCTTGATTATGTTGGTCTAATAGTAAGAATACAATATAGCAGTGACAGTGCTCTCATCTTTTAGTCCTCTGCTTTGCATTTTTTTTATTATGGATTGGTATTATGGTGGCAGTAGTGGTGTATATATAAGACTGTGGTCTGATGTAACATCAAATGGTCTTCCCAAAAGTGCTAGTGGCTTACATATACTACTCTCATTGATGGCTTCTTTAAGTTTGGAGATTTTGAAATGCTTGAGAGAGTCTTGCCTTCCAATGAGTTTACGTACTCATATAGACACTGCAAGAAAGGTTTGAACATTTAAGAGATAGACTTGAAGTCTTATCTCTTGCATCTCTTCACTAATTCTTTCATGTGCAAGGTTTTAGGGGGAGGTTTTCTGCAAATTATATTCCACTGGTTCAGACTTCATGTATATTACTCTTTGTTGGCATTTGTTCAGTAAATCTATGATGCATTATTGAGTGACACTCTGATCTTCTTTTCAGTGTGTGATTACTACTATTCTCTTGCACCATGAGTATACTATAGAAGTTGCCAGTATCATGGTAATGATATGATATGCTCATTTTGGAATGCAAAATGACATTGTTTTCTAAGTTGTACGACAATGCTTACAGTACCCTTTGATGATATGGTAACATAGGATAATGATATGCAATTGTTGATATCTTTACTTCAGAGTGTAAGTTGTCTTGCTGACAGCAGTTGTTGCAATGGTTCTGCTAATATACATATGTGCTACATCTATAGTGATAAACACAACATGCATATTTGCTTTGGTGCTATGTCCTGATACTGTTCTTTGATGCTAATATTTTCTCTTGCAGCTTACAGTGCTAATTATGTTTTCTCTTAGTTAGGGGACGGTGCATACTTAGATTTGTTGCATATTTCTGTTGGCATTGTTGTCAAAGGGGGAGAAGACATGACATTTGTCAGGCAATTTATTTTCATAAGGAAAGGAGCAAAGTTTGAGGGTTGACATCAATGCCAAAGAGGGAGTTTGTTGGCCTTGGCATTGTTTTGGCATTGATGTCAAAGGTTAGGCATTTCAATGTTGTTTATTGCAGTGGCAAAGTACAAAGTGTTTGATAGATACAAGAATCCTAATAGTTTTCATTTGGTAAATATGGCATGTGATAACTAGGACTTGTATAAAGGTTTCAACTTTATTATATTATTGTTATAGTGGCTCTTGTCTTGGTTTACAAGGGTCAATGGTTGGTGATCAGCAACATTATACAAAGGGTCCTTAAGTTTTTTTTTGGCAAGCATATTCAATTCAAAAGAGATAGTGTCATTTGATGATATTAGTGCAAGGACTATATTTGATCTTTTAAGGTCATCATTTGGTTAAATGTTATTGATTTTGTTTGATTTAAAATCAATATGGACAAAGTCTATTCGATGGGCTTTTAAGTTGATGACCTGATCAACAGGTCTCAATTTTCTCAGCAGGTAAAAGGTTGACATTTTTGTTTAATGGTCACCGGCCCTTTTAGGGCAAACTCAAACTCTTAGTGACCTTGGTATAATGGGCAAATTTAGGTAGTTTTGTTGTTCATTTCACAAGGTTGAACTTTGGAAAATGAAGGGCTCTCAATTTAGGGTTTGACTAGTGCTAAAAGTGTTGGAGATTCAGTGAAATCATGAGGTGAATATTGTGAGATGTGACAAAGCTAAGCTCACTGTGAGGAGTAGGAAAGAATAAAAGGAGCTCAACAGTTATTTTTGTCACTTGAAGCTTGAGGGTACAGTAAAGACCTTGTTTTATTGGCAGTTATTCAGGTGATATCTTTCCTTCTTGGGTGAATGTTGAAGTTTTGGTTTTGATATGGTTAGGGTTTGCTATAATGGACTATTGATGTGGTTGTAAACTAAACTCTGGTAAACCCATTCTTTGAAATGGTTAGGGTTTCATTCTAAATGGTAGTTTGAGAATTTTGTTGTTATACTTCTGTGCTTACTCAAACCCTCGTGGTAAAACTTTGCAATATTCAAATAGTGAACATTGTTGACAAGTCTTACATGCTCAAACTTCTCCTAAATAGGTCCATTCGACCTCCTAATCATGATAGTTATTGGCTCAAGGAAAAACTGCTTCAGGCAGTCGAATAGGAATAGTTACATGTACAAACTATTTGATGAAAGAACAAGAAAGGTGTGAGACAGTACAAAAATATGAAAAAACCTTTGTTGAAATATGGATGGTACTGTTCTTGCAATATCATTGAGATAGAAACAATGTGTCTAAATGCAAAATCATTCTTGAATTGATAAGTTGTATGTGCATATTTATGGTTATGATTCTTGAGTCTAGAGAAACCCCTTATATTTCATATCTTCATTTGATCTTTGAGATGTTGAAAATACTAGTGAGGCACCTGATTGTCAGTGAGACATTAATTGTCAATGAGGCATCTAATAGCCAATGAGGCACATTCTGCCAATGAGGCATTTGTTCTTTTCAATTAGACATTTTGTGTAGCCAGTGAGGCATGATTTTGATTAAGCCAGTGAGACAATTTCTGAGTGGCTTTTCTGCCCCATGAGGGTTTTCCACTCATGAAATTTATTGTGTCATGGTCTCAATTGATGTGTGATCCATTTGTCTTTCATGCTTGAACATTCAGTTTTTTTTGTTGTTCTTGCTTTGATAAATTATATTGTCAGCATCACTACTTTCTATTTTTCATGTTTGATAAAAAGTGAATGAATTGTTTTTATTTACAACACTAATTCACCCCCCCTCTCAGTGTTGTCTGTACTCCAATAGAGATGCCATGTGTCCTTTTTGCAGAAGTTGTGGAGCTTGTCGCATGTCCATGTGACGTCAGGGTGGGGTCTCTTTTTGTTAAGTGATAAATGCTGCCGAAGTCTATCATGCATTAAGGTGGGACCAAATACTATTGAAGATTCAAGAGGCCGTGGAGAATGACAAGTGTCACAATTGCAGGTGTTTGGAGGAAGTTTTTGTAAAGTTTCCATGTGTTAAGCATGAAGCTACCACGTACCCCATTTTTGAGCTCTATTGAGACCCGCAGAAGCTGCCATCTGTCTCAACAACATACGTTGTTGGAACCTTTTTTTTGAAAGACCATCTATTGGTCAGAGTTGCGGAGGTTGACTCAGCGAGAAGGTGGGATAAGTTTTGAGTGTGTAGAATTAGTTGCAATGGCATGGAAGAACTGAGGTTGAAGATCCTACAAAGATTGTTGGCATGTGGGTCATGACACTTAACTGGACTTGTAGGTAGCGAAGTGGTTAGGATTTTAATGGCCCTAGAGAAGTTTGAGTTCCATTTTTGTGTTATAAATAGTGAAGTCTAGCTAGAAGGAGGGGACAAATACAAAGATAGAAAATTTTGAAATATCAAAGAGTTCTAGCTGCTGGATCAGAAATATATTTTTGCCTTAATAGGTGCCTCTTAGGAGAGATCGACTATTGTAGATATGTGCATTTTTGCCTTATGTACTTTGTTCTCTTAACCATTAATGAAGAGAGTGATATTCTATGCATTTTATGATATCTTTCTAAATCTTGTTCTTTACTTTCTATGTTCATGCCTTTGATGAATCAGATATATATATTCTTTTGTGGTTAATAATGCTTAATGCTCTTTAGCTTATCAAAAATCTTACAACTTAAATCACTGTGCTGTTAAAATCAAGATCTTTATATAAATCTAGCACATCGCCTTAGCTATAGTTTAAAGGTTCTTTATAATCTTGTTTTTTCTTCCCTTTACATCAAACCCTGGAGAAGAGCCAACTTCTTTAAAATCTAGAGGTTATCCTAAGAATTAGGTCCTACATTCTTAGGGTTTCCCATTGTTTGTGATTATCTACAAATTTAAATATCAATAGTTTTTGGCACACCTTGTGGGACTATCTTTACAAATTCTTTGATAAGAATCGCATGAGTCGGCCTCCTATAAGGAGTCAGAGTTGTGGACCAACTACATGAGCTAGAGCTGCTACTAATCTGGGGCTCTTATTACCACCACTGTTAACTACTCTGAGAAGAAGAGTTAATCAGAAAAATATCCTAGGGATACAAATGGGTGCCCCAGCTCCACCTCAAAAATTTTCTAACTAGAATAATAGTAGCCCACTCGTACTTCCAGTGCCCCTAGACACATGGGACTTGATTCCTGCTAATGCCCTAAAAGCATTACCTAAGTTCTCAGGAGAGGATTTCAACACCCCAGCTGAACACCTATAGGATCTGGCTAATGTGTGCGTAGTGCACTATATTACATAGAATAATATTGCTATGAGACTATTAGCTGCATCTTTCAAAGGAAGAGCCCTTGATTGGTATTGATCTTTACCAGCTAATTCTATTGGGACTTGGAATCAACTGGGAGATGCATTTTTTGAAAGATTTAGTGAAAAGGGAGACATATCCTCCCTCTTACAACAACTGATCACCATAAAGAGGGCTCCCCAAGAAGCCATAACCAATTTCAACACTAGATTCCAGAAGACTTGGCAAAGGATTCCTGTTGCTGCCAGACCCCCAAAAGGTATGGCAATTGTCTTCTATCTTAAGGCTTTCAACTCAGATATTTTGGTTATGATTCAATCCTTAGGTGGACAAACACTAGGGGTCTCTTCTTGAATGGGAATTGATAATTTAGGGAACAAATTATCCTACACCTTTCCTACACCTCAAAGACCCACAACTGTGGTAACCTCTCCTTCTCCATCTAAAATGGATGATGTCAAGATTATCCTTAGGAGATTTTCTAATGAAATTATCAACCTTAAAAGGAAACAAACTTCATATAAAAAACCTCCCTATCAAGGATTTCAAGGGAATGGACCTCCATATCAGTCAAATCAATATCAAGGGTCACAGAGACCAAACTTCCCACAACCATCTAATCAACTTGTCCCTATACCTACACTGTTACAAACTATCCCAGCTAATCCACGGAGGGAATTGGTTCCTGGAAAAATAATATGGTAGAAGAGGTAAATGCATGGTGCTTTCCATTTAATAATGCACATATGCCCAAAGATTTCCCCAGGGGAAATTTACAATAGAAGGTATCAGAACAAAGAAGAATGGGAAGCCAGGTCACTTCATCATCTGATACATTCTCATACCAATTGTCTGGTGTTCAAAATGAAGCAATAGTAGCTCAAATGCAAGGCATGTCCATAGAACAGGAAGGGGAGATTGCCCCAGAACATGCACTATTCTCATGGATAGAGGATGAAGAATCAGTGTTCATAAATAAACCATCAACTTCTAAGAAACCTTTGGTACAATCTGATTATTACACTAGGTTTAAGAGGAGGATGATAGATGCACTAGAAGTCATTCCTAATGAAACAGCCGAACCAAGGAAGGGACCCATAGTTCAAGCTTCCTACATTCCTATGTCAAGGCAGGATATCTCAATGGTGACCTAGAGTCAGGGAGCTCCTAACCCAATGATAGAAAGGACAAGATATCCTTATTACTCCAAGGGGCAACCACTAGGACCCATCAATGTGGTGGAACAGTTGAAAAGGGCTCCTACTAATGTGTCCTTATGGGATATGTTAGCTATTCTTGAACAAAAGATGCTTCTGCAAGAAGCTCTCAGGTGTCAGAATGAACCTAAGACTACTGACATGAAGGAGAACACAACAGACAGAGGAAAGGACTCATCTAAAACACCTCAGTCACAATAGCGATCATCTCTGGTGAATGCTAAAGAAGAGGTGAGTAAGATTAAGCCTAATCCCTTTTATTTGACCTTAATAGTAGGAAAGAAGCTACTACACAATTCTATGATAGACTTGGGAGAAAGCACCACAATAATGTCCGAGCAGATGTTAGTTGCTTTAAAAATACAATATGAGCCATTAGCTAAAGAAGTGATGCAGTTAGATGGGAAATCAGTCCAGATTATAGATATTATAAAAAAACTACCCTTACAATTGTATACCTGCCCAAATATAATTGTACTACAAGATGTGGTGGTCATTGACATACCCCCTGTCTTTGGTTTATGCCTATCTAGAGATTTCATAGCTAAAATTGGAGGATACATGTCTTTAGACTGGTCTCATCTAATTCTAAGGACTAAATATGGTTTGAAGATGAAGGTACTATCTGAACCTCTATGTAACGAGCATATTAATGATGAAGCGATGTCACAACCCACATTTGAATTTTGAATTCAAATACTATTGTAATAATGTCACAACATTTGAATTTTGAATATTAGAAATTTGAAAAAAATAAATATAAAATGTAGATTAATTTAAAAATACAAATAATATGGACACCATTAAAAAAATTAAGGATAATATTATTTTAATTGAGGATAAGATTATCATTAAAATAACAAGAGTGGATGAAGCATCATCATTAAACAAAGAAGGTGGATGAAGCATTAGCATTAAACAAAGAAGGTGGATGAAGCATTAGCATTAAACAAAGAAAATGGAGGATGCATTATAATTAAAAAACAAGAGTGGAGGATGCATGGATTTTCTATAAATTTGCAAGGATTTGATGAAGAAGGGGGCATCTCTTGTTTGAAGGGCTAGAGTAAACTTAGAGGCAAGCTAGCCTATAATACGAGAGGAGCAGAGTATAGCAAGCAGTCGATTCAATTTGCTGAAGAAAACATGGTGCTTTCTCAGCCCCTTTTCAAGAAAAATGACAATAGAGATGAGGAAGGTATTTATAAAAGTTTTCCTTTTTCCATTCACAGATAATCTCTTTTAGTTTTATTCGAAAGAGTTACACTACATTTCAATATCCATGCAAATTATTGTAAATCTTTGTGTCGATGTGCCTGTGATTCGATCCGTGCCTTTGCTGTAGTTTAGCTTCAATATCAAAATCCTTGAATTTTCCTTCCGTTATGCTTGGAGAGACGTTCTTACCCTGTTCCTGAGTGTCCATCCCTACCAATAGCATTTGCTCAAAAGTTTAAACGCCTTTTTCAACCCATCTCGTGAAATCCTGTAATCATAACCACATTTCTTTGGGTATTCTATCGAACAGTTTATGTGTTTTATGCGTTCTTCTACATTTTGCATACACGTACACCAGGGCACTGCAACTACAACATGAGATGAAACTTATCTTTCCTTTATGCTTGACGGATGTCCATACCCTGCATCGAAGCTCCCATTTTGGGACAGGCAGGGAAGACGTGGGCAAAAGTTTGGAATTTGGTTTTATGCCTGCCCATGTAATTGCTTGACAGTTTCTAAAGCCTTTTCAACAAACCCATTTTGAACATATCCTGCAATTATTGCCTTCCGTTAGATGAGATCTCTCTGGCATTTGGTTAAATAGTTCACGTGCTCTATGCATATTTCTACATTTTGTATATATGAGTACCAAGGCATAGGATCTACATCTGATGAAATCACCTTTTCCATTATGCTTTGATGAATGTCAATAGTCTGTTCCAAAGCTTCCACGCTGGCAGAGGTTGTGGAATTTTGATTCACAGCTGATGATTGTATTTGCCTAAAAGTTTCTAAATCCCTATCAACGGCTCCATTTTGTGTATTTCTGCGATCATTGCATTTCGCATTTTGTCAAACAATTCACTTGCACTGTCTAGACTTCCGCATTTTGCATACATGTCTATTAATGCATTCACAACTATAACATCTGATGTAAATCCCCATTCAATTATTCTTTGATGGAACTCCATGCCCAGTCCCAATGCTCCAATTTTGGCACACGCTGGGAGGATACTGCAAATCGTTGCTGCATCTAGATTTACACCTGCCAATTGCATTTTTTTTAAATATCTATAGCACCTTTACAACAAGCTCATTCTGTGCATATCCGGCAAAGACCGCATTCCACGAAACCAAGTTTGGTTGAGGCATTTCTTTAAAAAGTCTCATAGCCTCGTCAATAACACCATTTTGTACATATCCTGTAATCATGGCATTCCACGAGTCTGCATGAGAACACATTTCGTAGAGGCATTTTGTCAAAAAAAAAACTCGCGGGCTTTCTGTATGCCTCCACATTTAGCAAACATGTCTATCAAGCCATTCCCAACTACAACATCTGACAAAAATCTGCGTTCAATTGCTTAGAAGTTGCTAAAGCCTTTTTGTCAAATCCATGTTATCATTGCCTTCCACGAGAAGACATTTCCTAGAAGCATTCTATCAAACAGTTCACGTGCCTTGTCTGTGCTTCCACATTTTGTACACATGTCTATTAGATTTCTTGCATCTACCAGATTTATTACTAGAAATCTGACATTTTGCACAAGCCTATTTTTCTAATTTCGTCAGTTAACATCACATATGATCTCCACAAGAATATTGTCCCTGTTTAAAACAATTACTCTTGTGACAACCTTGGAGAAACCTTGTTGCAGCTTGGCAATCAGCGCATACTTGAAGGTTATTAACAACTCTAATAGTCATCCCATGGTGACAAAGAAGTAATTATTTTTCCTATTCTTCCCCTGCAGTAAGTAAATATCTTGGATCTGGAAAATACCCTACCAACTTCGCATGAGATCCTCTTTGTTTATGGATGTGATCTGTCTACCACACAAGGGAGCATTTTGTTTAAGCTTTATCTCTAGAAGTATCCCATAATCCTAAGAACAATATTTGACTAGAAACAAGGCAACGAGGCATCCCTGTGGTTTTGAGACTAGTAAGAATAATCCTTAGCTTTATACCTTCCATATAAGTCTTGTAAAGACTTATTAGTTTTCCTATGTACCGTTAGTTGTCAATACATTAGGATGAACATTATGAATATTGAGGCTAAGATTGAAAAGAAAATTTATATATAGGAAGTGATAGTAGGTATAATGAGGAAAATGGGTATAGAAAGGAGTTAAATGAAAATAGAGAATGTATAGATACGTATTGTATGTATGAGTATTAAGCATTTGAAGTATATAAGATAGTTATAGAAATAATAGATGTAATGTGTTGGTCAAAAAAAAGAAAAAAAAGAACAAAGTGTATTAAGATTGTGTGATAAGCAATATATAAACGGGCAAATATAGAGTGGGTGTATAGAGGTAATGAAAGGGATGTGAGTAGAGAATGCTTTAAGTATAAAATAATGTCATTAAGGATGGTGAAAGATATGTTAATTCGTTGGGATGATATAAATGAGAGTTGTGTAAAGAATATAAGAAACAAAGATGTTAATTAGGTAAAAATAGTGTGAATGGTAAATAATCTAAGTATATTGATTAAGTAATTGTTAAGCTATAGTTTTCAACTAGCATAGAAAGTGAGTCTCTAATTTGTAAGGGGAGGAGGAAATCTCATGGTCACACAAATAGCATCGGTGAAGTATGATACCATGTAAAAGTTCCCTTTGACTTGACCCTTGAAAACTATTGTTTTCAATGTTGCTATTTAATCATATCCCTATAATTTGGGATAACGTCCTTTTCCATAATCATGAGTAGGGGAACCTAAGATGCATTCAAATATTAATAGCATCTTTCTCACAAACAGGTTCCATATAAAAAAATCATTTCCTAATTATCATATCATCTTAGATTGAAAGCTTAAGTATCCTTTCCAGTTTATGTTTACGAATAACTTGATGTGAATTATTTGTATGAATAATCGGGAATGTAAAAGTATGAGTGAGTAATTTGGTTTGTGAATGTATGCAAAGACGCCGCATGGTTGAATCTTGTTAAATTGTTAGAAGAATCCTAAGAATTAGATAAATATTATTATGTGGGATTAGAATTCAAGTATTAAATATAAAATTTGTTTGAGCTGCCTTGGTCAATAACACTCTTTGATAATATCTAATTAGCAAGTTTGTTAAGTTTATCTGTTCATCAAAAGTCATATTGCTTCCCAAGGATTATTCGGAGTTTGTTCATATTGTATTTGGAATTGTATTTGAAGAACAAAGTTATCAGTTAACACTATTAGTTTTGTATATGTTGATATTGTTCTATATATGATACTTGCTCAAGCTAGTTGTTCCCATTAATGTCCTATAAACTAGTATCTTTTCTTTATACAAGTTCTTCTTTCAATTTAGTTAGGTAAAGTCTATTGAAATAATGATTACCGTGATGCTCATTTGGAAAACACTTCAAGCTTACTAACAGAAAATGAGGTTTACTGACACACGAGTATAGATCGGGGAGGACATGTGAAATGTCAGATAGGGCAACTAGGCCGATTCAGAATATGCTATCTATCATATGCTCTCACCTCGCCCTTGTAGATCATGGTGAAAGTACTAGGGGATCAGGAATGGACTTAGTCATGATAATTATCTAATTTGACTTGGGGAAGCAAATTAGATATCATGGGTAGATACCTAATAGGGATTCCTCCACACTGGGACTAACTGACAAACACCCCTTTAGGTGTTTGTGGTAGTTGATTAACTCCCATCCCTGTTTCACCGAGTGGATGGCAACCGACAAAGAACTATCTGGGGCAGGGAATAACCCTAGAAAGGGCTGGGTACCTGCTCATAGTTACATCAAACATAGTGCAAAATAGAACTACATGTTCACATTCCCCGTGTTAGTCACATCCTAAGGAGGGGGCCTTGATCCCATGGATACAGGGTATGTAGGCAGTCTGTACGACGAAGGATGCCCCCAGTACTCAGGTCCCCTGGATGTAGGGTGTTCTACAATTAGCATCGTGATCTTAATTCTCTGAGTAGTGATTACTAAGTTGTGTTAACAGGAGATTGTTAAGTTAATTTTGTGCAGATGAGAAGGATACAGTTACTAGAGGAGAAGCAAGCTATCGAAAAAGAATGTAATGCATGACTTAAGGTATGAACTGATCCGTTATGCTACATAATGTACCTTCTCTCGTAATGTACGCTCTCTTAACTAGATTTAAAATTGGTGATCTTTTAAGAACCTGATGATTCTAGGAAACTAAATTTCAAGTTTCATCGCATTGCTATAGCATACATTAAGCACTTCTGGAAGTCTTTCACATTTCCTACATCTGCCAGATCAAAAATTTTATTCATTGGTATTTTTAAAAAAATAGAGTTTAGTGTTATTTGATTTACGACGAGTTGGGTCCTTACATGTGGTATCAGAGCATTTGGTTCAGACACTAGGCCTGAAGGTCCGCTAACCTAAAGCATGGTCAGAATTAAGACATAAGACTAATAGTATTTCCCTCTTGTGATCCAATGATCATCCAGTTAATGATAAACATGGATAGAAACATAAAAAAGAAATGATAAGGTCGTAAGTAAACCCTCCCTAGAAGGTGAAGTGGATAGCTTGATGACAGTAATGGTATGTGTAATGGGACAACAGTAATTGGGTACATGACAATCGTAAGACTGGTGAAGTGAATATCATATTCTATGGCGCATCGTAAACTTTTTAGAATGGCATGCCCTGGGTTGTATGGGGTCATATGACTAATCATTTGGATTTTTGATATAGAAGTATGATAAGGCTATTTCAAGTTTTGTGGCAAATGCTTTACGTGACATGGCGATTATCATTGTTCTCTATGTGGTTTGAGACCATTGTCCGATTTAGTTATTCGAGTGATAGAAGTCTACCTAGTTTCTATACTCCCCTTAGGTGGTCTTGTTGTAAGGCTACATGGTGATTGTACTGTGCAAATTTTATGAGATTGTTGCATTATTTATTCTTGTGATAAAGATTTTAAAAGCCGCAGTGTTTTATTTCTTTATTTAAATTTTGATGGTCCTTTTGCCTCAAGGACTTGTTCCTTGTTGAACTTGGGATGTTGCAATAATTTCTATCTTTGATCTTCACTTTTTCTTGTCTTGTTTTATTTTAATTGAGGATTTAACTTATTGACTTGTTTCACTTAATCCTTCTTGTTTTGAGGCTTTTTTAATTTTACAACTGCTGGCATGTGTGGAGTAATGTGACTTCTGTAAAACTGCCATATATAGGTAGGGCCCTAGCAGGTTGTATGGGGGAGTAGGTGACTTGGGGAGATTCTACTGTAAGGATGGGGTTGCAGATGGGGCTGGTATGGGACAGTCATACGCCATCCATCCCCATAGATCTATGTGTCTATTTCTTGCATATCTCCCTGTTGGAGGATAACACCTTATACAAATGCAAGGTATTCAGAAACATGTGGAGGGGTTCTTGAGAGGGCCCTGAAAACCATCTTTCTTTCTCGGTTACTTGGCACTAAGAAGACCATGATGAAAACCCCTTGTGGGCATCATGCGTAATCCCTTCTCCATTCATTTTGTATCCCTACACTTGGAGGCAAAACCGTATCCTTCATCCACATCCAAAATATCCTTGCACATCTTATCCACTGTCTTATCCTTATCCTATCATATTTTTATCCATTATATCCCCCACCTTAGATCTTAATAAAGACAAGGGGCAAAATATCAACAACATGCTTTGGAGACCTCTTGGCATACTTCTTTTATATTCTCCATTCATCTATTGCAACCACTTGAGCAGGGACAGTTGATGTCAAAAGTGTTCCTTTGAATTCTTCCTCCAATTGCTCATTTTCCATTTCCTGCTCTGATAGCTCCTCAACAATATCTTGATTTTCATAACTTCAGTATCCATAACCCATAGACTATCCCTAGGGAAAACATTCAAGTCAGCTAAAGTGGCCAATTCATTTACCCGTTCCATTGTGCCTTTATGAAGCTTCTAATTTTCCTTCACCACACCAAGGGACTCCCACACCATCATCTTAAATTAATACACAGTTGTGCATCCAGAAAACTCTCAAGTTAATTGAGCTACCATTTGTCAATGTCTTCTGAGACCTCTTTGATGTGCGCCATTCAACATCAGATAAAGACCCAGAGGAAGCTAAAATGGACCTAGGAGGTTCTTTACATCAAAAAAGATGTATACGAATCTCCTCATTTCTATATTCCAATTTACGCATAAATTCACAGCTTTCTCTATCATCTATGCACTCTTTACAGATCTCTAGTTGTGTTCTTAGAGTATGGATTTTACTCATCTTACACTCCTGATCATCAACATTTAAGTCCTCCTCTGTTATTGGCACTTCCTTGCAGCTTCCATAAATCCTTGAGACTATATGATGAGTACTAGAGACAACTATTGACTTTTGAGAAACTGATGACATTCATGGACTCCTATTTTGGGAAGCTACTATCAATTTTGGGATGCTATCACTACTTTTAGATAACAAGCCCTAAGGTGGTACTAATTGATGTGATAGTCGCGAAGAGAGATGGATGGAAAGTTTGGAAGAAGTTTTGATAAATCAACATGCATGATTGCTAGAATTGTTACCTTTCACTTGAATGTTGATATGTATACTATGATATCAGAATAATGGAAGTCACTGGTACTCAGAAGAATCCCTGGGGTGGATTACTTGTACCCGGCTTTGCCAAAATTGAGAAGTCACTAGTACTCAGAAGAATCCCTGGGGTGGATTACTTATACCCGACTTTGCCGAAACTGAGGTGTGTACAAGTTGATATTGTGTATCCCTGGTTGACATCCTCAGCATAGTTCTTGGGCAGATACTGTGGTCTCCAGGAAGTGACTCATGGATCCAGATTGATCCCGAACGAGCCAAAAGTCTCTGGCCAGAGCATAATGATTCCAGTCCTATTTAGCCCAGTTGGCTGTTGTGTTTACTTATTCCGTATTGGATAGAGTATTGGTCCATTTGACCTAGTTCCATATGAACCTATTTGTTTGTTCTACCTGAATCAGGTATTTGACCAGTGTAGGCCATTTGGTCATTATTTTGGAGAATTATACAAAATCAAAAGGTGTAATTCAAAGTTGTTCAAAATAGAGAGAGGAACAGAAGACAGTTCGAAAGAATTAAAAAGGGAGAATAGTAATAGGATTCCAAGAACATGTTAATTAGTTAGAGAAGTCACTTGTAGCATGCAGAAAAGAAAATGAAAACTTGAAATCTAAGCCTGAACTTTGTGATGTTTCGTGATGTTGCAGAAGTTTCTTTAAAAGATGAAAGTGAAGATATCAGTGTGACTGAACTACATTTACCAGTTTGCCCAAAGGACAGAAGAGCCCAGTTGGCTTTATTTCAGTATGTTCCATTTTGGACACTTTAGCCCAGATTGGCTATTTCTTGAGTACTCAGATTGACTAAGAGAATATAAGTCTTCTAATCTACAGTGGTGCATCATTACTCTTGGATTCTAGCACATGTTGGAGTAAATTTCAAATGTAACTGAAATTTTTGATAATGATCTGGTTTACCAAGGGAGAATCTATGAACCTAAATTTTTATTTACTGCACTTAGAAAGTGGATTTATCTTTGATGATGGAAATTTGTTAAGTGAATTACAAGTGTTTATTCTAGACACAAAAAAAAAAAAATCAAATGAACATTCAACATTTTGGACTCGAGGACAAGTTATAAGGCTATGCTCACTCAGGTTTGAAAAGTTAAAGATGTTTCTTAAACTCACAATGTCATGATACGACATGGATACTTTATCATTTTAATTACGAACTATAACTTCAATGATGTTTAGATGATACAGACAATTATACTTAGAGGATACACTATGATAAACTATTTTGTTGTGGGATGAACTATGAAGGTAGGCAAGCATACTGATAGTAAACGATGCTTATTTCTATGGACTTTTATATATATGTTTTGACTTTATATGCATCGAGACGATGCATAAATTTAGGGGAGGAGGATGTCACAACCCACATTTGAATTTTGAATTCAAATTTAAATACTATTGTAATAATGTCACAAAATTTGAATTTTGAATATTAGAAATTTGAAAAAAAAAAACATAAAATGTAGATTAATTTAAAAATACAAATAATATGGACACCATTAAAAAAATTGAGGATAATATTATTTTAATTGAGGATAAGATTATTGTTAAAATAACAAGAGTGGATGAAGCATCATCATTAAACAAAGAAGGTGGATGAAGCATTAGCATTAAACAAAGAAGGTGGATGAAGCATTAGCATTAAACAAAGAAAATGGAGGATGCATTATAATTAAAAAACAAGAGTGGAGGATGCATGGATTTTCTATAAATTTGCAAGGATTTGATGAAGAAGGGGGCATCTCTTGTTTGAAGGGCTAGAGTAAACTTAGAGGCAAGCTAGCCTATAATACGAGAGGAGCAGAGTATAGCAAGTAGTCGATTCAATTCGCTGAAGAAAACATGGTGCTTTCTCAGCCCCTTTTCAAGAAAAACGATAATAGAGATGAGGAAGGTATTTATAAAAGTTTTCCTTTTTCCATTCACAGATAATCTCTTTTAGTTTTATTCGAAAGAGTTACACTACATTTCAATATCCATGCAAATTGTTGTAAATCTTTGTGTCGATGTGCCTATGATTTGATCCATGCCTTTGCTGTAGTTTAGCTTCAATATCAAAATCCTTGAATTTTCCTTCCGTTATGCTTGGAGAGACGTTCTTACCCTGTTCCTGAGTGTCCATCCCTACCAATAGCATTTGCTCAAAAGTTTAAATGCCTTTTTCAACCCATCTCGTGAAATCATGCAATCATAACCACATTTCTTTGGGTATTCTATCAAACAGTTTATGTGTTTTATGCGTTCTTCTACATTTTACATACACGTGCCCCAGGGCATTGCAACTACAACATGAGACGAAACTTATCTTTCCTTTATGCTTGATGGATGTCCATACCCTGCTTCGAAGCTCCCATTTTGGCACAGGCAGGGAAGACGTGGGCAAAAGTTTGGAATTTGGTTTTACGCCTGCCCATTTAATTGCTTGACAGTTTCTAAAGCCTTTTCAACAAACCCATTTTGAACATATCCTGCAATTATTGCCTTCCATTAGATGAGATCTCTCTGGCATTTGGTTAAACAGTTCACGTGCTCTATGCATATTTCTACATTTTGTATATATGAGTACCAGGGCATAGGAGCTACATCTGATGAAATCGCCTTTTCCATTATGCTTTGATGAATGTCAATAGTATGTTCCAAAGCTTCCATGCTGGCACTGGAGGACGCTGGCAGAGGTTGTGGAATTTTGATTCACAGCTGACGATTGTATTTGCCTGAAATTTTCTAAAGCCCTATCAACGACTCCATTTTGTGTATTTCTGCAATCATTGCATTTTGCATTTTGTTAAATAATTCACTTGCACTGTCTAGACTTCCGCATTCTGCATACATGTCTATCAATGCAGTCACAACTATAACATCTAATGTAAATCCCCATTCAATTATTCTTTGATGGAACTCCATGCCTAGTCCCAATGCTCCAATTTTGGCACACACTGGGAGGATACTACAAATCGTTACTGCGTCTGGATTTACACCTGCCAATTGCATTTTTTTTAAATATCTGTAGCGCTTTTGCAACAAGCTCATTTTGTGCATATCCAGCAAAGACCACATTCCACGAAACCAAGTTTGGTTGAGGCATTTCTTTAAAAAGTCTCATAGCCTCGTCAATAACACCATTTTGCACATATCCTGTAATCATGGCGTTCCACGAGTCTGCATGAGAACACATTTCGTAGAGGCATTTTGTCAAAAAAAAAACTCGTGGGCTTTCTGTATGCTTCCACATTTAGCAAACATGTCTATCAAGCCATTCCCAACTACAACATCTGACAAAAATCTGCATTCAATTGCTTAGAAGTTGCTAAAGCCTTTTTGTCAAATCCATGTTATCATTGCCTTCCATGAGAAGACATTTCCTAGAAGCATTTTGTCAAACAGTTCATGTGCCTTGTCTGTGCTTCCACATTTTGTACACACGTCTATCAAATTTATTGCATCTACCAGATTTATTACTAGAAATCTAACATTTTGCACAAGCCTATTTTTCTGATTCCATCAGTTAGCATCACATATGATCTCCACAAGAATATTGTCCCTGTTTAAAATAATTACTCTTGTGACAACCTTGGAGAAACTTTGTTGCAGCTTGGCAATCAGTGCATACTTGAAGGTTATTAACAACTCTAATAGTCATCCCATGGTGATAGAGAAGTAATTATTTTTTCTATTCTTCCCCTGCAGTAAGTAAATATCTTGGATCTGGAAACTACCCTACCAACTTTGCATAAGATCCTCTTTGTTTATGGATGTGATCTGTCTACCACACAAGGGAGCATTTTGTTTAAGCTTTATCTCTAGAAGTATCCCATAATCCTAAGAACAATATTTGACTAGAAACAGGGCAACAAGGCATCCCTGTGGTTTTGAGACTAGTAAGAATAATCCTTAGCTTTATACCTTCCATATAAGTCTTGTAAAGACTTTTTAAAAATAGAGTTTAGTGTTATTTGATTTAGGACGAGTCAGGTCCCTACAAGCAACATCTAAATTTGAAGCATCTCATGCTATGATCAATAGAGAGGAAAGATTCTTGGCCAAAGAGATAGGATAATGGACTACAAAGGATGGAGAGGAAGAGGATAGTAATTACATATCATGTATAATGCAGGGTGATGCTTTTGGAAATTATGACTCTATTGACTTGGGGAAATATGTTATTTTTTATGAAGACCAAGAAATACCTGAGGTGATGAACCAACCAAGGAAAGAAGAACAAGGTCATGATGGAGACTCTAAAATTTGGACACTAAATTTTGATGGAGCTAGAAGCAAGAATGGTGTTGGAGAAGGCATTTTCCTTACTTCACCGAAAGGGGAAAAGGTTCTTAGAGCTCTGTGCTTCCATTTTTCCTACACTAATGATGAAGCTGAATATGAATCCTTAGTACACGGCCTGATTCTTGCCAAAAAGAAAGGGATAAAAAACCTAAGGGTCTTGGGAGATTCAGAGTTGGTAGTGAAACAGATAAGGAAAATAGTTGTTGCAAAAAATGTGAGAATGAGGTCATATTGTCACCAAATATGGAACCTAATTGAAGATTTTGATGCCTTCAATATTCAAGTTATACCAAGATCCCATAATACTAAAGTAGACAGAATGGCCAGATTGGATCTCATTTTGACCCAACTAAAGACCTGTTGGTCAATGAACAAACAATTAAGGTTATCATCCGCCCTACCATCCCTGATAATGGTGATAATTGGCAAGATTTTGATAGTGACCTTTAGATCCTTTTATTCCTACAGTAGTCTAGGGAATTTGTAGATCAGTTACAGCCTAAAATCAAAGAAGCATATGGTGAGCAGATAATGCAGTTAAAATCGAATAAGCTTCCGAGAGGATTGATAACTCTGGAGAATCTTTTTGATCCTGATGATGCAAGCTTGGACAAGAGGAAGTTTGTGGCAAACAAAGATGATTACACAGAGATTGAGGTCAGCAATGAAAGAAAGTTGAAAGTCAGAAATGTCACTACTCAGGAAGAAAAATATAGATTGATATCTCTGTGTAATAAATATGACAAGGTAATCGCATGGACCTATGAAGACCTTCATGGTTATAATAGAGATATAGTCCAACAGACTATCGAACTCACTTAAGATTCAAAACCTGTGCATTAGAAACAGAGACCAGTAAATCCTAAGATTGAGTCTCTCATGGTAGAAGAACTCCAGAAACTATTAGAATCTAAGATAATTTTCCCAATCAAACACTCAACATGGGTGTCCAATTTAGTGCCTGTGAGGAAAAAAAATGGAGAAATTAGGCTATGTGTAGACTTTAGAGACTTGAATAAAGCCTCATTAAAGGATCACTATCCATTGCCTTCAATGGAGAAGATTTTACAAACTGTGGCCAGTGCTGAAAGGTTTTCTCTACTTGATGGTTTTTTAGGTTACAATCAAATCTAGTTGGCAAATGAAGACCAGTATAAGACTACTTTCACCACTGAGTGGGGGACCTTTGCATATGCTAAGATGCCTTTTGGACTTTCAAATTCTAGAGAAACTTTTCAATGTGCTATGGACATAGCATTCAATGAGTTAATAAATAATATCAATCTGATCTATTTGGATGATTTCACTGTGTTCACAAAATTGGCTAGTGATCACTTTGATCATTTAGAGGCTATTTTCCAAAGATGTCAAGAATTTGGGATTTTTTAAAATCCTAAGAAATGTATGTTTGGAGTACCTCAAGGGAAATTACTAGGGCACATAGTTTCAAAAGATGGAATCTCTATAGACCCAGACAGAGTTAAAGCAATAATGGACTTGTCTTTACCTGTCAACACGAAGACAGTACAATCCTTTTGGGGAAAAATTTATTTTGTCAGTAGATATTTATCTAATTTTGCAGGGTTAATTAGACCCATCACCTTGATGTTAAAGAAGGATCTGAATTTCAAATGGACAGTTGAGGGTAGACAGTCTTTTGAAAATATTAAGAGAGTAATCTCCATTGCTCCAGTGTTGCGTAACCCAGATTTTTCCAAAGACTTTATAATGTATGTCTATGGGGGGGAGTATAGTATAGCAATCATCTTAACTCAAAAGGATCAAGTGGATGAAGGAGAACATCCCATCTCCTTCTGTTTAGGGTCAAAAATGAAGAGGGTTTGGTTTTAATGGTTTGTGTTGATCCTCCTTTCACCACTAAACATTCAAGGACATTCAACTGAGTAGAGAACTCTACTACAGATCTCTTGTCACTTGAAACATAGGGAATGATTGGAATTGTGTGATTTTATTGTTCAATTAAGCTCAATTATGCTCAAAACACTAATTTTGTAAATTCGTAAACAAACAAACAAATTATGGAAAATGATTGCAAACAGAGATATCAAATGACAATCAAATGTGTACCAGATTTCAAAGTTTAGTGTGTGGAAAAGTTAGGGACTAATGAGAGGGTGCCCTAGTCCAGTGCCATAATTTTCTTCAGGATCTGGAAATCTTGTTTGTAACCTATTCCTATTGTTCCAGAGATTTTCCAATTGCGGGATCTGGAGGACTAATGAGTGGGTGCCCAAGTCTAGGTCCCTCTTTTCTTTTCAGATCTGCAATTCTGACAATTTGCATTGCTCTCCTACAACTCCACTTCTTTCACTTCCACATCTTGTAACCTGCAATCATAGAAAAGTGGGTTGGGGGTTGTGGTGTTTAGAGGCTTGCCTCAATCAAGCCCCAGAGACACATTCAATTCTTCCAAACACCGTTGTTAGATAAAGAGTGCATATCCCTATGGGATAGAGGCAAAATCCAAATGATAAATGATAGAAAACACAATTGATATCACTTTATAGTGAAGATCTCATGGAAGGAAGATGCTCTTCATGCCATGAGGAGATGGATGCCAAATCTACAAATACAAACACAACAACAACACAAATTCTACTCTACCACACAATGAATTCCTTTGAATCACTTTTACATAAGCCACAAGTTCGTAATATCCATCTAGTTTACAAATGAATCAATAATCATGCTTATATATGCAACTACAAACATTCCCGCTAAGAATTTTGTAATTCAAACTTACCGTGTCAGCATAGGACCTAAATAACGGCCACAAACTGACACTTTAAAATTGGTCCCAACCTAAAATAGGGTAGGACTAGGGCGCAGCTGCCCAAGTCCTCCCTCCTATTTCAGGAAGGATTTATTTTAAGTACATCCCCTGAGTCTCATTTTCCATGAAACTTTAGGGTTTTCTCATCGGGAGTCATCAAAATCATAAAAGATGCTCTAAATGCATTCTAAAGTACCCAAGAGCTAAACCTTAAGAGGAAAAAGCCCCCAAGGTTACTTTTTCTGACATAACATTTAGCCCCCACTTTAATGTATGTATAAATGCAAGGCCAATACATGCATTAAAGTACGATCAACAAACATAGCAAACATGTCAAGCATGGAGAAGACATGCCAATCACAATGAAGATAGTAACAGGCACACAAAACATGGAGAAGATAGTTACAGTCATGCAAAACATGGAGAAGACAATATTGAAGACATGCAAAACATAGTGAATATAGTGAATGCAGTGAATACAGTGATGATTTTCTTTTTCTTTTTCTCATATATGAAATGCAGATGCAAATACAAGGAAAGTAAACACACCACCCATAATGTAGGAGAGACTCATAACCACTGGTCTTTAAACTGCATATGGAGGAACACACATGCAAAACAAATCTCAAAGTGTAGGAGGGACTCATCACCACCTCTTTAAGACTGCACTTGAGAACAAACACGACATACAAATCCAAAAGCATAGGAGGGACTCATCGCCACCAGTCTTTAAGACTATGCTTGGGAAGAAACACACAATACACACACTTAGAAGACACGGAGAAAACATGATAGACAAGCGATGGAGTGTTCCTATTTCTAGGTTCATCACCATCTCAAGCACATTATAGACACACACTAATGATTGGGCTTCACCACAACAATCACCGAAGACATGCTTAAGGGTTAAGTTAGTCATAGAACCACTCCCTACCTCTATAAAGGACATTTTAGAAAATGACAGGATGTGCACTCCCCATGAGAAATACACCATCCCTGCCTCCACAAAGGGCTTAAGATACAAAGGATATATGTGATATCCCACCTCCACAGAGGGCTTAAATGATTGCAATAGATTTCAAACAAATCTCAGAGTGCAGGAGGGACTCATCACCACCAGTCTTTAAGATTGCACTTGAGAACAAACACGCTTTACTAGCATCTAAAATAGACAGCTTACCTTATATATGCCCCCACCTTAAGGTGGTTGATATCATGTGGCGATATCAAGCACGTTAAGGTAGGAAGAAAACACACAAGGGAACATGAGCTCTCGTAAAGCCCATGCCCCCCATAGGTGAAATGTACTTTATGATTGCCAATTGTTCCCACAAACACATTCCTGTAAGAAAAGTGTTAGTGTCCATATAATCATGATAAACAACAATGCATATGATCATTCACATAGAGAGCCAAGGTTATACTACGGATTTAGAGACCAAGTATAACCATGGGGATATACCACAGAAATCTCAAAACCAAGTGTAACCAGGACGAGATTCAAAGATAAACAAAGTGCATGGAGCAGCAGTATTGTTATGGTTTGTATGTGCGATAAGACAATATCAAGATCACAAGGAGTGATTATACTAGACAAGCATCGGATAATATATATCAACCCCATCATCATGTATGGACTTGGTCAATTTTTTGATTTCTCACTAAAGGGACACTAGGTTTGTATCAGTATAATATGTTTTTCGTCATCCATCTGCTAGATAGAAACACTAGAGGAAGGTAAATAATAAGTCAAGAGAGGAGAAACAAATGTCTTAGGGATAGTCACGTAGGTTGGTGCCCCCAAGTCACCAACCGCAATGCTATGTTTGTAAGACACAACACACAACAATGAAAATAGAGGAGAAGCAATATGGAAGAATGATGATAGCAATAGAAGAAGGTCACAATAGAGGTGGTCTCCTGGTATCCTGGACCTTACAAGACAATCAAGGGTCATCCCAGGAGGCCTAAAAAACACATAACACATCACAGGGGAAGCACAGTTCACGAGAGGAGATGTCACACACATGAGCTGATTATGCTACCGCATAGGTGACCACCAGGGTTAGAAATACTTACCTGATAGATTTCAATTCTAATAACATACATAGCCAGGGAGAGGCCACCCTTGAGAGCAACTATAGTAGTTGCTACAATGAGTGTGGCTTTTCAGCTCAGGATATCTCACATGTTGCTTTGGTCTTGTTGATATTGCATTAACATTAAGTTTAGGATGACGAGAGGCTTTCTTTTCTTTAAAAGGATTATATCCAATGCCACTTGAGTAATGTTTTGAAGCAGATTCTATAGGTACTCGAATCCCTTGTTGATTTACACCACATCCCTTACCTACATATTCACAGTTGTTATAAAGGATTTTAAATCTTCGACCATAGAGGGATGTCATTTCTTTAGGGGATAGTGAAGCCTCATAGGTCTCATAATTTGTAGTATAAGTGAGAGTATTGTCTTTATTTTCTACCAAGGGGACTTTAGGTTTCTCAGGTGCTTCAAAAGATTGCTTAGATGAGATCGATGCTACTTTGGATTGTCAAGGCTCTTAATTTGATATTCCCCTATGTTGCCCCAAAATTTTAACCCAATTTTTTTTTCAAATTTTTGCGCCTAAAGACTGATACAATCATCACTTTGCCCCAATCCAGTCATTTTCATGTCCAAAAAAAAAATTGAAGTCTCGAAAAACCTTTTTATAAGTCTTTGTTGTCGAGCAGTTTTCAAATTCGTGAATCTTTTGTTTACTCGACTCATGTTCTTAATTTTGAGAAATGGCTGACTTCTTGACTTCTCCTTTGTGTCAAGGAAGTTCAAAGCTTCTGAACATTACTCTAATAGTTCGAAGAATCTCCTTCATTGTCGGGAACTTGCAAGTTTTGTGAAATCCTACTCTAAGTTTAAAGTTCTAGGTCTACTCCGACCGCCAACTAGTCTGCATCTTCACGGTGCCCATTTTTTTAAGGTATTGCTAGTTCATTAGGTTGCTCTTGTGGTGTGCGATGAGAATGTCATTTCAGAAGCTATGGAGTATAAGTTTAAATCTTGAGACCTATTTCCTGAGATATAAAATTAATGATGCATTAATGACAAGTGTAATGAAGCTCATTAAGATGATGGCACGACGTTAATAAGTTGGAAAGACATCATTACTTACTGACGTAATCAGGTGAAGGTGGCAGTGCTCTCTGTGTTTAGTTTTCTTGCCAACCAAGCTATTTTTTAGAATGGGACTTCCAGCAAATGATGAAATTTGGGATGATGAACCTATGCCTATTCTGCAACCTGATTTACAATGGCTTGAGAAGGAGCAAGTCGACATCATTTCTCAGCTGCGCACAGTCGCATGGAAGGAGAAAACTAGTTATGCTAAATACCATAGGACAATTGACATCCTAGAAGAAGAAGAAGAACGTGCTGAGTTGCACCATCGTTTTATGGAGATACACCTAGAATTAGGAGAAGATTAATTCCACCTATCTTGCATATTTGAATTCTTTTTGTATTTAGCGATGATTACTACAATTTTGGTATATTGTAATCATTTCCTATTTTGAGAAGTCACCTTCTTGATAAAGGTTACTCAAAAAGGGACCGTTTTTGAATAGTAATAATTTTTTGGGAAGTTATATAAGGAGAGAGGAATTCCCATGGAAGGCATCTTTTTCCAGTGGCTGTCTGTGAACAGTGGGGAAGAAGAACAAGTTAATTTTGTATTAATTCCCAGTTATACTTTTCTTAGCTCTGTTCATGTATAGAAGCATTACAGAAAACTTTGAGTTTTGGTTATATTGAAGAAATGAAGAATTACTTACAGAACTTTGTGTCTTCAAGTGTCTTCTGTGATTGCAATTGTTCTTATGTCAATTAGTAATCTATCTTTAATATTGCTTCTTTTATGTTGACATGTGTTAAGGTGGAATATAACTGTATCTCTCAATTAATTTATCCTTGTTCATGAATGTTGGATAAGTGGGTTGTGTATCATTTATCTGCATTCATTTGTTTCCGTAATCAGTCATGCACATCTATTTCATGGTGATGGGTAGATGTTAACACACCTTTCCTACTTTCTGGTTAAAAGTACACCCCATGTTTTATTCATTGCACATCTTAAGAGGGAGTTGTACCTCTAAAATTTAGAGGAAGGTTGTCAACTCAATGACAACTTCTCCAACTGTTGGAGCTGTTTGTTCTTCTTCTTGGGCATCTTGAGTCATTTTCTACATTTATTCTCGAAGGACAAATCTGTCAACCAATAGATTTTTGGCGACTCTATTGGGGATTCAAAAGTGAAGAACAATGCCTTCTTTCTCCAGATATTTAAAGGTGCCTCCCCGAAGACGGAGGCTAGTGACTCTGTTTGATGAATGTGCTCAGAAACATTTATGTTCCAACGAAGACCTATGCTACTTTAATTCTCAGATTTACATTATGGCATTGTTTTCCTCCTAGCCATGGGGAAATCACTTTGGACCCCTCTTTTTGTCTCATTTTTCATCTCTTCCTGAAGGATCAAGAAAACACTTCCCGAAATGTAGTGGAGAGAATCATCAAGATGCTGAAAAATCACATTCTAGCATTCACAGTTGCATGCGGCATTTTGGGGGTAAGTGAAGAAGATGTTTTTATCTAGCTATTTATTGAATCTCTCGTTGGGCCTGTAGCAGATTGGTTTTGCTGTTTAGAAGAGAAGTGCATAACAGATTGGGATTTATTAAAGAAGTTTTTAGCGAAATATAAGGGTCCGGTTGATGAAGCTGCTTTGCTGAGGCAATTTTTTAACATTCAAAAGTGAAATAGTGAATCCATCAGAGAGTTCATAGATAGATTCAACCAGCTGTTCAGAAGAATTCCTGCATCTACTCAACCAGGTAAGCAACTCTAGCTATGTACTTTTATTTCTATATTGCATCCAGATGTTCAGTTTGAATTGAAGTAGAGTAAAGTAAACAATATAAAGGTTGCTCAGCAAGAGGCTGTGAAAATAGAAGATGATCTAATACTGAGTGGTATATGGAAAGTAAATCATATCACAGATAACCTGTTTCATGAACCTATGAGGATGCCTATTATGTATAAACAAAATCTCAAGCCTATACGTTCCCATAATATCCTATCTCCTTCTATCGAATGTTCTAATCTCTCTTTTTTTTATTTCAAATGATTTGGTAGAAGTAAGTGCTGCGGGAATTAAATCTCACATGAATAGGAGAGTTGAAGCTTATTATTTGCACTATGAGGAAGATAATGATAATGAGCAACCTGAAGCTATATAGAGTGAAGAGGATATCAAAAAGGTACTATCAAAGGAATCCAATGTCACTCTCATTCCAAGGTGGTGCTTGGAGGAATCACATGATGAATTTATATGTGGGGTCTTGGATGGAGATGGTCACATTACTGAAATTAAAATGGATGTAGCCACTAATGTCTCCCATGATATGAAAGAAGGTATGAACAGTTCTGCGTCTTCTCCTGAATCAGAAATTTTTAATTTTGATGAAAAAGATCAGGTGATAGAAAATACTCCTCATGAGGCTGAAAAAGAGTTTATAAAGAAGAATTCAGACATGGAAACTTTTGTCTCTGATAATATTGGTTTAGCATTTGATAAAGTAGAAGACCCTGACAAGAGAGTGGATAAAATGCATTCCCTATCTACTTATCCTCCCAGTAATAATGGAGACTTCTCTTCTTCCACAATTCCAGCATGAAATGATCAGGTACTTGATGATCCTGCACAAGTAAGATTTTTAAAGAATTTTTATGGTAATATGCAATTTCAATCTGACAAAGTAGACTCAGCCGTGCTTAGAACTTTCCAAGAAATTGAACAAAGAGATGGGAAAGATACGCATTTTCTTGCTTGCGGCCATGAAGAATCTAATCCTTGGCATAAAGAGGACCACGATATGAAAGATAAAAATTCTTTCGAAATGCCCTTCGAAGCAGTGAAATCATGTGAAGAAAAGGGTAAGGATGAAGTTATTTCTCTAATACATATACAGTCAAAGGAGGAAAGGAATAGTCAAGTTGATGAAGGTTCACAACCCCAAGAAATTTTAGAAGCTCTAGATGGTGACCTCCTTTGTGAAAAAGATGCTATACTTAAAGAAAATGGCCTTGTTAAAAGTGATCAAATGGATGATAGTTGTGACAAGAGTGAGCCTCATGTTGTTTACATTCTAAATTGGTGCCTGAATGCAAGTGAGGATGAATTTTTGTGTGGAAAAGAAGTTGAAATGTCTAATCTGTAAGATATAAATAGAAATGATGAAGTGTGTCATGAAGTTATTAGGCCAAATCTTGTAGAGGAAAATGAAATTATTCCGGTTGGAGGTGACTTTCAGCCTAATGAAAGTATTGTTTGCAGTTCAGATTTTCAGTCTAGTCCGCTTCCAATTTTACATGATACATACATGGCTGATGGTTGGTCATCCAATGGTTCAAGTGGTTGCTTTCAGAAATGGGATATCAGCTTACCTATTGCAGACAAAGGTAATTATATGCAGAAAAATAAGGGGACATCCAGAGAAGGTTCTGTATCTCATAATCTTTGTGTGGGGTGTCCAATTCGGGGGCTGACCCATGCTTGCTCACAAAATCAAGCACATTCTGATATCACATATGAGGTTATACAAGCATATGTTGGTAATCATATGCTGGGTAATGCTACTAAGAGTCATTCTATTGCAGAAGTATACAATGAGGGGCGGCTAGTGGAGCATCAGATTTTATCTAAAAAAAATTTACATGGTGTTGTTCACATTCCTCTGATTATGATAGTCATCAATTGGTTGTTGGTCGCTTGCAGGCTACTCATTCACCAAACATTGTTGCACACTGGTAGCTATTTCTCCTAGCTAGTTAATGGGTTTGTGTGACAATCTTGGAGTCTCTGGAGGTAGGGTCTTCCCGACCATGTACATATTAGGAGTTTTTGTTGTACTGGTAGTGTAGTTGTTTCTTTTTCCTGTTGTGTTCCATTTTTGGCTTCCTCTAGCTCTTTTGTCCTCTATGCTCTTTGACTCTACTACCCAATGGATTTATGCACTGGTCCATGCTTGATGTTCTAGGTTCCTTGCTTCGTCCTTTGCAGTCCTCGTACCCAATCAGAGCCTATTGTTGCCCCAAAATTTTAACCCAATTTTTTTTTCAAATTTTTGCACCTAAAGACTGATACAATCATCGCTTTGCCCCAGTCTAGTCATTTTCTTGTAAAAAAAAAATTGAAGTCTCGAAAAACCTTTTTATAAGTCTTTGTTGTTGGGCAGTTTTCAAATTCATGAATCTTTTGTTTACCCGACTCATGTTCCTAATTTCAAGAAATGGCCGACTTCTTGACTTCTCCTTTGTGTCAGGGAAGTTCAAAGCTTCTGAACATTACTCTAATAGTTCAAATAATCTCCATTGTCAGGAACTTGCAAGTTTTGTGAAATCCTACACTAAGTTTAAGGTTCTGGGTCTACTCTGACTGCCAACTAGTCTGCATCTTCACGGTGCCCATTTTTTTTAAGGTATTGCCAGTTCATTAGGTTGCTCATGTGGTGTGCGATGAGAATGTCTTTTCAGAAGCTGTGGAGTGTAAGTTCAAATCTTGAGACCCGTTTCCCGAGATATAAAATTAATGATGCATTAATGACAAGTGTAATGAAGCTCATTAAGATGGTGGCATGATGCTAATAAGTTGGAAAGACATCATTACTTACTGACGTAATTAGGTGAAGGTGGCGGTGCTCTCTGTGTTCAATTTTCTTGCCAACCAAGCTATTTTTCAGAATGGGACTTCCAACAAAAGATGAAATTTGGGATGATGAACCTATGCCTATTCTGCAACCTGATTTACAATGGCCTGAGAAGGAGTAGGTCGACATCATTTCTCAACTACGCACAATCCTATGGAAGGAGAAAACTAGTTATGCTGAATACCGCGGGACAATTGACGTCCTAGAAGAAGAAGAACGTGCTGAGTTGCGCCAGCGTTTTATGGAGATACACCTAGAATTAGGAGAAGATTAACGCCACCCATCTTGCATATTTGAAGTCTTTTTGTATTTAGCAATGACTACTATAATTTTGTAATATTATAACCATTTCCTTTTTTGAGAAGTCACTTTCTTGATTACGGTTACTCAAAAAGGGACAGTTTTTGAATAGTTATAATTTTTCGAGAAGTTATATAAGGAGAGAGGAATTCCCATGGAAGGCATCTTTTTCTGGTGGCTATCTGTGAACAGTGGGGAAGAAGAACAAGTTTATTTTGTATTAATTCCCAATTATACTTTTCTTAGCTCTGTTCATGTATAAAAGCATTATAGAAAACTTTGAGTTTTGGTTATATTGAAGAAATGAAGAATTACTTACAGAAATTTGTGTCTTCAAGTGTCTTCTGTGATTGCAATTGTTCTTATGTCAATTAGTAATCTGTCTTCAATATTGCTTCTTTTATGTTGACATGTGTTAAGGTGGAATATAACTTTATCTCTCAATTAATTTATCCTTGTTCATGAATGTTGGATAAGTGGGCTATGTATCATTTATCTGCATTCATTTCTTTTCGTAATCAGTCATGCACATCTGTTTCATGGTGATGGGTAGATATTAACACACCTTTCCTGCTTTCTGGTTAAAAGCGCACCCCATGTTTTATTCATTGCATATCTTAAGGGGGAGTTGTACCTCTAAAATTCAGAGGAATGTTGTCAACTCAATGACAACTTCTCGAACTGTTGGAGCTGTTTGTTCTTCTTCTTGGGTGTCTTGAGTCATTTTCTACATTTATTCTCGAAGGACAAATCTGTCAACCAACAGACTGGGGATTCGAAAGTGAAGAGCAATGCCTTCTTTCTCTAGATATTTAAAGGTGCCTCCCTGAAAATGGAGGTTGGTGACTCTGTTTGATGAATGTGCTCAGAAACATTTTTGTTCCAAGGAAGACCTATGCTAATTTAATTGTCATATTTGCATTATGGCATTGTTTTCCTCCCAGCCATGGGGAAATCACTTTGGACCACTCTTTTTGTCTCATTTTTCACCTCTTCCTAAAGGATCAAGAAAACACTTCCCAAAATTTAGTGGAGAGAATCATTAAGATGCTGAAAATCACATTCTAGCATTCACAGTTGCATGTGGCATTTTGGGGGTAAGTGAAGATGTTTTTATTTGACTATTTATTGAATCTCTCATTGGGCCCACGACAGATTGGTTTTGCTATTTAGAAGAGAAGTGCATAACAGATTGTGATTCATTAAAAAAGAAGTGGATCATATTGGTTTTGAACTTCAATTGATGGTAATTCATGTGGTTGAAAGAGAATATCCATTTTTGTCGCATGCATACTATCTACTACAGCTGCTACATTATTTGGCTTAGTAGTAGGTGGGACAATTACCTTTTGTAAAGCTTCTTGGAGCATTCCATGATATGTAGGCATAGTTTGTATTAAATCCCAAAGAGAGATCTTAGCCAGAGTAGCGCAGAGCTGCTTGACCAGATCATATTCTTGACCAGTTTTATGTGTAAGATGAGGTGGTGGGGTGAGCATAGGTTAAGAACATGGAAGAGAGATAGGCACATGAGGTACTTTCTTTCTTTTCTTGTTATTATGGGTGTTGTATGTGTGAGCAATCACATCGTGGTGTGGTTTTTGTGATACATTTTTAACACCTAGACTTCCTTGAGTTATTTGTCTTGCATAGTTTAAAAAGTAATCTAGGGGTCAAGGTGGTTGTTGAGCACCTTGAACTGTAATCACTGGTTTTAAGCTAGAAGGTGCACTAGGTGCCCCCCGCACAATCATCTTAGGAATATTACTACAAAGTCTACTAATGAAGACCAAATTAACATTGTTTTCCTCTTGATTATACCCAATATCTATCCCTAAAGGATTTAATGTGAGAGACCTTTTTCTGATCCACTAATGCTACATCTTGGCCAAGAAGAGCATTGGAATGAGAGGAAGGTACAGTGTTGTTAGAAAGGTTAGATGTTGTAACATTAATAGAGATATCCATAGTCTTCTCATCGAAGGTCCTTGGACATTCAACTATAGGAGAAGTAGGATAACTTATGGAATCATCTTCATCATCATCATCATATGTTTGAGCTATTAATTCCAAAGCATTGAGAGAAATTTCACACTCATCATTCTCAATGTGTTTTGTTAAATCTTCTACTACCCAAGGGTATGTACTCATGAGAGATATGAAGTTGTCATAATCAGATACATAGTCAAGTATTTCAAATGAAGAGAATTTAAATATATCCTTGTGATACATAGCTTGTATATAAGTGAGAACATGAGGGTTCAGATTAAGAAATTTGTACAAATTCTCAAAGTTTTTGATATATGCATGTAAAGATACCAAAGAGAAATGAGATGAGTATTCCATGGTGAAATGTCTTGTAACATCAATTTAAAATCAGATTTTAAAAGATTTTCAAAAGTTATGCAAGAAACAAGTGCAAAACTATATGTGAAAATGGCCTAAAATGCTTGATTTTTCAACTTTTTTCAGTGCAAACAAGTGAAAGAAGAGGTGTTGTAAGGAAATTAATGAATGGAAGTAAATAATATGTCTAATATCAGTCCAACAAAGCAATAATATCCTTCACAACTCACCTTTTATGCAATCCTATAGTGATGAAATATTAGAAATTAATCTTTACTTCGTGAAGATTATTTTATATTTTTGTATTTTATTAATTTTGGTGTTTTATCCCCACATGTCGGATAACACCTCTTTTATTCCTTCTGTAGGAATAATCTATTTTGGTAGATTCCTCCTTAAGAGGAAACATGTGGCACACACCTTATGCAAGGTGGCATTTAGGGTTTACGCATAACTCCATTCTTCACCTCTATTTAAGAGGTGTCCTTAACTCTTTCTACACAATATTCTCTTCACAGATATCTTTTTATTCTTCTTCTTCATCTTCTCAATATCTCTGTAATCTCTTTTTTTGGCTTCTTGCCACTTGCATATACACAGAGGGTTTTTCTTTGTTTTTCCCCTTCACAATCTTTGTCTCCTTGGTACAATCTACAATCTAGTATTTCTCTTGTACTTTGATTTATTTACTTCTACATGTTTAATTAGTATATTGTTGATCCTCTAATCTTCTTTTCATGAAAAGCCAAAACCTAGTGAAAATACACTAAAATATGTAATTTTTCACTAATTTTCAATGCAAAGACCCAATAAAAAGGGTGTTGTAAATAATTTTAGGAGGGGCATCAGATTATAATAGTAATATCAGTCACATAATGCCATAAAAGTTGTCACAGCATGCTTATAGTGCCAATCTAAGTCAAACCCTAGTGAAAATATAGCTAAAATATGCAATATTTCGCATATTTTCAATGCCAAGGCCTAATAAAAAAGGGTGTTGTAAATAATTTTAGGAGGTAAATTAGATTATAACATTAATATTAGTCACCTAAAGCCATAAAATCCATCACAAGACACTTGGAGTGCAGATCTAGGTCAAACCCTAGGGAAAATGTAGCCAAAATATGCAATTTTTCACCAAATCTAAATGCAAAGGGCCAATAAAAAAGGTGTTGTAAATAATTTTATGAGGGGAAGAAGATAATAACCCTGATAATATCTAATTATTGCATAAAAATCCTTTACAATACGCCTATGGTACAAATCTAGAGAGATGATAAGGCCAAAATCTAGTAAAAAAGCAAGGTTTTCAAACCCTAGGCAAGAAATTTTACAAGCAAACCACTATGATGCAACACTACAGTTATAAATAAGTCCTAATGAGTTTTTTGAAAGGGTAGTAAAATATGAAACAAGATTTTGACTACAAACCCTAGCTAATGCAAAACTAGGTTATATGGAAAAATGCATAATTTTAAGCAATTTTTAACAATTTGAGCATGAAAATGCAATGTAAATGAATGATAAATGACAAATTTCTATATTTTAAATTAGATCTGATGATAATGAAAAAAAATTAATAAAATTAAATGCAAACTAATTCAAATTATTTGAAAATGCAAGCTAAAAATGCCAATTGTTTCAAATTTTTCAATTTTTTTGTAATTTTTCAAATGCAATAAGATGAACAATGATATGAATGAATGAAATGAATGTAAATCTGAAGCGCAACACTCAAAAAGGTGAAAAAAATGTCCAAAAACATGGGTTCACCAAAATGTTTAGGGTCAAAAATGAAGAGGGTTTAGTTTGAATGGTTTGTGTTGATCCTCCTTTCACCACTAAACATTCAAGGACATTCAATCAAGTAGAGAACTCTACTACAGATCTCATGTCACTTGGAACATAGGGGAAGATTGGAATTGTGTGATTTTGTTGTTCAATTAAGCCCAATTATGCTCAAAACCCTAATTTTGTAAATTCATAAACAAACAGACAAATTATGAAAAATGATTGCACACAGAGATATCAAATGACAATCAAATGCGTACCAGTTTTCAAATTTCAATATTTGGAAAAGTCGAGGACTAATGAGCGGACACCCTAGTCTAGTGCCATAGTTTTCTTCAGGATTTGGAAATCTTGCCTATAACCTATTCCTATTGTTTTGGAGATTTTCTTGTTGTGGGATCTGGAGGACTAATGAGCAGGTGCCTAAGTCTAGGACCTTGTTTTCTTTTTAGATCTACAATTATGACAGTCTGCACTATTCTCCTACAACTCCACTTCTTTCACTTTTACAACCTGTATCCTATAATCACAAAAAAGTGGGTTGGGGTTGTAGTGTTTAGAGGCTTGGCTCAATTAAGCTCTGGAGAGACATTCAAGTCTTTCGAACATTGTTGTCAGATAAAGAGTGTGTATCCCTACAGGATAGAGGTAAAATCCAAATGATAAATGATAGAAAACACAATTGATATCACCTTGTAGTGAAGATCTCATGGAAGGAAGATGCTCTTCATGCCATGAGGAGATGGATGCCAAATTTGCAAATACAAACACAAGAACAACACAGATTCTGCTCTGCCACACAATGAATGCCTTTGAATCACTTTTACATAAGCCACAAGTTTGCAATATCCATCTAGTTTACAAATCGATCACTAATCATGCTTATATATGCAACTACAAACATTCTAAGAATTTTGTAATTCAAACTTACCATGTCAGCATAGGACCTAAATAGTGGTCACAAACTGACACTTTGAAACTGGTCCCAACCTAAAATAGGGCGAGACTAGGGCACGGGCGCCCAAGTCCTCCCCCCTATTTCAAACAAGATTTATGTTAAGTGCATCCTCTAAGTCTCATTTTCCATGAAACTTCGGGGTTTTCTCGTCGGGAGTCATCAAAATCATACAAGATGCTCTAAATGCATTCTAAAGGACCTAGGAGCTAAACCTTAAGAGGAAAAAGTCCCCAAGGTTACTTTTTTTGACATAACACCTTCTTTTCAAGGACTCTGTGGGAATATGAATCCAAGTACATTTTTGTCAAAAAGAAAGCATATGCCATAGTCAAAGGATTGAAAAAATTTAGACACTTGGTAATAGGAAATAAGATGTTGATACTAGTAGCTCATTCAAGTGTCAAGGAATACATTATGGATGGGGAAATCACTGAAAAGAGAGCTAATTTGATAACCAAGATTCTAGAGTATGATGTAGAGGTAAAGCCCACTAAAATGATAAGAGGTAGGGTTCTTTGTCAATATATTGCTCAAGACTCAAAATCATCATCAGTAGATGAAAGGGAAGAGGCTATGTTAAAAATACAAGAGGGTGAATTAGACTCTTGGGTTAGCAACATGAAACATTTTATGGAGACTGCTTGACTCCCTAGTTTGCTCTCTCCTGAAAAGAGGAGATACTATAGACAACAAGGATCCAATTTCATTTTAATAGATCATGTCCTTTTAAGAAGGAATGTTGATGGAATATTGCTCAGGTGTGTAGAGAAGGGTGAAGCTCATAGAATTTTGCATGAACTACATCATTGGATATCAAGAGGACATTTCTCCGCAAAGACTACCACCATTAAGATTACCCAGGCAAGTTACTATTGGCCCTCAATGTTTTTTGATTGTCATAAAATGGTTAAGGAATGCCAGACATGTCAGTTTTATGTTTGCAAAAGAAGGAATCCAGCCTTACCTTTAAGTCCCATAGTGATAGAAGAGCCTTTTTCTTAGTGGGGTCTGGATTTTGTAGGAATGATTAATCCAATTTCAAGTTTAGGATACAAATGGATCCTCACTGCCACAGACTATTTTACTAGGTGGGGCAAAGTTGTTCCATTGAAAGAAGCCACTGAGAAGGTTATCTTAGACTTCCTTGAAGAAATAACTATCAGGTTTGGACCCCCTCACACTATCATATCAGATAATGCTAAGGCATTTTTAAGGTCAAAGATATCTGAGTTTGCTTTGAGGAATGGCATTTATTTGAAGACTTCATCAAATTATTATCCACAAGGGAATGGCCTGGCTGAGTCAACAAATAAGAACTTGATCAGACTCATTAAAAGAATGGGAACAAAGCATCAAAAGGAGTGGCATAATCATTTGAAAGCAGCCTTATGGGTGGATCAAATCACACCAAAGAAGGTCATTAAAGTTTCTCCTTATGAATTAGTCTATGGGAAAAGTGTAGTAATGCCCCTATCAATAGAGATTCTAACTTTGCAGTTGATCAAACAAATTGAGACAGAGGAGAATGGTCCCATGGAGGTGAGGCTTGCAGAATTATTGGAACTTCAAGAGAAAAGGGAGTTGGCACACAAGTCTTTGATGAACCGACAACAAACTATTAAAACTTGGTTTGATCAAAATGCTTCTGAACTAGGGTTTGAAGTTGGTTGTTGGGTCTTAAAGTGGGATGAAAGAGCCTCAAAGATAGGACGTCATGGAAAGTTTGATTCACTATGGATAGGCCCCTTTAAGATCATTGCTTGTAAGGAGCGTAACACATATAAATTGGAGACTAAGGAAGGAGAGCCGTTAGATATTCCTATCAATGGGATCTTCCTCAAACACTTCACATAAAGGCTAATCATGCTCCCTATATTATAGTTAGCTTAGTTCCCTTCTGTATATTTTCTTTTAAATATTTTTCCCACTTCTTTTAATAAGTGTTCTTTTAAACACGTGTCTGTGGATAAAACTCTCAAAGATATTATAAGTGTCCTTTTCGATGGTACTGTTGATAAAGACTTAGAAATCTAGGATGATGGCCAATGATATTGAAGAATGGAAATTTTTTTTTTTGAGAAAAAGTGGCAAAGCCACTAAAATTATATTAATTATATAATAAAATTTACAAAATGCCAGATTCAATAAGGCATACCGGCAGGAAAGAATCGGCAAAGAAAACATTCGGTTATAGATACAATACAAAATTGACTCAGAAGGATGAGTCAACCCAAAAAAAGTCTGTGGCTTAAAACCTTACAAGATTAAATCTTTGTGAAAACAACACTATTACAAACTAACCAACTGATAAAGTCAATGGATAACAAAATTAAAACTGTCTACAAAACACAAAAATTTTAATTGCCCTCCTGCAATTCTTCATCATCAAGACCCTGCAAATCATGAGCCTCTTCTTCTGCCAATTGCCTCCCCAACTCTTGCCTGTGGCAATGAATAGAATTCTGGAAAGACAACATACAATTGTTTTGGAAGCCATGTGAAAATGCATTGAAAATATAGTGAATCACAGGGCGGCAGAAGAGATCCCTGCACTCAAACAAACATCCCACAAGAGAAGTACCCGAATGCAAATCATAATCCTCTAAAACATCATTAAAAGAATCTATAGGAAAATGTGCATCTTGAACAAACATAAGACCCAAATTTCTTACCATATCAAAGTTTTGCAAAAAATCCATAGCATTAAAAACTTCCTGCATAGATTTACCATTGTACGAAAGCTACCACCTGTGAACATACTTCATGCCAATGTGTCCACGACCCCTTCTTCGCTGTGACAGACTTCCATCAGCCTAACTTTAATCTTGTCTCCCGATCTCACATCTCTTACCGATGGAGAATCTCTTTTTTTCCTATCAGCGAGACTTTCACTACTGGCCACCCAAAGACTTCCTTCGCCGATACACCAATGATCTAACCTTGTATATGCAAGACTTGACTTGCTACAACCGGTAACCTAATGTATCTTTCCCTGATGTCACTGATACAGCTGGTCATCCTTTGAATCTAACTCAGTGTATCTTTTCAAAGTAAATTCGCAACATACAACCTCGACATACAATTGCAGGATACACACGAAATGATACTCACATACATTTGTGATATACACATGAAATGTTCTCAGCATACATTAGCGATATATACATGAAATGATACTCACATACATTTGCAATATACACATGAAATGATACTCAGCAAACATTTGCGATATACACACGAAATGATACTCACATACATTTGCGATATACACATGAAATGTTCTCATCATACATTAGCGATATATACACGAATTGTATATTTGGTGAAACAACATAGAATTCACGCTGACAACATCCTCTGCAACCTCTGCAGCTACATAGACCCTTTTCTCTAACAACATAGCACATTGCTAGGATCTCTCAGTGCATTTCATACTCAGTCATACTCTTGCGATATACATACGAATGTATATTCGGGGAAACAACATGAACTCACCCCGATATAATCCTCTGTGACTCATGTAACCGAACAGTTCATACAGAAACAACTAAATCCTACATAACAGAAAGCAATCTAGCACTACGGAGGTCATGATTTCAAAGAAAACAACAAAACAACGTCAGCTGTCAGAACGGAAGATGCCACATTATAGAGATGGATCAAGGTTGTAACAAGCAAAAATTCCACTAAAAAATTGCAACAAATACCAACCAAATTATTTAATACTTTCCTTAGTGAAGATGTTACTTACTTCGGGGATCAACAAAAAAGAATTAGAGTCCCATTCCTTAGAAGAGTCAATAATGCCAAAAGCAAAGTTAGCCAAGAAATCTACTAATAAGTTGCCTTCCCTGTATGTATGGATTATTTTAAAAGATTGGAAGAGGTCAAGTAGATTCCTTCCAAATTTTAAAATATAATCAATTTTCCAGTTAGGAGAAGATTTAATTGAAAAAGATCTAATAATATTCAATGAATCCCCTTCCACTATAAGATATGTAATGCCACATTTTAAAGCTAAGTTTAAGCCAGCTATTAATGCCAATGCTTCTGCCTCATTGTTTGTACACAAACCAAGCTTAACTAACAAAGCTCTTAGAACTAAACCATTATGATCTCTCTAAACACAACCAGCACTAGAATTACCAAGATTACCTCTACTTGCACCGTCAAAGTTTAGTTTTATAAAAGATACAGGCAGTGGAATCCATTTAATAGAGGATCTATCAATCTTGATATCAACACTAAAACAATTTAAATTAGGCAATTTTAATAACTTCCAACTTTTTAACATCAAATCATCCCAAGACGTAAAAACTAAAGAGCCTACCTTTCTGGAAAATAGCGAGGCTGAAACTACTTCTGAAATGGATTTCTCAATTTTTCCAATAATTACATCAAAAGGATTGCTAATTTTTTTAAAAATTCTACTATTTCTTTCTAGCCACAAAGACCAAATAACAATACTTGGTGAGACTAACCATAGTGCAGAAAAGGTAGAATTTGAGAATAAGATGGGCCATCTTTGAAACACTTGAAGGAGAGAGAAAGGAAGGGGGCCATGCCAAAACAATTTTGAAAGGAGCCAATACCAAACTTTTGAAGAAAGATTACAACTCAGCAGCAAATGATCCACTGTTTCCTCAACTTCAGAACAAAAAGGACATAAGAAAGGGTTAGCAACCCCAAGCCTGACTAACCTATCACTAGTAAGGATTCTATAATTCAGAGCTAACCAGGTAAAAGCTCCTGCTTTAGGCAGGCAAGGACCACTCCAACAAAGATTATAAGGCCAATTAATAGGTGAATAAGAATCCTTACTAATGATACTTAGATATCCTTGTTTAACCATATAATGTCTAGACTTTGAGGGGACCCAAATAAGTTTATCCTTTCCTCTTGACATAAAAATTCTTCTTTCCTTCAGGATATCTTTAAGCAGGACCTTCTGCTCTTGGGGAATCAGAAAATTATCAAAATTTCTCCACATAATTTTATTAATATCCAAGTTATAATCAATTTCAATATAATCTTTAACTTTTATTCCCTAAGCTTGGCACAGAAATAGCTTAATTTCTTGAAGGCCTTCTATTTTAGACAAGGGTTGATGACTATTCCAAGAATCATCCTAAAAGAGAGCAAAATTTCCATCATGAATAACCCAAGATAGAAAAGGGGAAATCACCTCTCTACATTTTATCAAAAAATTCCAAATATGAGAACCCACCTTTGGATTAAGAATAGTAAAAAGATCCTTTCAGGAGAAAAAGAATCTAAATATTTAGAAAACATAAATTTTCCCCATTTTGATTATGGCTTTTCATATAAATTCCAAACCAATTTGGCTCCAAGAGCCTTATTATGTGCTTCAATGTTATGGATCCCAGTTCCTCCTTTCTGCTTCAGAATGCAAATTTTGTCCCAAGAGATTAAAGGGATCTTTTTCCCGTTCATATTAGAGCCATTCCACAAAAATTTTCTCAAAATACTCACAAGGCAAGAAAGGATAGACTTGGGAACCATAAGCACTGAAAGCATATATATATATAGGTACTGCTGATAAAACTATTTCAATCATAAGAATTTTGTCAGCCAAAGCTAACCATTTACCTTTCCAAGAAGAAATTTTAGATTTGATACTTGTAATAAGCTTATCCCAAAATATATTTTTAATAGACCCCGAGAAAAGAGGAATTCCCAAGTATCTTGAGGGGAGGACATCTATTTGAAAACCCAGAAATTTTGCAACCATTTCTTGCACTAAAGGAGAAGAAAAAAAGAAAAAAAAAAGATTTGTCCTGATTCACTTTTTGTCCCGAAACTAAACAATACTTAGAAATTACATCCTTCATAAATTTAGCTTCTAACATCACTGGTTTCCCAAACAACAAAGTATCATCTGCAAACAAAGTAGGAGTAATAGCAAAGGGAACTCTAGGAATTTTAATCCCCTTCCAATTACCCAAGGAATTTTGCCTCATAATCAATCGACTCAAACCTTCAGCCATTATTATAAAAAGAAAAGGGGACAAAGGGTCACCTTGCCTTATCCCTTGAGATGACTTGAAGAATTTAGATTGAGAGCCATTAATCAGAACAGAAAAGCTTACACCAGAAATACATGAGGAAATCCACTTACAACATTTAGGAGAGAATCCAAACTTAAGGAGAATTTGGAACAAAAAGTCCCAAGATACTCTATCATATGCTTTTAACATATCTAGTTTAACCAACATAGCAGGAATTTTATGTTCATGAATTGAATGCAAAACCTCATGAGCCACCAGAGCACCTTCAGATGTTTCCTTGCCTGGAACAAAACCTCCTTGTTCATCGGAAACAATTTTTGGAATAAAAATAGTAAGTCTTAAAGTAATTGCTTTAGAAATGATTTTATATAAAGTATTACAAAGAGAAATGGGTCTAAAATCAGCGAAGGAGGAGGGAGTAGCAACTTTAGGAATCAAAGCAATGAAGGTTGAATTAATCTCTTTCAAAACAGTTCAATTTCTGTGGGCTTCTTCTACTGCCAACCATACATCCTTACCTACAAAATCCCAACATTTTTGAAAGAAAAGTGGGGTAAAGCCATCCGGACCAGGAGATTTGTATGGGTCTAAGGAAAAAACCACTGCCTTAATTTCTTCTAAAGAAAAGTGTTTCATCAATTCCAAATTATCTTCTTATGAAATCAAAGTAAGGATATGATTTAAGACTTCTCACAGAGTCAAAATGGGGACTGTAATATTTTCTTTAGAAAGGAGCTTCTGAAAAAAAATAACTCCTTCTTTTTGAATAAGAACTTCATCTTGCAAAATGTTCCCCATAGAGTCTTTAATTGCATAAACAGAATTCTTATGTCTTCTTACCATAGCCAAAACATGAAAGAATTTTGTGTTTCGGTCTTCTTCTCTCAACCAAGTCTCCCTTGATTTCTATCTCCAAAAGATTTCTTCTCGAGCTAAAACTTCCTCTAAATTAGATTGAAGAGCTTTTACACATTCAAAGGAAGCGGTATCCATGCCCTCTCTTATAATGACTGCATTCATCTGTTCTAGTTGAGATTGTAATGCTGCTTTTTGAGAAAAAATGTTACCAAACGAAAACTTATTCCATTCCTTAATTTTTCCCCTTATAAATTTCAACTTCTCATTAAGCCAGAACATGCGAGAACCTTTCACAAAAGGGGCACTCTTCCACCAAGATTCCAGCGGGAGTAAGAAGTTATTATCTCTAAACCACATAGCTTGAAACTTAAAAGAAGATCTAAATTTCTTTCTAATCATATCCAAATCCAGATGAAGAGAAATGGGAAAGTGATCTGATGCAAAGAAAGGAAGAACATAAGTACTAGAAATTTTAAAGTCAAAGCACCATTCAGAAGAGAACAGAAATCTATCCAACCTTTCTGCAATATTTAAAAAATCCTTTCTTCTATTAGACCAAGTGAAACTCCCGTTCAATAAAGGGCTATCAACCAATGCATTATCTGAAATAAAATCATTAAAATCTTCAATTACCCTCTGAGGAGGGCAAATCCCTCCCGATTTCTCTGATAAACAAGTGATAGCATTAAAATCTCCCCCTAAGATAACTTTTTCTCTAGATAACTTTCCCAAAAGTGCATTTAAAATATCCCAACACCTTTTTTTTTCACTAGTCGAAATTGGTCCATAAATATCGAATAACCAAAATTTTAGTGAAGGGGAAATTATCTTAACCAATAAAAAGTTTTGAGTAGAACAAATTAGTTCTGCATCATAGCTTTTATTATCGCCGAGAATAACCAAACCTCCTAAAGCCCCCTGAGAAGGAAAATGATGAAACTTCCATTTGAACCAATTTGGAAAAATAATATCAGCTTGAGTTCGGGATAACTTTGACTCCTGAAGCAAAACAATATCCATACATGAAGAATCAATCTGCCACTTTACCAAGTGTCTCTTGTTAGGGGCATTAATGCCCCTAACATTCCAAGATAGGATTTCATTGTTCTCGAGGAGAGTTTCTCACTCTCCCCGATCTCAAATAGGTTTCAAGGGTAGCCTGCAACCCAACTTTAATTTCTTCCTGAGTTTTGAAAGATTTTGGTTTACAACCTCTCTTGGAAGGAGAAATAGACCTAGATTTTGTAGGAGAATCCTGACTTAAGGATTGGGAAATAGACATTTTTGTAGCAAAATCAAAAACTTCACTGCCAATCCCATCATCTAGCAAAACCTTATAGTCTAACTTCCCCATATTTAATTGATTGTCACTTACCAAACTTGAATCAGAAATGTTATTAACATTAGAAATACCTTCAACTATATGAGAGTCTTTTGCAATGACCTCATCCACAAGTTCATCAATGAGATTAGAAGCAACTTTTTGAAGGGTCTTATCAACAAAAGATTTTGCTTCCTCCTCAGAAAAAGAAAAGTTGACCAAACTTGAAACATCCTATTGATTACCATTTGGAATGTGATTATCTTCCTCCTTATTAAAAGTTGAGAGTAAATTCTTCTTTACTATATCTTTGTGAGAAAAATTAGGGGTATCTAATTCTTCATTTTTACCAATATCAAACTCAAAAGAACACTCCTCTGAAAGATTGTTAATAGAATGTGGCCCCTCATCCAAAGCACAGGAATCGACTAAATGATTTAAGGATGCTTCCCCTAAATTAACATAATCAAGATCTTCCCTTGAAAATTTATCTTTTTTCTGAATCCTCACAAACCCATTTTGATTCAAAAAGCTCTGGCTTTTCCATAGTCATAGGGTTTTAAAAAACAACTACTTGCTTCAAGGACCCAAATTTAGAATGGAATTCCATGAATTTAGTAAAAGGAAATGAAGTATTAAGAATTAAGGAAAACCTTACTAGTGACTCAGGTTTTTGGAAATTAGACATATCATGCTTAATAAAGAAACCCATTTTCTTAGCACAGAATTCAATAATGTTGAGATCTCTGTATTCAAGAGGTAAATTCGGCAAAGTAATCCAAAATGGGACAAAATTCATGTTAGCTTTAATTGGATCAAAATTAGGCTCCCATTTCTGAATACAAATCCCTTTGCCTTGGTAAAACCACAATTTTTGTTTTAGGGTTTCATCACGAAAAAAGCCATTCTCAAAAATTACCATAAAAACACATAAATCCTTTTGCAAGAAAAAAACATCTAAAACCCCTTTCCAAGAAACCCTAACCCAATTAAGAAAGATATCAAAATTAAATTTGGAATTCCACACCTTACGATGATTGCCCTTGTAGCAAGATCTTGGATATAGGGATTTACCATATCATCAGGAATTTGGATATTAACAATTTTCGTGGAAGCCCTAGCATCAATTTTTTAAGCTTCTTCAAGAGTATTATCTTTAAGAGGAATTGGTTTTTCCCTCCACACCTAACGAATGCCACTTCCAGATTCCACCTTTCCTGAAACCGTAGCTTGATTAGTTGCAAGAAACGGCTTATGTGCATTAAACCTTCTGTTGTTATGGAAATCAAAAGAACCATTACGATGAAAACCAAAAGAACCATATCAAGACTGGAAATGATACTGCTCGTTATTTCAGAATGATCTCTGAAACCCTAATCCTCTTGATTCCTGAAAGGATGGTCACCTTCTTGCTCTAACCGCTTCAAAGAACAAACTCTGCTGTGAACGCAAAGGTCTTCTATAAAAGACCTCATCATTTTGTCACATTTTGTCGCATTGTAGCTTATGCTTGTTGTTGCTAAGAAACTATTGAAGAATGGAATATTAATGAAAAGTCATCATGAGATTTGTTATAGATTTAAAGGATCTTGTTATCCGTCTTTTGGGTGCATTTTCCAGAGTCATTAATACGAAATGACGGCCCCATTAATATGGTCTCATTAATTCTTGTGATTGAATCCAAGCATTTTAAAAGAAGGGCTCTATTCCTCATTTTTGTATTGTTGTGACAGAATTTCTTGTGAGAACCTATACTTTTTGACTTCCTGAGCAAGAGTATAGCCTAAGCAAAAAATTGCAGAGCTAGCCAAGGGAGGACAATCTTCAAAGGGTAAAAAGAAAAATGGGATGTTTGAATTTCCTAAAAAATGGAAGAAGACCAAGCCATACACCGTAGCTAAGGCACAACCTAGGGTTAACATACCAAGAACCAGGGTTCTCAAAAAAGGTAAGGTTGTAGACCCTTCTCAAGTCAAAGACTTTGCGGATGGTGTTTTTGATCCTAGAATTTCAAAGAATCCAAAGACCCTAATGCGAGACTTATCCTCTAGGCAAAACAATGGAAAAATGAATCTTTCAGTATGAGGATTTGGAGCTCTAATCTAGCCCAGTTCATGGTCCCATTGGTGCATTCTTACCCTGAGCTAGTTCAATTATGTGTAATTAACTTTGATGCTTCTACCGGGACAATTCAAAACAGAAATGTCTAGGTTCATATAAATGCAAATGCCATTCATGACATGTTGGGGTTAATGTATGACCCAAATGCTAGTTTCTTTGACATACCCAAAATGCAGAATGTTTGGCATCAAGTGGAAACCAAACAAAATTTCTTGAACCTAGAACTTCATCTGGACAAGGACAATGTCAAGATGCCATCAATTCCCCTTGCTCACCATTTGCTGACCACAGATGTGCAGGATGCCTGCTCGATGTTGCCTTTCATTTTCAATATGGAAGAAGACGCCAATGTACATGATTGGCAATTCGGGGCCATTTTCCGCCTCAAGAAAGTATCATGGCAAAAGGAGTATAAATTTGATTTTGCAGAGCACATTGCTCACATGATATGTGAGCAATTGGCCAATTTCACAACTACATAGGTTTTTAGGTATTCTTCATACCTCTTTCATTTGATTTTATATCAAACTTACCAACTATTTCTACAATATCTGCACCTGGACTTGTATGACCTAGAGGTTAATCCTCAAAAAGTAATTCATGTGTCCGCATGGACCCACATCTTGTCTGAAACCTCCAATCCCTAGAGTTTGCTAAATGTTTTGTGCCTCCCCTTTGTGGGTTTTCTTTCTGAATCAGCAGAGGGTTTGCCAGTTCCAATGCACAGGCAGATTCGGCCAACAAATACAGGAGGTTGCGTGAGCTACCTCCCATTCACTTCTGGTTCTGCCGCACCAAGGGGGGTATCCCTATAGCTAAAGATTTTAACATTTGACTCACCTAGTGACAGAAAGATTTAGCTTTACAGTTACAAGCAGAATACTCTCATGTATGGACCAAGATTTAAATGACAGATCACAAGTTTGGCAACTTTCTTGGACATATCTAATTGGTTATGGATGAGAGTATGCAGGGGTCCTAATCCTACTCCTACAAACTAACAGGTTGGAATAATGGAATGATTTGAAATTATGTTTTGGATGCAAGACAGGGGGTTTTGGATCATAACTACTACACAAGAAGCAGACAAGTGCCTATCTCAGGGCAAGGAGTCAACTAGACGTATACAAGAGAATGGCTTGCAACTGGCATTCGAGTTTCAAGGGGTTAGGATTGGTATTTTCCTTACAAACACCACCCAAGGATAAGTATTTAACTGCCTCTACTTACAAATATCCTAGCTAACATACAATCTTCTCCATACTTAACCTAAAACAATTTAATCCACTCCTTGAATGGAAGTTACATATTAAGCATGTGATACAGAAATCTATACCCCAGAATCTGAGAAACCCTTAGCAACCAGATTCAAAAGAAGAAAATGCATACGACAAATGGAGACAGACAAATAAACACATGCAACAATGCATTTTTCATATAAAATGACATGAAACTGAACATCTGTACAAGATGCACTCAAATGCAACTCATAAACTCCAACAGAGATAAAACAGCCAAGAAAATGCTCTATTTTTTGTTATTTTTCCCCCCAAAATGCCCAAGTCTTCAACAACCTCAAATGAGTAACACAGTTTGCCTTTTATAGCAAGTCTGTGTACTCAGCAACAATTACAATGGTCTTTTCAAAAATTTACCAGATACATTGCATTGTGAGAAATGGTGCTCAAAATATTGAATGCAGCATGCAGAAGGAGGAGAAGATGAAATCAGGATGTGTGCAGCAGCTCAGATTTTCCATTAAAATCAGGTTGTTGACCTGTCCATCGTCGACCCATGCCTCTGCAAATCATCATCAATGGCTCAGATACCCACAGTCTCCTCTCAAAATTTGTAGTAGCGAATGCATAAGAAGTTTCCCCCCCTGAAAATAGCTGCATACATAAAGAAAAACCCTAGCTGCTAGACATTTAAAACTGGCCGTCGATTTGTATTCCTTCACTGAGATTTGCGGCCTTAAAACACCTTTGAAAAGTTGCCAGCCAATGAGAACAAGCCACGCAGGCACTTTTTTAACTTTGACTTTTCCATCGCAGCATACATTTGCCCTTTCTGCCTAAACTGCCTCTTTAAAAAACCTTGTATATGCAAAATGCATATATATGCAATAGCCCCTAGACACGTGGCAGCTTGTGATTTGTCTACAGTCGCTGTGCACCTCATCTCCTTATTGGCCATCAGGATGACCCAAGAAGGGTCGGCTGATATGTGTGGTCCTACCGAAGATCCAATGCATCTTCTTTTACCTTTGAAATTGTATATGCAATCGCATATACATGTAATCGCCATATACAAGCATGGACCCCAAATTGATTACTTGCCGAGTTTGATTTCTCCATCGCGTCTGGGAATGTATGTGTTCCTTGTATATGCAAACATACAACGTGCATATACATACAAGTGTTTAACATACAAGGTGGACCCCAAATCTGTATAGAACAAATCAAAATTCTACTCAGGTCCATCTTGTATCACCTTTTGCATCTTTCCATTTTGTATATTGCATACATACAATGTAATATACATGCCGCGGATTTCAAATTTTATGAAACAGATTGGGACAATTTTCAAATCTGGGCCTTGTATCTCATCCCTTTGTATATCGGCATATACAAATGCCATATACATGCAAGCTACGGATGCCAACGCTAAATTTGCCACATTTGACTTTTAAGTCAGGTCTGGCTTGCATCTTTGGAATGCATGTTTCACTTGTATGTCCAATCGGTGGGTCCCCCTATTTGTATCTTTTCCCTTTGCATGTTTCGATTATATGTTGGGAACACACAAACCCAACATACAATGCGTGGACACCACCTGCTTTACAAATGCAATTAACTATCTTGCTGCATCCAGCTTGCACTTGTTCATTTGTATATTTCCTCTTGTATATTGGACATACATTCGACTTTGCATGTCAACCCTTGCACATTTCTTCTTTGCATATAGCGAATGTATACTGCATATACATTCCGCTTTGTATGTGAGGCGGATCCCACCACATGCATCTCTACTGCTTTGTATGTTACCGAATATACAAGGCCCCTTGTATATCTGCAATGTACATTCCCAATGTATGTTGCACATACATTCACCTTTGCATCTGTCTCGATGTACATTGACCCTTGTATGTTTTGCTTGTATGCCGCCAATGTATATCTTCTTTGCATCTAGCCGTTGTATGTCTAAACATACAACACAAAATATACATGCAACCCGATATACAAGCAAGGAATATTCCCAGAATCTGCGATAGATTCCTCAATGCATATACAAACTTAATATTCATTGAGAAAAGCATACAACCAGATTTTTACTATTTTTTGAAGGCTGATAGACATACAAACCGCCTTGTATGCCCGAATGTACATTCGAACCTGCATGTATATACAAACAGCCTTGTATATAAAAAGACACATGCATACAACCAAATTTTTACACTTTTCAACTGCAAAGGCCGAAAGACTTACAATTTTTTGGATTTTTTAGGAAGGTGCCTACGAATTAAAATGCTTGAAACCTGAATGTTTATATAGGCACCAACATTGGCTCTCTCTGGGGACGCATGCCTCTTGCAGGCATGGCGAGAATTTCAGAATCTCTAGTTTCGCAGATTGGGCCTTATCCATTGGGCAATAGAGTCAAATACTGCACCAACCTTCATCACAAATTATATTTGAAAATTTTATTTTGGTGGCCCCGGGCAGCCAAAAATGAAAAACCATAATCTTTTTCTGTCAAATGCCTGATTCTGATCTAAACTGCCCCAACCACAACTAAAAACATCAAAATAATCTGCCCACATGCTGATCTTGTCAATTACACGCTTTACCATTTTTGAAAACCTTCATCTGTTAGCATTGCCTCTGTCACTCTGAATCTCACAATCAGACATATAACCATACATACCAGAACATTTTTCAGCATTAGGTAACATATGTATGTTATATTCCTCAAGCAGTATACCCTCATTATCTACCTGGCTGCTGCACATTACTAGGCACTTATCCAGCTGATCTAAAGACTGAAAACACTCAGAAAATATGAGACCATCAATATCATTTATATCACTTATTGACATTGAAAACAAAACCTGATCCATATGGCCATCATTGCACACACTTGGCTCACTTGATGATGAACATTCATTATCCACAGTTTGCAAACTAGTATCATCATCTTCAAACAGAGGGTTAATCCTGCACCAATGAAGGTCATGAATCACAACATTTAATGCATCTAAAGGCTCATCATAAAGGGGATTCATACTCATTGCAAAGGTCTCTACCTCTTCTTCATGACAATCCACTTCTTTTTCATCATTATCAAACCTATAGTCATAAGAAGAATAAACCTGATCCATGAACTGATCATAGATATCATTCTTATCATCTGATTGCCCCACATACAAGCTTTATGCTACTTCAATGCACTCTGAAGTTGAACTATCTATATCATTCTCTAGCCCTCTAATACTTCCTGATGAAACTGATATTGATTCTTGATCCATATGATCACAACTTTGCACAACTGGATCATTTAGACATGAATGCTCCTTGTTTAGGACTGGCATGTTAATATCATTTGAAAAATCATTATTTTCAACTTCATTTGCTAGGCAAATCAGGACATCCTCCTCTATAGTAGAGTCATCATTAACTTGGAATGATGCACAAATAGGGATAGCAGGGGTGTGAGTGCCTTGACATTCATTTTCAACACCTAAATTATATCCTTCATTAACGTTGGTGGCTGCAGGGCAGTAGAAATTTTTAGAAAAATAACCCTTTTGAATTCCATACTTCCAATTGTTTTCAATGTCCATTGCAAACTGATGTGCCTGATGCAATGTAGTGGGCTCCTTATCTCTCAATCTATAGCTCATTTTCTTATCAAATGCTCCCAAATAAACCATTAGGCACAATGCATCATTAGGTCTCATGCATTCTGGAATTCTTTTCAAAGCCTTCATAAATCTGAGGTTAAAGGCTGGAATCAACTCATCCTCTTCAATATGGATATATATAAAATCACTAATAACTACATATTCAGACATTCTTTCACCATATTGTTCTAGAAATGCAGATTTGAATTCTTGCTAAGAGTTGACAGAGTAGGTAGGAAGGTAGGAGAACCAGTCCCTTGCATTCTCATCTAGAGATTGAACAAATAATCTCATAACTACATCTTCATGGTCAATCTCAAAATCATTTATTACATTTATAAACAGCTGCAAGTGTCTCTCAGCTAATTCACACCTTACCCCCATTGAATTTGGGCAATTACTTTCTGATTTTGGATGGAAAAGCATTAGGATAACCACAAATGCCATTGAAATTGATGGGCTTATATCTGTCAATGCTGAAACTTCTATTACATGGTTGGGACTGATTATTATACACCTTTACATTTGACACCTCACAAGGGTGCATGGGCTGATAATACATCTTTATGTGTTTTTGCAACCCTCCTCTCAACTCAAATTTTCAATCAATAACCTTAGGCTTTTAAAATTCACAAAGCTGATTCAACCTTCCTAAAGTCCTCTAAATGAGTCTTTTCAACAATATTGGATACATCTTTTGAAATAGAAAATACATTCTCAGCATGCAATCTTTCACCAATATTTCCCTTTTAACCAGTGCTTCTTCACCAAATAGGGAATCTTTTAAAACTTATACAACATGGTTTTTGAAAACCAAAATTTGTGAAAATACCTGGATATGTTGCAGCAGCTGCAAATTTTTTTCTCTAATTGAGAGAATGAATATCTAACATCATTTGTGTCTCATATCAGGTTCTTTTATGTGCAGAGTTGCTACCTCCTTGCAGAGGAATGAGCTTCAAACAGGCTAAAGCTCAAAATTCATTTATTTTCTTTCTGGGTTCTCCCACAACAGAGTCACACAGACAACTTTTTCTTTTGTTTGCTGCAACAAAGCACTTTCTAGGTCTGATTCTTCACTCTTTTAGACTCACACCTTCATGGATATGACATTAGGTTTTCCCCAGCAGAGTCACCATTTTGTTGGTTTTCTTTCTGAATCAGCAAAGGGTTTGCCAATTCCAATGCACAGGAAGATTCGGCCAACAAATACAAGAGGCTGCGTGAGCTGCCTCCCCTTCACTTCTAGTTCTGCCACACCAAGGGGGGTATCCCTATAGCTAAAGATTTTAACATTTGACTCGCCCAATGACAGAAAGATTTAGCTTTATAGTTACAGGCAGAATACTCTCATGTATGGACCAAGATTTAAATGATAGATCACAAGTTTGGCAACTTTCTTGGACATATCTAACTGGTTATGGATGAGAGTATGCAGGGGTCCTAATCCTACTCTTACAAACTAATAGGTTGGAATAATGGAATGATTTGAAATTATGTTTTGGATGCAAGACAGGGGGTTTTGGATCATAACTACTACACAAGAAGTGGACTGGTGCCTATCTCAGGGCAAGGAGTCAACTAGACGTATACAAGAGAATGGCTTGCAACTGGAATTCATGTTTCAAGGGGTTAGGACTGGTATTTGCCTTACAAACACCACCCAAGGATAAGTATTTAATTGCCTCTACTTACAAATATCCCAGCTGACATACAATCTTCTCCATACTTAACCTTAAACAATTTTATCTACTCCTTGACTGGAAGTTACAGATTAAGCATGTGATACAGAAATCTATACCCCAAAATCTAAGAAACCCTTAGTAACTAGATTCAAAAGAAGAAAATACATACAACAAATGGAGACAGATAGATAAACACATGCAACAATGCACTTTTCATATAAAATGACATGAAACTAAACATATGTACAAGATGCACTCAAATGCAACTCATAAACTCCAACAGAGATAAAACAGCCAAGAAAATGCCCTGTTTTTCATTATTTTTCCCCAAAAAATGCCCAAGTCTTCAACAACCTCAAATGAGTAACACAGTGTGCCTTTTATAGCAAATCTATGTACTCAGCAACAATTACAATGGTCTTTTCAAAAATTCGCTAGATACATTGCATTGTGAGAAATGGCGCTCAAAATATTGAATGCATCATGCAGAAGAAGGAGGAGAAGATGAAATCAGGATGTGTGCAGTCGTTCGCAGATTTTCCATTAAAATTAGGCTGTTGACCTGTCCATCGTCGACCCATGCCTCTGCAAATCGTCATCAATGGCTCAGCTACCCGCAGTCTCCTCTTGAAATTTGCAGCAGCGAATGCATAAGAAGTTTTCCCACTTGAAAATAGCTGCATACACAAAGAAAAACCCTAGTTGCTGGACATTTAAAACTGGCTGTCGATTTGCATTCCTTCACTGAGATCTGCGGCCTTAAAACACCTTTGAAAATTCACCAGCCAATGAGAACAAGGCACGCAGGAGCTTTTGCAACTTTGACTTTTCCATCGCAGCATACATTTGCCCTTTCCGCCTAAACTGCCTCTTTAAAAAACCTTGTATATGCAAAATGCATATATATGCAACAACCCCTGGACACGTGGCAGCTTGTGATTTGTCTGCAGTCACTGTGCACCTCATCTCCTTATCGGCCATCAGGATGACCTAAGAAGGGTCAGCCGATATGTGTGGTCCTACTGATGATCCAATGCATCTTCTTTTACCTTTGAAATTTGTATATGCAATCGCCATATACAAGCATGGACCCCAAACTGATTTCTTGATGCGTTTGATTTCTCCATTGCATCTGGGAATGTATGTGCTCCTTGTATATGCAAACATACAACGTGCATATACATACAAGTGTTTAACATACAAGGTGGACCCCAAATCTGTATAGAACAAATCAAAATTCTACTCAGGTCTGGCTTGTATCACCTTTTGCATCTTTCCATTTTGTATATTGCATACATACAATGCAATATACATGTTGCGGATTTCAAATTTTATGAAACAGATTGGGACAGTTTTCAAATCCGGGCCTTGTATCTCATCCCTTTGTATATCAGCATATACAAACACCATATACATGCAAGCCGTGGATGACAGTGCTGAATTTGCCATATTTGACTTTTAAGTCGGGTCCAGCTTGCATCTTTGGAATGCATGTTCTGCTTGTATGTCTGATCGGTGGGTCCCACTGTTTGTAACTGCTACGCCCTTAATATTGGTGTACATAGGGTTATGAATGTCAGCATGTGGCTATCTTAACTCCTAATTAAGTCATATTATCATTATTATATTGTTATTTAGTTGTTTAGGTCGGCCTAAGGCTTCTATAGGTTTATCTAAGTCAACCTGGGTGATATCCTAGGCATAAATAGGTATATATAGGAGGTAGTGAGTCTCATTTCATATCATATTCAGTATTGTGTTCTCATTGAAGACTGTTGGAGGTATCCCCCTCGAAGTGGCATAATTATTATCAAGTATTTTCAGCATATTTACTATTATATTCAGATATTCTGCAAGTTGTTTCATTACAAGTGGTATCAGAGCATGATCTTGGCACTGTAGAGGCAAGATTTTTTCTCAACATTGGAGGTGATTTTGGGAAGAGCATAACTTTCAGATTTTAGCGACTTTTTTAAAGATTTTTAAAGGGTTTTTGAAGACCATATTAAAGAAGATATAATCCAGATTTTAGAGGAATTGAAGCAAAAATAAGTGAGTTATTGCAAAATTAGGGTTTCCAACAAATTCGCTCTCAAGGCAGCAAATTTGCTACGTTTTTGGATTTTTTTCTGGGTAAGTGGTATCTTGGCGTTAGTAAGTTACAGTAAAAATTTCAGAAAATTTACATTTCATTTGTGTGATTTATTTCAAAAATATTGGTTTTCATCATGACGGGGCCTACAACAAGAGGCAAAAAGAATGCTGCCACACTGGGGAAATCCTCTGATAAGGATGAGGAAATAATAGAGGATAGTAATCCCAATGAGGAAATGAGTAAGGTCAAAGAAGATGTGTCCTCAATTAAGAGGGATATGTGTGACCTAAGAGGAGATATATCAGATCTACGAAGCATGTTCAGCGCCTATATGAATGAACCAAGAAAGGAGTTCTCAAGCAACCAAGGTGAAACCTTCAAGTTGGCTAATAATGACACAAATTTTAATACTCCTATGGGATCTAGGAATTTCTTTCCTAAGGTGGATATGCGCAAGTTTGATGGTAAGGATCCTCTAACATGGATTAACCAAATGGAGAATTTTTTTGATGTACATCAAATCCCATATGGACAAAAGGTCACGATGGCTTCCCTATATCTAGAACCAGATCAATTCATTTGGTATCGTTGGCTTTGTACTCATCAGAGAAAAAAGGGTCTCACCGTCTCATGGTCAATTTTTACAGAAGAACTCCAAGCACAATATAGCAATAGTGTGACAGACAACTTCTTCAGCCAGCTTGCTAAACTTCAACAAACAGGATCAGTTAAGGATTATATTCAAAAATTCTAAAATCTATCATTAAGAGTGGATACAATTATAGAGGAGAACTTGAATGATTTATTCTTGGGTGGTCTCAAGGATTACATTCAACATGAGGTACGTATGTTTAGTCCTAGCTCAGTAAATGAGTCTTTTATCTTGGCACGCAGGGTAGAGGAGAAATATTTGATTCCTAGAAAGCAAGGGGCTAATATGACAAGAGAGAAAGGATATTCAACACCTTATCTTCCTCAACCTACTAGGTTGACTCCATAGCAAATTGAGGAGAAAAGAGCAAAAGGGTTGTGTTTCAATTGTGATAGCAAATACAGTCGAGGACATAAATGTAGTGAAAAGAAATTGTTCTATATTGAAGGTCCAAGTGAGGAAGAAGAGGAGGATAGGGAGTCAAGTGAGGAATCACATGATTCTCAGCCAATCATTTCTTGTCATGCACTCTCAGGTTTTAGTGCACCACAAACTCTCAAGGTAGTGGGTTTCTTAAAGAAGCAGAAAGTAACAGTGTTGATCGACTCAGGTAGTACTCATAATTTCATCAACAAAAAGTTGGCAACTCGTCTAAATTGTTTTATATATCCAGCCCCAGAGTTTCCAGTTTTGATTGTAGATGGGGGTACAGTTAGTTGTTCGGGGAAGTGTCATAGCATTAAATTATCCATGGGAGATTATCAACTTGATACCCCAATGTATGCAATATCCATGGGTGCAGCAGATATTATTTTGGGAGTACAATGGCTTACTACATTGGGAACAATTGAGATGAACTTCCAAGAACTATTCATGAGATTTCAATCAGAAGGAAAGGTAGTGGAGCTAAGGGGGTTGAAGGCAAAATCCCCATAGATGGTAAGCTCTCATCAAATGCAAAAGTTGCTTAAGAAAGGAGCAGATGGATTTGTGGCCCAGCTATGTTCATTAGAAGTCTCTCAATCTAATGCTCCTACTCATCCAAATTTACAAGCAATAATTGATCGTCACTCAGTGGTTCTTGGAGATATGCCTAAAGGACTTCCTCCTAAGAGGGATCATGACCATGCCATACAACTAGTTCCAGGGAGCCAACCACCAAACATCAGGCCTTATAGGTACCCACACATACAAAAAAGTGAGAAAAAATTGTTGAGGAGATGCTAGAGGCAGGAATTATCAGGCATAGCCAAAGTGCTTACTCCTCGCCTGTGGTGATGGTGCGTAAGAAGGATGAAACTTGGCACATGTGTCCAGATTATAGAGTGCTCAACATGTACACCATTAAAGATAAGTTTCCTATTCCAGTCATTGATGATTTGCTAGATGAATTGAATGGAGCTATGTATTTTACCAAGTTAGATCTTAGATCTGGTTATCACCAAATTCGGATTAAGGAGGAAGATATTTGTAAGACAGCATTTCGAACTCATGAGGGTCATTATGAATTTTTGGTGATGCCATTCGGCCTTACCAATGCACCATCTACATTCCAAAGTTTGATGAATTCCATTTTTAAGAAGTTCTTGAGAAAGTTTGTGTTAGTGTTCTTTGATGATATATTGATTTATAGCAAGACTTGGGAAGAACATTTGCAGCATGTAGATCAAGCATTACAATTACTCAAAGATCATCAACTCTATGCTAAGCCATCCAAGTGTGCTTTTGGTCTTAAGGAGGTGGAGTATTTGGGACACATAGTTTCACATAAAGGAGTAAAGGTGGACCCTAACAAAATTAAGGCTATCATGGAATGGCCTATTCCAAAAACCATTAAGAAACTGAGGGGTTTCTTGGGATTGACAGGGTACTATAAAAGATTTGTGAAGAATTATGGTCATATAGCAGCACCCCTCACCACTCTCTTGAAGAAGGATTCTTTTCATTGGAATGAGTCTGCTAATGTAGCATTTGAGCAATTGAAGGAGGCTATGTGTACAACTCTAGTGCTTGCCACTCCGGACTTCACCAAGGAATTCATTATGGAATGTGATGCTTCTAGAAATGGGATAGGAGCAGTTCTCATGCAAGAAGGTCAACCAATTGCTTTTGAGAGTCGTCAATTAAAGGGTAAAAATCAGCTCAAACCTATTTATGAGAAGGAAATGCTAGCAATCCTTCACGCAGTTAAACAATGGAGGCCTTATTTAATAGGTTGACACTTCAAGGTTAAGACAGATCATGACAGCCTAAAATATTTTTTGGAACAAAGACTATCCTCTGAAGAGCAACAAAAATGGGTCACTAAGATGTTGGGATATGACTTTGAGATTGTATATAAGAAAGGGAAGGAAAATATTGTGGCTGATGCACTTTCTAGGAAGGATGAGAAAGATGAAGCCTTATTGTGTGCCCTTTCAATATTACAAGTAAATTGGGTGGAAGAAGCCAAAGCAGAATGGCAAAATGATGTTGCAACAAGTAATCTCATCCAACAATTAAAAAGTGATCCTAGTAGTTCAGATAAGTTTTGTTTGAAGGGAGATATTCTTTGGTATAAAGAGCATTTGTATCTCTGCAAGAATTCCACTCTTAAACACAAGATTCTCATAGAGCTACATGAGTCCCCAGTTGGTGGTCATTCAGGATTTTTGAAGACATATCATCGGGTCAAGCAAGATTTTTTTTGGGAAGGGTTAAAAGGTGATGTTTAAAAATTTGTGGCTAAATGTTTGGTTTGTCAAAGAAATAAGGGGGAGACAATTAAGACACCAGGTCTCTTGTAGCCCTTATCTATTCCTAGCCAGCGTTGGGAAGAGGTATCCATGGACTTCATCACAGGGCTTCCCAAATCTAAAGGTCATAATGTCATCATGGTAGTAGTTGATCGCCTCACTAAATATGCACATTTTATTGCATTATCACATCCTTTTACAGCAAGTGCAGTGGCAAAAGTTTTCTTGGAGAATATCCAAAAGCTACATGGTACACCTAAGGTTATTGTCAGTGATCGTGATCCTATCTTTACTAGTCACTTTTGGAAAGATTTATTCTCATGTTTGGGTACTCAATTGGCTCATAGTTCTTCATACCATCCTCAATCAGATGAGCAAACTGAGGTTGTTAATAAATGTTTGGAAGGATATCTATGTTGTTTCACTTTAGAAAAGCAATCTCAATGGGTAGATTGGCTACCACTGGCAGAATGGTGGTATAACAATTCTTTTCATAGCTCATCAAAAATGTCTCCATTTTTGGCACTTTATGGATATCATCCTCCTTCCATCACATCATCATTAAAGGTGTCACCAAGAGTTCAAGCAGTAGAGGACCACTTGCATCATCAACAACAAGTACTTTCAGGACTCCAGGAGAATTTAGCTATGGCACAAAATCGAATGAAACAACAGGCGGACCAACATCGTAGTGAAAGAAATTTTGAAGTTGGGGATTGGGTCTTCTTGAGATTGCAGCCTTATAAACAAATCTCAATGAAGCAACACAAAAAGAATAATAAGTTGTCTCCAAGATATTATGGGCCATACCAAATCATGCAAAAGATTGGTAGTGTTGCCTACAAGCTAGAGTTGCCACCAACAACAAAGATACATCCAGTTTTTCATGTTTCTTGTTTGAAGAAGGTAATTGGGCAGAATATTCCTACTCAAACAGTACTACCAGAACTCGATGAAGAAGGAAGAATAATTTTGGAACCAGAGGGCATTCTTCAAACTCGCACAAAGAAGCTGAGGAATAGAACCCTCACTCAGTATCTCATCCAATGGAAGAATTTACTAGTTGAAGAGGCCACATGGGAGGATGAGGAGTTCATTCAAAAGAATCCACACTTGGTTAGCATTGAGGACAATGCTTCTTTGAAGAGGGGGGGCATGCTATGCCCTTAATATTTGTGTACATAGGGTTATGAATAGTCAGCTTCTAGCTATCTTAACTCCTAATTAAGTCATATTATCATTATTATATTGTTATTTAGTTGTTTAGGTCGGCCTAAGGCTTCTATAGGTCTATCTAAGTCAGCCTGGGTGATATCCTAGGCATAAATAGGTATATATAGGAGGTAGTGAGTCTCATTTCATATCATATTCAGTATTGTGTTCTCATTGAAGACTGTTGGAGGTATCGCCCTCGAAGTGGATTAGGAGGTTGCCCCCTCGAAGTGGCATAATTATTATCAAGTATTTTCAGCATATTTACTATTATATTCAGATATTCTACAAGTTGTTTCATTACAATATCTTTTCCCTTTGCATGTTTCGATTGTATGTTGGGAACATAGAAACCCAACATACAATGTGCAGACACTACCTGGTTTACAAATGCAATTAACTATCTTGCCGCGTCCACCTTGCACTTGTTCATTTGTATATTTCCTCTTGTATATCGGACATACATTCAACTTTGCATGTCGACCCTTGCACATTTCTTCTTTGCATATAGCGAATGTATACTGCATATACATTCCGCTTTGTATGTGAGGCGGATCCCACCACATGCATCTCTACTGCTTTGTATGTTGCCGAATATACAAGGTCCCTTGTATATTTGCAATGTACATTCCCAATGTATGTCAGACATACATTCACCTTTGCATCTATCTCGATGTACATTTACCCTTGTATGTTTCACTTGTATGCCACCAATGTATATCTTCTTTGCATGTTTTCCTTTGTATCTAGTCGTTGTATGTCTGAACATACAACACAAAATATACATGCAACATGATATACAAGCAGGGAATATTCTTGGAATCTGTGATAGATTCCTCAATGCATATACAAACTCAATATTCATTGAGAAAAGCATACAACCAAATTTTTACTATTTTTTGAAGGCCGATAGACATACAAACCGCCTTGTATGCCCAAATGTACATTCGAACCTGCATGTATATACAAACAGCCTTGTATATACAAAGACACATACATACAACCAAATTTTTACACTTTTCAACTGCTAAGGCCGAAAGACTTACAATTTTTTGGATTTTTTAGGAAGGTGCTTGCGAATTAAAATGCTTGAAACTTGAATGTTTATGCAGGCACCAACACCCTTGTTGAGCAATTGGAAAAAGAAGAGATCAAAGACAGAATGACTGATAGGGTTAGGGGGGTATAATAAACTCGCGGGTCCCCTGTGATTACTTTTTTGGGGTACATTACACCATGATTAGGGTACACAATTTGGGGTGAAGGATTTTATGCTCCCAAAGGTTTCGACAGCTAGGGTCTTAGCCCTAGAATTGGCCTACCAATTATCCATAATTGACAATGAATTTAGAGCCAAAAAGAGGAAAAAGGCTTTGTATGATTGCTCTTGGAGTAACGGTGGCATTTCAGTAGTAAAGAGAGAATCAAAGTATATGTTACAAAAAAATTAGCAAATTATGGGATGGTAATGGTTGAGGACAAGTGGAAGTACGACCCTGATGGCTTCTTAGCTTCTTGGCTGGTTACTAACAAGGTCTACACTACTTTCATTCATGAGAACCATCCATTCTTTGAGCAAAGGAGGTCACCACAAACTGATACTCATGAACTCTACGTTGCAATAAGTGACATACCTAATGAGCCACCTAAGTCATGGGAGACATTTTAGACTCCAATCAAAGATTATTATCCAAAAAGGAGGATGACTTATGGTTTGAAGAAAACTCTAGTCAAGAAAGGATGGTGTGAAGACAAGATATCAGCATACTAGAAGTATAGGTAAGAGATCTTCGAGCCAGAGAAAGGTTTTGAACAAGTTGGTTCAGATAAGAAATGGGAAAGTTCTTGGGATGAAGCACAAATGACCCCTATCTCTAGTCCAGATATAAGCAATATTCCAAGATCTCAATAGGAAGGAGAAGAGCTAGCAGTGTCAAGTCCTAAATTAACAGTATGGCCACAATCACTCAGTAGTATTGAGCAACAAAAGATTCAACAGCCACCTCATGAGGGCCAAAAAGCTTCAGTATTTGGGGCCCTTGGAGTGGCAATTTCAAAAGAAATTGGAGTTTCAGAATCATTGGTGTCACCATACCAGGTGGTGACAAAGGAGACAGAAGAGGAACAAGTAGGTAGACTCATCAGGAGGAAGATAAAATTGGTCTTACAAAGGGAAGAGGAAGAAGAAGAAGTTGTGGATCCTGGATAGATGCAGAAACCAGCAACCATAACAGTTCCTCAGGTAAGTCTTCCTTTACCTTCTTCAGCTGCTTAGTCTTCTTCTACCTTGGGAGTGGCTACTCAAATGCCCCATGTTTCCATGTCTCCTGCTACTTCAACTATACCTTTACAATGTTTGTCACCTATATCTAGTTCCCCATCATTTACTACTACCCAAACATTGAGTTTTCCAGTCTTTTCCCCATCAGTGCCTAGGAGGCACATGCAATTGTAAGACCCAAGTCAGCAAATGATGACCATTCCTTATGGTCTATCTCAAGGCTTTCCTTTTGCAGGTGGTCTAGTTGCTTCCCCACCTACTTTTCAAAGTCAATCTGAGGCTGCTAAGAAAGGTAGGGAATCAAGAAGAGAAAAGAAAAGAGTTAAGGAGGGCAAAGCCCCTACTGTTCCATAGATGAGATCCCTTTTTTATCCTATTCAATAGTCTTTAACCATAGCCCACATGAACCCCAATGTAGTGAATCCCTATGAACATATGCGGCCAGAAGACTATACTATGAGTGTTGTGGCATTGGACTTGACTCAGTTCAGGCCACAAGATAAAGTAGAGTTAATGAATGAAACATTAGTGGTAGTGACCATAGACTATCTAAGGTCTCTAAGAAGTTGCAGAAGGCAGAGACAAATTTGACTCAAACAAAGGCAACAATGAGCCAACTCCATGCAAAGATAAAAGCCAAAGACCTGGAGATTGATAGATTGAACAAAGATATTAAGGATGTAGTGTCAAAGGAAGTTTTTCAAGCTTCACAGTTGAAAGTAACTGGACTGCAGTCTGAGTTGTCTTAGGTCAAAACTACAATGGATATGCTAGAACAGGAAAAGATTCTTTTGAAGAAAAAACATAATGATAAAATTGAAGAAGTTGCCCAATTGCAACAGAGCCTTAAAGCTAAGATAGATCAAAACACTACTCTATGGACTCAATTTTTGGCTAAGCAAGAAAAAGTGAAGCAATTAAATCTAGAGTTCACCCAACAGTCACAGAACACTGGGGTGTTGGCAATTTTAAAGGAGATTTACATTTCTTCTTGGAAAAGGATCTCAAATGATGTGTCTCAGTTAAAGCTAGCTCTTAAGTTTCTTTTGAATGCACAACAACTATGTGAAAAAGTGGAGTCTTCTATAGAAGGAATTTTATCTTCAATATCTGTCAAGGTTTTTGATTCTTAGCTTCTACTTCAGAAGTTCTATGATACTTCTGATGAGATTTTGTAGGCCGCAGGGATAAATGATAGGATGACAACATTAGAGAAAGTTAATGAGATTTTGAGCTGTCACAAAGCTGCTATCAAATGTAAATCATTGTTAAATCTACCAGGGGGTCAATGGAATGAAGGGGCATATTGAAAACCTAGTCCAATTGGGACTTCCCTCATCATTCCCAGATAGAAGCATAGTGTTTATGGAGGATTAAATAAATGCCTTGCTGTTAGTAAAACAAAATGATCAAACAGTGTTTCAAACCTTGAGTGATTCATCCAGTGTTGCTGAAGTAGAGTCAGTTTTGCTTCTTATGGCTCAGTTGGATTTTTAATTGCATGTTGTGGTCTAGAGTTTGTAGACCATTTCACATAAAGAAATCATTGAATTAGATGACTTTCTAGGCTCTTTAGAAAAGGAAATGTCTAACGAATATAGAGTGGTCTGATTATCAAGCTGCCTTGCAGAAACTTTGAAAAGCCCAACTAGAGATAAAATTTTGGTTTTGTTGCCTTTTTGCAGAAATTTTTTATTCTCTCTATGCAAGCACAGAGTCCCTTTTTGGTCACCAAGAACTATAGATCTTAAAAACTCTACATTTTATATTTATAAAATATGTTAGATCAGCTAAGTTTAATAATTTGGAGCTAATGCAAAGCGGGTGAAGAGTCTCGAAGCCGTGGGTCATGCCAAGTGGCACAACCATAAGCATTTGAAGGGTCACGAGGGAACATTTTCTCCCAAGGAGCATGAGGGCACCACGTGTCTTAACGTTGGGTCACTTGGCCAAAAGGGTAAGGAACCAATGGTCTTTTGAAGTCCTCACGGAGAATGACAAGTGTCCCCACCATGTGCAATTCAATGACCACAACAGAATGAAGTGGAACTCGCCACTTGTCAGCATTTGTATTTGTTTTGAGTTTCTTTCAAAGGGTTTCCAAGTCTTCATGGAGTGAGCCAAGTGTCAGCACCGTGGGCATTTGAAATGTTATTTTGGTTAAATTCTTTTGGAGAAGTGCAAAGATGCCATGTGTCCTTTTTGTAGAAGTTGCAGAGCTTGCCACGTGTCCATGTAATGTTAAGGTGGTGTCTCTTTTTGTTAAGTGATAAATGTTGCTGAAGTCTGTCATGCATTAAGGTGGGACCCAATACTATTGAAGATTGAAGAGGCCGCGGAGAATGAAAAGTGTCACATCCGCGGGTGTTTGGAGGAATTTTTGGTAAAGGTTCCATGTGTTGAGTACAAAGCCGCCATGTACCCCATTTTTGAGCTCTATTGAGACCCATGGAAGCTGCCATCTGTCCCGATGGCATAGGTTGTTGGAACCTTTTTAAAGACCATCTATTGGTCAGATTTACGGCGGTTGACTCAGCGAGAAGGCGGGAGAAGTTTTGAGCGCGCAGAATCAATTGCAACGGCATGGAAGAACTGAGGTTGAAGATCCTACAAAGATTGTTGGCACGTGGGTCACGGCAGTTAACTGGACTTGCAAGTTGCAAAGTGGTTAGGATCTTAATGACCCCAGAGAAGTTTAACCTCCATTTTTGTGCTATAAATAGTGAAGTCTGGCTGGAAAGAAGGGACAGACACAGAGATAGAAAAATTTGAAATATCAGAGAGTTCTAGCTGTTGGATCATAAATATATTTTTGCATTAATAGGTGCCTCTCAGGAGAGATTGAATATTGTAGATCTGTGCATTTTTGCCTTATGTACTTTGTTCTCTTGACCATCAATGAAGAGAGAGTGATATTCTGTGCATTTTATGATATCTTTCTAAATCTTGTTCTTTACTTTCTGTGTTATTCCCTTGATGAATCAAATATATATTCTATTGTGGTTAATCATGCTTAATGCTCTTTAGCTTATCAGAAATCTTACAAGTTAAATCACTGTGCTATTAATCAAGATCTTTATATCAATTTGGCGCATCACCTTAGCTGTAGTTTAATGGTTCTTTATAATCTTGTTTCTTCTTCCCTTTACATCAAACCCTAGAAAAGAGCCAACTTCTTTAAAATCTGGGGGTTATCCTAAGAATTAGGTCCTACATTCTTAGGGTTTCCCATTGTTGGTGATTATCTGCAAATTTAAACATCAACATTCTCCTAATGTGAATTAAACATTTCTTAATTTATAATGTATTAAAGAGCAATTCAAAAGATTCATATACCCACATATCAAAATCGACGTACCTATCAACTTGAAAAAAATATGTTGGTGGACTATCCTTTTAAAGAAGTAAGGCACAATTCCATTCACCCTTCCTTTATTTTAATGGCACTTTAATAGTAACTAATAACTAACTTCTATTGTTAGGAAGTGCGATTTTTGTATCAATAAGAATGATGATATTATTAATATAAATATATTATATGAATAGAAATACAACACAATATTCTCACCATTTTTTTCAATATTTTTTTATTTTCCAACAAAACTACTTTTTCAATGTAAAACACAAGAAAACATAAATTTTTTTAAAAACCCCATCACCTAATTATTTGTTTAATATAAAACTATGGAAGATCTGATTTTACAAATAATTAATTGACACTTCTCCAAAAGTGCCTCAATAATACCCTATCTTTACATCTCATTTCTTCTAGAACTTATCTTTTGTTGTGGGACCCATCTCAACCTTTCTTTAAACGATGATAAAACTCTTTTAAACAAGAGACGCATTGCGTCAGGTTCCTATCGATCAGAAGTTGTTAGAAATAGGAACGGAAGAGTGGATGCAGCGCTTTGTTTAGTGAAAGATGGGATGATGCAGTTGTGGCTTCATGGAATGCAATGATTCCATTTGGAAATATTGTTGAAAAAATACTAAGCTATGATAATAATGTTATTCATGTTGGGCAGTTTTTGCCACTTCTAGGTCTTGTGCAGATGTCTTTGACAAGACTATTCAAACATGCCAACAAACTAATCAACATGTCTAAGAACTACCATCAAACATAGCTATGCCAAGAAACTAATTAATTTGTCCAAGAACCACCATCAAACATTGCTAATACCTTTTGCATAGTTTGCACATGGAGAGCTAATGGTAAAAATACTAAGCTATCACAATAATGTTATTCAATGTTGGGTAGTTGATTTCTAATGTGCAATGAAGATCAAGAGGACTTTCAAGTGACACTTCTTTCATTGTTGTGAGAAAAAGTGATCAAGCATATCTTAGGCAGTTTGTTGAAGCTTCCTAATCAATCCATTACAACTAATCCTCATTTTTCCATGTGCTTACAGAGATGAATTCCTTTATAATCTAAAGTGAATCTTGCATCTAATGTCTATGAACATGAAGCAGAGATAGTTGTAGTGGCAATGCAGTTAAGGCTATGGTAGAAATGATCAAATGCAATAATACAACAAATTATAGATTATTTGTATTATTCACCATTTATAATAATGTATCTAATCTTGATTCTAACCCTAACCCTAATCCTAATTCTAATCTCAAACATAACCCTATCTAGTTTAATTTGTTATATTATAATAATTATGTTATATTAATATTCAAATTATCCAATTAAATTATATGTATTATATTAATCTGAGAATTATTTTGAATATAATTAAATTATATGCATTATAGTATTAGTTTGTTTCCAAGTAATATTCTACTATTACTATTTCATTATCAAGTATTATTAGTATTAAAAATGTTATAATAATTACCGATAAGGGCGTGGTTCGGTGGTTAAGTCGCTCGGTTGTAGTGGCGGCCACCAAAGTTCAAACCCCCGCTGGGCCAACGAGCTCGCAGGCTTTACGCCTTCACTGGGCTAATGAGCTCGCGAGTTTGAAGTGTTCTTACTAGGGGATGAGGTCCCCTATGTTGTGGCCTCACCAGTTCATTACTTCAGGCAAAAGCATTCATGTGGAGCTGGAGGGCATGTCGCACCAGCATCGTCGATCACATTAAAAAGTTTACCAGGTGCATTTTTAAAAAAAAATGTTATAATAATTAAAAATGTGTTTGTTTAGTGTTGGTTGGGTTAATGTCTTAGGTGAAATCTTGGGACACTACAATGTGTATTCCTTGAATGCAAAACATAGACTTACAGAACCTTACTTAATATATAGATTATATATTTACAAGAAATCATGAATTACTCAACTATTATAGAGTTAATTATAATTATAATTTAACTAAACTATTATATTAATTTCATTAAATAGTTAAATATAATTAGCATATATTATTATGAGTAAAGTATGTAATAAAGTGTTTGAGAGAAATGTATTGAGAATAATGTAGAAATTGAGTAATTATTATTAGAAATTATGGTCAATTATGGTTAATACATTATATAATCATAATGTAAATTGATGAAGGGGGTAAATCACAAAACACACAATAACAAATATTGAACACAACAAATAGAACTTTCTTTTATTGAACTAGGCAACTCATTACATTACAGAAGCTCAATTACAATCAGAGGATGAATCCTCTACTGGCTGCAACACATTATAGCTTTCCCCACCTCAAGACTCTAGAATCTTCAGCCTTCTGTAACCCCAAATCAGCTAGGGTTTCTATTTTCCCACCTATTCTTGACTCTACACTGGCCCCCTTAACTCTACCACTACCCAGGGTTCCTAAAATAGTCATAAATAGCACTTTTTGGCAGCCTCCAGCCAAATTTCAAAATTTGCAACTCCCTCCAAAAGTAGGTCAACTTCCGGGAAGCATAACTTTTGATCCGAGTATCCGATTGACGAACCGTTTTAAGTGCCAGAAAGCTCACGATGTGAACTATCACACCAAAAATTTGTAAATGGATTTCCATCAACTTTTCAGGATGTTATGGGAAGTTTTAGTGCCTCAAATCTCGTTCTAGAAATTTTCAGGGGCTTTTCAGAAAACAAAAACTTTAATATCTTTCAGCTCACAAATGATCTTTGTCTGATTCCTTTGCCAAAGGTCTTATATTTTTGTTATGTAACTTTCTGGAAGTTTTTGCTTCATTACGTGCCCAAATGCAAACTTTCTAAAAATAGCAGGTACACTTTCCTAAATAGGCAGGTCACTATTTTTAGCAGTTTTGGAAAAACTGAAAGTCCTACATTATTATTCTGGATATTATGGAACCAAAAACACTAATTATGGGATGAAATGAGAACAAATACAATGGTTTTGAATTAACTTCTTTTTGGGTGATGCAAGATTGCCCTTACACCTCTGGATGCTCCTGCATCAGACACCCAGGGTAATTTGAGAAGTGACCCTGTCACGTCTCATGTGTTTGTGTGAGGAAAACCCAAATGGTCAACCTCTACCTTAGACAACCAAGAAGAATCTTCAACAAGCCTTCCTTTCCATTTTACTAGATATTCTTCATATTGCTTGTTCCGAGTACTTCTTCCCACACGGCTATCCAAGATCTCTTCTATCTCCTCTGTTGAAGTAGATGCCGGAATACTCCACTGTTCTTCTGTTGGTCCATCCTCTGTTCCACCATCATAATATTCTGATAAATCAGCAATGTTGAAAACAGGGGAAATATTGATCCCACTCGGCAGCTCTACCTCATATGCATTTCCTAAATCATGTTTCTTCAAAATTTTGCATGGTCCAAATTTCTTCATTTTCAACTTATTGTATGTTCCAACTGGGAACCTTTCTTTTCTCAAGTGAACCATGACTTCATCTCCTACCTGGAATTCCTTATATCTCCTCTTTTGATCTGCCTTAGCCTTGTACTGAATATTCATTTTATTAATGTGCTTTCTCACCTCTTCATGCAAATTCTTCAGATGTTCTGCAAAGTCTTCAGCTTCAGCACTTGTCTTTTCTCTATTGTCTAGCTTCCTTAACTCAGAAGCATTTCTTGGGCTATTACCATATATAATCTGGAATGGTGATTTACCAGTACTCCTATTGACAGAATTGTTGTAAGCAAATTCTGCCTGTGGTAAAATCAAATCCCATCCCTTGGGCTTATCTCCTACTAAGCATCGTAGCAGGTTACCCAAACTCCTATTCACCACTTCAGTTTGTCCATCAGTCTGTGGATGGTGTGCGGAACTAAACTTCAAATCTATCGTCAACTTCTTCCACAATGTCCTCCAGAAATAACCAACAAACTTGGTATCTCTATCTGAAACTATGCTCTTTGGTAGACCATGTAGTCTCACCACTTCCTTGAAAAATAACTCTGCAATATGAACAGCATCATTAGTCTTCTTACAAGGAATAAAATGTGCCATCTTTGAGAATCTGTCCACCACCACAAAAATAGAATCATGCCTTCTCTGTGTCCTTGGTAAACCAAGAACAAAATCTGTACTAATATCATCCCATGGCTTCTTTGGTATAGGTAATGGTTGATACAATCCTGTATTTTGACTTGTTCCCTTTGCCATTTGACATACTCTGCAACTCTGCACAAACTTCCTCACATCCTGCTGTAGCTGTGGCCAAGAATAATTTTCACCAACAATAGAAATGGTCTTATCTCGACCAAAGTGTCCAGCCAGTCCTCCACTATGCTTCTCTTTCATCAAGTTCTCTCTCATGGAACTCCTCGGAATGCACAACTGGCTTCCTCTAAACAACATGCCATCTTGGATTATGAAATCCAACCATTTTGTCCTATCCAAAGTAACAGGCTCCAAACAAGCTTTCCAAGCCTTTGCAAAATCTAGATCTTCAGGGTACAAACTTTTGAGCTCATCGAACCCAACAACCTCTATCTTCATTTCTGTCAACAAATTTTGCCTTCTGCTCAAGGCATCTACAACTCTATTGGACTTCCCACTCCTGTGCTTCAAAACAAAGGTATAACTCTGCAAAAACTCAACCCATTTTAAGTGCCTTTGGTTCAACTTCCCTTGACTATTAATATACTGCAAAGCCTGATGATCAGTATATAAAACAAACTCTTTTGGCAACAAATAATGTCTCTATTTCTTCAAAGCCTGAACTATTGCATAAAATTCCTGATCATAAACAGAATACTTTTTCTTGGCATCATTAAGCTTCTCACTAAAATAGGCAATGGGCTTACCTTCTTGGCTCAAAATAGCTCCTATACCACTACCACTAGCATCACAATCTACCTGAAATACCTTATTGAAATCTGGAAGTGCCAAAACAGGTTGTTCTACAACTTTCTACTTCAATGTATCAAAGCTCTTGTCATCTCCTTTAGTCCATCTAAACTCTTTTCTATCCCCTCTCATTGTTTCAGTTAGGGGTGCACAAATGCTATTGAAATTCCTGATAAACTTTTTGTAAAAACTTGCCAAACCATGAAAAGATCTTACCTCCGTTGCACTCCTTGGTGTAGGCCACTCAATGATAGCCCTTACTTTTTCTGGGTCCATCTTAAGACCTTCCTCCGAGACAACAAATCCCAGGTATACCAACTCCTTTACAAAACTGCATTTCTTCAGATTAATCAGCAACTTCTCCTCCCTCAGCTTCTCTAGAACTCTTCTGATATGCATCAAATGCTCATCCCAAGTCTTACTAAAAATCAAAATATCATTCAAATAAACAATAACAAAACTTCCCAAAAATTCTTTCAGTACCTCATTCATGAGCCGCATGAATGTGCTCAGTGCATTGGTTAGCCCAAATGGCATGAATAACCACTCATACAAACCTTCCTTTGTCTTGAAGGCTGTCTTCCATTCATCCCCTTCTTTGATATGGATTTGGTGATACCCACTCTTCAGGTCAATTTTCGTGAAGTACTTGGCTCCACTCAAACAATCCATGATGTCATCCATTCTTGGCAATGGAAATCTATACTTGATCATTATCTTATTGATGGCTCGAGAGTCTGTACACATCTTCCATTTTCCATCCTTCTTTGGTGCTAATACTGCAGGTACCGCACATGGACTTAGGCTCTCCCTTATCAGTCCCTTCCTTAACAACTCCTAAATTTGTCTGTTTAGCTCTTCATTCTCTGCAGGGGTCATTCTATGGGCTGCCTTGTTTGGCAAACTGGCTCCTGGTATCAAATCCATTTGATGACTTATCTTCCTTACTGGTGGTAAACCTTCTGGTACATTATCAGAGATAAAGTCCTGGAACTCTTCCAACATATTTGAAACTTCTACAGGTACATCTTCACATTTCTCTTGACTAATCTTAGGAATCAATGCAAAGCAATGACGCTCATGCTTCATACCCTCCAAAAATTTCCTACCATCTACCAAACAAATTCTGGCAGTACTACATACCTTTTCTTCCACCTCCTTCAAGGGCTTCAACTTATGACGAACTCCATCCTTTGTTAGGGAATATGTGTTTGCATGGCCATCATGGACAACACTCCTATCATACTGCCATGGCCTCCCCAATAGCATATGACATGCATCCATTAGTATGATATCACACAGCACCTCATCATGGTAGTCACCAATCTTGAACTTCACTAAACACTGTTCATTGACCAAAGCTCTATGGTCCTTCTGCAACCATGCAATCTGATATGGATGCGGATGCTTTCTTCTTGTCAACTTCAACTTGTCAACCATCTCCTCTGAAACAAGATTATTAGTGCTTCCACTGTCAATAATAATATCACAACACTTACCCTCACATTTGCACCTTGTGTGGAATAAACTCTTCCTCTGATTGGGTTCTTTCTCTTCATTCAGCAAGGTTCTTCTGACAACTAGGGTTTCTCCCCTTTCAGCATCTTCAGAATGCTCAGAATGTGCATCTTCATCTACATGTGCAACTCGTGCATTACCTTCAGGTTTTCTATTTGTCCTTCCTTGATGTTGGGGACACTCATATGCTCGATGCCCTTCTTCTCCACATTGGAAACAGGTTCCTCTGAAACCTCCTCTTCCAGGTCCTTGCCCAGGTCTGCCTCTTCCTCTTCCTCTTTGCTCACCATTGTTCTGGTCACAAGGGTGGCAGGTATTATCCCCTCTTTGATTTCGACTGGTGCCTACTTCTTCACTTTTCTTTTGATCTTCATTACAACCTCCATAGGGTCTTCCACCAGTCCTTCCACCTTGACCTCTTCCCCTTTGCTTGCTATCAAATCTTTTGTTTAGCTTCTCTTCCACCTTCAGGGAAAACTGGTACGCATCTTCTATGGTGGTCATTCTGACCAAGCTCAACTCCTCTTGAATACTCAGCCTCAACCCATTAATGTAACAGGCTACCTTCTCCTTGTTGGGCTCTGCATGGCCTGTCCTGATAGTAATTTTATAAAACTCTTCTGTATACTCCTTAACAGACTTGTTACCTTGCTTTAGTCCTTGCAGCTTCTTCAGCAACTCCATCTCATAGTCCACAGGAATGAACTGCTTCTTTAGTTTCTCCACCATCCGATCCCAACTGGTAATCTTTACTTTTCCTCTTCTATTCCTCTCTAATTGGACCTCCTTCCACCAAATATTGGCGTGGCCCTTCAACTTTGTTTTTGCAAACTTAACCCGATCTGGGTCCTCCACATCTTCATACTCAAAATACTCCTCCATGTCATTGATCCGATCAATAAGCTGTTTTGGATTCAAATCTCCAGAATATGTAGAAACTTCAATCCTGGGCCTCTTTCTGATCTTCGAAATGACCCTCAACAACCTTACTTCTGCAGCATCTTCGGTAGCTTCTTGTTCTTCCTCAGATAGCTCTTCTTCAACTTCATCTTCACTTTCTTCTCTTGTCCTTGGCTCAAACCCTCTTCGTAGCTCCTCTTGCAATGCATCGATTTACCTTTGTAGGGCTCTAAAACCCTCTTCTATCAAAGCATTCCTCCCAACACGATTTCTTCTTAGAGGCATCTTGGTCTCCGCAGCAAACCCACAACCTCAAGTCCTGGTGCAAATTGCCTCACGGTCGGCGATCTGTCTACACACTTAGAAACCCTCGCTCTGATACCACTTGATGAAGGGGGTAAATCACAAAACACACAATAATAGATATTGAACACAGCAAATAGAACTTTCTTTTATTGAACTGGGCAACTCATTACATTACAGAAGCTCAATTACAATTAGAGGATGAATCCTCTATTGGTTGCAACACATTACAGCTTTCCCCACCTCAAGACTCTAGAATCTTCAATCTTCTATAACCCCAAATCAGCTAGGGTTTCTGTTTTCCCACCTATTCTTGACTCTACACTGGCCCCCTTAACTCTACCACTACCCAGGGTTCCTAAAATAGTCATAAATAGCACTTTTTGGTGGCCTCCAGCCAAATTTCGAAATTTGCAACTCCCTCCAAAAGTAAGTCAACTTCCGGGAAGCATAATTTTGATCCGGGTGTCCGATTGATGAACCGTTTTAAGCGCCAAAAAGCTCGCGATGTGACTATCACATCAAAAATTTGTAAATGGATTTCTATCAACTTTTCGAGATGTTATGGGAAGTTTTAGTGCCTCATATCTCATTCCAGAAATTTTCAGGGGCTTTTCAGAAAATCAAAACTTTAATATCTTTCAGCTCACAAATGATCTTTGTCTAATTCCTTTGCCAAAGGTCTTATATTTCCGTTATGTAACTTTCTGGAAGTTTTTGCTTCATTACGTGCCCAAATGCAAACTTTCTAAAAATAGCAGGTACACTTTCCTAAATAGGCAGGTCGCTATTTTTAGCAGTTTTGGAAAAACTGAAAGTCCTACATTATTATTCTAGATATTATGGAACCAAAAACACTAATTATGGGAAGAAATGAGAACAACTACAATGGTTTTGAATTAACTTCTTTTTGGGTGATGCAAGATTGCCCTTACACCTCTGGATGCTCCTACATCATAAATACATTATTTGTACAATTATATTTTTATTATTATTATTTGTAGAAATTACTATCCATTTATCACACTTTGAATGTGGAATAACATTGATACTTATTATACTATAATTAATATATTTATTATAGATATAGTATATAATATGGTTATTATTATAGTATAAATAGATATATATATATATATATATATATATATATATATATATATATATATATATATATATATATATAGATATATATATATATATATATATATATATATATATATAACTATTGATAGACTACTAATAATTAATAACTAGTAATATAGTCATAATTAATAAGTCTATACCTTATATTAATATTGAATAATATACTTATCAGGTTCTATTAATACTAACTCAGAATTAATAGACTTATATACTATACTTAACTCAATTAATCAAATTTGTACACAACTCTCAATACATTTTTCTAATTAAATTGTCTGAGGAAAATGGAAGTGGTAAATAATTTCTCAATTTATGTAACCTTGGTTCTAATCCTAATTTAATATATATATATATATATATATATATATATATATATATATATATATATATATATATATATATATATATATATATATATATATATATAACTAATTTATAATTTATATTAATATAATTAAATATATTAGTCATAAAGTAGGTGCCTAATTTAAAATTGTTGTTCTTCGAATAAATTAGTAACTTAAATCCTTATTGCCATTTTCTTTTCAACATTGTGGAAAAAGGTTGACACCATCCTTTCTCATAAAAAAATTTGTTTATTGGCTAATGTTCTTAGCATCATCTTACTCTATAGATTAGTTGAGAGTGCCATAGTTTGTTAGCAGTGCCATTGTCTTCTATATGCTATGACTTTTAACAATGAAAAGGATCTAGGTGTGTCACCCTTTCTCCTAGAAATTCCTTATTTAGTGACCTCTATGAACTATCTATTTTATGTTTTTCTTAAAAATTTAAAAAGAAAAATTCTTTAGAGATCCAATTATTAATTTGACAAAAACATCAATTCCATTCAATGGAACTCAAATTTTAACAAAAAAAATGTATGCAATTTCCCTCTTTCCATATTAAGAACTCTGCAAATTTGTATTTGATAATGACATCAACAAGAATCACAACTCAAAAACTTACTCGATTATGATGTTTCCTCTCAATATGCTGCCACTTTATTGGTTTGAACTTGCAATTTGCTCAATCCCACCTGTCAACAAACAAACAAAAAAATTATTCATCGGGGATGCAAGGTGAGCACTAGAACAAAGATCCTTTATTCTTTTGTGTGTAATTCATAGAATGAAAAGTTGAAAACATTTTGAAAAGAGAATATAGGAAAATAGTATACATCCAATAATGCACTAAAAGATTGTAAAAAAAATTATCAACAGAAAAATTAAATATAACAAAATATATGATTATTTGTTATAATAAACACCATATTCCTGCTTTTGAAGTCCAACCCTTCACGATATTTTTTAACTTGAATTATCTATAATCTTCAGAAGGATAATTGGTGTAGGGCCACCTAACAAATCTTTTGTTTTTGTTTGGATAAGGTCAAACTGACCAGTTGTTCATTTTCAGTTTTTGTTTTGTTCAGTTGTAATAAAAATAGTTTGGGGATATGAAGCGGTTGGCCTTCCCCAACTGTCATGAACTGTTTAATCTCCCAATGTGTTGGGATAAATTGGCAGCAAAATGAACATTTGGGTTCGGTTCTGGATTCGGTTGTGTAAGTTCAATTATGTGCCGAAGAAGAATAAGACTCTATTCTGTCAGTTTAGTGTTTCTTGTTTTTGTTCGAAGTTTTCGTAATTTGTTTGTTGTAGATTTTACCTTCTTGTGGTTTGTCACAAAATGGCTTGTTGAGGCATTCCACTGGTTTGACTCTCATTGAGATCAGTGGGATGGATTTAGTGTATATATATTTGTTTTTGTTCTTTTGTTTTGTGTTGAGGTTGGTGGTGCAGGGGATTGAAATGGAACAATCTATATAGTGGGAGACCTAGCATCTCCATGTGCTAGGGTCTAGGTTGGAAGTTAGACGATTTGAGGACTTGCAGTTTTGTGAAGGCATCATCGGCGAGACAGTGGTCGTCAGTAGGAGATTTGAATCTCGGAGCGATAGTTTTAGTCTACCCGAAGAGTGATCGTGGTGACCAAGTGTATTGTCACATACAGCAAAATTTACGCTGATGATATAAGTCTAACCAACCAGTGAGTTCGAAGGTTCATCAGTGAGGAATGACTTTAGTCTCACCGAAGGTGTATTGCGAATGCATATCGCAAATGTATGCTAAGAATGTATGTGAGAATATACATTTCATTGGATGCAAAGGATGACCGGTAGCAATGGTGAGAACAGGGTAAAGATACATTGGTCCACTGGTAGTAGCAAGTCATGTCTTGTATATACAATAGTTTGCCATATCGGCGTGAGTGGTAATATCGGGGGACAAGTGCAAGATCAAACTGACGAAGGAAGTCTTGCCGAAGGCTACATAAAGTATCGACATATCAGGTGAAGACCTTAAGCATTCGCTGATGATTGAAGTCTTGCCGACAGATGTGCTCGAAAGTGACATCAGGGAGATAGGTGTGTCGGTGAAATGGTCTTTGAGTTGGCCAACAGTGTTAAGTCCTGCTAATAGGTGAGAAACCTAGGATCGTCCGTCGGGGAAAGTTAAGAGATCGGCCAGATAAATAACAAGGTGGCCGACGGGGTATGTTTGCCAATAAGAACATATCACCAAGACAGAAGTCACTCTCTCACTGATTAGTTTGTGGATCAAACCTATGCTTCCACTGAGCTCTCTGCATCATTTTGGTATCAGAGCTTTGGATGTTCTATGTGTGACGTGCTCTGAAAGATCTATGTATGTCAGCAGATGAGAGCGAAGGAGAGGCTAGTGCCATGCCTCCAAAAGGAATGACCACTGAGGTGGACAAGAAATTTCAGGAAATGGAAGAGAAAATTAAAGTTGGGGTTAGGGAAGCACTCTAGGCTAAGTTGAAGACCTTGAGAAAAGGCAGGAAATCAGACGAGGAGTCTGATGAAGAAGAAGAAGATGGGGAAGAGGAAACAACCCCAGAATAGGTGGATATATCTGCAAACTAGAAACAATTTCTAGAGGCCATAAGGACACACGATAAGGAGTTGTCTGAATAAAAAATGAAGATTCTAATGTTCATTGGAAAGATGGACGCAGATGAAGTCATTGAATGGGTCAAAGCTTTGAACACTTACTTTGACTACAAGGAGGTACCAAAGAATAAAAGAGTCAAGTTTGCAAAGATGAAATTGAAATGTGCTACACTCACATGGTGGAACTACACCCAGGGAGAAAGGGTGAAGAGTGGCAAGAGCATGATCTCATCCTGGAGTCAGATGGTAGAGAGGATCAAGGCTCAGTTCCTACCTATAGATTACAAAGTGCAAATATATAGGAAAATGCAGAATCTCAGATAGAAGGATATGGATGTATCAACCTATATAGAGGAATTTCACAAATTGTCTCTTAGGTGTGGACTTGTTGAGGATGAAAAGGGAAGAGTTGCCAGGTATATTAATGGCCTGAAATATAGTATTCAAGATGAAATTACCATTCTAACACCTGAGACAGTGGACAAGAGCTTCCAGGTGGCACTGAGAGTAGAAGAGAAATTGAAAAGAAAAGGAGAATAGCATAACAGAGGCAGAGGTGGAAGGAATTTCAGAGGTAGAAATAATTTCAGTTTTAGAAACTAGTTCTAGAAAAATCAAGGGGAGTCCAGTCAATAAGAACATAGTGGAGAATCTAGTTCCAGAGGGCGCTTCAGAGGAAGGAGGCCCAATGGAAGAGGCAGATTTGGTGGACTAGGCAGAGATCCTAATGTCTTCATGGGAAGATGTTATAGTTGTAACCAAATTGGGCACATAGCAAGCAAGTGTCTGGAGAAAGCCTCAAGCTCTCATGAAGGAGAGAAAAGGAGCTAGCTAATTCAGGAAGAAGATTGTCAGAGTGTGACTTCACCTATGGGATGCACAATTCCAGCACAAGATGAAGAGAATCTCATGATGAGAAGGATGATGCTGAAGGAACCACCATAAAGGAAGACACTATTCAGAACTCTGTGTAAAGTTTCTGACAAAAGGTGTAAGGTAATTGTTGATTCTGGCTCAACTGAAAATTTAGTTTTAGTAGAAATGGTAGAGAAATTGAATTTAAAAAGATTGCCACATGTTAGTCCATAAAAAGTGTCCTGGCTGAACAAAGGGCAACAAGTCTTGGTTGATGAACAAGCTTGGGTAGAATTTCAGATAAGGGAATATAGGGACAAACTATTGTGTGATATAATTCCCATGGATGCATGCCATTTACTATGAGGTAGACCTTGGCAGTATGATGTACAAGCCCAACATGATGGTAAATCCAATTCCTTTGTTATCACCAAGAATGGTAGACAGTATAAGATGGATCCTTTACCAGGAGAGGGTGTAGACAAGAATGTAGGCTCAAGTATCATGTTAGTGAGTGGGAAAGAGTTTCTCCATACTCTGAAAGAAGAGGGAACCTAGGGGTATGCTCTAATTTTGAAACCTAAAGACAATTTTGATTTGTCTAAAAATAGCAAGGAAAAAGTCCCTAAGGAAGTGCAGGAATTGTTAGACAAGTATAAGAGTATCGTGGTGGAGGATATGCCCAACACACTACCCCCTGTGAGAGACGTAAGTCATCAGATTGACTTCATCCCAGGATCCACATTGCCAAATAAACCAGCCTATAAAATGACACCTGCTCAGAATGAGGAAATTGCTAAACAAGTGCAAGAACTATTGGATAAGGGCTTGGTGAAGAAAAGTCTTAGTCCATGTGCTGTACCTATAGTTTTAGCTCTCAAGAAGGATGGAAAATGGAGGTTATGTACTAATTCAAGAGCCATAAATAAGATCACCATTAGATATAGGTTTCCTATGCCCCGAATAGAGGACCTAATGGATTGCTTGGGTGGAGCTCGGTATTTTTCTAAAATTGATCTCAAAAGTGGATACCATCAGATTAGGATTAGACAAGGGGATGAATGGAAGACAACCTTTAAGACTAATGAGTGTCTTTATGAGTGGGTGGTGATGCCATTTGGACTATCCAATGCTCCAAGCACTTTCATGCGTCTAATGAATGAGGTATTGAAAGATTTTATTGGCAAATGTGTTGTTGTCTATCTTGACGATATTCTAATTTTCAGCAGGACAAAGGAAGAACATTTGCAGCATTTGGAACAGGTGTTGAAGAAGCTACATGAGGAAAATCTGATGATCAATATGGAGAAGAGTGTCTTCATGAAGGAAGAACTCACATACCTTGGATTTGTGATATCCCAAGGTAGTTTGAAAATGGATCCAGAGAAGGTAAATGCTATTCTATCTTGGCTAGCATCTAAAACAGTAAGTGATATAAGAAGTTTTCATGGGTTGGCAACTTTTTATAGGAAATTCATAAGAGGATTCAGTCATATTTGTGCACCCATTCTGGATACCATAAAAGGAGGACAGAAATGTAAGTTTGTTTGGAATAAAGCAGCAGATGAATCTTTTGAGATTCTTAAATAGAAGGTAGCAAAGAAACCCATTTTGGTTTTGCCTGATTTTAATAAGTTGTTTACTGTGGAATGTGATGCCAATAACCTTGCCATTGGTGTTGTCTTGAGTTAGGAAGGCAGACCTGTTGCTTTCTTTAGTGAAAAGATGAATGATGCTAAAAGAATGTATTCCACCTATGATTTAGAATTGTATGCAATGGTTCAAGCATTGAAAAAATGGAGACATTATCTCTTGCCCAAAGAATTCATTGTTTATATTGACAACCATGCGTTGAGTTTTCTGAATTTACAGGAGAAGTTAAACCACCGACACATGAAGTGGGTTGAGCAACTCCAAGCGTACACTTTTTCCATCAAACATAAAAATGGACAAGCCAACAAGGTGGCAGACGCTCTGAGCATAAGAGTATGCACTATACAGGAAATCTAGTTGCAAAGTGTGGGAGTGGATTCTCTCAAAAATATGTACCAGGATGATGAGGACTTCAAAGAGATATATGCAGTTTGTTGACAATTTTTAGATTCCTATCATTCTGATTTTTCTGAATATTTGTTACAGTAAGGGCTACTATTCAAAGGCAGCCAACTGTGTGTACGTAGGTGTTCCATGAGGGAGAACATCATAAAAGAGAAGCATTGTGGTAGTCTTGGAGGTCATTTTGGCTTGGACAAGACGTTGGAACAAGTGAGAAGGCTTTACTTCTAGCCTAAGATGCAAACAAATGTCAGGAAATTTGTAGAAACTTGTAGCATTTGTCAGAGGGCAAAAGGAACTTCATCCAATGCCAGTCTCTATCAACCACTTCCAATTCCGAAAAGGCCATGGGAGTGCATCAGTATGGATTTTGTTTTGGGTCTTCCCCGGACTCAAAGAGGTTTTGACAGTGTATTTGTTGTAGTTTATAGATTCATTAAAATGGCTCATTTTGTACCATGCAAATGTACCAATGATGCTTCACACATTGCTGGTCTATTCTTTAAAGAAATAGTTTGAATTCATGGTTTGCCATTGAATATTGTCACTGACAGAGATCCCTAGTTTGTGGGACATTTTTGGCGCACATTGTAGAAGAAATTGGGCACTCAATTATCTTTCACGTCAGCCTATCACCCTCAAACGGATGGACAAACTGAGGTCGTGAATAGATCACTAGGTAATCTTTTGAGGTGTTTGACTAAAACGCATGGAGAAACATAGGATATGGTCATCCCACAAGTAGAATTTGCATATAATGACTCTGTCAATCGGAGCACAGGAAAGAGTCCTTTTGAAGTTGTATATGGGATTCACCCAAGGGGAATTTTGGAGTTGAGAGATCTCCAGAATATGGAGAAAAGAAGTGCACAAGGAGAAGATTTTGCAGTTAGTATGAAGGATATCCATGATGCTGTAAGAGAAACTATCCAGATGAACACAGGGAAGTATAAAGAGAAAGCTGATCAGAGAAAAAGGGATGTCCAATACAAAGTTGGAGATCTGATAATGGCATATCTGAAGAAGGAGACTTTTGAAAGGGCAGCCCACGAAGCTTCTTATGAAGAAGATAGGTCCATGCAAGATTGTACACAAATTTGGACCTAATGCATACGAAATTGAACTTCCTCTAGGTTTAGCAATATCACCCAATTTCAATGTGTCAAAACTGTTTCCATTTAGGGGAGACAATGTTATAGATTCAGATGTGACAGGAGCAGGGGATGCAAAATGGATTTCTGATCTTCCACCGAGTCATCTAGTACAGCTGGAATGTATTTTGGACACCAAAGTTCAGAAGAAGACCAAACATGAAACCTACAAGCAGTATCTGGTCAAATTGCATGGTTTGCCTGATGAGGATGCTACCTAGATGAGCGAGGAAGAAATCATCAAGCATGGGGATAATATTTCAGACTTGGTTCCTCAAGGGACTTGAGTTCTTTTAAGCCTCAGGAGTATGGTGCAGGGGCACCTAAAAAATCTTTTGTTTTTGTTTGGGTAAGGTCAAACTGACCAGTTGTTCATTTTCATTTTTTGTTTTATTTAGTTGTAATAAAAACAGTTTGGGGATATGAAGCGGTTGGCCTTCCCCAATTGTCATGAACTGTTTAATCTCCCAATGTGTTGGGATAAATTGGTAGCAGAACGAACATTCGGGTTCGGTTCTGGATTCGGTTGTATAAGTTCAATTCTGTGCTGAAGAAGAATAAGACTATGTTCCTTCAGTTTAGTGTTTCCTATTTTTGTTCAAATTTTTCGTAATTTATTTGTTGTAGATTTTACCTTCCTACGGTTTGTCACAAAATGGCTTGTTGAGGCATTCCACTAGTTCGACTCTCGTTGAGATCGGTGGGATGGCTTCAGTGTATATATATTTGTTATTGTTCTTTTGTTTTGTGTCGAGGTTGGTGGTGCAGGGGATTGAAATGGAACAATCTGTATAGTAGAAGACCTAGCATCTCCATGTGCTAGGGTCTGGGTTGGAAGTTAGATGATTTGAGGACTTGTAGTTTTGTGAAGGCATCATCGGTGAGACAGTGGTCGTCTACATGAGATTTGAATCTCAGAGTGATAGTTTTAGTCTACCCAAAGAGTGATCGGGGTGACTAAGTGTATCAGCACATACATGAAAAGTTTCGCCGATGATATAAGTCTTACCGACGAGTGAGTTCAAAGGTTCATCAGTGAGGAATGGCTTTAGTCTCACCGAAGGTATATTGCGAATGCATATCACAAATGTATGTTGTTAATGTATGTGAGAATATACATTTCGTTGGATACAAAGGGTGACCGGTAGGAACGGTGAGAACAGGGTAAAGATACATTGGTCCACTGGTAGTAGCAAGTCATGTCTTGTATATACAATAGTTTGCCATATCGGCGTGAGTGGTAATATCGGGGGACAAGTGCAAGATCCCACTGACAAAGGAAGTCTTGCCAAAGGCTACATAGCATATCGGCATATCGAGTGAAGACCTTAAGCATTCACCGATGACTGAAGTCTTGCCGACAGATGTGCTCGAAAGTGACATTGGGGAGATAGGTGTGTCGATGAAATGGTCTTTGAGTTGGCCAACAGTGTTAAGTCCTGCCGATAGGCGAGAAACCTAGGATCGTCCATCAGGGAAAGTTAAGAGATCAGCCAGATAAATAACAAGGTGGCCGACGGGGTATGTTTGGCTGATAAGAACATATCGCCAAGACAGAAGTCACTCTCTCGCTGATCAGTTTGTTGATCAAACCTACACTTCCACTGAGCTCTTTGCATCAATAATGCCAGTTAACAACTTCTAGCCTGTCCTCTAGTTTTGGTATATTACGGTTCTGTGATATCAAATGATATTGTTATTATGATTAGGAAAATCAAGTTGAAGGTAAAATATAAACTGAATGCATAATCAAACAAAGAGTTATACCTCAAACAAGAAAGGCCCAATCTCATCAAGGGAAAGGAAACTTGCACCCAAGAGCTCCTAAGACATGATATTCCCTAATTGATGAATGAAATGTGAAATGCTCTAACTCAATTACAACTCACTTAATTAGCTCAATAGATATTTGAGCATAGTAACATTACATAAAACTTGGATCCCAAAATGGCTTGGGAGAGGTTCTATTTATAGAGATTTTGGAGGGATTTTGAGCCAAGGGTGGAGATTGATTTGGAAGATCAATGGTGGAGGATGAAAGTGATGTGGAGGGCCTAGATTTGATCTTGGCGGAATGGAGGGCTAGGAATAAAAGTAAATCTTTTATTCATTTTAGGGAAAGGAGGAATTAAATGAGTATGGGTGAGATGGAATATTTATGAATTAAAGATTCATATGGGGAATGTAAAATGAATTAAAAATTCATTTGGGGATAAGTGGAGATAAATGAGGTATGGGGGTGTAAGAGGAATTAATTGTGATGTGTGATATATTTCAATTTTTTATTTGGAGGATGTGGGGAAGGGTGTTAAGCTAGGTTTGACCACCTAAATGAGAGGTTAGGATTAATTAAATATAGGTTGTATTTAATTAATCCTAGGGCTAAGGTGAGATAGGCTAGGGTAGGTTATTAAATAATAGCTATTTAATTACCTAGGGTAGGGATAGGTCAATTAATAGGCTGAATTAATTAGATTTAGTGAGGAGGGGGAAATTGACTAAATAATAATTACATATTTATTAAATCAATTGGCTAAGGTTTGGACCATTGAATTAATGAAATTAATTCAATTGTTGGGGATAAAATGATGAAAACTTAGGTGATGAAGGGATAATTAATTAAATAAAAATTTAATTAATTGAATAGAAGGGAAATTGATATGTTTAGGGATGTCGAGAGTCAGTTTGATGGTAAAAGACATTTTTAGGTGTCTACCTTTGCCCCTCTTTGACGTGGCGACAAGACCTAGGAGGGAAGTGGCATCAGGTCAAAGAAAAATATGCCCTAGCTGACAGGAAGGAATAAGATGGGTAAGGGATGCCCCCTTGAGAGGTCAGCGGAAAAATAAAATTTTTCCAGGTGAGTTCTCGAAAGGACGCGATGGGAGTGGAAGTTGGATAGGGGACGGAAAAAGAAGATTGCAAGAAGAAAAACAGAGGAAAAAGGCTATGATCTGCACCCTGGAAGGGAAAAAGAGTGGATGGGGGGATGACATGGCATGCTATATTAGGACAAGTGGGCCCTAAGAGTGCCACATTTGCACACATTGACTTGGTGAGAAGAAGGAGCAAAGGAGAGATGGCAGAGCACAACCCCCAATTCCCGTGACTTCGACACATTTCTAAGCAGTTCTGATCATTTGGCAAAGCACTCGAGGCTAGACCTCAGTTAGGGCCTAAGCCTGGCTTTGTGATTTTTTAGTTTTGCCACTTTTTTGGGGTTCAAGAATTGGGTTTTGGGATGGTGGCACCATTGCAAGGTAGTGCGGTGCCAAAAGAACATGGATTAGTGCCATCCTCTGGATTGGTGCTATCTGCTAGGGTAGGCTAGAGGTGGTTTGTCGCCATATGTTTAGAATTTTAGTGCTATCGTCTATAGTAGTGCTATGTTTGAAAGTGGTTAGGGTTTGGCGTTTTAGCACCAAATGGGTTTTATAGTAGCGCTATGTTCTAGACTAGTGCTATTTGTTAGAGTAGCGTTATATTTTGTTTTAGCGCAATGTATAGGATTAGCATAATATGCGATAAATGTGCTATTGGGAGAATTGGTACTATTCCTTGGAATAGCGCCAAGGGGCCGAGTGGAGCCATTTGTAAAAATGGCGCTAAATATGATGCACAGTGGCGCTATGTGTTGAAGTAGCGCAAAGTGTCTTGCGTAGTGGCGCTATTATCTGTAATAGCACAATGAGAAGAAGTAGTAGCGCTATTTCAAAAATGGCGTAAAGCATGGTTTGTTTTGGCGCCAAATGATTTTTGACGTTTCAACATTAGAAGAAAGGGGGTGATTTGGAAAAAAGATAGGTAGACTTTTGACCAAAATATTGTGGATGCAGGAGATGAGGTCATTCATAGTGTACTCGTGGGAGCGACGCGTGCCATCGGTGATGGCATTATTCGATTAGTTTGATGATGCCACTCAGGCCCGACTAGCTAGGTTGGGGCTTTTGACAGTTGCATCGATGCCAGTTCTACAAGCTCATAGAGCTCTGATGACAGCAGTAGTGGAGTGGCACGATTCAGAGACCTGCACATTTTTGCTGCCGACTGGGGAGATCACTATCATGCTTGAGGATGTTTATCACATCCTCAAGCTACCTATTCATGGCCAACGTGTGAGATACGACACGAGGTGGGGACGGAGGGCGTTGATCAGAGTATTTGGCACTGATCGCATTGTCTTATCGGCAGATGGGAGGGAGATCAGCTATGAGGGGAGTCTAGAGATGGGTATAGATCCCTTTACCCTATTCTTGTGTGCATTGATTGGTGGGGTAGTGATGCCTGATAGGAGGGGCAGGGGTTTTCCAGTTGGATGTGGTGGGTTGATAGAGGGGATGGTCAGGCATGAGACCATGTATGCCTAGGGGCCAACGATACTGGGGCAGCTGTATCATGAGATGCATATAGTTGTCTATCTGTATGATTCAGCATTATCAGCTGGAGTCACTATGTTATATGTGTGGATTTGGGAGCATATTGCAGTCACATGGCTGAGATGTGGGTATTATCACCGTCCATTCAAGGCCTTCATATTCCTGTATTAGGATGCAGAGTACACATACACTGGCCAGGTTTGGTACTGGAGGCGAGTGCTAGATGATGTTATTCAGGTGACGTGGAGACCCTACATCGGAGTAGAGGCATGGCCAGATGATGTTGTGCACTTGCCTTTTACTTTTCAGGAACACTATTTGATGGGTCATGGAGATCACACTATAGATATGTATCTACCATCGCATGCTATGCGACAGTTTGGGTTGCGCCAAGATACTCCTTAGCAGATGGCCATTTTTGCATGGACCCGTCGGGATGCACGTTATTGGCCGGCAGCTATACAGCCACAAGTTGCTCTAGAGGACTTTACAGCTTTGTAGCCATTGCAGTGGGATTGGCAAAGCATGGTCAGGGATGTAGGGACTACTCCTACATATGATATATGGTGGCAGATGTGGCGGCTGACTCGGTTTACAGACCCACCAGAGGAGGTAGTCCCGGCGGAGGAGGCAGCGGGTTCAGGGGATGATGATTCAGATGATGATGGGGATGATGACTCTGATGGAGATGATTTCCTAGAGGAGAGTGAGCAGATCATTACAGATTACCTCATGGAGATTGGAGGGGATGGAGAGGAGAGGGTGGTGGGGGGAGGGGTAGCCGATGGATGTGCTGGCAGCAGCGATAGCTGGACAGGTGCCTCAGTAGCAGGTGAGATAGCAGGTGCCTGTATAGCAGGTACCTATCGAGCAGGTTCAGATTCGAGTGGGGCGACGGCCTGGAGGACCTCGGCAGCATGGGGGACAACTGAGGGTGGGCAGGGGAGGTCTACTCTCACCACAGGTAGCGCAGTAGCAGGCTATCGCAGTAGGTGGTAGGGCAGCAGTTAGAGGCAGGCCCTTCGGGGGCAGGTGGAGAGGCTGAGGTTGAGAGGTCAGCATCCCGTTGGCAAGCTCAGGGTGAGGAGGAGGAGATTGAGACTCTACGAGTGCAGGTAGCCATCTTGCAGGAGGCATTAGAGAGCCGAGAGGCAGAGCTAGTTTAGCTGCGGGGGATAGTGGCTTTATTGGATGGGTCAGATGGATAGGTACTTGTGTTGCAGGCACAGTTAGCCAAGGCTCAGGGTGAGATAGCCACTTTGATAGGGGAGCGGGATGCCACACTAGTGAGAGCTCGGCAGGCAGAGGCTACAGTGAGTAGTTTAAAAGCCTCAGATGCTGGTATGGCTCCAATTTTGACTTTGATGCAGACACAACTACCTTAGGCACAGGGACAAGTGTCAGAGGCCACTCGATGGGTAGATTATTATCGGGTTCTTTATCATGTGGCAGTGCCAACAGAGCAATGTACAGTGAGCTTTAGTGAGCTTAGTGGGGCAAGGTCATATAGGTCAAACAGATCTAGATCAGTTTAGTTTGTGTAGGTGCTAGAATGGTTGACATTTATCGACCAGTTGAGCAATGAACCAACGAATGGACTAGAGTTTGCCTTGTAGACTTATTAGTTGTTTTAAGGTTTTCAGAGGAGGCATTTCAGTGATGGCCTTGACTTTTGTTGGATCTACCTTAATTCCTCTTCTGGAGACTATGTATCCCAAGAGTTTGCCTGAGGTTACCTCGAAGACACATTTCTTTGGATTCAGACGAACATTGTATTGCTCTAATCGGTCAAAGATCTTGGCCAATACATCCAGGTGTTCTTCTCTTGTCTTTGATTTTCCTAGTAAGTCATCCACGTAGTCTTCCAAGATGTGGTGAAAAAGTTCATGGAAGATGATAGTCATAGCTCTTTGATATGTAGCTCCGGTATTCTTCAGGCCGAATGACATTACCACCTAGTAGTACGTCCCCCATGGGCATATGAAGGTTGTCCTATGCTGATCCTCTTCGGCGATTTTGATTTGGTTATATCCTGAAAAACCATCCATGAGTGATAACATCTCATGTCCTGCCGTAAGATCCACTATCATGTCGATGTTTGGTAGTGGGAAGTCATCCTTTGGGCAGGCTTTGTTTAGGTCTCGGAAGTCGGTGCAACAGCGGATTCGGCCATCTGGTTTGGCTACTGGTACTAGGTTGGAGACCCATTTGAGATAATCAATTGGGAGAATGAACCCAACATCCAGTAGTTTCTTTAGCTCTGCTTTGACTAGGAGGGCTACCTGAGGATTCATTTTTCTGAGCTTCTGCTTTACTGGTTTCACATCAGGGCGTACTACAAGGTGATGGACAACCAAAGTAGGATCTAGCCCTAGCATGTCTGCATAGGTCCATGCAAAATTGCAATTTTGGCGTTTGAAGAATGTCAAGAAGTTTTCTTGTTCTTGTGTGCTAAGAGATTCTGCCCTGAAAGTGATTTTCGGCTCGTCTTCTGTCCCAAGATTCATCTCTTGAGCTGGCTCCACTAGGATGGGTGATCTGTCGAGATATACTTTGTCTATCTCAGGAAGGCCCATGCTTCCATCTCCTAGTGCCTCGTGGAGGTTTTCACCAGGAGATACGTCTTTTATTTTTACTTTTTTGGGATCTGACACTACTGCAGAACAGTTTTCACCATCAGATCCATTTTTTATTTTTATGTTTTTATGATTGAAAGCAGGGGTTGTCTCCCTGAAATAGGCATGTGTATCAAGTTCCATGATGTATCCTGCTCTGTGATCTCCCAGGGGGAAGTGATCTCTAACCCCCATCATTTTAGCGATGGCCTCATCATTTGGTGCTACGTCAAATACAAGAGGTCCCCGTTGGTCCCAACTATGAGGTTCGGGTATACAAGGGGTAAGTCATTGGATGACGAGGTTAGGATGGTGATTGTGTAGATGGTGCATATGGATGAGTGGAATAAATTGGCGAAGTCACTAAAGGAGTCTTGATGGCTCGTTTCATTGATATTATCGACTGCAGGGGAAACCGTAGTGATCTCAGCTAAGATACATTCGCCGGTAGTGAGGATATGTTGTCTTTGACCATATCCTAACCCTTAGGTATAGGGATTTCTTGTTGCTTGGACTGGTTCCACGATCCCCTACTCATGAAGGCCGATGCCGCCTTGTCCTTTGTAGCCCATGTTTTTGACAATTTCTAACCCTTTACCATAGATTTATGTTGGTACGGTGGGGGTTTCTTGCTCAGATTATTCGTCCTTATATAGCCAGGATGAAATATCTTTGAGCACATCCTGATCCAGGAGATGTTTCTTTTCAAAGATGGGCGATGGTTTACATTTGATGACAACTGTGTTGGTTGCTTCTGTCTTTCAGATGCAAAATGTTTTAGGATTGGGTAATGTGCCCACACAAAAGGTACTGTGTAGGTCATATTCCTCACATCCCATGTCACTGAGCTTGATCTTGACCTCAAGAGGTGGTGGTGTTTGGGATGAAGTGGTGGCAATGTTGGCGGGGTCGATATATGAGGTGGAAGTTGTAGGATTGGCTTTGGTGGTGGCTTTGTTGTACGGACAAAAGGTGTGGTCATGGCCCTCCAAGAAACTGTAGTATTGGAAGGGGTGGGGGTCGGCGTAGATGGTTACCTCCGTGCCATTGTGAGGGAACTTGAGGCATTGATGGAATGTAGATGGCACCGCTTGCATGGCATGGATCCATGGTCGGCTGAGAAGAATGTTGTAGGGGAGGTCAAGATCAAGGACCTGACATTTTGTTTCCATTATTTTCTATCCCACTTGAATAGGGAGCTTGATAGTGCCTTCAGATAATCATTCGGTATCATCATACCCTTTGATTGTGATGAACTCACTGGTGTCTACAACCACATCTGAGTATCCCAAATGTTTTAACAATTTAAGAGTGCATATGTTTAGGCTGGAGCCACCATCTATTAAGACTCTTTTGATGATGTGCTTGTGGATACAGACTTTGATGTGTAATGCATCGTTGTGTAGGTGTTCAGAAGCGGGAAGATCCTTTTATGAAAATGTGAGATGGTGAGGTGCGATGATATGTCCTACCATCGCTTGGAATTGGGTCACATTCAAGTTGGTGGGAACTTGGGTTTCCAAGAGTGCTTTGTCTAGGACGTCTTTGTGGAGAGGTGATGTGCGAAGCAGCTCAAGGATGGAGATTTGTACGGGGGTCTTTCCTAGATGTTCTAGGAGGTTATACTGATTGGTAGGTGATGGACGTGTGGTTGGACGAGGGGGTAGGGAATCTGATGTGGATGCAGGTGTTTGTTCAATGGTAGGGGCTGAGCGGATGGATACACGGCCACGACAGGTTGGGACAGCGCAATCAGGTGCTTGTGCCCGAATGGTGATTATGTTGACATGGTGAGATGATGGCTCTATCCGCCCTACAATAGAGTCATAGGATGCAGGTGGTGGAGTGACATTGTATGCTTGATTGGATGAGGAGGCTTTATTATGGTTGGGCAGTGGATCCTTGTAAGCTCCGAGATTAGCGTTTGGTGATGGTTGGGTGTTCTAATCGAGGCTGACTTGATTTTGGTCAATGAGGTCTTGTACGCAATGTTTCAATTTCATGCAGTCAGCGGTTTTGTGGCCCACATTGCGGTGGTAGTCGTAATAATCATTTTCATTATACCACACAGATTTGAGCTCATTCTCTTGACGGGGTTTAATAGGTGGGAGCGTTATCAAACATTTCTTGAGACACTTGTCAAGGATATCCTCGATGGGTTCCCCTAAGGGTGTGAATTGCCTTCGAGGTTTGTTTTGTTTGAATTTTCCCATTTGATTATTTGTATTGGTGGTGTATGTATGTGTGGGTGGTGGATTATGTACATGTTAGACGGCCTTCACGTCAGTGACGCCGTCGTTCAAGGTGTTCTTGTTCTTTCCCCAATAGCGTGGCTTTTCGTTTGATTGTGTGTTGGCGTTGTTGTTTGTATTGGGGACATTGATGTTGAGTTTGTTGTTGTTGTTATTGTTGGACTTGTAGTCATATAATTTGATGGAGCCCTTGGCAATGAGTGCCCGTTCTATTGTTGTACCTTTGTCGATGACTTCTTCAAAGGTAGACGCACAAAGGATTTGTAAATGAAACCCTATTTCTTGATTGAGGTTAGTCACAAACATGGTGATGAGTTGTTTTTCAAGAATTGGATAAGGGAACTTACTTGCTAAGCTTCTCCACCTCTACAAGAAGGAAGCGAAGGATTCTCTTCTTTTTTGTTTTATGTTGCAAAGGTTAGTCATAGATATTTCATGCTCGAAGTTATAGGAGAAATGGTTTACAAATTTTTCTGCAAACTCAGGGAAAGACCTAATGCCTGGGGGAAGATGTGTGAACCACTTGGCAGCTTGTCCACCGAGGCTTCTTGGAAATAGTCTCATTAGGTATGTATCATTGTTTGATACTTCTAAGAACGTGAGGTAAAACTCCCTAAGATGATCCCTAGGGTCTCCATTTCCCTTTTATTTGTTAAATTTTGGCGTTTTGAAATTCTTGGGGAAAGGGGGCATGTACAATGTTCGATCAAATGGATAGGGGCAAATATCCTTAAAGGAATAGTGTTTGCATTTGCCCCCAGTTTGCATATCGTCTACCTTTTGAATCAAGGCCTGTACAACGGTTGTGAGATCCGGTGTTGATTGTGGTTGGGGTGTATGGGTTTGTTGATGGATGAGGTGTTGGAGATTGGGTGGTGTTTGGTGTTGCAAGTTTTGGGAAATTGTGTTTTGGTACTGCAGGGTGGTGTGTTGGTTGGTTTGTACGAGATGTTGTTGGTAAGCATGGAGTTGTTGGAGAATATGGGGGGGTATTTGAGGGTTGAGATTATGATGTGTTGATGATGCTACAGGATTATGTAGATATGTGAGATGAGAAGGATTGATAGTGGATGTGTTGACATTAGATGGGTTGACGTGAGATGGGTTGGTCATGTTTAAAGGTGGTTGTGAAAAGAATTGTCGCATGTATGCTATGGTTTGAGGGTTAAGTGGAGGCAGACATGTGGAAGCACTTGCGTGCGTGAGGTTCCCTTGTATGCCTAAGGTGATTTGCGGAATGGAAGAGTTTACGGTAGTTGTGGAAGTGGATGTGATGACAGGTTGGGAGGTCGTAGGATTGGAGACACTTGCGGGGATTGTAGATGTGGTAACATTAGAGCTTGTGGTGGCGGTAGATACGGTGGGAGTTGATGTGGATGGTTGAGAGGATGCGGTCGGAATAATGTTAGAGGTGGATGGTTGGGATGATGTTGTGTTGTGGGGTGGTTGAGAACCAATTTTGAGGAGATAATCAAGATATCTATTTGGATCCGACCTTAGGATTTTGTCAAGTAGGTCCATGCTATCAACATCTTGTGTAAAGCTCAAGACATCTAGATCATCTTGGGACATGGTGGGGATGCTTGGTGGTGGTGGTGGTGGTGGTTGTTGTAAGAAATAGAAGGGATTTTCATTGGGATTATATGTTGGGATTTGAAAGACCGTAGGTATGTTGTGTGTTTGGTTGATTGGTACATTGTTGTTGTTGGTTTTAGGCATTCCAAAATCTTTCGTTGCTTGATTCTTCTTATGTTGCGATCTAGTTATGGGCATGCAAGTGTATGGATTTGATTTTGGAGATGGAGAGAAATGGGGATGAAGACCTTAGAGAATTTGAATTGATTTGTTGGACCCGAAAAAGGGTGTGGTAGTGGAATGGAGTAGAGAAGAAGATGAAGGGATGATTGTGGTGTGATGAATGATTGATAGGTGTTAAAAAATGGACGGTTTTTTGACTTTTTTGTACAAATTTGGACCAAAGGGTAGATGGTGGATGATGTTTATTTGAGGATGGTTCGATGTTTTTGATTTTGATGTTTGATATGAGGGATTAGGATGATGTTTGATGGTCAACAAATAGAGCTTAGGTAAGGTCTAAATTTGTGCGCACAAATGGATGTTTCTCTTTGTTTGGGGTAGACTAATGACCTTACAGAAAGAAGGATGATTATCTCACTTGAAAGGTTGACTAATGACTCTCCAAGAAAAATGTGTGAAGGATGAAATCTAGATCTAGCTTTAGCTCAAAGGGATGACAAGTTTTTGGTTGATGATTTTTTTATGGGTGTTTTGATTTGGAAGATTTTAGATAAGTTTTTTTGGATTTTGGAATGATGTCCTATGACAAGGATTTTTTTGTTTTGGTCCAAAAAGGTATGCAAAGATCAATGAGGATGAATGGATACGAAATTGAGTAGATTTGATATAGCAAAGGGTCCAATAATGATAATGATTGATTCTCTAAGGTCAAAATGAAGGTATGATTTGGAAATTTTTAGGAGGAAATGGATGGGGTACTGACGGTCTTTTGGAAGGTGAATATGGATTATGGAAAAGCAGGTGCTAAAGATCACAATGGAATTGGTCTCAGTTTCAGGCAAGTCAATCTGCAAATAGCACCAATCCACAGGTGAAATGGCACCAAAAGCAGACAGAGATGGCGCTAAAATAGGGCAGTGTTGGTCGAGGCTCTAAAAAAGATAGATTTTGATGTCAATTTTGGATTTGTTTTGATTGAAGTTTGATCAAATGATTCTCATTGTCTCTTGGCAAGTTTAAAAAGCACTTCAAGCACAATAACACACAATAACCAAGATTTTGTTTGTGAAAAGATGTGTGATTTTGTTAAACAAGTACTTTGCACAACCTAAGGCAAAGATATGACAGTATTTGTTGAATCCCCTAGCTGCGCCTATTCAAAGCGAGTAGCTCCAAGATCTTGGTAGCACCGGATCCTTACAATTACACACACTTCTCACACATACCAAAATCCAGGTTTCCATGAAGGCTTGTCCCTCACCAAACCTTAGGATTGTCCCTGCTACCTCGGCTAAGAACCGCATGAATCGGGGCCGCTTCAAAGGTTTCCCTTCTACGTCAACAAATAGAAGGATTTTGGCTTGCTACACAAAGGTTCGTAGTAAGTGCATTCATTCAGGTGGTCATACATGCGGTAGTGCTACTCTCTATTATGGAGTCTCCCAGCCTCCAAGGGTTAAGCCTTGGAGGGTTTTGGGGGAGGTTGGTTGTCGGTATGACACAACAACACCTGTTGCTCATGACTTTCATCACAAACACATTAATTTATATAGTGGCTCGAAAGAGCTTGGATTTAGCTTATTGCCGCTTGGGTCGTTCCCACCTTTCAAAGTGGGGTGGCAAGCCCTCTAAGGACTAACAAAAGTAATACAACCACAAAAATACTTTGATCCCCAAGTTCATACAAAGATGCGAGGGGAGAGCATACATATTCTTTGTGCTTGCATCACACTAAACATGGTTCATTTTAGTTCTTTGGATTATGTTAGGGGTGATTTATGCAAGTGTTGTGAAAAGCTTTTGATTCCCAAGGTCACCAAATGGTGCGAGGGAAGAACATACACTTTTCACACTACAAACAAAAATCATGAAAAACACTTCACACAAATTTTGATTAGTTTTTGTTGTTTATATGAGTGAAGAATGCAGATTGTTGTTCTTTTTAATCTAATGATTTTGTGTATGCACTTTGTGGTTCTTTTTAAAGCCCAAAGTTGAAATGTTTTGATAGTTGTTGTTGGCACACACTTGTCAATTTTAGAACACCAATTTCAAATGTTTGTTCTAACTAAGGCACACACACACAAAGATTTGTTTGTTGCTTGTTTGATCAATTTTTATTGCACCAAATCGAAATGTTTTGATTAAACTAACATGCAAGGGTTCCTTTTAGTTCCCAAATGAAATGTTTGCTAATCTAAAAACACCCTACAAAAACTTGTTAGTGTCTGCAAGATGATGTTGATGACCTGCAAACACTTGTCAGTACCTGCACAGGACGCAAAGTCAGTTTGTACAAATAGCGCTAAAATAGAGTCCTAATAGCGTCACTGCGGACAGAAAATGGTGCTACTTACAGAAACCTATCAAGAAAACCTAACCCTAGATAGATAGCACTGATTCACAAATATGTGCTACTATCAGATACAGAATGCGCCAAAATATACTATAGTGCTACAAAATGATACAGAAGGCGCTAAAACATAATATAGCGCTACAATGAGATATAGAAGGTGTTGAAACAGTAAATAGGGCCAATATGGATATCATAAGGTGCCACTATGGGTACTGTTAAATGGTTTGGTCATGGTTGCAAATAGTGCCAATCTGGGTTCCGATAGAGCCAATACGAGCCTGCACGCGTCCGTCCTGCAAAACAAAAGGTTTTTCTGACCAAAACAGAGGCTTACACTGCAAAACAGAGATCTTGTTAGCTTGGTTAACCTAATGGAAAGGAAAGCAAGTCAAATAAGAATGCCAAAACATGTGTGTGTTTCGTTAGGAAAATTTTGGCATAACCTCCCCTTCTTCTTCCAATATTCCTGCAGAATAGAAAGCAATTAGACAGAAAAATACAACAAGAAGAACATAGGTGAAACAGACATGTGAGTGAGTCTTAAGTAAGAAAGGTGCTGTGCAAAATAGTGCTAAAATATCATATAGCACCAAAATACGCCAGAGATAGCACCACTGCATAGATGGATAGCGCTAGTCCTGCAAAATCACGTCTTCAAAATAAAAACTCACAAAAGAAGATTAGATATGGACCTTGTGGTCCCACCGGGTGTGCCAATGTGATTAGGAAAATCAAGTTGAAGGTAAAATATAAACTAAATGCATAATCAAACAAAGAGTTATACCTCAAACAAGAAAGGCCCAATCTCATCAAGGGAAAGGAAACTTGCACCCAAGAGCTCCTAAGACATGATATTCCCTAATTAATGAATGAAATGTGAAATGCTCTAACTCAATTGCAACTCACTTAATTAGCTCAATAGATATTTGGGCATGGTAACATTACATAAAACTTGGATCCCAAAATGGCTTGGGAGAGGTTCTATTTATAGAGATTTTGGAGGGATTTTGATCCAAGGGTGGAGATTGATTTGGAAAATCAATGGTGGAGGATGAAAGTGATGTGGAGGGCCTAGATTTGATCTTGGAGGAATGAAGGGCTAGGAATAAAAGTAAATCTTTTATTCATTTTGGGGAAAGGAGGAATTAAATGAGTATGCGTGAGATAGAATATTTATGAATTAAAGATTCATATGGGGAATGTAAAATGAATTAAAAATTCATTTGGGGATAAGTGGAGATAAATGAGGTATGGGGGTGTAAGAGGAATTAATTGTGATGTGGGATATATTTAAATAAAAAATTGACTTATGTGGATATATTACAATTTTTTATTTGGAGGATGTGGGGAAGGGTGTTAAGCTAGGTTTGACCACCTAAATGAGAGGTTAGGATTAATTAAATATAGGTTGTATTTAATTAATCCTAGGGCTAAGGTGAGATAGGCTTGGGTAGGTAATTAAATAATAGCTATTTAATTACCTAGGGTAGGGATAGGTCAATTAATAGGCTAAATTAATTAGTTAAACATGATTTAGCTAATTAATTAGATTTAGTGAGGAGGGGGAAATTGACTAAATAAATATTACATATTTATTAAATCAATTGGCTAAGGTTTGGACCATTGAATTATTGAAATTAATTCAATTGTTGGGGATTAAATGATGAAAACTTAGGAAATGAAGGGATAATTAATTAAATAAAAATTTAATTAATTGAATAGAAGGGAAATTGATATGTCTAGGGATGTCGGGAGTCGGTTTGATGGTAAAAGACATTTTTAGGTGTCTACAGTTATGTATATTAATCTTACAACAAACACCAAAATTTATGGAGATTATACAAAACCATTATTTTCGCTATTGATGGTTCAAGTCAGGGTCATTTTCTTTTCTAGTTGGCCAAATTTTGTCAAATTCTTTAAAAGACACATCATCAGTTACAGCAAGGGCACATGTAGTTTTGAGCAGGCATTGCTTTTTACAAAAAAATTAGGAGTTTTTTTGGGGGCGAGTGCTCCCATGATTTTTTAAAGCCGTTTCACTTCAAATAATTGTCAAATTATGATCTTGGTTGTATAAATTCAACAATTATGATCGTGGCTATATAAATTTAACTCACCTTCCATCTCTAGCTGAACTTCCTTACCCTAAGCTATTGCTGCTCCACTATTTTACTAGAAGATTCCAAATTATGCATGTTGTTTATTACAAAATTACATGGAACTACCCAAGTACTGGAGAATGGTAAAAATAAGGCCTATAAAAAGGTAACTGTGTAACATTTGATGGCAGCTTCTTTTGCCCACAATTGAAGAGTTACCTTGTTGTGTCTACAAGAAGGATCTTTTGGCTGACTGCATATTGATCTGCAAAAGTGTAGGTTTGAGTTACCAAGTTCTAAGGTAGAGTATTTGTAATATCAAAAAAAAGTGTAAGTCTCAATGACCAAGTTCTGAGTAAGAGTATTTGTGATATCAACAAAAGTGTAAGTCTGAGTGGCCAAGTTTGAGGCAGAATATTTATGATATCAACAGAGATGAGAAGTGTGTATTGTTGTGAGCCTAAGTTGCTGGGACTTGTTTTCCTAGATTTGTCTTTAGAGTTCAATGTGACCGATTGTCACTACCTGTGTGGTTGTATTAAGTATGTGACTACCTTGTGTGGATGTTGAATCGCATTGGCATTTGTATTTGAAATCTATAGGTTTAATAAACTCTGTGTTCATTTCTCATTGATTTTTTTTCCAAAGCTTTTGTTGCATAACTGTGTCTATGCTGCTTGGAGTCGGTCAGTTTTATCTAACCCACTCCAACTATTGCACCAGTAATGAGTAAAATTATGATGGTGAAGTTGTTCCATCAACCTCTTATAAATGATAAACTGAACAATTATCTTCCTTAAGCTTAAAGAAATGTGTCATGTTTTTGCAGTAGACGGTTGGAGTAGATTGACAAGACAATCTCTCCTTCGTCTTAAACATGCCATGTTTTTCACATAGGCAGGATGCGATGTACACAAACCTGATAATGTTTGTACAATGGCATCTAAGTCATTTTTTGACTTATAGTTGCTGATTTTATGTTTTACGTCACTACGTATACCTATTGCTAAATTACTAATATATGTAGCTCTAAAAAATTATTTTATTTTGGAAAAACCCATGATGTATTTTTTAGGCACTTCTAACAATTGGCATCGAATAGTCATAATATACCAAGAAAAGTTAGCAAAAATATAATCTACACTTACATTGCAACATTACCATCTACATATGGGCTAACGTGTGACTCTATCATTATGGTATGCATTGGCTGATGACACATGGATTTAGTAGAGTAGTTACTAGATGTAGGTGTCCTCAAATATTGGGCTCTAGAAATCATATTTATAGATTCAGGTTTTTACTTTGTGAATGCCTGAATAATATAGGTTCAGCGAATAAGTTTTACCACTCTATACAAGATTGTAGGATTGCAACAATATCACATGTTGGCTCAAGTGTAAGCAAGTGTATTATTTATAGGAAATACAGTATGAAGAGTCCTAACTAGAAACAACCACATCCAAGTGAGGAGGCATGATTGGAACCAATCAGATGCAAGTGAGAAGTCCTAGTTGTACACTAAGCAGAGTCCTAACTAGAAACAATAGCTTCTAGTTGTATAGTAAGGATTAGTAATTAGAATTTTTCAATTTAACAATCGTGAGTAACAACTTCTTGAAAATTTCACCCAATTTTTCAATTACAAGTGTGAATATTTGCAGTGCACCAGTGCTTGAGAAAATCCAAATCTGCAGTGTAAAAGTGAGGGGAAACTGAAAAAAAGCATTTATAACTTTACGGACAAAAATGAAGAAAATGCTTATACATGAATAAATTGAATAAATCAGAGTTAATTAAGCATTGGGAAACATGTCGAATTAAAAAATTGACTATATGATTCCTCATCAGCGATGAGTTAATGTTGGATAAAACCCCCAGGCTGAACCTTGCATCCTCTGTGACAACATGGATGGAACCTAAATGTGATAAACTCATATTGCAGTCCTTGAATAAGAACTATATAGACATAGATGAGTATCCTGTTACATCTGAGCTGCAGGTTTGGATTCTACATCAATATTGATATAGTTATATACTTAAGATATGGAATAAATAATTTATTAAAATTCTAATTAAATATCTTATATACATCTAAATAATACCAAACACCAAAGAGATATCTCTTAACCACGTCTTTTAGCTAAATGTTCAAAGATATTTATAAGTTACAATTTGAAATGAAATTACATGAGATAAAGAAAGTTATGTGTTATGAGATATTTCACATCTAAGAGGGATGTTTAGGATTTCTTTTTATAATATTTAATAATGATTACCAAGTAAAATTTCAAACTTCATTGTACAAAATACTTTTATACTATCTAAGATTGCTTATGACCAAGGTTTCGGGTCCACATCATCAAATATGACACCACATCATAATACTTTTTTTTAAGTAAGAAAAAGTAAAACTACATATATACTATTTGAGTTTTTTTTTGTTCCTTTTAACACTACATTATTTTACCCTTTTGAATTAACTACTTGATCTTATCATTATTTAATTATTTTAAACAAAATTTAATTATTTATTATTTAATACATAGTTTTGTGAACACAACTTAAATAATCTATTGATCATATTACAACAAGTTTAAAAACCTATTTGTTTACAATAATATATTAACATTTAATATAAAAATATACTATTTTTGTTACTTATATAATTCATTTAATTTAGTTATATTTGTATTAGTTTTTTTTTATTATGTAAGTTCTAGTGTAGTTTATTAGTGTTAGTTATTTAGTTATTATGCTGAAGGCGTTCCCTATGGCACAGAGAGACTTGGGCGAGAAGATCCACGGTTGACATTACACGAGAACCAAGCAAGACGATTGAAATGTATCTGGCCATCCATTTTCCATTGGTTTGCCATCTCCTTTTTCTGTGTTCCTCTCATCATTTTTTCCTTTCCATCCAATGTTCTTTGGGTGCAGATGAATTAAGCTTGTTTAAGTTAAAACAATATGTAATTGCATGAACCCAGAAACAAATGGGTACGTGGATATAGATAGCATTAAATTAATTAGTGTTTATATTAATATATAACTGACCACCTATCAAACTAGTTTTAAGGAGAGTACTCACAGTAGAGCCACTGTCGGCAAGGACGTCAAGAGAATAAACAGAAGGAGAACCACCTCCAACCAAGGATACCAGACATTTGACTTTAAATAATAATCAATTAAAATTCAAAACGCATTTCTTCAATCCAACTGGCCAAAAAAATTATTACTCCAAGTCACTTACGCTTCATTATGTATTTGACATTGATATTTTTTTTAAACCCAACCGAATTAAAAAGTTGAGTTTCTATTTTAATTATATTATATTTAACATAGTATAGATTCCTAAATATAAGTATTGTGGTGTATTTAAAGTAATATAGATGATTAAATAAAAATATAGTATAATATATTAATATGTAATAATATGCACTTAATTATTATAGTATTTTTTTAATCTTTAAATGTATTAATTCCATAAATCCTTATGGTTGATGGAAGCATTTACACTTTATAAATTATTAAATATACTTCTAAAATTATAGTTAATTATAAAATTGTATATTTTTAAACTAGTATATTTATATTTAAAAATATATATCTAAAGTAAGCCGAGGATATCTCTTTTCCATAGTTTATTTGAAAAAATAAAAAATAAAAACCAAAAAAGAAATTGGAAAAAATAAAAAATAAAAACTAAAAAGTAAATTGGAAAAAATAAAAAATAAAAAACAAAAAAAATTGAAAATAAGAAAATCACAAAAACTATCCAACCAAAAAAGAAATTGGAAAAAATAAAAAATAAAAAATAAAAAAGAAATTGGAAAAAATCAAAAACTAAAACTTAAATAAGAAATTGAAAAATAAGAAATTCACAAAAATTATGCAACCAAAAAAGAAATTGGAACCAATGATCTTCAAATGAAAATAAGTTTCCTTTTTGGAATTTTAATTCTTTTTCTATAAATTTAGGCAAAAAAAAATGAGTGCTCTCATCCCCACCTTGATGTGACTATATAACGCCTCTCGGCGTAAAAATATGATATATTTAATTATATTTTTAATTTATATATGGCATCTATATTATAATTATATTTGTTATTATATAATAGATTAAATATAATAGATTTTATAATTATATTTATTATTATATATAATATTTATACCAAAATAAATTATTACATATATATAAGAATTAATTTTATATATAATACTATTTAAAATATCCCATATTATATATGTTTATATTTATTTATAGTTCTTATTTAAATATATAGATATTTTATACATGACATCTATATTTTACTTATCTGCAAAACCTGCCTATTTTCTAACATTTTGCATTCATTTTCTAGAATTTTATCTCCTTCACCCTACATACACCCGAATGTTGTAGCATGATTTGCCTATTATGTTGGTAACTACCCGTGTACCTTAGCTTTCTCATGAAATAGTGGTGTTTGATCCTCTTTATATCTCTATCTCTATACATGTATCTCTCCCTCTCTCTCCCCCTCTTTATCTCTTTGCCTCTCTTTATATCTTTATCCCCCTCTAGATCTCTCTCCCTCTCTTTGTCTCTACCTCTTTATCTATCTTTCTCTCTACCTCTCTCTCTCTATCTCTTTGTCGATCCCTCTTTATATCTCTCTATCCCTCTTTATTTATCTCTCTCTATCTCTTCAACTCTCTTTTCTCTATCCCTCTTTTGATTTATCTCTATTTTTGCCTTTCTCTCTCTCTATATATATATCAATCTCCCTCCCTACTCTTCTCTCTTCCTCTACCACTCTATCTCTTTGATGCAGGAGCATCCCTAGTTCAAGAGCAATCTTGCATCAACCAAAAACATTTATATTTCAGTTTGTTTCTTTCATTTTCCAGCTCAGTTCAAGTAGTTCAGTTAGAAGTAGTTTTAGCTTTTGGTCTGGTATTCTACCGTAGTTGTATTTCTCACCTTGTGGATCTAGACTTAGCATCTACATCATATCCAAAATTCAGAGCATTTGGATCAGTTACCAGAAAGTTATCGCTATCAGAAGATCGACTATTTTCAGAACAGAGCATCCTAACAGTCTCAAACAATCAGCTGAAGGAGAAGACCTGCATAGCATTCCTTGACTTGCAGAACCTAACGACACATCATTCAATGATCTTTGGTTCATGGCCGACCCTCCCCAGAGATCTGCACATCATTCCATTTACTTGAGGAAGTGTTCTATGCATTTAGGTCTGACCTATCTGTGTACACGTTACAGCTCTTCATTGGAGTTTGTAACCTTCCTTGGCTGACAAAGAGGAATCTATTGGTTTGTAAATGATATAAATTGATCTAATAGATCCCTAGGAAAGCAGTTCATAACATAGTGATAGTTGATAGTTTAGATTTTTGTGCAAAGGAGCTTCAAAGCTTTATCTTGCGCATGTATGTAATCAGGCCTGTGAGCCCTATTTGTAAGCCCGCATGTTGCCAACCGATCCCTATTTGAATTATGTGATGTATTGAATGTCTGAATCTGTATTTGCCTCATTTCTTTGAGTTGTTTCCGTTGTATTTACTCTTGCTTCACAGTCCGGATAGTTCATTCTGTGAACCCTCCTACCGTGACTACACCAAGTAGTATCAGAACGAAAGTTTGAATCTTTGGGAGCGAATTGAGTGAAGTTGGCGAGGGAATTCCATAAGATCTTGTTGTGGATAGATCGCCGAATTGAGGCAGGTTACTTGTGTTGCAACCGATCACCGATTGAGAGGCAATTGTCGCCTTGTAGCCCAATCACCGAACTTGAGGTAGTTTGCACTTAATCCTAGGAAGAATGCCACCGAGGAGGGTTGTTGTTGTTGGAACAATGGCTGGTAGAATGGATGAGATGATGGAGATGATGAAAACAATGCAAATTCGTTTGGATGCTATTGAAGAGGATACGCGAAGAGGATTGGCACCGAGACCTAATGTTGAAAACGATGATGATGAAGAATTTCAATCTGTTCAACAAACTAGTGAAACCCTAGGAGGTGATGAAGAAGAAGAATAATATCAAGTAAAAATGTTGCGAGCTATTTCAAAGATTAGAAAAAGACCTAGAGTTGATGTGCCGAACTATACTGGTAATTTGAACCCTAAAGAATTGATTGATTGGATAAATGACATGGAAGAATACTTTGAATATAAGGAAATTGAAGATCCGGAGAAGGTGAAATTTGCAAAGACAAAGTTGAAAGGACATGCTACTATATGGTGGAAAGAAGTTCAGTTGGAAAGAAATAGAAGAGGAAAAGAACAGATTACAAAATGGGATAGGATAGTGACAAAGTTGAAGAATCAGTTCATACCTGCTGAGTATGAGTTGGAACTATTGAAGAGATTACAAAACTTGGGACAAAGGGAGAAACTTGTGAAGGAGTACACTAAACAATTTCATAAGATGATCGTAAGGACAAGACATAGTGAAGAAAACAAGGAGAAAGTGGCTAGATATATAAATGGACTGAGATTGAACATTCAAGAGGAACTAAGCCTGGTAAGGATGACATCTTTGGAAGAAGCATATCAGTTTGCCCTGAAAGTTGAAGAGAAGCTAAATAAGAGGCATGATCAGAGACAGAGAGGTAGAGGAGGTAAATTTCAGAGAGGTAGAACATTTTTTTAGAGGAGACAGATCATATCCAGAGCAAAACAAGTTTGACAGCCCATTCAAGAAGGATGACAGAGATAACAATGTTTACCAAAGAGATGATAGAAAATTTTACCAGAGAAGAAACCCTAGTGCATACTGGAATGAAGGATACAGAAGAGAAGGAAGAGGATTTGATAAGAGAACATTCAGAGGTACTTGTTTCAAGTGTTGAGGTGAAGGACATAGAGCATTTGAATGTAATCAGGGTAGTACAAGTAAGAGGACTGAAAACAGTGGAAGAGCAGCCTATGTTGAAGAAGAACCTGTTGGATCACCTAGTTTAGTTGGCAAACTTGAGAAAGGAGAATCATTGGTGATGAGAAGAGCACTATTTCAAATAGAGACAAATGACGAACCACCACAGAGGAAGAGCTTGTTCAGACTAGATGCAAATCAGGAGGTAAGTGTTATAAAGTTGTAATTCATAGTTGTAGTTCAGATAACCTAGTTTCAGAGGAGATGGTGACTAAGCTGAAGTTGGAAAGATTGAAACACCCTAAGCCCTATCAGATAGCATGGATTCAGGATGATCATAAGTTATTGGTGAGTGAATAATGTTTGGTGAAATTTCATATTGGATCTTATAATGATGAAGTCTTGTGTGATATTATGCCTATGGATGTTTGTCATATCTTGTTGGGTAGACCTTGGCAGTATGATAGAAAAGATATACATGATGGGAGAAAGAATACATATACCATAATAACAAATGGAAAGAGAATTACTTTGATTCCTTTGGAGGATGATCCTAAGAGTGAAGTATGTGGGAATGCTAGAATCTGTTTGGTAGATGGGAGAAAATTCTGGATGGTTTTAGACATGATAATATGTGTTATGCCTTGATTCCTAAGAAGCCTAAAACATTGAAGGAGACTAAAGAATCACAACCGAAGGAGATAAGAGAGTTGCTAATAGAGTATGAAGACATTATATCAGATAATGTACCTAAAGGATTACCACTTATAAGGAGTATCAGTCATCACATGGATCTTATACCAGGAGCAAGTTTGCCTAACAAAGCAGCACATATAATGACACCGATAGAGAATGAAGAATTGATTAGACAGATACAAGAATTGTTGAGAAAAGTTTGATCAGAGAAAGCTTGAGTCCTTGTGTAGTACCTGTAGTGCTAGTACTGAAGAAACATGGAGAATGGAGAATGTGTACTAATTCTAGAACAATAAACAAGATCACAGTTAAGTGTAGATTTCCTTTACCTAGGATGGATGATATCATGGATTGTTTGAGTGGAGCAAGATATTTCACAAAGATAGACTTGAAGAGTGGATACCATCAGATCAGAATCAGAGAAGGTGATGAATGGAAGACTGCTTTTAAGACAAATGAAGGATTGTATGAATGGTTAGTGATGCCCTTTGGATTGACAAATACACCGAGTACTTTCATGAGGTTGATGAATGAGGTTCTAAAGAAATTCTTGGGTAAGTTCGTTATTGTGTACTTGGATGATATTTTGATTTTTAGTAAGACAAAAAAAGAACATTTGTGGCATATTAGACAAGTTTTGCAAAGACTGAGAGAAGAGAAATTGTTGATAAACATCAAGAAGTGTAGTTTCATGAAGGAAGAACTAGTGTATTTGGGATTTGTGATTTCTGCGGAAGGATTGAAGATGGACCCTGAGAAAGTGAGAGCAATTGTTGAATGGCCTACACTAGAGAGCATTGGAGAGGTTAGATCATTTCATGGATTGTCTAGTTTCTACCAGAAGTTCATCAAAAATTTCAATTCAGTTTGTAACCCTATGATAGAAACAATGAGAGGTGATAGAAAGGATTTTAAGTGGACATCAGGAGCAGATAAAATTTTTGAGTTGTTGAAGCAGAAAGTGACAGAACAACCTATTTTGGCATTACCGGATTTCAATAAGGTATTTCAAGTTGATTGTGATGCAAGTGGAAATACAATTGGAGCTGTGTCAAGTCAAGAAGGTAGACCAGTAGCATATTTCAGTGAGAAGTTGAATGATGCAAGGAGAAGATATTCAATTTATGATCAGGAGTTCTATTCTATAATTCAAGCCTTGAAGAAGTGGAGACATTATTTGTTGCCTAAGGAGTTTGTCTTGTATACAGATCATCAAGATTTGAAGTATTTGAATAGTCAAGGTAAGTTGAATCAAAGACATATGAGATGGGTAGAGTTCATGCAGAGTTATACTTTTGTGTTGAAGCATAGGAGTGGAAAATCAAACAAAGTTGTTGATGCATTGAGTAGAAGAAGAAACTTGTTGACAGAGATGAGAGTTGAAGTGTTGGGTTTTGATGAATTGAAGAACATGTATGAGGGAGACACTAATTTTGTAGAACCTTAGAAAACATGTAAGGAACCTGTTGTGGCAGATAGGAGTAAGTGGTTGGACTATTTCATTCAAGAAGATATGTTGTTCAAAGGAAGTCAGCTGTACATACCTAGAAGTTCAATGAGAGATAATTTGATTAAGGAGAAGCATAGTGGTGGATTGGCAGGACATTTTGGCATTGATAAGACAGTGGCTTTGGTGAGTGAAAACTACGTTTGGCCTTAGATACATAAGGATGTTAGGAGATTTGTGTAGAGTTGTAGAGTTTGTCAAGTTGCAAAAGGGATTACCTAAGACACAGAGAGGACATGATTCAATACCAGAGAGACCTTGGGAAGACATAAGCATTGATTTTGTAATGGGATTGCCTAAGACACAGAGAGGACATGATTCAATATTTGTAGTGGTTGAAAGATTTTCAAAGATGGCTCATTTCATACCTTGTAAGAAGAAAACTGATGCAGTGCATGTAGCTGACCTATTTTTCAAGGAGATTGTGAGATTGCATGGATTACCTAAGAGTATAGTTTCAGACAAAGATACAAAGTTTGTTGGATACTTTTGGAAGACACTTTGGAAGAAGATGAAGACAGACTTGAAGTTCAATTCAACTTTTCATCCACAGACTAATGGATAGACAGATGTAGTGAATAGGAGTTTGGGAGACTTGTTGAGATGTTTGGTTGGAGAGAAGACAAGAAGTTGGGATTTGATTCTTTCACAAGCAGAGTTTGCATACAATAATTCAATAAATAGGAGTACTAGAAGAACACCTTTTAAGATTGTGACTGGAGTGAATCCTAGAGGAGTTGCAGAATTGAGAGATATCAGTACAGAAGAAAAGAGCAGTGCAGAAGCAAAAGAATTTGTAGATCACATGAAGACAATGCATAATCAAGTGAAGAAGCATTTAGAGGACATGAACAGTAAGCACAAAGAGAAGGCAGATGAGAAGAGAAGACATAAGGAATTTGAAGTGGGAGATGAAGTGATGGTGTACTTGAGAAAAGAAAAATTTCCAGTTGGGACATATAACAAGTTGAAGATGAAGAAGTTTGGACCTTGTAAGATACTCAAAAAATTTGATTCAGGAAATGCATATGAAGTGGAGTTACCGGAGTCATTGGGTATATCACCTACTTTCAACATTACAGACTTATATTAGTATCATGAAGCAGAGTTTAGTGATAGCATGGAAGAAGACTTGAAGAAGTAGTTACCACACAAAACATCAGAGTAGATTGAAGACATTTTGGACAGCAGAATTGGATGCAGCACTAGAGGAAGACAATACAAAGAATATATTGTGAAGTGGAAAGGCAGACCGGAAGAAGATTCATCATGGATTTCTCAAGTTGAGGTGGACCATCTTGGTTCTCCCCTAGCCCCACTTTTTCAATAACCCCAGATGTCTAATGCAAGAGCATCCCTGGTTCAAGAGCAATCTTGCATCAACCAAAAACATTTGCATTTCAGTTTGTTTCTTTCATTTTCCAGTTTAGTTCAGGAAGTTCAGTCAGAAGTAGTTTCAGCTTTTGGTTCGGTATTCTACCGCAGTTGCATTTCACACCTTGTGGATCTGGACTTAGCATCTACATTCATTCATCTACAACATAGCATAAATTCAAAGCATTTGGATTAGTTATCGGAAAGTTATTGCTATCAGAAGATCAACTATTTTTAGAACAGAGCATCCTGACAGTCTCAGACAATCAGCTGAAGGAGAAGACATGCGGAGCATTCCTTGACTTGTGAAACCTAACGACACATCATTCAATGATCTTTGGTTCATGTTCGACCCTCCCCGGAGATCTGCACATCATTCCATTCATTTGAGGAAGTGTTCTATGCCTTTAGGTCTGACCTATCTGTGTACACATTACAGCTCTTCATTGGAGTTTGTGACCTTCCTTGGCTGACGTGAAGGAATCTATTGGTCCGGAAATGATATAATTTGATGTAATAGATCCCTAGGAAAGTAGTTCATAACATAGTGATAGTTGATAGTTTAGATTTTTGTGTGAAGGAGCTTCAAATCTTTATCTTGCGCATGTATGTAATCAGGCCTGTGAGCCCTAATTGTAAGCCCACATGTTGCCAGTCGATCTCTATTTGAATTCTATGATATACTGAATGTCTGAATCTGCATTTGCCTCATTTCTTTGAGTTGTTCCGTTGTGTTTACTTTTGCTGCACAGTCTGGACAGTTCATTTTGTGAACCCTCCTACCGTGACTACACCACTCTTCCTCTCTTTTCTCTATCTCTTTGACAAGAAAGAGAGATGAAACAACACACATCCTTACGTGGTTTCAATGTTATTCACAACAAAGTTTATTTATCACCATGTATACATGTTTATTCTATGAGCCATGGGAGAGAAATATAGGAGACATAGATATATACATAGAGGGAGATTGATAGAGAGTAATGGAGATAAAGAGATAGAGATAAGAGATATAAAGGGGAAGAATTCAACAATCCAAAGAATGCAAGAGAATAGAAATGATCTGTGCCACTAGATCCATTCATTTCTTGTGTTTATTGACCAAAAACCTAAAGTGTGGCCGAGAGAGAGAGAGAGAGAGAGGTTTGTTTCTCACTTATAAGAAGTGTATCGTGCACAGCAGCCCACTCCTTTGACCGCCTATTTACTCAACCTAAAATATGACAATAAATCATATTGTCTCATGAATGAATATATGTGTGAAGGAAGCAACAATGTTGAGTAAATATACTTTTAAAGGGAATTGCATAAATTTCCATGAAGTTCAAATTAACATACTCCATGATGTGCATTCTATGTCCTGTTCTTTTTGCAAAAGTTTTTCCAGAGCGAGATTGAACACAATGAGCTCCCATGACATAGAATGCACACCATTTTTGAGGTCTCAAGATCATTGCATATCATCTACAAATTCAAACAAATAAAACATATTTTCCCTTCAAATTTAATATTTTTAAACACTTAGGAATTCTCAATCTAAAATTATAGGATGTCTAAATTAAATTTCAATCTATTTGACCTTCAAATTATGCAAAGGTGTGAAATTATAAAACTAATGAGGTTCTCTAAGTTTAATCAATCTTCGTATCATGTTACTAGGCTAGATGACAAACAAATAAACATGATGAAGGTGGTGGACATGCTTATATTTGCAAGACAATGCCTATTAAACATAGGTGTGCAAATATCAAATATGAGACTTGTGATAAGAAAACATATAGTGGTATTTGATCCTCTTTATTTCTTTATCTCTATACATGTATCTCTCCCTCTCTCTCTCTCCCCCTCTTTATCTCTCTACCTCTCTTTATATCTCTATCTCCCCTCTAGATCTCTCTCCCTCTCTTTGTCTCTCCCTCTTTAACTATCTTTCTCTCTACCTCTCTCTTTATCTCTTTGTCGATCCCTCTCTATATCTCTCTATCCCTCTTTATTTATCTCTCTATCTCTTCCTTTCTTTTCTCTATCTCTCTATCTCTCTCCGCCTCTCTATCTCTCTTTTGATCTATCTCTATTTTTGCCTTCCTCTCTCTCTTTATCAATCTCCCTCTATATTCTTCTCTCTTCCTCTATCACTCTATCTCTTCCTCTCTTTTATGTATCTCTTTGACGAGAAAGAGAGATGAAACAACACACATCCTTACGTGGTTTCAATGTTATTCACAGCAAAGTTTATTTATCACCATGTATACATGTTTATTCTGCTCCATGAGAGAGAAATATAGGAGACATAGATATATACATAGAGGGAGATTGATAGAGAGTAATAGAGATAAAGAGATATAAAGGGAAAGAATTCAACAATCCAAAGAATGCAAGACAATAGAAATGATGTGTGCCACTAGATCCATTCCTTTCTTGTGTTTATCGACCGAAAATCTTTAAAGCGTGAAAGAAAGAGAGGGGGAATAGAGAGAGAGAGAGATGTAGATATATATTCGTTCCTCATTTATAAGAAGTGTACCGTACACTGTAGTCCACTCCTTTGATCGCCTATTCACTCAACCTAAAATACGATAATAAATCAGATTGTCTCATCAATGAATATATGTGTGAAGGGAGAAACAATGTTGAGTAAATATACTTTTAAAGAGAATTGCATAAATTTTTGTGAAGTTTGAAGTAAAATACTTCATGATGTGTATTCTATGTCCTATTCCTTTTGTAAAGTTTTTCCAGAGCGAGATTGAACACAACGAGCTCCCATGACATAGAATGTATGCCATTTTTGAGGTCTTAAGATCATTTCCATATCATCTGCAAATTCAAACAAATCAAAAAGATTTTCCCTTCAAATTTAATATTTATTAAACACCTAGGAATTCTCAATCTAAAATTGTAGGATGTCTAGATTAAATTTCAATCCATTTGACCTCCAAATTATGCAAAGGTGTGAAATTATAAAACTAATGAGGTTCACTTAGTTTGATCAATCTTTGTATCGTGTTACTACTCTAGATGACAGACAAATAAACATGATGAAGGTGGTGGCCATGCTTATATTTGCATGACAATGCCTATTAAACATAGGTGTGCAAATATCAAATATGAGGCTTGTGATAAACAAACATACATGCTTCAAATAATGTGCATAAGTGACAACTAATTGAATGCAAGTGACTCCCCAGGTGTAGTGCATGAACAAGAATCTAGAAAGGGGATGCATGCAAATAGAGACTACACACCAAAAATGAAAGCTCACACATTTGAAGTAGCTAATAAGCAAAACATAGGGATCTTGAAATCAATTAAGATTATGTAGATTAATTCACGACACTTGAGAAAACAAAAAAATGACATGGGCCATAAGGATAAAAGACAATCATCATTCACTTAAAGATGTGTCAATTGAACTTCCACAAATCTTCGGCGTACCCATTACACACCAATGTGTGATTGCTAGTTTTATATCATTATTATTGTTAGTTATTTAGTTTTATTTGTATTGTTTTTTTATTTCTATACACTATTTCTATTTCTATTTATTTTAAATCATTATTATTGTTAGTTATTTAGTTTTATTTGTATTATTATTTTTATTTATATACACTAAAATTCAAATCTATTTATTACACATAATTGAATTTAAAAAATATTTTAAAAATAAATTAATATGATTAGTAGTTTAGAAAACAATTTGAAATAAATTGAGAAAAATAATTAAATATCCAATTTTAAATAATATTTTTTTGAAATAAAATATTTATTATAAGAATAAATAAGATTAAATTTTTTTGAATAGAATAAATTCTACTTATTCAATAATTAAAATGTTCAAAGGTTATACCTGCGTAATAAGAAGTGATAAATGTAGACTTAATATAATATAATGGGGTTTCAATTTTTCTGTGCAATGAAATGGTAGTAAGAACTGATGCAGATACCTTTTCCTAGGAAGGCAATTCTTATGTTTTCTGTTTGTGCTCCCCTTCACCTCACCTCAAATATTGCAATTTGATATGCTCTCTATGGTATGCTTTCAACCGTTTTCCCTTTCATTTTCCCTTTCAAATGAAGCCATGCAGCAGGTGCGAGTACACTTTGATATATGGTTGCTATACTAATTTTTAATGAATAATTTCCTTCCACACTGTTGTTATGTGCATACCAAGATTGGTTTTTACTGTCAGAATTATCATGGTATAATACTAATAATGTTTTATTAATGCTAACTAATAGCTTTTCCCATTAAAAAAGGATACAAGATTGATACAATAATTATTAAGAAACACTGTGTAATAAATATAGATGGGGAGTTAGTCATTTAGATAGAGTTACAGCTCTAAAAAAATATACATTAAAAAAATGATGATTTGTGAGACTGAAGGAGTCAAGCGAGATCCAAATCATTTTTCATTATAAAAATCTCTGTATTGGAAACAGCAATATCCAGAGCCTGTCAATTCATTTTGAAACATGATTGATGATGTGTGCATACAGGATAGGTGTATTAATATGATTGCCAGGTTATTCAACTCACAACAGAAGGGATGGAGGAGACTGGACGAAAAAAATAGGAAATAAAAATGGGAAACTTATTACCAGATTATCGAACACATACGATGCTCTAACTTTCCCAGCCAACCTCGATTCCGCTACAAATAGTCTATCCGCTTAATATGCTCTTATACGTATACAGAGATTTTTACTTCATTGCCATTATTTTTGTAAATGCAAGAATCAAAGCAACAGAACCAAAGCAGAGCAACAGCAAAATCAAATGAATACTCAGAAAGAAAAGATTATTAAACAACATGCATACAGAAGACCAAGGAGTTTAATGTGGTTCACCATTTCATTGCTACATCCACAACGAAGGGCATTCATTCATTTCAGATAATACATCTCTCTCTGTGTGTTTTCATACATCTGTGTATCACCATAGAACAGCAGCAATACCTTGCATCCTAAAGACTCCTATCTCAACACTCCTACCAAAACATCTTACATCTGGAATCATCGACCCAGAATAGAAGCAGTTACAAGCCAAGAATGGCAATGTACAAATAGAACGGTTACAAGGAATAAAGGAGGACAAGAAGTTGGCCATTACAATTGGGCTTCAACAGTCCATGTGCCCAACAATCTCCCACTTGAAGACCAATGGGATCAGCAATGAAGCTGCTCTGAGAGAGATTCCCTTCTTGAAATTCAGTGTCATAGAGGAACAAGACCAAGAGAAGATCTACAGAACTTGAACTTCTCTCGAGGAACAACCTTGGTTAATGCATCCGCCGAATTGATCTTTGTGTCAATTTTGGTGACCTACAACTTGCCTTCGTCAATAACATGGTGGATAAAGTGGTATCGAAGGTCAATGTGCTTGGTGCAATTGTGAAAAGCTGAATTCCTAGCCAAGTGAATAGCACTATTGCTATCACAATACAATGGAAATACTGATTTCAGACAGCCCAGTTCTATCAACAAACGCTTGAGCCATATTATTTCTTTGGCTCCTTCTGTGAGTGCAATGTATTCAACCTCTATGGATGATAGAGCTACAACTTGTTGCAACCGAGAAACCCAACTAATGGCTGCCCCGACAAAAGTAAAGGCATAACCAGTGGTAGACCGGCGTTTGTCTAAATCTCTGGCCATATCTAAATCAACATAACCATGGAGCTGACTGTCAGTACCTCCAAAACATAAACAAAAATGTGAAGTACCTTTCAAGTACCGTAGAATCCACTAAATTTCCTACCAGTGTAATTTGCCTGGATGACTCATGAATCTACTCACAACTACAACTGCTTGTGCAATGTCTGGATGAGTGCATACCATTGCATACATTATATTGCCAACTTCAGATGTATATGGAACAGACCTCATCTGTTCTTCCTCTTCTTGATTTTTCAGAGACATAGCTGAAGATAGGCGGAAATGATCAACCAAAGAAGTAGATACCGGTTTAGCATGAGACATATTAAATCTGTCCAACACTTTGGCAATGTAGTTTGCTTGGGACAACCTGAGTTCTCTTTTATTTCTGTTTCTAAATATGTACATCCCAAGTATTCTTTTGGCTGGTCTGAGGTCTTTCATGGCAAAATGAAGAGCCAACTATTGCTTCAGCTGAGCAATAATCTTAACACTAGTACCAGCAACTAACATATTGTCAACATAGAGCAAAAGGATGACAAACTCACCAGTATTGAGCTTCTTGTGGTAAACACAGGGATCTGATTCGCACCGAATAAAGTTGTTATCAGTCATGAAGCGGTCAAATTTTAAATACCATGTCTTGGAGCTTGCTTCAACCCATACAAACTCTGCTTCAACTTACAAAATAAATGCTCCTTACCTGGTTGAGCAAAGCCTTTAGGCTGCTCCATGTATAAATCCTCATCAATGTCTCCATGTAGAAATGTTGTTTTCACATTGAGTTGCTCAAGTTCTAAATCCCAAACAGCAACCAAACCCAACACAGCACGAATTATGTCCATTCTGACAATTGGAGAAATTTTTTTTAATCAATACCTTTTTGCTGATCAAACCCCTTGATGACTAATCTGGCCTGTATCTTTTACTCCCTCCGTCTTCGTCTTTCAAATGATAAACCCATTTGTTCTTGAGAGGCTTTCGATTTGGTGGAAGATGAACCAAATCCCAAGTGTGATTGACTCTCAATGACTCCATTTCTTCCTTCGTGGCTACCATCCAATTGTGTGCATTTTCATGCTTGCAGGCTTGTTTATAAGTTGTCAGCTCTGCATAATCAGAGAGCAATAACTCATAGTCATCGTATTTCGCAAGTCTCCTCTTCTCACGAGTAGACCTCCTCAATTTTGAACCTTGATCTGGCTATATGTTTGAGTCCAGATTTAGTCTCTAGAGTAAGTTTTGAACATTGTCAACCTCTGATTGTAGAGGACCCTGAGGAAAACTCCCCTGTCTTTGTATATTGCTTTGTGCACCTATAGTGCTCTACCCAATCACACTATCCTGCAACATGTCTCCTATCTGTGTTTGACTAAATGAAGATTGTGCACTTGTTAAAGGCTGCGAGTATCCTGTCAAGGTAGCGATGAGAGGTTTAAAGGCTGCGTTGAGTAGTCAAGAGGCAATGATGAGACGTTTAAAGGCTTCGTTGAGTAGTCAAGAGGCAGCGAATGGACTATTGGAGCTAGTGAAAGTAGCGTAAATCTTTGTTAAGACAACGGAGTGCCTGATGAAGGTAGCGTAGCACCTGATGAAGGGAGTGTAACACTTGGTGAGGGTAGCATAGCACTTGAGGAGGGTAGCATAACATGTGTTGAAGCACAAGGTAGCGATTAGGGATAGAAAGGCTACATTGGAGTTTTAAATGGCAGTGAATGACCAAACAAATGATGTGTTGGTTGTTTAGAAGGTAGCAAACTTCCCTCTAAAGGTTCTGTGTGACCTTCAACTTGTAGAGTTGAAACTGCTAGTGGTTGCGCTGGGTAAGAGAGATGATTCGATGGAGTTGTGAAAAAATATTCATCCATAGGGGGCTGAGAATTAGGAACTATATGTGACTGTATATCATACGTTGGAGGCAGAGATGAAAAGTGAGAAGGCTACGTGGGTGAAGTGCATCCAACTGAAGGCAGAGTAGTGGTAGAAATAGGAGTAGATGTGGTATAATAATGAGCAGAGGTAACTAATGGCTGAGAGAAAGTAATGGTAGGTTGCCTCACCTTACCATTATCAAACAAATCCACATCAACATACTCTATCAGAGATTAATTGCAAGGTTGCAAACCTGGAAAATGCTTCTCATTAAACACAACATCATGGCTATGGATTATGGTCTTTGCAATGGGATCCCAAAGATGAAAGCCAAATTGATCTTCACCATAGCTGAGAAAAACACACCTTTTTGACTTGAAATCTAACTTAGTTCTCTGCTCTTTCAAAATGTGAACAAAAGCTGCATAGCCAAACACCCTCAAATGATGATAGGAAATTCATTTTCCAAGCCATGTCTCCTCAGGGATGTTAAAATTTAGCCTAGACTATGGAGCTCGATTGATGAGATACACAGCAATATTACATGCCTCTGCCCAAAACTCTTTTCCCAATCCGACATTGGAGAGCATGCATCTAGCTCGCTCAAGTATCGTGTGATTGAGCCTCTCAGCTGCACCGTTCTCCTGAGGTGTATAAGGGACAATCTTTATCCATCGAATACCATGGTCTGTACAAAATGAATCAAACTCCAAAGAACAATATTCTCCACCATTGTCTGTTAGTAGGCATTTAATTTTATGCCCAATCTGATTTTCAACAGCAGCCTTAAAAATCTTAAATTTTGAAAATACCTCAGATTTTTTGTTCAACATATAAATCTAGATTTTTTGAGTGCAGTCATCTAGAAAGGTTACAAAATAATTTGTTCCACCGAAAGAAGTTATTTGAGTCAAACTGAAAACGTTGGAATGAACAAGTTCCAACGGAGTAGTTTTCTTGTCATGCCCCGTTCTCAAGAAACTGGTCCGGCACTGTTTTCCATAAAGGCAATGTTCACATAATTCTAAATCAATGGAGGTGAGGCTTGGAAGCTGATTGTGCTGAAGCATAACTTGAAGACCTTTTTGGCTCATTTGACTGAGCCTTTTGTGCCATATTTCAGACCCACTATCCATAGCTGGCAAGGCAGCTCCCACTTCAGCAAAACATTCCAAAATATAGAGATTACCTTGCTTCTTTCCTCTTGCCATTACTAAAAGCCCCTTTGTAATTTTCCATGAATCAAGAGAAAATTTAACATTGCAGCCATTGGCTATAAGCTGACTAACAGAAATTAAATTTCTTTTTAACATGGGTACATATCTAACATCCGTCAAAGTTAATTTGTCTCCATTTTTCAGATTCAATGTTATATCACCTTTACCTAAGATGTCACATTCTTTATTGTCACCAAGAAACACCTTACCGAATGTGCCTTCTTGAAAATTTGTGAAAGCTTGATGGCATGAAGTGGCATGAAATGAGGCACCGGAATCAAGGACACACGAATCTACATTTGTGTCACTAGCTGATAGGACCAAAACACCATCACATGTAGTGTTTGCTTGATTATTTGTGCTCACTTTTCCTTGAGCTTTCTTATAGTTCCAACAGTTCTTCTTATTATGTCTAGGTTTTCCACAAAACCAACACGCACCAGTTCTGCCCCTAGACTTTGATCATGGACCAGATTGTGACCTTCTCCAATTGTTGTATCTACCTCTGTCTTGGCTTCTTCCCCTATTGCTTGTACTTACAGCTGTTAGAGCATCGCCGGATGAGGGTTCCTGATGTTTTCTTCTCATGTCTTCACTGAGAAGAGTAGCTGCAACATCATCAAAAACTAATGTACTCTTGGCTACTACAGAAGTGCTCACAGCCATGACAACACCTTCCCAGCTATTTGGTAAGGAACACAACAGTAAAATTGCTTTAATCTTAGAATCTAACTTGATACCCACCGAAGTTAATTGAGTAACTAAGGTGTTAAATTCATTCAGATGATTGGACATAACCCCACCTTCTTTCATTTTTAGGTTATATAATTTCTTCATAATAAATACCTTGTTTGAAGCCAAAGCAATCACATACATGCTGGAGAGCTTTTCCCAAAGCTCTTTCATAGTACTCTCATTTGAGACATTAAATAATACATTGCTGGACAATGAGAGAAATATAGTTGCCTTCGTTTTCATATCCAGTTTTTCCCAGTCTTCATCTTTCATAGAACCTTGTCCTTTGGCTTTCCCCAGTAAGGCGAGAGACAAGTCCTGTTTGATAAGAAGAGACTCCATATGCACTTTCCAAAGACCAAAGTTTTGGCCTGTAAATTTCTCTATTTTCCATTTTTCTGTATCATCCATTTTGATTGCTATACAGGTTCAAAAGAAAAAAAACTTCACAGGCTATCTCCTGGACCGAGCTTCACACAGAGCTCTGATACCAATTGTAAATGCAAGAATCAAAGCAACAGAACCAAAGTAGAGCAACAGAAAAATCAAATGAATACTCAGAAAGAAAAGATTATAAAACAACACACATATAGAAGACCAAGGAGTTTAACGTGGTTCACCATTTCATGGCTACATCCACAATGAAGGGCATTCATTCGTTTTAGATAATACATCTCTCTCTGTGTGTTTTCATACATATGTGTATCACCATAGAACAACAGCAATACTTTGCATCCTAAAGACTCCTATCTCAACACTCCTACCAAAACATCTTACATCTGGAATCATCGACCCAGAACAGAAGCAGTTATAAGCCAAGAATGGCAATGTGCAAATAGAACGGTTACAAGGAATAAAGGAGGACAAGAAGTTGGCCATTACAATTGGGCTTCAACAGTCCACGTGCCCAATATTTTTCTCTAGTTTTGTAATCTATTTCCAATATGTTTGTGCATCATCAGCAGTGGAAGACTTATTTATCCCTTGGTGCAATAAAGGAAATATTTATGTTAAGAAACCAAACTTATAGTGACAACAAAGATGGTTGCAATTACGTAATTAGAATTTTTTAAAGTGGTAAGATACATGGAAAATATATATTATTAATAAAAATATATAAAATAAAAAAGAGTGATGACTCTCCAAAACTAAAACAATTAACAAATGGTTTATAGGTACAATAGGCAATGGTCTATGTTGTCATGGTAGACAGCACGAACAACTGCACAGCATAATAAAATCTAATCTAAACTTTCTTTGCTACCATATGAAATAAAGTTAATTGTAAGCGGGAATATTGTTGATTCATTGCCACGTCACATTGCCGGCAAAAACCACCAAATTATCTGTGTGTAGCAGTCTCTTTATAGCTAATGTTTAAAATTTAATAAGACATGCGATGCCATATAGTAATTATCTCATGCATGCATTCCATCTGGCAGTGTGCCTCAAAGATGCATTTATGAAGAAAGCATTGTGTGATGTTGATCTTGATCTCCCTGCATCTCATATCAGATCATGGCAAAGATGGTGAATGGCAATCCCATTCATTTTTGGGTACAGAGGAGTACATTGCACCGGATGTCCTATGGGGGAAATTCTACTCGTACCCCATGGACTGGTGGTCCTTTGGCGTCTTTCTTTACGAAATGAGTCAAGGGTAGATGCCTTTTAGAGCGGAAGCATCTATTAGCTTGTGTTCTTATGTAAATGGTGATGACAACCTTTGCAATAAGGGCTTGTGAAAAAGAATTTGGGGATGCTAGTTACATCAATGTACATTTCAAGGTTTAGTTTTTACCTTTGAGGAAATATTGAAGGGTGTGTTGCATTGCAAATTACTTTCTGATATTATGAAGTCAAATATATTCTATGTCAAATTCATAAGGCGTTTTGTATTGTTTAATTTCTTTACATTTGTCATGGTTTGTGATAAGTGGTAGAAAATTGGATGGGAATCTTTTGGTCATAATCGTTGTCTGAGATTTGCTCATGGCTGGCTTTTTTGTCATTAAGGTTAATGAGCTTTGGAAAAAGGTATATGTTCAACAAAAAAACATTGGCATAGCAGTTGAGTGGCTCTATTTTATTCTTTCAGTACTTAAGGTCATGTTGTGTGGTTACACAACACGCCCCATTTTGACTTGGCAAAACAGGGACCCAACTTTTTGGCTTGGCTTGTGTTGTCTACTTTCTGGCGGTTTGGTAAAAGTAAGTCATGTGTATCATCATGTAGAACCAAGATGAGGTGAGTCATCATCAAGAGGTTAGTTTGTCAAAATTCATATTCCATTTCTGTGACCTCATATTTGGAAAGAGCGTTAAATTCCATGCAGGTTTGCCTTTTACATCACCCTGATATTCCTCAGGATGTGAAAGTTATGAACAATCAAAGTTTTGGTCAAACCTGATATTTGCAAGAGGAGGATCATATTTTATAACCTCATTCATGTTGTCGAAGATCATCCTGATCTTGGTACATCACCTGATAAGTCATGTGGTCTAGATATCCGGATGTCAAGTTTAAGTGGTAATAAATCTTTCCTGTCAAACAGTCTTATATATCGCGGGCATCATATTTCCAAATGTAACCTGATATCTCTTAATATCCTCCTGTCGTGAAATATCACCCTAAGCCAATATCCTGATGACATCATCCAAATCGGATAAACAAAGAAACAAATATGACGATGACATCATCATCACATTTACATTTTGACGAGATATTTTCTAAACATGATCATGTCCGCATAATATGATGATGACGTCATGATGCCTTTCCGATACAAAGAACGAATATTAGGATGACGTCATCCCGATATTCCAAAAGAGAGACATGTAAGTTTGTCCCGTCATCATCATATTTGGAACATCACCCGATACATCGAAATATCCTCCTGATGTACTAAACATAACCAAAAGGTGCTTTTGTCACACGAATCTTGTCACAGTAACCATTCCAATTTGCCGGAGGAGGATGACATTGAAACTCTACCTGATATTTGTGAATATCATCCTGCCTACATGATATCCTGTCATATAGATATCCCCCCACTCCCGTTGCCACCATTATCATTTAATGTGTGCAGACATGGTAGGTGATTCCCGCCGACCCCAGAACCCAATGAAACACCTGGCGAGATCTTGCATTTTCACACGAATAATCAATGAATACAATCTAATTTGTCAGAGTTGCCCTAAATTTACCCTAATTGCAAGGTTAAAAGGTAATTCAACTGTCATTTTTACATTTACCTTGTGATAAAATTGTTTTATAGAGCACCAGCTTCCATATCCGCATACTAGCGACTATTGCACAATTTGAGCTCACGGACAGAAGGAAGTAAGTGATCATCAGCTGAATTAAGAGTGTTGTTAACAGTCTACTGGTATAAAAGAGAAATCTGCATAACCAGGTAAATAACTGAAACCCTCATCATGTTATTGTTGTTTAGGTATGATGATGTAAGTTCTGGTTTATGCGTCCATATGATTAAGTAATGTTGAAAAGATACAGTAGGCATGGTGATTGTAATTGCAATATGCATGTGTGTGTATACCCGTTGTGAGATAGGATTTTGTTAATTGCGGGTACTCATGGTGGACAAGCGGTTAGTTAAGTGTCAAGATGAATTCAGTAGGCCCATGTTCTCTTCTCAGAGGGGGGTCCTGTTCAAATATGGAGCAATTACAGATACCCATCAGGGGAGCACCAATTTAGAAGCCTGGTCAGCTAGGCTAAATGATGGGAATGACAAGAGTCCTGTGCTGGACACAGTGTTCATATCAGGAATGTGGAATGCTACCAATTTTCCATACTCCATGGAATCTCTGAAGCTCGTCATCGAGTGTGCCCGGAATTATAACTCTGAGACAAGGCAAGTGATGAAGCATGGGAGGATATATGCAAACCTCTCCATCAAGGGTCTCTCCTGGACATTTGGATTGCCACTGGGCAATAAAGTTAAGAGCGTAGACTTGAAGAAGTTTGAAAAGGAATATGAAGCCAACAAGAAATCAGCCAGGAAGAACATGTATCAATGGTGGGCTGAGAATAGCACATATCCTGCAGTAGCCAAACTTCCTATGCACCTGTTCAAATATGATTTCAGTGAAGAATACCAATACATGATTGCACTCCTGAATAGGGTAACAGGCCAGCCTGATGCTAGTAGCTTTAGGGATTGGATGTATGGAATAATCATGATGTGTCTATACTCAGATATCAAGCCACTATGGGGCCAGATAATAAGTGATGCTCTGCATGAGCAGCTGATGAACCTAGGAGGTTCAAATTGTGTATTCTATATGACATCTTACATTGTTTATTCTTGTGCTTACAAAGGCACTTTTGATGCTTTAGTTACAGATGGAAAGCTTACAGGCACAAATGCTACATATATTTGGGATCATCATCCTCAGCTGCAGAGGACCAATTACCTTAAAGATTACAAACTGGTCAATGATGCATTCTCCATGCATCTGGTGAGGACAATGGAGGAAGATAGAACAAAGAGATTGAGCATGGAGGCTCAAGAGGTAGTTTACAGGCATGGGGCCTGGTACATATAGTTTGCAACCTTTTCATACATAAGGGTTGAAGGTTTTGAGGGACATCCCCTGATGCTGCCGAGGTATCCTACTGATGCAGTGATACTAATGGAATTTATCCAGCAGGCCTCCACTATGATAAGAATGTACAAGGACGCCAAGAAGCTGCCACCAATTTTATTCCCAGTCAGCATTGGCTGCTATATGTGCCCTAACTCAGACAATATAAAGAAGGTGATGGTCACCCTAAATAAAATGAATCTACAACCGTTTCCACTAACAAGACCATATGATCCTTACGGCAAGATGCAGAAGATACTAGGAAAGCCTATTCATCAGAGGCACCTAGAAGATTTTTGGGCCGATTGTGAAGATGAGGCAGAGGCCAGAAGAAGAAGGTATCAGAGGTTAACTCTGAACCAAATTAGAACTTTTGATTGCATCTCCCTTCCCCAACAATTGAAGAAGGATGATGGCAGGATAATTGCAAATGAATATGAGCAAAAGAAGATATATAATGACACCATCTCTACACCTAACCTCACCATGCAGGAAGACATATCTTTGGACCCATTCATTGCCAGGACCATACAGCTAACTCAAGCTTGGGTTGATGAGCAGGTGGAGGCATTGAAAAAGAAAGGTGTTGCCATTATGGTGGACAACAAGAAGAAGGGACAGGATATTCCTGGGGATGAATATGACGACTTCCTGAATGAGAAGAGGAAGACCAAGGGAGATAGAATCCCTCCACCACAACAACAGAGCAAAAGACCCCAAAGGGGCAAGAAGGTGGATAAAGAACCCAAGGGGGTTATAATTGAAAGGGTAGTATTTGTAGCTGAGTAGGCAGCAGCATCAAGATCGGGATCAGAATCAGCATCCCCTCCAAAGAAAGAAAAGCCCAAGAAGAGTAAGACAGCAGAGGCTGGAATCACTGAGACCCTAGAAGAGGGTCAATCCTCAAGAAAACCTGGAGAAAAGGATATCCTCATGGAGGAAGAGCCTGAAGAAGAAGAGGCTCCATTAATTATAAAGAGGAAGAGGAAAGCTCCACAGGTGCTGGTGTCCACCCCACCTAAGAAACAAAGAACCTCTATGAGAGGTGAAATAAAACAACCCCCAACATTATTACAAGGGGTAGGTAGTGAAGTACCTAAGGAACTTCAGCATGATGTTCCACTTCCTACCATCGTCAAGTTCAAAACTAAACTTGTAGAGGAACAAATGAAAGAAACTGCCCAGACACAAGCAGAAGGACATGTCTTGCTTGATGAGACAATAAATCTGTCTGATGATGAGGTCGTGCAGGATGTGGCTATACAAAAGATGGAGACACTTGCTACTGGTATAAGCATGACCCCTCATAAGCCTCCACCAGTTCAAGCTGTACTTGAGGAGATGAAGCAAGTGGAAGAAGAGAAAGAAAAGAGCCTAGAGCAGGTAGCTCAAGAAATAGGGCTAGATACATTAATCACAGAGGTGACAAATCCTGCAGTAGTGGACTTAACAGGGAAACCGGACGCAAGTCCTGAATAGCCAGCAGGCTCACCTAACAAAGGGCACCCAGCAGAAGAAATAGAGATGGTAAAATCAGAAGGTCATACTCTGGAATTGGGACAACAAAGTCCACATGATACATCAGCAGAACCTGCTATAGTAGAGGTTCAAGAAACAAAGGCTGATGAAAAGGAGAAAACAATAGAGGATCCAGCTGCCAAAATACAAGAAGTTGATAGTGCAGGTTCAGAACAAATAGTGGCTGCAAAACAATCGCCAGCACTCCAGGCAGAATCTATAGTATCCAGTGCAGTGGATAAACAACAAGGGGAAGAGTTGAAAACAGATGAGGTAATGACAGAGAAAGATCATGATCATCATGATCAACATAAAGATGCACCACAGGATTCCCCACACCAAGAGGATGCTCCTTTGGAGAAAGGAATTCCTCAACAGGAGTAGGTACCGTAGGATCAACAACAAAGTAAGCATCAAGAATAAGAAATGAGAAAATCACCATCTCCACCACATCTACTGATAGAAATGGGAGATACGGGTGAACATCATGATGATGCTAAAAAACATGATCAGGTGCCTCCCTGGTTGGCAAAAGAAGTAAATATAGAGGAAGAACTTGAAATTCAGGAATTCGATGTCTCCACTTTGTTCTCCACGGATATAATGAAGCCTAGGAGGAAGGCCAGAATGACATCGGCCATCAGGAGAGATCCAGCAACCGGGAGGAGGACCGCACAAATTGCCATACCTACGATGGAGAAAGAAAAAGGTAAAATTACTTTAGATGAATTTCAAATTAGCACAATAGATCTGGGTTTTGCCAATGAAGACCAAGAGGGTCAAGAGGGCAAAGACATTATCGATTCTTTGATCCAAAAGGTGAAAAAAGAGAAGGAGAAGAATAAGCAACACAAAGAGCACATTGCTCAGTTGCATGCCTACATAAGGAGGCTGACCAGTCCTGATGATACTACAACTGAACATGCAGTCCCATTGACTGCTATTTCTCAGGAAGAGGTAAATAAGTTAGACCTCATGAAACATGAGGCGTCTGTAATAAGAAAATGGATGTCATCCACATTGGATGATGCTGTAGAAATAGTGAAGGCTTCTTTGAAGAGGTGGAGCATTCTAAGTGACTCTAGGACCAAGGTGGATAAATTGCAAATGCAGACCAGGAAAAGGTCTTATAAACTGGAAAGGGTCCTAAGCCTTTTGGGAGAAATAAAGAGGATAAATCCTCAACTACTTATCAGTAAGCAGGTACTAAGCAGTAGTACCGCATTGTTGGTAGACATCTGGTACAAAGACATTTAGTTTGAATGCAGAGTCCTCAAAAGATGCAACAATAAGCTGAGAGATATCAGCATGAGGCTACACGATTTAATGGCCGAAGAGGCAGAGATATTAGAAACATTGGAAGGCAAGGTGGAAGGGAAAATAGAAAATCAAGATAAAGAGTCTGCCATCAAAGCTCTACACAGCAACTTCCAATCAGAAGCAGATGGTCCACCTGTCCACTTGACAGAAGAACTTATAGATAAAATAATGAGGATCAAGGTCAAGATGGAAAGATACAATGAAACACAGCAGGATAGGAAAAACAAGCTGGATAACAGTAGAGATAAATATGAAGCACATAAGCATGCCATCATCAAAGCAAAGACTCAAGATGGTGGAGGAATAGATCAAGTTGTACATTCATATGAGCAGATCCGGAACAACATGCAGCCCCATATGCGGCATCATCATCATCAGGATAGCACATGATGATGATCCACATGAATCAGCTGAAGAACATGATGAGGATACATCATAAATGGGTATAAGCATAAGTAATATAGATGGTTGCCAGCTGGCAACTTGTGCCATTTTTGTAAAGATTGACAAAGTCAAGAGAATGATGACCATAGATTTGCATTGATAAATCAAGAACGTGGATCTTTTGTAACGGATTCCTCACCTTATTCTATAAAAGGTGATGGAATGCCTTATTGTAAACATTTGAAACTTAATTGAAATCTGTCTGCTGAAACATTCAGAGCTCATTTCAAAGTTTTTGTATACATTTATATTTTTGCATGCTTAATGAATGAGAAGACTGTGTCGATTACAATTCATAGTAAATCTTAAGTAATCAGTGTATGATTTCCTGATATATGTGGTGATTTGCTGCATCCCTTGGAGTGCATGTCTACTTACATGTGTTGTTTTCATACAAATTCCTTTGAAGTTAGCATCAACTATATCTAGCTGTGGAATGTCCTGGTGAAAATATGGTTTGGTTTTCTTCTCTTCATGATAGTATATAATATACATGTGGTTCAAAAGCTGAAGGTTCACTTTAATTAGAAGTATTTCTTCAATTTCTTTTAAATTTCAGAGTGTTTCATCTCCATAATTGCAAATAATTGATGATCTTAAGCAAATAGCACAGATATGTAGACATCTCGTAGATAATTGCAAATATTTAGCATATTTGAATACAGAGCATGCACAATTGAAAATATCATGTAAAGATTGAGGTATATCTGCATCTTTTCACCAAATAACTGCATAATATGACTTCTCTGTAAAGAATTTCTGTAGGAATGTCATGATGACGTCGAACTTTCACGTAAGGCCCCAAAATGGAAACATCAACTCACATTAACCTCTGAGTAACTTCAGACAATTAAGACCTAATCACCAGAGACTTGGGATCATGAATTCTTTGAATTCATAGTATCTTTCAAGATGAATAAAGGTTAATGTGTACTTTTATTCTATGCTTGTTTGTGACTAACATCATAACCAACAGGTCATTGCTTCATCTGGTAAAGAGGATTTTTGGTCATGTTGTGATATCAGGGCAGGTATTAAGAAGCTTGGACATTGATCAGGTGGAGAATATTTTGTGCTACAAATAACATGAATCTGGCCAAAGTTTAGCTATGTGTTTTGCAATACACATTCTAATGACATTTTGTTTTTGCAGTATATACATTGAATATGTGCTTTGAGATTATACCTTGTTACTGCATTACAAACTATGATTTTTAGGGTTGGCCTAGAAGTTTCACCTCCAAAGTCTACACGCATTCTAGATTTTACTGTTGTCTACAAATAAAAATAGGGCACTAGACATCATGAAAAATCACCTTTGGAGACCGATAATAATGCAATTTTCATCAGCATTTTTGGGTCCAAAATTGAGCCATAATAATGCAATTTTCACCTTTACAACATTACATCATCTCCAAACTCCAATTCACTTTTAACCCCCTAAACCCTAAAATCAATTAAGTACAATAACACTAGATTTGAGCAAACAAAAAACTACAAAAGAGATATTGTATTCAATGGTTTGTTTTGAGGAACACTATATATTTGTGATATGTTATTTTTTTTAATTTTAAAAGAAATCAATGACACTCTTCTCAATAGCCAAACTCCTCTTGAGCAGCAGCCGAAGCATATATTTTTGCCTACCATCCTATGCATTAAAGCCAAATACCAAGTGGATTTGTAATACCAGGAACAACAAGAAAGTGGTTTACAGTTTCAGAGATGGGAGCCATGGGGCACTGGGTTTGCCTTTTCCAGGAGATGCACACATGCCCACCCACGTGGAGGGCCTGCCTGGCCATGTCAGCAGCATGACAGCTGGACACTACCATTCACTGGGTGTTACCTGCGATGGAGAGGTGTAGGTGTGGGGTAGGAATGAAGAGGGCCAGCTTGGACATGCCCTTGATATACCAAGGTAATTTTTAAATTTGAAGGAGGATTTTAAAATTATCTATATTTACAATTTTGAAGAATTGAAAATGAAAGAATAAGCTATGATTTAAGTTTAGTTTTGAGGCCTTGTTTTCAATATTTTGATGATTGTTACATTTCATAATTAGAAAATAAGGGCATATATGAGTGCGGTCTAGCCTCAAGTTGTCGTAGTTCTGGCAACTGAGATGTTGTGTTTGAATTATTTAAGGGTTGGGGATAAGGTCCCTAATTTTGGCCTCCCTACCTTTAATCAGTACAAAAACCTAAAATAGAAGGATTCAACCTCTTTCTTGTTCTTCCCTAACATGTCTGGATCACAAAGCGAACAACAAGAATGGAACTCTATTTTGTTCTACTTTGAGACAAGCACTTCCAGCCATGGTTCAAAAACTCATGACTAGGCAAAACTTGGCAAACCCAATTGTGAACGGGACTTGGTGACTCGACAAATTTAAAAAACACTTAAACTCTAGCAAAATTCACCAAAAAACTTAGCAAAACTCAGCTAGGTGAGTTAACAGTGGTTTGAAAATGAACTTTGAGATTTATCAAGTTCTAACATTATTGGAGGGCCTGTAGTTTAGGTACATTCAGAATAGTTCTGAAGCAACAAAACTAACAGCACATGAAACCAGAAAAAAACACAAGATTTACATACCATTTTTCTCGACTGCTATTATCTATCTAGATCTTCAGCACTATATCCACTGCTCAACTGTTGTTTAACATAATGACCAATTCCATATATGCATTGAATCCCATATATCCTTTCACATTAGCATTAATTAGTAAGATTTTATCACAGATACGCCAATATGGCAATCTGCAAATCTGCGCCCAAATTAAATAGCTATTAAGTACCATTTATTATAGTGGACGAATTAAAAAAATATTTGACATTATTTTTATTTTTTTTAAATATACTATTTTTCCTCCTTACTATTCCTAATTTAAACCAATAGGGAAAAAGGAAAATAGCATTTATATAATTACTTAAAATAAAATAAAAAATCAACTTTAGGATTTTCCTAGGAAATTTTTAATTTTGTCTCATCATTGGTTGAAATAAATGATAAATTGCATCGATCTGATGCAATAGTAACATGCCTGCAGCAGGAACTAATAAATTCGCGAATACTAAAAGTAATGGAGAATTGAAAGCCTTCCACTATCAATGTGATAAACATAATTGCAAGCTTTAACATCCTCGAAAAGATTATTATTCTTGTGAGAAATGGTCAAAGAAAGGAAAAGAATCTAATTCGATCACAAGATATCCCTATATCTCGATTCCCAAAAGTGGTGGTGTTAAATGAGGGAACTATCCCTTAACATGGGTGTAATTCAAGAAGGTGAGGGTAGACAAAGGAAGTAATTTGAACATAATCCCAATATTACAAAAGCTCTTGGAAATCTTCAAACTCCAAGAAAACCTTACTATATTAGTTCTATATCCCTTTTATAGGTTAATTTAAAAAATTAAATAATAAATAAACAATTAATTTAATTTAAATTAATTATGGTTCCAAGGTTAATTGCTATTATTATTTTTTGATGGAGATCATCTATAAGTTTATTTTTTCTATCTGATATAGGAGCACAAGCCTTAGGTTGAACCTCTTTGGCTAAGAGCCAAGGACTGAGGGGTATCCATTCCGCCAAATTCACCTGGAGCATGATCCCGACCTCATCCCTTATGGTTTTGGGGGCCTTGCACTCAACAAGACTTGATCCCTGGTGGTTTTATTATTATTATAAATATAATGAATGTAAATATTAAATTAAATTGAAAATATTATTTTGCTAGATTTTGGTAATAAAGAAATGTTATAATAAATGTAAAGAAATGATTTGGCAATCTTTAATATTTTTTGAAAGATTCCAATAAAAAAAATTATTATTAAAAATTTACTGTTTATTGTTCTAGTTCATATTCATGTGAGGAGAACTAATTATCATTACAAATATAGAAGTGATCTTTTGCATGGAACTAATGATATAATTCACAAACTTGATCTTGTTGATTCCTATAGTTTGAAATATATTTATTTCACTTCTTTGATGTTTGAATGTTATACATGGACTAGTATTGTTTATAAACACCTTTGAGAATTTCTTGAATTTCAAGGGTCAGGTTATCCTTGATCAAACCCCTAGATAGGTAATATTTATGACTCTAAGAAGATATTTGAAGACAATAAGCAAGCATGTGACAAACTTTCGGAAGTTAGGATGAGGTGCTTTGATAAATACCTTGATAGTGTTGGTGTTGTAGATAGAAAATTTGGTACAAAGATAATACAAAGATAATGCAAACAACCCAATACCTTTACCTTTGAACCAAGTCCTCCACATATGATAGAATAGAGTAGATGCACCCAAATCTACTAGCTTTGTTCTCTTTGATGGATGTTTGATTGGTTGAAATGTTGATTGCTCACTTCTGCAACATAACAATAGTGTGAAGATGATGAATAAGAAGACCTAGAATGATTTCAACAGCGTAATGATACTTGAAATGTGGATCTCCAAATGGCTTGGGTGAGGCTTGATGTATAGGAGATAGGTGATGGGAATGGATGGCTAGGATTAAATTAGAAATGGATGGCTAGGATTAAGTGATACAAGAAGTTGTAGTCATTTGACAAGTGTCTCATGAAGGTTGAATGAGAGGATTTAAAGTCAAATGGCTTCCACCTTACATGGAGACAAATGTGGAGATAGAGACAAAGCTAGAATTAAATTATTTAATTTTGGAAAGGAATGATATGGAATACATTAATTAAATAAATATTTAATTTATTTAATTAATTTGGATGAGGGATGATGTGGAATACATTAATAAATCTTTAATTTATTTAATTAAATTTGGATAAGGGAAAAGTGGAAATTAATTAAATAAATATAAGCTAGAGGGATTAAAAATGAGATTATGATGGGACTAAATGGGATTAGTTAAATAAATATGATTTATTTAACTAATTGGGTGATGGAAAAGGCAAAACATCTCATCAAGTGTCTCAAATGATGTATTAACAAGGTGATGTTGCACGACATGTTCATTTTTAGGTGTCTACATTTTGCCCCTTTTTGAGATAGTGTTGTGACTAAGAGAAGTAACATCATTTCAAAGAAGATAAGGTATGGATGGATGGAAAAAGATGCCCCAGTCACTTGAAAGAGTGACAAGGAGGAATGGATGAAAAAATGGGATGATGATGTAAGGATATGATGACGATGTAAGGATATGATGATGCCCCCTCAAGAGAATAGGCGGGTTGGAAGAACACGAGTAGGCTCTCAAAATGAATCAAACAATAAAGTATGGATAAGAAGATGAAGGATGCAAGATAAAGGATGGATGAAAGAAATGAATGATACGTTATGCTGCAATAAAGTGAGCAACCATATAGTTTGATATAGCACTAGACATTATGCACCAAGGTATAAGGACCAGGGTGACGATGTGTCTTGTGCACCCAACATAATACAACCTTGTCTAAATGTATGAGGAAGAAAACCTAGAGCATTAAGATCCTAATGCACAAAGGTATGATATGACCTTAGATGCAAAGGATAATACAAAATATATTCCAACATACACAAGATATGAATATTAGCTAGAAAGATACGGATTTGATACAAATACAAGATAAAATGATAACACACACAAGCAAGCATGCACAAATGATTCAAAAACAAACAAGGTATTTTCCCTATCAAGTTGTAAACCAATGATTAATTGATGATTGATGATGATAATTTTGTCATTGTGGGGAATGATATATCCCTAGATCAACACAAGGATTAAGATAGTGTTCTCATTATGGGGAACGATATATCCCTATATCAACACAAGGATGTGGGAATGATATATCCCATTGATGATAGTGATGATTGATGATTTGGTTTATGACAAGATTAGGATCAAGACCAAGGATGTGATTGGATAATTTGACAAGATTGGTTGACTTGATTGGTATGGATTAAGGATGACTTGTGTTTGGATCATTGCTTAGATTGATTTGATTGATTTGGTGTATTTTTATAAATTGATTGATTGATTTGATTGATTGGATTGATTTGTTTTGATGGATTGATTTTGATTTGATTTTTATGATGATGGATTGATGTGAATTGATTGATTTGATGAATTTGATTTGATTTGAATTAATGAATTGAATTGATGATTGGATTTGGTGAATTGAATTGATGATTGAATTAATTTTATTGCTTGGATTTTTGTTGGATATTTGATTTTTTTGTATTTTTGACATGTTTTGTTTTTTTAAAATTTTTTAATTTTTTGGGATAGCATTGGATGACAATTTTGATAGCCTTTATGCTAGACACCAATGACAAGGGAAAACCAAGTCTAGATGCAAGGATCGAGGTAGGATGGATGGATAAAAGGATGGGTGATAGTAAACAGGATGGAAGGCTCATGATAGATGGATGGGTAAGAGGATAGGCCATAGTGGAATGGATGTATGCATCATAAGGGAGTTAGGATGTCATCTCCAAAGACTATTTTGCATAGGAATAATATGCCCCATTCTTGGTATAATACTTGGGATTTTACATGACAAAGCTTATGACAATAGGATAATGATGTGATTAATTGGAAAGGATGAGGTATATCAAGAGATATCTAAAACATGTTTCAACATTTTGCCCCCATGTCTTTATCAAGATCAAAAGGAAGAAAGGAAGATGAATGGACTCAATAGGATAGGTATATGGGTGTAATGGATAAGGATGGTAGGATAGGATATGATAGGATAGGAAATGATAGGTTGGATGAGACAATGTGCCCCCAAGTGTAAGTGACATAGATAATCAACCTACACATGACACCTATTTTTTAGGTTTTCATCATGGTACTTATCCAAGGCACCACCAAGGGTGGTTTTCACCATTGGATGAAGGGATTTCTCTTTATTATTTTGATTTTTTTTCTTTTTTTTTAATTTCGATAGGGTATATGGATATAGATAGGAGGGACTCAAGCATCTAATTCCATGAAGGGTGATAATCCCATTAGAGATGGATGTCATCACACATAGACCATGTCAAGTCTCATCATGCTCATAGATGTTGGTAGGGGATTTCATGAGAGGGAGAAGGACTAGGTAGATCGTGGACTATGATATGGATTATGAAAGGCTTTAGGCAAGGATAGATGGTGGATTTTGATGTGGATTATGGATGGAAGGATAGTGGATTTTGATGTGGATTATGTAAGGTTTATGCAAAAGGATGAATGAAAGGCTTATGCAAAAGCATGGACCATAGGGATAGGATGATGGGGGAGATATGTAGGATAGTGGATGAAAGGTGGGGAGATGGAGGCATGTGGGAATGTTGTGGAATGGAAAGGAATCAAGACCAACAATTTGTTAGCAAGAGACACTGCTCCGGTATAGACTCGTATGTTGTCATTGATGGCAACAAGGCTCAGAGATCTCATCAGCCTGACAAGAAGATATAACTCTGGAAGGTCTTATTGGAATTCAGATCCGGTTGGAAAAATGACTAAGTATGAGTGAAAAATAGGGTAAGGGATAGTAAGTGGGTCAGTGTGCCTCCGTAGATGAAGACTTGGAAAAGCAGGTCAGGTATAATGTTCACAATTGTTTGATGTTGTTATATTCCAATGATCAAGATCTGACTTCCTCCGGAAGTCATCTCGTGAAAAGTCTAAGTTCAGGTGAATAGTGTTAAGACAGAAAACAGTGAACAGTGCAGAGTAAAATGGTCCGCATTCCTCCACAAGTGAATATTTTATTATGCAATTATAAGGTATTGTAAACACTTGCATGAAATGTCTAAATCCGGAGTTGTGAGATCTGAAGTCTACCAGAAAGATAGTTGCAAGTTGTTGAGTATTGCTATAGTGTTTGACAAAATTTGACTGTGACAGAGTCTGAGTTCTGATGGTCCGCAATTCGCCACAAGTTGATATCATGCTTTGTGGTTCTAAAGGTAAGATTAGGAATGTGTGAAGAGTCCTTGGTATGATTTTGGAAGTGTCTTATGGTCTGCAGCAAAAGTTGCAGTCTGACAAATGAACAAAACCATAGGCAGTCTATGTTTGAGGCCGACATGATACTTTGACTTGTATGTGGCAAGTCCTATTGATTGGAACTTTATCCTAAGAGGTTCTATAGTTGGAACTAACATATGAGAAGATGCTATTAGGGTCTACAATGTATTTTTATAAATGGATTTGGTCGACAAGCTATAAGTTTATCAAATATACGCTTCATCTGAGTATTCTGACCTAATATGAAGATCTTAAGTGTTGCCGATACATATAAGGGATCAAGGTTGATGTTTGGGGTGTGTGTGATGTGAATGTGAATGGTATTGATGCGAGCGTGAGAATAACACAGAAGAGATAGAATATCAGTAAGGATGAAGACTGAGGATACAGTATTCAGTTGCTAATTGACTGTGCCCTGGCACATGGACAGATGCTTATGCAGTATTCATTCTTCATATACAATTTCACTTGTATTTGGCAAAGAGCTATCTTCACCAAGGCAATAATCCTGGCAGTGAAGCTCTAGTAGGGTTTAACAGCCCTTAGGGTTTAACATCCCTCATTGTAATCTTTCTAGATTTAGGGTTGAGGTAGTGAGCCTGCTAGACCTAGTTGTACTTCATGGCAGTGAGCCAGCATGTTCTAGGCATGTGGAGTGACCAAGCCTGGACATCATTATTTGTAAAAGATTGCAATATATTGAGATCTAATCCTCTCCATGGTTTTTCCCCACCTTGGGGTTTTCCACGTAAAAATCTTGGTGTCTATGTGTTATGTTTTGTGGTTGCTATTCATTTGCATATTAAGTTTTTGTTTGATTAATTTTGTAAAATGGTTAAAAGTGAAAGTGAATAAAAGAATTTATGTAACACTGATTCACCCCCCCCTCTGAGTGTTCCTGATATTCAATAATTGGTATCAGAGACAAGTTCCTTGGAAGAAGCCTAACGGCTCAAGGAAGATCTGGGATAGTGTGATCATGGCAGCAAGAAGATTTGGAAATTATGAAAGCAACAAGGAGCTAGAAGTAGCCCTTATGGATCTTGAAAATTTTGAAGCAGAAGTCATGGATCTGAAGGAAAATTTGCAACAAGCTGATGAATGTATCTCAAAACTAAAAGAACAAGTCAAGAAATTCAAAGACAAATACAAAGAAGTTAATGATCAATTGATATTAAGAAATGAAGCCCAGAATGATTGGAAGTAGAAGATGATCTGAATTTAATTGTGAAGAGTAGATCAGAAGATTGTGCCAAACTTGAAAAAGAAATTGTAAGTCTAAAAATAGACCTGGAAAAGGCTAAGAGCTTTGAAGAAAAATTTAAGATAAGTACTGCAAAGCTTGATGAAATGATTGCTAGCTAGAAGAGTGCTGATGACAAGCAAAGTTTGGGATTTGAGAAAGGAGAAAGTTCAAAATCTGGTCAAACAAACACTGAGTCAAGGCAAAATAGAGGTTATCAGTTCAGAAATCAAAGAAGAAGACCTAGAAGACCTCTGGTCAGACAACCAAACTCTCAAAGGTATCCATCCTTCAATGATTACTATTTAAATGCAATAAGTATGGTCATAGGGCTACTCGGTGTAGAAGTAGAATGAATCAAAATGTTCCATCTTTCTCTAGTCAATGTTTCAATTGCATGAAGATTGGTCATAAAGCAAATGAGTGCAGAAGTGTGTCAAGAAATATGCCAAACTATTCTAGGAATGGTCAATCCTTCAATGGCAAGTGTTTTGCATGCAATAGATTTGGACATATGGCTAACCAGTGCAAATCAAGGCCAAATTCAAATGTTAGAAGAAATCAAGGTCAAAGAAATATTGTGTGTTTCAATTGCAACAAGTCTGGACACTTTGCTAAAATTTGTAGAACTAGAGATGTGAAAAGAAACTATCATGCATAACAAAAGAAAATGGAACAAAGGAATGATAAAGGCAAGGAGAAGGTTGATTTAATGGAAACCAAGAAGGAGATGAGAATGATCTGGATTAAAAAGGATATGAATGAGGTTAAGGATGGATCCGCACCAGCATCTAGTGTAGATACTTCCTCCAGGAAGTAAATTGAAAGCTCTAGCTCAAGGGGAGCAGTGTTGAAAATCCAAAACCCCCCAGCCACAAAGTAAGTGCCAAAATCTGGCACAAAGGTATATAATGGAACTTGATGTGCCAAATCTCTCAAAAGAAAAATTGGAAGAAAAGAAGTCAATGCGGCACATTGCGGAGCAATCCTGATCGACTGTATCCATCAGACATGCAACTTTTTGGAATGAGCATTTATGATGATTTAGGTCAAGTCATGAGGAGGATAAAAAGGAACTCGTTTGACTTCAAAATCACTTTGCATTCCAGATATTAGACATCCAGGAGAGACTAAGGCGAAACTTGAGCAACAATAGTTACGATCTGAAGGATTTGGAGTAACTCAAATAAAGGAAACCCTAGCTTGATGGAACAAGGTATTTTTGTTCAAACCCCTTTTATAAATTTGCTAAAATTCTAAAATGGCAACCCCACAAATTGTTGATATCACTGAAAGACCTCGACCAAAATTCAAGAAACATCCCTGCAAAGCAACAAAAGTGGATCCACTAGGAGCATTCTCACACATTTTGCATGGAATTCTGTATATAGAGGATGTTAGGGCATATATTCATGTTGCCCTAGAAGAACATGGGAAGAGCAAACTCACCGACTTATTTTTAAATCAATTATGAGATGGAAGTTACGATCTGAAGAACGAATACAAGGCATTGGAGACAAAGAAATTTATTCAGTACATTGATTTTTTGACCTTTGTTGAGGATGAATGGGTCCGGTATATATTGAGAAGGGTTCATGATGAATTCATGTGGCTCGAGAGACCCTTTAAGATCACTAAAGATGATATAAAGTCAGTAACTGGACTATGCTCTGTCGGATCGGTTCCAATCCTGAAGGCCGTGAAGAATGATAAAGTAATGGTGGCCACCAGAGCAAAGTTTGACAAGAGAGCCCTAACAATCAATGATATTGAAGACTATGTTGTAAGATTTGCATCCATGGTTATTGGCTACAATGTTTACTTCTCAAACTGTGGAAATTATGTATCATGTATAGCAATTTATATAGCTTTTGAAATGGTGAAAGAAGATGCAGAGTATGATCTTTGTGAATTATTCTGACAGCAACTGATGGAAAATTTAAGGAAGACCAAAGAGTAGAAATATCCATTCAAATATGGTACATTGATTCTTTGTTTATTCTTCTACTACATGCAAGAATTGTCAGGTATGAAAAATCTGAACTGGACAAGTGATAAACCTGTTGCAGTTCAAATTAGAAATCATCTGAATAGCATAGGAAGTATTGATGCTCAAAAATCTACTCTGTGGGGGTACTTCAAAATTTTCTAGAGTAGGATGCATTCAAGGGAAAGAATCCCTAAGGCAATTGCTAAGAAATATAAAGATACCATCTATTTCATGGTCACCAAGGATCAGTGTTTGATGGAGGTTGTGGAACCTAGAACTATTTGGGCTATGCCAATGGGTTATGAGGTAGATGGTGAAATATTAGAAAATTATGCTCAACATGTATTAAGAAAACCTAGAGATCCCAAGGAGGAGAGGTTTGGAACTTATAAGGAATTGCATACAAAAATTCATGTTGAAGTAAGAAAACCTAAGATCTCCAAGAGAATGCAGAAAGTGGTAGAAGAAATTTCCATAAAACATGGATTCACTAAGGAACAAGTCAAAGAAACACGGGAAAAAGGTCAAGCAAAAAGGGAAGAAAGGGAAAAGAAAGGAAGTGAAAAAGTTAAGATTCCAAATGAACCTAAAGAAAAAGAAAAACCTCAAGCAACAAAGACATCTACCAGAAGCTCTGCCTCCTCTTCTTGTCCTACATCTAATAGCATAAAAGAACCTGTAAAGAAGCCAACTGACAGAGGAGCAAAAAGACAGAAAAAAGGTAGAAGAATGTATGTAAGTATAAGTGAAAAGGATGAAGAAGAGACTGAATCTAATGAAAATATCAAGAAAATGAAAGCTAAGACTACTAAAGCCTCTGAAAGGAAGAAACCTAGCAAAAGACAGAAGGTAGATGAGTCTCAAGCCACATTAACACTTGAAGATGTACTAAAGTCTATCATTGTTGATGGAAATCTGAAACCTGTTGCTAAATTTTATGATGATTACAATGATGCTATTAGTCAGAAAGGAAACTGCTATGGCTAAGGATATTGAGCTCAGAGAACACACATTGATAAAATTATGTCCAGATATTACTCTAGAAGGAAAGGTCAAAATCTCCAAAGCACTTAACAATGAGTTCAGATCAAAGAAAAGAATGAATGCACTGATGATAGGAGAAACTGATAAGGTTGTCAAGGAAACAGAGGAGACCATTTTGGAAATACTAAAGAAATATAATATTTCTACTATCTATGACAATGAGGGAACTAAAGATGAAGACACATCTCTACCAGAGATAAGCCAGGATCAAGAACTGAAATAGAGTGATCTATAGTGCCTCTCTGTTCTTACAGTGGATGTGTAGTTTAATGATCGATCTGGGTTATACTTCTACCAATTGCATTGCAGACCAATTGCTAGGATTGGAAACATTATGTCCAGGTAAGCTTGTTTTGCTATTTGATTTTTGCACAAGATGTTATCTCCTTTGAAGAATGTCAAACCAAAGAGGAGTTTTGCCTGAGATCGTTGATATAGGACCAATCATTGTTTACCCCCATTCAATTCAATGTATAGAAATGGGTTTCTGTAATCCGAATTGTGTTGTTATTAAGCATGGTATTTTAGATCTGGATTATACATTATCATTTTAGGACTTTTGAAGATATTCTATCCTTGAATCCTTTCACTGTAAGATTATGGATCCCTGTGTCTCTATTTTAATTGTCAACCTGACTTGATGTCTGGAAGCCTTATTGTTGTTTTGAGAGGATTATATCCCGTTCTATCGACATGCCATTCTCATTTATTTGCTATTACTTGTGTAATTCTTGTTAAGCCTTTCATGTTGTGAATGGCATCGTTTCACCATTGTCAATATTTGTATTCTTCCTGTTAGTAGCTTGTTGCTATTAGAAGTCATGGTATAGTGTCACTATTTTTTTTTACCTTGCCTTAATTAAAAAAAAAAAAACCCGTGCTCCATTCTTGTTTTCACTCCTTCTCGGGAATCTCTTAAATTATCATTTCTATTTGTCTCATTTGTAGTTTCCAATTTTATATTGTAATGCAGATCTGCGCCGTGACAGATAGATATTGAGCAAAGTTGAGATTTTGTTTTAGCTTTATATTGCAGCTTTATTGTTTAAATAAATTCATACAAATCTATGTTAGTTTAAATGCTTTTGTGCATGGTTTTTAAATGCTTTTCTATAATTAGACATGTAACTGAATCTTCATTTTTTTAGTGGCCGTGACAAATACAGAATCTGACATTCCTTGAGTTATTTCTGCTCCCAAAACAGTGCAGAAAGAGCGAGCGTTATTCATCTGGAAAAGTTTTATTAAAGGTTTATTTTAGAGGCTAAATTTTAGGAAGAGATCTTCTTGAATTAGAAATCGAATCTTGAATTAATTGGGCATTTTGATAACTTTGGGGGCAACATTTAGTACAAGGAGGAGAAGTGAAGAAATCGGAAGCAGAGGTGAAAGAAGGAAAGGAAGAGAAGCTAAACCAAAGGCTGTATACAAACATAAAGTTACAGGTTCATTTTTAGTCCTCTTTGTTTCAGCTTTTAGATTTACAAGTGCTTATGTATCAACTATGTGAGCCTCTGTGTGCATGATTAAAACGATCTTTGAAATGCTTTTAAAACTCTTTTTCTTCGGCCTGTCTTAATAGTGTTCGGCCCATTATAATTGATCATCAGTTTTTTTTTATCATCGGTTTGTCGTGTTAAGTCTATGATCTTCCTTTTTGGCCAGCATTGATTTTCAATGCCTTAACCTTGGATTTGCCTTCATGTCTCCCAAAAGCTCCTGTAGAGCATAGGCGGATGCTGGTAAAGGATTCGGTCTGGTTATTATCTTGGTAATCGTATTTGCATGTTTTATAGACTTCTTTGCATTTAAGTTCTGGGGTGTCCATCGCTAGCCAGCAACGTCGAGTAGGTCAACCATGTATTCACAATAATCATCTCTAGCTGTAATACAGTAAGAGACTTTACTCATATGATTGGAAGTCTGGGAGTCTATCAGTTTTGTGTGTATCTCGTCTCTATTTTGAGCTTGGAAGATTCTAAGTTTGTTCAACAAATCCATTCTGCAATCAGTGCATTTCATGAGATGACATTCTATCAATAAGTTTGCATGCTTTGTCTTGCATGCATGCCGATCAGGGCATTCCAACTATAACATCTTATTTAATTCTGCACTCCAACTATTATATCTGATGAGCGCATATACTGCAATAGATCACGCACCTTGGTTGTAATTGTTTTGTATCTGATGCTTCAGTGTTATGGCTAATGATGGCTGTATTTTACTCCTTGTCCACTGTGTGTGGGCACTTATTGTCCTGGCTGGCGGAAGATTTTTTCTCGGTGGACACAATACTAATTTTTAGATTTTGGCCGCCTTAGCAAATTTACGGTAGCAGCTTGATAGACTCTGTTATAATGATTATTGTTAATTCGTGCTAGAAGTCAAAAATTCCTATTATCGGCAGTCATGTCTATGAATTACTTTAAGAATCTTAGCTCAGTAATTATTAGCTGATTTCGTTAAAGATAGTGAAAGAAATAGGGGTTGCACCTTTTGGTGCATGTAGACCACTTATGATTATAGGCTTAGGGGTATTTTATTTGGGTATTGATCGTCAATGTTATTGGAGGTTTGACACGGAGCACCTTCCTTTAGTCTATTCCATCTTTTAGATGGCTCCCTTTAACATTAACAAGAACTTTGTCCATGTTTAAAATCACGTAACTGAAGTTTTTTTTTTTTTGTGTGAAGAGTATTGAAAGACCATTCTTAGATTATTAGTCCCTGAAAAAGGCAGGAGACTATAGTTTTCAAGTCACTAAAATCATATTAGTTGTCCTCGTTATACGTGCCAAGTCAAATATTTGTATCTTTAACTATAGTTTGTGAATTCATTTTCACTGTTGGCAAGCACTTTGGAGCATAGGGATTGGGCTTGCATTATACCTGGGGTTTTTTATTCTGGAGGAGATTTTAGCCGATGTTTTTTATTCATGCAGAGCGCACTTTTACCTGCAACTATTGGGAGATGGTTTTAACCAGGTATTTTTTATTGGAGATGGCACAGAAATCTTCAGAGACTCCATTCAATTGTGCATGGAGGCCAGGGGTCTGTGCAGGTGTCTCTGTTCATGCACATTCACAACAGGTGTTTTGATTTACTGCGCATTTTCTGGAGGTATTGGGGGATAGAATCCCTTGGTTTCAGAGGGAATTGGAATGAGTTGTTTTTGTTTCAAACAGGGGGAGGCACGATTGCGTTGGGGGATTATGTAGAGGAAGCCACCATTTTCTTTCTCTTTACATGAGCTTGATCGAATGCAGAGCTGTAATATTTAGTTGCCCTAGTTTTTGCTTGCAGAGATAGAATGTTTAGCTTTTGTGGGTTTAGTTCTGTTCTTCTGAGTTTGATGGTTTATGTTGCAGGTTGTTATATATGTTCTCTCTTTTCTGCTGCTAATTTAGGGGGGTTTTTTCTATTTTTAATTTTTTTTCATTATTTTTAATTTTTTTTGCTAACATACAGTAATGGCAAATAGTAAATGGCCTCATCTTTTTTTAGCGGCTACAGGAGCTACAAATCCATGGCGGAAATCCACTGGGAACATCGTGGAATTTATTTAGAACCTACCAATTGCATTTGTTAGAAAGTTTCTAAAGTGTTATCAGCAAGTTCGTTTATGCATATTTTGCAGATTATGATCTTCTCTTAAATATCTATGAAGTAAATATCTTTAATCAGCACTGGCAGGGACTTAAGCTGCAGTTCAGCGCTTGTTCTTACGTGTGCTCAGGAGTGTTGGAACACCAAACATGGTTAGTACTATTTAAAATTTAAATAAGAGTACCTTATGATTCTTAATCTCTTTTCCTTAAAAAGGAAATCATCTCTTTTTATAATTTCATTTAATTAGAATTTAGTTCTTAAAATGGAATCTTTGCCCTCTTTAATATTTTATTAAATAAGAACTCCTCCCTTAAAGAGAATTTTTGCAGGAAAGTATTCAATATGTTATTTTTAGAATGATTTTTATAGATTTTGAAAATAGAGAAATAGTTTAAATTTTAGGAAGATTTTTATAGATTTTGAAAATAGTAAAATAGATTAAATTTTAGAATGATCTTTATAGATTTTGGAAAATAAAGCTATAGAATATTTTTAGAATGATTTAGTTGGTTTTAAATGGAATATTGTCAATGATTAATTTAGAGTTTGATTAAGATTAAGAAATAAACATGTTATTGTGTTTATATAATACTGTGGATGGGTGTGTTGAATCTATCAAATAATTTTTATATTAAATGCGAAGGAAATTTATGGTTAGATTATATTTTTAGCAAAAATGTCAAATGAATGGGCTTTTAATGGAATAAATGAATTGTGTAATAATTACATTCCAAGAAAAATAAGGAGAAAGAATTAGTTAGTATGAGGTGGAGGGGAACAAAATGTATAATGAATGGATGTAATGATTATTTTTTTGTTGGTATCCATGGTTATAAGCATTGTTGGGTTAGTTTGATGGGAAATCTAATCTTTATATTTGAGGACAGTCTCTTCAGATAAAGCACTACTATGAAGATATGTAGAAGGATAGAGAAATGGTTATTATAGGTAAAGACTGTTACCACTATAATTACTTGGGATATAGATTTTAACTATGTTGCCTCAACTATACTTTTTACGTCTTTAGTATCATTCTAAATTTCACATGTCTAAAAAAAAAATTAAGCTTCTACCTCTAGGATTTTTGCCTTCTCCTAGTATAGTGGAAAATACAACGAAACTTCGACCAATGAATGAGTTAGTCCTTGGCTCAAATTACCATTTGTAAAATATGTGATTAGTTCAATAAGAGACCTGTGATATTATCTTATGCTAAAAGTATAGTAGTGGATGAGACAATATGTTTACTCGATGGAGTGACTCTTGGAGAATTAAATAGAATAGTAAAAACTATAGAAATTCCTTCTTACTTGCATGGAACTATATATAAAAGTCAGTCTTGTTGACCTACCAGTTCTATTATTCTGAACTACGAAGTCTCTGCGCTACGCGTACGTAGGCAAGACCATCATGGATGAGCCCTCGAGACATTAGGTCAGCCCCTTAGGGCCTTAGGCTTGTCATTTTATACAATTGATATTTGAAATGTGTAATCTATAACTATGCAGGACTAACGTTTACTTAGATGTGCAGTATGAGACCTTTAGCCATGCAGGACTCAGAAGCTAGGGAAGCACCTTCCCAATTGGCGTATGGATGATCATCTGGAACTAGGGTAAATGGGTATACATATGTATAATTTAAATTTGATATATTGTATCTAACATTTCAATTACGATGAATGTGATATACTCTGTTATGAAATCTAAGCTTTACTAAGTTAAGATTTGTAAATTATATCTATCATGCAATTAGTTCCATTATTGTTATCTATCAATATTTTCAGAGATAAGCATTACAAAAAAAAAGTGTGTGTATGTGTTCAATTGATGCATTAGACTTAGAACAAACCATGGTTATTTTGATTGTGTTCGTGTGTAGTAATAAGTTATGGTATATAGTTGAATGTTGCTCAATTTTCATAATGCAGTCATGTTATCCGTAGAGATGATGGTTAACTGGATGTATCAGATTATGTTATATCTTTACTTCAAAAAAGAAAAAATATTCTGCCTTTTTATTGATTTAGTTGACCTATCTCTAGGGTTGCATGGCGGGGCATTACATTTGGTATCAGAGCAGGGTTTTAGCACTGGGATCTCTGGTTAGTGTTGTCGCCATGTCTAGTTATAGTAATTCTTCTTATGCATGTGATAGGAACTCTTGTGTTGGAAACCATACTTTAATCTAAACACCCAGCTTGATATATTGGATAGATGATCATAATATTGATTTTCAACATCATGTGATATGTAGAAAAGTAGAGTGGGAGAAAATTGGAAAAGGGAAGGGGATAACATGTAATGTTATGATTTTGCAAAGGGAATCACATTGGATATGGAAATAAATGTACTTATGGTAGTAATGAAAATTGTGTATATAAATGTAAGTCTTCCCTTGTAAATGTGAAAAAAATAGTAACTGTGCATTGATTGAGTGTTGTGAATATTCCGTACTTGCTTTGTGTGCCTATGGGATGGTGATACTGGGTACCCATCCATGGGGAATATGTGTATTTTAGGGTGGAACAAAGGTTTAGTATATGCATACAACAGTAACAGTAACATTTAAGCCGGAAGACTTTACTAAGGTTTTTGGCATTCCATACCATTATGTGTGTTTGTATGTTTGTTACCCGATTGAGGGCCAACCTTTGTGTGGTTGAAAGTATATATAAAAGAGTAGCCAAAAGTTAGATTCATAGATTCTCTTCTTTTGGTTCTCTAGTTCCTCAGTCTGTGAAGGGGTAGTAACAGCCACAAAGTTCCTTGGGCGGAGTGTGCAGCGTACGCTTATGATGGTGCATAGCGGTCCCTCGCTCAACCGAACCTGAGGAAATGTACTCACTACTTTCCCTTATGATGGATCAAGGTACTTGATTCATATGTGTTAGCCTAATCCCCCATAGTATCTAAGCATCTGAATGGTATTTCTTGGAGGATCATTTACCTTGTCTTCACGAAAGGTATGATATGCCACATGAGTTGTCAGTTGGGGGGCCGGGGTCTAGGACCTGCATGGATAACCCAAGTGAGACCATGTGCCCCATGTATATTGTATGGTCCAGCATGTGGAGGGAGATTCATTACCCATGCTGAGATGGATCCTGTATCTGCACATGTTCCGACATGATGCAATAGGTACGATGCCACACCCTACTGATGTTCCGACACAGTGCTGGTGATAATGTCATGTTGCTGATGATAGCGAGCTGGGCTCGAGGACACGATGCCACGTGCTTAGACATGTGAAGGTGCACTATGAGATTGTGTTATAGAATACTTGTGTGATGAGCGTAATGGGGCCTCGTACACTTGTAGAGGGATACTCATGTTTGCTTTTGACAATGTTGGGTCGGTTAGCATGTTATGCCCTTACTTCTATAGTGTATATGGTTATGAATAGTCGGCTTGTGGCTATCTTAACTCTTAATTAAGTCATATTATCATTATTATATTGTTATTTAGTTGTTTAGGTCAGCCTAAGGCTTCTAGAGGGCTATCTAAGTCAGCCTGGGTGATATCCTAGGCATAAATAGGTATATATAGGGGTAGTGAGTCTTATTAGATCATCATATTCAGTATTGTGTTCTCATTGAAGACTGTTGGAGGTATCCCCCTCGAAGTGGATTAGGAGGTTACCCCCTCGAAGTGGCATATTATTATCAAGTATTTTCAGCATATTTACTATTATATTCAGATATTGTGCAAGTTGTTTCATTACAAGTGGTATTAGAGCATGATCTTGGCACCGTAGAGGCAAGATTTTTTCTCAACATTGGAGGTGATTTTGGGAAGAGCATAACTTTCAGATTTTAGCGAATTTTTTAAAGATTTTTAAAGGGTTTTTGAAGACAATATTAAATAAGATACAGTCCAGATTTTAGAGGAATTGGAGCAAAAATAAGCGAGTTATTGCAAAATTAGGGTTTCCAACAAATTCGCTCTCAAGGCAGCAAATTTGCTAATTTTTTGGATTTTTTTCTGGGTAAGTGGTATCTTGGCCTTAGTAAGTTACAGAAAAAAGTTTGGAGAATTTACATTTCATTTGTGTGATTTATTTCAAAAATATTGGTTTCCATCATGACGAGCCTTGCGACAAGAGGCAAAAAGAATGCTGTCACACTAGGGAAATCCTTTGATAAGGATGAAGAAATAAGTAAGTACAAGAGGGATATGTGTGACCTAAGAGAAGATATATCATATATACGAAGCATGTTAAGTGCCTTAATGAAGGAACCAAGAAAGGAGGTCTCAAGCAACAAAGAAGAAGAAGAAGAAGCAGTAGCAGTAGACAAAGAAGAAGAAGAACCAGAAGAAGAAGAAAAAGAAGAAGAACCAGAAGAAGAAGAAAAAGAAGAACCTGAAGAAGAAGAAGAAGAACCAGAAGAAGAAGAAGAAGAAGTGGAAGAAGAAGCGAAAGAAGCAGAAGAAGCAGAAGAAGCAGAGGAAGAAGCGGAAGAAGCAGCGGAAGAAGCGGAAGAAGAGGAAGAAGCGAAAGAAGAGGAAGAAGTGGAAGAAGAAGTGGAAGAAGCAAAAGAAGCAGAAAAAGCAGAAGAAGAAGCGGAAGACGCAGCGGAAGAAGTGAAAGAAGAAGCAAAAGAAGTGGAAGAAGCGGCAGAAGCAGCGGAAGAAGAAACAGAAGAAGCAAAAGAAGCGGAAGAAGAAGAAGAAGAAGAAGAAGATGATGATGATGATGATGATGAAGAAGCAGAAGAAGAGACAGAAGAAGAAGAAGAAGAAGAAGAAGAAGAAGAAGAAACAAAAGAAAAAGAAAAAGATGATGAAGAAGAAGTGAAAGAAGAAGAAGTTCCTAATCAAGCTATTCAACCAATGCAAGGGTACCATGTACTATTCCTCACCTCTTCCTCTATGGCACATCAAAAGGTTCAAGTAAAGGAAGAACACATTCATCACCATCAAGAGCTAGATGCAAAGGGAAGACACATCTTGGAGCTGAAGTTAATTTTCCAGACACACATGAACAAGCTGAGGACATCAAGGACATATCTTCTAGTTGAAGTTGCCACATGGGATGATGAAGATTATATGAAGAAACTACCAGAATTGATCAGCGTTGAGGACAACGCTTTTGTAAAGGTGGGGGGCATGTTATGCCCTTACTTCTATAGTGTATATGGTTATGAATAGTCGGCTTGTGGCTATCTTAACTCTTAATTAAGTCATATTATCATTATTATATTGTTATTTAGTTGTTTAGGTCAGCCTAAGGCTTCTAGAGGGCTATCTAAGTCAGCCTGGGTGATATCCTAGGCATAAATAGGTATATATAGGGGTAGTGAGTCTTATTAGATCATCATATTCAGTATTGTGTTCTCATTGAAGACTGTTGGAGGTATCCCCCTCGAAGTGGATTAGGAGGTTACCCCCTCGAAGTGGCATATTATTATCAAGTATTTTCAGCATATTTACTATTATATTCAGATATTGTGCAAGTTGTTTCATTACATAGCATATGGGTAGGTCCTAGCCATGTATACCTCTAGCTATGGCGAGTACCTGCGTGTGCCTTTTCCACGAGGTATCACTATGCGGGGTGTGTTCTGCACATGCCTACTTCCACGGAGCCATAGACACACTATCATGCAGCATACGACCAGTACATGCCTTCTCCGGCTGGCGTATGACCATGCCCCACTGAGATACAATGCGGGATGTGGCCGAGGTGCACGTTCCATGTGGGCAGCCAAGGAGTGTGCGGGCCACTTGGTTAGTCCATGTCGCGTGACGACGTGATGTAGGGTGTAGCCGAGGAGTACACTCTGAGCCATGTGGATGGCGTGCTCATTCTGCACCACATGAGGGCTACTGTTATAGCCTGATGTTGTTCCCTCCTTCCTCGTTTGGTGGCTGGTATCTAGTCACATAGTGTTGTACAGTGTAATTTCAAATATTGTAGACCTTCTTTATGGTTATTGATGATTTTCTATTGATTGTGAAGGCCGACACCTTGTTTATATTTGATTGTGATGGTTTAGCCACACCTTGCGATCTTATTTGCTTGTAGCCCTCATGGTTACATTTGATTTAGTGTTGAAATTGCACACATTTCTTGCTTTATTGTTGAAATTGAATTTCTATTTAATCTTTCTTTATGACTTTGGTGGCTAAACTAGTTTATCCTTATTTTTAACGATGTCAATCATGTGTCGTATTATGATTCCTCTCCAAGGGCGTATGAGGTGGACTTGGTGAGTGTATATGAGGAAGCAGATGCAGGGAACTTTGAGGATGGGGGTATGTGAGGCTGTTATACAGCTAGGACCTACTACCCACCTATGTGTGATGACCCTCTCTTGGAGGCTAACCACCTTAGACAACAAGAGAGAGGTCATTGTGGTCTTGTTTGGATGGTCTCATCCTGTGTGTATGGCCTAACACTAACAAACCACTGAGTGTGAGGTATGGATTATGTGAGATGGATTTTGGTTCTTGGCTCATGGTTATGTATAATGGATTAGTATGTTGTTTCTAGTATCCAAATGAACCTTTGTGTAGCCTTGTGATGTGAATCCCGGTAATGTTAATTTGTGTGTATGTGAAGAATATATGGTAAATCATAAAAATTGCACTTATGAAATGATAAAGTGTGTTTCCATGCTTCAAAATGTGAAAGAAATTCATGATCTTTTGTTGAAGATGCTATGAGATTTAGTGGAAAAGGTGTGATTTAGGTGTATGAATATGTTGATATTTTGTGAAAATGTAGCATGCTGACCTATCATTTGCTTAACAACAGATTGGTAGAGAAATTACAATGGTGGTGTATTTGAAATAGAATGCTTCATATGTTTATGATATGATAATTTTTACTAGTTAGGATTAAAAGGTGCAATGTTTTCCTTGTTCTGAAGAAACTGGTTAGGTGTCAATGCTAACTTGTAAGGATTTTGAGTGGTTTATGCATTATGAAACCATTTTTGAAATGCAATCTTTGATTGTGTAGATTGTGTTTGAAATGGAGTATATAAGTTTATATTTTAGTGTGTATTATTGTATGAGATGAATCAGCTTTTATGTTGATACTAACGTGTTATGTGTCCACTCTAGCTGCGACTTCCAGGAGGAAGTCAATTTTTAGGGGGGAAAGATGTAGTGCCTCTCTGTTCTTATAGTAGATGTGTAGTTTAATGATCGATCTGGTTATACTTCTACCAATTGCATTGTAGACCGATTGCTAGGATTGGAAACATTATGTCCAGGTAAGCTTGTTTTGCTATTTGATTTTTGCACAAGATGTTATCTCCTTTGAAGAATGTCAAACCAAAGAGGAGTTTTGCCTGAGATCGTTGATATAGGAACAATCATTGTTTACCCCCATTCAATTCAACGTATAGAAATGGGTTTCTGTAATCCGAATTGTGTTGTTATTAAGCATGGTATTTTAGATCTGGATTATACATTATCATTTTAGGACATTTGAAGATATTCTATCCTTGAATCCTTTCACTGTAAGATTATGGATCCCTGTGTCTCTATTTTAATCGTCAACCTGACTTGATGTCTGGAAGCCTTATTGTTGTTTTGAGAGGATTATATCCCGTTCTATCGACATGCCATTCTCATTTATTTGCTATTACTTGTGTAATTCTTGTTAAGCCTTTCATGTTGTGAATGGCATCGTTTCACCATTGTCAATATTTGTATTCTTCCTGTTAGTAGCTTGTTGCTATTAGAAGTCATGGTATAGTGTCACTATTTTTTCTTTACCTTGCCTTAATAAAAAAAAAAAAACCCGTGCTCCATTCTTGTTTTCACTCCTTCTCGGGAATCTCTTAAATTATCATTTCTATTTGTCTCATTTGTAGTTTCCAATTTTATATTGTAATGCAGATCTGCGCCGTGACAGACAGATATTGAGCAAAGTTGAGATTTTGTTTTAGCTTTATATTGCAACTTTATTGTTTAAATAAATTCATACAAATCTATGTTAGTTTAAATGCTTTTGTGCATGGTTTTTAAACGCTTTTCTATAATTAGACATGTAACTGAATCTTCATTTTTTTAGTGGCCGTGACAAATACAGAATCTGACATTCCTTGAGTTATTTCTGCTCCCAAAACAGTGCAGAAAGAGCGAGCCTTTATTCATCTAGAAAAGTTTTATTAAAGGTTTATTTTAGAGGCTAAATTTTAGGAAGAGATCTTCTTGAATTAGAAATCGAATCTTGAATTAATTGGGCATTTTAATAACTTTGGGGGCAACATTTAGTACAAGGAGGAGAAGTGAAGAAAACGGAAGCAGAGGTGAAAGAAGGAAAGGAAGAGAAGCTAAACCAAAGGCTGTATACAAACATAAAGTTACAGGTTCATTTTTAGTCCTCTTTGTTTCAGCTTTTAGATTTACAAGTGCTTATGTATCAACTATGTGAGCCTCTGTGTGCATGATTAAAATGACCTTTGAAATGCTTTTAAAACTCTTTTTCTTCGACCTGTCTTAATAGTGTTCGGCCCATTATAATTGATCAGCAGTTTTTTTTTGTCATCGGTTTGTCGTGTTAAGTCCATGATCGGCCGCCTTAACCTTGGATTTGCCTTCATGTCTCCCCAAAGCTCCTGTAGAGCATAGGCGGATGCTGGTAAAGGATTCAGTCTGGTTATTATCTTGCTAATCGTATTTGCATGTTTTATAGACTTCTTTGCATTTAAGTTCTGGGGTGTCCATCGCTAGCCAGCAACGTCGAGTAGGTCAACCATGCATTCACAATAATCATCTCTAGCTGTAATACAGTAAGAGACTTTACTCATATGATTGGAAGTCTGAGAGTTTATCAGTTTTGTGTGTATCTCATCTCTATTTTGAGCTTGGAAGATTCTAAGTTTGTTTAACAAATCCATTCTGCAATCAGTGCATTTCATGAGATGACATTCTATCAATAAGTTTGCATGCTTTGTCTTGCATGCATGCTGATCAGGGCATTCCAACTATAACATCTTATTTAATTCTGCACTCCAACTATTATATCTGATGAGCGCATATCGTGCAATAGATCACGCACCTTGGTTGTAATTGTTTTGTATCTGATGCTTCAGTGTTATGGCTAATGATGGCTGTATTTCACTCCTTGTCCACTGTGTGTGGGCACTTATTGTCCTGGCTGTGAAATTCCGTAGATCTCCAGAGATAATTGATCAAGCACAGATAAAATGAATATGCATCAAAATAGACTACATTGTTCATTATATTATCAAATGCAAATTTGCATGTATATAGTGGCTGAGCAGAGAGAAATCCCAGAGGGACAGGTGTAGAAAACAAAGCAAACTGATGGTTAACTTAACAACAAGTTGCAGATCATGCAGAAGTTTAACCAATCTAAACTACGTCATTAATAGAAACCTACCGTCATTAACGGATAGAAAACTAGAGTTGGAATTAACCACTAACACCCCCCCTTAATTCTAACTAAGGAGAAAAGAAAAGCCTAATGAAAAGAATGAGGAAAGAGAGAAAACCCAGTGGGAACAAAACCCCCCTCAATATCTGACTAAGGAGACCAAAACAAATATAGCCAACAAAGATGGGTCCTGGCATCAAGGCCTTTTTAGGTACCCATGTACATATAAATTTCCCCCACAAATATAGAGAGAATATAAGAAAAGAAGATATGAATCCCCCCATAATGAAAGAGCTCCCATGCCAATGATGAACGCCTGAAGACAGAATATGATCCACTGCCTACAAATGACATTTCTCCCCTTAGGAAGAAAAGGATCCACTGGTGATTGGAGAAGCCAATCCAAAAATATAGGTGATACTGGAATCCAAATCCAGATGGTGTGTGCATTTGAAAACTGCTCACATGTCCACATGTCAGAAAGCGATGATGGCGATCCAAGATTCTGTGAAGACTGATATAGAGCAAGCTGCAAAGGCGATGAAGATGGTGGGCCAACAGCGTTGATATGGCTGTCAACAAAGAGAGATAATCCCTCAAATGTGTCCTCTAATTCTGAAATGTGAGCCTCCATAAACAAGTTTGAAACTCTTGTCAAGAGATCATCCCAGAAAGTTGAATCAGGAAGACTATGGATGTCCTGCTGCAAGAAGCCATTGGAAGCTTTGGAAGAAGCAACACAGAGCTTAGAAGTAGCAACAGATGCAAGGACAAAAGAATGGTCCTCAAAGAGAAGACATATGTCCTCAATAGTGTTATCTAGATCCGAAATGAGGGACTCTACAAACAAAAGAGAAATGTCTGGTAGAATGAGGTCCCAATGTACTGAATCCAAAAGACATAAATGAACCTGCTGCAAAGAATCACTAGAGGCTCTCGAAGAAGCATCTCTGGAATCTAGATCTGCAACAAGTGGTGTTGATGGGGAATCAGTGAACTGATCATCCATACAAGATGTGTCCACATTACATGAGGCAGCATAAGTCTCAATATCATCAATAGCCTGGTTTTCCAAGAAAACATCACTTTCAGATAGAGATTCAATGTCTCCATACAACTTTTGGATGATGATCCAAGCAGTAAAAGGGCACTCAGTGTGCTCTATGTGATGTAGAGTATCCTCAGAAATAGTAAGACATGTTAGTCCATAGACCATGTCATTATTATTAAACCATGCATTCTTGTCATCATAGTCACTTGGCTCAGGAACCAGACCGAGGAGATAGGGCAGTAGATCCTGTTCAAGGCAGTGATTCTTTATCCCTTGTTTCCAAGACAAGAAATTCTTTGAATCTAGCCTAACAACAGAATGATGAAAATGATATCTAAAAGACATGACTAACCTATGAAATGACACTTTATAAGTTGAGTGCGTAGTTAAACCCCCAAATTGCTTGATTTACCCCCTAAATGTGGCACTTTATATTGCATAGTGCTTTTATTAGACGATTAAAATGTCTATTCTAACACCAAATACAAAAATTTAAATGCCCTTGCTCTAAGACAAATATTTTGCCTTTAAATTACCCCCTTTAAATCATAGTTTAAAATGTTTTTAAATGCCCTCTTTTTTTTTTCGGTTTGTTTTAATATGAAAGTACACTGGCTAGCGGAAGATTTTTTCTCGGTGGACACAATACTAATTTTCAGATTTTGGCCTTCTTAGCAAATTTACGGTAGCAGCTTGATAGACTTTGTTATAATGATTATTATTAATTCGTGCTAGAAGTCAAAAATTCCTATTATCGGCAGTCATGTCTATGAATTACTTTAAGAATCTTAGCTCAGTAGTTATTAGCTGATTTCGTTAAAGATAGTGAAAGAAATAGGGGTTGAACCTTTTGGTGCATGTAGACCACTTATGATTATAGGCTTAGGGGTATTTTATTTGGGTATTGATCGTCAATGTTATTGGAGGTTTGACACGGAGCACCTTCCTTTAGTCTATTTGGTCTTTTAGATGGCTCCCTTTAACATTAACAAGAACTTTGTCCATGTTTAAAATCATGTAACTGAAGTTTATTTTTTTGTGTGAAGAGTATTGAAAGACCGTTCTTAGATTATTAGTCCCTGCCAAAGGTAGAAGACTATAGTTTTCAAGTCACTAAAATCATATTAGTTATCCTCGTTATACGTGCCAAGTCAAATATTTGTATCTTCAACTATAGTTTGTGAATTCATTTTCACTGTTGGCAAGCACTTTGGAGCATAGGGATTGGGCTTGCATTATACCTGGGGTTTTTTATTCTGGAGGGGATTTTAGCCAATGTTTTTTATTCATGCAGAGCGCACTTTTCCCTGCAACTATTGGGAGATGGTTTTGACCAGGTATTTTTTATTGGAGATGGCACAGAAATCCTCAGAGTCTCCATTCAATTGTGCATGGAGGCCAGGTGTCTGTGCAGTTGTCTCTATTCATGCACATTCACAATAGGTGTTTGATTTACTGCGCATTTTCTAGAGGTATTGGGGGATAGAATCCCTTGGTTTCAGAGGGAATTGGAATGAGTTGTTTTTGTTTCAAACAGGGGGAGGCACGATTGCATTGGGGGATTATGTAGAAGGAGCCACCATTTTCTTTCTCTTTACATGAGCTTGACCGGATGTAGAGCTGTAATATTTAGTTGCCCTAGTTTTTGCTTGCAGAGATAGAATGTTTAGCTTTTGTGGGTTTAGTTCTATTCTTCTGAGTTTGATGGTTTATGTTGCAGGTTGTTATATATGTTCTCTCTTTTCTGCTGCTAATTTGGGGGGTTTTTTCTATTTTTAATTTTTTTTCATTATTTTTAATTTTTTTTGCTAAAATACAGTAATGGCAAACAGTAAATGGCCTCATCTTTTTTTAGCAGCTACAGGAGCTACAAATCCATGGCGGAAATCCACTGGGAACATCGTGGAATTTATTTAGAACCTACCAATTGCATTTGTTAGAAAGTTTCTAAAGTGTTATCAGCAAGTTCGTTTATGCATATTTTGCAGATTATGATCTTCTCTTAAATATCTATGAAGTAAATATCTTTAATCAGCACTAGGCAGGGACTTAAGCTGCAGTGCAGCTCTTGTTCTTACATGTGCTCAGGAGTGTTGGAACACCAAACATGGTTAGTACTATTTAAAATTTAAATAAGAGTACCTTATGATTCTTAATCTCTTTTCCTTAAAAAGGAAATCGTCTCTTTTTATAATTTCATTTAATTAGAATTTAGTTCTTAAAATGGAATCTTTGCCCTCTTTAATATTTTATTAAATAAGAACTCCTCCCTTAAAGAGAATTTCTACAGGAAAGTATTCAATATGTTATTTTTAGAATGATTTTTATAGATTTTGAAAATAGAGAAATAGTTTAAATTTTAGGAAGATTTTTATAGATTTTGAAAATAGTAAAATAGATTAAATTTTAGAATGATCTTTATAGATTTTGGAAAATAAAGCTATAGAATATTTTTAGAATGATTTAGTTGGTTTTAAATGGAATATTGTCAATGATTAATTTAAAGTTTGATTAAGATTAAGAAATAAACATGTTATTGTGTTTATATAATACTGTGGATGGGTGTGTTGAATCTATCAAATAATTTTTATATTAAATGCGAAGGAAATTTATGGTTAGATTATATTTTTAGCAAAAATGTCAAATGAATGGGCTTTTAATGGAATAAATGAATTGTGTAATAATTACATTCCAAGAAAAATAAGGAGAAAGAATTAGTTAGTATGAGGTGGAGGGGAACAAAATGTATAATGAATGGATGTAATGATTATTTTTTTGTTGGTATCCATGGTTATAAGCATTGTTGGGTTAGTTTGATGGGAAATCTAATCTTTATATTTGAGGACAGTGTCTTCAGATAAAGCACTACTGTGAAGATATGTAGAAGGATAGAGAAATGGTTATTATAGGTAAAGACTGTTACCACTATAATTACTTGGGATATAGATTTTAACTATGTTGCCTCAACTATACTTTTTACGTCTTTAGTATCATTCTAAATTTCACATGTCTAAAAAAAAATTAAGCTTCTACCTCTAGGATTTTTGCCTTCTCCTAGTATAGTGGAAAATACAATGAAACTTCAACCAATGAATGAGTTAGTCCTTGGCTCAATTACCATTTGTAAAATATGTGATTAGTTCAATAAGAGACCTGTGATATTATCTTATGCTAAAAGTATAGTAGTGGATGAGACAATATGTTTACTCGATGGAGTGACTCTTGGAGAATTAAATAGAATAGTAAAAACTATAGAAATTCCTTCTTACTTGCATGGAACTATATATAAAAGTCAGTCTTGTTGACCTACCAATTCTATTATTCCAAACTACGAAGTCTCTGCGCTACACGTACGTAGGCAAGGCCATCATGGATGAGCCCCCGAGACATTAGGTCAGCCCCTTAGGGCCTTAGGCTTGTCATTTTATACAATTGATATTTGAAATATGTAATCTATAACTATGTAGGACTAATGTTTACTTAGATGTGCAGTATGAGACCTTTAGCCATGCAGGACTCAGAATCTAGGGAAGCACCTTCCCAATTGGCGTATGGATGATCATCTAGAACCAGGATAAATAGGTATACATATGTATAATTTAAATTTGATATATTGTATCTAACATTTCAATTACGATGAATGTGATATACTTTGTTATGAAATATGAGCTTTACTAAGTTAAGATTGGTAAATTATATCTATCACGCAATTAGTTCCATTATTGTTATCTATCAATATTTTCAGAGATAAGCATTACAAAAAAAAAGTGTGTGTATGTGTTCAATTGATGCATTAGACTTAGAACAAACCATGGTTATTTTGATTGTGTTCGTGTGTAGTAATAAGTTATGGTATATAGTTGAATGTTGCTCAATTTTCATAATGCAGTCATGTTATCCCTAGAGATGATGGTTAACTGGATGTATCAGATTATGTTATATCTTTACTTCAAAAAAAAAAATTCTGCCTTTTTATTGCTTTAGTTGACTTATCTCTAGGGTTGCATGGCGGGGCATTACATGATCAAGTCCCTGACACAAACACATTGGATATGTCAGATCAAGGCAAAACTGAAACTGATCTGCCTCCTAAGAAATAGAATGAGGTTGAAGATAATAGGAAATAGACAAGGAGCCCTGCACCAGAAAAAAACATTGATCAACAAGGAAATATAAACATGGATCCTCTGAAATGCAGTCAAGAAGAAGTATCTGGGAGAGCAATAGACACTGCAGATGTCTTAATTGGTTCCAGAAGACTTCAAGGCACAGATGAGTCTAAACTTCTTCAAGGACCGATCAAGTTAGCCTCACTGTCACCTGTACAGAAATTCAAATTAGTGTCTATTGTCCAAGCCAAGGCACATGAAGAAATACTGAAATCTCATGACCAAAACAATAAATTGATAAATGATGCATCCAATGTTCTGGAAAAGATGATTCCAACTGTTCAAAAGGATGCCTCACTATTCTCCGCTAATCATCTCAAAGAGTTGTTAATCTCTGTAAGTACACATTTTGAGTCTTTTGAAAAATTTGCAGAAGCAAAAGTTAGAAGAGAGTTCAATGAAAAGAGATTGATTGAGTTAAAGGCTATGTTAGGAAAAGATAAAACTACATTAGAAAATGTAATAAAATGCATACAAAGTTCCATTGAAGAAGCCTGTAAAGTATATAAATTTTGCCTATCATGGCCAAAAGTTACAAAGGAATTAGAAGATAAAATCAGAGATTTGGAACTCAAACTACTTAATATCTCTGAGACATATAATCTGGCAGTTGAGTCAATAAATGCCAAAGAAGCTCAAGTTGCAAACATTCATAGTGATTTAAGCACTCTGATGAAGAAAAAGGGAGAAATTAGAGATAGGTTGTGCCAGCTAAGGGGACTGATAAGTCCAAAAATTGACTCCATGACCAATCTGGCAGATGAAGCCTTGAAATCACTCGCACTAGTTTATACACCTTTAGATGTGTAGAGGGCAGAGAAGTTAGTTTTTCTAATGAATGGCCACGTCCATATCTTAGAAAGTGCAAGGAATAGATGGAATGGAGAGATAGCTCTAATAAAGACTATCTATAATGATATTCTACCTTTAATGACAAATTAAGATAAAAATGTGTATATGTATATATGCGGCAGAATATAACAGTTTTGAACATTTTTGACAATGTTTGGGTGAGAAGAAGATCAGTGAAAAATGGATAAACATCTCAGGGGGAATAGGAAAATAAAGTATATATAGTAAGGGGGAGCAGTCAAGCATTTTTCACTAAGTGTTGCCATCAATGCCAAAGGGGGAGATTGTTGGCAAGAGACACTACTCTAGTATAGACTCATATGTTGCCATTGATGGCAACAAGGCTTAGAGATCTCATCAGCCTGATAGGAAGATATAACTCTGGAAGGTTTTATTGGAATTCAGATCCGGTTGGCAAAATGACTAAGTATGAGTGAAAAACAGGGTAAGGGATAGTAAGTGGGTCAGTGTGCCTCCGCAGATGAAGACCTGGAAATGTAGCTCAGGTATAATGTTCACAATTGTTTGATGTTGTTATATTCCAATGATCAAGATCTAACTTCCTCCGGAAGTCATCTCGTGAAAAGTCTAAGTTCGAGTGAATAGTGTTAAGACAGAAAATAGTGAATAGTGCAGAATAAAATGGTCCGCATTCCTCCGCAAGTGAATATTTTGTTATGCAATTATAAGGTATTGTAAACACTTGCATGAAATGTCTAAATCTAGAGTTGTGAGATCTGAAGTCTACCGGAAAGATAGTTGCAAGTTGTTGAGTATCGCTATAGTGTTTGACAGAATTTGACTGTGACAGAGTCTGAGTTCTGATGGTCCGCAATTCGCCGCAAGTTGATATCATGCTTTGTGGTTCTAAAGGTAAGATTAGGAATGTGTGAAGAGTCCTTGGTATGATTTTGGAAGTGTCTTATGGTCTGCAGCAAAAGTTGCAGTCTGACAAATGAACGAAACCATAGGCAGTCTGTGTTTGAGGCCGACATGATACTTTGACTTGTATGTGGCAAGTCCTATTGATTGGAACTTTATCCTAAGAGGTTCTATAGTTGGAACTGACATATGAGAAGATGCTATTAGGGTCTACAATGTATTTTGATAAATGGATTTGCCTAACAAGCTACAAGTTTATCAAATATACGCTTCATCTGAGTATACTGACCTAATATGAAGATCTTAAGTGTTGCCGATACATATAAGGGATCAAGGTTGATGTTTGGGGTGTGTGTGATGTGAATGTGAATGGTATTGATGCAAGCATGAGAATAACACAGAAGAGATAGAATATCAGTAAGGATGAAGATTGAGGATATAGTATTTAGTTGCTAATTGACTATGCCCTGGCACATGGACAGATGCTTATGCAGTATTCATTCTTCATATACAATTTCACTTGTATTTGGCAGAGAGCTATCTTCATCAAGGTAGTAAGCCTGGCAGTGAACCTCTAGTAGGGTTTAACAGCCCTTAGGGTTTAACATCCCTCATTGTAATCTTTCTAGGTTTAGGGATGAGGCAGTGAGCCTGCTAGACCTAGTTGTACTTCATGGCAGTGAGCCAGCATGTTCTAGGCCCGTGGAGTGACCAAGCCTAAACATCATTATTTGTAAAAGATTGCAATATATTGAGAGCTAATCCTCTCCGTGGTTTTTCCTCACCTTGGGGTTTTCCACGTAAACATCCTAGTGTCTATGTGTTATGTTTTGTGGTTGCTATTCATTTGCACATTAAGTTTTTGTTTGATTAATTTTGTAAAATGGTTAAAAGTGAAAGTGAATAAAAGAATTTATGGAACATTGATTCGCCCCCCCCCCTCTCAGTATTCCTGATATTCAACATGGTTGCACACACCATGATAAACATTGAAGCTTTTGATTTGAAGGAGGGGTAGGAAGTAATGGACATGTTTGATTAGGGGATGGGTGAAATAGGAATTTAGGTACCCACATAGACTTAGGATTTTTATGACTTTTGTATTGCTTGTGAAATGAAGGAATTTGAATTTTTTTAAAGATAATGCACCTGGTAAACTTTTTAATGTGACCGATGACGCTGGCACGACACGCCCTCCGGCTCCACAGTAACGCTTTTTCCCGAAGTTATGAACCGGTGAGGCCACAACATGGGGGACCTCATCCCCAAGTAAGAACACTTCAAACCCGTGATTGCGTTGACCCAGCAAGGTGTAAAGCCTGCGAGCTCATTGGCCTAGCAAGGGTTTGAACTCTGGTGGCCCTACCATTACAACTGAGCAACTTAACCACTAAAACATGCCCTTAACGGCAAGGAATTTGAAATTTTTGAATGGAATGGGTTTTTTGGGATTTTTGAGATGTGGACGCTTCATTTGACTTGCTTTATTTTTGCTTAGGTACCCAAACCATTTTAGTTTTGGTTTTTCTTTTGGGGATATGGGCTTATATAGCCTTTTAGATGTATTTTTTTAATTCTTTGCATTGATGCCCCAAGGCATGTGGATCTTTAGGATGTTTGGCTTTATGAGTAGAGGCATCCAAATTTTTATTTTTCAATCCCTTGGGATTGGTGGAAGCTTCTTGTTTAGATGATGTGTGCATTTATTGGTTATGATTAGGAATTGGAGGGGATTTATGGATCGAGGAATTAAAAGTGGATTTGTGGATAAATGGATAAGGGGATTGGATGATAGGGATATTAGGTGTTGGGAGCAATGGTGGTAGAGTGGATGGAGGGATATTAGGAGTTGGAAGTAGTGGAGGTAAAGTGAATGGTGGAAGGTGTATGGTCACATGCTTTTGGGGTTTGTAGGATAATGGAGGAGGGATGGCAACATATGTTTTGGGGGTATGATAGGATGCATGGGATTTGGGATGGAAGGATGTGGATTTAAGGATGTGGATTTAAGAGGCATGGAGGTAGTACCAACATCTTGAGATTGTTTTCCTTGGTGTGTATGTCCAAGGCCATACAAACGTGTAGGGACTTTGACATGGATAGGCTCCAAAATACCTTGTTCATAAAGGCCTAAGCCTTTACCTTGGTAATTCATTTTTTGGAGTATGCAGTGGACAATGGGACTATGTGTGCTTTGGACACTAGACATGAGTTCCTTATTTGATGAGGAAGAAGTGATAGATAGCGGTTGTTTCTGCCCTAAGGAAGAACATTCATGAATAAAATTGGTAAGACCAAGGGGATATGATGGTGGATTTACAACATGGTCGATAGTGGGTGATGGAGGATCATTAGGAACTTGAGTATCATTATGCTCATTAATACCCAAGCTATTTGTTTGATCATCTATGTTTACTTGGGAGCCAAGTGTCTCATCAAGGGAAGTGGATGTTGTTGGATCATGGATTGGGCTAGATGAGGGATGGATAGGAGTAGTTTGGATATCTTGCTCATGGATGGTTATGATATTATGGATAGGATCAAGTTGCTCATGGATAGCTTCTTCATCATAGATAGCATCTTGATCATAAAGAAGGTATAGGTTGTGGATGGGTTGAATGGAAGGGATTTGATCCTGATTGGAATAAGGGCTTGATGTTTCCACATGCTTTAGATTATGCTCTTGACAAAACTCTTGGTTTTCTTGAATGGAAGTGGAAGTTATTGCAAGTATGGGCCTAACCGGTGTTGTCATTGATGTCAACATACTCCTGTTGCATTGATGTCAAGGATTGGATGAGTTGTGTGCTGAGGATATTGAGAAAATTAGTCCTATTAGAAACAGAGAAGAATAGTGAAGACAGTGAAGCTCTATGAAGTGAAGATCCTAGCTAAGATGAAGATCAGAGGATGCAAATCAAAGGGTTTGTAGATATGTGTCTAAAGGTGATCCAGTAAAGATTTGAGAGGTCCGCATGAAGATTTGAAGAAGTTATGGCCAAATTAGTAAAATCAGTTCTGGAAGATGTTCAGAGGTGACAGTGACACAAATAGGTCTGGTGAGATCTGAAAATGCAATATCTTGTTCTGCGGATGTGGTGGAGTGTTTAGGAAGTTAATGTGAATTGACAACTCAATTGGTTAATGGTCTAGAGATCCACAAACATCGATTTCAATATGACAGTGATAACAGACTGTGTTCTTGAGGTTTCAGATGAAAAAGAAAATGATTTTAGTAAGAAGTAGTGTGGATGTTCTTGGTGATTCAAGCAAGCTTGTGGGGGTCTCTGAATTCTGTCTAGTTTGTGTTGGTTGTCCACATTGAAGATGGAGCTCGAAATTGAAGAATTCCTTCTGGATGATGATGTTCTTCCTAAACTTGGCCGACCGGATAATCTACACATCCTGTGGATGATCTTGAAGTTGTTCTACGAAGGATGGAGTGTTCCTCAAAGAAGATTGAAGTCCCAGATATGTGTGGCCGACAGAGTGGTGATTCGCATGAAGTCATTTGTAATAAGTCAAGTTGTATTTGTGTATTTGCCCTGCAAATAAAGTGTGCTGACTTTGATGATTATTCCAAAGTTGATGTCTTGTATAAATAAGAGTTGTGAAGTCATTTCAAAAAGAAGTGTGACAAGATGAGGATGTGGTAGAGAGGAGAAGAGTGAAAAGCAGAGCAGAAGTATTGAGCTTAAATGGAACTGACTCAAGCATGGTGAAGATGCTATTCTTCAGTTCAAGTATGTAATACTTATTATTTTGTAGACAGTGTGTCTCCTGTAGGTAGTGGGCCTCTTGTGAGCAGTGTGCTCGGGCAGTGAGCCCTAATTGGCATGTGCCATTTTGTTCCTTTTATTCTTTTAACAGAGAATACAATCTTGAGTTAGTCACCCCATGGTTTTTCCCTTAACCAGGTATTCCACGTTAAAATCTTGGTGTCATATGTGTTAATGTGTTTCTGCTCTTGAATTATTGCATTATGTTTTATGATTGATTTGTTATTATGCTGCTGAATTACAAGAAGGGTTTAAGTGGTTAATAAAAGAAAAGTTTTGAGACAACAGATTCACCCCCCACTCTCAGTTGTCTGTCTTGAAACTAACAAGTGGTATCAGAGCTAAGTTCCTCTAAAAGAAGCTTAACCACTTGAGGAGATCCAGAATGTCAACCTACAAGAAGGACAGTCCAAGGTTTGATGGTTCAAACTTCACTGCCTGGAATAGCCGCATGGAATGTCACTTACAATGCATGGGATATCAGTATTGGAGCATAACCTCAATTAAATATGTTCCCCCAACAAATGGTCCTACAATTCTAAATGAAATCAAAGATGCAGAAAATAATCTTCGAGCTAAAGAAGCCCTACTGAGTGCCTTGTCTGATTCAGAATTGACAAATGTTATGGGTTTGAAGACTGCCTATGAAATTTGGAGAAAGCTTGAAAATCTATATGAAGGAGACAAATATGTTAAGTGTGCCAAGCTACAAAGTCTGAAAGGAAAGTTTGAAAACTTAAAGATGAGTGAAGATGAGAATATCACTTCTTACATGACAAAAGTAAATGAGCTTGTTTGTGGCATCAGATGTGCTAGTGGAGTTTTGGATGAAGATGAAATTGTTGCTAAAGTTCTCAGGTCCTTACCTCCTGCTTACAAACACAAATTTACTGCTATTGAGGAAATTAGATCCTTAACAACTATCACAAGGGATCAATTGGTTGGTAAGATATCTACATTCAAGTTAGTTGAGTTTGGTGATGCACTTCCCAAGACTGAATCTGCATTCAAAGCTAGTGCCTCTACAAAAGGCAAACAGAGATATGATCTAGGAGAAAGTTCCTCAAGAAAATCATCTTGGTATGAGAAAGTAAGAAAAGATCTAGAAGAGGATGAATTAGAAGTTGAACAACTTGAGGCCCTCATTGCAAAGAGACTGCCAAGAGGATCCGGTAAGTATGAAGGAAAATTGTCTTTCAAATATTTTAACTGCAACAAGATTGGTCATTTTGCCTCAAGGTGTCCGGAAAGATTTTCTAGGCCAAACCCTAATAGATCAAGATTTCAAAAGAAATGTTACTATGTTCATGAAGATGATGATGATGAAGGAGTAACAGATGATGAATCAGAGACAGGAAACAAATCCAGAAGTGACTGGGTGTTTATTGCCATCAAGGAAGAAGATCCAATGCCCTCTGAATCTGTCAATCATAAAATGATAGAAAGAGCTCTAGCTGCCCAAGTTGAAGAAAAGGATGATTGGGTCATTGACAGTGGATGCTCCCACCATATGACAAGTGACAAAAATAAGTTCATAGATTTGGAAAGATATGAAGGAGGTGTTGTAAAATTTGGTGATAATTCTGCTGGCAGAATCAGAGGTAGAGGAACTATTTCCTTTGATGGAAAGAACAAAACTAGTGATGTGTTGTATGTTGAAGGTCTAAAGCACAATCTTCTTAGTGTTGGATAGTTGGTGGACAAAGGCTATGATCTCTGATTCAAAAATGGAAAATGTAAGATCTTTGAAAGTTCTGGAACATAGATTGCATCCGGTACTCAAACAAAAGGTAACATCTTCCACTTGGTTGGCACTGGCAAAAGTTGTTTATTTGTTCAAATTGATCAGAGTTGGTTGTGGCATAGGAGAATGTGTCATGTGAATTTTGATAATATCATCAAGATAAGCAACACTCAGGCTGTAAGAGATCTTCCAAGACTGGTGAAACCTTCTAATAGTTTGTGCAAAGAATGTCAGCTGGGTAAGCAGAGCAGAGTCACATTCAAAAGTAAGGAACAATCTTCTACCAGACTATTGGACTTAGTACATACTGATCTATGTGGACTGGCAAAAATTAGGAGTTTGCAAGGTGATAGATACTTCATGTTATTAATTGATGACCACTCCCGGATGATGTGGGTAACTTTTCTGAAAGAAAAATTTGAGGCTCTTGAAAAATTCAAATTATTCAAAGATATGGTAGAGAATGAAACCATACTAAACATAAAATGTCTCAGGTCTGATAGAGGTGGAGAATTCACATCTGGAGATTTCATAGAATTATGTGAGAAACATGGGATAAAAACACAGTTATCTGCTCCAAGGACTCCATAGCAGAATGGAGTAGTGGAGAGAAAGAACCGGACCATCCAAGAAGCATCTAGAACCATGATGTTGGAAGCAAATGTTCCTTAGATCTACTGGAGAGAAGTTGTAAGCACTGTTGTCTATACTCTTAATCGAGTACAAATTAGAAACAATACTGGTAAGACCCCTTATGAACTTTGGTTTGGCATCACTCCCACTGTGAAGTATTTCAGAGTCTTTGGTAGCAAATGTTACATTAAAAGAGATGAAAACCTTGGCAAATTTGATGCTAGAAGTGATGAAGGAATATTCTTGGGTTATTCTACTCAAAGCAAAGCATACCGATGTTATAACAAGAGATTGAGAAAGATTATAGAAAGTACAAATGTGAAGGTTGATGAAGGTAATGAAAAACCCTCAAGGTTTTATGAATATGAAGAAGATGATCATAATGATGTTTTGGTTCGAGAAGTCCAAGCCCCCTCTGAAATTTAGACCCAAATTGATCCAGAGAATCCTGAAATACAGGAAGAAGAGATAAGTTTGAATGAACCTGTCCAAGAAATAGAAGTCCAAAAAATTTCCAAAACTCCCAGGTATGTAAGACTGAATCATTCTGAAGATCAGATCATAGGTCATAAAAGCAAAGGTGTTCAAACAAGAAGAAAGATTGCTCAAGACTCAGAAAAGTATTGTCTGATTTCAAAAATTGAACCAAAAATAGTTAGTGAAGCATGCAATCATGAAAGCTAGACTAAAGCAATGAACGAAGGGTTGATGCAGATTGAGAAAAATCACACTTGGGATCTTGTTCCTAGACCTAGAAACAAAAATGTGATATGAACCATATGGGTCTTCCGGAATAAACTGAATGAAGATGGTAAAGTAGTCAGAAACAAAGCCAGATTGGTCTGTAAGGATTATTCTCAAGTAGAAGGAGTTGACTTTGAAGAAACTTTTGCTCTGGTGGCAAGAATTGAAGCAGTTAGATTATTTCTTGCCTTTGCTGCCTTCAAGGATTTCAAAGTATATCAAATGGATGTCAAGTCTACCTTTCTGAATGGTGATTTGGAAGAAGAGGTATACATTGAACAACTGGATGGATTTCAATTGTCTGGTCACGGTGATATGGTTTGCAAGTTGAAGAAAGCACTATATGGACTCAAACAAGCCCCAAGAGCCTTGTATGAAAGACTGGATAAACATCTTTTGAAGATTGGGTTCAACAAAGGTACTGCTGACAGTAACTTATACTTCAAAATTGAACATGAAAACATCTTGATTGTTGAAGTATTTGTTGATGATATCATTTTTGGAGGAAGAGATAGTATGTGCAAGACTTTTGCAAATCAAATGAAAAGTGAATTTGAGATGTCTATGTTTAGGGAAATGATTTTTTTCTTGGGTCAGCAAATCACTCAAACAAAGAAAGGAATCTTCATATCTCAGACCAAATATGTGAAAGAATTATTGAAGAAATTTGGAATGGAAGACTCAAAACCAATGAATACTCCCATGGCACTCGGATGTAAACTAAGCAAAGATGATGAATCTCCTAAGGCTGATCAGAAAAAGTACAGGTCAATGATTGGAGGACTACTGTATCTTACTCAAACTAGACCTGACATTATGAATGATGTTGGTCTTGTTGCCAGATTCCAAGCTGATCCTAGAGGATCTCATGTCATGGCAATCAAGAGGATTTTCATATATCTAAAAGGAACAGTTGAGTATGGTTTATGGTATCCTAGAGATCATGATTTCTCTCTTCATGCATATATAGATGCAGATTGGGCAGGAGATGTGGATGACCAGAAGAGTACCAGTGGTGGAGCATTCTTTTTAGGGAAAAGATTGGTTTATTGGCTAAGCAAGAAACAAGAGGCAATATATTTATCCACTGCAGAAGCAGAATATATTGCAGCAGCAAGCAGTTGCACTCAAGTATTGAGGATGAAGCAAATGCTAAGAGACATCAAGGTGGAGTATGAGGAACCTATCACAATCTTCTATGATAATTCAAGTGCAATAAATGTATCAAAAAACCTAGTGTTGCATTCAAAGACAAAACATATATCCATCAAGTTTCACTTTTTGAGAGAGCAGGTGAACAAAAATGAAGTCAGATTAGAGTTTGTACCCTCCAAGGAGCAGATTGCAGACATTTTTACTAAATCTCTACCTAAGGACTCTTTTGAGTATCTTAGGGAGAAGTTAGGGGTTATTACCCCTCCAGTTCTGAATTAAGGTGCACTGATGTGCATCAGTCTGGTGGATCTCACAATCATATCTTGTGGTCCAGATTAATGATAGGAAGCTGCTACTCAGGGGGAGCAATTTGTATGTTTCTGAGTGATGCAAGTATGTACCCTTTGCCATTGATGTCAAAGGGGGAGAGAAGACATGTGAAAAACAAAAAATTATTTATGATCAAAGGGGGAGCAGTAAAGGAAGAGAAGACATGTGAATGGTTGTTGTTGATAGGGGGAGTTATGTCAGTCAGTAAGAAGAAGTTCTTATCTTGACGGTTAAAATAGTTTTTCACATCATATGTTGCCATCAATGACAAAGGGGGAGATTGTTGCAAGTATGGGCCTAACCGGTGTTATCATTGATGTCAACATACTCCTGTTGCATTGATGTCAAGGATTGGATGAGTTGTGTGCTGAGGATATTGAGAAAATTAGTCCTATCAGAAACAGAGAAGAACAGTGAAGACAGTGAAGCTCTATGAAGTAAGGATCCTAGCTAAGATGAAGATCAGAGGATCCGAATCAAAGGGTTTGTAGATATGTGTCTAAAGGTGATCCAGTAAAGATTTGAGAGGTTCACATGAAGATTTGAAGAAGTTATGGCCATATTAGTAAAACTAGTTCTGGCAGATGTTCAGAGGTGACAGAGTGACACAAATAGGTTCGGTGAGATCCAAAAATGCAATATCTTGTTCTGTGGATGTGGTGGAGTGTTTAGGAAGTCAATGTGAATTGACAACTCAATTGGTTCATGGTCTGGAGATCCGCAAGCATCTATTTCAATATGACAATGATAACAGACTATGTTCTTGAGGTTTCAGATGAAGAAGAAAATGATTTTAGTAAGCAGAAGTAGTGTGGATGTTCCTGGTGATTCAGGCAAGCTTGTGGGGGTCTCTAAATTGTGTCCAGTTTGTGTTGGTAGTCCGCATTGAAGATGGAGCTCAAAATTGAAGAATTACTTCCAGATGATGATGTTCTTTCTAAACTTGGCCGACCGGATGATCTACACATCCTGTGGATGATCTTGAAGTTGTTCTACGAAGGATGGCATGTTCCTCAAAGAAGATTGAAGTCCCAGATATGTGTGACTGATAGAGTGGTGATTCACATGAAGTCATTTGTAATAAGTCAAGTTGTATTTGTGTATTTGCCTGTAAATAAAGTGTGCCAACATTGATGATTATTCCAAAGTTGATGTCTTGTATAAATAAGAGTTGTGAAGTCATTTCAAAAAGAAGCGTGACAAGATGAGGATGTGGTAGAGAGGAGAAGAGTGAAAAGCAGAGTAGAAGTATTGAACTTAAATGGAACTCACTCAAGCATGGTGAAGATGCTATTTTTCAGTTCAAGTATGTAATACTTATTATTTTGTAGACAGTGTGTCTCCCATAGGTAGTGGGCCTCTTGTGAGCAGTGTGCTAGGGCAGTGAGCCCTAATTGGCATGTGCCATTTTGTTCCTTTTATTCTTTTAATAGAGAATACAATCTTGGGTTAGTCACCCCATGGTTTTTTCCTTAACCAAGTTTTCCACGTTAAAATCTTGGTGTCATATGTGTTAATGTGTTGCTGCTCTTGAATTATTGCATTATGTTTCATGATTGATTTGTTATTATGCTGTTGAATTACAAGAAGGGTTTAAGTGGTTAATAAAAGAAAAGTTTTGAGACAACTGATTCACCTCCCCCCCTCTCAATTGTCTGTCTTGAAACTAATAGAAGCGATAGACTCTTGGATAGACTTGATGGGTTCTTCATGGTCATCAACATGAGGGTACAATGGGTCTTGACTTGGACTCATGGTTGGAGACTCTTCAATAGGCTTGATGGGTTGTGGACCACATGATGGGGTTGGAGGAATAGGCAAGGTGTTTGAAGGATCTTTGATAGACTCAAGGATAGGTGTTTGACATGGAGAAGGTTTATTCCTTGCTAAGTGTATGGGTGGATGGACAATATAATGGATGGTGTTGTAGGCTTAGAATTAGGATTAGGTGGAGGGATAATGGTATTGGACATATTAGGATTTGAACTAGATGGAGGGATAATGTGCTTGGATGGATTAGGATTATATGGTTTTATCAAGGGTAGCTCACGTAATTGTGTTTGGACCAATTGTTGTAGGGTTACCTCCCAAGGATCTTTTTTGTGGAAGATTGGAGGAACATGGGGACGATGGTAATGAAGGGCTTGATGGATTAGAAGGTTGAGGGACCAATGGACTATGATAGGGACTACATGGTGATGTGGGGATAGGATTAGTAGGCTTGTGGATTGACATTTAAGGGGATAGTGACGAAGGGTACTCATAGGATACATAATCTAGATTGGTATCTCCCTTATCAAATGTAGCCTGAGGACTTAAGTACGCTTGATCTTGGTGCAAAGGGTAAATTAGGCTCACTTGTTCTTATTATGAAGGCAATTGATGAATTTGGTGGTGAGGTGAAAAGGTGGGATATGTACAAGAAATATCTTGGGGTATGGATTGATAAGGATGTGGGTTGATATTGGAAGAAGTGGGGTAAGGTGATGTAGAATTGACATGATATGTGGATGAATTGGGTTGATATGAAGTTGAGGGGGATGACTCATAGAATTTAGGTGGAAGTTGTTGATGTATGGATGATGGTGGTGACTTGAATGAAGAGGCTAAGGTGGATGGGTCAATGTATGAGGTAGATAGTTGGGCCATATCATTGATTGGGCAATAATGAGATTTACAATATGGTCTTTCCAACAAGCATCAATATTCAAAAGGATTTGGGTCAGCATAAATGGTAACCTCTTGGTCATTAAATGGAAAATTGATACATTTGTGATAGGTGGAAGGAACAACCCTCATGGCATGAATGCATGGGTGTCCTAGGAGGATATTATATGGGAGATCGAGGTCTAAGACTTGACAAGTGATTTCCACTAGGGCTGGACCTAATTGAATAGGTAATCGAATAGTACCTTCAGATCTGCTTTCAGTTTCATCATAGGCCTTAATAGTGATGAAATGGTATTTTTCAATATCTGCAGTGGAGTATCCCAATTGTTGAACACACCTTAGAGTGCACAAGTTTAACCCTGAGCCACAATCTATTAGGACCCTTTTGACTAAACACCTTTTGATTATAACTTCTATGTAAAGGGGTTCATTATAGGATGAATCATTGTTGAGCATGTCCTTTTCGGTGAAGACCAAATGATTAGTGGATGTAAGATGTCCAACTATGGCTTGAAATTGTTCCAAAATACAAATGAATTAAAATGGATAATGACTATGATGATGTGGATATGTGATGTCCTGATATTAAGGCATTGTTTAAATTAAAGATTTAAACATCTCAATAAATGGTGAAGTTGCTTTCTCAAAATATGGCATTTATCGTATCCTTTCCATCATCTGTTTGAATGATGTCATACCACCATAATTATAATACAAATCATGAATTTTTGAAAAACAATAAATATCAAAAGGATAAATATACAAAATTGCAATAAATAACATTATAATTTCTTTATAAAATAACAATTGCAATTTCATTATAAATAACATTATAATTATAAATTAAGAATAGTAGTGTTAATGATATATAATATTAATGTTATATTATTAAGGTAATTATATAATATAATATTAATATTATGATTATTGGTATACATAAATAAATATGATTACAGTTACTACATGGAATAATATCTTAGGCAGTGATACCTATTAAAAGGGAAGGCAACGATAGCTGTTACTATTCATAAGGGATGTGATCTGCAAAAACAGACGCATCCCTTCCAAAACAACACCTCTAATAAAGATATAAAACAAGCATGATTAGGACTAGAAAAGGGCGCAAAGGAAAAAGGCATTGAATGCAGGGATATATCACCAATTCTAATTTGGAAGCCTGTAGCAACAAAATAATCAGCGATCAAGCAAGGTAGAGGTTAATAAAAGGGCAGCAGTGTATGACATGTTAATATATAGTTTAGTATGACATGTTAATATGTAATTTAGTATGTTAATATGTATGACGTGTTAATATGTAGTTTAGCATATTGTTTAATATGTATAGTTTATTAATAATGGTTCTCATTAGGAAGAATATATATATATATATATATATATATATATATATATATATATATATTAAGATGGATAATCGATGAAGTGTCTACAATTATTTCTATGTGTTAATACTTGAGTGTTTGAAACTGATTGACCAACCCACCTAGGGATAGGAGCAGGAAGAGAGTGGTGTGTTGCACTTATGGTCTGCCCACTACAAACAGAAGGTTGAACCATGGAGGAGTGGTAACCCCACTTATGGTCCTCTCAAACCAAAAGGAGGGGCCATGGAGGAGTGGAAGCACTGAGACCGCTCTTAAACCCCACCCTTTCCGCAAGTGGGCAAAGTGTTTTCTGAGGTTGGGACATGGTTGGGGAAAGTAGGTACAAGTCACCAATAGGGAGAGTTGTGGTATACAACCTCTTAGGTTGGTATATGGCTTCAGGCGGACCCACCATGTCACTCCTCTTAGTTGACATTAGGCTACATAGTTGATAACATTTAATGTATCGTCATGGATTCTTGCTAACAAGTATATACATATGTTTGGCAATGTTGTTCATATGGTGTATGCAGGTTCAATCAAGGACTCCACCAACAAGTTAATTATTGCATGGTAAACCTAGAAACCCTAACCCTAGTGTGGAATTTGTAATCATTAGAAGGCTTTTAGGGCAAACCCAGACAGGGGACTTTACAATTGGTATCAAAGTATCTTTCCTGCCGTCCTGTGTATACTTTGTGACTTATGCACTCATATGAATACTTTGTGTATTACATGTATTCACTTATATGATTCATGCTTGCTATGTATACTTTAGTATTATGTGTACTCATGTGTATACTTGGTGACCTTGGGAAGGTGGACGGATCCATGGTGTATTATGGGATGCACCGAATCCCCTTTCCAATTGTCCAATGATATAATTACATGTATTAATGCAACTTATGCACGTATTCATATTTTGTATTCACGAGTGCATTTCATGACTTACGTATTACGTATATTCACATGCTTCCTGTGTATACTTATAATTTCATTCAAGTGTATACTCTATGACTTTGTAATTGTAATCGAGTGTATACTCTATGACTTGTACTCAAGACTATGTATTCAAGTGTATACTCTATGATTTGCATTTGTATGACTTGTATTTGTATTTGAGTGTATACTCTATGATTTGCATTTGTATGACTTGTATTTGTATTCAAGTGTATACTCTATGACTTGTACTCAAGACTATGTGTTCGAGTGTATACTCTATGATTTGCATTTGTATGACTTGTACTCAAGACTATGTATTCGAGTGTATACTCTATGACTTGTACTCAAGACTATGTATTCGAGTGTATACTCTATGATTTGCATTTGTATGACTTGTATTTGTATTCGAGTGTATACTCTATGACTTGTACTCAAGACTATGTATTCGAGTGTATACTCTATGATTTGCATTTGTATGACTTGTATTTGTATTCGAGTGTATACTCTATGACTTGTACTCAAGACTATGTATTCGAGTGGATACTCTGTGATTTGCATTTGTATTCAAGTGTCTACTCTATGACTTGTATTTGTATTCGAGTGTATACTCTATGACTTTGTACTCAAGAATATGTATTCGAGTACATATACTCTATAACTTTGTATTTGTATACTCTATGACTTTGTATTCAAGTGTATACTTTATGACTGTGTATTCGAGTGTATACTCTATGACTTTGTATTGTATTCAATTTTATACTCCATGACATGTATTCAAATGTATTCAGGTGTATACCTTGTGAATTATGTATTCAAGTGTATACCTGGTGGCTGTGTATTCATGCGACTTATGTATTTAAGTGTATACTTTACGACTTGCATGTATGCTTTGTGACTTGATGTACTCGTACGTATACCTCACGTATCATTCACATATATGCTTCATGCTTCTTGTATATACTCTATTTATACTTTATGTATCACATGTATTGATGTGTTACTTCATGTATCTTCAACAAGATGTATTCTTATAATTACTTTATGCTTAAAAACTATGAGAGTGTTAAAGATGTTGTCTTTCCATTGGCTCAGGCTACTCGGTTGCATGCTTGAGCTACTCGGTCACATGCTTAAGCTACATGCTTGCATGCTTGAGCTACTTATTTGTCTACTTGAGCTACTTGCCTACTTGCATGAGTTGGTTGCTTGCATGTTTGAGCTACTTGCTTGTCTACTTGAGCTACTTGCCTACTTGCTTGAGCTGATTGCTTGTGTGCTTGAGCTACTTGCCTACTTGCTTGAGCTGGTTGCTTGTGTTCTTGAGCTACTTGGTTGTCTACTTTGATTTTATTACGTAATCAAATGGAAATGCATGTTACCTACAAATTGGTGTATTCACTTCTATATTTAACATCCCAAGGAGATCACTCATCACCATTCAACCTTGAGATGAAAAATGGAAAAGAATTTCATCTAAGAAAGATATCCAAAACATCATTAAAGAATTTAGTTGAGATTTAGGACCACTAAGGTATCATATCAACCTAGGAGGGTCAATCTCTTAAAATCCAAAACAACAAATTTGAGGGGACATAATAAAGACAACTAGGAACCCACAAATGGGGAGAAAGATCTTAAAAGAAATGTGGAAATTTATGATAGGATATATTCATCAAACTTAAACAAGATCAAATGTACTCACTCATTGAAACAAAGATGAAACAATCCAGTCCATATCATATGATCTACCTTGTAACTTATAATATTGATATAGTGAACTTTGTCTTATTCTTCTACATGTAACATCTAGGGTAGATCATTTCATCCGAGGATCTTCTTCTTTGAAGAGTAACCCTTCATTCATGATTAAAGATCAAGGATATCAGTATAAAACTAATACACATCAAGTTTACGTAAGGATCATTCTCATTTACCAATCCCTGAATCAATAAAACAAATACTTTCCCAAAATATGAGAAAATAAATTCAGTACCAAAATATAGAGATATGAAAAGAGGAGGATAAAACCCCAACGGTATTGAAAGAATGACTAACTATGGTACATCCTTCATTTAGCAATATAGGTATAATCAGTATTTGGCTAAGATAAGTGATTCAAAACCAAGTAAAATCCTCAAAAGAAATTAGCTTATCAAAAACCTTGTTTGAATACGTACACAAATTTTCTCTCTATGACATCACATAATCAATTGTTCCTCAAAACATGGTTATCTTTTCCTATCATCAGTAGATATAATTTGATATGACTCTTCTTGGGGTCAATAACTTATCAATGGGTAGAACTACAAGATGACTTGAGTAGAAGATTGAATTTCGGGATCAAAGATCAAGATATCTTTTGGAGGACAAGAAAAAACTTATCTTAAGTTACAAACATCATTAGTTACCAATGCTTGTTGATTCAAAAATACAAACACATGAACCAAAAGAATATTTGTCAATTAGGGAACATCATCAATCTTATGATCTTAAAGAACATTGAGGACAATGGAACTAAGACAAGAATACTAACAACAATTCTTCGAGGAGACCGATGGTTTTAAGGGTATCATAGTTATAATTGCTTGAGGACAAGCAATTTTGGGCGGGGTGGACTGTGATGTCCCGATATTAAGGCAAATTGTTTAAATTAAAGATTTAAACATCTCGATAAATGGTGAAGTTGCTTTCTCAAAATATGGCATTTATCGTATCCTTTCTGTCATCAGTTTGAATGATGTCATACCCCCGTAATTATAATACAAATCATGAAGTTTTAAAATGCAATGAATATCAAAAGGATAAATCTACAAAATTGCAATAAATAACATTATAATTTCTTTATAAAATAACAATTGCAATTTCATTATAAATAACATTATAATTATAAATTAAGAATAGTAGTGTTAATGATATATAATATTAATGTTGTATTATTAAGGTAATTATATAATATAATATTAATATTATAATTATTGGTATACATAAATAAATATGATTACAGTTACTACATGGAATAATATCTTAGGCAGTGATACCTATTAAAAGGGAAGGCAACGATAGCTGTTACTATTCATAAGGGATGTGATCTGCAAAAACAGACGCATCCCTTCCAAAACAACACCTCTAATAAAGATATAAAACAAGCATGATTAGGACTAGAAAAGGGCGCAAAGGAAAAAGGCATTGAATGCAGGGATATATCACCAATTCTAATTTGGAAGCCTGTAGCAACAAAATAATCAATGATCAAGCAAGGTAGAGGTTAATAAAAGGGCAGCAGTGTATGACATGTTAATATATAGTTTAGTATGACATGTTAATATGTAATTTAGTATGTTAATATGTATGACGTGTTAATATGTAGTTTAGCATATTGTTTAATATGTATAGTTTATTAACAATGGTTCTCATTAGGAAGAGTATATATATATAAAGATGGATAATCGATGAAGTGTCTACAATTATTTCTGTGTTAATACTTGAGTGTTTGAAACTGATTGACCAGCCCACCTAGGGAAAGGGGTAGAAAGAGAGTGTTGTGTTGCACATATGGTCCACCCACTCCAAACAGAAGGTTGAGCCATGGAGGAGTGGTAACCCCACTTATGGTCCGCTCAAACCAAAAGGAGGGGCCATGGAGGAGTGGAAGCACCGAGATAGCTCTTAAACTCTGCCCTTTCCGCAAGTGGGCAAAGTGTTTGTTGAGGTTGGGACATGGTTGGGGAAAGCAGGTACAAGTCACCAACAGGGAGAGTTGTGGTATACAATCTCTTAGGTTGGTATATGGCTTCGGGCGGACCCACCATGTCACTCCTCTTAGTTGACATTAGGCTACATAGTTGATAACATTTAATGTATTGTCATGGATTATTGCTAATAAGTATATATGTATGTTTGGCAATGTTGTTCATATGGTGTATGCAGGTTCAATCAAGGACTCCGCCAACAAGTTAATTATTACATGGTAAACCTAGAAACCCTAACCCTAGTGTGGATTTTTTAATCATTAGAAGGCTTTTAGGGCAAACCCAGACAGGGGACATTACAAGATATAGGATGGATTTGACGACAAGTTCATGTTTAGGATGATGTGGAATGATGCCCCCTCGAGAGGATAGGTGGGGGTGAAAGACATGGGTAGACTCTCAAAATGAATTGATTTGGATAATGATTATGATGGTGTGGATATGACAAGTAGGATGATTAGGATTTGGATTGCGATGAAGATGACTTGGCATAGGATGGATGTTGTGACAAGGATGATGAGGATGATGTAGAATGTATTTAGTGAGAGCTCGACTTTGGGCAATGTTCAAGCAAAAGATTTCACATGTACATGCATGAATCACACACACTGGACGCAATGGCAAGTTTGTCTTTCAAGATTTATTGTTATGATTATAAATACACTTGAAGACTCATCAACAAGCCTAAAATTAATCGAGTGGGTGTGGCCAAATAGGCCTTAATCTAGGATGTACAAGTGATCTAGGGATGTCCCCAATTAACATAAGGTACGGAGGGGCCAATTCCGTGAAATGAAAGTGAAATAATGCCACACAACCGGGAGAAAGGGGTAACCCACCCTTCACCTTCACTTCACCAAGGTATAAAGTTCTTGGGGGCTTAGCCCGAATGACAAGATTCTAACTTCCAAGAGGGGTGTCTTTCGATTCACTCCTCACTTTTTAGACTCTGCCAAAACGCTAGAGTTGAGGTCATCCCTTAGAGTGGTGTGTCTCCAAGAAGGCCTCCTAGGAAGGGTGACAAAAACAAATCAAGTGGGTGTTTTTGATCTCCAAGGTCACCTTGCAGTGTGAGGAGAGAGCATACACACACACACACTAGATTCACACTCGTAATTTTGATTTCCCCTTAAAAATTGAATTATGTGTTGTGAAAGTGAATGGATAAAAGGATTTTTTTAATTCTCAAGGTCACGCGAAGTGCATGAGAAGAGCATACACACCCTCAATCGCACTCAAATCCACCAAACAAGTCAAGCACAAGTTCGTTTTATACCCAAATCGAAATATGATGAGGAAGACATGTGTATTTTAAGCCCAATTTCAAAGTGTGATTGCAAACAATTGTTCGTTTTTAAATCCCAAATCGAAGTGTGATGGCAAACAAGTTTTTGAGCAAATGAAAAGATGAAAGTTGTGTTGAGTGCACCTAGAAATTTGTTGTCAAATTTGATGAAGAGGCACACGCTGCAAGCCACTAGCAAATTCTCAAGACAAAGCTAATACAAAAGATTTCAAATGATATATCTTTGACCAACGAAAACTGCAAGCCACTTGTAAGTAGTTTGTGAAAAATTGTCTTCGACAAGGCGATATAGCTCCAAGCAAAGGGTTAGTGACAAGCAAAAAAATGACTCTTCTTGGGGTCAATAACTTATCAATGGGTAGAACTACAAGATGACTTGAGTAGAAGATTGAATTTCGGGATCAAAGATCAAGATATCTTTTGGAGGACAAGAAAAAACTTATCTTAAGTTACAAACATCATTAGTTACCAATGCTTGTTGATTCAAAAATACAAACACATGAACCAAAAGAATATTTGTCAATTAGGGAACATCATCAATCTTATGATCTTAAAGAACATTGAGGACAATGGAACTAAGACAAGAATACTAACAACAATTCTTCGAGGAGACCGATGGTTTTAAGGGTATCATAGTTATAATTGCTTGAGGACAAGCAATTTTGGGCGGGGTGGACTGTGATGTCCTGATATTAAGGCAAATTGTTTAAATTAAAGATTTAAACATCTCGATAAATGGTGAAGTTGCTTTCTCAAAATATGGCATTTATCGTATCCTTTCTGTCATCAGTTTGAATGATGTCATACCCCCGTAATTATAATACAAATCATGAAGTTTTAAAATGCAATGAATATCAAAAGGATAAATCTACAAAATTGCAATAAATAACATTATAATTTCTTTATAAAATAACAATTGCAATTTCATTATAAATAACATTATAATTATAAATTAAGAATAGTAGTGTTAATGATATATAATATTAATGTTGTATTATTAAGGTAATTATATAATATAATATTAATATTATAATTATTGGTATACATAAATAAATATGATTACAGTTACTACATGGAATAATATCTTAGGCAGTGATACCTATTAAAAGGGAAGGCAACGATAGCTGTTACTATTCATAAGGGATGTGATCTGCAAAAACAGACGCATCCCTTCCAAAACAACACCTCTAATAAAGATATAAAACAAGCATGATTAGGACTAGAAAAGGGCGCAAAGGAAAAAGGCATTGAATGCAGGGATATATCACCAATTCTAATTTGGAAGCCTGTAGCAACAAAATAATCAGCGATCAAGCAAGGTAGAGGTTAATAAAAGGGCAGCAGTGTATGACATGTTAATATATAGTTTAGTATGACATGTTAATATGTAATTTAGTATGTTAATATGTATGACGTGTTAATATGTAGTTTAGCATATTGTTTAATATGTATAGTTTATTAACAATGGTTCTCATTAGGAAGAGTATATATATATAAAGATGGATAATCGATGAAGTGTCTACAATTATTTCTGTGTTAATACTTGAGTGTTTGAAACTGATTGACCAGCCCACCTAGGGAAAGGGGTAGAAAGAGAGTGTTGTGTTGCACATATGGTCCACCCACTCCAAACAGAAGGTTGAGCCATGGAGGAGTGGTAACCCCACTTATGGTCCGCTCAAACCAAAAGGAGGGGCCATGGAGGAGTGGAAGCACCGAGATAGCTCTTAAACTCCGCCCTTTCTGCAAGTGGGCAAAGTGTTTGTTGAGGTTGGGACATGGTTGGGGAAAGCAGGTACAAGTCACCAACAGGGAGAGTTGTGGTATACAATCTCTTAGGTTGGTATATGGCTTCGGGCGGACCCACCATGTCACTCCTCTTAGTTGACATTAGGCTACATAGTTGATAACATTTAATGTATTGTCATGGATTATTGCTAATAAGTGTATATATGTATGTTTGGCAATGTTGTTCATATGGTGTATGCAGGTTCAATCAAGGACTCCGCCAACAAGTTAATTATTACATGGTAAACCTAGAAACCCTAACCCTAGTGTGGATTTTTTAATCATTAGAAGGCTTTTAGGGCAAACCCAGACAGGGGACATTACAAGATATAGGATGGATTTGACGACAAGTTCATGTTTAGGATGATGTGGAATGATGCCCCCTCGAGAGGATAGGTGGGGGTGAAAGACATGGGTAGACTCTCAAAATGAATTGATTTGGATAATGATTATGATGGTGTGGATATGACAAGTAGGATGATTAGGATTTGGATTGCGATGAAGATGACTTGGCATAGGATGGATGTTGTGACAAGGATGATGAGGATGATGTAGAATGTATTTAGTGATAGCTCGACTTTGGGCAATGTTCAAGCAAAAGATTTCACATGTACATGCATGAATCACACACACTGGACGCAATGGCAAGTTTGTCTTTCAAGATTTATTGTTATGATTATAAATACACTTGAAGACTCATCAACAAGCCTAAAATTAATCGAGTGGGTGTGGCCAAATAGGCCTTAATCTAGGATGTACAAGTGATCTAGGGATGTCCCCAATTAACATAAGGTACGGAGGGGCCAATTCCGTGAAATGAAAGTGAAATAATGCCACACAACCGGGAGAAAGGGGTAACCCACCCTTCACCTTCACTTCACCAAGGTATAAAGTTCTTGGGGGCTTAGCCCGAATGACAAGATTCTAACTTCCAAGAGGGGTGTCTTTCAATTCACTCCTCACTTTTTAGACTCTGCCAAAACGCTGGAGTTGAGGTCATCCCTTAGAGTGGTGTGTCTCCAAGAAGGCCTCCTAGGAAGGGTGACAAAAACAAATCAAGTGGGTGTTTTTGATCTCCAAGGTCACTTTGCAGTGTGAGGAGAGAGCATACACACACACACACTAGATTCACACTCGTAATTTTGATTTCCCCTTAAAAATTGAATTATGTGTTGTGAAAGTGAATGGATAAAAGGATTTTTTTGATTCTCAAGGTCACGCGAAGTGCATGAGAAGAGCATACACACCCTCAATCGCACTCAAATCCACCAAACAAGTCAAGCACAAGTTCATTTTATACCCATATCGAAATATGATGAGGAAGACATGTGTATTTTAAGCCCAATTTCAAAGTGTGATTGCAAACAATTGTTCGTTTTTAAATCCCAAATCGAAGTGTGATGGCAAACAAGTTTTTGAGCAAATGAAAAGATGAAAGTTGTGTTGAGTGCGCCTAGAAATTTGTTGTCAAATTTGATGAAGAGGCACACGCTGCAAGCCACTAGCAAATTCTCAAGACAAAGCTAATACAAAAGATTTCAAATGATATATCTTTGACCAACGAAAACTGCAAGCCACTTGTAAGTAGTTTGTGAAAAATTGTCTTTGACAAGGCGATATAGCTCCAAGCAAAGGGTTAGTGACAAGCAAAAAAATGACTATAATGTCTATGAAAATGCAAAAAATGACTATGTTAGGGGGGGGGGGGAAAAGAACTAGTTAAACTGAAAAAATGACTAAAAATTTAAACAATGTTAAAATTTAACTATTAAACTAAAAAAAATCGATCACAATTAAAATGAAATTAACTAATCTAGATTAAAAATTAAATTAGTATAAAAATTAAAATCTAAATTAAAATCTAGGGTAAAAGACTAAATTAAAAATTAAAATTAAAATCTATTACTAAATGTAAACTAAATTTAAATTTAAATTTAATACTAAATTAAACCTAAATCTAAATTAAAAACTATATTAAAATCTAAACACTATATAAAATTAAACTATGTTAAATTAAAAATAAAACTATCTTAAAACTAAATTAAATTAAAACGAACTTAGAACTAAATTAAACTAGAAACTAACTTAAAACTAAATTAGAACTAAATTAAATTAGAAACTAACTTAAAAACTAAATTAAATTAAAACTAACTTCTAACTAAATTAAACTAAAACTAACTAAATTAGAGACTATTGTAAAATAAAAAAGCTAAAACGGTGGTAAAGCACATTAAGACAAAGGTAGTAATCAGCGTGTAAAGCACATTAAGACGGAGGTCGATGGGTGGAAAGAGGTTCGTCGACAAAGCGGTGGAAAAGATGATCGACAGGTTTTGAGGGGGATGTGGTGACAGTCGACAGAGGAGTATATGGCAGGTTTAACGAAGCCATGTATGGAAAACGCAGGCGGCCTTCGGATTCGATCATAACGGTCCTCTCAATATTCCATGTAATCTAGATCGTTTCAAGAAACTTGAAAGGATGGTTTGCAAAGGTCAAGCAAACCCTTCGTATTTCAGATAATTGTCATCTCCAAGGTGACAGTTTAACTGTGGAAAGCAGGTTGAATGTATGTCAAAGAATGTTTGATTGGTTGAAATGTTGATTGCTCACTTCTGCAACATAACAATAGTGTGAAGATGATGAATAAAAAGACCTAGAATGATTTCAACAAATGATACTTGAAATGTGTGTATCCCCAAATGACTTAGGTGAAGCTTGATTTATAAGAGATGGGTGATGGGAATGGACGGATAGGATTAAATTAGAAATGGATGGCTAGGATTAAGTGATACAAGAAGTTGTAGTCATTTGACAAGTGTCTCATGAAGATTTAATGAGAGGATTTAAAGTCAAACGACTTCCACCTTACATGGAGACAAATGTGGAGATAGAGACAAAGGTGGAATTAAATTATTTAATTTTGGAAACGAATGATGTGGAATACATTAATTAAATAAATCTTTAATTTATTTAATTAATTTGGATGAGAGATGATGTGGAATACATTAATTAAATAAATCTTTAATTTTTTTATTTAAATTTGGATAAGGGAAAAGTGGAAATTAATTAAATAAATATAATTTATTTAATTAATTGGCTAGAGGGATTAAAAATGGGATTACGATGGGACTAAATGGGATTAGTTCAAAAATAAATATGATTTATTTAACTAATTGGGTGATGGAAAGGGCAAAACGTCTCATCAAGTGTCTCAAATGATGTATTAACAAGGTGATGTTGTGACATGGTCAATTTTAGGTGTCTACAAGTGTGAATAGGGTATATTACCCAACTAGTTCCACATTAGGTCCTATTCACACTTGTCTAGTTAAATTTACTTAGGGCATACTTAGGGTACACTAAGGATAGTTATCTCTTTGTCTCTCAAGTCATAAGATTAAGACATTGTTAATAATCTTATGTTGTCTTATGTTTCACCTTGGCCTATATAACCAAAGGCTTCTCATTGTCATATCCATTCATGATGTACATATTGTATGCATATTTGCATTCTTTGATAGAATATAATTATATTTTCATCTTGGGTTTCTCTTGTGCTTTCATTGAAGCTCCTAGATCTTTGGTGGCTACCTCCATAGCCAAATCTTGCATGGTATAGAAAGATAATTCTTCTATGATGCTCTCATAAGTGCTCTATCAACCAAACCCTAGCATGGTCCTTCTGATAACTCCTAAATGATCCTAGATGATTTCAAATGAATGAGGGAATACCCTTAAATACATCAATTGCATGCATAAATCATCATAGTGCATATTAGATTGGTTCACAACAAATAGTGAAATAGTTAGCTAATTAAGAATTTTGAATTTTGAAATTTAAAAGTGAAGGGATTAGATCCATGACTAAAAAACTAACCTAGATCAATTTTGCACCCACATCTAATCTAGGATGGGGGATAGTAAATTTGGGCTTTAGTAGTGCAGTCACGATCAAAGGGTTCATAGAATGAACTATCCAAACCATGCAAATAGAGTAAACACAACAGAAACCACACAAACTCATAATGCAATGGAAGATTCAAATGCTCAATTTATCAAATAATCAAAATGCTTATATTCTGGCAGGATGAGGCCTGCCTTCCAAGTTACAATAGATATGCAAGATATGGCATTAAAGTGCATTCCCAAAAAGAATTGCACTATCTAAATCATATCATAGAACTAATAACTTCCTAATGCATCTAAGAGATGTATATATATCATCTTCAAGCTCATAGAGTCCTTCGTGTTGGCCACAAGAGGTTATAAACTCCAAAGAAGAATGTAATGTGTAGAAACAAGTAGGTCAGCCTACAACATCTAGTAATGCTTCACAAATAGATGAAACTTGGTGTGGACCTCAAGGAAGGTCTATCTAATCCTTATGTGTCATGTATGATGTTCCATAAGGCTTTGCAAGTCACGGAAGTGCTCCACAAACCTTCTCCACCAATTGACTATCTGGATGCTCTATTTTGTGAAAGATGATGATCTTCTGATAGCGATAACTTTTAGCAGACAAATCCAAATGACTTGAAATTTGAATATGATGTAGATGATGATATTTAGATGGTAAGTCTTGCTCCGTGAGCTCTGATATGAAGATGCGGTAAAATGCGGTACAAAATGTTGAAACTACAAATGACTAAACTAAACTGAAAATGAAAGAAAAGAAAGAATGCAAATATTTTTGGTTGATGCAAGATTGCTCTGCAACCTGGGATGCTCTTGCATCATTTAGGAATGAAACTCTAGGTATTAGTGATTGCAAGGATTAAGATATGAGTTGAATTCACATACAAATATGCCACTTGTATGATAACTATTGCATTTAGGACACCCTAATCAAAGTGGAGCCAAAACATAAGGAAAAAGGGCACATGTATGCAATTTTCACCATTACAATTATATTTTATTCATGGAATTATATTTTCATCAATAAATATATATTGGTTCCTTGAATTCTATCTAGATAAAAAATTAATTGAATGTAAAGATTAATGTTGAATTTCAATTGGTAAAATATCTCACCCAATCTGCATTTGTGTATCCTATTAAAAAAAAAATTATCATTATACACATACATGATGCCATGATTCAAAGTACCACACAATAAAATTCTAGGATTGGCCATGAACCTTAAGAGATAGTTGACTAAAAAACTCAGATCTCATCTAATGTTAAGTAAGGTATATGAGACTTGGACCTACAAATTCATATAGAATGTATCACTTACCTCTTCTAATTCATCAAATTTCTAGAAACCTTAAGGCCTACTTTGTTGGGAAAAGCAAGTGTGAACAAGGTAAAATTGCAGCTATGTTGTTGTTAATTGTTTTCAAATCTAAAACTTAATCATGTGTAGTGTTACAAATCTGAAAATTACTTTCAAGATTATCCAATTTAGATGTATTAGTGTTTAGCAAATTTAGTCATTAATGTATGAAGAAATTAATCAATGAAGTTGACATAGCATTTATGTGGAGAAACCCTTGCGGGAAAAAACTCCACACCCAAAGAGATATTATGCTTGTATTAATTCTTGTAATCAAGTTTACATTGACACTGAAATTCTCTCTGAATTCTGGCAACACTTCGTTACTCCTTCAACTTCAAAAACATGTTATAATTTCTACCAAAGGCATCATTATATAGAAGCCATGGATCTCAAATACAATGAATTGTATCCAACAACAAGAGAATATTCCTCATGCAAAATCCATGCCCTTAATATTGTGAACTCCAATGTTGCATAGTAGAAATCACCACTAAACTGAAAGTCTCAAACATGGGCACCCAAGAAGTCCCAATCAGACTTAATCAACTGAAGTCCTCCAGCTCACACCAATTTCATGCAAACAACACTCATTACTTGGCATCCCCAATATGGATTTGTAACAACTTGTTTGTATCATACAAGAGTTATGTAACAATCTGTAACATCTTGGAACCTGAGTCAGAGTGACATGCAAGACACATGCATCACCATATAAGTATATGCAACTAACATGCAAGTACATGCAACTGACATGCAACAACATGCAAGCACATGTAAGTACATGCAACAACATGCAAGTCAATGCAAGTAACATGCAACAACATGCAAGTCCATGCAAGCTCATATAAGTGACATGCAACAACATGCAAGTCCATGCAAGTAACATGCAACAACATGCAAGTCCATGCAAGCTCATACAACATCATGCAAACAACATGCAAGTATCATTCATCTCTAACTTCAATGTTAACTCCCACATAAGACTCATGCAAAGTATATGAAACATTATCCACTCATGCAAACAAAAAAGCTAACTGCAAGTCCAAATTGGATTCTCCTCTAAAGTGGGTGCCCCTGATGGGACCCACCTCCTAGAAGTTATCTCGAAGTCAACATGGACTTCTAGAAATCAACTCTAAGTCTCCATGGGCTCCACTTCCAAAGTGGGTGCCCATAATGGGTCGCACCACATAGAATGTATCTACAACATGTCCAAGTGAAATAATTAATAAAAAATTATCCCTCAAGTGTCTATGTGTTCAAGAACACTTTCCAAGAATCATGGGGACACATAAAATAACTTAGGACAGCAATGTTAATGGAACTTTTCCTAACATACTTCAAAGGGTGTTGCCACTAGATAGTATTTAATCATCTTAAAAATTTTAATCAACTTCTTGGTATACTTTGTTTGAGGAATAAAAAACAACCTTGTGTTTACCATACCTTTGGTCCAATGCAATAGCACAACAAGCCAAGATCAATGACCTCAAATGAATTATTTATATCTTTCTTCACTTAAAAAATTAAATTCTCACAACTCCTACTGATGAAAAGATTATCAACATATATAATTAGTTTTATAAAATCTTCATGTTCTTTTTAGATATACAAGTTGTAATCTAAAATAATATAAGAAAAACCATATGAGCATAGATTCTCATCAATCTTGATGTACCATGCATGAGGTGCTTTCTTCAAACCATATAAGGATTTGACTAGTTTACATTACTAATTTTCTTTACCTTTGATTATAAATCTTTAAGGTTGATTAATTAGACTTCCTATCGAATCCCTCCATTTATAAATGCACATTTGACATCTATTTGATGAATGTGCCATTGAATTATACATAACAAGTTAGAAAACAAGCCTAGTTGTTTTCTATTTTATCGTTGGAGCATAGATTTCTTCATAATCAGTGTTTTCCTTTTTCTACCAATCGAGCATTTTATTTGTCAAGAGTTCCATGTACCTTGTACTTTTTTGTGTTAGAACAAGCATAATTAAGCTAGGCTCAGAGCCTATTGGTAAATAGATTTGTCATTGCAGATTTCAATGTGACTCGTCCAACAAGTAGTGACAGATGTTCCAACAATTAGATAATTTGTTACTGGACTAACAACTTTCCTTTGTGTTTGAGAGGGGTAGCTCCCTCATATGATGGGGGGTTTTTGTTGTTTTGTGTTCTTTTAACCTAAAACTACAAAAAGGGAAAAAAAAAAACTAACAAGAAAGATTGGTTTGCAGAAACTCTAACAATAAATATACGAATACTAATTTGGATTTCCCAAATTTATTAACAAGGGTTTCACCATAAAAGTTAAAAAATTATGTTTCTAAACTTATATGATGAATTACACAACAATATATGTTTATGATACTGTAACAATAGTAAAAGAATAAAATAGATATCTCAACACATGAAGAGATAGGTTTACATTAGCAACATTCAAAACAAGATACCAAGACATGACTACATTTCTTTACACATATTGCACAATTTATATGAATGTTTTAGTAGATGACCAATGATTTCCACAATGATATAGAGGGATTACCAATTTAAAATACGAGAAATTAGTAATGGTAACATAGGAGAACACCCAAAACATATGATCCAAATGCTTTCTATATTATCTTTGTAAAGTTACATAACTCTAAGAACCCTTCTGTAAAAAGTGTAAGCCCAAAAGCCCCCAAAAATCCTAAAAAAGTCCCCCACTTTTACAATACAACATAGCCTTGTATTTATAGGCTTTCCTTTGATAACCACCTATAACTACTTCATAACTACTTTTTGAAACATAATAATTAAAAATAATAAACCTTATTTGGTTATGTTTTACATAACTTTTCTAGAAATAAGGTTCATTTTCTAACTTTTAGTTACAATAAGACATGCTGCTATTTGGTGGAAAGAAGTTCAATTAGATAGAAATAGGAGAGGAAAAGAAAAGATCATAAAATGGGATAGAATGGTGACAAAGTTGAAGAATCAGTTTATACCCATTGACTATGAGTTGGAACTATTGAAGAGATTGCAAAAGCTGAGACAAAAGGACAAATCTATGAAGGAATACACTCAAGAATTTCATAAGATGATTACAAGGATAGGACATAGTGAAGCAAGCAAGGAGAAAGTGGCAAGATACATCAATGGATTGAGATTGAACATTCAAGAAGAACTGAGTTTGGTGAGGATGACAACAACAGAAGAAGCATAACAGTTTGCCCTAAAAGTTGAAGAAAAGTTGAACAAGAAGCATGAGCAAAGATAGAGAGGTAGAGGAGGTAAATTTTAGAGAGGAAGAACATATTCTAGAGGAGAAAGATCATATGCAGAGTAAAACAAACAAGATAGCCCATTCAAGAAGGAAGACAGAGATAACAATGCATATCGGAGAGATGATAGAACTTTCTACCATAGAGGAAACCCTAATTCTTACCAGAGTGAAGGATGCAGAAGAGATCGAAGAGGACTTGATAGGGGAACATTCATAGGAACTTGTTTTAAGTGTGGAGGTGAAGGACATAGAGCATATGAATGTCATCAGGGAAGCATAAGTAAGAAGACAGAGAATAGTAGAAGAGAAGCTTATGTAGAAGAATAACTTGTTGGATCACCTAATTCAGTCGGTAAACCTAAGAAATGAGAATCACTAGTCATGAGGAGAGCACTATTTCAAGCAGAGACAAACGAGGAACCACTGCAAAGGAAAAGTTTGTTCTGGACCAGATGCAAATCAGGAGGTAAATGTTGTAAGGTTGTAATTGATAGTGGTAGTTCTGATAATTTGGTTTAAGAGGAGATGGTGACTAAGCTAAACCTAGAGAGATTGAAACACCCTAAGACCTATTAGATAGCATGGATTTAGGATGATCATAAGGTACTGGTGAGTGAACAATGTTTGGTAAAATTTCATATAGAATCTTATCATGATGAAATATTGTGTGATATTATGTGTCACGTCTCATTTTTATGGACTATATAATTATTCTGGATTAGAGAATATTTACCATGATTGTTTTACGTTGAATAAGTTCCACATGTGTGAACGTAATTATCATGATATTATATTTGTGTAAATTGGAAAGTTGATTTAAATATTAAATATTATCAATATGATGGTAATGATTTGCTTCGGCTATGTTTTGGGGAACTAACCTATTGACGTCAAGTTGCGTGCAAATGAATGTAGGTACTCGTCGAAGATGAGAACATGGTTGAGGTAGAGATGTTCTAGCCACTTGGCAAGAACTGATGGGATGGTTTACCCTGATGTAATCACACACTCACGTAGTTACATATGCATTTTTTGAATGGCTTATTTTATGCATTGATGTGTGTTTAATAATCATGATTGATGATTATTAGGGTGGTTGGGTGGGCACCCAATCCATGAATTCCTGGATGGGTCAATTCCATAAGCCAGCATTATGGCAAATGACTCCCCACGTGAATGAGCTCGGATTGTCCAGTCACACGCTCCAAATCTAATGGAGGATCCTCCTCATCCTCTCCCTACTTTGAAATGATTGAATACAGTGAATGGTGTCTGTCAAAGAAGCATCTAGATGGTTATCCTTTCCTTTATCATCTACAATTGTCTGATTCAATCAGATGAAGTTTGCTGTGGCATTGTTAGAGTGGCATAATGGCTGGAGGCTCTGGCTTCATAGCTAAGATTTCAGTTTATGGTCTGTTAAACTTGGGTATGGCGACTCCTGTCCAACTGGAGAGCACTGTCTGTCAGATGGCTTTCAAAGGAGCCATTACGGACCAAAGACTCAAACAGATCCTGCGGAGGCATGACAGTCTGATAATCCTGGCGGTGAAGATTATTTTGGGGAAAGCTTTCCTATCAGCTGATGAATTTTATAGGGTTGATACTCATGTTTCTTCTAGGTTTCTTGCCTCCATCCTAGATGTAGGAGTGTCGACAGAAGTAGCGAAAGGATTGATGATAAAACTCTTCAAACCCAAATTTCTCAGTGGCCTCAATCACACTCTTGGAGTAGTCATTCAGGGGGCGGGAATCCCCCACCCAAAAGATATCCTGGCATAGAAGGACCCTCTGGAGGTGCTGAAGATTTTTCCCCTCATTCTCGACCTGAAAGGGATGGCTCTGATCGAGCACCAGGTACGAATGATTCTGGTCTATGGTTTTCTTCACAATATGCTAATCGAGGACGGGGACACTGGGGAGAAGGAATGGGAAGGCAAGCTCCAATCAATGGCAATGGAGCTCGACCTTTTCTAAGAGCCTGATCTTTGATATACTCGGTTCCTTATAGAAAGTATCAGTAGGGAATCTGCATATGGCTAAGTCTCTGTGTCCAGTAAGCTGTAATGGCAATTTTGGGTATAGACTATGATAGGTCCTTTTGGAATCTACTTTGGTAATCAGTTTTTTTGAAGGTCTGCAGGTAAACAACTTATAGGCACCTGCTTGTAAATTTCCACTCCATATCTATACAAATCTACATATTTACGAATCAAAAAAAAAAAATCATGATTGATGATTAGAAGTTAGAAAATTAGTGTGTTAAAAATTGTTTTCGAATGCATGATGAGATTACTTAAATTTGATGTCTTTTCGAATTGTATTTAAATGGTGTATTGTATTTTTAAAATAAGGAAATATATATGTTTGTATTTTTATTTAAATAAATAATGAATAATGTTTTCTATTTACATGATTATAGATGTTTGGAAGATAATATGTAAAATAGATTTCAATAATTATATTAAATTATAATAGATATATATGTATTATTTTATTATTTCCACTTCTTGATTATTTTAAGTGATTATGTTTTAATAAAAATAGTTAAATTATATTAAAAATAGCATTATTATATTTGGAAGAGTGAATAAAAGTATTAAATTAAACTTACTGTCATTCATGCGACAGTAAGCTAAATAAAACAGTATTATCTTAATAAAAATAAGGAAATTAAAAGCTTTTAAAAATTGACCTCCTCATGCAAACTAAAAATGAAAACTTCAGTTCTAAAGCCTAAAAGAGATCTCCAATATTAGGGAGACAATTTTAATAAAAAGAGGAGATCTGAGCAGTAGCAGAGACCACCGAGAATTTGAGCAGAAAAAGGCATTTTTCAAAAGAGAGAAAAACTAGTCAAGAACAGCGATAGTAAAATGGTGATAACTTTGTCATATAAAAATGAAATTTGAAACCGTAAAGTGTTCCGAAAATATGGAGAAGAGTAGAACAAAACCCAGAAATACTTTAAAATAATTCAGAACTTTTAGTGATCGTTTCAGCAAAAGAAGGTGGCGTTGATTCTATTTTGGCAGTGACAAAGAAAAGCCTGATCAGCGTCTACAACAAAGAATAGACCCTTCCCTTTGGCAAGCGAATCCGAGTATTTATCTTATATTTTGCATTGACTAAAAATCCATTATAAGGCAGTAGAACTTATGAAAAATGACATGTATGTGTGTATCCCTTTGCTGGCCTGCATTTGATTGACAATCAGCCTGTGAGTGTATTCCTTTCGACCTGCTATAACAAACTTGCTGTAGACTCCTCCTGGCTGCTTATTGACAGAATAGACATGCGTGTAATATTGTTTTATACTCTCTCTCTTTTTCTTTCTCCTTTGAGTTGGCCTGGGTGGCATCTAATTTCTTTTTTGGGCAATCAGAAGGGGATCGACCTCTTGTTGCAGCGTTGGGTCTCTTCTTTCTTCTGACTTACCTCATGTATTCCCCAACCACCAGATACTGTTTTGTTTGCTGTTATATATTTCTCTCTATTGGCATTGACCCATTTCTCCCAATTGTCTATGTTTATACTAGCCATTTGACTTCCTGGGCGGTTTGTTTTCTTGTTTGGCTGAGCAGATCATTCCATTTTATTCCGAACTGTCGCCAATTTGCTAAGTAATCAACTTCTCTTATTTTGGTGCTTGTTTCTTGTTTACATGTTTGGATCAGCCTTTGTTCTAACCATTGACTTAAACCATACTCTGAGCCATTACAAACCACGGATGCTGATGAATTTATTTCCTAACAGTCATTTATGACTATATTTTCTTATATTGTTTTGGAATCTTTTCATGATATAAATCGACCTTTCTATGGGTGAAATTCAAACTCTTAAAATAGATAAAACTATTATTATTCATGTAGACATGTTCCCTTATTGTTTTCTATTTTAAAATATTATTTTGAACCATTATCTTAGAATGACTGAAATCAGATTAAACTTTGTTCTTTAATTATTTTCAATTCTGCCACAGTTCCTGTCACTGAAATGACAGGAAGGTTGTTGAATGTTACATACAAACTTATGGAAAAACTGAGTAGTTCCTATCACAGAAAAGATAGTAGATTTGGATGAAACTTAGAATGACTTTTTATATAGTGAATTATGACTGAAAATGGATTAGAAATTATATAAATTTGACAAACTTCTGGATGCAATTATATGAACAAAAGATGCATTATTGCTTGGAAAGTGTGTTTCCTTGATTAGAGTTTTGGAAAAGGGATTTGAAATAATTTATAGAAGAACATTGCTTTGTTTTATTCTATTTATTGAGCTTGAGGAAAGATAGAACTAATATTTGACATAAGTATGCATGAAACCTTATTGTATAAGAACAGAGTAGTCAAACCTCATTATTTGATTTTTATTGCTTGGGTTATGAAACAATATTTGGCTATAAAGTAAAATCATTATTTTCTACAATCTATTTGAACCATGGAAATATGAATTGAGAATATAATTAGATTACAAAATCTATATTGCTTTTTAAAAAATTTATGTTCATTACTATTTGATCAAAAAGTGTGCTTTCTTTATTGATGCATGGGAAAGGGATCTAGAAATGGTCATAGGTGATTTTGGATCTTTATTCATTGATTTTATTTATTTCCTTGCTTATTTACTTCTTGGGGAAAGAAGGTAGATTTTTATCTAGGAATGTTATTGGGTTACTTTCTGGGCTAGGATGTCGAATGTGGATTATCAGAGATGGCTTTTCCTCTTTTCGGGAATTGAACCAGGTTACTATTTAAAGGATTGGATCTAATCAATATGGCATTGAAATAGATGTTTATTTGTCTAGAAAAACTTATTTATATATATCTCTATCACATCCTGTTGTGAGACAATCTGCTTTTCATTGTTTAGAATTGCACATTCAGACATCAGGGTTGCATCGGGTGATCCCTCATGCTAGTTGTTTCTAAGTAGCTAGACATTTCGTGCAAGGCTGGGTTTCCTTCTTTTCATTAAGGGATCTGGGGAAGTGTAATTGCTTCATGGTTGGGTGGAAAAGCACCTGGGCCATGTTCCCGTCTCTCAGCTCATAGGTGGTGGACCACTTGGTTCGTGCGACTAATGAGTGTATTGATTTATTTATTCATGTTCATGATTATTGGATGTAGTATGGCATGGTTGTCAAAGGACTTTGTGTATGATTTTATAGTGCTTTTACCTAGAATGAGCACACAAGTTGTATGATTTAATGACTTATTTGATTTGTATTGATGAGATTATCTTTTGCAAGATTTAATGATTCTTATGGATCCTTATTTATGAAGATTTATTGACTCTATTGAAACTTATTTATGAGACTTATCGTTTTATTGTGATATTGTAATTAAGAAAATTAATTACACCCTTTTTATCTTTTGGAAGTTGTGTTTAAGCGGATTATTTACATCTTTTTACTTTTAATAATGTGATGTTGTAATTAAGTGGATTATTTACTTCATTTTACTTTATTTACTTTTGTGATGGTTTGAGGGCTTTTACATTTGGTATCAGAGCGCAATTCCAACATTAGGAGCTCTGGGTGAGTGTGTTGCTTAGTTTGATCGAGCATGTGTGGGTCCTTGTGTGTTGGCCTGCTGTGGATAGCATGTGCCTTCTTTTTCTTTACAGGGTTAGATAGACCCTGATGATTTATCTTGATTATGGAGGCTAGGTTCTTTTTTTCTTTTAGGGTTATGCATTAGTATGTGAAAGAGGATGTTGGATTATATGTTTGACTTATTTTATTTTGCCTTCTGGTGAATGTTGTCTTGAAATGCATGTTTCATTGAGAGCATGATCATATATGTGTGTGTGTGTGTGTGTGTGCTTATAAGAAAGATAGTATTACATTGCCTCATTGAAGTTTAAGGAAAGAAATGATAACCATTGCAAGTAGGAAAGAATGGTGTTGTGATATCTTGGTTTGTGAACCTGATTTGTCCTAACTTAAACCTTGGTTGTTGAATTTTTGCAAGTATATAACTGTATGAATGTTTGATTTTGCCACAAATTTGTGTTTGAAAGGAGAATGGCTATTTTGCCTTCTATGCTTTTGGGAAGTTGCCTTCTAGGATGGGTGCTGAATATGGGGAAAATAGGTAGGTAGGTTTCCTTTTCAAAACCTACCCACCATTAATCGGTTTTATGTATTTAATTCCCTGCCATATCCTATTAATGAGATATTGCATTCAAGTTGGGGATGCATGTAGGTTAACAAGGATGCACCAGTTTGGTCAGGCTTTCTTCAGTTTGATTGTGATTTCCTAGGTCAGAATGCAATCTTTGTTGCTAGGTATCTTAGGTGATGTTGTGTGGAAATGATCTTAGGATATAGAGGCGTTTGAAATCTTAGAGGACGAGGTTGCTTGCGTGATTGAGTGTGTTTTCTTAATTCGCCCCAATTTGGATCCAAGCATAGTGTAGCATTGTACTCCCTCTCTGGTGGCTAGAATTAGTCACATAGTTCATGTAATGTGGAAACTTTTGAATTTGATATTTATCTTTTGACTTTGATAATTTCTCTAAATGTTGTAAAGACCAACATTGAAAAAAAATTATTCTTATTTATGAAAAGTATAGCCATCAAAATTTGATATTTACTTACCTTGCGACCTTGATGATCCTGTTTACTGTTGAAATTGTGCACATTTTTATACCTTATTGTTGGAATTAAAATTTTCTTTTCTTCAGAATTTATTTATTTATTTATTAGTGGTGTCTATGCTTGAATATTTTTAAACTATTGGTCATGTATCATGTTATGTTTTCTATCATGTCCATGACAGGCCTCTGATAGGTTGTGTAAGGGAGTAGGATCCGGAGAATATACTGTCTCGTAGCGAATGTGTTACTAAGAGCTTTGGTAGATTGAGTTAACATTGTTGAAGTGTTGAGGAAGTTTTGAATTAGATTTTGGGTGTCACTTTGGATCACTCGAAGTAAGTTGAAATTATGTTGGAATGAAATTTTGATAGAAGAATTGGAAAAAGTTAATAAAGAATTGATGAATATTAAAAGGAGTAATATAGAATATATGAAAAGAACGAAGGAGTTAGGAAAGGAAAAGTATGAAAAGTTTTGTGAAAATGACCTTCTGAAAAAAAAAAGAATTGGTGAAAGAAGAGTTGAAGTTGGTTTAAGGAATGAATAATTGCAAGAAAAGTTGAAGAAGCTAGAAGAAGAAAATTAAAATAGAAAGATCAAAATGATGAGTTAAAATAATTATTTGCAGTATGCCAAAAAGAAAATGAATGTTGGAAATCAAGTCATTAGTTTGTGAAGTCTCATGTGACAATAGATGATTTGTGTTCTTTTGATCAATCACTTGGTAGAACTTTGCTGAAGAATATAAATATGAAAACGATGATGAATCTACTATTATAGCTAGTTTTTTGGATGATAATGTTGGTTTGAAAATTTTGCAGAAAATTGAATATATAGGCGAAGGTTGTGTAAGCATGGGCAAGGAATCAAAGAGCCCATTGAGTCAATTATGGGGACTAAGTATGAAAGTCTCAAGTATTGAAGTAGAGAAAAGAAAAGACAAATGTTTTTGCAAGTACTAAGAAGTCATTTTTAAAAAAAAGAGAGATTTTACATTGTTCACATTGTGATAGAGGACATAGAAGAGAAAATTGTTGGAATTTACATCATTGAAAAAATTTGTGGTTTGAAAAGAAATCATAGTGAAAAGACATGTTGGAATATAGAGTTGAAAAGGCTAGGACAAGTTGTTTAAAAATGAGTTGTGGTTGGATAAATGTATTTGATTGGCAAAAGAAAAAGGAAAAGAATTGAAACAAAACAACCGAATATAGTGAATAGCCAAGTGCAGAGAATAGAAAGAAATTGGAGAAGTTGAATTATTTTAGCACTGTGCAAAAACACGAGGAAGACAAGGAAGAGTTTTCCGAGAATTTTGAATTATAGATCATATTGAAGATAAAGTTTGGTTATAAATAATGAAAGAGGAAATGGATTCCATTAGTAGGAATGATATGAGAGGTATAGTTTCAAAGGAGTTGTTGCACACTAAGTGGATATGACTGATGCAGGAGCATCCAGGGTGTAAGAGCAATCTTGCATCAACCAAAAAAAAAATGTTGTTTCTTTTCAACAAGGGCTAAATTTGGCAGGGTTACTATTTTTAGTAAGTTTGCATTTGTGCACGGTTGGATACAAAATCTTAGACGGACCTCCAGAATGCTGAATTGAAGCTAATGGTGAAGAAATCACTTCAATATCATTTGTCATTGTGAGATATTAAAATTTTAAATTTAAAAAATCCTATTGAAATATTCAAAGTCAAATTTGAGGCACTTAGAGGCTCCGGATGGGCCCGAAATTTGGTGGGAAACCCAATCAGCCTACCTTTAAATATTGCTTATGCACAACCATCTTTTTGAGAGCTTTCCGAAAAGGTATTATTATTGAAAATCCAACAGTCGGATCGAAAGTTATGGCCCCTAGAAGTTGACCTATTTTTGGAGGGAGATGCAAATTTTGAAACTAAGCTGGTGGCTACCAAAAGGGCTATATATGACCATTTTGGGGAAACCTTGGGGTAGTAGAGTTAAGGGGGAAGGTGTAGAGTCAAGAATAGGTTGGAAAACAGAAACCCTAGCGGATTTGGGGTTACAGAAGGCTGAAGATTCCAGAGTCTTGAAAGAGGGAGTTGTAATGTGTTGCAGCCTATAGGGGATTCATCCTCTGATTGTATTTGAGCTTCTGTAATGTAATGTTTTGCCCATATTAATAAAATATCATTCTATTTTCTGTGTGAAATTTCTATTATTGTGTGTTTTATGATTTACCCCCTTCATCAAGTGGTATCAGAGCAAGGGTTCCTGAGTGTGTAGACAGATCGCCGACTGTGAGGCAGCTTGCACCAAGACCTGAGGTTGTGGGTTTGCTGCAAAGATCAAGATGCCTCCACGAAGAAACCGTGGTGGGAGGAATTCTTTGACGAAAGAGGGTTTTAGAGCCCTGCAAAGATAAATCGATGCATTGCAAGAGGAGCTACGAAGAGGGTTTGAGCTAAGAAGGAGAGAGGAAAGCGAAGATGAAGCTGAAGAAGAGCTATCTGAGGAAGAACAAGAAGCTGCGGGAGATCCTACAAAAGTTAGGTTGTTGGGGGCCATTTCAAAAATTGGAAAGAGGCCCAGGATCGAAGTTTCTACCTATTCTAGAGATTTGAATCGAGAACAACTTATTGATTGGATCAATGATATGGAGGAGTATTTCGAGTATGAAGATGTGGAAGATCCAGAACGGGTCAAGTTTACAAAGACAAAGTTGAAGGGCCATGCCAGTATTTGGTGGAAGGAGGTCCAGTTAGAGAGAAATAGAAGAGGAAAAGCAAAGATTACCAGATGGGATCAGATGGTGGAGAAATTGAAGAAGCAGTTCATTCCTGTGGACTATGAAATGGAGTTGCTGCAAGGATTGAAGCAAGGTAACAAGTCTGTTAAGGAGTATACAGAAGATTTTTATAAGATCACTATCAGGACATGCCATGGAGAGGCCAACAAGGAGAAGGTAGCCCGTTACATTAATAGGTTGAGGCCAAGTATTCAAGAAGAGTTGAGCCTGGTCAGAATGACCACCATAGAAGATGCGTACCAGTTTTCCCTGAAGGTGGAAGAGAAGCTGAATAAAAGATTTGAAAGCAAGCAAAGGGGAAGAGGTCAAGGCGGAAGGACTAGTGGAAGACCCTATGGAGGCCGAAATGAAGATCCAAAGAAAAGTGAAGAAGCTGGAACCACTTGAAATCATAGAGGAGATAATACCTACTGCCCTCATGACCAGAATAATGGTGAGCAAAGAGGAAGAGGAAGAGGTAGACCTGGGCAAGGACCTGGAAGAGGAAGTTTCAGAGGAACATGTTTCCAATGTGGAGAAGAAGGGCATCGAGCATACGAGTGTCCACAACATCAAGGAAGGACAAACTGAAGACCTGAAGGTAATGCACGAGTTGCACATGTAGATGAAGATGTGTAGTCTGAGCGTTCTGAAGATGTTGAAAGGGGAGAAACCCTAGTTGTCAGAAGAACTTTGTTGAATGAGGAGAAAGAACCCAATCAGAGGAAGAGTTTATTCCGCACAAGATGCAAATGTGAAGGTAAGTGTTGTGATATTATTATTGACAGTGGAAGCATTGACAATCTTGTTTTAGAGGAGATGGTTGACAAGTTAAAGTTGACAAGAAGAAAACATCCACATCCATATCAGATTGCATGGTTGCAGAAGGACCACAGAGCTTTGGTCAATGAGTAGTGTTTAGTGAAGTTCAAGATTGGGGACTACCATGATGAGGTGCTGTGTGATATCATACCGATGGGTGCATGTCATATGTTATTGAGGAGCCCGTGGCAGTATGATAGGAGCACTGTCCTTGATGGCTGTGCAAACACATATTCCCTAACAAAGGATGGAGTTCATCATAATTTGAAGCCCTTGAAGGAAGTGGAAGAAAAGGTATGTAGTACTGCCAGAATTTGCTTGGTAGATGGTAGGAAATTTTTGGAGGGTATGAAGCATGAGCGTCATTGCTTTGCATTGATTCCTAAGATTAGTCAAGAGAAATGTGAAGATGTACCAGCAAAAGTTTCAGATAAGTTGGAAGAATTTTAGGACATTATCTCTGATAATGTACCAGAAGGTTTACCACCAGTGAAGAAGATAAGTCATCAAATGGATTTGACACCAGGAGACAGTTTGCCAAATAAGGCAGCCCATAGAATGAATCTAGCAGAGAATGAAGAGTTGAACAGACAAGTTCACGATTTGTTAAGGAAGGGACTGATAAGGGAGAGCCTAAGTCCATGTGTGGTGTTGCAAGTATGAGGTTATCCAGTGTTGTCATTGATGTCAACATACTCATATTGCATTGACAAGAAGGATTTGATGAGCTGTGTGCTGAGGATATTGAGAAAATTAGTCTCAGTCAGGAACAGTGAAGAACAGTGATGAGAAGAAGGTAAATGTATTGTATAGGATGAGAACCGGAGGATGCGGATTAAAGGGTTAGTAGATATGAGTCTTGAGATGCTACAGTTAAGATTTCAGAGGTCCGCATGAAGATCTGAAGGAGTTGTGGCTGCCGGTATAGAACCGGGTCCGGCAAGTATCCGGAGGTGACAGAGGATCACAAAAAGGTCTGGTGAGGTCCGGAATTGTATTATCCTAATCTGTGGATTGGAAGGAGTGTTTGGGATGTCCTTGTGATGTATCATCCTGATTTGTGTATGATTTGGAGGTCCGGAAGTACCTCTTGCATTATGACAGTGGCGACAGACTGTGTTCTTAAAGTTCCGGATGAGGAAGACAAGAGATCCCAGTAAGCAGAGGAAGTGCGGATGTATCCGGACATTCAGACAGGCTTGTGAAGGTTCTTGGATCATGTTTAGGTTGTGTTGTTGGTCCGCATTGATGGTAGAGCCCGGAATTGAAGTTATTCTTCCGGATGAAGTTCTTGCTCTGTGTAGCCGACCGGATGAGTTGTTCATCCTGCGAATGTTCTTGTGATGGCCGACCGGATGTGTTATTCATCTTGCGGATACTCCTATGGTTGTTTGCCGACTTAGATGCTTGTTCCTGAGTCGATGTCTTGTATAAATAACGGTTTGTAAGTTCATTTCAGTGTGTGGTGTGAGGATGAGTATGGCATAGCAAAGAAACATGCAAACGGCAGAGCAGAGAGTGTTGGGCTTAATTGGAACTGATCCGGACATGATAGAGATGTCATTCTCCAGTTCAAGACTGTGATTTTCATCACTCTGTAGACAGTGTGTCTCCTTGTAGGCAGTGGGCCTCTTTGTGAGCAGTGTGCTCGAGCAGTGAGCCCTTATTGGCATGTGCCATTCATTTTCTCTTTATTCTTCTAACAGAGAATAATTCTTGGGTTAATCACCCCGTGGTTTTTCCCTTAACCGGGTTTTCCACGTCAAAATCTTGGTGTTCAATGTGTTAATACTTACCTGCTCTTGTGTTTATGTATTATGCTTCCATGGATGATTATTTGATATGCTGCTAACTAACAACAGAGAATTAAGTGTTTGAATGAGAAGAAGTTTTATACAACTGATTCACCCCCCCCCCCTCTCAGTTGTATACCCTAGATCCAACAATTGGTATCAGAGCCAAGTTCCTCTGATAGGAGCTTAACCGCTTGAGGAGATCCAGGATGTCGTCATACAAAAAGGATAGTCCGAAGTTCGATGGAACCAACTTTACTCTCTGGAAAGGTCGCATGAAGTGTCATTTGGAATGTATGGGAAAAGCATACTTGGCTATGATTTCTAAACCATATATACCCCCACAAGGTGGTCCGACAACTCTGAATGAAATCACAGAAGCTGAAAACAATCTGCGGACCAAGGAAGCTCTTCTAAGCGCATTGAATGACTCAGATCTCTCGAATGTCATTGACCTACCAACTGCATATGAGATCCTAACTAAACTGGAACTTCTGTATGAAGGAGATGAGTTTGTCAAAAGTGCAAGGTTGCAAAGTCTAAAAGGGAAATTTGAAAGATTGAAAATGAGAGATGATGAAAACATCACTACCTTTATGCCAAGAGTAAATGAGCTGGTATGTGGAATCAGAAATGCTGGTGGAACTTTAGATGAAAATGAGATTGTCTGCAAAATCCTAAGATCCCTTCCTGCTGCCTACAAAATCAAAGTTGCTGCCATTGATGAATTCAGAGCCCACACAACTGTCACAAGAGAACAACTGGCTGGCAAACTAGCTGCATTTGAAATGACCGAGTTTGGAGATGATCCTCCCAAGACTGAATCTGCTTTCAAAGCCAGTGCCTATGTGAAAGGCAAACAGAGATTTGATCCGGGTGAAAACTCATCAAGGAAAATGTCATGGTATGATCAAGCAAGAAGAGACATGGAAGAAGAAGAAGCAGAAACAGCTCAACTTGAAGCCCTCATTGCAAAAAGACTGCCAAGAGGATCCGGTAAGTATGAAGGAAAACTACCCTTTAAGTGTTTCAACTGCAATAAGATTGGTCATTTTGCCTCAAGATGTCCGGAGAGATCTGCAAGATCTAATACTCACAGACAAAGGTTTCAAAAGAATTGCTATTATGTTCATGAAGAAGATGACAATGAAGGAGTAACAGATGATGAATCAGAACCAGGAAGCAAATCCGAAAATGAGTGGGTGTTTATAGCCATCAAGGAAGAAGATTCCATGCTCTCTGAATCTGTCAATCACAAAGTTGTTGAAAAAGCCTTGGCTGCTCAAGTGGAAGAAAAGGATGATTGGGTTATTGACAGTGGATGTTCTCACCATATGACTGGTGACAAGAATAAGTTCTTAGACTTGGAAAGATATGAAGGAGGAATGGTAAAGTTTGGTGACAATTCTGCTGGCAGAATCAGAGGTAGGGGAACTATTTCCTTTGATGGTAAGAGCAAAACAGGAAATGTACTGTATGTTGAAGGATTGAAGCACAATCTTCTCAGTGTTGGTCAGTTAGTGGACAAAGGCTATGATCTCCGGTTCAAGAATGGAAAATGCAGAATCTTTACAAGCTCCGGAACTGAAATTGCATCCGGTACTCAGACAAGAGGTAACATCTTTCATCTGGTTGGTTCAAATAAAAGTTGTTTGTTTGTTCAAATTGATCAGAGTTGGTTATGGCATAGAAGAATGTGTCATGTAAATTTTGATAACATCATCAAAATAAGCAATACTCAGGCTGTGAGAGATCTTCCAAAGTTGATGAAACCTACAAATAGTGTGTGTAAAGAATGTCAGTTAGGCAAACAAAGCAGAGTCTCTTTTAAAAGCAAAGATCAGTCTTCTACCGGATTATTGGAATTAGTACATACTGATCTATGTGGTCCGACAAGAATCAAGAGTCTGCAAGGTGATAGATATTTCATGTTGTTAATTGATGATCATTCCCGGATGATGTGGGTTACCTTTCTAAAAGAAAAATCAGAAGCTTTTGAGAAGTTCAAAATCTTCAAAGCTATGGTGGAGAATCAAACCGGATTGAAACTAAAGTGTCTAAGGTCTGATAGAGGTGGTGAATTTACATCTGGTGAATTCATTGACTTTTGTGAGAAACAGGGTATAAGGAGACAGTTGTCTGCTCCTAAGACTCCACAGCAGAATGGAGTAGTTGAGAGAAAGAACCGGACCATCCAGGAAGCTGCTAGGACAATGATGTTGGAAGCAAATGTTCCTCAAATGTTTTGGAAAGAAGCTATCAGCACTACAGTCTACACTCTCAATCGAGTTCAAATCAGAAACAACACCGGTAAGACCCCCTATGAACTCTGGTTTGGCATCACTCCTACTGTGAAATATTTCAGAGTATTTGGTAGCAAGTGTTATATTAAAAGAGATGAAGATCTAGGAAAGTTTGATGCTAGAAGTGATGAAGGAATTTTCTTGGGCTACTCCACTCAAAGCAAAGCATACCGGTGTTACAATAAGAGATTGAGGAAGATGATAGAAAGCACCAATGTAAAGGTTGATGAAGGAATTGAGAAGCCTTCAAGATTTTATGAGTTTGATGAAGATGACCAAGACAGTGTTCAAGGACCTCAATCCTCTCCGGTGAGACAGAGTCAGCCTGATCCGGTAAATCAGGAAGAAGAGATAGGTTTGAATGAGCCTGATCAAGAAACAGCAGTGCTGGATACTCCCAAAATTCCAAGGTATGTAAGACTGAATCACTCTGAAGATCAGATCATAGGTGACAGAAGCAAAGGTGTACAAACTAGAAGGAATATTGCTCAAAATCAGAATGAATGTTGTCTGATTTCAAAGATTGAACCTAAAACAATAAATGAAGCCTGCAATGATGAAAACTGGACCAAAGCAATGGAAGATGAATTGATGCAAATTGAGAAAAATCATACTTGGGATCTTGTTCCCAGACCTAGAGACAGGAATGTAATTGGAACCAAGTGGGTCTTCCGGAACAAACTAAATGAAGCTGGTGAAGTAATCAGAAACAAAGCTAGATTGGTCTGCAAAGGCTACTCTCAAATAGAAGGAATTGACTTTGAAGAGACTTTTACTCCGGTAGCAAGAATTGAAGCAGTCAGATTACTTCTTGCATTTGCTGCCTTCAAAGACTTCAAGGTATATCAGATGGATGTCAAGTCTGCTTTCCTAAATGGTGATCTGGAAGAAGAAGTCTACATTGAACAACCGGATGGATTTCAATTGTCTGATAATAATGATATGGTCTGCAAGTTGAAGAAAGCTTTGTATGGATTGAAGCAAGCTCCAAGAGCATGGTATGAAAGGTTGGATAAGCATCTTGTGCAGATTGGATTCAACAAAGGTACTGCTGACAGTAACTTATATTTCAAAATTGATCATGAAAACATTCTGATTGTTGAAGTGTTTGTGGATGATATCATTTTTGGAGGAAGAGATAGTATGTGCAAAACTTTTGCAAATCAGATGAAAAGTGAGTTTGAAATGTCTATGCTTGGTGAAATGAATTTCTTCCTGGGTCTGCAAATTACTCAAACAAAAGAAGGGATCTTCATTTCTCAGACCAAATATGTGAAAGAATTGTTAAAGAAATTTGGTATGGAAGACTCAAAGCCTATGAACACTCCTATGGCAACCGGATGTAAGTTAAGCAAAGATGATGACTCTCCAAAGGCAGATCAGACAAAGTATAGATCAATGATTGGTGGATTGTTGTATCTCACTCAAACTAGACCAGATATAATGCAGGCTGTTGGTCTTGTGGCAAGATTCCAGGCTGATCCTAGAGAATCTCATGTTATGGCAATCAAAAGAATTTTTAGATACTTGAAAGGAACAGTTGAGTATGGTCTATGGTATCCTAGAGATCCGGATTTCTCTCTTCATGCTTACACAGATGCAGATTGGGCAGGAGATGTGGATGACTGGAAGAGCACTAGTGGTGGAGCATTCTTTTTGGGGAAGAGATTGGTTTCTTGGCTAAGCAAGAAACAAGATGCAATATCTCTATCTACAACTGAAGCAGAATACATTGCAGCAGCAGGTAGTTGCACTCAAATCTTATGGATGAAGCAGATGCTAAGAGACATCAAAGTTGAATATGAGGAGCCTATCACAATTTTCTGTGATAATTCAAGTGCAATTAATATTTCCAAGAATCCGGTATTGCATTCTAAGACTAAGCACATATCTATCAAATTTCACTTTTTGAGAGAACAAGTAAACAAGGAAGAAGTCAGATTGGAGTATGTTCCCTCCAAGGATCAGATTGCAGATATCTTTACAAAACCTCTTCCCAAGGACTCTTTTGAATATCTCCGGGAGAAGTTAGGGGTCATGGCCCCTCCGATGATGAACTAAGATGCACTGATGTGCATCAGTCCGGTGGCTATCACAGTCATATCTTGTGATCCGGACTAATGGGGAGCTGCAACTAAGGGGGAGCAGCTGGTATGATTCTGATGTATGAGAATTGCAAGTATGAGCCCTTTACCATTGATGTCAAAGGGGGAGAGAAAACATGTGAAAAACAAGTGATTGATGATCAAAGGGGGAGCAGTAAAGGAAGAGAAGACATATGAAAAGTTGAAGTTCTTGTCTTAATAGTTTTTCACATCATATGTTGCCATCAATGACAAAGGGGGAGATTGTTGCAAGTATGAGGTTATCCAGTGTTGTCATTGATGTCAACATACTCATATTGCATTGACAAGAAGGATTTGATGAGCTGTGTGCTGAGGATATTGAGAAAATTAGTCTCAGTCAGGAACAGTGAAGAACAGTGATGAGAAGAAGGTAAATGTACTGTATAGGATGAGAACCGGAGGATGCGGATTAAAGGGTTAGTAGATATGAGTCTTGAGATGCTACAGTTAAGATTTCAGAGGTCCGCATGAAGATCTGAAGGAGTTGTGGCTGCCGGTATAGAACCGGGTCCGGCAAGTATCCGGAGGTGACAGAGGATCACAAAAAGGTCCGGTGAGGTCCGGAATTGTATTATCCTAATCTGCGGATTGGAAGGAGTGTTTGGGATGTCCTTGTGATGTATCATCCTGATTTGTGTATGATTTGGAGGTCCGGAAGTACCTCTTGCATTATAACAGTGGCGACAGACTGTGTTCTTAAAGTTCCGGATGAGGAAGACAAGAGATCCCAGTAAGCAGAGGAAGTGCGGATGTATCCGGACATTCAGACAGGCTTGTGAAGGTTCTTGGATCATGTTTAGGTTGTGTTGTTGGTCCGCATTGATGGTAGAGCCCGGAATTGAAGTTATTCTTCCGGATGAAGTTCTTGCTCTGTGTAGCCGACCGGATGAGTTGTTCATCCTGCGAATGTTCTTGTGATGGCCGACCGGATGTGTTATTCATCTTGCGGATACTCCTATGGTTGTTTGCCGACTTAGATGCTTGTTCCTGAGTCGATGTCTTGTATAAATAACAGTTTGTAAGTTCATTTCAGTGTGTGGTGTGAGGATGAGTATGGCATAGCGAAGAAACATGCAAAAGGCAGAGCAGAGAGTGTTGGGCTTAATTGGAACTGATCCGGACATGATAGAGATGTCATTCTCCAGTTCAAGACTGTGATTTTCATCACTCTGTAGACAGTGTGTCTCCTTGTAGGCAGTGGGCCTCTTTGTGAGCAGTGTGCTCGGGCAGTGAGCCCTTATTGGCATGTGCCATTCATTTTCTCTTTATTCTTCTAACAGAGAATAATTCTTGGGTTAATCACCCCGTGGTTTTTCCCTTAACCGGGTTTTCCACGTCAAAATCTTGGTGTTCAATGTGTTAATACTTACCTGCTCTTGTGTTTATGTATTATGCTTCCATGGATGATTATTTGATATGCTGCTAACTAACAACAGAGAATTAAGTGTTTGAATGAGAAGAAGTTTTATACAACTGATTCACCCCCCCCCTCTCAGTTGTATACCCTAGATCCAACAGTGTGGTACCTACAGTACTAGCACCGAAGAAAGATGGAGAGTGGAGGATGTGTACAAATTCCCGAGCCATCAACAAGATCACAATCAAGTACAGATTTCCATTGCCTAGAATGGATGACAATGGATTGTTTGAGTGGAGCCAAGTACTTCACGAAGATTGATCTGAAGAGTGGGTATCACCAGATTCGAATTAGAGAAGGAGATGAATGGAAGACAACCTTCAAGACAAAGGAGGGTTTGTATGAGTGGTTAGTCATGCCATTTGGGCTAACCAATGCACTGAGCACATTCATGCGGCTCATGAACGAGGTACTGAAAGAATTTTTGGGAAGTTTTGTTATTGTTTATTTAGATGACATTTTGATTTTCAGTAAGACTTGGGATGAGAATTTGATACATATTAGAAGAGTTTTAGAGAAGCTGAGGGATGAGAAGTTGTTGATTAATCTAAAGAAATGTAGCTTTGCAAAGAAGGAGTTGGTATACTTGGGATTTGTTGTCTCAGAGGAAGGTCTTAAGATGGACCCAGAGAAGGTGAGGGCTATTATTGAATGGGCTATGCCAAAGAGTGCTTCCGAGGTAAGATCTTTTCATGGTTTGGCAAGTTTCTACAGAAAGTTTATCAGGAATTTTAGTAGCATTTGTGCACCCCTAACTGAGACAATGAGAGGGGATAGAAAAGAGTTTAGATAGACTAAAGGAGCAGACAAGAGATTTGATACATTGAAACAAAAAGCTGTAGAACAACCTGTTTTGGCACTTGCAAATTTCAATAAGGTATTTCAAGTAGATTGTGATGCTAGTGGTAGTGGTATAGGAGCTATTTTGAGTCAAGAAGGTAAGCCCATTGCCTATTTTAGTGAGAAGCTTAATGATGCCAAGAAAAAGTATTATGTTTAGGATCAGGAGTTTTATGCAATAGTTCAGGCTTTGAAGGAATGGAGACATTATTTGTTTCCAAAAGAGTTTGTTTTATATACTGATCATCAGGCTTTGCAATATCTTAATAGTCAAGGAAAGTTAAATCAAAGGCACTTAAAATGGGTTGAGTTTTTGCAGAGTTATACTTTTGTTTTAAAGCACAGGAGTGGGAAGTCCAACAGAATTGCAGAAGGCAAAATTTGTTGATAGAAATGAAGATAGAGGTTGTTGGGTTTGATGAACTCAAAAGTTTGTAGCCTGAAGATCTAGATTTTGCAGAGGCTTGGAAATCTTGTTTGGAACCTGTTACTTTAGACAGGACAAAATGGTTGGATTACATAATCCAAGATGGCATGTTGTTTAGAGGAAGCCAGTTGTGCATTCTGAAGAGTTCCATGAGAGAGAATCTGATTAAGGAGAAGCATAGTGGAGGATTAGCTGGACACTTTGATCGAGATAAAACCATTGCTATTGTTGGTGAACATTATTATTGGCCACAATTGTAGCAGGATGTGAGGAAATTTGTGTAGAGTTGTAGAGTGTGTCAGATGGAAAAATGAACAAGTCAGAATACAGGGCTATATCAGCCATTACCTATACCAGAAAAGCTATGGGATGATATTAGTATGGATTTTGTTCTTGGTTTACCAAGGACACAGAGACGACATGATTCTATTTTTGTGGTGGTGGACAGATTCTCAAAGATGGCCCATTTTATTCCTTGCAAGAAGACTAATGATGCTATTCATATTGCAGAGTTATTATTCAGGGAGGTGGTGAGACTACATGGTCTACCTAAGAGAATAGTTTCAGATCGAGATACCAAGTTTGCTGGTTATTTCTGGAGGACATTGTGGAAGAAGTTGAAGACAGATTTGAGGTTCAGTTCTGCACACCATCCACAGACTGATGGACAGACAGAAGTGGTGAATAGGAGTTTGGGTAACCTGCTACAATGCTTAGTAGGAGATAAGCCCAAGGGATGGGATTTGATTTTACCACAGGCAGAATTTGCTTACAACAATTCTGTCAATAGGAGCACAGGTAAATCTCCATTCCAGGTTGTGTATGGGAGTAGCCCAAGAACTGCTTCCAGATTGAGGAGGATGGATAAGGGGGAAAAGAGTAGTGCCGAAGCTGAAAATTTTGCTGAGCACATGAAGAATTTGCACGAAGGGGTAAGAAAGCATATCCATAAGATGAATTCTCAGTATAAGGCTAAGGCAAATCAGAAGAGGAGACATAAGGAGTTTTAGGAGGGTGATGAAGTCATGGTTCACTTGAGAAAAGAAAGATTTCCAGTTGGTACATATAATAAGCTGAAGATGAGGAAATTTGGACCATGTAGAATCCTTAAGAAGCATGATTCAAGAAATGCATTTGAGGTAGGGTTGCCTAATGACATCAATATTTCACTAGTGTTCAACATTTCAGATTTGACAGAGTATCATGATGATGGACTTGATAAAGGAACACAATGGGACATTCCAGCATCTACTTCAGAGGAGGAGATAGAGGGCATTCTGGATAGCCCTGTGGGTAAGAGTACAAGAAACAGGCAGTATACAGAATACTTGGTGAAATGGAAAGGAAGATCTGTTGAAGATTCATCATGGTTATCTGAGATTGAGGTTAACTGTTTTGGTTTCCCTCTAAGTCATGAGAAGTGATAGGGTCACTTTTCAAATTACCCCTGGTGTCTGATGCAGGAGCATCCAGGGTGTAAGAGCAATCTTGTATCAGCCAAAAAAAATGTTGTTTCTTTTCAATAAGGGCTAAATTTGGCAGGGTTACTATTTTTAGTAAGTTTGCATTTGTGCATGGTTGGATACAAAATCTTAGACGAACCTCCAAAATGGTGAATTGAAACTAATAGTGAAGAAATCACTTCAATGTCATTTGTCATTTGTGAGATATTAAAATTTCAAATTCCAAAAATCCTATTGAAATATTCAAAGTCAAATTTGATGCACTTAGAGGCTCCGGATGGGCCCAAAATTTGGTGGGAAACCCAAGTAGCCTATCTTTAAATACTGCTTATGCACAATTGTCTTTTCGAGAGCTTTCCGAAAAGGTATTATAATTGAAAATCCAACGGTCAGATCGAAAGTTATGGCCCCGAGAAGTTGACCTATTTTTGGAGGAAGAAGCAAATTTCAAAATTAAGCTGGTAGCCGCCCAAAGGGCTACATATGACCATTTTTGGGAACCCTTGGGGTAGTAGAGTTAAGGGGGAAGGTGTAGAGTCAGGAATAGGTTGGAAAACAGAAACCTTGGTGAATTTGGGGTTATAGAAGGCTGAAGATTCCAGAGTCTTGAGAGAGGGAGCTGTAATGTGTTGCAGCCTGTAAGGGATTCATCCTCTGATTGTATTTGAGCTTCTGTAATGTAATGTTTTGCCCATATTAATAAAATATCATTCTATTTTCTGTGTGAAATTTCTGTTATTGTGTGTTTTATGATTTACCCCCTTCATCAATGACCTTGACCAATGTTTGTTTGGGAGGACTAGTCTTTTGATATTATATTGTGTTACCATGTGATTGCATGTGCATTGTGATGATTAATTCATATCTATGATGAATTGATTTATGCCTTCTTGGTGTGCATTAAAAATGTGATTGTTACTCTTATGCTAGAATAAATGTAATTGAGTGGTAGTTGTACCATGTGATGGATTATATACATTGAATTGGCAGTTGTTGTGCCATGTGAATTCATTAATTGATTATACTTTGGTTATTTGATGGACGCAATGTTAAATGCGAAATTGAGGTTTTGTTTTGTATAAGGTTGAGTAGGACCTATACTTTTGTGGATGGTGCCACATGAGAGGATGTAAAAAGACATTAATATGCTTTGTTAGAATTGATGATACCATAATGATACTTTGAGTTATTGTTATTGATTTAAGATTATTTGATATTTTTCTTATGGTAGATGGATTAATTATTATTTTGATGTGTAATAAGACATCGGGACAATGTTGAGCTTCCAAGTGGGGAAGGATGTCATGTCTCATTTTTATGGACTATAGAATTTTTCTTGATTAGAGAATATTTACCATAATTGTTTTACGTTGAATAAGTTCCAAATGTGTGAGGGTAATTATCATGATGTTATATTTGTGTAAATTAGAAAGTTGATTTAAATATTAAATATTATTAATATGATGGTAATGATTTGCTTTGGCTTTGTTTTGGGGAATTAACCTATTGACGTCGAGTTGAGTGCAAATGAATGCAGGTACTCGTCGAAGATGAGAACATGGTTGAGGTAGAGATGTTCTAGCCACTTGGCAAGAACTGATGGGATGGTTTACCCTGATGCAATCACACACTCACGTAGTTGCATATGCATTTTTTGAATGGCTTATTTTATGCATTGATGTGTGTTTAATAATCATGATTGATGATTAGAAGTTAGAAAATTAGTGTGTTAAAAATCGTTTTCGAATGCATGATGTGATTACTTAAATTTAATGTATTTTTGAATTGTATTTAAATGGTGTATTGTATTTTTAAAATGAGGAAATATATATGTTTGTATTTTTATTTAAATAAATAATAAATAATGTTTTCTATTTACATGATTATAGATGTTTGGAAGACAATATGTAAAATAAATTTAAATAATTATATTAAATTATAATAGATATATATGTATTATTTTATTATTTCCACTTCTTGATTATTTTAAGTGATTATGTTTTAATAAAAATAGTCAAATTATATTAAAAATAGTATTATTATATTTGGAAGAGTGAATAAAAGTATTAAATTAAACTTACTATCATTCATGCGACAGTAAGCTAAATAAAATAGTATTATCTTAATATAAATAAGGAAATTAAAAGCTTTTAAAAATTGATTTCCTCATGCAAACTGAAAATGAAAACTACAGTTCTAAAACCTAAAAGAGATCACCAATATTAGGGAGACAATTTTAATAAAAAGAGGAGATCTGAGCAACAGAAGAGACCACCGAGAATTTGAGCAGAAAAAGGTGTTTTTCAAAGGAGAGAAAAACCAGTCACGAACAACAACAGTAAAATGGTGATAACTTTGTCATATCAAAATGAAATTTGAAACCATAAAGTGTTCCGGAAAGCTAGAGAAGATTGAACAAAACCAAGAAATATTTTAAAATAATTTGGAATTTTTACTGAGCGTTTCAGTAAAAGAAGGTGACGTGGATTCTATTTTGGCAACGGCAAAGAAAAGTTTGATCAGTGTTTGCAGCAAAGAATAGACCCTTCCCTTTGGCAAGCAAATCTGGGTATTTATCATATATTTTGCATTGACTAAAAATCTGTTATATGGTAGTAGAACTTATGAAAACTGACTTGTATGTGTGTATCCCTTTGTTGGCCTGCATTTGATTAATAATCGGCTTGTGAGTGTATTCCTTTCGGCCTGCTGTAACAAACTTGATGTAGACTCCTCCTGGCCACTTATTGACATAACAGACCTACATGTAATATTGTTTTATACTCTCTCTCTCTTTCTTTCTCCTTTGAGTCAGCCTGGGTGGTGTCTAATTTCTTTTCTGGGCAATCAGAAGGGGATCGACCTCTTGTTGCAGTGTTGGGTCTCTTCTTTCTTCTGACTTGCCTCATGTATTCCCCAGCTGCCAAATACTATTTTGTTTGTCATTATATCTTTCTCTCTATTGGTATCGACCCATCTCTCCTGGCTATCTATGTTTATACTAGCCATTTGACTTCCTGGGCGGTTTGTTTTCTTGTTTGGCTGAGCAGATCATTCCATTTTATTCCGCACTGTCGCCAATTTGCTGAGTAATCAACTTCTCTTATTTTGGTGCTTGTTTCTTGTTTACCTATTTGGATCAGCCTTTGTTCTAACCATTGAATTAAACCATAGTTTGAGCCATTACAAACCATAGATGCTGATGAATTTATTTCCTAAAAGACATTTATGATTGTATTTTCTTATGTTGTTTTGGAATCTTTTCATGATATAAATCGACCTTTCTATGGGTGAAATTTGAACTCTTAAAATAGATAAAACTATTATTATTCCTGTAGACATGTTCCCTTATTGTTTTATGTTTTAAAACATTGTTTTGAACCATTATCTTAGAATGACTAAAATCATATTAAACTTTGTTCTTTAATTATTTCCAATTCTGCCATAGTTCCTATTACTGAAATGATAGGAAGGTTGTTGAATGTTACATACAAACTTATTGAATAAACTGAGTAGTTCCTATCACAGAAAAGATAGTAGATTTGGATGAAAATTAGAATGACTTTTTATACAGTGAATTATGACTGAAAATAGATTAGAAATTATATAAATTTGGCAAACTTCTGGATGCAATTGTATGAACAAAAGATGGATTATTGCTTGGAAAGTGTGTTTCCTTGATTAGAGTTTTAGAAAATGGATTTGAAATGATTTATAGAAGAACATCGCTTTGTTTTATTCTATTTATTGAGCTTGAGGAAAGATAGAACTAATATTTGACATAAGTATGCATGAAACCTTATTGTATAAGAACAGAGTAGTCAAACCTCATTATTTGATTTTTATTGCTTGGGTTATGAAACAATATTTGGCTATGAAGTAAAATCATTAGTTTCTACAATCTATTTGAACCATGGAAATACGAATTGAGAATATAATTAGATTACAAAATCTATATTGCTTTTAAAAAGATTTATGATGTTCTTCATTACTGTTTGATCGAAAAGTGTGCTTTCTTTATTGATGCATGGGAAAGGGATCTAGAAATGGTCATAGGTGATTTTAGATCTTTATTCATTGATTTTATTTATTTACTTGCTTATTTACTTCTTGGGGAAAGAAGGTAGATTTTTATATAGGAATGTTATTGGGTTACTTTCTGGGCTAGGATGTCGAATGTGGATTATCAGAGATGGCTTTTCCTCTTTTTGGGAATTGAACCAGGTTACTATTTAAAGGATTGGATCTAATCAATATGGCATTGAAATAGATGTTTATTTGTCTAGAAAAACTTATTTATATATATCTCTGTCACATCCTGTTGTGAGACAATCTGCTTTTCATTATTTAGAATTGCACATTCAAACATCAGGGTTGCATCGGGTGATCCCTCCTACTAGTTGTTTCTAGGTAGCTAGATATTTCGTACAGGACTGGGTTTCCTTCTTTTCATGAAGGGATCCAGGGAAGTGTAATTGCTTCATGGTTGGGTGGAAAAGCACCTGGGCCATGTTCCTGTCTCTCGGCTTGCAGGTGGTGGACCAATTGGTTCATGCGATTGATGAGCATATTAATTTATTTATTCATGTTGTTCATGATTATTGGATGTATTATGACATATTTGTCAAAGGACTTTGTGTATGATTTTAAAGTGCTTTTATATGGAATGAGCATGCGAGTTGTAATATTTAATAACTTATTTGATTTGTATTGATGAGATTATGTTTTGTAAGATTAAAAGATTCTTATGGATCCTTATTTATAAAGATTTATTGACTCTATTGAAACTTATTTATGAGACTTATTGTTTTATTGTGATATTGTAATTAAGTGGATTAATTACACTATTTTTATCTTTTGGAAGTTGTATTTAAGCGGATTATTTACATCTTTTTACTTTTGACAGTGTGATGTTGTAATTAACTGGATAATTTACTTCATTTTATTTTATTTACTTTTGTGATGGTTTGAGGGCATTTACACTATGCCTATGGATGTATGTCATATATTTTTGGGTAGACCATGGCAGTATGATAGAAAAGCTATACATGATGGAAGAAAGAACACCTATACTATAACATCAAATGGAAAGAGAATTACCTTGATTCCTTTGGAAGATGAACATAAAAGTAAAGTATGTGGGAATGCTAGAATCTATTTGGTTGATGGAAGGAAATTTTTGGATGGTTTGAGACATGAGAATATGTGTTATGCTTTGATTCCTAAGAATCTCGGAACCCTAAAGACAGAAACTTGAGAATCATAGCCAAAGGAGATAACTAAGTTGTTGACAGAGTATGAAGACATCATATCAAATAATGTACCTAAAGGATTGCCACCAATTAGGAGTATCAATCATCACATGGATCTTATACATGGAGCTAGTTTGCCTAACAAAGCAGCACACCAGATGACACCAGCAGAGAATGAAGTATTCAATAGATAGGTACAAGAGTTGTTGAGGAAAGGTTTGATTAGAGAAAGTTTGAGCCCTTATGTAGTACCTGCAGTGTTAGCACCAAAGAAGGATGGAGTATAGAGAATGTGTACAGACTCAGGCAATCAACAAGATCACAATTAAGTATAGTTTCCATTGCCTAGGATGGATGACATTATGGATTATTTGAGTGGAGCAAAATATTTTACAAAGATAGACTTGAAGAGCATATACCACTAGATCAGAATCAGAGAAGGGGATGAATGGAAGACTTCTTTCAAGACAAATGAGGAATTGTATGAATGGTTAGTGATGTCTTTTGGATTGACAAATGCACTGAGTACTTTCATGAGATTGATGAATAAAGTTTTGAAGAAATTCTTGGTTAAGTTTGTTATTGTATATTTAGATGATATTTTATTTTTTAGTAAGACAAAAGAAGAACATTTGTGGCACCTGAGACAAGTATTGCAGAGATTGAAAGAAGAGAAATTATTGAAAAACATCAAGATGTGTAGTTTCATGAAGGAAGAATTGGTATACTTGGGATTTGTGATTTATGCAGAAGGATTGAAGATGGACCCTGAGAAAGATAGAGCAATTGTTGACTGGCCAACACTTGAGAGCATTGGAGAAGTTAGATCATTTCATAGATTGGCTAGTTTCTACCAAAGTTCATCAGAAACTTTAGTTCAGTATGCACACCTATGATAGAGACAATGAGAGGTGACAGAAAGGACTTTAAGTGGACATCAGGAGAAAATAAAAGTTTTGAATTGTTGAAGCAAAAAGTGACAGAGCAACCAGTGTTAGCATTACTGGATTTCAAGTAGATTGTGATGCAAGTGGAAATACAATAGGAGCAGTGTTAAGTCAAGAAAGTAGAGCTATAGCATATTTTAGTGAGAAGTTGAATGATGCAAGGAGAAGATATTCAGTTTATGATAAAGAATTCTATGCCATAATTCAAGCCTTGAAGAGGTGGAGACACTATTTGTTGCCTAAGGAATTTGTGTTGTATATAGATCTTCAAGCCTTGCAATATCTGAACAGTCAAGGGAAGTTGAACCAGAGACGTATGAGATGGGTAGAGTTCATGCAGAGTTACACCTTTGTACTGAAGCATAGGAGTGAAAAAATAATTAAAGTTGTAGATGCTTTGAGTAGAAGAAGGAATTTGTTGACCGAGATGAGAGTAGAAGTATTAGGTTTTGAAGAATTGAATCACATGTATGAAGAAGACCTTGATTTTGCATAACCATGGTGTTATGTCAAAAAAAGCAACCTTGGGGTGTTTTTCCTATTAAAGTTTAGCTCCCGGGTCTTGTTAGTGCATTTAGAGCATCTTGCATGTTATTTATGACTCCCGATGAGAAAACCCTTGGGTCTTGTGACAAATAGGACCTAGGGGCGTACACTTTAATGAAATCTGAGCAAGAAATGGTAGGATACACTTGAGCGCTAGCGCCCTAGTCCAGCCCTATTTTGGGTCTGCTCTAATTTCAAATGTCAGTTTAGTGACTGTTATTTGGGTCCTATGCCGACATCCAAAGTTTGAATTATGAAATTCTTAGCGGGAATCTTTGTAGTTGCATATATAAGCATGATTAGGTTTCATTTGCAAACTAGATGGAAATTAGATGGACATTTTGATTAACAAGCTTTTGTGAAAGTGATTCAAGGCATTCATTGTGTTGCAGAGTAGTACTTTGTTGTTATTGTGTTACAAGTATTTGCAAATTTGGTATCCATCTCCTCATGGCATGAAGAGGATCTTCCTTTCATGAGATATTCACTACAAGGTGATATCAATTGTGTTTTCAATCATTTATCATTTGGATTTTTGCCTCTATCTCACCGGGATATGCACTCTCATCTGACAACGGTGTTTGGAAGACTTGAATGTTTCTTCGGGGCTTAACCGAGGCAAGCCTCTAAACACCACAACCCCCTCCCACACTCCTTGTGATTACAAGTTACAGGTGTCGCATTTGGAAGAAGTGGAGTTGTAGGGAAGGTTGGTAGATGCAAAAGATTCAGGATCTGGAAAGAAGCAGGACACTGGTGCTTTTCTTGGACTAGGGTGCTAGTCCCTGTGTCCTCCACATTAGATTTTCTGGAAACTGAAGTTACAGTGCAGATTAGTGTCAGAAGGAGCTCAGGACCCCTCAAAAAATTGGTACCTTAGAATTGGGCATGAGTCCCCATGTCCCTGACTTCTCTGCCTTCCAAATTTCAAAAAATAGTAAGTTAAGTATCTCTGTCCTTTGTTTCAGTCTGAAAGGATTTGTCGTAATTTGATAATTTGCTTACTAATTTGCACAATTAGGGTTTCTAAGTATAATTGAACATTAGATAGAGACATTGTTTGACACATCCAAGAGTCCACAGCTTCCCAAGTGGCTGCCCAACACAATAGGTGACTGCTCTCACTTAGTGGAGATTCAACTCAATTAATAAGCCCTTGGAATGTTTCTTGGGAAAGGAGGATTGCACATAAACAACTAAAACCAACCAAAACCCTCATTCTCCCCATCTTTTCCCATCCTAAACATTTTGGTGAACCTATGTTTTTAAACTTTTTGGCACCTTGTTGAGTGTTGTTTGATAGATTTGCATTCATTCATCTTATTGCATTCGAAAAATTACAAAACAAATTGAAAAAAATTGAAACTTTTGAAAAAATTAGCATTTTGTGCTTGGATTTTAACATAATTTGAAATATTTGGCATTCAAATTCATTAAATTTTTGTCATTTTCAATAGATCTGATTTAATTTGAAGAAATTCATCATTTAGAATACATTGGCATTGCATTTGTGTTCTTATTTTGACAAAAATTGCTTGAAATTGTGCACTTTTCATGAAAACCTAGTTTTGCATTAACTAGGGTTTGTAGTCAAAATCTTGTTTCAGATTTTACTACCATTTTAAAACACTCATTAGGACTGATTTATAATAGTAGTGTTGCATCATAGTGGTCTTCTTGCAAAATCTCATGTCTAGGGTTTGAAAACCTTGCATTTTCACTAGATTTGGCCTTATCATCTCTCTAGATTTGCACCATAGGCATGTTGTAAGGGATTTTTCTGCATTAATTGTATGTTATTAGGGTTATTATTTTCTTCCCCTCCTCATATTCCTTACAACATCCTTTCTACTAGGCCTTTGCATTGAAAAATTGCATATTTTTTCTATATTTTCACTAGGGTTTGACCTTGAGTGGAACTACAAGCGTGTTGTGATGGATTTTTTGGCATTAGGTGGCTGTTATTACTATTATAATTTTCTTTCCATCATCATTTTCCTTACAACATGCTTTGTCATACTCTTTTGCATTGAGATTTAGTGGAAACATTGCATATTTTGGCCTATTCTCACTAGGTTTCGACTTATCATCACTCTAGAGTTGCTTCAAAAGCCCCTTCTTTCACTAGTGTGCATTGAACAAAGTCAAAAAATCAAGCATTGTTTATCTTAAACATATCTTGCTCCTAGGGTTTGTTCTATTAGTTTGTGCATGCCTTTGTATGAGTATTATTACTTGCTGCCCTAATAGAAATATCCCTTTAAGAAGAAGTATAAGACTCATGGGATCTAGTGCCTTTAAATAATTCAACATTCCTACCTCTGAAAATCCATTGAATACCTTCTTTACAAAAGGCAAGACATAAATTTTGTAAGACATTATACCTTCTACAACCACTATGGAAGATCAAACATTTCATGATGTTGACAACACTATTCAGGTGATCACACATGTATCTAATGAGAAAATAAACAAACTTGATAACAATTTAGCCGAATTCCAAGCATTTGTTGAAATGAAAGGATAGCGGAAGAAGTTGTTCCTGTGATTCACCACATAAGAGAATTGATAAAGGAAGGACAAGATGGTATTAATGTGGTTTGAGGTTTAACACATATGGTACACAATAATGTCATGACAGCGATTGAATGTGCGAATGGTATTAAGAGCATGTCGTCCATGTCTCATACACAAGTATTGGCACCTATACTGACTACGGGAACATCTACATTTACATCAACGATTTTAACCACCAATGTAAATGCTTGTAGTAATACTACCACTGGTATTGGAGTATCTAACGGCACAAATTCACAAAATTACAAATTTGTGGGATTTAACTATCAAAACTTGATATCTAAAGGGACTTCTTCTATGAATAAGTACTCTCAACCACCTCTTCATCCCACCTATTCGCAACCATCTTCCACCTATCAATATGTCCAACCACCACTAAATTATTCCAAGCCTCTGTTTATAACTACTTAGGCTTAATCACCTCCTCACTTTGGTTCTAATTCCTCACAGTAAACCGCATCTCCAAATGATGCCATCCTAAATCAACTTTTGCAAGGCACTTCATTACAACAAAAGGTGACAAACTTGACAAATTATTCACAACCTAACATACCAACTTATCATGCATGTAACCCTTTACCATATGCAATTTTGAGAACCCCTATGCCTGAGAGGTTTGAGACTCCTCGCTTTGAAAAATATGGTGGAAAAGGCGATCCCAATACTCATGTGGCGGCATTCATGGCTATGTGTAGCGATTTCTACTTTGAAGAGGATTTGTTAGCAAAACTTTTTCCGCGATCTCTCAAAGATACAGCTCTAGAATGGTTTTTCTATTTACCTCCGAACTCAATACATTCTTTTTCACAGTTAGTTGATCAATTTCTACAACACTTTCAAGCAAATATTGGATCTCAAGTCTCCTTGATTGATTTAGTTCATTGCAAGCAAGGTCTGAAAGAGAAATTAACTGAGTTTATCAGTCGATATCAATCTCTCTATGTGCAAATTCAATATCAAATGAAGGATGAGGATGTTCAAAAGGTTTTTATCACAAATCTACAACCTAATATCTGTGATAAGATTCTCTTGATGAAGTATAACTACTTTCAACATATATACACCGCCCTTCGTGACTATCAACTTTCGTCTAGTTAGTCTGAAATCCAAAACTCATCAACTCAAGTTGGTCAATCCATGGGTGGACCATCACAAAACAAATTCAAGAGGAATAATTAGAATTTCATCAAGGTTAATGGACCAAATTCAAACAACTTTTCACAAGTGTCTGCTATCACTAATCCAAAGAAAGCACCGTATCAACAAAGAAAGTTTACTTGGATATCTGAATCCTATCATTCTATCATGAATCAAGCTCTAAGTAATAATCTTATGAAGCTTCCCCTAATTAAACCTTTAGATCCTCGTAGAGCACAAGGACCTTATTTTGATGTTAATTCTTTCTGTCATTACCATCAGACACAAGGATATGATACTGAATGATGTATACAGCTTAAACATGAGATACAAGACCTCATTGACTTGAATATGATACAGGTATCGAGTGTGAATGATAATGGGAATAAATTGGTTGCTCTTCTGAATCAGCACTTATAGATCTTCACTAATCCTTTCCCTAAGCATACTGATAATAATTTGATGGAACAAAATGTTGAAATTAGGGCAAACAACTGAGAGGGGGGGTGAATCAATTGTCACAAAAACTTTTATCCTTTGCTACAATTAAACTTATTTACCACTTATTAATAGATGAATGATATAACCATGAAAGCATGAATCAACAACATGAGCAAAAACAAAATCATCACACATAACACTAGGATTTTTATGTGAAAACCTAGTTAAGGGAAAAACCACATTGGGGGTTAACCCACAAGATTTATTCTCTATTAAAAGAATAGAAAAATGGGAAGGCACTTGCATTCGGGCACACTGCCCAGAGCTCACTTCGCAAAAGAGGCTCACTGCCTACAGAAATATTTATAAGTTTATCACAAAAAGAATGAACTGGAAAACAACATCTTCTTCATGCCAAAGTCAGTTCCATTAAAGCGCACAACACTTCTGCTCTGCCCCCAAACACTTCTTCTCTATCTCCTCATCCTTTACTATTCTTCCTCTTCTGCTCTTCCTCTTCTCTGCTCTACCTTTCTTCCTTTCTTAGGATCTTATCATTTTCGCACAAGGATGATATTCCACAACTCAACCACACGTATTTATATGCTTCATCAACCTTGGAATAAAAATCAAGGTCAGCACTACAAACATCTGACTTAATGCAAATCACTGTACTATCGGCCAAACATAGTTGGGACCCAAATCTTCCTTGAACAACACGCCACACTTCATAGCACCTCTCTTAGATCATCCGCAACATGCACAAAGCATCTGGTCGGCCAAGACTAGAAAGAATAGCAACACCCAAGGACAAATCTTCAACCACAAGCTCAATCCTCAATGTGGACCACCAACATAGTAGGCACATGATCCAGAGACCACCACAAGCACAATGAAATCAACAAGAACAATTGCACCACCTCACTTCACCAGAAACACTTGCATCTTCATCTGGGAACTTAAGAACTCTCACTGTCATGACTATCACACTAGAAAGATTGCTTGCGGACCTCCAAACCACAAACCTCTTGAGTTGAGGATACACACTAACATCCCAAATACACCTCTAGATCCACAGATCATAATATTCCAATGTGGATTAATCTGGACCAATTTTCTATCACTCTGTCACCTCTAAACAACTGCAAAACCCGGTTCTACTCAGATAGCCATAACTTCACAAATTCTTCATGCAGATCCCTCAAATCTTAACTGAAGCAACTTAAGACAAGGGTATGTGCAGGATCATTGTGGGCCAAATAGTGGCAATAGGAAAAAAATCATATTTTTACTTAGCCAAATTTGTGACTTGGCAAAGTTTGACTTTCATATGTTTTGAAAAGGATATCTGTTTTGGTTTGGATACCAAACCAAAATAGATATCCGTTTTGGATTTCATGCCCTAAATTTTTTTATCCAATCCTTCATATGATTTGATTCATGATACATGGTTTGAGAAGGATACACATGATATACCCTTACCCTCTAGTGATAAAATTATGAATGATACTTTATGTGGTGAAGTTACACCTTCGTTAATCCTTCATGACATTGTTATTCCTTCTGATGATGATGATCCTTCATGTGATATGTTAGGACATAATGCAAAGTTAACATGGCATGAACTCTCTTGGAAGGGTAAGCATGGACTATAAGAACATTGAACTAGTTGGATCTGTTAAGCTCACCATTTATGAAAGAACCTTAAAGGTTAACCTTAATTAGGTAAGGTTATGTTTCAGTGTGGTTGTTTGTGCAACAATGTGTAAATTAACGTTACCTAAGGATAAATCTAACTATACTAACATTTTAATAACCATAAGAGTTGGGACTAACAATTAGACTAAAAACTTGACAAACAATACAACTTGGACACATGTAGGACTTAGAAAATGGAAAAGAATATAATTAAATGTGGAAAACAATGAAAAAGTGGTATTAGTTGCACCTATATAGAGAAGTGGTTTAGAGGTTGGTTAGGGGAATTATTTAGGGTTTAGAGGTTTAGGGTTGCTCAGGTTTAGGGGTTTAGGGTTTATGGTTTAAAGAGAGATAGAGAGAGGGGACTAATAGAGTTTGGGAGAGACAGAGGAGACAGAGGGGAGAGATAGGGAGATAGAGAGTGAGAGACATGTCTAGAGACATAGAGAGAGAGAGACTGAGAGGTAGAGGGATGATAGAGATAGGGATATAGAGGTTTAGGGTTGCTTGGGTTTGGGGGCATTATTTAGGGTTTAGGGTTTAGGGTTTATGGTTTTGGGGTTAGGGGTTAAGGTTTAGAGGTTTAGGGTTTAGGGTTTAGAGAGAGATAAAGGACCAATAGGGAGATATAGAGGAGTTTGAGGGGAGAGTTAGGGAGATAAAGAGTGAGGGACATGGCAAGAGACATAGGGAGAGAGATTGAGAGGTAGAGGGACAAAGGTGATAGGGAGATAGGGGAGAGATAGGGAGATAGTGGTTTATGGTTACTTGGGTTTAGGGTTTAGGGGTTAGGGGTTAGAGTTTAGGGGCATTATAATTTAGGGTTTAGGATTTATTGTTTAGGGGTTTGGGGTTAGGTTTAGAGGTTTAGGGTTTTGGATTTAAGGTTTATAGAGAGAGAGAGGAATGATAGGGAGATAAAGAGTGAGGGACATGGCCAGAGACATAGGGAGAGAGATTGACAAGTAGAGGGACAAAGGTGATAGGGAGATAGGGGAGAGATAGGGAGATAGTGGTTTAGGGTTACTTGGGTTTAGGGTTTAGGGGTTTGGGGTTTAGGGTTTCTAGGGTTTATGGGTTATGGGTTAGGGTTTAGGGGCATTATTTAGGGTTTAGGATTTAAATTGTTTAGGGGTTAAGGGTTAGGTTTAGAGGTTTAGGGTTTTGGATTTAGGGTTTATAGAGAGAGAGGAATGATAGGGAGATAGAGAGAGGAGACTGAGGAGAGAGATAAGCAGATAGAGAGTAAGGCACATGGCCAGGGACATAGGGAGAGAGATCAAGAGAGGTAGAGGGATGATAGAGATAGGCAGATAGGGGAGAGATAGGGAGATATAGGTTTAGAGTTGATTGGATTTAGGGTGTACCTGAGTTTAGGGTTTCTCAGTTTTGGAGATAGCTGGATAGAAAGAGAGAGGAGACAGATAGGGAGAGATAGAGGTGACAAAGGGGAGAGATAGGGAGATAGAGAGTGAGCGAGATGTCCATAGAAATAGGGAGAAGGATTGAGAGGTAGAGGGATGATAGAGATAGGGAGATAAGGGAGAGATAGGAGATAGGGTCTAGGATTGCTCGCATTTAGGGTTTAGGGTTTAGGGGTTAGGGGTTAAGGTTTAGGGGCATTATTTAGGGTTTAGGGTTTATGGTTTAGGGGTTAAGGTTTAGAGGTTTAGGGTTTAGTGTTTAGAGAGAGAGGACCAATAGGGAGATATAGAGTGAGGGACATGGCCAAAGCATAGGGAGAGAGATTGAGAGGTAGAGGAATGATAGTGATGGGGAGATAGTGAGATAGGGAGATAGAGAGATAGAGGTTTAGGGTTTCTTGGGTTTAGTGTTTAGGATTTAGGGTTTAGGATTTAAGGGTTTATGGTTTCTCAAGTTTAGGGTTTAGGGGTTAGGAAATAGGGGTTAGGGGTTAGGGTTTAGGGGTTAGGGGTTAGGAATAATCATGCGTAATACAGTTTGTGGAGTGAGAAAGGGGTGGTATGGGTATGGTTGAATAGAGTAATGAGGTGATTTAATTGGTGATTACCTAGGTGAAGTGATGGGTAAGGTGTCTTATGTGGGATTGCTAGAAAGTGTGATTGGTAATGGTGGGGATAGATAAATGTCATCTTCTAAGGGTTCAAAGGTGAGGAAAGTGTAAGATGTGGATATGTGATAATCCATGGTTTAATTATTATTCAAGGGAGTCTCCTTATATAATGATTATCAATGATGGTGTCAATAGGGGGAATGGAGTCTATGAATGTAGGTGTGGGAATGTGAGCTATGACATTGGGATTACAGTATTAGATGAATAATGGAAAGTACTTGGGCACCTATCTAGTGATGGAAGGAGTCACATAATCAAATGATGTTTGGGGAAGGGCTTTTATTAGGAAAGTAAGGATTTGGGTGATGGTATAGGGTTTAGTGGAGAAGAATTTATGGAAAATTTAGAGGTCATTAAAATTAACATCCCTCCACCTCTATCTCCCTATCTCTCCCTTATCTCCCTCTCTCTATCATCCCTCCACCTCTCAATCTCTATCCCTATCTCTCTAGACATCTCACTCACTCTCTATCTCCCTATCTCTCCCTTTGTATCCTCTATCTCTCCCAATCTATCTCCTCTCTCTCTCTCTACCTATATCTATCTCTCCCTATCTCTTGCCTCTCTCTCCCCTATCATTCCTCTATCTCCGTATCTCTCTAGACATCTCTCTAACTCTCAATCTCCCTATCTCTCCCCTTCATCTCCTCTATCTCTTCCTATCTGTCTCCTCTCTATCTCTCTGTACCTAGCCATCTCTCCCAATCTCTCTATCTCTTGCTTCTCTCCCCTACCATTCCTATATATCCTATATCTCCCCTCTATCTTTCCCTCTCCCTTATCGACGAAGGAAATGGAAACAAGAAAACTAGGACTCCCTTTCTCAGGTTTAGGGTTTAGGGCTTAGGGGAATTATTTAGGGTTTATGGTTTATGGGTTAGGGTTTAGGTTTTGGGGGAATTATTTAGGCTTACTTGGGTTTAGGGTTTAGGGGCATTATTTAGGGTTTACAGTTGCATGTCAAAAGCAGTCTCTCTCTCTCTCTCTAAATCTGTAAACCCTAAATAATGCCCCTAATCCCTAACCCCTAACCCGTATCTACCTCTCTCATGTATCTACCTCTCTATAGATATCTCCCTCTCTCTATCTTTCTCTCTCTATCGACATCAATCCAATGATGTTGAGCATGTGCTAAATTGATTTGCCACCTTTAGAAAATAAATGACATCAATCCAATGATTGTCTTGGAATTTGAATAGGTATAGAAAAATGAGAGGTCAATCCTGAGTGTCACAAGTTTGATCTCAATTGTTGACACAAATATCATCTAATATGTAAGTTAAACATGAAATGATTTGTTAGAATTTACACCAAAACTACTTCCTTTTACAATTTTTTTATGACAATTATCTATTCAAAAGTGCCTTTGAAATACTATGAGATACCTTAGTATAAATAAATCATATAAAAATCAAATATATATATCATCATAATCCTATATAAATTTTGATAGTTTGTCCAAAATCTCTCCTTTCATATGATACAGTCTTTCTAAAATTTGGATTGTATTTTATAGCTAAAATGCCTAAATACTAAAATGCTAAAATACTAAAATAAAAAACAATGAAAACAATTGGGAAAAAGAAAACGGATATCCATTTTGAAAAACATAAAAAGCGAAAAAGGGTCGCGTTTTTGCAAACCTGCGGCTTGCAAAACACAGTGTCATCTCTCAAGAATGGATATCAGAGGTGAAGAATGGATATCAGAGGTGAAGAACGGATATCTGATCCAAAAAGGTAAGATCTTTCAAATTTTTGTTTGTTTGTTTGGTATATTCAAGAATTTTTTTTGGTTTTTTATGCTAAGTGGGTATGTTTTGTTGCAAGTATGGGCCTAATCGGTGTTGTCATCAATGTTAACATACTCCTCTTGCATTGATGATAAGGATTGGATGAGGTGTATGCTGAGGATATTGAGAAAATTAGCCCTACCAGGAACAGAGAAGAACAGTGAAGATAGTGAGGTAAAGATCCCTGATAAGATGAATATCAGAGGATGCGCATAAAAGGGTTTGCAGATATGTTTCTTGACATTATCCAATAAAGATTTCAAAGGTCCGCATGAATATCTGAAGAAGTTATGGCCACTTAAGTAAAACCGGTTCTGGCAAGTGTTTAGAGGTGACAGAGTGATACAAACAGGTTCGGTGAGATCTGAAAATGCAATATCCTGTTCTGTGGATTTTGTGGAGTGTTTAGGAAGTCAATATGAAGTAACAATGCAATTGGTTCGTGGTCTAGAAGTCTGCAAGCATCTATTCCAATATGACAGTGATGACAGACTATGTTCTTAAGGTTCTGGATGAAGGAGAGAATGATTTTAGTAAACAAAAGTAGTGTGGATGCTCTTGGTGATTCAGGCAAGCTTGTGAAGGTCTTTGGATATATGTTCAGTTCATGTTGGTGGTATGCATTGAAGATTGAGCTTGCAATTGAAGAACTACCTCCAAATTATGGTGTTCTTCCTAAGTCTAGCTGACCAGATGAGTTACACATCCTGTGGATGATCTTGAAGATGTTTTGTGAAGAATGGCGTGTTCCTAAAGAAAGATTGAAGACTCAAATCTGTGTGGCCAATAGTGTGTTGATCCGCGTGAAGTCCTTTTCTAATTAATCATATTGTATTTATGTATTTTCTCTGTAAAGTTTGCCGACTTGGATGATTATCCCTAAGTCGATGTCTTGTATAAATAAGGAGTTGTAAAGTCATTTCAAATGTATCTGGTGGTGATGAGAGTGTGGTAGAGAGGAGGAAAGCGAAAGGCAGAGCAGAAGTATTGGGCTTAAATGGAACTGACTTAAGCATGGTGAAGATGCTATTCTTCAGTTCAAGTATGTAATACTTATTATTCTGTAGATAGTGTGTCTCCTGTAGGCAGTGGGCCTCTTGTGAGAAGTGTGCTCAGGCAGTGAGCCCTAATTGGCATGTGCCATTTTGTTCTTTCTATTCTTCTAATAGAGAATACAATCTTAGGTTAGTCACCCCATGGTTTTTCCCTTAACCGGGTTTTTTACATCAAAAATCTTGGTGTCATATGTGTTAATATGTTTCTGCTCTTAATTGTTGCATTGCATTTCCATGATTGATTTATTGTTATGCTGCTAGATTAAGAAAAGAATTTAAGTGATTAATTGGAAGAAAGTTTTGGACAACTGATTCACCCCCCCCTCTCAGTTTTCTATCCTAAATCTAACAATTGGTATCAAAGCTAAGTTCCTCTAAAAGGAGCTTGATCGCTTGAGGAGATCTACGATGTCATCCTACAAGAAGGATAGTCTGAGGTTTGATGGAACCAATTTCAATCTTTGGAAAAGTCGCATGGAATGTCACTTACAATGTATGGGAATGCAGTATTGGATCATGGCTTCAAAGAAGTATACTCCTCCACAGAATGGTCCAAGAACCGTAGATGAAATTAGAGATGCTGAAAATAATCTGCGGACTAAAGAAGCTCTTCTAAGTGCCTTGTCTGATTCAGAACTGACAAATGTTGTTGACCTACAAACTGCTTTCGAGATTTGGGAAAAACTGAAACTTCTGCATGAAGGAGACAAGTATGTTAAATGTGCCAAGCTACAGAGTCTAAAAAGAAAATTTGAAAATCTGAAGATGAGAGAAGATGAAAATATCACTACATTTATGCCAAGAGTAAATGAGCTTGTTTGTGGCATTAGATGTGCTGGTGGAGTCTTAGATGAAGATGAGATTGTTGGCAAATATCTCAGATCCCTTCTGATTCTTACAAGTACAAGGTTGCTGCTATTGAAGAATTCAGATCTATTTCAGGTATCACAAGAGATCAATTGGTTGGTAAATTAGCTGCATTTGAATTGACTGAGTTTGGAGATGCCCCCCAAAAGACTGAATCTGCATTCAAAGCTAGTGCATCTGTTAAAGGAAAACAAAAGCTTGATCCAAGAGAGAACTCTTCAAAGAAACTATCATGGTATGAGAAAGCAAGAAAAATCCTGGAAGAAGATGAAGCAAAAGCTGCTCAACTTGAATCCCTTATTGCAAAAGGGCTACCAAGAGGATCTGGTAAGTATGAAGGGAAATTACCTTTTAAATGTTTTAACTGCAATAAGATTGGTCATTTTGCCTCAAGGTGTCCAGAAAGATTTTCAAGGCCAAATCCTAACAGATCAAGGTTCCAAAAGAAATGTTACTATGTTCATGAAGATGATGATGATGAAGGAGTAACAGATGATGAATCAGAAATAGGAAACAAATCCGGAAGTGACTGGGTGTTTATTGCCATCAAGGAAGAAGATCCAATGCCCTCTGAATCTACAAATCATAAAACTGTAGAAAGAGCTCTGGCTGCCCAAGTTGAAGAAAAGGATGATTGGGTCATTGACAGTGGATGCTCTCACCATATGACAGGTGACAAAAATAAGTTTATAGACTTGGAAAGGTATGAAGGAGGAGTGGTAAAATTTGGTGATAATTCTGCTGGCAGAATCAGAGGTAGAGGAACTATTTCTTTTGATGGAAAGAAAAAAACTAGTAATGTACTATATGTTAAAGGTCTAAAGCATAATCTTCTTAGTGTTAGACAATTGGTGGACAAAGGTTATGATCTTCGATTCAGGAATGGAAAATGCAAGATCTTTGAAAGTTCTGGAACAGAGATTGCATTCGGTACTCAAACAAAAGGTAATATCTTCCACTTAGTCGGTACTGGTAAAAGTTGTCTATTTGTTCAAATTAATCAGAGTTGGTTGTGGCATAGGAGAATGTTTCATGTGAATTTTGATAATATCATCAAGATAAGCAACATTCAGGCTGTAAGAGATCTTCCAAGATTGGTGAAACCTACAAATAGTTTGTGCAAAGAATGTCAGTTGGGTAAACAAAGCAGAATCTCATTCAAAAGCAAGGAACAATCCTCTATCGGATTATTGGACTTAGTTCATACTGATCTATGTGGTCTGGCAAGAATTAGGAGTGTGCAAGGTGATAGATACTTCATGTTATTAATTGATGACCATTCCCAGATGATGTGGGTGACTTTTCTGAAAGAAAAATCAGAAGCTCTTGAGAAATTCAAAATATTCAAGGCTATGGTAGAGAATGAAACCGGATTAAAATTAAAATGTTTGAGGTGTGATAGAGGTGGAGAATTCACATCCGGTGAGTTCATAGAATTCTGTGAGAAACATGGAATAAAAAGACAGTTGTCAACTCCTAGAACTCCACAGCAGAATGGAGTAGTGGAGAGAAAGAACTGGACCATCCAGGAAGCATCTAGAACCATGATGATGGAAGCAAATGTTCCTCAGATCTATTGGAGAGAAGCTGTAAGCACTGCAGTCTATACTCTCAATCGAGTACAAATCAGAAGAAATACCGGTAAGACTCCTTATGAACTTTGGTTTGGCATCACTCCCACTGTGAGGTATTTTAGAGTCTTTGGTAGCAAATGTTACATCAAAAGAGATGAAGATCTAGGAAAATTTGATGCTAGAAGTGATGAAGGAATATTCTTGGGTTATTCTACTCAAAGCAAAGCATACCGATGTTATAACAAGAGACTAAGGAAGATTGTAGAAAGTACAAATGTGAAGGTTGATGAAGGTGTTGAAAAACCCTCAAGGTTTTATGAATATGATGAAAATGATGTTTTTGTTCAAGAAGTACAACCTCCCTCTAAAACTAAGATTCAGACTGATCCGGTAAATCAAGAAGAAGAGATAAGTTTGAATGAACCTGTTCAAGAATCAAAAGTGCAAGAAACTCCCAAAGTTCCCAAGTATGTAAGACTGAATCACTCTAAAGATCAGATCATAGGTGATAAAAGCAAAGGTGTACAAACAAGAAGAAGAATTTCTCAAGATTCAGAAGAGTATTGTCTGATTTCAAAGATTGAACCTAAGACAGTGAATGAAGCTTGCAATGATGATAACTGGACTAAAGCAATGGAGGAAGAGCTAATGCAAATTGAGAAAAATCACACTTGGGATCTTGTTCCTAGACCTAAAAACAAGAATGTGATCGGAACCAAATGGGTCTTCCAGAATAAACTGAATGAAGATGGTGAAGTAGTCAGGAACAAAGCCAGATTGGTATGCAAGGGTTACTCTCAAGTAGAAGGAGTTGATTTTGAAGAAACTTTTTCTCTGGTGGCAAGAATTGAAGCAGTCAGATTATTTCTTGCTTTTGCTGCCTTTAAGGATTTCAAAGTATATCAGATGGATGTCAAATCTACCTTTCTAAATGGTGACTTGGAAGAAGTTTACATTGAGCAACCAGATGGATTTCAATTGTCTGATCGTGGTGATATGGTCTGCAAGTTGAAGAAAGCACTGTATGGACTCAAGCAAGCTCCAAGAGCCTGGTATGAAAGATTGGATATGCACCTTTTGAAGATTGATTTCAACAAAGGTACTGCTGACAGTAATTTGTATTTCAAAATTGATCATGAAAATATCTTGATTGTTGAAGTATTTGTTGATGATATCATTTTTGGAGGAAGAGATAGTATGTGCAAAACCTTTGCAAATCAAATGAAAAGTGAATTTGAGATGTCCATGTTTGGGGAAATAAATTTCTTCTTGGGTTTGCAAATCACTCAAACAAAGAAATGAATCTTCATTTCTCAGACCAAATATGTGAAAGAACTGTTGAAGAAAATTGGGATGGAAGACTCAAAACCAATGAATACTCCCATGGTAACTAGATGTAAACTGAGCAAAGATGATGACTCTCCTAAGGATGATCAGAAAAATTATAGGTCAATGATTGGAGGACTATTGTATCTCACTCAAACTAGACCTGACACTATGAATGTTGTTGGTCTTGTTGCTAGATTCCAAGCTGATCCTAGAGAATCTCATGTCATGGCAATCAAGAGGATTTTTAGATATCTAAAAGGGACAGTTGAGTATGGATTATGGTATCCTGGAGATCATGATTTCTCTCTTCATGCATATACAGATGCAGATTGGGTAGGAGATGTGGATGACCGAAAGAGTACCAGTGGTGGAGCATTCTTTTTAGGGAAGAGATTGGTTTCTTGGTTGAGCAAGAAATAAGAGGCAATATCTCTGTCCACTGCAGAAGCAGAATATATTGCAGTAGCAGGTAGTTGCACTCAAGTGTTGTGGATGAAGCAAATGCTAAGAGATATCAGAGTGGAGTATGAAGAACCTATCACAATCTTCTGTGATAATTCAAGTGCAATTAACATATTAAAAAATCTGGTGGCTCACTCAAAGACCAAACATATATCTATCAAGTTTCACTTTTTGAGAGAGCAAGTGAACAAGAATGAAGTCAGATTGGAGTTTGTGCCTTCCAAGGATCAGATTGCAAATATTTTTACTAAACCTCTACCTAAGGACTCTTTTGAGTATCTAAGGGAGAAGTTAGGGGTCATTACACCTTCAGTTCTGAATTAAGGTGCATTGATGTGCATCAGTCCAGTGGATCTCACAGTCATATCCTATGGTCCAGATTGATGTTTGGGAAGCTGTTACTCAGGGGGGAGCAGCTGGTATAATTCTGAAATAATGCAAGTATGTGCCCTTTGCCATTGATGTCAAAATGGTAGAGAAGACATGTGAAAAACAAGTGGTTGCTGATCAAAGGGGGAGGAGTAAAGGAAGAGAAGACATGTGAGTGGTTGTTGTTGATAGGGGGAGTTGTTCTTGTCTTGATGGTTAAAACAATTTTTTCACATCATATGTTGCCATCAATGACAAAGGGGGAGATTGTTGCAAGTATGGGCCTAATCGGTGTTGTCATTGGTGTCAACATACTCCTGTTGCATTGATGATAAGGATTGGATGAGGTTAATGTTGAGGATATTGAGAAAATTAGCCCTACCAGGAATAGAGAAGAACAGTGAAGATAGTGAGGTAAAGATCCCTGATAAGATGAATATCAGAGAATGCGTATAAAAGGGTTTGCAGATATGTTTCTTGAGATTATCCAGTAAAGATTTCAGAGGTCCGCATGAAGATCTAAAGAAGTTATGGCCACTTAAGTAAAACCAATTCTAGCAAGTGTTCAGAGGTGACAGAGTGATACAAACAGGTCCAGTGAGATCCGGAAAGGCAATATCTTGTTCTATGGATTTGGTGGAGTGTTTAGGAAGTCAATGTGAAGTAACAACGCAATTGGTTCATGTTCTAGAGGTCCGCAAGCATCTATTCCAATATGACAGTGATGACAGACTGTGTTCTTGAGGTTCTGGATGAAGGAGAGAATGATTTCAATAAATAGAAGTAGTGTGGATGCTCTTGGTGATTCAGGCAAGCTTGTGAAGGTCTTTGGATTATGTTCAATTCGTGTCAGTGGTCCGCATTGAAGATTGAGCTCACAATTGAAGAACTACCTCTAGTTTATGGTGTTCTTCCTAAGTCTAGCTGACTGGATGAGTTACACATCTTGCGGATGATCTTGAAGATGTTTTGTGAAGAATGGCGTGTTCCTAAAGAAATATTGAAGACTCAGATCTGTGTGGCTGACAGTGTGTTGATCCGCATGAAGTCCTTTTGTAATTAATCATATTGTATTTATGTATTTGCTCTGTAATGTTTGCCGACTTGGATGATTATCCCTAAGTCAATGTCTTGTATAAATAAGGAGTTGTAAAGTCATTTCAAATGTATCCAGTGGTGATGAGAGTGTGGTAGAGAGGAGGAAAGCGAAAGGCAGAGCAGAAGTATTTGGCTTAAATGGAACTGACTCAAGCATGGTGAAGATGCTATTCTTCAGTTCAAGTATGTAATACTTATTATTCTGTAGACAGTGTGTCTCCTGTAGGCAGTGGGCCTCTTGTGAGAAGTGTGCTCAGGCAGTGAGCCCTAATTAGCATGTGCCATTTTATTCTTTCTATTCTTCTAACAGAGAATACAATCTTGGGTTAGTCACCCCGTGGTTTTTCCCTTAACTGGGTTTTCCACATCAAAAATCTTGGTGTCATATGTGTTAATATGTTTCTGCTCTTAAATTGTTGCATTGTTTTTCCATGATTGATTTATTGTTATGCTGTTGGATTAAGAAAAGAATTTAAGTGATTAATTGGAAGAAAGTTTTGGACAACTGATTCACCCCCCCTCTCAGTTGTCTATCCTAAATCTAACATGTTTTATATTTTAATTAGGTAAAATGGATGCACAAAATGAAAACCCAAACCCTCCACCACCAAACCCTTCCCCTCCAACAATAGAAGAGAATATTCAAAGAAATATTGATCAAATAAGTAGGATCATAGAAATGTATCACCACCACCCTCGATTGTCTACAATGACATCAAATTTAGAGGGAATCATTAATCATGTTCTGAAAGGAAAATTGCAAGATCAAAGTACTAACCAAAACATGCAAAGTAGATAAACAACACAAGAAAGATATTACCAGATTTGTAAGATGCACCAGAGACCAACACAAGTTTTTGAAGGGGGAAAAGCAAAGAAAACCCCTCGTGAATATGCAAGTGGCAAGAAGCCAAAAAGAAAGATTACAAAGATGTAGAAGCTTCTCAATGAGAGAAATGAGAAGAAGAAGAAGATATCCATGAAGAGGATGTGTACATGAAAGAGAGAAAAACACCTCTTAAATAGAGGTGAAGAATGGAGTTATATGTAACTCCAATATACCACCTTGCATAAGGTGTGTGCCACATGTTTCCTCTTAAGGAGGAATCTATCAAAAATAGATTTATTCTTGCAGGAGGAATAAAAGAGGTGTTACTCGACATGTGGGGATAAGCACCAAAAATAATAAAATAATCTTCACAAAGTAAAGATTAAATTCTAATACCCCCCTTTAAGCTTTACTTGGGGAGATTTACAAGAAACCCATCAATGGGATGATTACAACATGGCATAAAAGTCTTACAATGAATAAGAATATATAATTTAAGAAAGAAGCTAGAAGAGAAGTTTAGATACACCTTGATGTAGAGCCAAGTCTTGAAGTCTTCAAGGAATTGAGTGAACTAAGGTGCCTGTATAGATGCCATTGAACAATCTGAACATTGAGCTCCTTTAGAGCCAAGAGAAGAGGAATGAAGGTTCAAGAACTGCCAAGATATTGAACTTGTTTCATCAAAGAGACCATAACCACAAATAGATTTCCCATCATTGAGATCATCTCCTAGATCATATAAAGAGATATACATGGCAAAACAAAAGTTTGCAGATAAAATGAATCAATTTTGAGTCATGAAGCCACGAAGGCAAAGGTTAGCTTAGCTAACATAAAAGTGAAATTAGATAACCATAAGTCTTGAATAAGAGTGCTAGAGTAGCACAAATCATGGCTTATAGCCCAAATTATAAAATGCCAACATATAGGCATATCAATAAAAGTTCTAGGTTGCTTCTCACTACATCATTTGTTGAATTGTAAAGGGAACTTATATCACTTTTAATTATAATGGACTTAGTCCTAAGATCACAGTGCCATCATTTGAAAATTCAATAATACAAACTTTGAAAAACAGTCCTATAGATGGTTAATAAAACCATAATGCCTTTATAAAATATCAGAGGACTTTTCAAAATAGTCCTAGAGATGGTATAACAACCATATTGACTTCAATAGAAGTATAGGAACATGATCTCCAATGATCAGTTCATCATAAAAAAGTAAGTACATACCATCAAAGTGGATGGAAATATTTTCCATGGGGCCCAAATAACAGTCCAATGGGACTTAATAGAGCTCCCTATGCAGCATTACTGCAAATGCATCTTGCGCATAAAAAAGAACTCCATTGAGACTAGATGAAGCATTGGACTTCGCAAAAAAAATAGTATAGATGGGATAAAACCATCAAGAAGGTAGAAGCTTCATTGAGCTTTTAATTTCTCAGATAAATGAGGCACAAAAAAAAATTAGATTCCCTTTATCAAGACAACATAATCATAGTTGAGAAGAAACACTAGACTTGTTTTAAATATAGAGATAAATCAAGACTTACATTTGAGAGAAATGTTATAAGCAAGAATCTAGCATAGGTTAGAAATGATGAATATAAAATACTCAAAATAAGACAATATTCATGCATTCGCGACTACATGAATATCCTCTAGTATAGAAGACATGTTCAAGGTTATTGGGTTGATCAAGTCCAATAACAAAGTACATGTTAAAACTATAGAAAAAAGATTCAAAAACATTGAGAATTGTGCCTATAATTAGCATTAGGCTTTTTGAAACAATCACTAGTCCAATGACCATCTTTGTTACAATAATTACAATGTGACTTTTTAAAATTGTGTCGATTATTAGAAGTAGTGTGCTTGCGATTATCAAAAGTATGATTGTTGGGAAATTGTGAATGGAAATTGTGATTTGAATTAGAAGAATTATTATGTTTCGACATAAAAGCATGCTCATTATTTCTAAGAGTATCAAATTGAATTAACTTAGCTTCTTCTTGTCATAACAAATTTTAAAAAATATCATAAGTTAACTGAGTAGCTAAGGTGGGAATAACTAATTAAGAATGAATATTTGTAATAAATTGTTGAAACGGTTTAGGTAAACATTTTTTAAGAATGATATGAATCAATCTAAGATGTTCAAGCTTAACTCCTAAATCAGTCATTTGAGCACTAATATCATTAAATTTAAGAAGAAATTCATCCATGGTTTTGAAATCTGTATACCTGAGATCTTCGAGTTGATCTTGAAGTTGAATCTTCCTAGATTCATTTGCACTGTCGTAAATATTTTTAAGAATGTCCCATGCGTTATGGGCTTTTGTGCATGCTCCTATGTGAACATAGAGTTCAGGGGACATTGAGATACCTATCAGACCGAGAGCTTCGTCATTTTTGGCCAGCCATTTGTCTTTTTCATCCTGAGTTGCGGTAGTTGCAGGTTCTAATTTTGAATCGGTCGCTACATCCAAAAGATGCTTAAATCGAAAAATAAAACTAATGTGTTGCTTCCATGAGTGATAATTAGTCAAATTGAGTTTAATTTCGGGAATTAGGGTTGACATATTGTAAAAATTAAAATCGACGAAAAATATACCTTCTTATGAAAAAAATGACTAATTACTTAAACAAAAGGCAAAAAAAAATTGAAAAAATTACCTTTATTAGAAAAAAAAAATTTAAATGCCCTAAAGGCAATTTTTTTGAAAGAAAAAATTAAAAGAAAAGGCAAAAAAAAATTTAGAAGGCCTAAATTAAATGAATTAAATACAAAAATATATTCATGTTAAAAAACTTATTGAGAGAAAACAATTATAATAAAAAAGGCTAATAACTTTTACAAAGAATGAAATTCTTTTAATAAAAGAGAAATCCTTTTAAAAATTTCGTGAGATAGACTTTTAAAAAGAACTACAATTTTAAAAAGTAAGTTCCATTGTTAGGCATGAATGCTATCACTATTATGGATTGTCAAACCAACCATAGGCTGCCATAATAGTACATTGCTGACTATCATACCTTTAGGCATGGTGCCATGAACCTTATGAGTAGAATGCATTGGTATTTGTGAGAAATGTATTGCTTATGTTAAGAATAAGTATTTATATTGTTTGAACATCATCAAAAGGTGGACTACAAATACTACTTTGTCAAAGGAAAACTTTAGTGGTAAAAATCTAACTATGAACTATTGTGCCATCCAAGCACAATCATGACCAACATCAAGGGATAGTCAAGGCATGGTTGTCTTAAGAACCACAATTGAAATTGTCCATGGATATTTGAAGTAATTTGCAATATTCATGATCAAGAATCAACTCTAACTGTCTCAACAGTGGTAAATTTGGCTTCAAGACAATCAAAAATGAGTTTAGGGATTCATTATCACCAAGTAATAAAGAAGAGTAACTGTAAGTGTCGACCTTCAATTTCATTATACAAGAGGATGAAGAAGGGGCCATAGTATTTTCATACCATAATACAACATACAAAAGGAAAATCATGAAGTCAAAACATGTGCAAAGGGTATCTATGTTAAAGAGGAGAGTTGTGAATGGAAGATGACTATCACTGTCAAAATAAGATATAGTCTCACTAAGGACAGTTAGGTGATTTATGGATTGTCATGACTACAAGGCATGAGAATCTTATGTATGAAGAGGAAACAAATATAAATAAAAGAAGATTGATGCACCTGGGTACAATGATCCTAAAGGATTGTCATGCTAAAAGGATAGTCAACAGTACAAAGATTCATATTTCAAGGCTATCCTTAATCTCATTCACATGGTCCTAATGTTGATTTGATTTGCATGGAGTGAGATGACACTATTAGGATTAATTGAAAAGGTGAAAGGGTTTGGTACCAAATTTGGTCACAAGTGTAAAAATTGCAATAAGCTTGAGAATATTGTTCACTAAACCTAGAACTATCACCAAGCAACATCCGTTTCATAAGATGTGATCAACAAACATGTAAGAAAAATGGATATCAACCTTCTTGGTTATGCGTGCTGGATAAGAGCCCATACTTTTCACAAGGAGCCTCCAATTTTTAACTAATTAAAAATGACAAGCGTTGACATGAACTTCCACCATATTATAATGAGTTGACTCACATGTATACGTGCGACCAACTCATGTGCGGGGGAAGACTCCACCAAACCTGGATTTAATTCTTACTCCACCTCAAATTTAAAACCTTTTCTCTATACATTTATTGTAAGGGACAAAAACATTTGCAAGTTCTAGAGCATTATGGACCAAACATACCAACACAACAAAGATACCAATTCCACATGGAAACCCAAAAGCATTGGATACCAATTTAAGAAAATACATAAAGAATGCATATGCATGAATTCCACTAGGAGACAGATGCACCAAGACAAAAGAAGAACAATGGATTCTAGTATAGGACATGCTTGATTCATGCTCTGACACTTGTACACAACACACTATGACATAGGATCCCCTAACAGGACCCTACCCCATGTTTCCTTGCATCCTCTACCTCTAACTATCTACATTTGTTAGTTTTTTTTTTGTCTACATTCTTATTTCATTAAATAAATATTTCCATTAGAAATGGATATCCGTTTCTGGGAAACAGATATCCGTTTTGAGCTTCTAAATGGATATCCATTTTGCTTTTACTGAAGCAAAACGGATATCCATTTTTCTTTGGTACAAAGAAAGATGGATATCCATTTTGGTTGTTGACTTTTCATGGATTCTAACGTGTTTTCATGTTTCAGTCTCTTCTTTGAACTTCACCCTTCATGCTGACAACTTTTTTTTATGCAAAATTGATAAAACGAAAAGGGTTTATAGAAAAAATTGTTAGCTTTCTAAAAATATAAGATTTATTTGGTTATCATTTTATTAAATAATTATTAATAATTTTCTATATATCGTGTCTCTAAAATCCTGATGGACACACTGACTGAAAAACATCCATAACTTTCAAACCATTTCACCTTTTTGAGATCCGAAACCTACATCACACTCTATGCTTTTGTGGCTATAGGTTAAAAAAAATTGAATTTCAATTTTTTTTATCGAGTTAGGTTGGCTGAAAAATTACTTTTTAGTTTTTAAAAAAAGTCACAGTAAAAAAATCATAACTAATTATTTTATTGGAAAAAATTTTCAAATAAATATGTGTCACATCCGGACATGAGTCCTCTACTTATTTTGAAAGTTTCAAAAAAATATATATATTTTTACTCATAGTTAGGTTGGCTGGACAGACACCCACTTTTTATTTTTTTCTAAAAAATTTAATAGCTCTTCATTGAAATATTCAATTTTCACTAAGTAAATTTAGTTTAAAAAAAATAGTAGCCTATAAACTAGATTCAATTCTCTACAAATTTCATTCTTAAATCTTTTTCAAATTGTGTACATAATCCATTCAAATTTTCACATGAACTTGATAAAGTCTGATTTTTTGTATTTTCATTGCCACTTAGAGGTATAGTTTGGCCCATCATGATCCTGCACATACCCACAATCCTTTACAACACCCTTTGGTTCGCAGACTCTGATCTTCATCTCACTGGGAATGCGAAGAAATCTACTTTACTAAACTGTATTGTCTTCACTATCTCTTACAGAGAGATATGTAACTCACTTGTTTCTTCTGGAGAGGCTAATTTTCTCAATATCCTCAACATACAAGTCTTCTAGAATGGGATAAAGTTGACACCAATGACAACAAGGATATGTTGACATCAATGACAACACTGATTAGGCACATATTTGCAACAATCTCCCCCTTTGTCATTGATGGCAACATATGATGTGAAAAATTGTTTCAACCATCAAGACAAGAATTTCTCCTCCTTTCTCTTATCACACCTACAACCATTTTCTTTACTGCTCCCCCTTTCACCATCAGCTGCTTACTTCCAAGTTTTTCACATGACTTCTCTCCCCCTTTGACATCAATGGCAAAAGGCACATATTTGCAATCATCTCTTCCTCTTTTTGTTTCTTAATCCAGAATTAGCATATTGACTACTCCCCCTGAGTAGCATCCCCTAAACACCAATCTGGATCACAAGATATGACTGTGAATTCCACCAGACTGATGCACCTTAGTTCTGAACAGGAGGGGTAATAACCCCTACCATCACTCTGAGATACTCAAAAGTATCCTTAGGTAGAGGCTTAGTGAAGATATCTGCAATCTGATCCTTTAAAGCGACAAACTCCAATCTGACTTCATTCTCATTTACCTTCTCTCAAAAAGTGAAACTTGATGGATTTATGCTTTGTCTTTGAATGCAACACCGGATTCTTTGAAATGTTTATTACACTTGAATTATCATAGAAGATTGTAACAGGTTCTTCAAACACAACTCTGATATCCTTCAACATTTGCTTCATCCACAAAACTTGAGTACAATTACTTGCTGCTGCTATGTACTTTGCCTCTACAGTAGACAGAGATATTGCCTCCTGCTTTTTGCTCAACCAAGAAACCAATCTCTTTCCCAAGAAAAATGCACCTCCACTAGTACTCTTCATTTCATCCACATCTCCTACCCAATTAGCATTGGTATATGCATGAAGAGTGAAATCATCACCCTTAGGATACCATAAGCCATAATTGGATTTTCCCTTTAGATATCTAAAAATTCTTTTAACTACTACAACATGAGATTCTCTAGGATTAGCTTGAAATCTAGCAACAAGGCCAAATTCATTCATAATATCAGGTCTGGTATGAGTCAGATAAAGCAGTCCTCCAATCATTGATCTATACCTTTTCTGATCTACATTAGGGGAATCATCATCTTTACTCAACTTGCATCTGGTCACCATAGGAGTACTCACTGGTTTTGAATCCTCCATTCCAAACTTTTTCAACAACTCTTTCACTACTTAGACTGAGATATGAAGATGCCTTTTTCTGACTGGATGATTTGTAGACCTAAGAAGAAATTCATTTCACCAAGCATGGACATCTCAAATTCACTTTGCATTTGATCAGCAAATTTTTTACACATACTCTCATTTCCACCAAAGATGATGTCATCAACAAATACCTCAACAATCAAGATGTGTTCATGATCAATTTTGAATTAAAGATTACTATCAGTAGTGCCTTTGTTAAAGCCTAACTTTAGCAGATACTTATCTAATCTTGCATACCAGGCTCTTGGGGCTTGTTTAAGTCTATACAGTGCTTTCTTCAATCTGCAGACCTTATCTTCTTGATCAAACAACTGGAATCCTTCCAGTTGCTCAATCTAGACCTCTTCTTCCAACTCTCCATTCACGAATGCTGACTTGACATCCATCTAGTAAACTTTGAAATCTTCAAAAGCAACAAAGGCAAGAAATAATCTGACCACTTCAATTCTTGCCACCAGAGAAAAAGTTTCTTCAAAATCAATTCCCTCTACCTGAGAGTAACCTTTGCACTCCAATCTTGCTTTGTTTCTCACAATTTCTGTTGCAAGTATGAGGTGAGCCTGTGTTGTCATTGATGTCAACATACTCATATTGCATTGACAAGAAGGATTGGATGAGCTGCGTGCTGAGGACATTGAGAAAATTAGCCTCAGTCAGGAACAGTGAAGAACAGTGATGAGAAGAAGGCAAATGTATTGTATAGGTTGAGAACCGGAGGATGCAGATTAAAGGGTTTGTAGATATGAGTCTTGAGATGCTTTAGTTAAAATTTCAGAGGTCCGCATGAAGATCTGAAGGAGTTGTGACTGTTGGTGTAGAACCGGTTCCGGCAAGTATTCAGAGGTGACAGAGGATCACAAAAAGGTCCGGTGAGGTCTGGAATTGTATTATCCTAATCTGCAGATTGGAAGGAAGTGTTTGGGATGTCCTTGTGATGTGTCATCCTGATTTGTGTATGATTTGGAGGTCCGGAAGTACCTTTTGCATTATGACAGAGGCGACAAACTGTGTTCTTGAAGTTCCGGATGAGGAAGACAAGAGATTCCAGTAAGTAAAGGAAGTGCGGATGTATCCGGTCGTTCAGGCAGGCTTGTGAAGGTTTTTTTTTATCATGTTGAGGTTGTGTTGTTGGTCCGCATTGATAGTAAAGCCCAGAATTGAAGTTATTCTTCCGGATGAAGTTCTTGCTCTGTTTAGCCGACCGGATGAGTTGTTCATCCTGCGAATGTTCTTGTGGTGGCTGACCGGATGTGTTATTCATCTTGCGGATACTCTTATGGTTGTTTGTCGACTTAGATGTTTGTTCCTAAGTCGATGTCTTGTATAAATAACGGTTTGTGAGTTCATTTCGATGTGTGGATTGTGTGGATGAGTGTGGCATAGTAAAGAGAAGTGCGAAAGGCAGAGCAGAAGTTTTTGGGCTTAAATGGAACTGATCCGAACATGGTAGAGATGTCATTCTCCAGTTCAAGACTATGATTCTTATCACTTTGTAGACAGTGTGTCTCCTTGTAGGCAGTGGGCCTCTTTGTGAGCAGTGTGCTCGGGCAGTGAGCCCTAATTGGCAAGTGCCATTCTTTTTCTTATTCTTCTCACAGAGAATAATTCTTGGGTTAATCACCCCGTGGTTTTTCCCTTAACCGGGTTTTCCACATCAAAATCTTGGTGTTCAATGTGTTGATGTTTATCTGCTCTTGTGTTTATGTATTATGCTTTCATGGATGATTAATTGATATGCTGTTAACTAACAACCAAGAATCAAGTGTTTGAAAAAACAAGAAGTTTTATACAACTGATTCACCCCCCCCCCTCTCAGTTGTATGCCCTAGATCCAACAATTGGTATCAGAGCCAAGTTCCTTTGAAAGGAGCTTAACCGCTTGAGGAGATCTAGGATGTCGTCTTACAAGAAGGATAGTCTGAAGTTCGATGGAACCAACTTCACTCTTTGGAAAGGTCGCATGAAGTGTCACTTGGAATGTATGGGAAAAGCATACTTGGCTATGGTTTCAAAACCATATGTACCTCCACAAGGTGGTCCGACAACTCTGAATGAAATCACAGAAGCTGAAAACAATCTGCAGACTAAGGAAGCTCTTCTAAGCGCATTGAATGACTCAGATCTCTCGAATGTTATTGACCTACCAACTGCATATGAGACCCTGACTAAACTGGAACTTCTGTATGAAGGAGATGAGTTTGTCAAAAGTGCAAGGTTACAAAGTCTGAAAGGGAAATTTGAAAGATTGAAAATGAGAGATGATGAAAACATCACTACCTTTATGCCAAGAGTGAATGAGCTGGTATGTGGAATTAGAAATGCTGGTGGAACTCTAGATGAAAATGAGATTGTCTGCAGAATCCTAAGATCCCTTCCTGCTGCCTACAAAATCAAGGTTGCTGCCATTGATGAATTCAGAGCCCACACAACTGTCACAAGAGAACAACTGGCTGGCAAACTAGCTGCATTTGAAATGACCGAGTTTGGAGATGATCCTCCCAAGACTGAATCTGCTTTCAAAGCCAGTACCTATGTGAAAGGCAAACAAAGATTTGATCCAGGAGAAAACTCATCAAGGAAGATGTCATGGTATGATCAAGCAAGAAGAGACATGGAAGAAGAAGAAGCAGAAACAACTCAACTTGAAGCCCTCATTGCAAAGAGACTGCCAAGAGGATCCGGTAAGTATGAAGGAAAACTACCCTTTAAGTGTTTCAACTGCAATAAGATTGGTCATTTTGCTTCAAGATGTCCGGAAAGATCTGCAAGGTCTAATACTAACAGACAAAGGTTTCAAAAGAATTGCTATTATGTTCATGAAGAAGATGACAATGAAGGAGTAACAGATGATGAATCAGAACTAGGAAGCAAATCCGGAAATGAGTGGGTGTTTATTGCCATCAAGGAAGAAGATTCAATACTCTCTGAATCTGTCAATCACAAAGTTGTTGAAAAAGCTTTGGCTGCTCAAGTGGAAAAAAAGGATGATTGGGTTATTGACAGTGGATGTTCTCACCATATGACTGGTGACAAGAATAAGTTCTTAGATTTGGAAAGATATGAAGGAGGAATGGTAAAGTTTGGTGACAATTCTGCTGGCAGAATCAGAGGTAGGGGAACTATTTCCTTTGATGGAAAGAGCAAAACAGGTAATGTACTATATGTTGAAGGATTGAAGCACAATCTTCTCAGTGTTGGTCAGTTAGTGGACAAAGGCTATGATCTCCGGTTCAAGAATGGAAAATGCAGAATCTTTACAAGCTCCGGAACTAAAATTGCATCCGGTACTCAGACAAAAGGTAATATCTTTCATCTGGTTGGTTCAAATAAAAGTTGTTTGTTTGTTCAAATTGATCAGAGTTGGTTATGGCATAGAAGAATGTGTCATGTAAATTTTGATAACATCATCAAGATAAGCAATACTCAGGCTGTAAGAGATCTTCCAAAATTGATGAAACCTACAAATAGTGTGTGCAAAGAATGTCAGTTAGGTAAACAAAGCAGAGTCTCTTTCAAAACCAAAGATCAGTCTTCTACCGTATTGTTGGAATTAGTACATACTGATCTCTGTGGTCCGACAAGAATCAAGAGTCTGCAAGGTGATAGATATTTCATGTTGTTAATTGATGATCATTCCCGGATGATGTGGGTTACCTTTCTAAAAGAAAAATCAGAAGCATTTGAGAAGTTCAAAATCTTCAAAGCCATGGTAGAGAATCAAACCGGATTGAAACTGAAGTGTCTAAGGTCTGATAGAGGTGGTGAATTTGCATCTGGTGAGTTCATTGACTTTTGTGAGAAGCAGGGTATAAGGAGACAGTTGTCTGCTCCTAGGACTCCATAGCAGAATGGAGTAGTTGAGAGAAAGAACCGGACCATCCAGGAAGTTGCCAGGACAATGATGTTGGAAGCAAATGTTCCTCAGATGTTTTGGAAAGAAGCTATCAGCACTGCAGTCTACACTCTCAATCGAGTTCAAATTAGAATCAACACCGGTAAGACCCCCTATGAACTCTGGTTTGGCATCACTCCTACTGTGAAATATTTCAGAGTATTTGGTAGCAAGTGTTATATTAAAAGAGATGAAGATCTAGGAAAGTTTGATGCTAGAAGTGATGAAGGAATTTTCTTGGGTTACTCCACTCAAAGCAAAGCATACCGGTGTTACAATAAGAGATTGAGGAAGATGATAGAAAGCACCAATGTGAAAGTTGATGAAGGAATTGAGAAGCTTTCAAGATTTTATGAGTTTGATGAAGATGACCAAGACAGTGTTCAAGAAACTCAATCCTCTCCGGTGAGATAGAGTCAGCCTGATCCGGTAAATCAGGAAGAAGAGATAGGTTTGAATGAGCCTGATCAAGAAGCAGCAGTGCAGGATACTCCCAAAATTCCAAGGTATGTAAGACTGAACCACTCTGAAGATCAGATCATAGGTGACAGAAGCAAAGGTGTACAAACTAGAAGGAATGTTGCTCAAAATCAGGATGAATTTTGTCTGATTTCAAAGATTGAACCTAAAACAATAAATGAAGCCTGCAATGATGAAAACTGGACCAAAGCAATGGAAGATGAATTGATGCAAATTGAGAAAAATCATACTTGGGATCTTGTTCCCAGACCTAGAGATAGGAATGTAATTGGAACCAAGTGGGTCTTCCGAAACAAACTAAATGAAGCTGGTGAAGTAATCAGAAACAAAGCTAGATTGGTCTGCAAAGGGTGCTCTCAAATAGAAGGAATTGACTTTGAAGAGACTTTTGCTCCGGTGGCAAGAATTGAAGCAGTCAGATTACTTCTTGCATATGCTGCCTTCAAAGACTTCAAGGTATATCAGATGGATGTCAAGTCTGCCTTCATAAATGGTGATCTGGAAGAAGAAGTCTACATTGAACAACCGGATGGATTTCAATTGTCTGATAATGATGATATGGTCTGCAAGTTGAAGAAAGCTTTGTATGGATTGAAGCAAGCCCCAAGAGCATGGTATGAAAGGTTGGATAAGCATCTTGTGCAGATTGGATTCAACAAAGGTACTGCTGACAGTAACTTATATTTCAAAATTGATCATGATAACATTTTGATTGTTGAAGTGTTTGTGGATGATATCATTTTTGGAGGAAGAGATAGTATGTGCAAAACTTTTGCAAATCAGATGAAAAGTGAGTTTGAAATGTCTATGCTTGGTGAAATGAATTTCTTCTTGGGTCTGCAAATTACTCAAACAAAAGAAGGGATCTTCATTTCTCAGACCAAATATGTGAAAGAATTGTTAAGGAAATTTGGTATGGAAGACTCAAAGCCAATGAACACTCCTATGGCAACCGGATGTAAGTTAAGCAAAGATGATGATTCTCCAAAGGCAGATCAGACAAAGTATAGATCAATGATTGGTGGATTGTTGTATCTCACTCAAACTAGACCAGATATAATGCAGGCTGTTGGTCTTGTGGCAAGATTCCAGGCTAGTCCTAGAGAATCTCATGTTATGGCAATCAAAAGAATTTTTAGGTACTTGAAAGGAACAGTTGAGTATGGTCTATGGTACCCTAGAGATCCGGATTTCTCTCTTCATGCTTACACAGATGCAGATTGGGCAGGAGATGTGGATGACCGTAAGAGCACTAGTGGTGGAGCATTTTTTTGGGGAAGAGATTGGTTTCTTGGTTAAGCAAGAAACAAGATGCAATATCTCTGTCTACAACTGAAGCAGAATACATTGCAGCAGCAGGTAGTTGCACTCAAATCTTATGGATGAAGCAGATGCTAAGAGACATTAAAATTGAATATGAGGAGCCTATCACAATTTTCTGTGATAATTCAAGTGCAATTAATATTTCTAAGAATCTGGTATTGCATTCTAAGACTAAGCACATATCTATCAAGTTTCACTTCTTGAGAGAACAAGTGAACAAGGAAGAAGTCAGATTGGAGTATGTTCCCTCCAAAGATCAGATTGCAGATATCTTTACTAAACCTCTTCCCAAAGACTCTTTTGAATATCTCCGGGAGAAGTTAGGGGTCATGGCCCCTCCGGTGATGAACTAGGATGCACTGATGTGCATCAGTTCGGTGGATATCACAGTCATATCTTGTGATCCGGATTGATGATGGGGAGCTGCAACTAAGGGGGAGCAGCTGGTATGATTCTGATGTATGAGAATTGCAAGTATGAGCCCTTTGCCATTGATGTCAAAGGGGGAGAGAAGACATGTGAAAAACAAGTGGTTGATGATCAAAGGGGGAGCAGTAAAGGAAGAGAAGACATGTGAAAAGTTGTTGTTGATAGGGGGAGCTGTGACAGAAAGGAGAAGTTCTTGTCTTGACAGTTTTTCACATCATATGTTGCCATCAATGACAAAGGGGGAGATTGTTGCAAGTATGAGGTGAGCCTGTGTTGTCATTGATGTCAACATACTCATATTGCATTGACAAGAAGGATTGGATGAGCTGCGTGCTGAGGACATTGAGAAAATTAGCCTCAGTCAGGAACAGTGAAGAACAGTGATGAGAAGAAGGCAAATGTATTGTATAGGTTGAGAACCGGAGGATGCGGATTAAAGGGTTTGTAGATATGAGTCTTGAGATGCTTCAGTTAAAATTTCAGAGGTCCGCATGAAGATCTGAAGGAGTTGTGACTGTCGGTGTAGAACCGGTTCTGGCAAGTATTCAGAGGTGACAGAGGATTACAAAAAGGTCCGGTGAGGTCCGGAATTGTATTATCCTAATCTGCGGATTGGAAGGAAGTGTTTGGGATGTCCTTGTGATGTGTCATCCTGATTTGTGTATGATTTAGAGGTCCGGAAGTACCTTTTGCATTATGACAGAGGCGACAAACTGTGTTCTTGAAGTTTCGGATGAGGAAGACAAGAGATTCCAGTAAGTAAAGGAAGTGCGGATGTATCCGGTCGTTCAGGCAGGCTTGTGAAGGTTTTTTTTTATCATGTTGAGGTTGTGTTGTTGGTCCGCATTGATAGTAAAGCCCAGAATTGAAGTTATTCTTCCGGATGAAGTTCTTGCTCTGTTTAGCCGACCGGATGAGTTGTTCATCCTGCGAATGTTCTTGTGGTGGCTGACCGGATGTGTTATTCATCTTGCGGATACTCTTATGGTTGTTTGTCGACTTAGATGTTTGTTCCTAAGTCGATGTCTTGTATAAATAACGGTTTGTGAGTTCATTTCGATGTGTGGATTGTGTGGATGAGTGTGGCATAGTAAAGAGAAGTGCGAAAGGCAGAGCTGAAGTTTTTGGGCTTAAATGGAACTGATCCGAACATGGTAGAGATGTCATTCTCCAGTTCAAGACTGTGATTCTTATCACTTTGTAGACAGTGTGTCTCCTTGTAGGCAGTGTGCCTCTTTGTGAGCAGTGTGCTCGGGCAGTGAGCCCTAATTGGCAAGTGCCATTCTTTTTCTTATTCTTCTAACAGAGAATAATTCTTGGGTTAATCACCCCGTGGTTTTTCCCTTAACCGGGTTTTCCACGTCAAAATCTTGGTGTTCAATGTGTTGATGTTTATCTGCTCTTGTGTTTATGTATTATGCTTTCATGGATGATTAATTGATATGCTGTTAACTAACAACCAAGAATCAAGTGTTTGAAAAAACAAGAAGTTTTATACAACTGATTCACCCCCCCCTCTCAGTTGTATGCCCTAGATCCAACAATTTCACCATCTTCATTCAATTTATTCTGGAAGACCCATTTAGTTCCAATTACATTTTTGTTTTTAGGTCTAGGAACAAGATCCCAAGTGTGATTCTTTTCAATTTGCATTAATTCTTCTTCCATTGCTTTTACCCAACTTTCATCATTACAAGCTTCATTCACTGATTTTGGTTCAATCTTTGAAATCAAATAATACTTCTCTTATTCTTCAACAATTCTTCTTCTAGTTTGAACACCTTTATTTTTATCTCCTATGATCTAATTTTTAGAATGATTCAATCTTACATACCTGGGAGTTTTGGGATTTTCTTTAACTTCTGATTCTTGAACTTGTTCCTCAACATTTGCATTAACTTCTTGAGTCACTGGATTCTTCGGAGTAAACTGAACTTGCTTTCCTTCATTTGGGCTTTCATTTTGATCATCTGATTCATATCCACAAAACCTTGAAGGTCTCTCCTTGCTTTCATCAACCTTGACATTAGCACTTTCAACAATCTTTTTCAATCTCTTGTTAAAGCACCGGTATGCCTTGCAGATTCAATAGGCATCGAATCTTCTTCTTTGATGGCAATGAACACCCATTCATTTCCTGAGGTACTTTCCTTATTAGATTCATCATCAGTGACTCCTTCTTTAGCAGCTTCTTGGACATAGTAGCATTTCTTCTAAACCCTAGGTCTATTAGGGTTTGGCTTTGAAATCCTCTCTGGACATCTTGAGGCAAAATGACAAGTCTTATTGCAAGCAAAACATTTGAAGGGAAACTTCCCTCCATACTTATCAGATCCTCTTGGTAGTCTTTTGGCAAAAAGAGCTTCAAGTTCTTCAAGCTCCGATTCATCTTCTTCAAGATTCTTCCTTGCCTTCTCAAATCTGGTTAGTCTTCTTGAAGAGCTTTCACCTTGATCAAATCTTTGCTTTCTAGAAACATTGGCTTTAAATATAGATTCAGATTTAGGAAGAGAATCACCAAACTCACTCATTTCAAATGTTGAAAGCTTACCAACTAACTGATCCCTTGTAACAATTGTCACAGTCCTGATCTCCTCAATAGCCACAACTCTATGTTTGTATGAAGTAGGTAACAATTTGAGCACTTTACCAACAATCTCTGATTCTTCCAGTTTTCCACCAGCACACCTCATACTACACACAAGTTCATTCACCTTCTGCATGTAGGAAGTGATGTTTTCATCTTCACTCATCCTCAAATTTTAATATCTACCCTTCAGGCTCTGCAACTTAGCACATTTGACATATTCATCACCTTCATATAGAGTTTCCAACTTCTTCCAGATTTCATGAGCAGTTTTTAATTCTAGGGCATTTGTCATTTATGTATTAGTCAGAGCACTCAACAATGCTTCTTTTGCCCGAATGTTGTTTTTAGCATCTTTGAGTTCATCTGGAGTTGAAGGACCTTTCTTCGGAGTCTTATACTCATCCTTAGTTATTAACCAATAAGCATCACCCATGCATTGCAAGTGGCACTCCATGCGACTCTTCCAAAGAGAGTAATTTGTTCCATCAAATCTCAGACTATCCTTCTTGTAAGTTGACATCCTGGATCTCCTTAAGCGGTCAAGCTTCTTTTAGAGGAACTGGCTCTGATACCAATTGTTGAAATTAGGGCAGATAACTGAGAGGGGGGGTTGAATCAGTTGTCACAAAAAATTTTATCCTTTTCTGCAATTAGACTTCTTTACCACTTATTAACAGATGAATGATATAACCATGAAAGCATGAATCAACAACACATGAGTAGAAACAAAATCATCACACATAACACCAGGATTTTTATGTGGAAACCCGATTAAGGGAAAAACCATGGTGGGGGTTAACCCACAAGATTTATTCTTTGTTAAAAGAATAGAAAAATGGGAAGGCACTTGCCTTTGGGTGCACTGCCCAGAGTTCACTGCTCAAAAGAGGCTCACTGCCTACAGAAATATTTATAAGTTTATCATAGAAAGATTGAATTGGAAAACATTTTCTTCATGCCAAAGTCAGTTCCATTAAAGCACACAACACTTCTGCTCTTCCCCCAAACACTTCTTCGCTATCTCCTCATCCTTTACTATTCTTCCTCTTCTGTTCTTCCTCTTCTCTGCTCTACCTTTCTTCCTTTCTTAGGATCTTATCATTTTTGCACAAGGATGATATTCCATAACTCAACCACACATATTTCTATGCTTCATCAACCTTTGAATAAACATCAAGGTCGGCACTACAAACATCTAACTTAATGCAAATCACTATACTATCAGTCAAACATAGCTGGGACCCAAATCTTCCTCGAACAACATGCCACACTTCATAGCATCTCTCTTAGATAATCTGCAACATGCACAAAGCATCTGGTCAGCCAAGACTAGAAAGAATAGCAACACCCAAGGATAAATCTTCAACCACGAACTCAATCCTCAATGCAGACCACCAACACAGTAGGCACATGATCCAAAGACTGCCACAAGCACAATGAAATCAACAAGAACAACTGTACCACCTCACTTCACCAGACACACTTGCATCTTCATCTAGGAACTTAAGAACTCTCACTGTCATGACTATCACACTAGAAAGATTGCTTGCAGACCTCCATACCACGAACTTCTTGAGTTGAGGATACACACCAACATCCCAAATACACCTCTAGATCCGTAGATCATAATATTCCAATGCAGATTAATCCAGACCAATTTTCTGTCACTTTGTCACCTCTGAACAACTATGAAACCTAATTCTACTCAAATGGCCATAACTTCACAAATTCTTCATGCGGATCCCTCAAATCTTAACTGGAGCAACTTCAGACAATCCTTTACAAAACCCTTTGGTCCACAGACTCTATTCTTCATCTCATTGGGAATGCGGAGTAATCTACTTTACCGAACTGTGTTGTCTTCACTGTCTCTTACAAAGAGATATGTAACTCACTTGTTTCTTCTGAAGAGGCTAATTTTCTCAATATCCTCAACATACAAGTCTTCTAGAATGGGATACAGTTGACACCAATGACAACAAGGATATGTTGACATCAATGACAACACCGATTAGGTACATATTTGCAACACAAAATACACTAGAGGTAGAGGATGACTATTTGGACTATGATGAGATTATTGCTACAATAGAAGTGGATAAGGAAAATACTGAAGTATCACCTCATCCATGAAGGAATGATATTTATTCTGAAGTGCCTCCTCTGTTGTTCCTTTAGGGATCGGGAGATATGTAACATCCATCAGAAAGACAATTATAACAAGAGATTCAGATAAATGAAAAGATCGAGATAGTACAAGATAGTCCTTGTCACTTTGACAGATGAAATCAACAAAGAAAGCTAGCTAAAAATTGAAAAAGAGCAAGACGATTATCATCTGTTGGAAATAATAGTGGTTCTCCTCCTTATAAGCACTAAAAGACTTCATATACACAAGGATATTAGAAACAAACATCACATGTACTTCCTGACAACAAACAAGACTCTCATAAGAACCACTCAATCTTCGCACAAAACTTGATAGAGCATATCTCCAAGAGGCTCGCAAGTTCCAAATTTTAGTATGAGTGTACTAGAAGGTAAGTATTTCTAACCCTTTACCTCCGTGATGTGTTTCCCCCGTGATGTGCTATGTGTTGTTTAGGCCTCCTAGGATGACTCTTGATACTCTCGTAAGGTTAGGGATACTGGGAGACCGCCTCTGTTGTGACCCTTGTTCTATTTGTATCATCATTCTTCTATATTGCTTCTCCTCTATTTTCATTGTTGTGTGTTGTGTCTTATGGACATAGCATTGCGGTTGGTGACTTGGGGGCACCCTCCTACATGATTGTCCCTAAGACACTTGTTTCTCATCTCTTGATTTATTATTTTCCTTCCTCTAGTGGTTCTATCTAGCAGGTGGATGACAAAAAATATATTATACTAATACGGAACTAGTGTGCCTTCAACGAGAAATCAAAAAATGGACCAAGCCCATACATGACGATGGGGTTGTTATATATTATCCAACACTTGTCTAGTAGAATCACTCTATGTGGTCTTGATGCTATCTTATTGCACTTATAAAACATAACAATACTATTGCTCTGTGCACTTTGTCTATCTTGAATCTTGCATTCCTTGATTCTCTATGCATTGTTGTTTATCATGATTATATGGACACTAACACTTTTCTTGCAGGAATGTGTTTGTGGGAACATTTAGCGATCATAAAGTACATGTCACCTCTAGGGGGCATGGGCTTTACGAGAGCTCATGTTCCCTTGTGTGTTTTCTTCCTACCTTAATGTGCTTGATATCGATACATGACATCAACCACCTTAAGGTGGGGGCATATATAAGGTAAGTTGTATGTTATAGATGCTAGCAATGTGTGTTTGTGAATCTTGAATCTATTGCAATCACTTAAACCCTCTACAGAGGTGGGATATCGTGCATATCATTTTATCTTAAGGCCTCTATGTGAGGCGGGGATGGTGTATATCTCAAGGAGAGTGCACAATCTTGTCTTTTTCAAAAGTTCTCTGTGGAGATGGGGAGCGGTTCTATGACTAACTCAACCCTTAAGCATGTCTTTGGTGATTGTTGTGGCAAAGCCCAATCGTTAGTGTGTGCCTGTAATGTGCCTAAGATGGTGATGAACCTAGCAATAGGTACACTCCATCACTTGTCTGTCATGTTTTTTTTGTGTCTTCCAAGTGTGTGTGTATTGCGTGTTTGTTCCCAAGCATAGTCTAAAGACCTGTGGCGATGAGTCCCTCCTATGCTTTGGGATTTTTTTGGCGTACTTGATTTGTATGGCATGTTTGTTCTCAAGTGCAGTCTAAAGACTGGTGACGATGAGTCCCTCCTACACTCTGAGATTTGTTTGGCATGTTTGTTGCCCCATGTGCAGTCTAAAGACCAATGGTAATGAGTCCCTCCTGCATTTTGGGTGGTGTGTTTACTTTCCTTGCACTTGCATCTGCATTTCATATATGAAAATGAAAAAGAAAAGAAAATCATTACTATCTTCACTGCATTCACTATATTCACTATGTTTTGCATGTCTTCAATGTTGTCTTCTCCGTGTTTTGCGCGACTGTAACTGTCTTCTCCATGTTTTGCATGCCTGTTATTGTCTTCAATATGTTTGGTGTGTCTTCTCCTTGGTTGGCATGTTTGGTATGTTTGTTGACCGTACTTTAATGCATGTATTGGCCTCATGTTTATACATACATTAAAGTGGGGGCTAAATGTTATGTCAAAAAAAGTAACCTTGGGGGCTTTCTCCTATTAAGGTTTAGCTCCCGGGTCCTATTAGTGCATTTAGAGCATCTTGCATGTTATTTATGACTCCCGATGAGAAAACCCTTGGGTCTTGTGACAAATAGGACCTAGGGGGCTACACTTTAATGAAATCTGAGCAAAAATGGCAGGATGGACTTAGGCTCTAGCACCCTAGTCTAGCCCTATTTTGGGTCTGCCCTAATTTCAAATGTCAGTTTAGTGACTATTATTTGGGTCCTATGTCGACATCCAAAGTTTGAATTATAAAATTCTTAGTAGGAATCTTTGTAGTTGCATATATAATCATGATTAGGTTTCATTTGCAAACTAGATGGAAATTAGATGGACATTTTGATTAACAAGCTTTTGTGAAAGTGATTCAAGGCATTCATTGTGTTGTAGAGTAGTACTTTGTTCTTGTTGTGTTTGTATTTGTAGATTTGGTATCCATCTCCTCATGGCATGAAGAGCATCTTCCTTCCATGAGATCTTCACTACAAGGTGATATCAATTGTGTTTTCAATCATTTATCATTTGGATTTTTGCCTCTATCCTGTCGTGATATGCACTCTCATCTAACAACAGTGTTTAGAAGACTTGAATGTCTCTCCAGAGCTTGACCGAGGAAAGCCTCTAAACACCACAACCCCCTCCCAAACTCCTTGTGATGGCAGGTTACAGGTGTCACATTTAGAAGAAGTGGAGTTGCAGGGAAGGTTAGCAGATGTAAAGGATTCAATATCTAGAAAGAAGTAGGACACTAGTGCTTTTCCTGAACTAGGGCGCTAGTCCCTGTGTCCTCCACATTGGATTTTCCAGAAACTGAAGTTACAGTACAGATTAATGTCAGAAGGAGCTCAGGACCCCTCAAATAAATTGGTACCTTGGACTTGGGCACGAGTCCCCGTGTCCCCGACTTCTCTGCCTTCCAAACTTTGAAAAATAGTAAGTTAAGTATCTATGTCCTTTGTTTCAGTCTGAAAAGATTTACCGTAATTTGATCGTTTGCTTATTGATTTGCATAATTAGGGTTTCTAAGTATAATTAAACATTAGATAGAGACATTGTTTGACACATCCAAGAGTCCTCAGTTTCCCAAGTGGCTGCTCAACATGATAGGTGACTGGTCTCGCTTAGTGGAGATTCAACTCGGTTGATAAGCCCTTGGAATGTTTGTTGGGAAATGAGGATTGTACATAAACAACTAAAACTAACCAAAACCCTCATTCTCCCCATATTTTCCCATCCTAAACACATGGAAAGCATGTAAGGAACATGTTGTGATAGATAGAAGTAAGTAGCTGGATTATTTCATTTAGGAGGATATATTGTTCAAAGGAAATTAGTTGTGTATACCTAGGAGTTCAATGAGAGATAATTTGATCAAAGAGAAGCACTGTGGTGGATTGGCAAGACATTTTGGAATTGATAAGATAGTGGCTTTGGTAAGTGAAAATTACTTTTGGCCTCAGATATATAAGGATGTAAGGAAGTTTGTGCAAAGTTGTAGAGTATGTCAAGTTGCAAAAGGGAGTAATCAGAATACTGGGTTGTACAAATCTTTGACAGTACCAGAGAGACCTTGGGAAGACATAAGCATGGATTTCATATTAGGATTGCCGAAGACATGGAGAGGACATGATTCTATATTTGTAGTGGTGGCCAGATTATCAAATATGACACATTTCATACCTTGCAAGAAGGCAAATGATGCAGTTCATGTTGCTGACCTATTTTTCAAGGAGATTGTGAGATTGCATGGATTACCTAAGAGAATAGTTTCAGACAGAGATAGAAGATTCATTAGATACTTTTGGAGGACACTTTGGAAGAAGATGAAGACACATTTGAAGTTTAGTTCAACATTTCATCCATAGATTGATGGATAGATAGAAGTGGTAAATAGGAGTTTGGGTAACTTGTTGAGATGTTTGGTTGGAGAGAAGGCGGGAAATTGGGATCTAATTCTATCACAAGCAGAGTTTGCATATAATAATTTAGTGAATAGGAGAACAGGAAAGACACCATTTGAGATTGTGATAGGAACTAACCCTAGAGGAGTAGCAGAGTTGAGAGATATCAGTATGGAGATTATAAAGAGGAGTGTAGAGGCAGAAGAATTTGCAGGACACATGGAGACAATGCATGATCAAGTTAAGAAGCATTTGGAGGAGATGAACAACAAGTATAAGGAGCAAGCAGATGAGAAGAGAAGACACAAAGAATTTTTAGTAGGAAATGAGGTAATGCTATATCTGAGAAAAGAGAGATTTCCAATAGGGACATATAACAAGTTGAAGATGAAGAAGTTTGGACTATGTAGGATACTCAAAAAGTTTGATTCAGGAAAGGCATATGAAGTGGAGCTACTGGAGACATTGGGTATATCACCTATTTTTAGCGTTGCAGACCTATATCAGTATCATGAAGGAGAAACTAGTGACAACATTGAAGAAGACTTGAAGAATCAGTCACCACAGCAAGCACCAGAGCATATTTAAGACATCTTGGACAACAAAATTGGATGCAGTACCAAAGGAAAGCAATACAAGGAATATTTGGTAAAGTGGAAAGGTAAACCGGAAGAAGACTCATCTTAGATTTCTCAGGCTAAGGTGGACTATCTTGGTTTCCCTCTAGCCTAGCAAAGTGAGGGACTCACTTTTTCAACAACCCCAGGTGTCAGATGTAGGAGCATCCTAGGTTGCAAAGCAATCTTGCATCAACCAAAAATATTTGCATTATTTCTTTATTTCTTTCATTTTCTAGTTCATTTCAGTTCAGTTCAGTCAGTAGCAGTTCCAGCTATACCGCATTTTGTTGCGTTTGCATTTCAAAGCTTGTAAAGTAGGACTTAGCATCTAGACATCATCAACTACATCATATCCAAAATTCAGATCATTTGGATCAGTTTTTGGAAAGATATCGCTATCAGAAGATCAAGTATTTTCTCAAAATAGAGCATTCAGACAGTCAGCTGAAGGAGGAGGTTTGCGAAGCACATCCATGACTTATGGAGATAAATGAAACATCATTCAAGGTACTTTGGGACATGGTCTACTTTCCCTAAGAACCACACCTTGTTTCATTCACTTGTGGAGAAGTACAAGTTGCTTAAGGCTGACCTATCTGTTTTCACACGTTACACCTTCATTGGACATTGTAACTTCTTCCTTGGCCGACGCGGAGGATTTCTTGATCTTGGAGATGATATATAATCATGTAATAGATGCATAGGAAGGTAGTTAGTTAGATAGTTAGCTTAGTTCATGATTAGAAGTTGATAGATAGTTTGGAAATTCTTTTGCAAGGGGCACTTCAATGCCATATCTTTCTATTCTGTAATCAGGCCTATGAGCCCTTGCTTTGTAGCCCACATGTTGCCAACATATAAGTATTTTGAATCTATGATATATTGAGCATTTGAATCATTCTTTGCATTCTATAATTGAGTTGCTTCCATTGTGTTTACTCTTGTTACACGGCCTGGACAGTTCACTCTGTGGATCCTCCGACCGTGACTGCACAATTAAGCCTTGAAAGGTTCCATTTAAAGGATTTTAATTGAAGAGAATTTGATCAAACCCCTTGGATAGAACCCCGCTAGTTTTAAACCATACCTATAATGGAGTTTGCTCTACACCTATCAAAATGCTGATAAAAAACCACTTTTGATTTGCCTTTTGGGGGACCAAATGAATTCATTTAAAATTTATGTTTTGTATGTAGTCCTTATTATAAGCTTCCCAAAATGTATAATTTTAAATATATTTAATTTGATTATTATATTCATTTTTTTATTTCTTGTGAATGTAGGTTTTTCAATGAACATCAAGGTCTTTATTTCATACATACGAAAAAAATAGGAAAATATAGAAAATAATTCCAAAAAATACATGTCCTCTAGGTATTGATGTCCTTATTCCAACAAAAAAAATGAATTCCGATACATACAAAAAAAGTTATGCTCTTTATAGTACACCTATGTCTAAATTGTAATTGGTTTGACTTCAAAACTTAATTTAAAGACATATTCAATAAAACATTATGAAACCAAATGCATCCTCGAGATATTGTGGTTACAAATCTAAATTCAAAAAAATTAGAATTTTATCTTTCATATAAAAAAGTTATTTGGTTTTATAGTACACATCACTCTTTAAAAATGGTGTTTACTGTTAAAAACTAGTTATCAAAGGAGATGGAAAAAGAAATGCAATTTGATTCCAAAAATTTTAAAATATATATATTTAGAATCTATAGACAAAATTTCACAAATCACTAGTTTGCATCATCTTCAAATTCCTCACGATTTAGCAGCTATAGGTGTTTGAAAGTGAAGATTTAGTTCAAAATGCTCATTTCAATGTCAAGTTTGGCCAAAAAGTATAACCCAGTATTGTGGGATCACCCAAATGTGAGATTCTAAGGAATTTTTGAGAAATTGAAATGAAGGTATGAAAACATCATATTACTTATGCAGAAATCAAACCCTACTTCACATCCTCATGACAAAAGATGAAACAATTAAGTGCTCATAGGAATTTTACCAAGATAGATCAAATGTTGGATGAAAAATACAAAAACATTACCACCAAAGGTAGGAACACATGGAGAAAGAAGGATATTTTCTATTAATTGGCACCAAAATTAGCAGATTACATATGATAGTAGGATTCTACACTACATATGTATCACATTTTCCCTTACATGCCTTGTTTCAAAATCAAAATTGCTAGCTTTCTACGAATTCTCCTATATTCCTCCCCTATTTTTTACAATGTTGTTGGGGTGTTCATAAATACCCTCTTGAGCATCCAAAATTTGAATAATATATTAGATCAACCTGAGTCCTATATTGGCACCTAGGGCCAAAATTTCAAATTTACAAGTTACAATTTTATTTGACCCCTTGGGCCCTATATTAAAACTCAATTCATTTTGAATTGAGTTATTACATCTTTCCAAAAGAATATTGAATTAAAAAAAATTGAATTTTCATTGCAAAATACAAGTCAGCCATGAGCCCACTAGGCACCACTAGGAAAGTGACTTAGGAAGGTCATGATGGCCTCATGTAGATCATTGATACTTGGTCCTACATGATATTTTATGCATACTTTTTGAGAGTACATTGTCCTTTAGATTTTTCTTTTGATCTCCCCAAACTCAAACAAGTCTTCTTAAAATCCCTGGAAGGTAGCCTTTATCCTCATCAAGTCATCAATCCTTTCTTCTATCACTTGCTTATATAGGAGCTTGGAAAGCTCTTGAATTATCCTAGCAATCAAATGTACCATGGATGCATCTTCCCAAAAGGTGCACAAAATGATTTCTACTAATTTCTCTCCTTTTGTTGTAGTTGTGTTTGCAGCTTTCCTTCTGGAGGAAAACTTCTTCTTGCATCTTTTGTCTTTACCCTTATCTTGGCATCTTGTAACGACTCTAATAGCAAGCCTTGATAGTTTCTCTTATCAAATATTCCATGATTTACCAACTCATCAGGGGGCATGGCTTTCATTCTTTGAAAAATTGGCATGTATTCATCCCACATTGACAATTCATCATCTATCGAATCTTCAATAATGGACATTGCACTTGCCTCATCACTGATGTTGTGATAGGCCCTTAGTGCTTCTCTAATCACCCTACTACCTAAGGCCTCCAAGTTGTCCCTCCATGTAATGTTAGTTGGGATCAACCCTTCTACATCCATCTGTTGATGGTCTATGCTAAGGGCATCTAATATAAATGGAGCAGGTACACTTGAGTCAATGGGGCCTACCAGGTGATTAATATATGCAATCAACTATCCTACCTAACTCTTGAGTTCTTCTTTTGTGACTTCATCCTTATTCATACTTTCAAGGATGGTAGAGACAAATGCTTGCAATGAATTCTTTTCTTCTTCTCTAGTCTGGTGCCCGAGGTTGATCTGTTGTATCTGGTAGTCACTAGGGGCCATTTATGATTCACCTTTGTCCACAACCAGGATGGATACATGTGCAATTCTATCTCCTTGTGCATCCTTTGTAATGGTGGACAATTGTTTTACTCTCTTCTACTTGGGTTGAGCCTTGGACATTTCCACCACACTGGAGAAGTTGTCATCTACAGGCTCATATGTCCTTTGCCTCTTCTCCACAATGAGATTCAACCACACTAGCTACCCAACACCTAAGTATTCTATTTATGTAGGACGAGGAGGAGTCCTAGAAGTGGAGTCTAGAGAGGGAGGGGGAAGGGGACACTATAACTATTCCAATGGTATCTTGGGATCCTTCACCCTGCAATGTCTCCAAAGAGTGAATGTCCTGCACTACATGGTCAAGATTTTCAATGTTTGCCTCAGGAACCAAGGGATCCTTGATCGATTGCTCCTCTTTCCTTTGTTCACCAACTCCCTTAGGTTGTCCTTCTTGTCTTGTGGGGGGAGAAGGTGAAGTAAATCTAGTATGTGCATGAGGAAAAGGGGAAGTGACAAATGGTGCTTGAAGTGGAATTTGAGATATGGGTGGAGATGGGGAACAAGATGGGATTTGAGTTATAGGAGATGGAGAATGGGATGGAATTTGGGATGTAGGTGAAGATGGAGGGTGTGATGGAACTTGGGATGTAGGTGGAGATGGAGGATAAGATGAGGGAAGGGCCCCTCTAGTAGTAGACTTGGGATGTGTTGAAGCTACAGGTGGATGTTGAGTTGCTATCCTCTTTCTCCTAGTTAGAGGCTCATTTTCCTCCTCATCACCCTTAAAGTTGATCTCCACTGCCACTATTGGTTCTTTTTCTTACACTCCCTCAATTCTAAGGTATTTTCCACAATATCTAGACACAGATCAAATTAATCTAACAAAGGGCAGAAACGTATGGTTAAATCAAGGGTGAGAAAAGCCAACAAACAAGAGGGTGAATAAACCTCCTCTGCACTTTGAGCCTTGCTAAGCTCGGGAGGCTGCTCCCAGATATCTTTGCAATATGAAGAAAACAAATAGACAGCCAGGAAGATCTCTAATTAAGGTAATTAGACTAAATGGTGTTTTTCATGTATGGTAAAATTGGTTAATAATCCCTGTAGATTTATTCATTTATTGATTCTCACAACACCATTAAATCTAGATAAAGACAAATGAATGCAAGTCCTCTGAAATATTTGTATCAACATTGATTTCACATGTGATTTTGACAAGATTTATGATATTGGATTTTATGCATAAGGGTAGGGTAGAAATAACTTACAAATAATTTATGGACACAACCAAGATGATTTTCAATTTAAAATGTGTAGGGATATCTTCAACCATAAGACTGGTGCCTAATCATGTAGCAATAGAGACATATTTAAACAAAACCACAATGACAAAAAAACATATATTCAATTGAGCATGATTATCAGGTTTTTTCCTTATAGAAACATTGAAACCTCAACTGTCCTCCTACTCTCAAAACTATACACATTCTTAGTTATCTATAGCCAAGCTTGAATATCCCAAATGATCAGCCATAAAAGTGTGCATACCCAATTTCTCGGGTATAACACTATTAATGTATTCTTTGAATACAAACTAACAAAGGATTGACATAGAGAATAGAAAATGTAAACCCAAGAACTCCTTGAATTCCCTGAAACATTCAACCAATCATGGAGAAAGAACATAAAAACAATAATAGAAGCATGGTCTTATATTAATTTATTGAATGATTTGTAATCATTACAAAATGTTGTCACAAATAGACATGTTCATACATAAACTAGACATTCAATACATTACATCTTGCAAGAAAACCTAGACTGATTCCAATATCCCAGATCTTGCCTGAAAATATGTTCAAGAATCAACCCTTACAATGACCCAAAAAATACAATTTATTCAGAAGAGAAAAAACTTAGATTAAATGAAAAAGTGACACTTGGCACTATCTGATTCTTCTTTTCTGCAACTGAATGGGCATAAAAGAATATGCCACATCTTTGAAATTCTTCTTCTACTTTCCCCTTTCCCTGGTCATGTAAACTAAAAATAATTTTCACATTGTATTTCTCGTGCAACCTTTTACCCCTATGGTTAAAATAAATTTTCATTCTGATTCTCACCTTGCAGGTAATATTTTAACCCTCCACTAATTACCCCTTTACAAACAAATAAAACCCTTTCATATCAATAATTTTTCCTCCCAAAACTCCTCATATTCCTCCCTACAGCCACCCGGACATTTTGCCAAACACTTTGCTTGCAATCATTTGCCATAGCTACACCAGTCATTAATAGCTTCAGTGCTCTCCACCCAAACTAAATTTGGATAATTGCACTATTAATATTGTTTCAACACTCTTAATACTCCTTTCATATCACCAGGTGTATGGGTTTTAAACTTGCAACTTTTTTTTACAATGGAAGGGCGTTTTTAGCTTACTAGTGTGCGTAAAATCCTGTCTGGGAATTTAAAACTGAGTTGGGGTTGTGACTCTCCATGCCAAGTCATTTTTGCATATACCCAAGCATATCAAATACTTTTAAGTTGCCAGGGCGTTTTTGGACACAAAACCAACATTATTCAACACTTAAAAGTGTTAAAAACCATCCAAAAGCATTATGCCACGTTTCAGCACCTAGAAACCTCAGAGCATGACCTTGGACGTGAATAGATCTTTAAAAACTACATTGGTACGCTTAGCAAGTTTTTGACTGCTTAATTTTCCCTTGACTTAAATGCACAGGAAATAAAACTTGACCTCCAACTTGATGTATTGAAACTTTAAAAATGTAAAAGACTTTATATTACCCCAGTGGATATTTCCCAGCCCATTGTAACTTTACATTTGAATGACCTTTTAGAGCTTGCGTTGATGCGCTAAGATGGTTTCCCAAAGCATTAAAAAAAAAAAATTTAATTTGCCCCTGTTTTCCTTAGTTTTACCATGTCATTTGGCAAATGGATTATTGTTATAAAATAACAAAATTAATCATATTTTCCCATATTAAAAAAATTAAAAATTTGTTTTAGTTTTTGACTTAGATTTTAAATGTCTGTGATTAAACAACCAGCTACAGAAGGATGGAAATTACACCACAAACTAGGATCATGTTTGGAGGCCATGAAAATTTGTGAGGAGTTTTTTAAATGCTAGAGAATATTTTTCCTTTGCCAGAATTTATTAATCGCAAAATTACCAGGTATCTTTTTACAATGGGACCATCCTGTAGGCAATTTAAAAGAACTTTCACCATGGCCACAAAATTCATTCAATGTATTGAAACTAGAATTGGACACTCTTGATGAGTTATCGAGACTCATCAACTTTCCAGAATTAAATAATCACATCATTTTGACCATGTTCAACACACTCACTGCCAAATGTCAAAATACTAAATTTGGGCTCAAATCTTGTCTGATCACCACAAAATTAGAACTAAGAATATTTTGTGCATATTCAAGACCTTCTAATAAATGGATTTCAAATATGAGCTCTGAATTGAAAGATTTTAATGCCAGAATTTTTTAGGTCAACCTACCACTCTGGGAAGCTAAAAAGAAGGTTCCTTACCAAACTAAAGGTTATTCTACCTGGAAAATGATGCACAAAAACAAGTGCTAGTAGTGGCTCTTGTTCAGGGATGTATGCCCCTTATGGGCATAGCAAGATCCCAAAAAAATATGTGGTATAGACCAAGGTGCCAACATGAATACTCAAAAATTTCTCAGCCTGCAATGCTCTAAATTCACAATTTTTAATCATTCCTTGGTGTCCCTAGGCCACCAAAATTGTAGAACCGATATTTCCCCTATCAAAAACTTTGTTCTCTAAAGATTTCCCTAAAACCTAATATTAAAACACTACTACAACCTTTTTTTGCATTGATTTTGGCATTGACACTTCTCATCACAATTTTGAATTTGCCATTGTCAATGTTTGTCGTATCTACTTGGACCTTGCTAACCAGTGCCAATTGAGATACTTCAACATATGGGATACCTACATTGGACCTAAAATACATATGATACCCATAATCACTGTAATACTTTTCATCACAGAAGTCATTGTTATGTACTGTCATAAGCCCATCAGGCCGAATTGAGAAATGAGAATATACATAACCCATTGAACAAGGTATATCACAAGTGTTAACCTCATCAATCAATTCCATATCAAATTCAAAACCTTCATGAGTATTATGCTTTAGGAAAACCTTAGTATGGGCCTATTTTAGCTTATTGAAATCATGCTTCAACCCTAACATAGAGAAATCAAATTGTAATAAATCAGGGATATAGGCCATGTGAACTGAATTTTGGCGATCATGATAACATGGCAATTCACAATTCTTCTTTAGACTAACAAGGTCATTTAAAAGTTTTTCATTATCATCAGGAACAAGGAGGTACACATGGTCTAAGTTCTTCTTTGTATATATGAAACAATCTGCAAGAACAATGAGTTGAAAAGTTTTACATTCAGACATTCCTCCAATATGAGTTGTATCATACATGTACTCCTCTGCACTCAAACCTTGTAACTTACTAATTTCATCACGTGTTTTGATGTTTTGTAGAGAAGACTCAACTCTAGATATAATAAGATCCCTATCATTGTTTAAGCTAGGATCCTCACAAAAATGAACATCTCCATTATCCACTGTATACTCATCAAACTCTTGAACATAGGATTGTCAGCATGTATCATCATTGCACAAGCTGATATATCTTTCCACTTCTAACTCAAAAGTATGAACTAGACCATTAATCAAACCATCAAGACATATTTCATCATGGGATACTTCATGAGAAATACTACATCCTTCAAATTGTCTCCCTACTTCAAGTTCTTCATTGCAAACCATTGTAATAGGACCATTGTTGCAAAGGAACTCATGAATAATTTTGTCTTCCTCTTCCCCAACACAAAAATCCAAAACATTTTCAAGATTGGCATACTCAGAACTAGCACATTCAGTCAATGAATTTAAAAATAAATTCTTAATGTCATTTGCATCATCAACAATTTTCATCTCCAACCCATCTTCTAAAAGATCAGCAAGGTAGAAAACTCGTTCAGCTATAGGTAGACATGCATCCTCACTAACCTTCACGTCAATATACTCCTCACATGAAGTAGAACTCTTTACTTTATCATTTTAAGAGTAATCATCCATAGAAAAAAGTTCATCATGTTCATTTTCATCATTCTCTATAGCAAGTAAGCACATCATGCATAAAATTATGTTCAAACCCCTCAAGTGACATGTCTACATATTCTCCTTCAACGGTAAAATTAGCAAGCTACAAACCAGTGTTCATGATGTTATCCTTGTCGGCATAATTATTGGCAAGTATGTAATTGTTTATTTCATCCTTATGTGTAAAACTACCTACTACAAAATGATTAGTGCTATCATATTCTTTAGAAAAAACAAAGCCTGGGAGGACATCAAATAGGTATTCAAGTTATTGCTCTTTTGGCTAGAAATTTGTACACACTAATTCAACATCATAAATCACCTGAGCTAATCCACCATACTGAAACTCTAAGAATACATTTACCTCTTGACTTATAAAACTATCATGAGGTGAGTCTCTGTACATTCCAACTTCCTCACTATACCTTGTGTTTGGACTATCTTCTTTGTGATCACTATCAACACATAGTCCATCCACAAGTTGATTACTTGCTTCATTTCCTTCATCATAGTAGGCATCCTCATTTGTTACTTGATAGGCTTCTTGAAATAAATCTATGCATACTGCACTTTTAGGTATATGACACTCAGGTACTATAGACAAAGTAGCCATAAATATTGCATAAAAATTAGATAACAATTCTCCTCCGTGCTTCTTAATATTAGTCAATGCTTGAATAAGAGATGCATGATCAACATTACATGTATATTGCTTATTGAGGACTACAAGTTGTGGATTAGGCAATAAAGCATTGGTGTCATAATATTTAAGTGCATGGGCATTCTCTGAATCATGAAGCTCCTTATATATTTCTTCTACTAACTCGTCTTCATAACATCCTGCCCCACACTCAACCATATTGCAACTAAACTCAACTTCTATTTCACTTTCAGATGCATCACCTTCCACCTCTAATTTTATATCAAACTCCTTTTCTTTAGATAAGACCTCTTCCTTCTCATATTCTCCTCAGAGACTTTTAGGACTTGAATACTCCCATGTCAGATTGACTGCAACTAAATCATTGTCCTTTCCATGACAATTATCCGTATCTCCCACTCTAGATTGTTCATCGACAGGAAATACTTTACAATTGTCAACACCTATAGACATAACACTTTTCATTATTGAATTTTTTTTATTATTCTCAATATCCTTTGTCATGGTGTATGCTTGTTGGAGTGATGTAAGATTTTTATCCCTCACCAAGATACCCATTTCTTTATCAAATGCACCTAAGTATAAAATCAAGCACATTGCATCATTAGGCCTCACATTTTTTGGAATGTCTCTTATAGTCTTTTCAAATCTCATATTAAAAACAGGGAGCAATTCCTCTTCATTCTTTTCAATTTGAGTGATTTTACTTATGTTTAGGGTAGAAAATGAAGAGGATTGATTTTAAATGGTTTGTATTGATCCTCCTTTCACCACTAAACATTCAAGGACATTCAACCGAGTAGAAAACTCTACTATAGATTTCATGTCACTTGGAACATAGGGGAAGATTGGAATTGTGTGAATTTATTGTTCAATTAAGCCCAATTATGCTCAAAACCCTGATTTTGTAAATTCATAAACAAACAGACAAATCACAGAAAATGATTGCACACAGATATATCAAATGACAATCAAATACATACCAAATTTCAAAGTTTGGTGTCCAGAAAAGTTGGGGACTAATGAGCAGGCGCCCTAGTCCAGTGCCTCAGTTTTTATTAAGATATGAGAATGTTGTCTGCAACACAGTTCTGTTGTTCCAGAGATTTTATTGTTGCAGGATCCAGAGGACCAATGAGCGAGCACCTGAGTCCAAGTCCCTATTTTCTTCTTAGATCTACAATTCTGACAGTCTGCACTACTCTCATGTAACTCCACTTCTTTCGCTTTCGCAACCTTTAACCTGCAATCACAGAAAAGTGGGTTGGGGGTTGTCATGTTTAGAGGCTTGCCTCAGTCAAGCCCCGAAGATACATTCAAGTCTTCCAAACACTGTTCTCAGATAAAGATGCGTATCCCTGCAGGATAAAGGCAAAATCCAAATGATAAATTATAGAAAACATAATTGATATCACCTTGTAGTGAAGATCTCATCGAAAGAAGATGCTCTTCATGCCATGAGGAGATGGATACTAAATATGCCAATACAAACATAATAACAACACAAATACTACTCTACCACACAATGAATGCCTTGAATCACTTTCACGAAAGCTTGTCAATCAAAATTTCTATCTAGTTTACAAATGAATCACTAATCATGTTTATATATGCAACTACAAACATTCCCACTAAGAATTTCATAATTCAAACTTAGGATGTCGGCATAGGACCTAAACAACGGTCATAAACCAACACCCAAAAATAGGTCTTGACCTAAAATAGGGCATGACTAGGGCACAGGCACCCAAGTCCTCCTGATGAGACAATTTATTGTCTCATCTATTAGCTAAATAAATGCATGTATTTTGCTTAATTAGTGCCATTGTATGTATTAATGTTATTACATATTTTACCTTGTAATCAATAATCAATAGACTGAAGAATAGATTCAATCAAGTTGAAACGCCAACAAACTTCCTAAAAAGAAGCATGAAAACAGGGAATTAAAAATAGTAGTCTCAGTAAAATGGTGATATCTCCCTTGTTTCTTAATGAAATCTGGAATTTCAAAAAAGATCTAGAAATCTGAGAATAAGGGGAACAAAACCCATAAACCTTTTGAGGTGATTTGTCAAAATAAATGTGTTGTTTGAGACTGACGTTGACTGAAACAAAACTGGCGTGAAAAAAAAAGAGTGAAATTAGATGAAGAAGATTTTGTTTTTCTCCCCAAAAATAGGATCTCAGATCCCCATTCTTAGAGGATTGATTGAGAATAAGAATTCTATAAATTCATTATAATCAAGGAATCAATTGGGAAGAGTTTTCTGAAATAATATAGTTCAGTCTTTTAGCAGCTCTGGATAGCTCTAGATAGTTTCATTTCTTAGCAGTCTTTCAATTTCCTGTTCTTTACATTTCCAGTATTTCCCTTTACAAGTTTCTTAGGATAGATTTCATTCCAGCAATTTCATTTACAAGCTCTTAGATTAGGTTTGATTCCAACAATTTATTTTCCAGCAAGTGTGTTTATTTCTAGCAAAGTGTGTTTATTATGTTTGTAGAAAAAAAATGTCATGCAAATGATTTCTTCTCCCTCTTGCATATCACCATGGACACCACCTTGGATTGACATTTTTAATTAAATGATGAGGACTATAGCGACCCTCATCATTTTTGGCACCGTTGCTAGGGATAGGTGTCATTAGGGAGTTGTTGTTGATCTGGTGACAGCAGGTCAAAAGAGAAAATTGGTTTGGCAAGTCTTTTTTTAGGTTTATTATTTTAGAAACTCCCCCCCAAAACAACAGATCTAAAGGAAGAAGTTCTTGCATGCAAAGGTGACAGCTCTTATGAAACTTCCTCAACTAGAGGACCATGAATTCAAGCCCCAACAAGAAAAATATTATTGTTTGGACACCTTCAAAGTCTAAGGAGGGTTGCCCGATCAGATTTTTGAAGGAAAAGGAGTTGCATCCAGTCATGCATGCAACAAAATGTGAGGAAGAATTGCAAGATCTTTCCAATCAGTCCATGCATCTACTAGAATTAGATATTATGGAGAAGGCTACCATTTCAAAGGAAGGAGGAGCATCGGAGTTCAAATACTTAGCCATCTTCTCATGGTTTTCCTCTCCTTTCAAAATGTTGAATGCATGGATCCATCTTTTGAGAAAAGGATGTTATTTTTGACAACCAGTTAATGGTTTTGTGTAACCTATCTCTACATCAATAAGTAGAGTAGGATAGAGTAGGTTTCTTTTATGCAAATAAGTCTTTTGCACATGCTATGTCTTCTTCTCTAAAGCTCAAAACATGCATTTCTAAATAAAAATTGCTCCCAAAAGCTTTTGTAGATTTCTTTTGGCATTTGGATGTATTTTAGATCTCTCCATAGCTATCCATGGGCTCTATTCCCATCATTAGAACATTCTGGATCTCTCCAAAGCCGTTAAAGGAGGAGAAACAATTAGCTCTAGATAGCTCCGAATTAGCTCCAGAGAGCCCAAGAGTAACTCAGAACTGACTATGGAGAAAAGATAACAAGCTCTAGATAGCTCCAAAGTGACTCAGAACATCTTTAGAGCATCTCCAATGCACCTCTCAGAAAAATCTTCAAAGCAATTACAATAAAGGTGAAGAAATTGGCACCAAAAGCTCACTATGAGTTGCAAGAGGACTTGCAACACTTCAGGTGTGGGGGAGATGATGAGACAATTTATTGTCTCATCTATTAGCTAAATAAATGCATGTATTTTGCTTAATTAGTGCCATTGTATGTATTAATGTTATTACATATTTTACCTTGTAATCAACAATTAGTAGACTGAAGAATAAATTCAGTCAAGTTGAAACGCCTACAAACTTCCTAAAAAGAAGCATGAATATAGGGAGTTAAAAATAGTAGTCTCAGTAAAACGGTGATATCTCCCTTGTTTCACAATGAAATCTAGAATTTCAAAATGATCTGGAAATCTATGAATGAGGGGAACAAAACCCAGAAACCTGTTGAGGAGATTCATCAAAATAAATGAGCAGTTTGTGACTGACGTTGATTGAAACAAAACTGGCATGAAAAAAGACAATGAAATTAGATGAAGAAGATTTAGCTTTTCTCCCCAAAAATAGGATCTTAGATCCACATTCTTGGCAGATTGATTGAGAATAATAATTATATAAATTCATTGTAATCAAGGAATCAATTGGGAAGAGTTTTCTGAAATAATATAGTTCAGTCTTTTAACAGCTCTAGATAGCTCTAGATAGTTTCATTTCTTAGCAATCTTTCAATTTCCCGTTCTTTACATTTCTAGTATTTCCCTTTACATGTTTCTTAGGATAGATTTCATTCCAGCAATTTCATTTACAAGCTCTTAGATTAGGTTTGATTCTAGCAATTTATTTTCCAACAAGTGTGTTTATTATGTTTGTAGAAAAAAAAAGTCATGCAAATGATTTCTTCTCCCTCTTGCATATCACCATGGACACCACCTTGGATTGACATTTTTAATTAAATGACGAGGACTACAGCAACCCTCATCACCTTCCCCCTATTTCAAGTAGGAATCATGTCAAGTACATCCCCTAAGCCTCATTTTCCATGAAACTTCAGGGTTTTCTCATCGAGAGTCATCATAATCATGCAAGATGCTCTAAATGCATTCTAAGGGAGCCAAGAGCTAAACCTTAAGAGGGAAAAGCCCCCAAGGGGACATTTTTTGACATAACATTTAACCCCCACTTTAATGTATGTATAAATGCAAGGCCAATACATGCATTAAAGTACGGTCAACAAGCATAGGAAACATGCCAAGCACGGAGTAGACACACCAATCACAATGAAGACAATAACAGGCATGCAAAACATAGAGAAGACAATTACAGTCATGCAAGACATAGAGAAGATAGTATTGAAGACACGCAAAACACAATGAATACAATGAATACAGTGAACACAGTGATTATTTTCTCTTTCTTTTTCTCGTATATAAAATGTAGATGCAAGTACAAGGAAAGTAAACACACAACCCAAAATGCAAGAGGGACTCATTGCCACCCATATTTAAGATTGCATATGGTGAAACAGACATGCAATACAAATCTCAGAGTGTAGGAGGGACTCATCACCACCAGTCTTTAAGACTTCACTTGAGAACAAACACGTGACCATACAAATCAAGCACTCCATACAAATCCCAAAGCATAGGAGGGACTCATCTCCACCAGTCTTTAAGACTATGGAGAACAAACACGCAATACACACACATGGAAGACACAGAGAAAACACGGTAGACAAGTGATGGAGTGTACCTATTTCTAGGTTCATCACCATCTCAGGCACATTACAGGCACACATCGACGATTGGGCTTCACCACAACAATCACCGAAGACATGCTTAAGGGTTAGGATAGTCTTAGATCTGCTCCCCGCCTACTCGAAGGACATTCTAAAATGCAACCCCACCTGCATCACAGAGATGCCTTACAGTGAAAAGGAAGCATTGCATACAACCCCACCCGCATCACGAAGACGCCTTACAATGAGAAGGAGGTATATGCTATAGATTCCAAGATTGTTCAAACACACTTTACTATCATCTAAAACAGACAGCTTACCTTATATATACCCTACCTTAAGGTGGTTGATATCGTGTATCGATATCAAGCACATTAAGGTAGGAAGAAAACACACAAGGGAACACAAGCTCTCACAAAGCCCATGCCCCCCAGAGGTGACATGTACTTTACGATCACCAAATGTTCTAACAAACATATTCCTAGAAGAAAAGTGTTAGCATCCATATAATTATGATAAACAACAATGCATATGATCATTCACATAGAGAGTCGAGGTTATACTCCGGATTCAGAGATCGAGTATAACCGTGGGTCTATACCATAGAAATCTCAAAACCAAGTGTAACCAAGGTGAGATTCAAAGATAAACGAAGTGCACGGAGCAGCAATATTGTTATGGTTTGTTAGTGTGATAAGACAACATCAAGATTACATGGAGTGATTCTACTAGCCAAGCGTTGGATAATATATATCAACCCCATCGTCATGTATGGACTTGGCCCATTTTTTTATTTCTCACTAAAGGGACACTAGGTCCTTATCAGTATAATTTGCTTTTCGTCATCCACTCACTAGATAGAATCACTAGAGGAAGGTAAACAATAAATCAAGAGAGGAGAAACAAGTGCCTTAGGTATAGTCATGTAGAAGGGTGACCCCAAGTCACCAACCGGAATGCTATGTCCATAAGACACAACACACATCTGTGAAAATAGAGGAGAAGCAATATAGAAGAATGATGATACAAATAGAAGAAGGTCACAATAGAGGCGATGTCCCAGTATCCTTGACCTTCCAAGAGTATCAAGGGTCATCCTAGGAGGACTAAAAACACATAACACATCACGGGGAAACACAACACGAGAGGTAAAGGGTTAGAAATACTTACCTGTAGGGACAACCAAACTAAGGGTTGTCATTGAGCAAATCATCATCTTCCCACTCTTGAATGTTAGAGGGAAGTGGGACATAAGTGTTGGCAAGAGATACTTCTCTAGAGATAATTTGTGTATTTTCATTGATGGCAATAGGACCAAGAGGACACATTAGCATGACAAGAAGACATCACTCTAGAAGATCAACTTCATCTGGCATCAAGGCACAAGTGTAGAAGGCTAAAATGACTAAGTATGGACAATGTATAGAAAGTAGATCAGTATGCCTCCGTAGAAGAAGACCTCCTAATGTAGATCAAGTATGATGACTCATAGCTATGTGATGATGATTCAATCAAGTATTCAAGTCATGACTTCCTTCGGAAGTCATGTGAAGGAATTGTCTAAGTCCAGACAAACAGAGGTAGGATAGAGACAATGAACAGGGCACAATATAATGCTCCGCATTCCTCCACAAATGCATATTGTACTCTGTGGTTCTGAAGGTATGTTAAGTGGTCAGTAATGAACATTAGATATGATTTGTGAGGTCCCATTTGATCCGCAGTATGAGTTGTGATGTGACATATGAACTTGTCAAGTATGTTCTTAAAAAATAGACCGATCGGTGTGTTAGATCTTTATGCGGAGAAAATGTAATCTTTGGATAATCAATTTGAGTGGTCATATGACTAAGGCCGACCTATTTGAAGACTTGTGCATGATTGTTTAAGTCTGCATTGGAGATTATACATAAGAACAAGCCGACAGAGTGTGATATTTTGGCTTGCACATTTTCTTGTTTAGTTTGCCGACCTGATCAAGTAATAATTCTTGATGCGGATATATATATCTGATGGATTCAAGTTTTGAGGAATATAGTGATGTGATGTGATGTATGGGTGTGTGAAGTAAGTAAACTTAAGGTAGCAATAAGCAGAAGAAGAGAGATCTTATTCCCGAATAAGAGTAGAGTAGTGAAACAAGGTAGACAGAGATGAAGAGTGTTGAATCATTTTTTTTGTGCTTCATTGGAGCTATAAACATGCATGTATAGATGCAATTTGAGCATCTAAACTTGGTAGTGATCCATTCTTCCTTCTATCTTTCTCTAGGCAGTGAGCCTTTCTTGTAGTGAGCATTTCTCTGGGCAGTGAGCCCTAAGGTAGTGAGCCTTATTGTAATCTGGTAGTGAGCTATATTAATATATTGTGACCTAACACTCACCATGATTTTTCCCTTTTTGGGTTTTCCACGTAAAAATCCTAATGTTCATGTGTTATATCTTTGTGGTTGTTGTTTCTATGTTTATTCTTCTTTCATATTATTAACTTTGGAAATTGGATAAATAAATTTGTGAAGAAGTGGTTTTGTGGAATACTGATTCACCCCCCCTCTCTCAGTATTCCTTGTTATCAACAATTGGTATCAGAGCAAGGTTCCTTGGAATAAGTCTAATAGCTTGAGGAAGATCTAGGGTAGTATAATCATGGCAGCAAGAAGATTTGGAAATTATGAAAGCAACAAGGAACTAGAAGCAACCCTTAATGATCTTGAAAAATCTGAGGCAGAAATCAGGGATCTAAAAGCTAATATTCAAGAAGCTGATGAATGCATCCTAAAGCTAAGAGAGCAAGTCAGGAAATTCAAAGAGAAAAGAAAGGAGCTAAATGATCAATTAGATGAAGCACAAGAGTTCCTAAATGGGTTGACATTGGAAGTTGAAAAGAAGGAAGAAATTGAAAGGCATCTGAATCAAGTTGTTAAGGATAAATCAAAGGAATGTGAAAAATTGGGCAAAGAAGTGCTACTTCTAAAATTTGATCTGGAAGTAGCCAAGAGCTATGAAGAAAAGTTCAAGTTAAGTTCTGCAAAGCTTGATGAGATGATTTCTAGTCAAAAGAGTGATGATGATAAGCAAGGTTTGGGATTTGAGAAAGGAGAAAGATCAAAATCTGGTCAAGCAAACTCTGAGTTAAAGAAAAATAGAGGGAACCAGTTAAAAAATCAAACAAGAAGACCCAAAAGTCCTCCGGTCAGGTAGCCAAATGCTCAAAGGTATCCATCTTTCAATGGTTATTATTTTAATTGTAATAAGTTTGGTCATAAAACTACTCAGTGCATGAGTAGAACAAACCAAAATCAAAATCTTCCATCATTCTCTGGTCAATGCTTCAACTACAAGAAAATTGGTCACAAATCAAACGAATGCAGAAATCTGGTAAGGAATGGTGCATACAATGCAAGGAATAGTCAAGCATTCAATGGAAAGTGTTTTGCGTGCAACAGATTTGGACATTTGGCTAATCAATGCAGATCAAATCCAATTAATAGAAGGAATCAAAGATAAAGGAATGTGGTGTGCTACAATTGCAACAAGTATGGACATATTGCAAGAGTATGCAGAAGCAAAAATGTGAAAAGAAACTATCATACTGAAAACAGGAAAATAGAGCAAAGGAATGACAAAGGAAAAGAAAAAGTTGATCCGGTTGAAACCAAGAAAGATGTGATTGAAGTCAATGATGCATCCACACCATCATCTGGGGTAGATACTTCCTCCAGGAAGTAAATTGGGAGCTCTGGCTCAGGGGGACTAGTGTTGAAAATCCAAAACCCCTAGCCAAATAGTTAGTCCTAGAATCCAGCATGAATATGTGTGGTGGAATCTGATATGAAAGATCTTATGAAAGAAAATCTGAAAGAAAATGAGTTAGTGCAGCACATTGCGGAGCAATTTTGATCAACTGTATCTATCAGAGAAAAGTCAGACAGCTTTTTGAGTATGAGCATTTATGATGATTAGGTCAAGTGCGGAGGATAAAAAGAAAACTCATTTTCCTTCTAAGTCACTTTGCATTTGAGCTATAAGATATTCAAGAGAGATTGAAGCAAGATTTCAAGCATCAACAGAGATTCAAAGAACTCAGAGAGATCTAGGTGAAGAAAACCCTAATTTGGCATAACAAGGTATTTATTGTTGGAACCTTATTGAATCTTTGCAATGACAACTCCAAAAGTTGTTGATATTACTAAGTGACCATGACCCAAATTCAAGAAACATCCCTACAAAGCAACTGAAGTTGATCCAATGGGTGCATTTTTTTAAATACCATACGGAGTATTGTATGTGGAAGACGTTAGGGCATATATCCATGTTGCTCTAGATGAGCTCAGTGGTGACAAATTCTCAGATATATACCTGAAGTATTTAAGAAATGATCAATTTGACCTAAAGGAAGAATACAAAGCCTTAGAAGAGAATAAATTCATCCAGTATGTAGAGTTTCCTACCTTCGCAGAAGATGAATGGGTCTGGTATATCCTGAGTCAAATTCACAATGAATTCATGGGGTTAGGGCAGCACTTCAAAATCACCAAGGAAGCAATTAGGGAAGTAACAGGGTTAAATTCCATCGGAGGTGTGCCCTTGCTAAAAGATGTGAAGAATCAAACTGTTATAGAGGCTATCAGAGCCCAATTTGAAAAGAGGGCATTAACCATAAACAACATCACAGACCATGCGGTAATATTTGCTTCTATGGTCATAGGCTACCAGATCTATTTCTCAAACTAGGAGAACTCTGTCTCTGGTACTGCGATATATATTGCATATCAAATGGTCAAAGAGAATGATGATTATGATTTGTGTGAGTTGCTGAGAATCCAACTACTGGAGAATCTAAAGAAGATCAAGGAAAGCAAAAACTATCCATTCAAATTTGGTTAGCTGATTATTTGTCTATTCTTCTATTTTATGAATGAGTTGCCAAAGATGAGGAATCTGTTCTGGTTAACTAGCAAACCAATAGCTGTCCAAATTAGAAATCATTTAAGTATCATCGGAAGCCATGATGAACAAAAAGTAGCCCTATGGGGGTACTTCAAGAATTTTCAAAGCATGATGCAGTCAAGAGAAATAATTCCTGAGAAAATTGTTGAAAAGTATAAGGATACTATATGTTTTATGGTTACAAAAGATCAATGCTTGATGGAGGCTATTAATCCTAGGAAAGTCCGGATAATGCCAATGGGTTATGAAGTGGATGGACAAATATTAGATAACTATGCTCAAGACATGCTGAGTAAACCCAAGGACAACAAAGAAGAAAGGTTTGGAACTTATGAAGAGCTATCTGTGAAACTTCATGTTGAATTCAGACAACCTGAAACCTCCAAGAAAGTGAGGAAGGAGGTAGAAGAACTAGCATTGAAACATGGTTTCACTAAAGAACAGATTAAAGAAGCAAGAGAAAAAGGGCAAGCAGAAAGGGAAGCGAAAGAAAAGAAAGGAAGTGAACTAGTTAAGGCTCCGGAGGAGCCTAAAATGAAACAAGAAAAGTTTGAAGCATCACAGAGGTCTACAAGAAACTCTTCTACTTTCTCTAGTCCCTCACCATTTGTAAGTGTGGAGAAACTGTTCAAGAATTCCACTGACAAAGGCACAAAGAGATAGAAAAGTAAAGGTAGAAGGATGTATGACAGTGTAAGAAAAATTGAAGAAGAGACAGAGTCTGATGAAGAGGTGAAAAAGTTGAGGCTACTAAAGCCTCTGGAAGTAGCAAGGAGAAGCCCTCTGGAAGGGATAAACCCAAGAAAAGGCAAAGTAAAGATGAGCCATAGTTTGAAAAAGCCACAATAAAGCTAGAAGATGTTCTAAAGGCAGTTACAATAGATGGCAATCTGAAACCAATGGCCCAATTCTATGATGATTACAATGATGCAGACAAAAGGATCTTAGAAGAAGCTACTATAAAGTATCTGAACATATACAATAGAGCCCTCATTGAGATCATTGTTGATCTCCTAGATACCTTGGGTAGTATATTGTCCGCCAGAAAGGAAGCTTCCATGGGTAGGGACATTGAACTCAGAGAACATACACTGATAAAATTATGTCTGGAGATCACTCTCGAAGAAAAGGCCAAAATCTCCAAAGCACTTAACAATGAATTTAGATCAATGAAAAGAATGAACGCACTAATGTTAGGAGAAATTGATAAAGTGGTCAAGGAGACTAAGGAGACTAAGGAGATCATTTTGGAGATACTAAAGAAATATAATATCCATACCATCTATGACAATGAAGAAACAGATGTTGGAAATGATATATCTACTCTGGAAGTAAGTCTTGATCAGGAAATAGAAGATGTCAAAATAACTGAGGAGAAAGAAGTATCTGCTACTGAATCTGAAACAAGATCCTCTCCAAGACATCAAACAGTTGACAATGAAAGGACTAAGGAGGAATAGGTTAAGGAAAATCCTTCACCAAAACAGAAAAATGACTCTAATAAGGACATGGATCTAGATGATCTAGAACAGAGCTTGAAAGAAGAAGTCTCTACTACACCAAGAGACACTGTAGAGTCAGTTAAAGAACTTCTGGAGAAAGAAAAACAAGTTTTGGATGAGCCTGAGTTTCTACATGGTCCAATAAACTTGGACACAATGTCTCCTATACAAAAATTTAGATTGGCATCAACTACACAGGCAAAGGCAAGAGAGGAAATGTTAAAGTCTCACATAGAGGATAGTGAGCTTATTAGTGAAGCATCTAGCATTTTGGAGAAGTTGATGCCAACATACCAGAAGGATACATCTCTGTCATCAGAAAATCAACTCAAAGGACTATTAAACTCTATAAGTAAACATTTTTAATCCTTTGAGAAATCTGCAGACATAAAAGTTAGGCAAGAGTTTAATGAGAAAAGATTGAATGAGTTAAAGGAAATGATATCTAATGATAAAGCCTAGTTAGACAATAGAATAAAAAGCACTCAAAGTGCCATTAAAGAAGCTGGTGCTATATACAAATTTTGTTTATCCTGGCCGGAAGTCACAAAGAAAACAAAAGAAAAGATCAAGGAGTTGGAGCAGAAACTGATGAACACTTCTAAGTCATTTGATCTGGTGACAGAATTAGTGAGCAACAAGGAAAGTCAAGTCATCAACTTTCATGATGACTTGAACAATATAATAAGTGAGAGGGATAAAATCAAAAATAAAATGTTTCAGCTAAGAAGAATAATCAGTCCTAAGGTAGATTCTATGTTCAACCTAGCAACTAAAGCACAAGTAAGATTACAATCTAACACACCCTCTGATCTTCACAAGGCAGAGACTGTAGTTTTTTCTACTTAGTGGTCATATTCAAATTTTGGATAATGGCAAGAAAAGTTGGGATGGTGAACTAGCCCAAATAAGAACATTTTCAATGATATCCTCCAGCACATGTAGAATAAAGTTGAAGATTGCACTTGTATATATGCGGCAATGTACAACAAATTTTTGCAATTTTGACAAGTTTTGATTCTAGAACCTACACCTTTATCATTGATGTCAAAGGGGGAGAGAAGATCAATGAAAAATGGGAAAATATCTCAGGGGGAGAAGGAATATTAGAGTGTATATAGAAAGGGGGAGCAGTCAAGGCAACATTTTTCACTAAGTGTTGCCATCAATGCCAAAGAAGGAGATTGTTGGCAAGAGACACTGCTCTAGAGATAATTTGTGTGTTGTCATTGATGGCAATGGGACCAAGAGTACACATTAGCATGACAAGAAGACATCACTCCGGAAGATCAACTTGGTCTGGCATCAAGGCACAAGTGTAGAAGGCTAAAATGACTAAGTATGGACAATGTACAGAAAGTAGATCAGTATGCCTCCCCAGAAGAAGACCTCCTAATGCAGATCAGGTATGATGACTCATAGCTATGTGATGATGATTCAATCCAGTATTCAAGACATGACTTCCTCTGGAAGTCGTGTGAAGGAATTGTCTAAGTCTGGACAAACAGAGGTAGGACAGAGATAGTGAACAGGGCACAGTATAATGGTATGCATTCCTTCGCAAATGCATATTGTGCTCTGTGGTTCTGAAGGTATGTTAAGTGGTTAGTAATGAACATTGGCTATGATTTGTGAGGTCCCATTTGATCCGCAATGCGAGTTGTGATGTGACAGATGAACTTGTCAAGTATGTTCTTAAAGAACAGACCGATTGGTGTGTTAGATCTTTATGCAAATAAAATGTAATGTTTGGATAATCAATTTGAGCGGTCATATGACTAAGCCAGACCTATTTGAAGACTTGTGTACGATTGTTTAAGTCTGCATTGGAGATTGTACATAAGAACAAGCCGACAAAGTATGATATTTTGGCTTACACATTTTCTTGTTTAGTTTGCCAACCTGATCAAGTAATAATTCTTGATGCAGATATATATATCTGATGGATTTTAGTTTTGAGGAATATAGTGATCTGATGTGATGTATGGGTGTGTGAAGTAAGTAAACTTAAGGTAGTAATAAGTAGAAGAAGAGATATCTTATTCCTAAATAAGAGCAGAGCAGTGAAACAGGGCAGACAGAGATGAAGAGTGTTGAATTAGTTTTTCTGTGCTTCATTGGAGCTGTAACCATGCATGTATAGATGCAATTTGAGCAGCTAAACTTGGTAGTGAGCCATTCTTCCTTCTTCTATCTTTCTCTAGGCAATGAGCTTGTTTTGGCAGTGAGCCTTTCTTGCAGTGAGCATTTCTCTGGGTAGTAAGCCCTAAGGCAGTGAACCTTATTGTAATTCGGTATTGAGCTATATTAATATATTGTGAGCTAACACTCACCGTGGTTTTTCCCTTTTTGGGTTTTCCACAAAAAATCATGGTGTTCATATGTTATGTCTTTGTGGTTGTTGTTTCTATGTTTATTCTGCTTTCATATTATTAACTTTGGAAATTGGATAAATAAATTTGTGAAGAAGTGGTTTTGTGGAATAGTGATTCACCCCCCCTCTCAGTATTCCTTGTTATCAACAATAAGGTACCATAGCCCAACTCTTATTCTTGTCTTCAAGTTGTCCATTCTTAAGGTCTTCTTGGTTTGATTCAATGTTAGGTGAGATGTTTTCTTGTTGAGATGTGTTTCGTTGGGCAAAAGCTTGTTGCCTCCTCCTCCTTTCTCTTTCTTGTCTATTTCTTCTTGTTTTTCCACTTATCTCTTGTAAAATAGTGTTTTGTTCCTCCATAGGTTTTTGTGTTTTAGAGGAGGAAGCACCAAGATCAAATCTCATTTGTCTAGGTGGAATTTTTTTCTCTCGATGACTACCTCCTGATCCTTGTAAGGATGGCAGGGGAGGAACCTTAGCATAGGGTCATTTTCCTTTCAGTCTAGGAAGTTCTTCAAATGCGGGTTGTTTGTCTCTTGGTGTTTCTTGAATAGAAGGACTGGCCACTTGATGTAATAATTGTGTTTTGTAGTTTTTATATAGCTCAAGAAGTTAAAATCTGTCTGTGGCTCCGGTTCTACTTCAAATCGTTCCCAAAAGTAACCAAGTGTAAAGTGTTGTCTTGTAACCAAAGGTTTATACCTATTGCGAGAAATAGTATGCACTTATCCATTCAAAGGAAATTTTACACAGTTATGAATTATTGAAGGGACAGATTTCATAGCCTTTAACCATGGGTGTCCTAATTTTATGCGAAAGAGGTCAGAAATGGGGACAACATCAAACAATTGTTCTATAGATTTCTCAAATACAGTAACCAATAAGGATATCTTCCCAGAAGTGTTTATAAAGGTTCCCTTATGTGTTTTAATCATCATATCCAAAGGGTCATAAAAGCCTTGTATCAACCCATGTGAATAGAGGAACTCTTTCATTGCCACATTAGTCATGCAATTAGGATCAATAAGGGTTCCATCCACAGGGTTTCCCATTATCTTCACAGTGATATAAAGAGGTCCTTCAGTGTCTCCAATTGTTCTATCATGAAGTGTAAACACAATTTCAGGTTCGGGGACCTTTTTTTCATGTAAGGCCTAGGAGGTGTTGGCACCCTCAAATTTTACAACTTTGAAGTGTCTTTCTCTTCTTGATGTGTCAACAGAGGTCAGGTCAGCATGCTACTAAATCTACCCCCGAGCTCACATTTGCCATTTAAAATCTTGCAACTCAGAGATCATCTAAAAATCCATATGGTAGGAAATGTTTTGGAACATATGGTAACATGCCTGCTCAGTTTTGTGCTTCTAGGATGAGTTTTGATGGGGTATTTAATTCTTTTCTTACTGCGACCGAGCTAGATTTGGTGTTCCAGAAAATTTCAAATCTCACAATTCTGAGGGCGACCCATTTCTCGTTGTGGTTCCGAACTTCTCTAGTTTCAATTTCATCAAAATCAAAGATCATATGATACATTATTTTAATGTGTTTCAGTTGCGGCGAAGGCATCCGACATGCCAGTTTAAAAAGGAGGTCCTAGAAATCATTCGGCAAAGCAAATTTTGAGGAAATGGGTTTGCTCTAAATAATTAATAATGGTCTTATGCAAATTTTCATGGCCTCTAGATGTCCAATGTGCCCATAGTGATCAGGCACCACTTACCTGAGAGGAGAAATTAAAAAATTGCCATTTGCCAAAGTTTAAAGATGCAATTTTTAAAATATTTATTGGCATATTTTTAGTGATTTAAAAGGCAAAAGTTATAAATTGAATATTATAACATTATGTTATAATGTTAAGGCAAAAAATAAAGCATTTTATTGCCTTATCGCATGATCGCATGACTGTTTCTTCCTCCATTCCTCTGATGTGCGACCATGCGAAATGAAATCCTCTATGTAGATTTCGGTCTGTAGTCTCTTTTGTAGTAAAGATTAAGGTGTTTTCTTCCCCTTGGAGGCATTTTTGGAAGTCTTCTCAGCTGGATTCAAACAGAGTTTTGCTTGATGGAGCTGCTGATCACGTTTTTTGTTTTCAGGGCAGATTTTGGGGGTGCTTTGAAGCTCAAAAGTGTTGTTCTAGGTTTTAAATTCATCCTCTAACCATTCCCAATACCTGGGCAAGGATTTTAAGCATGTTTGTGATGATTTTTGGTTGCCAGAATGGCTAAAAATGCCCCTGCATCATAAAAATGACCCAACAATGAATGAATTGGGCAAAATTGGTTTGGAGGCTGCAGGATTGTGTTCTCTATCATCTTAAAGGATGGATGCAATTAAGGAGGAGCCTGAAAGGAGGCCCCATAGTCCCATATCATAGCATCACAGGAGGAATGGGAAGCCATCAAATATGTTGTGCGACGGTGCGACAAGGCAGAGGTTTTAAAGCGGAGTTGATGCCCGATAGTTGCAATATTAAAATGTGGACAAAGTCAAAAGAGGAAAATAAATTAAAACATTTTGCTCCATATTTTATATTATTTTTTCTCTTCTTTTTTTTGGTAATTTCCCCAGGCTCATTGGTAGCAACTTGTCATGTAAAATTCAGCTACTGCCAGGATGTAATAAATTTTTAGGGCAACATGCGCTTGTTTCTATAAGAGAGCATGTTGTTCCACTTTGTAAGGGGAATTCTTCTGAGCTTTGGATACAAGGTGTCCACATTTTGGGGAAATAGCTTTCTGTAGGAAAAGGTGACTGGATTTTGGGTTACAGAGGCATATTTTGATGTGTAAGTGGATAATTTCTGAATGATAGCTTTCTTTCCAGGTTAAGTTATATGAGTAACACATGTTGTGTGGATCATTTATGACTGTCTCCTTGGGTTTAAGCATTCTTCTTTTGAATGAAGTTGCTAAGGGTTTCTAAATTCTTCAATGTACACTTGCTATGTTGCATGTCTGATTTTTTGCATCTATTCAAGGAGTAGATTAAATTTGCTTTAGATCATATATGGGGAAAATGTGTTGCATCAAGGGATTATTGAAGCATATGGTCATAGATGATTCTCTTTCTTGGACAAACTATTGTTAGACAGTAATTTCATTGTTTTTAGTCCTCTGGTTATGAGTTTTTATTGTCATAAGGAAGCATTTATATTGCTTGTTATCTGAAAATTGGAATGATTATCAATAGTATCAAAGTAATCCAATAAACTCAATGAAATAAGAAACAAAGAAGATTAAACAAACAAAGAACTCAAACCTTGCAAACCTCTTTACTTCATGGCTTCCATTGGTCGCCTATCTCAAATGATCTTGTGTATGAATATGGCCCTCAGAAGGTACACTTCCTTGCTATTTCCAAGATGTCAAATGGGAATGGCTATGATAGGTTTGCATAGAAGAGATTCTTCAACACAATTACAATAATAAAAGGGTAATCACAAGCAATGGAATAATTTGGGTGCCAAAGGCGCGCTGTAATTCCTGAAGAGTAAGTTTACTAAAAGCTTGGATGATAGAAATGGAGGAATTGGGTTCAATTTATAGACTTGTGAGAGAGAAGATCAACGGTATAGAAAGAATAAGAAGATCAATGGTAGTGGTTACTTGAGAGATGTGCGCGAATAGAAAGAAGACAAGTGTCACACAAAACGTTATTTTTCTTGAGTTAACTACTTTCTTTTATAAAGATAAGATTTGCTTTCATAAATTAGAATTTTTTTTTTCTAATTTAAGAGTTGTTGATAAAAACAAGGTTGATTAAATCAATTAACTCAACTTGTGATTTGTTTTTTGCATGATTTGAGAGAAATTAAATAATAAATTATTTAATTTTGTGTGCATGAAGAAGAAGATCTATTTTTAGAAGATTTGGAAGATTTTTTGAGGAATTAGAAGATAAGAAAGCAAAGTAAATAAATAAATTTATTTAATTGTTTGTACATGATTGGAAGAATAAATAAAATATTTTATTATATTTTATTTTTAGAGATTGAGATAATTTAAATAAATTTGATTGATTTATTTAAATTTGGAGGACCAATTGACTTAATTAAATAATTAAGAATTATTTAATTGTAGATAAGAGGATTTGGAAGAATTTGATGAAACTAATTAAATAAGTGATTTTATTTAATTTTTGGGAGGAATATGAACCAAATAAATTTATTTATTGATAGAAGAATATTAAGATAAAATAAACGTTTAAAATATTTATTTAGACAGAGTCATGTCATTTTTAGGTGTATACATTTTGCCCATCTTTGATGCAATGTGTTTTATCATGTTGTTTCAAAGAATAGATTTTTCTGATAAAGGTACATGCCCCAGCTTGCCCCTGGTACAGGTTTAACAATGGTAGGATGCCCTCTCAGGAGATTGGATGGGAAGGAAGGTTCGAGGTCGTGAGACATACAATCTCATGATGAAGAAGGTTGATCAGTTAGGTTAGGGTGAAGGAAAATTGGTCACTGTTCAGGGAAACGGGAGCAAACAGGCTTGGGAAGTAGTCATGGTCGCCACACAGCCAGTTATGGATCACTTGCTATAAATAGGAGCTAGGTCCACAAGCCTAGTCATTTGCACACTTGGCTTTTGTTGATAGGTCCTTGAGAGCTTAGGAGAGCATAGGAGCTAGAGCAGTCGGTATAGATATGGATATTCCATGTGAGGAGCACCGCTTTGAGCGCGTTCGATGGTTCAGGCAGCCAACTGAGGTAGGACCACCAGTATGTAGTTTGACAAAACTCGCCTAGGGTCATTTATTAGCCTAATAAATGCTAGGGAAAACTTGATTGAATGAATGCACCGAATCACATTTCGACGCATCTACCATGCGAAACTGCGCATTGTGCCGGTTCGGTGCATTTAGGTTATGAATCGGCACATCTATGTAATCAGCGCATTTGTTATGGGAAACTGCACATATGTTAAGAAACTACACATCTATTATGAAACGGCGCATCAGTTATGAAACTGTGCATTTGATCAATGTGGCTGCGCATTTTCTAGAAGCTGTGCATTTGCTGTGAATTGGAACACTTACCTTCTAGTTCAACGAATTTATTTTAGATAGTCATTTTACTTAGCGAAATTGACTCGATTGGTATTTTGATCGATGCATCAATTGATAAGCTATCTCTGAGATTGTAGGAATCTAGTCAAGAGATGATACACTTGGTTTTGATCAATTTGATATGTTAAGTAAGTGATAGGATACTTTGATAGGTCTAAGTAGTTTTGCAGTTGATGCAGTTTTGGTTGATGCCTTGCTTTGCTTGATTGCAGGAGGACATTCGTGATGTACTCATGTCGCAAGAGCAATTTCCCTTGCCGATGTTGCAGTGGTATATGCTCACAGAGATGGATCAGGAGGCACTCGGTGTGATGGGTTTGGATTACATTTACTTTATGCCCGAGGTTCATACGAACCTCAGTTTGCTGATTGCTACGGTGGAGCATTTCCATAGCAAGGATGGGACGTTCCATCTTCCGACCGGTGAGATGGTGATTACTCTTGAGGATGTCTATAGGATCCTGCACTTACCGATCCAGGGAGAGCTCGTGGAGTACGAGTCTCAGCGTGATGCCAGACTAGCAGAGTGCAGGTGTGTCTTTGATGATCCAGAGCTAGAGATTCAGGTGATCTCATGGCAGGATATATATGACTACTATGACTACTTCCCAGGGATAGTGGCAAGACTTATCGGGGGTGTGGTATGCCCCGATAGGAGGTCGCATGGGTTCCCCATTGGCTGGGGCAGGACTTTAGAGAGGATGGTTATAGAGGGCACCCACTTTGCATGGGGTGTTTGTGTTTTGGCTCACTTATATCATGACATGCATCAGGTAGTCTACCACAGAGGAGCTAGTTTTTCTGCCAGCGTCTCATTGTTACAGTTTTGGTTATGGGAGCACATAGCCATCACTCGGCCCATTTGCATGTTTTCTAGGCAGCGAGGGGAGCCTTACTCATATGGTTACACAGGTGTTATTTCCCAACATAAGCTGGGAAAGCTTGAGTATTGGAGACATGCGCTGGATAATGTGGATGGAGTTATCTGGCGTACATACATATATTGCGAGCCATGGGATGATGAGGATGATGAGCTCCCTTATTGCTTTCAGACTCGGTGGTTGATTGGGTGGACACGTCACATTCTAGAGAGGTAGATAATTAGCTAGGTGTAGAGACAGTTTGGGAGAGTACAAGGTCGACCACAGGGGCAGGCACGGTTTGCCAGGACACACACAAAGCGGTTGAGATGGGGCCTGGTTGTGTCCTATGAGGAGGCTAGAGCAGATTTCCTTCAGATACCCTACCAGGCTTGGTCAATGAGGAGGGAGGTAGTGGATGCGGGGATGACCCCTGACTATGAGGAGTGGTTTAAAGCCCACCCATTCCTGAGGTATTTAGGGCTGGGAGAGTTAGCTCCTCACCTAGAGGAGGTGGATTCAGACGACGAGGATGGTGGAGGCAAAAGGAGGAGGAGATGGAGGAGGGGGAGAGGAGGATGAGGAGATGGAGATGATGGAGGTGATGGAGGTGGAGGAGGGGATGGTGGGGGAGGGAGGCAGAGACAGAGGAGGAGAGTTGGAGAGGGACCTTCCCAGCAGAAGGCAGTGCAGCAGTAGGCTGCACAACAGATACAGGTGCCGGCACTGCAGTAGGTGCCACAGCAGGTAGTTGTACAGGAGTAGGCACAGATATAGGTGCAGGCACAGGTACAGGTTCCATAGGTTCCCGCCCAGCCTGACCTATAGTAGCAGGCTATTACTACGTTGCGAGGTCAGGTTAGATAGCTCAGGGTAGAGCTTAGGGCAGCAGAGTCCCAGAGGGATGGAGATGCAAGGATTATATCTGGTCTCACTGTTGAACGAGACACAACATTGGCGAGGTTGCAGGCTCTTACAATGGAGAGAGATTCATCCCTAGTTGCCTTAGGTACTGATGGGGCTACAGTATTCTTGGTGACATAGGTGACTCAAGGACAGGCCCAGGTACATTAGTTGCAGACATAGATTGCATAGATATAGGGTGAGCTTGATAGAGCATAGGCTCAAACATAGTATTACAAAGGATTGTATCATGGGGTTGTGCCAACAGACCAGAGGGCACCCAGCTACAAGAGCTAGTCTGTGGCTTCACAGAGGGCAAGTGGATCACGGTTAGGAGTGTCGATGATGGGCCCACAGTAGTCTAGGTCAGGCCATGGTGGAGGAGGAGAAGGCAGTGCTAGGAGCAGTGTCCCATGGAAGCAAGGCTAGCCTTTACACTTGTACCAATTTTTTATTTGTGTATACACATTTTTGATGGCTCATGGATAGCCTGATATGTATGTTTACCTCATTGTGTTCCATTACCAAGGCATGTATCATTATTTTTGTGATGTATACACTTTATATGACTCTGACTCATGGATGACAGACGCTTGATATATTATACACTTGGACATATTTATGTTATATTTATATATGATGATGCATCTATTGATGGTCTACATGCTTTATGTGATGTCTAATAGATGCACTTTACTTTTGATGTCTATATGGATGTTATGTGATGTCTTTATGATAATGTAGTTTATGTTTCCACACTATGATGCTTATGTATGATTCTAGACTCTAATATGATGATGATCTAATGTAGACTTAGATGATTTTTGATGATCTAATATGCAAATGTGAATGTTATCTATATGATTATGCAGTTTATGAGATGATCTATATGTACTTGGCTATGTTTTTTATTTTTCCTGTTGACACTAGGTTATCTTGATGCAAATGTATATGGATGATCTAATGCATTTATTATGTATGCAAATGATTTAATCATGTTAATGACTATCTCATGTGATATGATATGCAACTTATGCCATGTTTTTGTTATGTCCAAGTGTATGCAATCGACGCAGAAATGACACAATGATAGACACAAAGAAAGACAGAAGGAGAATGCTGACAGAAGAGTAACTCGAGAGAAGGACTCACAAGCTTTTGATTGTAAACATTGATACTCTACATAGAAATTTTATTGCATGGGATATGGATGCTTTCTAGATGCGAATAGTTTTTCCATCTTGATATTGCAAGTATTTTGAAGTGCCTATTTCATCATTGGACTTTTTTGTTTTTGTGTTTCTGAAATGTTGTAAGAAAATGCAAGCATCTAGGTATAATTAAACCATGATGACCTGAGTATCGCTTACATGGATTTTGATTTAGCAAGTTAATAAAAACATCTAGTTATAATTGAACCAAGATGACTTGAGTATTTCTTACATATCAATAGACAAGGATTATACCTATTTCATGTTAGACACCTGATGTCCTCGATGATCGTTGTGAGTTGATCATGTCCTTAGACAAGGCTTCACATTACTAAAGATAAACCCACAAGCAGTAAACAAAGAAAATAATCATGCCCCCATCATAGCATCTCTAGCTTTTAGCATCTTTGAGTAGCATAGAAAGACATGATAACAAAAATCAAGACAATGTTCCTTAACCTGATCACAAACACAAAACATTCTTGCATTTAGATGTGTTTTATTGCCATAATTTAGATAGAATCATTTAGAGTGCTTTTAGGTACTTGTTTTTGCTTTGCTGTGGATAGGTTGATGTCCTGCATCAAAATTTCTGCTTTGGGAAGCGGGCTTTTCTTGTGCTTGCATGCCTGGTGAAACTAACCCTAAGAGACTGACCTAATGCCTTGGGGGCGCATTGACAATGCCCTTGCCTACATGACGACACGGAGGCAACGTAGTTTGGGACTTGGACTTGGATGTGGATGGACTTGAGGATAGACGACAAGGTATGGGACAGACGGGAAGCCTCGGGGGTGCATTGACAATGGCCTTGCCTACGTGATGACACAAAGGCAACGTAGTTTAGGATGACCCTATGATACTGATGACAAACACTATGCTAGGCTGACACTGTGGACAGGCTACTGGATAAGACCTTAGTTGATAAGGCGACAAAAGAGATAGATATCAAGCCATGATAGGTTATCGTTAGGTTTTCATTATGAGCTAGATATGGATCAGATGAGAAATAATGGTAGGAGGAAAGGACACAAGGTGATTGGTTTCCCAAAGATGGAGGAAGCAGTTTATCACAAGTAGCATCTATTTACCAGGTTTTCACCACTTGTTTTTATTTGCACGAAAGCTAAAAGTACACATGGCACCTATTTGCTAGGTTTTCATCATGGTACCTATCTAAGGCGGCTATTTGCCAAGTTTTCAATAGAGGACAATTTTTTTTGTTGTTTTTCCACTTTTTGATTTTTTTGCTTTTTTTTGATTTCTTGATTTTTTTGCTTTTTTGAATTTTTGCCCCCCTTACATTAGGGTTCTCTTAGGTATAGAACCAGAAAAGATGCATACTATTGATTGGGTCATTGAACAACTCACCTTCTGATGTTGCCAAATGATACGCTCCTGATCCATAGGCAGCAATGATTACATAAGGACCAAGCTAGTTGGGTTCAAACTTATCTTTCTTTTCCTGATCCTACTGATTGTGGGGATTTTCCTTGAGTACTAGATCACCAACATTGAAGACCCTTGGACGGACTCTATGATTGTAGCTTCTTGACATTCTCTGTTGATAGGCTTTGAGATGATTGAAAGTGTTCTGTCTCTTCTACTCTAACAACTCTAACTCTTGCAGTCTGGAAACTCTGTAGTCTTCATCAGTGATAAGACCTTTTAATGACACTCTTAAAGACGGTAACTCGACCTCGATGGAAAAAATGGCTTCTGATCCATAGACAAGGGCATAAGGGGAAGCACCTATGGGAGTGCGTATATTGGTTCGATAGGCCTACAGAGCAGGATTCAGTTGTATGTGCCAATCACGGCCGGCATCGTTGAGAGTTTTCTTGAGGATTTTCAAGATTGTTTTGCTAGATGCCTCTACTTGGTCGTTGCCTTGTGGATAGTAGGGGGTGGAGAAATGGTGTTGGATTTTGAATTTGTCACAAAGCTCTTGGACATCCTAGTTCTCAAAAGGTCTTCCGTTATCCGTGACTATGGATGAGGGAATTCCATATTTGCAAATAAGGTAATTTAGGATGAAGGAGGCAATCTGTTTGCCTGTGACATTTGTGAGTGGAACGGCTTCAATCCACTTGGTAAAATATTCAGTGGCGGTTACTATGAACTTGTGGCCATTAGATGATGGAGGGTGAATTTTGCCCACAAGGTCGAGTCCCCATTGACAAAAGGGCCAAGGTGTCATTAAAGGTCGTAGCTCTTGAGCTGGTGCATGGATAAGGTTACCATGTATTTGGCACGGCTTGCATTTCTTCACAAACTGATATGAATCGGTTTCCATGTTCGACCAATAGTATCCCAAATGCATGAGTTTCTTAGCTAAAGAAGGACTGCTAGAGTGCATTCCACAAATTCCTTCATGTATGTCTCATAAGGAGGTTTGAGATTATTCACGTTCTAAACATCAGACTAAAGTACCATCCAGACCCCGTTAGCATAGGGTGTTGGTGATAATGGTGTAATGGGAGGTTTGGTGAATGAAGGTTCGACATTGGTTGGTAGACAAGTCAGGTGGTGGGGTGTTATCCTTGAGGTAAGTGTAAATCTTCCCATACAAGGGTGAATCAGATCTGACTAAGAGGCAAATGGAGTGTGTTTCAGGGATATCATAAGCTGGTTGCATACTAACTCCACCAAGAACTCATAACATGACTCATTCTCTGGGTTCTTGAGGAGTGAGGCAATGGTTTTCATGGCATCTGCTACTTTGTTTTCAATGCGAGGTATCTACTCAAAGGAGATGATTGAAAAGGACTCTTTAAAGTCATCAACCATACACTTGTATGGTATTAACTTGTCATCTTTTGTCTGATAGTCATCATTGACTTGATTAATTACCAGTTGGGAATCACCATAGACATGTAGCTCCTTTATTTTCCATTTTGCTACCATTTTGAGACCAATGACCAAGGCCTCATATTCTTCTATATTGTTTGTGCATGGGAATAGGAGATGAAAAGACTTAGGTATGGTGTTGCCTTGACAAGTGACCAACAAGATTCCTACCCCTGATCCATGGTTTGTATAGGATCCATCAAAGTAGAGTTTCCATGAGTGTGTTGTGATACTGAATATGGATTCATCTAGAAACTCGAATGTCATTGGTGTGGTATCCTATAATGGTGCTTCTTGTGAGGCCTACTTTTTACACTACTGTTCATGAGACTATTTGCAATGATTTTTATTATTATTTATATGTGGAGAGACTTTTGTTCTAGAATCTTGCTTATTGAACCTAATTGATTTTAAGGAAATAATTGTGCAATGATAATTTAGATATTGTTTTGAAGAAAATAATGAATGGATATGGAAATTCAATATGATTCTATGGTTGAATGTTTAAGATGCATGTATTTAGTTTTGCTTCGGCTATGAAATCTATATGTGATATTGACTTCAAGTTTGAGTGTGCAGGTATTGCTAACAAAACCACAAATACAGGAGACCATCTCATACCTATGTTGTATCCCTTGTGAGCCGATCTAGTTCAATGAGGAACTATGATCAACTTCGTGTTTGGAAAATGTTGTAAAGTTGTAATGTGTTATTATTGCATGAGGTCAGGGGAATAAGGGTTATCTTCTGATTTACTTTTATTATGATAAGTGTTGTTAGTAATGATGTTTTTTAATCTTGTTTAGATTTTTATTCTTTTAGACCCTTTATCTTGTGTTTTATTTGACTCTGGGAGTTCTAACTAGGCATAAATCAACCATGGGTTATACCCCATGGGTCTAGGGACCGTTTTGGCTAGGATAACCCTGGGTTAACTTCCATATGGTCACTTAAACCTCACAATGAAGTAAAGTGACGAAATTGGAAGCATGGGGACAATGGGATGAGTGGAATCCACTCTCAAGCCACCTATAAGTCATAAAATATCTCCATGATTCCCTAATAATGGAGTGTTTGTCTCCATGTGCCTCTCTTTTGGTGGGGGTTCCCTTATTTGGGGTAGTGTGTCATCCACCCCATTTGTATTTTATTTTACTTAATGTATTTTAATTTCACCATGTGTGGTAGGTAGGACTATAGTGGGGAACCTATGAAGTGGGGGTCAATTGTTTTATGACCACTAGGATAATGGGTGAGTTGTGGTTAGTTGTTTAATGCCACTTGGGAAATTAGGAAAATAGAGGGAGTTAGTTTAAAAGAAAGAGAAGGAGGAGAGTTAGGGGGTTGGATTATTGTGGAAAGAAGGAGACTTTGGAGAAGGAGGCTAGAGTGGAGCTCTTCATCAAATTTCATTCCATAATTGGGCTTTGAAAGGTTGGTGAACTAGACTACACTCTTGTGTGAACTATTGCTTGAAATGAATGTTTGTCTCTTGCTTGATGAATGTGTTGTAAATGTCTTCTATAAGTTTTCTGTTATTGTTTTGGGTTTTGTTTTGGGTGTGGAAAGAGCTCCTACCAGATGGTAGGCAATGTTCATCTTGTATAGGGAAGGGGAGGTGTGACCCTCCCTAGGTGTCATCTTGTTTCTTGATATTTGTATTGCCTTGAGGGCATGTTGGTACTTTTATAGCCTAGAGGGCTTATGGCCTTGTGTGCCTATTGGGATATCCCTGGTGATTAGGTTTATTGTTGGCTTGAGGCCTTATGGAGGAAGAGTATATTGTTGGCTTCAGGCCTTGTGGAGGAAGAATAACTTGTTGGCTTAAGGCCTTGTGATACTATGTGGTAAAATGTGAAAAGATGATACCTGGGGGATAGAGATGTCTACTTCCCTACCCTCCTTGAACTCACCTAAGCTGAGTCTTTGTGATGTGAGTCAACCATGGGGTTTTGTGTGTGTATTGCTTGGTTATAGTTATTCAATGTTGTGAAGTGTTGTTTTGTATATTCTACCCTGGTATGAGGATGGTCTCCCTAGCTCGGGGGTGACCCTCTTGCGGGTCAAAGGTAGGGAGGAGAGCTAGTTGGTTCTTGTTTTCTCCCTTGTTGTCTTGCAGGTTCTGTTGAAGCATGTTAAGAGGATTGAAGAAAATCTTGCCTTCTTAAATGGAAATTGTTTTATCTCCTATTTGTAATGAGGACCTGGTTCTTTAAAGTCCTTATGAGTTCATTTTGTAAGAGTTTTAGAGGAGAAATTTTTCCTCTTACAATTAATGTAAAAATTGTTATCTAGGGAGTAGAGAGTTAATTCTCCCTCATTATGTCAATTGTTGTGAATTAAATTGGTTATTACATTACGTTATTGTATGTTTGGGAGATGGAATTTAATTCCTCCCTTATAGTGTTTTTGAGTTGTGAATACTTACATTGTTGTCAACATTTGTTGTTAACAAAATGAGAAGTTGTGTGTATGTTTGTGAGTTGGATCAATAGACCAAAGTATCCCTTGTATTAACTAGTGAAAATATTTTACTTTTACAGTTTTATGAATGCTGCATTTTGATTTGAAACAAGTTAATCTTGAAGTAGTTGCAATGGGAAATAATCTATATTGTAATCTTTTACTTGTCTGTTGTGAATTAATGAAATGAATAGATTTATCAGATTCTTATGTTATCCTTTAAACCTTAATTTCTTTGAATTGGAAAATTTTACTTGATAGATAAAAGAAAAGGTAATACAGATTTAAGTGATTAAGTGTGCTTTTCCTTTGCTTAATTGTTTTGTTGAAATTATAATATTGAAATAGTGAGAAAAGAAAGTTACCATGGTTTATCGTTTTATAAATATAAATATATATTTATATACAATATTTACTTGCAAATTTAGTGGTAAAAATTTGATATCTGAATTTATAATTACTTTTTGGAGATAAATTGTGAAACTGAAATAAATTTATATATATATATAATTAATAGTTTATTTAAAATTAAATTGAAGAATAAAATTATTGCTACACTGGAGGAAAAAAAAAAATATATATATATACTTTATTATTTAAAATAGTTAAAATTATCAGCATTTGTGAAATCGAGACATATATATATATATATGGGTGTGGGGAGGGGCAGAGCCCCACCCACACCCCACCATGTGGGATGTGGGTGGGGCTCCGCCCCTCCCCACATCCCCGCCACTCTTAAACACTGCGCAGGCCACACCTTTCCCGTCATGGCTTATGCCACTTCCCATGCCCTACACCCCACGCAGGCCTCGCGGCCATTAGACCCCGCCCCCTCTGTCTCCATCCGCCACTGCTGCGGCCACCGCAATTCGCACCTTCACCACCGCCATTGCCATCGGCCCCCTGTACTACGACCTACGCCACCGCCATAACCCTACAAGAAAACATTATATGAGTTGGAAGTTAAAATAAAATGGTTTTAAATTTAAGTGGAAATTCCACTATCTTACTTAGTGACATTTAAATATATATATATATATATATATATATTTATATTTATATATCAATTTCAAAGCATGGGCTTACACTTTAAGGACAACTATATATATATATATATATATATATAATGGGTGGAGTTCCCATTAGCCTGGTTAAATTGGAAATTATTAAGTGTATGGTTTTAAGGGGATTAAATATATATATGAATATATATATATATAATCCTTGAGATTAAAGCAAATTGTATTTACAGAAATTATCTTTTCCGAATGAATTACCAAGTAGTAAAAATAGATTAATGTTTTGAAATTAATTGCCACAAAAGAAACTGTATAAGAGAAAATAGAGAAAAGCGTAACCAAGTGAACAAGAAACTATTAATACTTATAAATGCCAATCACCTACCGGAGAAAATCTAAAACGTTGCAAATTAAACCAACAAAATCTTAGAGATCGAAATCCTCTTGCATACGAATGTAGAACATTCCGCTGGCAACAGTAACTCGACAACCTATTCAAACGCAACCGAGCACGCTTACGTGTGCGAGGTGAAGAATTCAAGTAGTAAAAGAAAAATTTTTGATAGTTCGAATCATGCCTACATGGCATGTGTGGACATAACATGCATTTTTTGCATGTTGTGAACACACGTGAAATGTGGGCATGACACTTCTGCTAACTGATCAGCAATGATTTGACCTTTAATAACCTTCATTTCTACATACTCGATGTCATATTCACTTAACAGCACTACCCACTTGGCTAGGCGGCCTGTTAGATATGCTTTGCTTAATAGGTACTTTAGTGGATCTATCTTTGCAATAAGCTTGACTGAATGTGCAAGACACGATCTTTCTATTTGGGAATATTGCAGTTTGTAGCCCACCAATGTGCGACTGATGTAGTAGATAGCCCTTTCTTTGCCTTCATAATCATGTTGTGCTAATAGGGCTTCGAGAGTTGTTGGCGTAGCAGATACATATAGATACAAAGGCTTGCCTTGGATAGGTGGCATCAGAATAGGTGGATTCATGAGGTATTCCTTTAGCTTGTGAAATCCTTCCTCACACTTTTCATCCATCGAAATGGTATGTTCTTGTGTAATAGGTGAGTAAAAGGTTGACACTTATCTGCCAATTGTGAGATGAACAGATGAATTGCTTGTAACTTGCCTTGTAGAGACCGTAGTTGAGTGATGTTCTTTGGCAGTGGCATTTCCATGATAGCTTTGACTTTGGCAGGATCCACTTCAATCCCATTTGCTGATACAATGAAGCCTAAGAGCTTGCTAGAGGTGACTTCAAACACACATTTTTTTTATTCAACTTGACTTTGAAGTGTTCTAGTCTCTAAAAGATCTTCTCTAGTACATCTTGGTGGGATTGTCTTGTTAGTGACTTTACAAGGATGTCATCTACATAGTCCTCCATTGTGACGTGCATCATATCATGGAAGATAGTGGTCATAGCACGTTGATATGTTACCCCTGCGTTCTTTAACCCAAATGGCATGATGTTCCAGTAGAAGGTGCCCCATGGACAAGTGAAAGTTGTTTTATGTTGGTCTTCTAGTGATATCCTGATTTGATTGTATCTGGAGAAGCCATCCATAAGAGATAACATGGTATGTCATGTTGTCAAGTTGACTATGATATCAATATTAGGTAATGGAAAGTTATCCTTGCGGCAAGCCTTGTTTAGATCTCAGAAATCATTTCACAATCTGACTCTACCATCAAGTTTGGATACTGACACTATGTTGGATACCCACTCTGGATAGTCTATTGCCTGATGAACCCTACATCCAGCAGCTTCTTGAGTTCCTCTTTTACCAGTAATGCAATGTGGGGATGCATCTTTCTGAGCTTCTGCTCGACTGATTTGACCCTTGGATCTCATGGAAGATGATGTAGAATCAAATTTGGATCTAAGCTAGGCATATCTGCATATGACCAAGCAAAGTTGACTTTCTTCTTCTTGAAGAAAGGTACAAATTTTGTCTCTTTCAGTGGATATAGAGACTTTGCAAAGTGAATGATCTTAGGATTGCTCTTTGTTCCAATGTTGATAGGTTATGTAGGTTCCACAACAATCTAAGACTTCTCTTGGTACATGTCGTTGGGGAGAGTGTCAAGCCTTCCATCGTCTGGCACCTTAGAGAGGTTTTCACCATCCAATGCATCCTTTCTTTTTACTATTTTGGGATCTAACACTACCGCAGAGCAGTTTTCACCATCAGATCCAATTTTTATTTTTATGTTTTTGTGACTGGAAGGCTTGGCACTCTCTCCAAAATAAGCCACAGTGTTGAGTTCAATGGCGAAGCTAGCTTTATGATCTCCTATAGGTAGGTGGTCCCTAAGTTCCATGTAGTTAATATAGGCATCATCATCTTGGAACATGTCTAGTTGCGGGGTTCCTTGTAAATCCCAGTCGATAAGTTCAGGATGCATAAGGGGGAGGGGATCGGAAGATAGATCTGATTCATTGGGTGTGATAGTTTGAATGGATACATGAGTAGGATTCATATTGATAGGGATAGGATCCGGGATGGTACTTTCTTCTAGATTTTTTATTGTGATGGAACTCCAACCTTCCTCGAAAGTTGTACTCTCAGGAATTGGTGAATCACACTCTAATGGTCTATGCGTTAGCATTTGTCCCTTATGGTAGGGGCTATAGGTTTGAACGGTGTCAACTCCTTTGTCCTCATAGGAGTGCTTTGTGAGTTCCTACCACTCATATTCATTAGAGTCTGTGTCACTATCTCCTTGGAGGGTATGGATTTGCTCCAGAAAACAAGCATTGGTTTTAGCCTTGCCTTTGTCCTTGTATCCTAGCCCTCTTGTATTTCTTGCCAATGAGGATGAGGAGGGTTGGATGGGTTCTACAATTCCTTCTTTTCTTAGGCCAATGGGACCTTGTCCTTCATAACCCAATCTGTGTAGAATAGACTCACCACGCCCATAGATTTCTGTCGAGAGCTTAGCTAGTTCTTGTTGTGTGTTATCTTCCTCTGTGTAGAGCCATTGCAAGACATCTCTTTCTTCAATTTTGTCTGATAGGGTCCCCCATTTTACAAAGGGAGTTGTGGGAGGTTTAGGAGGAGCAGATGGCTTTGGAAAAGGTGTAGGTCACTCAAAGGATCTTGGAGATAGAGGCACTTTGGCTAAGTTGAGGCTTTGCTCGATGGAGTATTCCCCTACCCCTATTTCTTTGATTGTGATTTTCTGCTCTTTGGGCTTAGATGATGAAGCTTCAAAGGTAGAATCATGCTGTGAGATGGGGGAAGTGGAAGCTCTATTGTTGGAAATGATGCAATCAGGCTTTGAGTAGATAGAGTTGTTGGCAAGTATGAGGTGAGCCAGTGTTGTCATTGATGTCAACATACTCATACTGCACTGACAAGAAGGATTTGATGAGCTTTGTGCTGAGGATATTGAGAAAATTAGCCTCAGTCAGGAACAGTGAAGAACAGTGATGAGAAGAAGGTAAATATACTGTATAGGATGAGAACCGGAGGATGCGGATTAAAGGGTTAGTAGATATGAATCTTGAGATGCTACAGTTAAGATTTCAGAGGTCCGCATGAAGATCTGAAGGAGTTATGGCTGCCGGTATAGAACCGGGTCCGGCAAGTATCCGGAGGTGACAGAGGATCACAAAAAGGTCCGGTGAGGTCCGGAATTGTATTATCATAATCTGCGGATTGGAAGGAGTGTTTGAGATGTCCTTGTGATGTGTCATCCTGATTTGTGTGTGATTTGGAGGTCCGGAAGTACCTCCTGCATTATGACAGTGGCGACAGACTGTGTTCTTGAAGTTCCGGATGAGGAAGACAAGAGATCCCAGTAAGCAGAGAAAGTGCGGATGTATCCGGACATTCAGACAGACTTGTGAAGGTTCTTGAATCATGTTTAGGTTGTGTTGTTGGTCTGCATTGATGGTAGAGCCCGGAATTGAAGTTATTCTTCCGGATGAAGTTATTGCTCTGTTTAGCCGACCGGATGAGTTGTTCATCCTGCGAATGTTCTTGTGATAGCCGACCGGATGTGTTATTCATCTTGCGGATACTCCTATGGTTGTTTGCCGACTTAGATGCTTGTTCCTAAGTCGATGTCTTGTATAAATAATGATTTGTGAATTCATTTCAGTGTGTGGCAAGTGGATGAGCAGGATATAGCGAAGAAAGGTGCGAAAGGCAGAGCAGAGATTGTTGGGCTTAATTGGAACTGATCCGGACATAGTAGAGATGTCGTTCTCCAGTTCAAGACTGTGATTTTTATCACTTTGTAGACAGTGTGTCTCCTTGTAGGCAGTGGGCCTCTTTGTGAGCAGTGTGCTCGGGCAGTGAGCCCTTATTGGCATGTGCCATTCATTTTTCCTTATTCTTCTAACAGAGAATAATTCTTGGGTTAATCACCCCGTGGTTTTTCCCTTAACCGGGTTTTCCACGTCAAAATCTTGATGTTCAATGTGTTGATGCTTATCTGCTCTTGTGTTTATGTATTGTGCTTCCATGAATGATTATTTGATATGCTGCTAACTAACAACAGAGAATTAAGTGTTTGAAAGAGAACAAGTTCTATACAACTGATTCACCCCCCCCTCTCAGTTGTATGCCCTAGATCCAACAATTGGTATCAGAGCTAAGTTCCTCTGATAGGAGCTTAACCGCTTGAGGTGATCCAGGATGTCGTCATACAAGAAGGATAGTCCGAAGTTCGATGGAACCAACTTCACTCTCTGGAAAGGTCGCATGAAGTGTCATTTGGAATGTATGGGAAAAGCATACTTGGCTATGATTTCAAAACCATATATACCCCCACAAGGTGGTCCGACAACTCCAGATGAAACCACAGAAGCTGAAAACAATCTGCGGACCAAGGAAGCTCTTCTAAGCGCATTGAATGACTCAGATCTCTCGAATGTCATTGACCTACCAACTGCATATGAGATCCTAACTAAACTGGAACTTCTGTATGAAGGAGATGAGTTTGTCAAAAGTGCAAGGTTGCAAAGTCTGAAAGGGAAATTTGAAAGATTGAAAATGAGAGATGATGAAAACATTACTACCTTTATGCCAAGAGTAAATGAGTTGGTATGTGGAATCAGAAATGCTGGTGGAACTCTAGATGAAAATGAGATTGTCTGCAAAATCCTAAGATCCCTTCCTGCTGCCTACAAAATCAAAGTTGCTGCCATTGATGAATTCAGAGCCCACACAACAGTCACAAGAGAACAACTGGCTGGCAAACTAGCTGCATTTGAAATGACCGAGTTTGGAGATGATCCTCCCAAGACTGAATCTGCTTTCAAAGCCAGTGCCTATGTGAAAGGCAAACAGAGATTTGATCCGGGTGAAAACTCATCAAGGAAAATGTCATGGTATGATCAAGCAAGAAGAGACATGGAAGAAGAAGAAGCAGAAACAGCTCAACTTGAAGCCCTCATTGCAAAGAGACTGCCAAGAGGATCCGGTAAGTATGAAGGAAAACTACCCTTTAAGTGTTTTAACTGCAATAAGATTGGTCATTTTGCCTCAAGATGTCCGGAGAGATCTGCAAGATCTAATACTCACAGACAAAGGTTTCAAAAGAATTGCTATTATGTTCATGAAGAAGATGACAATGAAGGAGTAACAGATGATGAATCAGATCCAGGAAGCAAATCCGGAAATGAGTGGGTGTTTATAGCCATCAAGGAAGAAGATTCCTTGCTCTCTGAATCTGTCAATCACAAAGTTGTTGAAAAAGCCTTGGCTGCTCAAGTGGAAGAAAAGGATGATTGGGTTATTGACAGTGGATGCTCTCACCATATGACTGGTGACAAGAATAAGTTCTTAGACTTGGAAAAATATGAAGGAGGAATGGTAAAGTTTGGTGACAATTCTGCTGGCAGAATCAGAGGTAGGGGAACTATTTCCTTTGATGGTAAGAGCAAAACAGGTAATGTACTATATGTTGAAGGATTGAAGCACAATCTTCTCAGTGTTGGTCAGTTAGTGGACAAAGGCTATGATCTCCGGTTCAAGAATGGAAAATGCAGAATCTTTACAAGCTCCGGAACTGAAATTGCATCCGGTACTCAGACAAGAGGTAACATCTTTCATCTGGTTGGTTCAAATAAAAGTTGTTTGTTTGTTCAAATTGATCAGAGTTGGTTATGGCATAGAAGAATGTGTCATGTAAATTTTGATAACATCATCAAAATAAGCAATACTCAGGCTGTGAGAGATCTTCCAAAGTTGATAAAACCTACAAACAGTGTGTGTAAAGAATGTCAGTTAGGCAAACAAAGCAGAGTCTCTTTTAAAAGCAAAGATCAGTCTTCTACCGGATTGTTGGAATTAGTACATACTGATCTATGTGGTCCGACAAGAATCAAGAGTCTGCAAGGTGATAGATATTTCATGTTGTTAATTGATGATCATTCCCGGATGATGTGGGTTACCTTTCTAAAAGAAAAATCAGAAGCTTTTGAGAAGTTCAAAATCTTCAAAGCTATGGTGGAGAATCAAACCGGATTGAAACTAAAGTGTCTAAGGTCTGATAGAGGTGGTGAATTTACATCTGGTGAATTCATTGACTTTTGTGAGAAACAGGGTATAAGGAGACAATTGTCTGCTCCTAAGACTCCACAGCAGAATGGAGTAGTTGAGAGAAAGAACCGGACCATCCAGGAAGCTGCTAGGACAATGATGTTGGAAGCAAATGTTCCTCAAATGTTTTGGAAAGAAGCTATCAGCACTGCAGTCTACACTCTCAATCGAGTTCAAATCAGAAACAACACCGGTAAGACCCCCTATGAACTTTGGTTTGGCATCACTCCTACTGTGAAATATTTCAGGGTATTTGGTAGCAAGTGTTATATTAAAAGAGATGAAGATCTAGGAAAGTTTGATGCTAGAAGTGATGAAGGAATTTTCTTGGGCTACTCCACTCAAAGCAAAGCATACCGGTGTTACAATAAGAGATTGAGGAAGATGATAGAAAGTACCAATGTAAAAGTTGATGAAGGAATTGAGAAGCCTTCAAGATTTTATGAATTTGATGAAGATGACCAAGATAGTGTTCAAGGAACTCAATCCTCTCCGGTGAAACAGAGTCAGCCTGATCCGGTAAATCAGGAAGAAGAGTTAGGCTTGAATGAGCCTGATCAAGAAACAGCAGTACTGGATACTCCCAAAATTCCAAGGTATGTAAAACTGAATCACTCTGAAGATCAGATCATAGGTGACAGAAGCAAAGGTGTACAAACTAGAAGGAATATTGCTCAAGATCAGAATGAATGTTGTCTGATTTCAAAGATTGAACCTAAAACAATAAATGAAGCCTGCAATGATGAAAATTGGACCAAAGCAATGGAAGATGAACTGATGCAAATTGAGAAAAATCATACTTGGGATCTTGTTCCCAGACCTAGAGACAGGAATGTAATTGGAACCAAGTGGGTCTTCCGGAACAAACTAAATGAAGCTGGTGAAGTAATCAGAAACAAAGCTAGATTGGTCTGCAAAGGCTACTCTCAAATAGAAGGAATTGACTTTGAAGAGACTTTTGCTCCGGTAGCAAGAATTGAAGCAGTCAGATTACTTCTTGCATTTGCTGCCTTCAAAGATTTCAAGGTATATCAGATGGATGTCAAGTCTGCCTTCCTAAATGGTGATCTGGAAGAAGAAGTCTACATTGAACAACCGGATGGATTTCAATTGTCTGATAATAATGATATGGTCTGCAAGTTGAAGAAAGCTTTGTATGGATTGAAGCAAGCCCCAAGAGCATGGTATGAAAGGTTGGATAAGCATCTTGTGCAGATTGGATTCAACAAAGGTACTGCTGACAGCAACTTATATTTCAAAATTGATCATGAAAACATTCTGATTGTTGAAGTGTTTGTGGATGATATCATTTTTGGAGGAAGAGATAGTATGTGTAAAACTTTTGCAAATCAGATGAAAAGTGAGTTTGAAATGTCTATGCTTGGTGAAATGAATTTCTTCTTGGGTCTGCAAATTACTCAAACAAAAGAAGGGATCTTCATCTCTCAGACCAAATATGTGAAAGAATTGTTAAAAAAATTTGGTATGGAAGACTCAAAGCCTACGAACACTCCTATGGCAACCGGATGTAAGTTAAGCAAAGATGATGATTCTCCAAAGGCAGATCAGACAAAGTATAGATCAATGATTGGTGGATTGTTGTATCTCACTCAAACTAGACCAGATATAATGCAAGCTGTTGGTCTTGTGGCAAGATTCCAGGCTGATCCTAGAGAATCTCATGTTATGGCAATCAAAAGAATTTTTAGATACTTGAAAGGGACAGTTGAGTATGGTCTATGGTATCCTAGAGATCCGGATTTCTCTCTTCATGCTTACACAGATGCAGATTGGGCAGGAGATGTGGATGACCGGAAGAGCACTAGTGGTGGAGCATTCTTTTTGGGGAAGAGATTGGTTTCTTGGCTAAGCAAGAAACAAGATGCAATATCTCTGTCTACAACTGAAGCAGAATACATTGCAGCAGCAGGTAGTTGCACTCAAATCTTGTGGATGAAGCAGATGCTAAGAGACATCAAAGTTGAATATGAGGAGCCTATTACAATTTTCTGTGATAATTCAAGTGCAATTAATATTTCCAAGAATCCGGTATTGCATTCTAAGACTAAGCACATATCTATCAAATTTCACTTTTTGAGAGAACAAGTAAACAAGGAAGAAGTCAGATTGGAGTATGTTCCCTCCAAGGATCAGATTGCAGATATCTTTACAAAACCTCTTCCCAAGGACTCTTTTGAATATCTCCGGGAGAAGTTAGGGGTCATGGCCCCTCCGATGATGAACTAAGATGCACTGATGTGCATCAGTCCGGTGGCTATCACAGTCATATCTTGTGATCCGGACTAATGGGGAGCTGCAACTAAGGGGGAGAAGCTGGTATTATTCTGATGCATGAGAGTTGCAAGTATGAGCCCTTTGCCATTGATGTCAAAGGGGGAGAGAAGACATGTGAAAAACAAGTGGTTGATGATCAAAGGGGGAGCAGCAAAGGAAGACATGTGAAGAGTTGTTGTTGATAGGGGGAGCTGTGACAGAAAAGAGAAGTTCTTGTCTTGATGGTTTTTCACATCATATGTTGCCATCAATGACAAAGGGGGAGATTGTTGGCAAGTATGAGGTGAGCCAGTGTTGTCATTGATGTCAACATACTCATACTGCACTGACAAGAAGGATTTGATGAGCTTTGTGCTGAGGATATTGAGAAAATTAGCCTCAGTCAGGAACAGTGAAGAACAGTGATGAGAAGAAGGTAAATATACTGTATAGGATGAGAACCGGAGGATGCGGATTAAAGGGTTAGTAGATATGAATCTTGAGATGCTACAGTTAAGATTTCAGAGGTCCGCATGAAGATCTGAAGGAGTTATGGCTGCCGGTATAGAACCGGGTCCGGCAAGTATCCGGAGGTGACAGAGGATCACAAAAAGGTCCGGTGAGGTCCGGAATTGTATTATCATAATCTGCGGATTGGAAGGAGTGTTTGAGATGTCCTTGTGATGTGTCATCCTGATTTGTGTGTGATTTGGAGGTCCGGAAGTACCTCCTGCATTATGACAGTGGCGACAGACTGTGTTCTTGAAGTTCCGGATGAGGAAGACAAGAGATCCCAGTAAGCAGAGAAAGTACAGATGTATCCGGACATTCAGACAGACTTGTGAAGGTTCTTGAATCATGTTTAGGTTGTGTTGTTGGTCCGCATTGATGGTAGAGCCCGGAATTGAAGTTATTCTTCCGGATGAAGTTATTGCTCTGTTTAGCCGACCGGATGAGTTGTTCATCCTGCGAATGTTCTTGTGATAGCCGACCGGATGTGTTATTCATCTTGCGGATACTCCTATGGTTGTTTGCCGACTTAGATGCTTGTTCCTAAGTCGATGTCTTGTATAAATAATGATTTGTGAATTCATTTCAGTGTGTGGCAAGTGGATGAGCAGGATATAGCGAAGAAAGGTGCGAAAGGCAGAGCAGAGATTGTTGGGCTTAATTGGAACTGATCCGGACATAGTAGAGATGTCGTTCTCCAGTTCAAGACTGTGATTTTTATCACTTTGTAGACAGTGTGTCTCCTTGTAGGCAATGGGCCTCTTTGTGAGCAGTGTGCTCGGGCAGTGAGCCCTTATTGGCATGTGCCATTCATTTTTCCTTATTCTTCTAACAGAGAATAATTCTTGGGTTAATCACCCCGTGGTTTTTCCCTTAACCGGGTTTTCCACGTCAAAATCTTGATGTTCAATGTGTTGATGCTTATCTGCTCTTGTGTTTATGTATTGTGCTTCCATGAATGATTATTTGATATGCTGCTAACTAACAACAGAGAATTAAGTGTTTGAAAGAGAACAAGTTCTATACAACTGATTCACCCCCCCCCCTCTCAGTTGTATGCCCTAGATCCAACAAGAGTTGCAATTCTGAAAAGGATCCAGATCACCTTGGATGGTGATCTGTTTTCCATTATGAGGAAATTTGATGCATTGATGATAGGTAGAAGGCACAACTTTCATGGCATGAATCCAAGGTCTACCTAGGAGGATGTTATAGGCTAGCTCCCTGTCTAGGACTTGGCAAACAACCTCCTTTATCACTGGTCCAATTTGTATCGGTAACACCACTATTCCTTTAGTAGTTCTTTCTTCTTCATCATAGGCCTTAATAGTGATCTTTTTCCTAGGATCCACTACAATTTCCGAGAACCCCAATGTAAGGACTAGCTTGAGCGTGCAAATATTTAAACCTGCCCCCCATCAATGAGAACTCTTTTGATACAGTGTTTATGAATGAAGGTGATGATATGCAAGGGTGTGTTATGAGGCTGGAATACTAATAGGTCATCTTGTTTGGTAAATGATAAGGTATTGGAGGAGGTTAGATGTCCTACCATGGCTTGAAACTTCTCTTGCGCCAGGTTCGTGGGCACGGTTGTTTCCACTAGGGATTTATCAAGAATTTCCTTGTGGGAGGGAGATAGACACAACAACTCTAAGATGGATATGTGGGCAGGATTTTTCTGAAGTTGGTCTATGACACTATACTTATGGGAGTTAGACGGAGAAGGTGACGACCTTGGAGGAAGCGTGTTTAATGTGACCTTACCACTACGGGTAATGATGCTGCAATCAGTTTTGTTGGGTCCTGACTATTGGTTGGATGTGATCACATTGACTTGTGGGATGTGCTCCGATATGTAGTTGACGGTATAATCAAATGGCACATTTGCATAGTTAGCATTCTTGTGTCTGTTATTTTGATTCTACCTGTTGTGGTTGTTATTGTTTTTTTTGTTGTTGTTGTTGTATGGCCTGTCATGGTTGAGGAGTGGATCCTTGTATGCCACATGTGTCTCATTAGATGTGTGTTCTTTAGTGCCCACCTAATTTTGGTCAAGTATGTCTTGAATGACATGTTTCAGACGGATACAGTCATTGGTCTTATGGCCTCTTCCTCTATGATATTCGTAGAAATTAGTATCTTTCCAATAATGAGGTTTTACTTGAGGTTCATAGTCGCTAGTGGCAGGAAGAGTGATCTCATTGTTGGCTAATAGCTTTCTTAATGTAGACTCCTGGTACTCCCCTAGTGGTGTGAATTTTCATCTAGGAGTAGAGGTGAACCATTGTTTTTTCTCACGAGGGAAGGTTTTGTTTGGTGTAGCATTGCTTACCTCTCCTTTGAGAGTAAAGATTTGTTGTTGTTTGGGAGCCGCTACCTTGGCATCAATGACTCCATCATTAATGATATTTTTGTTCTTTGTCCAAAAATTTGACTTGTCCATGGTGTAGTTAGAGTTAAGGGTGTCCTTGTACAACTTTATTTGCCCCTTGCCGATCATAGCTTTCTCGATAAATAATCCCATCTCAATGACTTTCATAAATGAGGTAGGGCATTGAATTTGGATCTGGCAACTTAGATCGGGGTTGAGGTTGTGGACAAACATCTCAGTCATTTGCTTCTCAGGCACGTGATATGAGCATTTGCTCACGAGTTGTCTCCACATTTGTAAGAAGGTGACGAAGGATTCACCACTCTTTTGCTTTGTATTGCATAGGTCAAGCATGGAAACTTCATGTTCAATGTTATATGAGAAGTGTGTGACAAACTTGTTTACTAACTCATCAAAAGTTTTGATACCTGGAAGAAGTCATGAGAACCATTCCATGGCTTGTCCACCTAGAGACCTAGGGAATAGTCTCATTAGGAAGGTTTTGTTGTGAGCTACTTCTAGGCACGCGATGCTAAATTCCCTAATGTGATCTCTTGGGTCTCCTTTCCCTTTGTATTTGTCAAACTTAGGTGTTGATAACTGAGAGGGGGGGTGAATCAGTTATCTTAATTATTTCAGCTTTCTGAACTTTCTTTATGATTAATGCAGCATTAATTTAAATAAGCAAACATAACCATGAAATGGAAATACACATGACACAATATTTTTGACGTGGAAACCTTGTTAAGGGAGAAAACCACGGGGTGATTAACCCAAGATTGTATTCTCTGTTAGAAGAATAGAAATACAAAATGGCACTTGCCAATTAGGGCTTACTACCCAAGCACACTGCCTACAAGAGACTCACTGTCTACAAGTTGTAAGAAGAATAACAAGATCTTCGAACTGATGAGAAGCATCCACATATGCTAGAGTTCAGTTCCGGTTAGGCTCAGTAAACTAATCTGCTGCACTTCATCCTTCCTCTTCTTTTGTACTACTGTCCTTTCACATACCGGACCTTCCTTTCTGCTTTCACACTGCTCTTCTGCTTTTCTTCGCACTTACATTACACAACACACACCTTCTCATTGAAATCCATTTAGAATCTTGATCACCATCAACATCTCATCCGAAATAATGTCTAATGCTCTGTCGGTCAGTTCTTTCTCTGTCTGCTCTGCCAAACAGGACCCCAATACTTGAATGCTTATATCTCTTTACTCTTTCATCACCAGAGGCTTAATTCCTAGAATCTATAAGTAAAGGTGCTCCTCTTGACTTTCCCAAGTCTGCACTTTCCAAAGATACTTTCTCTGAGAGATCCAGACCTGACTGTCGGACCTTGCCACATACTCTATTCTTGCTTACCGGACCACAACACTCTTCAATCTGACTTCCGGTATAGGTACACTATGTCCTGTGGATGTGTAGGATGAACTTTGTTGCTATCAATGACAACAATCATGAGGCTACAGTGTGTCTCTTGCCAACAATCTCCCCCTTTGGCATTGATGGCAACACTTAGTGAAAAATGACTAAGTGTACTATACTCCCCCTTGGTTGATGCTCTCTTCTAATGTACATTTTACCAGAGCTCCCATTTAGCTAGATTCCACATTTTTCACTGTTCCTCACTCCCCCTTTGACATCAATGGCAAAGGGTAGGGTCCACACACCAAAATTGCCCAAAAACTCAACTATACTTAGACGCATAAGTATATAAACAGGTTATACTTACATATATTGTAATATGTCTGCAAAAGTTGTCTTCAACTGTACAACTTTTGTTGCCCAACTCTGCTTCATCCTGTCCAAAATTGAGATGTGACCACTCAACAGGAATGCAAAAGCTTCTGCCCTCTTGAGATTATTCGGATCACTGGTCAGGGCTGTGGTTTGAGCATCTGTTAGGGCCTCATGTATGGCCTCTAATTTGGGGATAATCATCCCTCTAAGCTCACCCATCCTGTTTATTATGTTCTTCCTCTCCTTTTCAAGTTTCTTAATGTCATTCATGACTACAATATTTTGACATTCCTAGTTTACTATGGATACAGTGAGAGGATCAAAATTCTGAGAGAGGCTTGACAGTTTATCCTCTTGTTCCTTTACTTTCTTCTCAATATCCTTGGTCACTTTAGCCCAGGATAAACAAAATTTATATATATCTCCACCATCTTTAAGAGCATTTTCCAAGCTCTTTATTCCAATATCCATAGTTCTCCTATCATTCGTTATTAGACCCTATATTTTAGAGAATCTTTTGTCCAAAAACTCTTTCCAAACTTTTGCCTCAGCTGACTTTTCCAACGACTCAAAGTGAGTGCTAATAGAATTAACAAGAGTTTTGAGATTACTGGATGTGGAGGCCGAAGAGTCCTTTTGGAAGGAAGGCATAATCTTCTCTAAAACACCGGATGCAGCTTCTATGAGCTCACAGTCTACCAAGTGAGACTTCAAAATTTTTTCTTTTGCCTTTGCTTGGGTGAAGGATGCTAGCTTCATGGTTTGCATCGGAGAGAGGGAATCAAAATTTAATGGACCTTGAAGCAACTCCGGTTCATCAAATTCCAACAACTCCTTGGTCAAGAAAACTTTGACTACATCTGCTGTGTCTCTTGCCGGTGACAGGGTTTTCTTCCCTTCTACAGCCTTAGCACTGTCATTTGTGGTCTTTTCTGTCTGACCTTTTTCTTTTTCCTTCACTTCTTCTACTTTCTCCTCTATTCTTACTTCTCCTTTAGATCCAGAGATTGTTGGGGAATCCGGATTTACTTCTCCTTGAACTTCCTCTTCCGGAATAGAGGAATCCTTTTCCTTTACCTCTTTTGCTACCATCTTAGTAGATTCTTCTTTGTTATCTATTCCCAAGGGATCGTTACCTAAATACTCTATAACAGGAACATTGAATCTTTTATAGGCATTCCGCAGGATTTCTTCTGTTTCTTTTGCCACTTTATCAGTTTCTCCAAGCATGAGCTGATTCATTCTAGCCTTACTCCAGAACTCATTCTTGCAATCTTTGAAGATCATATCCATTTGTTTTGGAGTAATTGAAGGGTATAGCTGAATAGCTATCTGTTCTCTAATCTCTAAGTCCTTAGCCTTAGCATTTTCTTTTCTCATTTCAAGTTCCTTTTCTAAACTTTTAGGAATTAGAGAAATTATTTCAATAAAAGCTTTATTGTATATGTTCAAGTACTTAACTGTGGCTTCCTCCAAGATTTTTTTATCTGCATCATTATATGCATCATAGAATTCTGTTATTGGTTGCAGGTTCCCATCCATAGTAACAGCTTTGACTACATCATCTAGGGACAGAGTGGGCCTTTCAACAAACTCTTCTGCCTCTACCTCCTTATCTTCACTGAATACTTTCTTCTTCTTCTTCATCTTCTTGATCTCTTCATCAGATTTTGTCTCTTCTTCATCTTTCTGACTGATATAAGACCTTGTGGCCTTTGTCTTGGTTCTTTTCTCTACTTTACTGAATGATTTTGCTTCTGGTTTTGATGTCTTTGAGCTCTTGTCAGTGGTAGGAGTGGACCTCTTAGAGGATCTTGTCCAAGTGGGGGCTTCTACTGGACCACTTTCCTTTTCAGCACCTTCCTTCTCTTTCTCTTCTCTTTCCCTCTTTTCCCTATTAGCATCAAGTGCTTCTTTTGATATGCCAAATCTTTTGGCAACATTCTCTACTTCTTTTCTGACTTTTCTCTTTATCTCCAGTTGTTTTAACTCCACATGGATCTTCACACTTAATTCTTCAAAGGTTCCAAACCTTTTTGCTTTGGGATCCTTGGGCTAACTTAGCATGTGCTGAACATGCAGCTCCACAACTTTCTCATCCAATTCATACCCCATAGGCATGATCCACACTGTTCTTGGTTCCACTGCCTCCATTAGGCACAGATCAATTTCTACCATAAATCATATTGTATCTTTGTATTTTTCAACTACAGATTGGGGGATTCTCTCTCTTGCTTGCATCATGCTCTGAAAATTCTTGAGATAGCCCCAGAGAGCTATATTCTGTGCCTTGGCATCACCAAGCCCATGTATATAATCTCTGATCTGAATGGCTACTGGTCTATCATTCTTCCATACCCAGCCACTGGATCTGGGAAGCTCATTCATGTAATAAAAGAATAGACAGAGTATCAAACCACCGTATTTGAAAGAGTTCTTCTTATCCTTCTTTATCTTCTATAGATTCTCCAAGAGTTGGTTTAGAAGGAGCTCACAAAGATCATAGTCTACATTCTTCCTCAACATTTCATAAGCAGTATATATAGCAGTTCCAGAAATTGAATTCTCCCTGCTAGAGTGATATATCTTATATCCAATTATCATTGATGTAAACTTGATATTTAGATCTGTGATATCCTCAATAGTCATAGCTCTTTTATCAAACTTTGATCCGATAGCCTCACTGACAATTTTGTTTTTACATATTTGAGTGTAGGCACTTAACCGGTTGAGTGTAATCCAGTTACTGCCTATTGGCCTCTTTTCTAACCTGCCAAATTTAAACTTTTCGTATATCAAAACCCTTTGCCAAGTCATCCGTTTGGTTACAAATCGCTAATGTCATATTTCCTGCGTCAGTCATGTTGAAATTCTTTGTCTTATTTCTCTCCATTAAAGCTTCAAAACAAATTTTTATCCCAAGGAAAAACTCACGACTTAGTCATATTTTACTTTGCGTCTATTTTCTGTTTTGACCAAGTCCCCGTTAATTTTTGCTTCTCCCCAAATCCATTTACATCTACTTTTGATCCGCACCAAACTCGCACCAATTTCTCCTTTTTGCTAAGTGTGCACAACTTGTGAAGTTCGTCTAAGTTGTTCATATCTACTTTTTACCAATGCAAGAAGTCTACATTCACTTGTGACAACCGTGAAGTAAACGCCGTTTCTATTTAAATCACAAGTTGCACATTTTTCTTTTATGAAGCAAGTAAATAAAGTGGGGGCATAAAATACGAACAACCAAGGTGTTAAACTTCGCTTATTACTTGCATTAAAAGTTGGTTACAGTTTTTGTGACCATGATCATCTCCTAAAAATGAGGGAATATTCTTTTAAAGACCTCCCTGCCATATTGTTATTCATAACTATCATTAAAACTCAATTCTAATTTTCCAATGGCATGAAGGGTTTCAAGTTATTTCCTTGGTTCCATCCGATGGTTAAGGAATCGACCATCTATGATTTCAGTCCACAAACTTCAGTTGTCACACGTCTTCAAATAAAAGATCAAGCTACCACGACCACTATAAATATTATTTCACCAATTTGTTTTACCTTTTACTACTACATGATTGATATATGTCAGAAAAAGTGGCATAGTCGATAGGTGTCGCATTCGTGGGATGAAAACGTTGAAACTCAAACTCATTTTGCGCCATCCTCCACCGAGCATCATGGCATGAGATAGAAGTTGGTTGGCATACAGTTACCACATTCTCACCGTCCCTTGTATGATGGCGAAGAGCATGCCTCGTGCAGCGTATTCAAATGCAAACGTAAGACAATCAAGACTCATAGTTATTCTCGCAGGTTGATAATTATCTCTTCAAATCTCTGCATGCTTAGAAGATTTCCATGAGACTCCACCTTCTGGAAATGATTGTTGAGAGCGTTCTCTTATATCAACTAAGGTTGGTTACATCAAATCACAGAAATAGAGCAATGTGAACATGAGGACAATGCTCATAAGTCAGACTGCCATAAGAAAAGCTCTTCAGAGAATGAAACCTCACACTGTCGGCATTGTTTCATTGGCATTGAAACATGGTTGAAAGTTGATTTCTATTGTATTTTGTCATTTAAGCGCCGTAAATACACATGTAAAGTATAGAAGCTCAAAGAATACACAGAACTATTTGACAGAATGCCTCAAAGAAACGTTATGTCATGAGATGCGGTGGTGGCAGGAGTAAACCGCAACAACTATTTCAAGCCAAATACCTGAGCTCCACGATAGAAAACTTCATGGAACTGCTGTGAATTCGTTGAAGTATGAGAATCTGAAGTCAAACTTCGTGGAAGACATACAGCATGTGTTTATCAATGGCATGAATAAATGGGAACATCTGAGAGACATCCCTCTTCAGCACAAATGCCATCAGCTTGTTCTGTTAACCAAACTTTTGAGCGAAGGCATCTATTCTAATGAGATCATTGCAGATTTACTATTATTTTTACTCTTTGCGGGTTTCTAGACTCCATCGACAACCTTGGCACTTGTTGTGAAGTCTCTGGCTTAGAATCTGAAGATGGCACACAGGAGGTAGCATACCATTATGCCGTGGTCTCTTTCTATCGATTGATTTCGGCCATGCAATAGTCACTTCAAAACACACACAGTGTTGCGTATTGGCATGATGTCGACGACAGAGAATTCTCAATGCTCGCCACCTTGAGGCTTCACAAAACTAAGGGTTTCGAAGGACTGAAAGACAAGTGCATTGCCATCATTCTTCTATCAGTTTTCTACAATATGGAAGAGCCAAAGGTTATCATGTAGATAACATGATTATTTGGAACTTGAACAAAGTATATCTCATAGAACATGATTTTAAATCATTGACAGAAGCAAATTCGTAGGTATTGGGAAATAATAACCACAACACAAGTTTGACAGTCAGTTAGAGGACATGGAAACATAGCTATTAGACATCATTTCTTGTTCGGCAGGGTGATATTCATTGAACATTGTTGAACATGTTCTGAGACCGAGATGATGGTTTATCGAGGTAGCTGCTATTGAAGGTAATACATATGCATTTGTGTATAACAATATGCTTATTAGTATAACAAGATTTATGGAAGAGATAAGTGAACATCATGGAAGGCCAGATTGCTATGCAAAAACTATAACTCTAAAATCAAAATAACAAGAATCTTGTTGAGTTGAGGTGAAATGCTTGAAAGAATGCCTCCAAGTTTCAACTCTGCGAAGGGATTGTTTGCTTAGAAAATTAGTTGCATGTTATGCTCATTGTCTGCTTCTCAAATCTCTTGTGAGTACAAATCGCAGCCAATTTTGGGGTGGAGAATGTGAAATTACAAGCCAACACATGTGAATTATTCCACAGATTGTTTTATTTGTCATACAAAGGTGTAGGTCTGTGAAATATAGAAGTATGGACACCGACAAATGCAGTTCTCTTGCAGTGCAGTCATGTCTATTCAATGAAGATGTCCAGATGGAAAGATCTTATATGTGAAATATTGAAGCATAATAGAAGGCATTATTTGAGTTGACACGTGTTTTCAAGCACTTTTCAATTGAACCTCATGGCTAAAAATGACAACCTTACATCTAAATTAATGAAGGAGCTTGCAAGAAAGATAAAGAGTCTTGATGAAACTATCTTGGAAACATTTCAACTATTTCTAGAAAGGTTATCAAAAATGCAAAATGTGGAAGCTTACAGAAGGCACATGAACTATTTGACAAAATGAATCAAAGAGTTGTGGCTTCCTGGAATGCAGTGAATACAGGATATGCATAGATAGAATCGACAAGGTGGGTTTATTGAATGTAATGGTTGTTGGATATGGAATGCATAGAAATATTAGAATGAGTAGGAAACATTGGGTGATATGGCAGTTAAAACCATGAGGACTATGAATTCAAATTATATGTTTGCTACCATCTATGAGGATAAACTGTGCATCAGTTTAAAGAATACTTTTGGAGACATTTTCTTTGTTATGACTATATAGTCATCAAGACAAGGTGATGTTTGAGGTCCCACAAAAAGACATGAAATTTGGGAATGCACTAAATCACAAGAGGACAATGATAGAGGAGGATTTGATTTGGAAGTTGGCAATATCGTGCTTTTGTGTGCAAAATGTGTATGATCACCCTTGACCATGAAAAGTGCTATGAGGTGATTGGTAACATAGGAAAGATACAATTTTGCAGAGCATTGTTTTCAAGTAGAGAGATAGCATCATTATGAAGAAAACTTTAGATTATTTTTAGTGTTAGAAACAGCTTCATGAAGCATTTTCATCAATTCAATAGGTTATCAAAATTGCAAATAAGGTGGTTTTAAGGCATGAAATACACGTTTTGGTGATTGGCCATCAACATCCATCTAATCAAACAGAAATAGGGTATATGTTGTAAGAAGAAAATGCAGTATCTCCTTTAACTAGCCCTCTCTACAGGATGCTCTGAGATTGATGAGTAGTGGATGGAAATGGTATTTTATGATTGCAATTGAGATGAGAATCTAAGATTCAAGTATTTGGAGGAGCTGTCGAGATCTGTCAAAGTTGGATCACCACAATGGAATAGAACAAAGATGGAAAGAACTTAGCAAAGTTCAAAACTCAAAACTTACAAGTTTTTAGTTACCTGTTTGTAAAAGTGACTTAAATCACTCTTTGTAACTAAAGGTTAGAAAGTGAACCTTATTTCGGGAAAAGTGATGTAAAAAGTAACCAAAAATAAGGTTTATCATATTATTACATTTCAAATAGGTAGTTACAAAGTAGTTATCGGGTAGTTACAAGTTGGTTATTAGGTGGTTATGAGGGAAAGTCTATATATACTGGACTTCACATTGTAAAGAAGGGGGAACTCTTTTGAGAGAACTCTGGGAAAGGGGAAACTCTAGAGAAATTTTCAGAGATATCTCAAAAGGCTTTTGTGTTTACACTATGTACAAAAGGATTTTGGAATTGTATAATTTCAAAGATAATGAAAAATGCAATTTAGTTCATATGCTCTAAATGTGTTCTTATGTTATCATCACTAATTTCTCGTATGTTGAATTGGTAATCCTTTATGCACATGTGTAATACATTGATTATCTATGTGATTGAAATGATGAAACATGCCCATCTCTTGGTTTCTTGATTTGGATGTGCTTGTATGACCTATCTCTTCTTATGTTGAGGTTTATTGTACTCCTTTCATCATCGTTGCACGTTTCAACCCATTTGGTAATAACCCCTTTTTAGTTGTGGAATCTCAATTGGTTTTCATATGTCTACTGTTGGGGTTTCTGTTAGTCATCTGTTCCCAGTTTTGTGTTTTATCCTTTATGTACTTTCAGGTTAAAAGTACACAAAAACCCACAAATACCCCTATTATACGAGGGAGCTACCCCTCTCAAACGTAGAGGAAAGTTGATAATTCAATAACAAATTCTCCAACTGTTGGGACAATTTAGTCACCCCTCTAAGGGCAACGAGTCATTTTCAAAGGTTATTTCATGGTGACAAATTTGTTTACCAATAGATTTTTGGCGACTCTGCTGGGGATCAAGCTGAAGTATCAGTACACTTAGTTCCTCATAAATATAAGGATGCCTCCCCTGGAATGGAGGTTGGTGACTCTACGAAGGTGAGATGTCCACTGCTATCATTGTCAAACTTGCACCATGGTATCAAATCCCTCTCAGCCATGGGGAACTCACATTGGCCCATTAGCCTTGGCTCAGTACACACCTTTGCCTACAGGATCACGGAAGCACTTTCCAAAGTTCACAGGAGAGAACTCACAAAATCCTGAAGATCACATTCTGTCATTCATAGTTGCTTGCGGGATTCTGGGAGTTAATGAAAAAGATGTTTTTGTGTGGTTGTTTATTGAAAGCCTCGTTGGACCTGCCGCAGAGTGGTTTCAACATTTGAAAGATGGATGCATTAAAAATTGGGACAACTTGAAGGAAAAGTTTCTTGCAAGATTCAAAATTACAATTGATGTAAGTGAACTTTTATCTCAATTTTTCCAAATCCAGAAAAGAGAGGACGAACCTATAAGGGATTTTGTCGAACGATTCAACAAATATTTAAAGAAAATCCCTCAAGCAAATCGACCAAGTGAAAACAATTAGTTGTGTATCTTTATCGGTTCATTGCACCCCGAAGTCAAATTCATCTTGAAACGAGATAAGGTACGAAATCTGGAAATTACACAAAAAGAAGCTATTGAGATTGAAGATGACTTGATTTTGTCTGGATTATTGAAAGAAAAAGATATTAAGAGATGTATTCCAGAGGTTTCAAGAAACGAGTCCATAAAGAGGTCTTGCATGAAGAATCATAATTATCAACCTGAAGAGCATGCCTATACATAGTTTAATCTCAATACAAAAAGAGTAAAGTTAATGCCTCCTTTAGGTGGTTGTATGAATCTTACGGTGTTAGGTGAAAAAGACGTGCTTGAAGATGAGTCAATTCCCTCAGCAACAAGACCTTATGCTGCACAAAACGCAGGAGTGTACTATTTATCTATTGAGGATAGTGATGATGATTCAGAAATTTCTCTTGAAGATCAAAGAGTTAATACTTTTTCTGTCCCATGGGGTAATGTTAGTAATCACTACACTCAGTCAGAAAATGTAGTAACTGGTTCAACTTCGGTAACAATGACTATTGAGCAATTACTCACCAACTCAAGTGATAAAGAAGCAAGTAAAAATGATCACTTATTAGCATCTTTTTCTTCTCCAGAGACTGAAGCATTTACCTTTGAAGGCACTAAAAAAGATTCAATAAATAGTACGGTGGATGCAGAGATTGAAAGCCGACTTGCAGATGGAGAAAGCACAAATGAGTCACTAAGCAATATTTTTGAAACCTGCATGCAACCTGATTTCGAAAGATTCAAATTTCTTAAAGAACCTGACGGAGAAGAATCACTGCAACAAAATCATATCAAAATCCAGAAAGGCATCAATAAACAATTTGAAGCTAGAAAGTACGAAGATGAACCAATAAGCATCCTCATTCCAACACGTGCAATCTGAGTTTTATGGACCATTCAAGGTTTGGAATAATCCTCTATTTGAATCTTCTGGTCATGTAGATGCTTCTGCATCAGATATAGCAAGTTCATTTTCTATTCCTTCCAATACTAATGTTGAAGAAGAAGAATATATACATACAACTGGTAATCGTTCTAATTCCAAGCAAGTGGAAAGGAGAGAAGACAATCTTGGGATTTGTACTAGAAGTAATATGGGCATTCATGAAGGGATTACAAGTAATCAAATCAATGATGACACTCAATTTCATAATGTTTTCATCCCAAGTGTGTGCTTAGAGATGTCTGATGATGATGACTTCTTGTGTGGAGAAGGAGTTGTTATTTCTCCTTTCCGATTTATAGAAGAAGATACTCCAGAAGATACAGAGTTGTCATCACTGAATTGTGGAATACCTAAGTCAATAATTACAAAGAAAGATGAAGTTATTTTATTTGAGGATGATTCAATGTTCACTGAAGTTATTGTCTATGATCTAGATTATCAGTTGATTTCAAAGGATGTTGATTGTGATCAGGATTTGCAGGAACCGCATAGAGCCCAAGATTGGTCCTTCTTTGATTCTAATGGTCATGAGTATACTCAAAGTTTGAATATTCCTGCATTTGATGCAATACAAGAAGATATAGTTGATGACATGCAAGGTGACGTGATCCAACAGGTTTCAGAGGTTTATAACGAGGAATGGCTATTTGGGTGTAATATATTACCCAGAGAGTTTTTGAATGCCATTATGTTTAAATTCATCATCATATTAGTCACAAGGTGGCAATTGGGTTTACAGGTGCTACTTGATTATCATCCATTATCCTGCAAAGGTGCATACTTTTCTCAGCCTGTCAATGGGTTCACTTGATCATCTGGAAGCAGTTTGAGGTAGGAGTCACCTACCATGTACATAGGTTAACTAGGTGTTTTGGTTGTGTCTGTCTTGTTTCAGTTTCTTTTGTTCTTGTTGTTTGCCACGTCTCTGTGTGTCCTTGTCTCCTTGTTTCCCCTTGTACATCGCGTTATCTCCTGACTCTACCCACCCAATGGATAAGGCACTGGTCATTTCTAGAGATTCTAGGTTCATCTTACGTTTGCAAGGTCCTTGTCCCTAGTTAGAGCCAGCTGTTGGCCTCGTTTCTAACCTGCCAAATTTAAACTTTTCGTATATCAAAACCCTTTGCAAGTCATCCGTTTGGTTACAAATCGCTAATGTCATATTTCCTACGTTAGTCATGTTGAAATTCTTTGTCTTATTTCTCTCCATTAAAGCTTCAAAACCAATTTTTATCCCAAGGAAAAACTCACGACTTAGTCATATTTTACTTTGCGTCTATTTTCCGTTTTGACCAAGTCCGCGTTAATTTTCGCTTCTCCCCAAATCCATTTGCATCTACTTTTGATCCGCACCAAACTCGCACCAATTTCTCCTTTTTGCTAAGTGTGCGCAACTTGTGAAGTTTGTCTAAGTTGTTCATATCTGCTTTTTACCGATGCAAGAAGTCTACATTCACTTGTGACAACCGCGAAGTAAACACCGTTTCTATTCAAATCACAAGTTGCACATTTTTCTTTTATGAAGCAAGTAAATAAAGTGGGGGCGTAAAATACAAATAGCCAAGGTGTTAAACTTCACTTGTTACTTGCATTAAAAGTTGGTTACGATTTTTGTGACCATGATCATCTCCTAAAAATGAGGGAATATTCTTTTAAAGACCTCCCTGCCATATTGTTATTCATAACTATCATTAAAACTCAATTCTAATTTTCCAATGGCATGAAGGGTTTCGAGTTATTTCCTTGGTTCTATCCGATGGTTAAGGAATCGACCATCTATGATTTCAGTCCACAAACTTCAGTTGTCACACGTCTTCAAATAAAAGATCAAGCTACCACGACCACTATACATATTATTTCACCAATTTGTTTTACCTTTTACTAATACATGACTGATATATATTGGAAAAAGTGGCATAGTCGACAGGTGTCGCATTCGTGGGATGAAAACGTTGAAACTCAAACTCATTTTGCACCATCCTCCACCGAGCATCGTGGCATGAGATAGAAGTTGGTTGGCATACAGTTACCACATTCTCACTGTCCCTTGTATGATGGCAAAGAGCATGCCTCATGCAGCGTATTCAAATGTAGACGTAAGACAATCAAGACTCGTAGTTATTCTCGCAGGTTGATAATTATCTCTGCAAATCTCTGCGTGCTTAGAAGATTTCCATGAGACTCCACCTTCTGGAAATGATTGTTGAGAGCGTTCTCTTATATCAACTAAGGTTGGTTACATCAAATCACAGAAATAGAGCAATGTGAACATGAGGACAACACTCATAAGTCAGACTGCCATCAGGAAAGCTCTTCAGAGAATGAAACCTCACACTGCTGGCATTGTTTCGTTGGCATTGAAACATGGTTGAAAGTTGATTTCTATTGTATGTTGTCATTCGAGCGCCGTAAATACACATGTAAAGTATAGAAGCTCAAAGAATACACAGAATTGTTTGACAGAATGCCTCAAAGAAATGTTATGTCATGAGATGTGGTGGTGGCAGGAGTAAACCGCAGCAACTATTTCAAGCCAAATACCCGAGCTCCACGATAGAAAACTTCATGGAACTACTGTGAATTCATTGAAGTATGAGAATCTGAAGTCAAACTTTGTGGAAGACATACAACATGTGTTTATCAATGGCATGAATAAATGGGAACATCTGAGAGACATCCCTCTTCAGCACAAATGCCATCAACTTGTTCTGTTAACCAAACTTTTGAGTGAAGGCATCTATTCTGACGAGATCATTACAAATTTACTATTGTTTTTACTCTTTGTAGGTTTCTAGACTCCATCGACAACCTTGGCACTCGTTGTGAAGTCTCTAGCTCAGAATCTGAAGATGGCACACAAGAGGTAGCATACCATTATGCCGTGGTCTCTTTCTGTCGATTGATTTCGGCCATGCAACAGTCACTTCGAAACACACACAGTGTTGCGTATTGGCATGATGTCGATGATAGGGAATTCTCAATGCTCGCCACCTTGAGGCTTCACAAAACTAAGGGTTTCGAAGGACTGAAAGACAAGTGCATTGCCATCATTCTTCTATCAGTTTTCTACAATATGGAAGAGCCGAAGGTTATCATGCAGATAACATGATTATTTAGAACTTGAACAAAGTATATCTCATAGAACATGATTTTAAATCATTGACAGAAGCAAAATTTGTAGTTATTGGGAAATAATAACCACAACACAAGTTCGACAGTCAGTTAGAGGACATGGAAACATAGCTATTAGACATCATTTCTTGTTCGGTAGGGTGATATTCATTGAACATTGTTGAACATGTTCTGAGACTGAGATGATGGTTTATTGAGGTAGCTGCTATTGAAGGTTATACATATGCATTTGTGTATAACAGTATGCTTATTAGTATAACAAGATTTATGGAAGAGATGAGTGAACATCATGGAAGCCCAGATTGCTATCCAAAAAATATAACTCTAAAATCAAAATCATAAGATTCTTGTTGAGTTGAGGTGAAATGCTTGAAAGAATGCCTCCAAGTTTCAACTCTGCGAAGGGATTGTTTGCTCAGAAAATTAGTTGCATGTTATGCTCATTGTCTACTTCTCAAATCTCTTGTGAGTGCAAATCCCAACCGATTTTGGGGTGGAGAATGTCAAATTACAAGCCAACACATGTGAATTATTCCACAGATTGTTTTATTTGTCATACAAAGGTGTAGGTCTGTGAAATACAAAAGTATAGACACCAACAAATGCAGTTCTCTTGCAATGCAGTCATGTCTATTCAATGAAGATGTCCGGATGGAAAGATCTTATATGTGAAATATTGAAGCATAAGAGAAGGCATTATTCAAGTTGACACATGTTTTCAAGCACTTTTCAATTTAACCTCATGGCTAAAAATGAGAACCTTACATCTAAAGTAATGAAGGAGCTTGCAAGAAAGATAAAGAGTCTTGATGAAAATGTCTTGGAAACATTTCAACTATTTCTAGAAAGGTTATCAAAAATGCAAAATGTGGAAGCTTACAGAAGGCACATGAACTATTTGACAAAATGAATCAAAGAGTTGTGGTTTCCTAGAATGCAGTGAATACAGGATATGCATAGATAGAATCAACAAGGTGGGTTTATTGAATGTAATGGTTGTTGGATATGGAATGCATAGAAATATTAGAATGAGTAGGAAACATTGGGTGATATGGCAGTTAAAACCACGAGGACTATGAATACAAATTATATGTTTGCTACCATCTATGAGGATAAACTCTGCATCAGTTTAAAGAATACTTTTGGACACATTTTCTTTGTTATGACTATATAGTCATCAAGACAAGGTGATGTTTGAGGTCCCACAAAAAGACATGAAAATTGGGAATGTACTAAATCAAAAGAGGACAATGATAGAGGAGGATTTGATTTGGAAGTTGGCAATATCATGCTTTTGTGTGCAAAATGTGTATGATCACCCTTGACCATGAAAAGTGCTATGAGGTGACTGGTAATATAGGAAAGATACAATTTTGCAGAGCATTGTTTTCAAGCAGAGAGATAGCATCATTATGAAGAAAACTTTAGATTATTTTTCAGTGTTAGACACATCTTCATGAAGCATTTTCATCAATTCAATAGGTTATCAAAATTGTAAATAAGGTGGTTTTAAGGAATGAAATACACATTTTGGTGATTGACCACCAACATCCATCTAATCAAATAGAAATAGGGTATATGTTGTAAGAAGAAAATGCAGTATCTCCTTTAACTAGCCCTCTCTACAGGATGCTCTGAGATTGATGAGTAGTGGATGGCAATGGTATTTTATGATTGCAATTGAGATGAGAATCTAAGATTCAAGTATTTGGAGGAGTTGTCAAGATCTGTCAAGGTTGGATCACCACAATGGAATAGAACAAAGATGGAAAGAACTTAGCAAAGTTCAGAACTCAAAACTTACAAGTTTTTAGTTACCTGTTTGTAAAAGTGACTTAAGTCACTGTTTGTAACTAAAGGTTAGAAAGTGAACCTTATTTCGGGAAAAGTGATGTAAAAAGTAACTAAAAATAAGGTTTATCATATTATTACATTTCAAATAGGTAGTTACAAAGTAGTTATCGGGTAGTTACAAGTTGGTTATTAGGTGGTTATGAGGGAAAGTCTATATATACTGGACTTCACATTGTAAAGAAGGGGGAACTCTTTTGAGAGAACTCTGGGAAAGGGGAAACTCTAGAGAAATTTTTAGAGATATCTCAAAGGGCTTTTGTGTTTACACTATGTACAAAAGGATTTTGGAATTGTATAATTTCAAAGATAATGAAAAATGCAATTTAGTTCATATGCTCTAAATGTGTTCTTATGTTATCATCACTAATTTCTCGTATGTTGAATTGGTAATCCTTTATGCACATGTGTAATACATTGATTATCTATGTGATTGAAATGATGAAACATGCCCATCTCTTGGTTTCTTGATTTGGATGTGCTTGTATGACCTATCTCTTCTTATGTTGAGGTTTATTGTACTCCTTTCATCATCGTTGCACATTTCAACCCATTTGGTAATAACCCCTTTTTAGTTGTGGAATCTCAATTGGTTTTCGTATGTCTACTGTTGGGGTTTATGTTAGTCATCTGTTCCCAGTTTTGTGTTTTATCCTTTATGTACTTTCATGTTAAAAGTACACAAAAACCCACAAATACCCCTATCATATGAGGGAGCTGCCCCTCTCAAATGCAGAGGAAAGCTGATAATTCAATAACAGCTTCTCCAACTGTTGGGACAATTTAGTCACCCCTCTAAGGGCAACGAGTCATTTTCAAAGGTTATTTCACGGTGACAAATTCTGTTTACCAACACTGCCCTAATGGCATCCTTAGTGATCTTAAATGGCCTGTTCAACCACATGAATTTGTCATGCATTTTGCTCAAGATATACCGGACCCATTCATCTTCCAGAAAATAGGGGAAATGAATGCAGTGTGCAAAATGTTTGTCCTGGATAGCTTTTTACTGAGTTTTGAGTTCAAATGAGTCATCTATCAAATGCTTGTGATAGAAATCAACTAGCTTAGATTCCCCAAATTTTTCAATATTCACATGAATATATGCCCTAACATCTTCTACATGTAGAACTCCATGCGGAATACTTGAAAAGGCACCTAGGGGATCAACTTCTAGGGATTTATATGGATGTTTCTTGAATTTAGGGCGTGGCCTCTCAGTGATCTTTACAACATTCAGTGTAGCCATCTTCAAAAAGATTTATAGAGAAATATTCAATAATGGAAAGTACCTTTTGCGTGTCTAGGGTTCGTGAAGAGATCCGGATTGATTCGCTGGATGAATCGACTTCTGTAGATAACCTTTGATGGGCTTCAGGAGATTTGTTGCAGAGCTCTTTTTCGCTTCTTCTCAAATGCAGAATGAACAAGTGTTTGATAGGAAAACCCCTATATTATTCTGCAAACCCTAATACCAAGTTGCAATAAATGCTCAACTTAAGTCATTCTGGTTTTCCTTGTTTTCCTTATTCGAATGACTTGATGAACCAGATCAATCTTGTTCTAAACATCTTGCGGATCTTCCGTATTTTAACCACAGTTTATTTAGATGTTTCTCTTACAAACCTTTTGATCCGCAACTCTCCTTGTGCCAGTTTCGGCACCAATTAACTGGCTGGGGGAAAAGGTTTTTCCTTGTGTCTCCCCCTGAGCCAGAGCTCACTTTTTAGTTTCCGGAAGGAATATCAGCACCAGATTCTAGTGCGGATCCATCCCCTACATTTTTTGTACTTCTCTTCACCCAAATCTTGTTCATCTCACTTTTAACTTCATCCGCATTCACTTTTCCTTTTCCCTTGTCTTGATTCTGATTATGATGTACCGGACCTCTTTTGTCCTAATTCTTGCTTCTACAGAATTTGGCCAAATGACCGGATCTATTACAATTGTGGAAAATAACATTTCTTGGCATATTTGATTGATTTCCTCTTGATCTACATTGGTTAGCCATATGACCCATTCTATTGCATGCAAAGCATCTACCATTGAATGAATTGTTCATTTGCATATTTCTGCATTCATGAGATTTGTGACCATACCTTTTGCAGTTAAAACACTATCTGGAGAAGGATGTGTTAGTCTGATTCATTCTCCTTCTACATTGATTAGCCTTGTGACCAAAGTTATTGCAATTGTGGCAGTATCCATTGAAGGATGGATATCTTTGAGCATTAGGTTGCCTTATCGGAGGTCTTCTAGACCTATTCCTTGAATTTTCTGATCCAAACTTTTTTTGATCGGATCCGGAGCTTTCTCCTTTCTCATATCCCAAACCACACTTGTCATCTACCCTCTTTTGGATTTCAAGAAGAACTTCAAGTTGAGCAGAACTTATCTTGAATTTCTCTTTATATTCATTTGTTGTTTGAAGATCCCTTTTAAGAGAGACAATTTGATCCTCAAGTTTTTCTTCATTATCTTTAGCATCTTCAAGATCAGATTCAAGATGTCTGATTATTCTATCCATCTTGTGACAGTCTTCTGATTTCTCCTTAAGAGATTGTCTTAGATCATCTTCAGTTTTTCTTTTCTCTTCAATTTCTTGGGTAAACTTCATAACTCCTGATTCCATTTCATGTCTTACCATAATGATCTCTTTTGATAACTTTTCACATAACTTGGTTTTCTCCTTCAGATCTCCATTTGTATCATTTGAACCTTGACTTACCAGTTGTTGAAGTAGCTCCTTTCTCTTTTTCATAGAGAGACTCAGTTTCTCTTTTAATTCATTTATGAAATCATCAGCCTATTTGAGTCTTTCCTTCAATTCATTGACTTCAGAATTTGACTGATCAAGATCATCTAGGGCAGACTTAAGTTGCTCCCTCATACCATACACATCCATTTGAATTCCCAGATCTTCCTCAAGTTGTTAGGCTCTGTTGGGAGGAACTTGGCTCTGATACCAATTGTTGATAACTGAGAGGGGGGGTGAATCAGTTATCTTAATTATTTCAGCTTTCTGAACTTTCTTTATGATTAATGCAGCATCAATTTAAATAAGCAAACATAACCATGAAATGGAAATACACATGACACAATATTTTTGACGTGGAAACCCTGTTAAGGGAGAAAACCATGGGGTGATTAACCCAAGATTGTATTCTCTGTTAGAAGAATAGAAATACAAAATGGCACTTGCTTATTAGGGCTTACTGCCCGAGCACACTGCTCACAAGAGGCTCACTGCCTACAAGAGACTCACTGTCTACAAGTTGTAAGAAGAATAACAAGATCTTCGAACTGATGAGAAGCATCCACATATGCTGGAGTTCAGTTCCGGTTAGGCTCAGTAAACTGATCTGCTGCACTTCATCCTTCCTCTTCTTTTGTACTGCTGTCCTTTCAAATACTGGACCTTCCTTTCTGCTTTCACACTGCTCTTCTACTTTTCTTCACACTTACATTACACAACACACACCTTCTCATTGAAATCCATTTAGAATCTTGATCACCATCAATATCTCATCCGGAATAATGTCTGATGCTCTGCTAGTCAGTTCTTTCTCTGTCTGCTCTGCCAAACAGGACCCCAATACTTGAATGCTCATATCTCTTTACTCTTTCATCACCAGAGGCTTAATTCCTAGAATCTATCAGTAAAGGTGCTCCTCTTGACTTCCCCAAGTCCGCACTTTCCAAAGATACTTCCTCTGAGAGATCCGGACCTGACTATCGGACCTTGCCACATACTCTATTCTTGCTTACTGGACCACAACACTCTTCAATCTGACTTCTGGTATAGGCACACTATGTCCTGTGGATTTGTGGGATGAACTTTGTTGCCATCAATGACAACAATCATGAAGCTACAGTGTGTCTCTTGCCAACATTAGGAACTTCAAATCGAAAGGGGAAGGGTACCATGTTCAAGATTTTGTCAAAGGGATATGGTGAGATATCCTCCAATGAATAAGTTTTAGTGGACGTCCCTATTTGGAGGTCCACGAATTGCTATTGTAAAGTTTGAATTTGTTTCGTTAGTGTGTCTATACGTATGTTGGGGTTTGTTGTTTTCTTTCCTTTATCTTGGCCAATGGTTTTATCTTCACTTGTGTGATCCTCATGAGTTTCTTCTACTATAGTTTCTCTTAATTTGTTGAGATCGAAGTCCAGGGGGAGTTTAATTCCTTGGTTTGCAAGATGAAGAAAGTACTTTTGAGGGTCTTCATTGATCATTTTGTCCATCATGCGTTGGAATTTCTAGTCTTAGAGGACTCCTTGGAAGTCCTCATGGGAGACTTCCTCATTGTTGTCATGAGGGGAGACAATTCTGTTAGATGCTCCAGCCATTTCAAGTTGCTTTTGTTTTTGGGATCTAGTTAAGACCATGCAAGGCGACGTGGAAAGATGTGGGGTGAAACTAGAGATTTTGGTAAGGTGCTGGTGAAGATTGTTGAGAAGAGGATACTTGCGGTGATGAGATTCAGACAAGGGACTCTTTTGATCAATGATTCCAAGTAAGTTGGTTGATACAAGATCATAGCTACAAGTAAGGATAGTCGATACCCATTTACTATGTAGAGACTAGTCTTGCACCAAGACCACTAGTGAAGTTCTGAGAGAAAAGGATGATTGATCCTTGATAGTGGAGACTTACTAGGGTTACTTGATTCTGAAATGATCTGAAAAAGGTCTTGCACTAATGTGATATAGATACTTTGACTTGTTTATGGGAAGACCTGGTAAAAGGTGGATGAGACGACCGATGAAAGAGAGGGTATGCTATGGAAACGTATGGGAGAAGTGACTGCACGGTAAATCTCATCTCAAAAATTGGAACAAGGCTGAAATGGGTACCCAGAAATGCTAAAAAATTTCTCTCAAAAGATGTGGGAAAGCTCACTGTCTTGGATGCGCAGCTACAGATGCCCTGAAACAAAGGATAAAAGCGTAGCAAGTCGAAGTAAATGCGCAGCTCTGGAAAATGTTAAAAGTGTAGTAATAGATGACAAATGCATAGGAAGTCGATGTAAATGCGCAATAGGTCGACACAAATGCACAGCTCTGCAGGGTAAATGCATAGCATTGGTTTTCTTAACTATTTTTGTAATGTTTTTGGCACGTTTTTCAATCTTTTTGGTTTCTTGGCTGCAAGTTGGTCTTTTTGATCCAATTTCTCAATTATGGCAAGAAGACACAGCAAACACAAAATATTTTCATGGTTTTTTTTTTATCTCTTTTTTTTGTAATTTTTGGACTCTTTTTGACTAAAAAGCAAGTACAAATCCTAGGCTAGCTGGGACAATATAAACTGAATTCTCACTATTTCTAGTTGAGGCATCTTCGGGAGGTGATAATCGCCCTTCCCTGCAACGGCTTATTGGGGTTTTTGGCTACTAGAAACAAAGGATGATTAGTAAGTACAACCATTCGAGTGGTTATACATGCGATAGCGCTACTCTCTATTATGGAGTCTCCCAGCCTGCAAGGGTTACACCTTGGAGGGTTTTGGGGGAGGTTGGTTGTCAATATAACTTAACAACACTCATTGTTTTAAGCTTTCGCTCCAAACACAATTTATTTATAGTGGCTAGGCAGAGCTTGGCTCTAGCTTGTTACCACTTAAGTTTGTTCCCACTTGGATGGAAGGATATACAAGGGCAGGCCTCTCTAAAGGTTTAACACATGCGAAATGATATGTTTGGCATTTTGGTCACCCAAGATAGGGGAGAGCATAGGCCTAGTATCATTCCAAAAACATGAAAGACAATGGTTCTTTTCCCCTAGTTAAAATGAAAAAGACTAAATGAGTTAGCTACTTGGGCACACACACAATTTGTTAACTTTGAGAGCAAGATAGCAATGGTTCAATTTTATCCTCCTAGCATTGGGACTAAATTCAAGTTGTCGATGCAACAAGATCAAATTATAATCCTCCTAGTTAGAGCTAAATGAGATTTGCATGAACATCCATTTACTTTCCTTTATATAGAGAGATGAGTTAACAAATGTTGCTATATGACTAAACCAGCCCCTAACCTGTAAGTAGATCAGAGAATATTCCTGCAAGAAGTGTTAACGTTAGCAAAATCACAAGGAACAACTCAAAAAGTCACTTTTAGAATCAGATGCGCAGGTACAGAGATCAAATGCGCAGGTACAGAGATCAGATGCGTAGAATTACAAAAGTACAGAAACAGAGCTCATGCGCAGAGACAGAAGACATATGCGCAGAAAGAATAGATGCACCGTTACAGAACACAGATGCACAACTTTAGGGGGTATATGCGCTGAAATACCAGATGCATCGAAACAAAGATCAGATGCCTATTAGAATTGACTAGATGCACAGAATCCTCCTGTTTACCGAACCTAATGCACAAAAACTCAGTTTTTGTTTGGGTTAAATCGGGGCAAGGCCCCACGGTGGGCGCCAAAAATGTTATCAAAAAATTGGAATGATTATCAATAGTATTAAAGTAATCCAATAAACTCAATGAAATAAGAAACAAAGAAGATTAAACAAATAAAGAACTCAAACCTTGCAAACCTCTTTACTTTGTGGCTTCCATTGGTCGCCTATCTCAAATGATCTTGTGTATGAATATGGCCCTCAGAAGGTACACTTCCTTGCTATTTCCAAGATGTCAAGTGGGAATGGCTATGATAGGTTTGCAATGAAGAGATTCTTCAACACAATTGCAATAATAAAAGGGTGATCGCAAGTGATGGAATAATTTGGGTGCCAAAGGCGCGTTGTAATTCCTATAGAGTAAGTTTACTAAAAGCTTGGATGATAGAAATGGAGGAATTGGGTTCAATTTATAGACTTGTGAGAGAGAAGATCAACAATAGAGGATACTTGAGAGATGTGCATGAACAGAAAGAAGACAAGTGTCACACAAAAAGCTATTTTGCTTGAGTTAACTGCTTTCTTTTATAAAGATAAGATTTGCTTTCATAAATTAGAATGTTTTTTTTCTAATTTAAGAGTTGTTGATAAAAACGAGGTTGATTAAATCAATTAACTCAACTTGTGATTTGCTTTTTGCATGATTTGAGAGAAATTAAATAATAAATTATTTAATTTTGTGTGCATGAAGAAGAAGATTTATTTTTAGAAGATTTGGAAGATTTTTTTGGGAATTAAGATAAGAAATCAAATTAAATAAATAAATTTATTTAATTGTTTGTGCATGATTGGAAGAATAAATAAAATATTTGATTATATTTTATTTTTAGAGATTGAGATCATTTAAATAAATTTGATTTATTTATTTAAATTTGGAGGAACAATTGACTTAATTAAATAATTAAAAATTATTTAATTGTAGATAAGAGGATTTGGAAGAATTTGATGAAACTAATTAAATAAGTGACTTTATTTAATTTTTGGGAGGAATATGAACCAAATAAATAAATTGATTTATTTATTTATTTATAGAAGAATATTAAGATAAAATAAACATTTAAAATATTTATTTAGACAGAATCATGTCATTTTAGGTGTATATTTTATTGATTTATTTAAATTTGGAGGAACAATTGACTTAATTAAATAATTAAGAATTATTTAATTGTAGATAAGAGGATTTGGAAGAATTTGATGAAACTAATTAAATAAGTGATTTTATTTAATTTATGGGAGGAATATGAACCAAATAAATAAATTGATTGATTTATTTATTTATTTATAGAAGAATATTAAGATAAAATAAACATTTAAAATATTTATTTAGACAGAGTCATGTCATTTTTAGGTGTATACATTGCTAGGTTTGACTTTGCTACCTAGATAAAGCACCGATCTGGAATCTTTTTGCCCAATGGTCCAGGAAACCCAACAATTTAAAAAATAAATCATACAAACCATTTTATGTTTTATTCTTTTTAGGTTTAGGTCTTGCATGTTCTCTAATATGAATAAGTTAGATAATCCAAGAACATTGCCAATCTGGGGTTGATCTTATAAATCTTGGTGCATACATGGGAACATTCTGCCTGGTATTGAAAAGTTATATCAATGGATTATGAATGAGGGAATACCCCCTAGGTGCGGCAAAACCTGAAGTGTAAGGGAGATAAGAGATAATCTCCCACTTAGTTGGCCGAATCTTCTATTGAACTTTAGCATAAGAAGTGGCAAATCTTTAGAGTTTGATGTGTACAGATTTGGGAACCAATAGAACTGGGGATAGTGATAAATCTATGAGCAAAGAGTCAAAGAATTTGATGAGTCTAAACATCTAGTTCAAATATTGAAGTTTTAGACCTGAAAGGGGCTTTGTTGTAGCAAATTTTAAAAAATTATGTGTGTCTCTGATGTTGGAGAAAATCCAGAATGAAAGAATGCTTTAAATAAATTTGTGTTGTTTGAAGCATAGTCCTCTATGAAGAGAGGTGGCGACTATCAAAAGAACCTGATGAAGATGTGAAGAACGTTTCAGATCAATAAATATTTCCATTCAAGGAGGAAAAATTGCAGCAGCTGCAACATATCCAAGTATATTTCATACTTTGGCTTTCAAGAAGGACAAGCTTGTGCATGAAAACCATATTTGAAAGTCTTGAAATTTTTTTGGTTCCCTATTGAGTGAAACTAAGCACTAAGGAAGGGAAATAGTAGTGATAGGCTTGCATACTTTCACATTACTGAGATTGTAATATGTATTTTGAAAAGAAGTATGCAATATTTTGAGGAAACTCATTTAGAGGGTCTTAAGCAAGCTGAGATAGAAATTTGCTTTGTAAAGGCTTAAGATCATGTTGTAAAAGGGGTTTGAGTGTAACTGCAAGGTTAATATGAAAAGGCTCATAAAGGTGTAAGAAAATGTGTCACCAACCCCTGCATCCTTGTATGGACCCAAATGTAACAATGCATAGTGTACAGCCCCTGTCATGTCATCAAAGAAATTTCAGCACTGAAAGATACAAAGCCATAAATTTTGATGGCATTTCTGGTTTCCCAAATGTCATACCATCCAAAATCAGAGATAAAATACCAAAATTCAATGGTGAGAAGTTCGAGTCAGCTAATAAGCATCTACAAGAATTCAATAATTTAATGGATGACTATGAGGTAGATCATGAGGAAGTGATCATGAGGCTATTTGTTCAGTCTCTAAAGGGAGATGTGAAAAACCGGTTCTCTTATTTACCAACATGCTCTATTTATACTTGGGATGAGTTCATGACAGCATTCATAGAGCAGTTCGGTGAGAGAATTGATGTAAGATCAACAATCAGTAATTATGGGTATTCAGAAAGAAAAAGATGAGTTAGTTCCATCTTTTAACCTGAGGCTTTCAAAAATAGTCAAAGGCATTCCAGAATATATGAGACCTAATGATGCATTGTGTTTGGTGGTTTACCTTGGTGCATTTGATGAGGAAATGAGTTATTTACTAAGAGACAAGGAACCAGCTACACTTCATCAAGCTTATGAACTGGCAATGGATATTGAAAATAATAAGAAATTTAGAATGTGTAAAGGATATCAATCTAGAAGTACCAGTAGCCATGAAGTTTCAAATATAAGTAAGCAATGCAAGCAAGGTACTCAAAATGGTTTTCTAGATCAACATGGTTCTATTGTTCCTATTTTTGCACCAATCAGTTATATAGATCATCTATCTCTAACAAGTAATGTTGATACTATGGTGTATGTTCAAGCTTTGTTTGACATAAGGAGATTCATGGGAGAGTCAGCATACTCTTTGTTTTCCAGATTCTTAGATGCCTTCTTGCAGATTCCTGATGGTTACAAGCATGAAGAAGATATATGCATTGACTTGTTTATTGAAATATATGAATCAGGTTTGAGTTCATTGCCAAAGGAATTTAAGCCTCAAAGCCTTGACTAGGTATGTGAATGGATTGGAATTATTGACAAGATCAAGTGTGATTATGTAAGGAATGATGAAATAATGGTAATGAATTAGGAAGAGCCTCACATGAATATAATTGGAGAGGAGACAAAGGTATTCTTAGACACTAAAAGTAAATCAGAAAATTATATACAATTGCATGATGAAAATTATTTAGAAGTATATCTATCAGATGAATTTTTCAATGGTTTGGGTGATAATGAGAGAAGTGATTCACACAGTGATCATGAAATTACTAAGTTTGCTCATATACCTTTATCTCCTAAGATTAATCATGATGATCCTTATATTGCTGCTCATGACAATTTGAATAAAGTTGAGTTGGAAGAATTCACAATGTGTGAAAATGACATTGATATGCCAGTCCTTAACACGGAATGTTCATGCTTAAATGATTCAGTTGTGCACAGTTTTGATCATATAGATCAGGATTCAATATCAATTTCATCAGGAAGCATCAGAGAGTTGGAAAGTGATATAGATCATGCAGTTTCAGAGTGCATTGATGTGGCAGAAGTTTTGTATGTAAGGCAATTGGATGATGAAGGTGAAGTCTATGATCAATTCATGGATGAGGTGTGTTCTTCTCTTGATTCTAGATTTGGTAATGCTGAAGAAGAGTGGGACTATCATGTAGAAGTAGAGACCTTTGTAATAAGAGTGAATCTCCTTTATGATGAGCCTTCAGGTACATTGGACATTGTAAGTCATATTCCTTATTGGTACAGGATTAACCCTCTTTTTGCAAATGATGATGAGTGTGAGGAGCTTGAAGAAAATCAATATGAGGTACTAATGGACAACATTGAGGATGAATGTTTGAACCTAGCAATTGATCTTGTGCATGAAAATAGTGTATGTTTTCATATGAATCATACTGATGATGTTGTGTAAAGAAATGAAAATCATATAATAGAGAATGAAGAAGTATTTAGTATCACCGGTAATAATGAAAAGGTTGACTTGTTGATGGTTGAGAAGAGTGATAGCATGTCTTGTAATGATAAAAACGTTTGTAATCAGGACATATATGGAAGTGTGCCTTGTAGCAGCATTGTTACTGAAAAGGTAAAGGAATGCATAAACATCCAATATAAAGAATCAATTTATAGAATGAATGCTAGTGTAGATGTTTTATTGCAACTCAATCATAGTGATGATGTTCATCCTAAAGATTTTGAATATGAAAAGGGTATTGAAGGATTATATCCAGAGAAGGAGCTATCAGAGGATAAAATTTGTGGATAAGAAGTACATTTTTTAATAAGATTAAATCAGAGATATTTGTTTCCATGCATAAGACTGATTTTGGGGATAGAAGACATTGTAAACATATAAATGATATATTTGACCCATGTTTTCTATACCTACTATTAGAAGAGGTTTTTCAACTTCTCCAAGGTTGCAAAGAGCAGATTGATGAGAGTGTGGTTGAATATAGAATAATTAGTAGTATGGTGGTGTATTTGCAATACAATATCAGTTAGGATGTAGTTGATATTAATACCTTTGGTTTGAATCAGAAGCAGTCAAATGAAAATAGGGTATGTGATAGAGAGAAATACTAGTTTTTCATTTTTCGTGGCCCTGGGCCACCCAATGAAAATTAATAGATATTATTTTGATGCAAGATAGAGTAGTTACGCAGCAGCCCAATGGATTTGGCACATGGTCTTCATCCCAGAGATAACTAGAATCTCACCATGCCTGCAAGAGGCATGCATCCCCGAGAATGAGCCACTGTTGGCACCCTTAAATTTTGCAAATTTGAAGTGCCTTTCTCTTCTCGATGTGTCGACAAAGGTCAGGTCAGCATGCTACTAAATCTACCCCAAAGCCCTCATTCTCCAATTAAAATCTTGCAACTCAAAGATCATATTTCAAATCCATATGGTAGGAAGTTTTTTGGCACATATGGTAACATGTCTGCTCAGTTTCATGCTTCCAGGATGAGTTTTGATGGGGTATTTACTTCTTTTTTGACTGCGACCGGGCTAGATTTGGTGTTTCAAAAAATTTTAAATCTCACAAATCTGAGGGTAACCCATTTCTCGTTTTGGTCCAAAACTTCTCTAGTTCCAGTTTCATCAAAACTGAAGATCATATGATGCATTATTTTAATGCATTTCAGTTGTGGCGAAGGCATCCGATAGGCCAGTTTACAAACGAGGTGCTAGAAATCATTCAGCGAAGCAAATTTTGAGGAAATGGGTTTGCTCTAAATAATTAATAATGGCCCTATGAAAATGTTTGTGGCCTCCAGATGTCCAGTGTGCCCGCAGTGAACAGGCACCACTTGCCCGGGAGGAGAAATTAAAAAATTATCATTTGCCAAAGTTTTTTTTTTTTTTTAATGCGCCTGGTAAACTTTTTAACATGACCGGCGACGCTGGTGCGACACGCCCTCCGGGTCCACGCGAATGCTTTTGCCCGGAGCAATGAACTGGTGAGGCCACAACTGGGGGACCTCATCCCCTAGGAAGAACACTTCAAACCAGCGAGCTCATTGGCCCAGCGAAGGCGTAAAGCCTTGCGAGCTCATTGGCCCAGTGGGGGTTTGAACTCTGGTGGCCGCCACTACAACCAAGCGACTTAACCACCGAACCATGCCATCATTGGCTATCATTTGCCAAAGTTTAAATATGTAATTTTAAAAATATTTATTGGCATATTTTTAGTGATTTAAAAGGCAAAAGTTATACATTGAACATTATAACATTATGTTATAATGTTAAGGCAAAAAATAAAGCATTTTATTGCCTTATCGCATGATCTCACGACTCTTTCTTCCCCATTCCTCTGCTGTGCGACCATGTGAAATGGAATCCTCTGTGCAGATTTCGGTCTACAGTCTCTTTTGCAGTAAAGATTGAGGTGTTTTCTTCCCCTTGGAGGTGTTTTTGGAAGTCTTCTCAGTCGGATTCAAATAGAGTTTTGCTTGATGGAGTTATTGATCACGTTTTTGTTTTCAGCACAAATTTTGGGTGTGTTTTGGAGCTCAAAAGTGTTGTTCTAGGTTTTAAATTCATTCCCTAACCATTCCCAATACATGGGCAAGGATTTTAAGCATGTTTGTGATGATTTTTGGTTGCCAGAATGGCTAAAAATGCCCCTGCATCAGAAAAAATGACTCAGCAATGAATGAATTGGGCAAAATTGGTTTGGAGGCTGCAAGATTTTGTTCTCTGTCATCTCAAAGGATGGATGCAATTAAGGAGGAGCCTGAAAGGAGACCCCACAGTCCCATATCATGGCATCGTAGGAGGAATGGGAAGGCATCAAATATGTTGTGCGACAGTGCGACAAGGCAGAGATTTCAAAGCGGAGTTGATGCCCAATAGTTGCAATATTAAAATATGGACAAAGTCAAAAGTGGAAAATAAATTAAAACATTTTCTTTCATATTTTATATTATTTTTTGTCTTCTCCTCTTTTTTGGTAATTTCCCCAGGCTCATTGGTAGCAACTTGTCATGTAAAATTCACCTACTGCCAAGATGTAATAAATTTTTAGGGCAACATGATCTTGTTTCTATAAGAGAGCATGTTGTTCCACTTTGTAAGGGGAATTCTTTTGGGCTTTGGATACATGGTGTCCACATTTTGGGGAAATAGCTTTCTATAGGATAAGGTGACTAGATTTTGGGTTGCAGAGGCATATTTTGTTGTGTAAGTGAATAATTTCTGAATGATAGCTTTATTTCCAGGTTGAGTTATATGAGTAACCCATTTTGTGTGGATCATTTATGACTGTCTCCTTGGGTGTAAGCATTCTTCTTTTGAATGAAGTTGCTAAGGGTTTCTAAATTCTTCAATGTACACTTGCTATGTTACATGTCTGATTTTTTGCATCTATTCAAGGAGTAGATTAAATTTGTTTTAGATCGGATAAGGGGAAAATGTGTTGCATCAAGGGATTATTGAAGCATATGGTCATAGATGATTCTCTTTCTTGGACAAACTATTGTTAGACAATAATTTCATTGTTTTCAGTCCTCTATTTATGAGTTTTTATTGTCATAAGGAAGCATTTATATTGCTAGGTTTGACTCTGTTGCCCAGACAAAGTACCGATCTGGAATCTTTTTGCCCAAAGGTCCAGGAAACTCAACAATTTAAAAAACAAATCATACAAACCATTTTATGTTTTATTCTATTTAGGTTTAGGTCTTGCATGTTCTCTGATATGAATAAGTTAGATAATCCAAGAACATTGCCAATCTAGGGTTGATCTTATAAATCTTGGTGCATACATGGGAACATTCTACCTGGTATTGAAAAGTTATATCTATGGATTATTAATGAGGGAATACCCCCCTAGGTATGGCAAAACCTGAAGTGTAGGGGAGATAAGAGATAATCTCCCACTCAGTTGGTCGAATCTTCCATTGAACTTGAACATAAGAAGTGGCAAATCTTTAGAGTTTGATGTGTACAGATTTGGGAACCAACAGGAGGGAACCTATTGTTATTGTTGTGATTATATGCCATTTTTATATGTATTCAAATCAATTTGAAATCATATTTTAAAATTTTTTCAAAAGTTATGCAAAAGACAAGTGCAAAACTATGTGTGAAAATGACCTAAAATGCTTGATTTTTTCAACTTTTTTTTCAATGCAAATAAGTGAAAGAAAAGGTGTTGTAAGAAAATTGATCAGGGGAAGAAAATAATATGTCTGATATTAGTCCAATAAAGGAATAATATCCTTCACAAAACACTTTTTGATGCAAACCTAGAGTGATGACAAGTCAAAACCTAGTGAAAATACACTAAAATATGCAATTTTTCACAAATTTTCAATGCAAAGACCCAATAAAAAGGGTGTTGTAAAGAAATTTAGGAGAGGCAGAAGATAATAATAGTAATATCAATCACCTAAATCCATAATATTCATCACAACATGCTTATAGTGCCAATCTAAGTCAAACCCTAATGAAAAGATAACCAAAATATGTAATTTTTCACCAAATTTCAATGCAAAGGCCCAATAAAAAGGGTGTTGTACATAATTTGAGGAGAGATAGCAAATAATAACCCTGATAACAGCCAATTATTGCAGAAAAATCCTTCACAACACACCTATGATGCAAATCTAGAGATGATATGGCCAAATCTAGTGAAAAAGCAAGGGTTTCAAACCCTAGACATGAAATTTTGCAAGAAAGCCACTATGATGAAACGCTATAGTTGGAAATCAGTCCTAACATGAGTGTTTTAAAAGGGTAGTAAAATCTGAAACAAGATTTTGACTATAAACCCTAGCTAATGCGAAATTAGGTTATATGGAAAAATGCACAATTTCAGGCATTTTTTATCAATTTAAGCATGAGAATGCAATGTAAATGAATGATGAATAAATTTTTTTTGTATTTTAAATCAGATCTAATGATAATGATAGAAATTTTATGATATTAAATGCCAACTAACTCAAATTATTTGAAAATGCAAGCTAAAAATACCAATTTTTTTCAAATTTTTTAATTTTTTTTGTAATTTTTCAAATGCAATAAGATGAACAATGAAATGAATGAATGAAATGAACAATACTCAACAAGGTACAAAAGGTCCAAAAACACGGGTTCACCAAAATGTTTAGGGTAGAAAATAAAGAGGATTGATTTTAAATGGTTTGTGTTGATCCTCATTTCACCACTAAGCATTCAAGGACATTCAACCGAGTAGAAAACTCTACTATAGATTTTCTATCACTTGGAACATAGGGGAAGGTTGGAATTGTGTGAATTTATTGTTCAATTAAGCCCAATTATGCTCAAAACCCTAATTTCATAAATTTGTAAACAAATGGACAAATCACGGAAAATGATCGTACACAAAGATATCAAATGACAATCAAATACCTACTAGATTTTGAAGTTCGGTGTGCGAAAAATTTGGGGACTAATGAACGGGTGCCCTAGTCCAGTGCCTCATTTTTTGTCGGGATCTGAGAATGTTGTTTGCAACACAGTTCTGTTGTTTTGAAGATTTTACTGTTGCGGGATCCGGAGGACTAATGAGCATGCACCTGAGTCCAGGTCCCTATTTTCTTCTTAGATCTACAATTCTGAAAGTCTACACTACTCTCCTGCAACTCCACTTCTTTCACTTTTGCAACCTGTAACCTGCAATCACAAAAAAGTGGATTGGTGGTTGTGGTGTTTAGAGGCTTGCCTCAGTCAAGCCCCAAAGAGACATTAAAGTCTTCTAAACACTGTTGTCAGATAAAGAGTGTGTATCCCTGCAGGATAGAAGCAAAATCCAAATGATAAATGATAGAAAACATAATTGATATCACCTTACAGTGAAGATCTCAATGAAGGAATATGCTCTTCATGCCATGAGGAGATGGATGCCAAATCTGCCAATACAAACACAATAACAACACAAAATACTACTTTACCACACAATGAACACCTTGAATCACTTTCACAAAAGCTTGTCAATTAAAATTTCCATCTAGTTTACAAATGAATCACTAATCATGCTTATATATGATACTACAAACATTCCCACTAAGAATTTCGTAATTCAAACTTAGGATGTCGGCATAGGACCTAAACAACAGTCATAAACCACCACCCAAAAATAGGTCCTGACCTAAAATAGGGCAGGACTAGGGTGCAGGTACCCAAGTCCTCCCCCTATTTCAAACAGGAATCATGTCAAGTACATCCCCTAAGTCTCATTTTCTTGAAACTTTAGGGTTTTCTCATTGGGAGTCATCATAATCATGCAAGATGCTCTAAATGCATTCTAAAGGACCCAAGAGCTAAACCTTAAGAGGGAAAAGCCCCCAAGGGGAGACATAACAACTTATTAATGAATTCACATCTATTCTTTCAGTAAATTGATCCATAAACACTACTTTAAATTATTGCCATGAAGCAATGGAGAGCACTGGCAAATCATAGAACCAATCTCCTGCATCTTCTTTTAGGGATTGCACAAATAGCTTCATTATGACATCCTCTTCCTTGATCTCATAGTCTCTCATTAAACCAATGAATGTCTGCAAGTGTTTTCTCATTGATTCAAAACCTTTTCCATTTAACTTGGGCAAATGGTCCCTGACTTCATTGGGAATGGGATTTGGCTGATTCAGGATACCAACAAAATCAAGTGGTTTGTACCTTCCAACAAAGAAAGCACTTCTATATGGACATGACTAATGTTGATTTGTACCATGCATTAATATATTCGAGTGTGCAATGGGCTGGCTAGAGTAACACTCCATTTTCACATACACCCTCAAGAAAAGACAACTCCCTTTACCATAATCTACTCACAATTTCTTTCAACCAAACAAGACCTTAAGTATTCACCAAACAACCACTTATCCCTCCTAGTTTTCAAGTTTCCTTGCTATTAAGCCTCAACACACAGGACATTCATATACACCATCTTTTGATGCACAAGCTTTACAAGCCTATAAAGAACCCATATTCTCTCACAAAGCATGCATCAATATGGATGAGTAATCCTCTATCTTTTTATCTACCATGCATATTTTACCAGCACATACATATCATAACTACGTTATTAAAATATGAAGTTGTATCATGCTTGTTTTAATTCCCTTCTTTCCAAAATAAATTCATATCTAGCTGGGGAATAACACTTCTTCTCAAAGTAGTTTATAAATGATCCCCATATAGAATGCTTTCCTCCTTTGAAGAGAGAAAAAGAAGAAAAGACAAAATACCTAGAAAATATTGTAGACTTCACACAAATTCTCGATCTAACAAAATATCTTGTAGATCTTTACCAAAGATTTGCATAATAGGAAGCTCTTCTTTAATAATTTGATAGCAGAGTCACCACCTCTCAAAGGGAGCATGATCTTGAATACACCATTACTCTTAAAACTTGAAATAATCTTTATGGTTCAAACTTCCACTAGAGCTTCAATCTCTAATAACCCAGGAAAAGCAACAAACTGAGTCTCCCCATTAGAGTTGCCAATCTGTTGGTTCCTTTTCTTGCACTCCCTCAATTCTAAGGTATTTTCCACAATATCTAGACAGAGAGAAGAAAGCTATGGTTAAATCAAGGGTGAGAAAAGCCAACAAACAAGAGGGTGAATAAACCTCCTCTACACTTTGAGCCTTGCCAAGCTCGGGAGGGTGTTGCTAGAGATATTTGAAATATGAAGAAAACAAATAGACAACTAGGAAGATCTCTAATTAAGAAAATTAGACCAAATGTTTTTTTTCTTATATGGTAAAATTGGTTAATAGTCCCCATAGATTTATTCATTTATTTCCTCTCATAACACCATTAGATCTGGATAAATACAAATGCATACAAGTCCTCTGAAAGATTTGTATCAACATTGATTTCACAAGTGATTTTGACAAGATTTATGATATTGTACTTTATGCATAAGGGTAGGGTAGAAATAACTTACATATAATTTATGGACACAATCAAAGATGATTTTCAATTTAAAATGTGTAGGGCTATCTTCAACCATAAGACCAGTGCCTAATCCTATAGTAATATAGACGTATTTGAACAAAACCACAATGACAAGAAAACCATATATTCAATTGGACATGATTTATTAGGTTTTTTCCTTACAGAAACATCAAAACCTCAACTTTCCTCCTACTCTCAAAACTATACCCATTCTTAGTTATCCATAGCCAAGCTTGAATATCCCAAGTGATCAGCCATAAAAGTGTGCATACTCAATTTCCTGAGCATAACACTATTAATGTATTCTTTGAATACAAATTAACAAAGGCCTGACATAGAGAATAGCAAATGTAAACCCAAGAACTCCTTGAATTCCCTGAAACATTCAACCAGTCATAGAGATGGAACATAAAAACGACAATAGAGGCATGGTCTTATATTGATTTATTGAAAGATTTGTAGTCATTACAGAATATTGTCACAAATAGACATGTGTATACATAAACCAGACATTCCATACATTACATCTTGCAAGAAAACTTAGATTGATCCCAATATCCCAGATCTTGCCTAAAAATATGTTCAAGAATCAACCCTTACAATGACCCAGAAAATACAATTTATTCAAAAGAGAAAAAAATCAAATTGAATGAAAAAGTGACATTTGGCACTATCTAGTTCTTCTTTTCTACAACTGAATGGGTATAAAATAATATGCCACAACATCTTTGAACTTCTTCTACTTTCCCCTTTTCTTGGCCATGTAAACTAAAAATAATTTTCACATTGCATTTCCCATGCAACCTTTTACCCTTGTGGTGAAAATAAATTTCCACCCTGATTCTCACCTTGGAGGTAATAAATTGTAACCCTCCAATAATTACCTCTTGAAAAACAAATGAAACCCCTTTCATATCAGGAATTTTGCCTCTCAAAACTCCTCAAATTCCTCCCTATAGCCACCCGGACATTTTGTCAAACACTTTGTTTGCAATCATTTGCCACAGCTACACCGGTCATTAATAGCATCAATGCTCTCCACCCAAACTGAATTTGGATAACTGCATTATTAATATTGTTTCAACACTCTTAATACTCCTTTCATATCACCAAGTGTATGGGTTTTGAACCTGCAACATTTTTTACAATGGCAGGGTGTTTTTTAAGCCTATTGGGGTGTGTAAATTCCCTTTTGGGCATTTAAAACTGCATTGGGGCTATGACTCTCCATGCCAAGTCATTTTTGCATATGCCCAGGCATATCAAATATTTGCAAGAGCTTGTAAATCATGCAAGGGCATTTGAAAACTTGTTGGGGGCATTTTTTATCAATTTCCAGGCTTTTAGATCTATTCACGAGATGAAAAACTATGTTGGGGCATTTTGCCAAGGCATTTTTGGACACAAAACCAACATTATTCAATAGTTAAAAGTGTTTAAAACCATCCAAAAGCATTATTCCACATGCCAGCACCTCATTTCAATGCCCAAAAACCTCAGAGCATGACCTTGGATGTGAATAGCTCTTTAAAACTTGCACTGGTATGCTTAGCAAGTTTTTGATTGCTTAATTTTCCCTTAACTTAAATGCATAGGAAAATAAAACTTGACCTCCAATTTGATGTATTGAAAATTTAAAAATGCAAAAGACTTTGTATTACTCTAGCCACTCGCAACTTTGCATTTGAATGACCTTTTAGAGCTTGTGTTGATGCGCTAAGATGCTTTCCCAAAGCATTAAAAATATTTTTTTAATTTGCCCCTGCTTTCCTTACTTTTTCTATGTCATTTGGAAAATGGATTATTGTTATAAAATAACAAAATTAATCATATTTGCCCATATTAAAACAATTAAAAAATTATTTTAATTTTTTACTTAGATTTTAATTGCCCGCAATTAAACGGTTAGCTGCAGAAGGATGAATATTACACCACGAGCTGGGATCATGTCTGGAGGCCATGCAAATTTGTGAGAGATTTTATAAATACTAGATAATATTGTGCCTTCGACAGAATTTATTAATCGCAAAATTTCCAGGAATCTTTTTTGCAACAGGACCAACCTGCAGGCAATTTAAAAGAATTTTTGTCATAACCACAAAATTCGCTCAATGGACTTGAAAATGGAACTAGAGTCTCCTGATGAATTATCAAAACTCATCAACTTTTTAGAATTGAATAATCACACCATTTTGACTATGTTCAACACACCCACTACCAAATGCTGGAATATTAAATTCGGGCTCAAATCCTGTCCGATCACCGTGAAATCAGAATTGGAAGGATTTTAAGCATATTCAAGACGTTCTGCCAAATGGATTTCAAATATGATGTTCAGATTGAAATATTTTAATGCCAGAAGTTTTTGGGCCTTCCTGCCATTCCGGGATGCTAAAAAGAAGGTTCCTTGCCAAACTAAAGGTTGTTCTATTTGGAAAATGATGCACAAAAGAAGTGACAACATCCACCTCTTTCTATTTCCTCTTAGTCGAAGCTCTTGTTTCTCTTTGAGGATCAGGTGTTGCTTCATTAATTCTTTAGCCTTGGAAGGGGCTAAGGACTCTCCCTACTCCACCTTCTTATCCTTTTGAGTCTTTCGTAATTTGGCATTGGTTACAAGGCAAGCATGGGATAAGGCTTCTTCAACCATTTCACAGATCCTTTCCTAGGGAAAGCATGGGATAACTCTTCTCTCCTTCCCCATGTATCTTCTGCAACAAATCTTGTACAATAGCATACCCATGGTTTGTGTCACCTATCTCTATGTAGGGAGAGAACATTTTTAAGGGGAATGATACCCCTTTAACTCATACTTCATCTCTCTTTTTGGGGATCTCCCTACATTGTTTTGCAAAACCAAGGTAATTCATTTTCTATTGAAGATCAAACATGATTAGATTCATCAAGAAATATTTGTAATTTAGATTTAAAACCTATTATTAGAGAAGGACTAGCCCAGTATATTCCCAGAGGTAAGCTAGTCAGACATCAGGGATAGGGGATATCTACTACCTCATGTCCAAAATGATTACCAAGAGATCACCCAAACACCAACTCTTAGGATATACTAAGGGAAGAGTTATCAGTATTCGCATGTTAGGGATACTTCAAACACCATGCCAAAATGGCCTAAAAGCAAAAATTGGTCCAACTGCCCGATGGGGAGGCAAAATATGCATGATGCCAGCCAAAAACAACCTCAAAAAGTGAGAAGAGGTAAAAATAGATTCAACATACAAATCAAACAAAAAAATGAAAAGGGGAAAAATGCAAAATAAGAAAAACTGACATGACAAGACTAATACTAGAAATCAAACCAATCAAACTAAAGCAAGCACAAACCAAACCAAAATAGGAAAAACAAAATACCATGCACAGAAACTCTACTATTACAAACCAAATTGGAAACCCTACTCGATAAAGGCATGGGAAGGAGAAATCCAATGCTCATGCGGAAAACACGAGCAAGCCTGAGCCAACAAGAAATTACTTGATTCAATATGTACCAGTAGCTTCAATCTCACTATAGAGTTTGTAGAGAGAACTAATCACCAGGGAGCCAAGAAATGAGATTAGAAAATGCAAAAGTGAAGAATAATTAGGGCAATCAATAATAAACCCAAATCACATGTGCATGGGAAAAGGTACCATTAATGCAGAGTTGAGGGTAGGTCGAGGTTAGGTCATATCCCATGCCAGTCGAGATTTCAAAGATTCCTTTATGGTCATGTTGGGATGACCAACTCTAAAAATCTAACAAGGGTAACACACAAACTTGGTGTCAGCCTATAGAAGTCGAGATGTCAGGGATTCCTTTATAGTCATGCCAAGATGACTAACCTCGTCAAAACAAAAAAGGTGACAAAATCCCAGTGGCAGTCTGCAAGAGTTGGGATGGCAGGGATTCCTTTACAGTTATGCCAAGATGACTAATCCCATCAAACTAACAAGCACAAAGGAAAAAACAAAAAAAGAAGGGAATTTCAAAGTTTTAGGGATGTTTCTACTGTCATGCTAGCATGACAAACCTTGAAATTCTGATAGGGTAACGAGACACCAGAACACTAAAGGAAAAGAGAAGGCAAGAAAGGAGGCCCTATTTTTCCAAGGCGAAATGGGGCATGTGCATGAGGCACAACAAGAGTATTAAAAAGATAAGAGATTAAACTAAATGAGGTAAAAACATTTATAAGATTAATAAAAAGAATTTGATCCTCTTTCTAAAGGCATGGAAAAGTCATATTTGGATTTATCACAATATGTTATAGTTGTTGAAAGCTAGTGAGAGTCTTCTATATAGTAGATAGGAGGGTACACTCCTCATGTCCACATGGTCCCAAGGAGACTATGATGACACTATTATTCTAGTTCAATTATGTCTCTCTTTTGTTCCATCAAATTTTGGACTATACTAGAGTAGTGTAGCCCATACTTATACATTCATTTAGTGTTGGTAGAACCCTCATGTCTACTTTCTTGGTTTGTTTTTATGATGTATTTAAGCTAGTGTATTTTTTTTACCACTTGTTTGGCATGAGTGTTGTTGAACTACCCAATTGATAGCCTCCTAGTACAAAGGGGTGGGCCTAAGGGTTCCACATGGTTAGGTGGTGTTGACCACCACTAGGCTAGAAGGACTCCTGGAGATTCTTGTATAAGGACATGTTGGGTTCTTATAACATCCTATTACTTACATTTTTTATTTTGGTTATTGGGAATCTTGTATATTGGAGTCTTGTGATCCTTCTTTAAAAATGATTAATGGTAATATTATGGACATTATTCTTTGTTCTTTGGTCCATCCATACTTGGGATGAGATCCATTATGTTGCAATGTGTTGCTATTAATATATGTATTTATTTTAGATGTCATGTTGTGAAGGATTTTGCATGTTGGATAAGTCTTAGAACAATTAACGAGTGGATCTAATTTAGCTTTGAAGCTGAACTATACACGTTTCTCATTTAAATGCTATGTGTAGATAGTATCAATGGTAATGTGTTGTTAATTTGGCCATCTAATGAAGGATTTGTAATGCTCATTCTTGCTTTGTCAAATTTGGTGTATGTTGTCAATGTTTTGGATAATGACATGCTTTTGGATAAAATTTAAAATTATGGTTTATATAATGTATAACTTGTAAAATGAACCTTAGGCATATTGAATATGATTTTTTCTAACCATTTGTAAACAACCATTTTAATATGAAAGTTATGTCTTTTGTAGAGTAGGTTGCTAGTGGCTTGTCTAGGCCTATACCTTCACTCAGCTCAAGTTGTGTGCCCTTGATCCTTGTCTTGAAAGGTGGTAAATTAGTGTTGAGTGTGAATTGTGACCTTAGGCTTGTAAGAGGCCCTTTTATTTACCCTGAAACCAATTTTCATGTTTTTTTGAGCCCTACTATCCATTATAAGCCTTGTGCACTATTTGGAAATCACTTGTTTTGCTAGGGGTGACTTGCCTTAGAAATAGGGGTGGTTGGGGGGTCACCTAGATGACTTGAAACTCACATAGACAATTTGGATTGGTAATAGGGGTGATTTGGACCTAACATGGGTGAATTCCAAATATTGAGCACTTTCTGATGTTTTTTTAGAAAAGTTTCCTAAAGGTAAGTTGTACCCTAAGGTCTACCTTAAATGGTTATTATCTTAGTCTAGATGCTACTTTATGTACTTTGAGAGATTTTCATCCTTTTGTGTTGGTTTCATGTCTTTTGTAAGAACAAGTAGCCTAGTGTGTGTCTAGGAAATGTTAGGGTTAGCCGACAAAAGATATCAATTAAATGCAAATAAAGATTAAACAGAGGAATGAAAAAATACATAGAAATAATAACAGTGAGAGACATTTTTAATGTGGTTCACCCAAACTCAGGCTACATCCACCAACAAAGAGTCCAATATTATTATCCAGTAAATCAAAACCGATTACAACCAGCAATCCCTGCAACTCAATACCGCTGCAAAATGCTACAATACATCATAAGAAACCGTAACCCTTAGCTGTTTTTATCAAGCCTTATGTCAGTTACAAAATAGGGTTTTTTTATGTCGGCCAATAGAAAAATAACTCTTGATGCCTTTATAAAATAATAAAAAACCATTTGAGGTTTCGGGGGCGTTGCCCCCGAGCCCCCACAGGGGCACTGCCCCTTGACCCCGTTAAATAATTTGAGGGAAACTACGCTGATAAAAGTGGGGTAAATTTAACCTCTGAGTCTGATTAGGCTCCATATAACAACAGGAAATATATTGGATCTCCCATTTGTCCTCCCTCTTGTGTGAGTGAACCAATAGTTAGGATGTCATTTCCACATCCTTATGGATGTGTAGTGGTGTTGAATGATGGTTGAGACATTATGTCTCTCATACATTTTTGTGAGATCAATAAAAGACGGAGTTTGTATTTTCCTCATTTCTGGCATATTACAAATTATAGAATCATTCTTATTTAGTTTCTAGTTTAGTTAGAGGGAGAGAGGAAGGCATGGTTTTATCCAAGAAAGGGTCCACTTGAGGTGGACTATAGCTAGGTCTCTATCCTAGTTAGTTTAGGCTTCTTTATTATTCAACATATTTTAGTCACAAGATTTCAATCAATAGTTGTTAGTTTGTAGAGTTTGATTTCTAATTTGTTTGAAGAAGGTTTCCTAGAATAGATTTCCCTCTCATAAGTAAGAATTCACTTTCCTACATTTTATATATTTTATTTATTCCACTGTACACAGCATTAGATGCTTAATTCTCCTAAGAATCTCATGTTATACATATAGTACCGATATCGGGCCAATAGATACATCCCTAGGGTGAAATAAGAATGAATAATGAACATGAATTGGGTGGCTACTTGATTAGTGGATAAACTATTTGTCAAGTTGTGTGTGGATTTGCTACATCAGGGTTCATTAGGGATTGTCAGAGCTTGTCATTTTTGGTGTTTCTGTCAAGGATGATGTCAAGCACTAGACTCTTAGCATCTTGAGATAGATTTCACTATTTTCCTAAGATTAAAACTTAAATTCATGTGTTGGAGCTTAGGATTAGCTATAAAAATTAAAAATAAAATAATATCAAAAGCCCCCTTTTCACTAACATTATGCAGAAAAGCAATGAGTGTCCAGCTCTGGAATAAATTACATGTCATGAAGAAGAGACCATTGGGGGTGATTTGTTTCATGAGATAGTGATATTCCAGCTACCACTACTCAAGGTGAAGCACCAATAGCCATAGCCACCTCTTATACCAAGGAAGTTGCAACCAAAGGAGTGTCATTTGAGGCATTAGGAACTCAAGAGAAAGAAAGTGAAGAAAAAGAGAAGCTCCGAGAAGTTCCCCAACAGGTAGCCAACACTTAGAAGTCAAGTACCCAGTTAGTCCATAATCTATTTTTCAAAGCCAACTACCAAACTACCCAATCCCCTAAAGCCTTGTTTAGAGAATCTTCATCACAAATACCCAAATCATTATCAAGAAGAACTTCTAGGCTTGAATTAGTTTGACACAAAATAGATAATGAAGTCCTTCAAAATAATACCAATGAGCCCTCCATCTTTGAATTCCCCATTTCTAATCAAGAGGGGGGAATAGAAATTAAAAATATTTCACCCTCTTCCCTACCAAATTTCCATCAGTTAATCACTAAAGATCCTGATACTTTCTTATTTGTGTTTGACATCCTTTACAGAAGTTGTGATTACACCATTGATTCTCAGAATTTGAAGTTGTTTCCAACAACTCTTAAGGATGTTGCATTAAGGTGTTTCATGGGACTAGGCAAGGATGCCATAACTGATTGCAAGACCATGAAGGAAAATTTTTTGCTCAAATATCAAGAATACTATAGAAACGGGGACATGAGGGGCACTGATATCTTCTAAATGATGCAAAAGGATGATGAGCCATTGGAGGATTATGTGGAAAGGTTTGTGTTTTTCTTGCAAAAATCCAAGCAGAATTGATTGTCCCCTAAATCAATCACACTCATATTTTTAAGAGGGTTCGATGAAGAATGCGTATCTACTTTGGACTCAATTTCCATTTGATGGCATCTGCACCATCTACAGACATTACTCAAGCTCAACCATGAAGACTCATAGCATCATAGCTATACCTTCTATCGAGACTACTATAGGAGTTTCACAACTAGAACTCAACAATCTACTCAAGGATATGAAGTGAGATATCATCAATCACATGGACACCCAATTGCATACATGAAGAAAATAAGAATAAGTAGAGGTGGAATTAACTAAATATTGTCTTCATTGTTGAAGGACTAAGGCTAATTGTAAGTGCAAGAGGATAGCTAGCATTACAGAAGGAACATAAGGAACGCCAGATTTCAAAGAAGTGGAGGATGAGGATGGGAAAGTCTTCTATGTGGCACAATGATGACCATGGCCACCAAGACAAGGTATACCTCAAGATTCTTTGTCCTTCAACTCTCCATATTCCAATTCATAGGCAGATCTTTGTAATTAGTATAATGTTTTGTTCGACTATATGCCACCACAAGCCTAGTCCAACCCTATGTCACCCCAAATCTGGATAGACCAAGGAACATGTTAGCAATAGATATATCAACCATAGGTCCACAACTAGCAATGGAAACATCATTTTCTCCATGGTCACAGACATGGAGAGAACCAAAAATAGTTTAATCCAAACACTAGTTTTCAACAATAGCCACAACCTCCACAACAACATCCACTAGCCCTAATGCAAAATACTGCTACTTTGAATCCACCCAAAGCTACAAAAATACATGCACAACCTACACCCAATCCTAAAAATAAGTTATTTTAGCTAGCATATAACAATGAAGAGTTTCAATACCCAATCTATATGGTTGAGGTGGGTGATGTGTAGCTGTGCTCAAGAAAGGTACTTTCACCCCTACCACTCCACTAATCAATGAGCTCCTTATGGATGTCCCTACCACTAAAACTAACCCACAACAACTAAATAAGAAATCCAATCTTGAGCCAAGAACATGTAGGATTTCAACCACTAGCAATATCCCTCCATTTCTAGAAAGATTAACCTCACAAAAGATGGAGCCAGAACCTGAGTTTGATTTCATTGGGCAACTAAAAAATGCATGTGTCAAGATTCCATTATTCCAAGCCATTAAATATGTTCCCATCTACACTAATACTATTAGAGATCTATGCCTTGAGAAACCTTGATGGAAGTGGAAGGACCCACAAACTATCCAAATTATTGGACAACTTGCTAATATCATGCTTGGAAATGTCATGCCTCCCAAGTACACTGACCCAGACAGTCCTATAGTAGATGTCCATATCAACGACGCTTTCATACAAAACACCTTGATTGACCTAGGGGTGACTATAAATGTTATAACAAAAGAAACTATGGAGACCTTGTTAGGACTTGAAAAATTGGTTCTCAAAATGCCTTTTTTGCCCCCAAAAAATCTTGTACAAATTTCTCAGCAAATGTCACCATTGGATAGATTTTTTAATTTTGAGTAACTTTTCCTTTTGAACCATCTTGAAATTCCTTGGAATGAAAAAGTTATGCATGATTCAAATTATTGGTTATTATGCCTTTTTTTCCTAAAAAATGGTCTTTTCCTTAGAATATTTCTTCATTTTTTGCCTTTATCGGCAAATCGGCCTTTCTCATAACTTCTGAACTTTTTCAATAGTTTGTCTTTTAGCTGATTCACTGACAAGGCGATATAAGGCAAAGGGAAGTAAGCTTGTGAAAGAGATAAGGGTAAAGGAAAGATATCAGCAAAGTGGATTTGGTTCTAACTTTTTCAAGTTCGTCGATAACGAGTTCACCCGATGGACTTTTTGCCGATAAGGCAAGTGGATTCCAGGAAAGGGGAAAATGTTGTGGTTTGTAAAAGGCTAGTTTTGCTGATAAGGCAAAAAACAAGAAATTTGAAAATATGGCTTAAGTGTTGCCTTTGTTAGGGAACTTGCCCGATGCCGAACTTTTCACAAGTTCATCTTTTCACGCTTTTGTCGATAGGCCGATAATGAAGAAGATGACAAGGCAAAATAAAGGTAACAAATTGTCTAAGGCATGTATTATCAGCAAATCAGGTGGAAACCAAACTTTGTAAAAGTTCAGGTATTTCTCATTTTGCTGATAAGGTGATAGAATGAGCCACAAGGGAAAAAGCAAAAAGGTTTTGAATGGAGAGAATTTGCTGATAAAGGCAAAGTAGTCAAAGTTTACAAATGTAAAGATTTACTGATAAAGCATACAAAAAGGTGGGAAAAGGGCAAGTTCAAGAAAAGTATATTTTGGGATAAAGCAAAAATAGGCCAAAGTTGCCAAAGTTTATCAGTGCTTCTTTTTTCCAATAAAGAGAGGAATTAAGGTAAAGTTTGAAATAGAGTGAGGTTTCTAATAAAGGGAAAATTGGCTAAGTTAGAAAGGTTCGGCAAAACTCATTTTTTCTGACAAAGGAAAAGTAACTCAAGTTCACAAATATTGATGTTTGCCGACAAGGGCAAATAAAGAGTAAAGGAGAAAAGTTCACAAATGTTACATTTTGCCGATAAGGCAAATATATAAGGATAAAAAAGAAATAACAAGGAGGAAGGAAAGGGGAAGGCTCGAATAGGATAAGAATTATTAAAAGAGAAAAAATGGTTGCCAAAGGAAAAGTTTTGTGAAGATATATAATTGTCAGAAGTCTTGGTTAGCAAAATGAAAGATTTGCCAAAGGATAGATCCCACAGTGAAGGAAATGAAAAGGTGAGGTTCACCAGTAGGGGAAATAAAAGAAGAATGATGAAAAGATTCATGGAGAGCACCGAAATCCTAGCATCTGACAAAATGACTAAGACAGAAGGAGCCAAGGGCGAAGAAGATAAAAGGTGGGATCGCCAACAGGGTGAAGAAAAGAAGAAAAATGTTGAAGCTCATGATGAATATCAAAAGCCCTGAATCTGACATAGAAAACAAAGGCGGATAGACGAAGGTTGTTTTCTTGGTTTCCCAACTTTGCCAACCACCTGGGGGCACTCCAACCACTTCCAAGAGTGCCATAAATGAGAAGTGACTGGCCAACTAGAAGACAAATGCAGTAAAGGTAGTTGTTGATGATTTTATTTGTAGTTATGATGGTTGTTGAGAACTTTGGTGCCCAGATCTTTCTCAAACTGACTTAGGATGGTTATAAAGGCAACAGTAGATTTCTGGTCAAGGGTTGGTAATTTTTCACCATTTTCAGGCAATTAAGTGCAAAACTCTCTAGGGTTCCAAAGATCAGAAAAGTTACAGTTCTCTAATAGATAAAACACAGGTTATGAAAGATTTTTCAAATTGATTTCAGTTATCATTGTATGAATTTCTCCTTCTTCTGTAATTTTTCAAGGAAAGCTTAAGTTCAACTAGGTTTCCTCCTGCCACACTTCGTGGTATGACTGTAACCATTTATCAGATGAATTAGACAAATTCTTAAAACATTGCATGTTGTGTAATGATCTCTCTTATGGTTATAGATGAATGATTATATGTTGCAAAGGATTTCTAAGTATTTTCTTCTTTGATAGCTATCTTTCTTGCATCTGGATATCCAGATAGTGTGTTTTTCATTTCTTCATCATTTTCTTCCTTCTGTTGAACTGTTGACTCTGTAACCTAATATATTAGGCATCAGTCTAAAGTATTTGATCACCCACACTCTTAAAAAACAAAACAAACTTATCATGTGTGAAGCAAGTAGTTAGTTTGTATGTCTTGCAAACAAGCATACCTACACTTTCCATTGTCAATGGGAGTGCCTTTTCATCAGATATATAGGGGTTATTAGTGACAACTTGGTGCAGTCACGGTAGGAGGGTTCACAGAATAAACTATCCAAATTGTGCAGCAAGAGTAAACACAAAGGAAACAACTCAAATATATGCAACAAATGCAAATTTAGTCATTGAGTATATCAAAGAATTCAAATACAGATTGGTCGGCAACATGCGGGCTTACAATAGGGCTCATAGGCTTGATTACAAAATATCAGAATATGCACAAGATATAGCTTTCAAGTTCCTTCGTGGAAGACCTCAACTAAGAGTTATGAATCTAATTGCTAACTACATTCCTTAGGCATCTATTACATCATTATATATCATCTCCAAAACCATAGATTCTGCTGCATTGGCTAAGGAAGATCACAAACTCCAATGAAGAACTGTAACGTGTGTACATGGATAGGTCAGACCTAAATGAGTAGAACTCCTCCACAAATGAATGGAATGATGTGTGGATCTCAGGGAAGGTTGGCCAAAAACCATAGATCATTGAATGATGTGTCATTAAGCTCCACAAGTCAAGGAATGCTCTGCAAGTCTTTTCCTTTAGCTGATTGTCTGAGACTGTCAGGATGCTCTGTTCTGAGAAAACAATTGATCTTCTGATAGCAATATCTTTTCGATAACTAATCCAAATGCTCTGAGAATTGGATATGATGTAGATGAACATGTCTAGATCCTAAGTCTAGCTCCGTAAGGTCTGAAATACAACTACGGTAGAATGCGAACCAAAATATAGAAACTGCTACTAACTAAACTGCCTGAACTGAACTGGAAAATGAAAAGAAACAAACTGAATTGCAAACAAACTGAAATACAAATATTTTTTGGTTGATGCAAGATTGCTCTTGAACCAAGGATACTCCTGCATCAGACATCTGAGGTTATTGAAAAAGTGAGTCCCTCACTTTGCTAGGGCTAGGGGAGAACCAAGACGGTCCACCTCAGCCGGAGAAATCCATGATGAATCTTCCTCTGATTTTCATTTCAACTTCACAAGGTATTCTTTGTATTGTCTTCCTCTAGTGTTGTGTCCAACTCTAGTGTCCAAAATTTCTACAATCTACTCTGGTGCTTGTTGTGGTAACTGCTTCTTCAAGTCCTCTGCCATGCTGTCACTAAACTCTACTTCATGATACTGGTATAGGTATGCAATGTTGAAAATAGGTGATATACCAATGTCTCTGGTAATTCCACTTCATATGCATTTCCCGAATCAAATTTTTTGAGTATCTTGCAAGGTCCAAACTTCTTCATCTTCAACTTGTTATATGTTCCAACTAGAAATCTTTCTTTTCTCAAGTATACCATCACTTCATCTCCAACTGCAAATTCCTTATGTCTTCTCTTCTCATCTGCGTTTTTCTTATACTCGTTGTTCATGTCCTCCAAATGCTTCTTAACCTGATTATGCATTGTCTCCATATGTTCTGCAAATTCTTCTGCTTTTGGACTCCTCTTTTCTTCCAAACTGATATCTCTTAATTCGGCTACTCCTCTAGGGTTTGCTCCAATAACAATCTCAAAAGGTGTTCTTCTAGTGCTCTTGTTGAATGAATTATTGTATGCAAACTCTTCTTATGAAAGAACCAAATCCCAACTTCATGCCTTCTCTCCAACCAAACATCTCAACAAGTTCCCCAAACTCCTATTCACTACCTCTGTCTATCTATCAGTTTGTGGGTGAAATGTTGAACTGAATTTCAAAGTTGTCTTCATCTTCTTCCAAATTGTCTTCCAAAAGTATCCAAGAAATATGGTGTCTCTATCTGAAATTATGCTCTTAGGAAATCCATGTAATCTCACAATCTCTTTGAAAAATAGGTCTGCTACATGCACTCCATCAGTTGTCTTCTTACAAGGTATGAAATGTGCCATCTTTGAAAATCTGTCCACCACTACAAATATTGAATCATGTCCTCTCGGTGTCTTAGGTAATCCCATCACAAAATCCATACTTATGTCTTCCCAAGGTCTCTCCGGTGCTGTCAAAGGCTTATACAATCTAGTATTCTAACTACTCCCTTTTGCGACTTGACAAACTCTACAACTCTGAAAAAATTTCCTAACATCCTTATGTATCTGAGGCCAAAAGTAGTTTTCACTTACCAAAGCCACTGTCTTATCAATGCCAAAATGTCCTACTAATCCGCCACTATGTTTCTCCTTGATCAAGTTATTTCTCATTGAACTTCTAGGTATGCATAACTGACTTCCTTTGAACAACATATCTTCCTAAATGAAATAATCCAACCACTTACTCCTATCTGTCACAATATGTTCTTTACATGCTTTCCAAGGTTCTACAAAATCAATGTCTCCCTCATACATGTTCTTCAATTCATCAAATCCTAACACTTCAATTCTCATCTCTGTCAACAAGTTTCTTCTCCTGCTCAATGCATCAGCAACTTTGTTTGATTTACCACTCCTATGCTTTAGCACAAAAGTATAACTCTGCATGAACTCTACCCATCTCATATGTCTCTGATTCAACTTACCTTGACTATTTAAATATTGCAAAGCTTGATGACCTGTATACAACACAAACTCCTTAGGCAACAAGTAATGTCTCCACTTCTTCAAGGCTTGAATTATGACATAGAACTCTTGATCATAAACTAAATATCTTCTCCTTGCATCATTCAACTTCTCACTGAAATATGCTATAGGTGTACCTTCTTGACTTAACACTGCTCCAATTGCATTTCCACTTGCATCAAAATCAACTTGAAATACCTTATTGAAATCTGGTAATGCCAAAATAGGTTTCTCTGTCACCTTTTGCTTCAAAAATTCAAAACTTTTATCTGCTCTAGATGTCCATTTGAAATCTTTTCTGCCACCTCTCATTATCTTTGTTATAGGGTTACAAATTAAACTAAATTTTTTTATGAACTTCCGATAGAAACTAGCCAATCCATGAAATGATCTAACCTCCCCAATGCTCTTCGGTGTAGGCCATTCAATGATTTCTCTTACTTTCTTAGGGTCCATCTTCAATCCTTCTATAGAAATGACAAATCCCAAAATATACCAATTCTTCCTTCATGAAACTACACTTCTTGATGTTTATCAGCAATTTCTCCTCTCTCAGTCTCTGCAATACTTGTCTCAGGTGCTACAAATGTTCTTTTGCCTTACTAAAAATCAGAATGTCATCCAAATATGCAATAACAAACTTATCCAAGAATTTCTTCAAGACTTCATTTATCAACCTCATCAAAGTACTAGGTGCATTTGTCAATCCAAAAGGCATCACTAACCACTCATAGAATCCTTCATTTGTCTTAAAAGCAGTCTTCCATTCATCTCCTCTGATTCTGATCTGATGGTATCCACTTTTCAAATCTATCTTTGTGAAATATCTTGCTCCACTCAAACAATCCATGATATCATCCATCCTAGGTAAAGGAAATCTATACTTAACTATGATCTTGTTGATTGCTCTAGAGTTTGTACACATCCTCTATTCTCCATCTTTCTTTGGTGCTATCACTACGGGTACTACACAAGGACTCAAACTTTCTCTGATCAAACCGTTTCTCAACAATTCTTGTATCTGCCTATTCAATTCTTCATTCTTTTTCGGTGTCATTCTGTGTGCTTCTTTGTTAGGCAAACTTGCTCCCGGTATAAGATCCATGTGATGAATGATACTCCTGATTGGTGGTAATCCTTCTGGTACATTATCTGATATGATATTTTCATACTCTATCAGTAACTCCTTTATCTCCTCTGGTTGTGATTCTTCAATCTCCTTCTTCAATGTTTCAAGCTTCTTAGGAATCAAAGCATAACACATATTCTCATGTCTAATACCATCCAGAAATTTTCTTCCATCTACCAAATAGATTCTAGCATTCCCACATACTTCACTTTTAGGATCATCTTCCAAAGGAATCAAAGTAATTCTCTTTCCATTTGATGTTATAGTGTATGTATTATTTCTCCCATCATGTATAGCTTTTCTATCATACTGCCAAGGTCTACCCAACAAGATATGGCAGACATCCATAGGCATAATATCACACAATACTTCATCATGATAAGATCAAATATGAAATTTCACCAAACATTGTTCACTCATTGGTACCTTATGATCATCCTAAATCCATGCTATCTGATAGGGCTTAGGGTGTTTCAATCTTTCCAACTTCAACTTAGTCACTATCTCCTCTAAAACTAGGTTATCTGAGCTACCACTCTCAATTACAACTTTGCAACACTTACCTCCTTATTTGCATCTGGTTCTGAACAAACTCTTCCTCTATGGTGGTTTCTCATTTGTTTCTACTTGATTTAGTGATCTCCTCATCACCAGTGATTCTCCTTTCTTAGGTTTACCAACTGAACTCGGTGATCCAACAAGTTCTTCTTCCACATAAGCTGCTCTTCCACTGTTCTTTGTCCTCTTGCTTGTACTCCCTTGATTACATTCAAATGCTCTATGTCCTTCACCTCCACACTTGAAACAAGTGCCTCTGAATGTTCTCCTATCAAATCCTCTTCCTTCTCTTCTGTATCCTTCATTCTGGTATGAATTATAGTTACCTCTGCGATGAAAGTTTCTGTCATTACTCTGGTAGGCATTGCTATCTCTACCCTCCTTCTTGAATGGTTTGTCCAGCTTGTTCTACTTCGAATGGGATTTGTCTCCTTTGAAAAATGTTCTACTTCTCTAAAATTTACCTCCTCTTCCTCTCTGTATTTGATCATGCCTTTTATTCAACTTCTCTTCTACCTTTAGGGCAAACTGATATGCTTCCTCCAAAGATGTCATCCTTACCAAGATTAGTTCTCCTTAAACGTTCAATCTCAGTCCATTGATGTATCTAGCCACTTTCTCCTTGCTTGCTTCACTATGTCCTGTCCTTATGATTATCTTATGAAATTCTTCAATATACTCCTTTACAGATTTCTCCTTTTGTCTCAGGTTCTACAATCTTTTCAATAGTTCCAATTCATAGTCAGCAGGTATAAATTGATTCTTCAATTTTGTCACCATCCTATCCTATTTTGTAATCTTTTCTTTCCCTCTTCTATTTCTATCCAACTGAACTTCTTTCCACCATATAGCAGCATGTCCTTTCAACTTTGTCTTTGCAAATTTCACCTTCTCTGGATCTTCAACTTCCTCATATTCAAAGTATTCTTCCATGTCATTTTTTCAGTCAATCAACTCTTCAGGGTTTAGATTGCTAGTGTAATTCAGTACATCCACTCTAGGTCTCTTTCCAATCTTTGAAATAGCTTGCAACATCTTTACTTGATCTGATTCTTCTTCTTCATCACCTCCTAGGGTTTCACCAATTTATTCAACAGATTGAAATTCTTCTTCATCATCACTTTCAACATTAGGTCCTGGTGTCAATCCTCTTCGCCTATCCTCCTCAACAGCATCCAAGCAAATTATCATTATTTTCATCATTTCCATCATCTCATCCATCCTACCAGCCATTGTTCTAGTAGTAGCAACTCTCCTCAGTGGCATCTTCCTAGAATCAAGTGTAAACTGCCTCAAGTTTGGCAATCGGGCTATAAGGTGACAACTGCCTCACAATCGGTGATCGGTTGCAATACAAGTAACTTGCCTCAGATTGGTAATCTATCCAGAGCAAGATCATACATAATTCCTTCACCAACATCACTGAATTTTCTCCCAAACGATTTAAACTTTCACTCTGATACAACTTGGTGCAGTCATGGTAGGAGGGTTCACAGAATGAACTATCCAAACCGTGCAGCGAGAGTAAACACAATGGAAACAACTCAAAGATATGAAACAAATGTAGATTCAGTCATTTAGTATATCAAAGAATTCAAATACAGATTGGCCGGCAACATGCGAGCTTACAATAGGGATCACAGGCCTGATTACAGAATATCAGAATATGCACAAGATATAGCTTTGAAGTTCCTTCGCGAAAGACCTCAACTAAGAGTTATGAATCCAATTGCTAACTACTTTCCTAGGCATCTATTACATCATTATATATCATCTCCAGAACCATAGATTCCTCTGTGTCAGCCAAGGAAGATCACAAACTCCAATGAAGAACTGTAAGATGTGCACACGGATAGGTCGGACCTAAATGAGTAGAACTCCTCCGCAAATGAATGGAATGATGTGCGGATCTCGGGGAAGGTTGGCCAAAAACCATATATCATTGAATGATGTGTCATTAAGCTCCATAAGTTGAGGAATGCTCCGCAAGTCTTCTCCTTTAGCAGATTGTCTGAGACTATTAGGATGCTCTGTTCTAAGAAAATAGTTGATCTTCTGATAGAGATATCTTTCTGGTAACTTATCCAAATGCTCTAAGAATTGGATATGATGTAGATGAACATGTCTAGATGCTAAGTCCAGCTCACTAAGGTCTGAAATGCAACTGCGGTAGAATGCAGACCAAAATACAAAAACTGCTACTGACTGAATTGCCTAAACTGAACTAGAAAATGAAAAGAAACAAACTGAAATGCAAATATTTTTTGGTTGATGCAAGATTGCTCTTGAACCAAGGATGTTCCTGCATCACAACCAGTTGTTTTAGGTCTAGTGATAGGCTTTGGATCCTAAAAGACAAGTTGGGTTTGGTTGTCTTTTCATTTTTAGTTGTTCATCTGGTGTATGAAGCCAATACCTATTCAAGTATACCCCTTGGAATATCCCTCCTTGATTTAAGATGAGCCAATAGTGAAGAGGAGATTACCCACTCCTATTAGTTGGCCAAAATCACCTTAAACTTGTTGATGAACCTCTTCCTATCACCCAAGACGACCATCCCTAGCCTAGGTGATTTAGGAATGTTTTAAGGTTTAAGGTTGCAGCTTTGTTGGGTCCCAACAGACCTTACAACTCATAAACCTCCACCCTAATTTGACAATGATCTGCAATTAGAAGATAGACCAACTATTAAACCTAAGGGAGTGATTGAGGAATTAGTGATTACTCTTGATTTGTGGGAATATCCTACAAATTTCATGGTCCTACAGCCAAAGGCTAACCTTGTAGGGTATCATTTTATCCTTGGAAGGCCCTAGTTGGCTACATCTTATACATTTATTAGCTATAGGTCAAGTAATATGATCATTTCTAATAGAAATGTGACAAAGAAATTGGTCATGTATCCACTAGCCTAGTCATCCTCAGAAATAAAACAACCTATATGGATGGAATCTGACCAATATATGATACAAACATTGATGACCATCAAGTATTAAACACTCAGGATGGAGATATAATTATTTTCAACATTGTGCAAAACACATATCTAGCATTGACCCCCAAACTGATAACCACTTGTGATGTATGTTTTATCCACTCAATAATCTCTTTCCTAGAGTAGAGGCTTCAAATTTTATAACAGGAATCAACACATTTCATCAATTACTACCTCATAGTTGCATACTCAATACACTATGTAGGAACATTGAACCAATGGCAACATTGTCCAATAAAATTGAGATATTCCCTGATAAGCCACTAAATATTAATACTAGGTTGAACCTATAGTAACAAAGTCAACTAATGACCATGCTCCAATGCCATAAAATATATTTTTCATGGGATTATCATGATATGAAGGGGATCAACCCAGACCTCTAATCTCACCACATTTACATTAAAGAGGATTGCAGACCTATTAATAAACCACAACAAAGGATGAACCCTGCAATTCAAGACATAGTAAAAGAGGAACTACAAAAACTCTTGGATGTAGCTTCATCTACTATACATCTAACAACCAGTGGGTTTTACATCTTGTAATTGTGCCCAAGAAAGGAGGAAATGGAATATCTATATAGATTATAGAGAACTAAACTCTACCACAAGGAAGGATCATTTCCCTCTTCCTTTTATTAATCAAGTTCTGGATACATTAGCTAGTAAATAATACTTCTCTTTTTTGGACGGCTATGATGGATATAACCAGATTAGAATTTTTCCTGAGGACTAAGATAAAACTACATTCACGTGTCCCTGGAGTACTTATGCATATGTAATCCTTCCATTTGGATTGTGCAATGCCCTTACTACTTTCCAACAAGTTGTTTTGAGTTTTTTTTTATCTAACCCTTGATTGTTTAGAAGTTTATATGGATGACTTCAAGGTCTTTTGGAAAATATATGAAGAAGCCCTTGCCAATTTGGAGAAAGTTTTGTAACACTACCAAGATCACAACTTGTCATTGAGAAATGAAAAATATTACATGATGATGATAGAAGGAATTGTGTTAGGGCATTACATTTCCCAAACAAGAATACAAGTTGATCCTACTAAAGTTGCAGTTATCACAAACCTACCAACACCACAAAATAAAAAATATGTTAGAAGAATCCTTGGACATGCTAGATATTACCATAGATTTATCAAGGATTTTAGTAAGATAGAAGCACCTTTATTTGTGTTACATGCTAAAGATGTTGACTTTGTGTGGACAAATGCATGCTAGGAAGCATTCCAAGCTCTTAAAGATTTGTTGAGCATAACTCTACTGCTACATGGACTAGACTAAAAACTTTCTTTTCACATCCACATTGATGTATCTGACATAGCTATAGGATTTTTCCTAGGACATAAAGATAGGCCATTAGAATATGCAATTTATTTTATTAGTAAAAAATTGCAAGGTGTTGAGCTTAATTATACAGTAACTAAAAAAGAATTTCTTATAATTGTGAATGCAATAAATAAATCCAATCACTATATCACTGGTTATCCTATTTTTGTTCATATTGACCATTTAGTGTACAATACTTGATGAACAAACCAGTGGTGAGTGGTAGAATAGTTTGTTGGTTGTTGTTGCTATAGGAATTTGATATTACCATTCTAGATAAACCTAATAAAGCCAATGTCATTGCAAAAAAAGTTTCTCCCATCACTTCTAATGAGGATGGCCCCATTGTTGATGATTCCTTTCCTAATAAACATTTGTTTGCATTAACAATTACTATTCCATGGTATACTAATATTGCTAACTATTTAGTTACAAGAAAAGCTCCTCCACATTTCTGACCAAAAGAAAAAAAGTAGTTTAGTAGAGAGAAGTCTCCCTTATTTGTGGATAGCAGGATATCTCTTCTATACTAGACCTAATAATGTCATGTGCCATTGTATAAGGGAGGATGAGGTCTTAGACATCCTCCAAGCCTGCCATGATGAACTCTATGGGGGACATTTTGGAACTAAGAGGATAGCTTCCAAGGTGCTGACCACTAGATACTATTGACCCACACTACACAAGGATGTTGTCTTGTATACACATCACTATGATCACTTCTAGAGGATGGGAAAGCCCACTCTATCAGATGAGATGCCCCTATAGCCATATCTAGTATTGGAGTCATTTGATAAATGGGGACTAGACTTTATAGGGCCCATTGATCAACCATCTGTTACGTCAGAAAATGTCCCCTTGGGGGCTTTTCCCTCTTAAGGTTTAGCTCCCGGGTCCTGTTTATGCATTTAGAGTATTTTTCATGTTAATTTGACTTCCTAATGAGAAAACCCTAAAGTTCCATGGCAATTTGGACTTAGGGGATGCACTTGTGACAAACCCTGCCTAAAATAGGGGGTGGACTTGGGTGCCCGCGCTCTAGTCCTACCCTATTTGAGGTTAGGCCTATTTTCAAAGTGTCAGTTTGTGACCATTATTTAGGTCCTATGCCGACATGGTAAGTTTCAATTACAAAATTCTTGGTGGGAATGTTTGTAGTTGCATTTATAAGCATGTTTAGGCATTCATTTGTAAACTAGAGGACTACTAGATGATTATTGTGAACTTGTGGCTTATGTGAAAGTGATTCAAGGCATTCATTGTGTGGCAAGAGCAGAATTTGTGTTGTTTTTGTATTTGTATTTGCAAATTTGAGCATTCGTCTCCTCATGGCATGAGATCTTCACTACAAGGTGATATCATTTGTGTTTTCAAGCATTTTCATTTGGATTTTTGCCTCTATCCTCCAAGGACACGCACTCTCTATCTGACAATAGTGTTTGAAAGACATGAATGTCTCTCCAGGGCTTGACTGAGGCAAGCCTCTAAACACCACAACCCCCTCCCACACTCCTTGTGATTGCATGTTACAGGTGTCACATTTGGAAGAAGTGGAGTTGCAGGGAAGGTTAGCATGCATCAAGGATTTGGGATCTAAAAAGAAGCAGGACTCTAGAGCTTTTCTGGACTTAGGTGCTAGTCCATGTGTCCTCCACAGTTGAATTCCTAGAAACAGAAGTTACAGTGCAAATCAGTGTCGAAAGGAGATCAGGATTCCGCAAAGAAACTAGTACCTAGGACTCGGGCACCCACTCATTAGTCCCTGATTGTTCCACTTCCCAAACTTTGAAAACTAGTATGCATTTGATTATCATTTAGTATCTATGTGTGTAGGCATTTTCCGTGATTTGTCTGTTTGCTTCCGTATTTGCATATTTAGGGTTTTGAGCATAATTGAGTATAATTGAACAACAAATCTACACACTTCCAATTTTCCCTACATTCTAAGTGACCAAGGGCCTGATAGTAGATTCCTATTCGACCTAAGGTCCTTGAATGTTTAGTGGTGAAAGGAGGATACACACAAACTATCAAAAACCCTCTATCCAAATTTTGCCCTAAACATTTTGGTGAACCCGTGTTTTTAATGAAATTTGCCCCTTGCTAAGTGATTTTCTTCAGATTTATATTCATTTCATTCATTCATTTCATTGTTCATCTAATTGCATTCAGAAAATCACAAAAAAATTGAAAATTTTGAAAAAATTGAAAATTTTGAAAAAATTGAAAATTTTGAAAATTTTGAAAAAATTGAAAATTTTGAAAAAATTTGAAAGAAATTGCATTCTAGGGACTGCATTTTCATATAATTTTCATCAATTAATATGAATTTCATTAAAATTCTAATTTTTGCATCTGATCTGAGCTAAATTACAGAAAATTACAAAATTACAATCATTTGCATTGCATTTTCATTATAAAATTGCTAGGGTTTTGTTGGAAATTTTGAATTTTTCATATAACCTAGTAAATCCAAAAACTAGGGTTTGTAGGTAAAATCTTGTTTTAGATTTTTCTACTGATCTTGACACTCATTCAAATTTAAATTTGGATGTAGTGTTGCATTTTAGTGTAAATTTGTATTTAAATTTCAAAAATTTGCATTTTTACATAGAAAATTCAACAAAAACTAGCATTTTTCATTATTTTCATTAGATTTGCACTTGCATTTTACATTGTAGGGTTTGAAAATCATTTTTAGATCTGAGTGGAATTAATTTTCATCATAAATCAGATTACAAAACATTCATGACTAGATTTGGCTTTATCGACTCTCTAGATTTACATCATAGGAGTGTTGTAAAGAATCTTTTTCAAGTAATTGGTTGTTATCAGGGTTATAATCTTCTGCCCCTCCTCAAATTCTTTACAACACCTTTTTATTGGGCTCTTATAGTGAAAATTTGGTGAAAATTTGCATATTTTGCCTATATTTGACCTAGGGTTCGACCTAGATTTGCACTCCAAGCATGTTGTGAAAGCTTTTATGGTTTTAGGTGACTGATATTACTACTATAATCTACTGTACCTCCTAAAATTCTTTACAACACCCCTTTTGCTAGATCTTGGAATTGAAAATTATGAAAAATTGCATATTTTTGCTATATTTTCACTAGGGTTTGATCTTGAGTGGCACTATAAGCGTGTTGTGACGGATTTTTTTGGAATTAGGTGGCTATTATTACTGATATAATTTTCTTTCCATCATCATTTTCCTCACAACACCCTTTGTCATACTATTTTGCATTGAAAATTTGTGAAAATTACATATTTTAGTGTATTTTCACTAGGTTTTGACTTGTCATCATTCTAGATTTGCATCAAAAGTGTGTTGTGAAGGATATTATTGCTGTATTGGACTGATATTAGACATATTATTTTCTACCCTTGATCAATTTCCTTACAACACTCTTTCTTTAACTTATTTGCACTGAAAAGAGTTGAAAAAATCAAGCATTTTTAGATCTTAAACATATTCTACTCGTAGGGTTTGTTCTATTAGTTTGTGCATTCTGTGTTGCCTACTCTTGCATGACCCTTATGACCCACTACCATAAGAGAAATATTCCTTTAAGAAGAAGCAGACGACTCATGGGATCTAGTCCCCTTGAAGAAACCAATACTCAGACCTCTGAAAATCCATTGAATACCTTCTTTACAAAAGAAGAAACACAAATTTTGCAAGATATTATACCTCCTATAACCACTATAGAAGATCAAGTATTTCATGATGTTGATGACACTATTGAGGTGGTCGCACATATACCTGATGAACTGATGCAGGAGCATCCCTGGTTCAAAAGCAATCTTGCATCAACCAAAAAAACACTTGCATTTTAGTTTGTTTGCATTTTAGTTCTTTCATTTTCCAATTCAGTTCAGGCAGTTCAGTCAGAAGCAGTTTTCAGCTTGTGGTCCGGTTTTGGCATTTCACATCTTGCGGATCTAGTCTTAGCATCTACATTCATTCACCTACATCATATCAAGAATTCAGAGTATTTGGATCAATTACCGGAAAGATATCGCTATCAGAAGATCAACTATTTTCTCAGAGCAGAGCATTCTAACAGTGCCTAATAATCAGCTAAAGGAGAAGGCTTGCAGATCATTCCTTGACTTGTGGATCCTAATGACACATCATTCGATGATCCTTGGGTCATGGCCGACCTTCCCCAGAGGTCAGCACGTTATTCCACTCATTTGAGGAAGTATTCTATGCATTTAGGTCCAACCTATCTGTGAACACGTTACAGCTCTTCATTGGAGTTTGTGACCTTCCTTGGCCGACGTGGAGGAATCTATTGGTCCATAAATGATATAAATTAATGTAATAGATCCTTAGGAAAGTATCTATTCACATAAGAAAGATCTGATAGTTTATATTTTGTGCGAAGGAGCTTCAAAGCTTTATCTTGTGAATGTATGTAATCAGGCATGTGAGCCCTAGTTGTAAGCCCGCATATTATCGGTGAATCTCTATTTTGAATTCTATGATATACTGAATGACTAAATCTGCATTTGCTTCATTTCTTTGAGTTGTTTCCATTGTGTTTACTCTTGCTACACAATCTGGACAGTTCATTCTGTGAACCCTCCTACCATGACTACACCAAGTGGTATCAGAGTGAAAGTTTGATTCTTTGGAGTGAATTGGTGAAGGGAATTCCATAAGATCTTGTTGTAAGCAGATCGCCGATCCGAGGCAGGTTACATGTGTGCAACCGATCACCAATTGAGAGGCAGTTGTCGCTTGTAGCCCGATCGCCAAATTTGAGGCAGTTTGCACTTGATCCGAGGAAGAATGCCGCCAAGGAGAGTTCCTCCCGTTGGTACAATGGCTAATATAATGGATGATATGATGGAGTTGATGAGAACAATGTGAATCCATTTGGATGTTATTGAGGAAGATAGGCGGAGAGGATTAACACTGAGACCTAATGTTGAAAGTGATAATGAAGAAGAATTTCAATCTGTTGAGCAAACTGGTGAAACCCTAGGAGGTGATGAAGAAGAAGAATCAGATCAGGTAAAGATGTTGCGAGCTATTTCAAAGATTGGAGAAAGACCTAGAGTTGATGTGCCGAATTATACTGGCAATCTGAACCCTGAAGAATTGATTGACTAGATAAATGACATGGAACAATACTTTGAATATGAGGAAGTTCAAGATCTGGAGAAGGTAAAATTTGCAAAGACAAAGTTGAAAGGACATGCTGCTATATGGTGGAAAGAAGTTTAGTTGGAAAGAAATAGAAGAGGAAAAGAAAAGATTACAAAGTGGGACCGGATGGTGACAAAGTTGAAGAATCAGTTTATACCTGTTGACTATGAGTTGGAGCTGTTGAAAAGATTACAAAACCTGAGACAAAAGGAGAAATCTGTGAAGGAGTACAGTGAAGAATTTCATAGGATGATCATAAGAAAAAGATATAGTGAAGCAAACAAGGAGAAAGTGGCTAGATACATCAATGGACTAAGATTGAACATTCAAGAAGAACTAACCTTGGTAAGGATGACATCTTTGGAAGAAGCATATCAATTTGCCTTGAAGGTTGAAGAGAAGCTGAATAAGAAGCATGATCAGAGATAGAGAGGTAGAGGAGGTAAATATCAGAGAGGTAGAACATTTTCTGGATATATGATAGATCATTTGTGGAGCAGAACAAGTTTGATAGCCCATTTAAGAAGGATGACAGAGATAATAATACTTATTGGAAAGATGACAGAAATTTTTACCAGAGAGGAAACCCTAGTGCTTACCGGAATGAAGGATACAAAAGAGAAGGAAGAGGATTTGATAAGAAGACATTCAGAGGTACTTGTTTCAAGTGTGGGGGTGAAGGACATAGAGCATTTGAGTGTAATCAAGGTAGTGCAAATAAGAGGACAGAGAATAGTGGAAGAGCAGCCTATGTTGAAGAAGAACCTGTTGAATTAGATGACCCCTGTTCTATTGGTAAACCAGAGAAAGGAGAATCATTGGTGATGAGGAGAGCCCTATTTCAAGTAGAGACAAATGAGGAACCACTGTAGAGGAAAAGCTTGTTCAGAACTAGATGCAAATCAGGAGGTAAGTGTTGTAAAGTTGTGATTGATAGTGGTAGTTTAGATAGCCTAGTTTCAGAAGAGATGGTGACTAAGCTGAAGTTGGAAAGATTGAAACACCCTAAGCCCTATCAGATGGCATGGATTCAGGATGATCATAAGGTACTGGTGAGTGAACAATGTTTGGTGAAATTTCATATTGGATCCTATCATGATGAAGTCTTGTGTGATATTATGCCTATGGATGTTTGTCATATCTTGTTAGTGTTGTTATATGGAGCCTAATCAGACTCGGAGGTTACATTTTCCCCACTTTTATCAGCGCGGTTTCCCCCCAAATTCCTACGGGGTCAAGGGGCAGCGCCCGTTGCGGGGTCCAGGGGCAGCGCCCTCGCGGGGGCTCGGGGGCAGTGCCCCCAAAACCTCACACGGTTTTTTATTATTTTATAAAGGCACCGGGAGTTATTTTTTCATTGACCGACATAAGAAAACCCTATTTTTGTAACCGACAAAAAGCTTGATAAAGGCGGCTAAGGGTTAGGGTTTTGATATATATTGTATTGTAGCATTTTGTAGCGGTATTGAGTTACAGGGATTGCTGATTGTAATTGTTTGATTTACTAGATAATAATATTGGACTCTCTGTTTGGTGGATGTAGCCCGCGTTTGGGTGAACCACGTTAAAACGTGTCTCTCACTGTTATTAATTTTGTGTATTTCCATTTCTCTGTTTAATCTTTATTTGCATTTAATTGACATCTTCTGCCTGCTAACCCTCACAGTTGGGTAGACCTTGGTAGTATGATAGAAAAGCTATACATGATGGGAGAAAGAATACATATACTATAACAACAAATGGAAAGAGGATTACTTTGATTCCTTTGGAGGATGATCCTAAGAGTGAAGTGTGTGGGAATGCTAGAATCTGTTTGATAGATGGAAGAAAATTTCTGGATGGTTTGAGACATGAAAATATGTGCTATGCCTTGATTCCGAAGAAGCCTGAAACATTGAAGAAGGAGACTAAAGAATCACAACCAGAGGAGATAAGAGAGTTGCTGACAGAATATGAAGACATCATATCAGATAATGTGCCTGAAGGATTACCACCTATAAGAAGTATCAATCATCACATGGATCTTATACCGGGAGCAAGTTTGCCTAACAAAGAAGCACATAGAATGACACCGATAGAGAATGATGAATTGAATAGACAGATACAAGAGTTGTTGAGAAAAGGTTTGATTAGAGAAAGCTTGAGTCCTTGTGCAATACTTGCAGTTTTGGCACCGAAGAAAGATGGAGAATGGAGAATGTGTACTGATTCCAGAGCAATAAACAAGATCATAGTTAAGTATAGATTTCCTTTACCTAGGATGGATGATAGTATGGATTGTTTGAGTGGAGCAAAATATTTCACAAAGATAGACTTGAAGAGTGGATACCATCAGATCAAAATCAGAGAAGGTGATGAATGGTAGATTGCTTTTAAAACAAATGAAGGATTGTATGAGTGGTTAGTGATGCCTTTTGGATTGATAAATGCACCGAGTACATTCATGAGATTGATGAAGGAAGTCTTGAAGAAATTCTTAGGTAAGTTTGTGATTGTTTACTTGGATGATATTCTAATTTTCAGTAAGACAAAAGAAGAATATTTGTGGCATATTAGACAAGTTTTGTAGAGCTTGAGAGAAGAGAAATTGCTGATAACCATCAAGAAGTGTAGTTTCATGAAAGAAGAGTTGGTATATTTGGGATTTGTGATTTCTATGGAAGGATTGAAGATGGACCCTGAGAAAGTGCGAGCAATTGTTGAATGGCCTACACTGGAGAGCATTGGAGAGGTTAGATCATTTCATGGATTGGCTAGTTTCTATTGAAAGTTCAACAGAAATTTTCATTCAGTTTGTAACTCTATGACAGAGACAATGAGAGGTGACAGAAAAGATTTCAAGTGGACATTAGAAGCAGATAAAAGTTTTGATTTGTTGAAGCAGAAAGTGGCAGAGCAACCTGTTTTGGCATTACCGGATTTCAATAAGGTATTCCAAGTTGATTGTGATGCTAGTGGAAATGCAATTGGAGCAATGTTAAGTCAAGAAGGTAGACCTGTAGCTTATTTCAGTGAGAAGTTGAATGATGCAAGGAGAAGATATTCAGTTTATGATCAGGAGTTCTATGCCATAATTCAAGCTTTGGAGAAGTGGAGACATTACTTGTTGCCTAAGGAGTTTGTGTTATATACAGATCATAAAGCTTTGAAATATTTGAACAGTCAAGATAAGTTGAATCAGAGACATATGAGATGGGTAGAGTTCATGCAGAGTTATACTTTTGTGTTGAAGCATAGGAGTGGAAAATCAAATAAAGTTGTTGATGCCTTGAGTAGAAGAAGAAACTTGTTGACAGAAATGAGAGTTGAAGTTTTGGGTTTTGATGAATTAAAGAACATGTATGAGGGAGACATTGTTTTTGCAGAACCTTGGAAAGCATGTAAAGAACCTGTTGTGACAGATAGGAGTAAGTGGTTGGACTATTTCATTCAAGAAGATATGTTGTTTAGAGGAAATCAGTTGTGCATACCTAGAAGTTCAATGAGAGACAATTTGATCAAGGAGAAGCATAGTGGTGGATTAGCAGGACATTTGGGCATTGATAAGATAGTGGCTTTGGTGAGTAAAAATTACTTTTGACCTTAGATACATAAGCATGTTTGGAAATTTGTGCAGAGTTGTAGAGTTTGTCAAGTTGCAAAAGGGAGTAGTCAGAATATTGGATTGTATAAACCTTTAATAGTACCGGAGAGACCTTGGGAGGACATTGTTGGCAAGAGGCACATTGTAGCTTCATGATTGTTGTCATTGATGGTAACAAAGTTCATCCCACACATCTGCAGGACATGGTGTGCCTATACCAGAAGTCAGATTGAAAAGTGTTGTGGTCCAATAAGCAAGAACAGAGCATGTGGCAAGGTCCGACAGTCAGGTCCGAATCTCTCAGAGAAATTATCTTTGGAAAGTGCAGACTTGCAAAAGTCAAGAGGAATACCTTAACTAATATATTCCAGGGATTGAGCCTCTAGTGATGAAAGAGTGAAGAGATATGAGCATCTAAGTATTGGGGTCCTATTGGCAGAGCAGACAGAGGAAGAACTAACCGGCAGAGCATCAGACATTATTCCGGATGAGATGTTGATGGTGATCAAGATTCTTAAGGTATCATTCAAGATTGGCTGACTTGTTAGATGACTTATATATGTATCTCTTTGATTCGCATCACTTGGTAAGCAAGGATTCAGCCGACAGACTAGAGTTTGGGAAATACTGACTATTCCGGATGCCGACTAGAAAGAGGATGAAATCCTTTGTGCGGATATATATACCAGATGGATTTGGATATGAAAGAGAGTTGTGTGTAGTGTGAAGTGCGAAGAAAAGCTAAAGACCAGAGTAAAAGCAGTAAGGCAGGTCTGATATGTGAAAGGACAGCAGCACTAAAGAAGAGAAAGGATGAAGTGCAGTAGATCAGTATACTGAGCCTAACCGGAACTGAACTCCAGCATATGTGGATGCTTCTCATCAGTTCAAGTATCTTGTTACTCTCTTTATAACTTGTAGACAGTGAGTCTCTTGTAGGCAGTGAGCCTCTTGTGAGCAGTGTGCTCGGGCAGTGAGCCCTAATTGGCAAGTGCCATTTTGTACTTCTATTCTTCTAACAAAGAATACATTCTTGGGTTAGTCACCCCGTGGTTTTTCCCCTTAACAGGGTTTTCCATGTCAAAATCATTGTGTTATGTGTATTGACTTTATTTCTACTTTCATGCTTATGGATACTTATTTGCTTTGATGTTGCACTAGTTGTTAAAAAGGAACGGGAAGTTAAAATAATTAAGATAACTGATTCACCCCCCCTCTTAGTTATCAACAATTGGTATCAGAGCCAAGTTCCTCCAAACAGAGCCTAATAGCTTCAGGAAGATCTGGGAATTAAAATGGATGTGTATGGTATGAGGGAGCAACTTCAGTCTGCCCTAGATGATCTTGAGCAATCTAATTCTGAAGTCAATGAATTGAAGGAAAGACTCAAACAAGCTGATGATTTCATAAATGAACTAAAAGGGAAACTAAGTCTCTCTATGAAAAACAGAAAGGATCTACTTCAGCAATTGGCAAGTCAAAGTGAAGCAAATGATACAAATGGAGATCTGAAGGAGAAAACCAAGTTATGTGAAAAGTTATCAAAAGAGATCATTATGGTAAGACATGAAATGGAATCAAGAGTTATGAAATTTACCCAAGAAATTGAAGAGAAAAGAAAAACTAAAGATGATCTAAGACAATCTCTCAAGGAGAAATCAGAAGACTGCCACAAGATGGATAGAATAATCAGACATCTTGAATCTGATCTTGAAGATGCTAAAGATAATGAAGAAAAGCTTGAGGATCAAATTGTCTCTCTTAAAAGGGATCTTCAAACAACAAATGAATACAAGGAGAAATTCAAGATAAGTTCTGCTCAACTTGAAGTTCTTCTTGAAAGCCAAAAGAGGGTAGATGACAAGTGTGGCTTGGGATATGAGAAAGGTGAAAGCTCCGGATCCGGTCAGAAGAAGTTTGGATCAGAAAATCCAAGCAATAGGCCTAGAAGACCTCCGGTAAGGCAACCTAATGCTCAAAGATATCCATCCTTCAATGGATACTGCCACAACTGCAATAACTTTGGTCACAAAGCTAATCAGTGTAGAAAGAGAATGAATTAGACTAATACATCCTTCTCCAGACAATGTTTTAACTGCAAGAGCTATGGTCACAAATCTCATGAATGCAAAAATATGCAAATGAACAATTCATTCAATGGTAGATGCTTTGTATGCAATAGAATGGGTCATATGGCTAATCAATGTAGATCAAGAGGACATCAATCAAATATGCAAAGAAATGTTGTTTTCCACAATTGCAATAGATCCGGTCATATTGCCAAATTCTATAGAAGCAAGAATCAAGATAAAAGAGGTGCGGTACATCATAATCAGAATCAAGACAAGGGAAAAAGAAAAGTGAATGCTGATGAAGTTCAAAGTGAGATGAACAAGATTTGGGTGAAGAGAAGTACAGAAATTGTAGGGGATGGATCCGCACCAGAATCTAGTGCTGATATTCCTTCTAGAAATTAAAAAGTGAGCTCTGGCATAGGGGAGACACAAGGAAAAATATTTTTCCCCCAACCAGTTAATTGGTGCTGGAATTGGCACAAGGAGAGTTGTGAATTAAAGGGTTCTCAGAGAAACATCTAAATAAACTATGGTTAAGATATGGAAGATGCGCAAGATGTTTAGAACAAGATTGTTTCGGTTCATCAAGTCATCCGAATAAGGAAAACAAGGCAAACCGGAATGACTTAAGTTGAGCATTTATTGCAACTTGGTATTAGGGTTTGTGGAGTAATATAAGGGTTTTTCTTATTAAACATTTGTTCATTCTGCATTCAAGAAGAAGCGAAAAGGATCTCTGCAACAAATTTGCTCAAAGCCCATCAAAAATTATCTGCAGAAGTCGATTCATCTAGCAATCTATCTAGCTCACTCCGTGAAACCTAGAAGCGTAAAAGGTATTTTCTGTTCTTGAATATCTCTCTGCAAATCTTTGAAAGATGGCTACTCTGAATGTGGTGAAGATTTCTGATAGGCCACACCCTAAATTTAAGAAGCATCCATACAAATCTCTAGAAGTGGATCCCTCAGGTGCATTTTCCAGCATTCCGCATGGTATTTTGCATGTAGAAGATGTTAGGGTTTACATTCATGTGAATATTGAAGAATTTGGGGAATCCAAGTTAATGGATATCTATCACAAACAATTGATAGATGACTCTTTTGAACTAAAACCCCAGTATAAGGCTATCCGGGACAAACATTTTGGTCAGAACATCCATTTCCCTTGTTTTGAAGAAGATGAGTGGGTCCGGTATGTGTTGAGCAGAGTGCGTGATAACTTCTTGTGGTTGAATAGACCATTCAAGATCACCAAGGATGCAATTAGGGTAGTAACCAGTTTGCAATCTTCCGGAGGGATACTAGTTCTCAAATCTGTCAAAAACCAAACTGTGAGTGAGGTTACTAGATCAAAATTTGATAAGAAAGCAATGACCATAAAAGATATCATTGATCCAGATATCAAGTTTGCATCTATGATAATTGGCTATAAGATATATCACTCCAGCAGGGAGAATTCAGTACCCAGAACTGTAATCTACATTGCCTATCAAATGATAAAAGAGAATGTAGATTATGATCTTTGTGAACTTCTTCTAAGCCAACTAATGGAAAACTTACAGAAGATCAAGAAGGACAAGAAGAACTCTTTTAAGTATGGTGGACTGATATTGTGTTTGTTTTTCTACTTTATGAATGAGCTGCCTAGATCTAGTGGTTGGGTATGGCAGAATGACAAACCTGTTGCAATTCAAATCAGAGATTACTCTCATGGACTTGAGGATGCTAAGGCAAGAAATATAGCTCTGTGGGGTTACTTCAAGAACTTCCAAATTATGATGCAAACCAGAGAAAGAATTCCCAAATCATTGGTTGAGAAGTACAAAGATACAGTGTGTTTCATGGTAGACACTGATCAATGCCTAATGGAGGTTATGGAGCCAAGAATAGTCTAGATCATGCCAATGGGGTATGAAGTAGATGAGAAAATAGTCGAGCTACATGTTCAACACATGCTTAGTCAACCCAAGGATCCCAAGGCAGAAAGGTTTGGAACCTTTGAAGAGTTGAGTGTAAAGATTCATGTGGAACTTAGACAACTGGAGATAAAGAGAAAAGTGAGAAAAGAAGTAGAGAATGTTGCCAAAAGATTTGGCATATCAAAATAAGCACTTGATGCTAACAGAGAGAAGTTGGAAAGGGTAGAGAAAGAGAAGGAAGAAGTAGAAAAGGAAAGTGATCTGGTAGAAGCACCCTCCTGGACCAGATCCTCTAAGAGGTCTGCACCTACCACTAATAAGAGCTCAAAGACATCAAAACCAGAAGCAAAATCATCTGGTAAAGCAGACAAAAGAACTAAGACAACGGCCATAAGGTCTTACATCAGTTAGAAGGATGATGAAGAGACTGAGTCAGATGAGGAGGTAAGGAAAATGAGGAAAAAGAAGAAAGTATCTGGTGAACCCTCTACTAGTGAAGACAAGGAAGAGATGGCAGAAGAGTTTGTTGAAAGGCCCACTCTATCCATTGATGATGTAGTCAAATTAGTCACTGTGGATGGGAACTTGAAGCCAATGAATGAATTTTATGACGACTACAATGAGGCTGATCAGAAGATCCTGCAAGAAGCCACAGTCAGGTACCTTAACATTTATAATAAAGCATTCATTGAGATTATATCTCTAATTCCAAAGAGCCTAGAGAAAGAACTAGAAATCAAGAAGAACAATGCCAAGGCCAAGGACCTTGAGATCAGGGAACAAATAGCTATTCATCTCTATCCCTCAATCACTCAGAAACAAATGAATATGATTTTCAAAGATTGCAAGGATGAGTTCTGGAGCAAAGCTAGAACGAATCAGCTTATGCTTGGAGAAACTAACAAAATAGCTAAAGAAACTGAAGAAATCCTCCAGAATGCCTACAAAATATTCAACATTCCTATCATAGAGGACATAACTGATGAACCATCTGCCATGGACGACAAAGAAGAATCTACTGAGACAATGGCAGAAGAGGAAAAGGAGTCAAATAAAGAGAAAGCTAAAGACTTAGATTCCTCTATTCTAGAAGAGGAACCTCAAGGAGAAGTAAATCCAAATTCCCCAGCAGTCTTTGGATCTAAAGGAGAAGAAAGAAAAGAGGAGAAAGAAGAAGTGAAGGGAAAAGAAGAAGGTCAAACAGAAAAGACCACAGATGACAGTGCTAAGGCTACAGAAGGGCAGAAAACCCTGTCACCGGCAAGAGACACAGTAGATGCAGTCAAAATTTTCTTGACCAAGGAGATGATGGAATTTGATGAACCGGAGTTGCTTCAAGGTCCATTCAACTTTGATTCTCTCTCTCCGGTACAAACCATGAAGCTGGCATCCTTTGCCCAAGCAAAGGCTAAAGAGAAACTTCTAAAGTCTCACATGGAAGAATGTGAGCTGCTAGAAACTGCATCCGGTGTGCTTGAAAAGATCATGCCATCCTTTCAGAAGGATTCCTCAGCTTCTTCATCTGGTAATCTCAAGTCTCTTGTTAGCTCTGTCAACACTCATTTTGAGTCTTTAGAGAAATCAGCTAAGGAGAAGGTCCGGAAAGAGTTTTTAGGTAAGAGATTCTTCGAAGTACAAGGTCTAATTTCAAATGATAGGAGAGTTATGGATATTGGGATAAAGAGCTTAGAAAATGCTCTTAAAGATGGCAGAGATATATATAAATTTTGTTTATCCTGGACTAAAGTAACCAAGGAAATTGAGAAGAAAGTAAAAGAGCAAGAGGATAAACTGACAAGTTTATCTCAAAGTTTTGACCCTCTCTCCTCTTCCATAGTAAATCAAGAGTGCCAAACTCTTGCAACTATAAATAAAATAAAGAAGCTTGAGAAGGAGAAGAAAATAAAAATAGGCAGGCTAAGTGAACTAAGAGGGATTATTATCCCTAAGTTAGAGGCCATGCATGAGGCTCTAACTGATGCTCAAACCACAGCCCAGACTAGTGATCTGATAGATCTCAAGAGGGAAGAAGCCTTTGCATTCCCGTTGAGTGCTCACATCTCAATTTTGGATAGGATGAAGTAGAGTTGGGCAACAGAACTTGTCCAGTTGAAGACAACTTTTGCAGACATACTATAGTATATGTAAGTATAACCTGTTTATATACTTATGTGGCTAAGTATAGATGAATTTTTGGGCAATTTCGGTGTGCAGACCCTACCCTTTTCCATTGATGTCAAAGGGGGAGTGAGGAACAGTGAAAAATATGGAATCCAGCTAAGAGGGAGCTCCAGTAAAGTGTACATTAGAAGAGAGCATCAACCAAGGGGGAGTATAGTATAACACTTAGTCATTTTTCACTAAGTGTTGCCATCAATGCCAAAGGGGGAGATTGTTGGCAAGAGACACATTGTAGCTTCATGATTATTGTCATTGATGGCAACAAAGTTCATCCCACACATCCGCATGACATGGTGTGCCTATACCGGAAGTCAGATTGAAGACTATTGTGGTCCGGTAAGTAAGAACAGAGAATGTGGCAAGGTCCGACAGTCAGGTCCAGATCTCTCAGAAAAAGTATCTTTGGAAAGTGCAGACTTGGAAACATCAAGAGGAGTACCTTGACTAATATATTCCAGGGATTGAGCCTCCAGTGATGAAAGAGTGAAGATATATGAGCATCTAAGTATTGGGGTCCTGTTTGGCAGAGTAGACAGAGGAAGAACTGACCGGCAGAGCATTAGACATTATTTCGGATGAGATGTTGATGGTGATCAAGATTCTTAAGGTATCATTCAAGATTGGCTGACTTGTTAGATGACTTCTATATGTATCTCTTTGATTCGCATCACTTGGTAAGCAAGGATTCAGCCAACAAACTAGAGTTTGGGAAATACTGACTATTCCGGATGCTGACTAGAAAGAGGATGAAATCCTATGTGCAGATATATATACCAGATGGATTTGGATATGAAAGAGAGTTGTGTGTAGTATGAAGTGCGAAGAAAAGTAGAAGACCAGAGTAAAAGCAGTAAGGCAAGTCTGGTATGTGAAAGGACAACAGCACTAAAGAAGAGAAAGGATGAAGTGCAGTAGATCAGTATACTGAGCCTAACCAAAACTAAAATCCAGCATATGTGGATGCTTCTCATCAGTTCAAGTATCTTGTTACTCTCTTTATAACTTGTAGACAGTGAGTCTCTTGTAGGCAATGAGCCTCTTGTGAGCAGTGTGCTCAGGCAGTGAGCCCTAATTGGCAAGTGCCATTTTGTACTTCTATTCTTCTAACAGGGAATACATTCTTGGGTTAGTCATCTCATGGTTTTTCCCCTTAACAGGGTTTTCCATGTCAAAATAATTGTGTTATGTGTATTGACTTTGTTTCTACTTTCATGTTTATGGATATTTATTTGTTTTGATACTGCACTAGTTGTTAAAAAGGAACAGGAAGTTAAAATAATTAAGATAACTGATTCACCCCCCCTCTCAGTTATCAACAGACATAAGCATGGATTTTGTAATGGGATTACCTAAGACACATAGGGGACATGATTCAATATTTGTAGTGGTTGACAGATTTTCAAAGATGGCTCATTTCATACCATGTAAGAAGATAATTGATGCAGTGCATGTAGCTGACCTATTTTTCAAGGAGATTGTGAGATTGCATGGATTACCTAAGAGTATAGTTTTAGATAGAGATACAAAGTTTGTTGGATACTTTTGGAAGACACTTTGGAAGAAGATGAAGACAAATTTGAAGTTTAGTTCAACTTTTCATCCACAGACAGAGATAGTGAATAGGAGTTTGGGAAACTTGTTGAGATGTTTGGTTGGAAAAAAGATCAGAAGTTGGGACTTGATTCTTTCACAAGCAGAGTTTGCATAAAAATTAATTCATTAAATAGGAGTACCAGAAGAACACCTTTTGAGATTGTTACCAGAGTGAATCCTAGAGGAGTCGCATAACTAAGAGACATCAATATAGAAGAAAAGAGAAGTGCAGAAGCAGAAGAATTTGCATATCATATGAAGATAGTGCATAATTAGGTAAGGAAGCATTTGGAGGATATGAATAGTAAGTACAAAGAGAAGGCAGATGAGAAGAGAAGACATAAGGAATTTGAAGTTGGAGATGAAGTGATGGTATACTTGAGAAAAGAAATATTTCCAGTTGGGACATATAACAAGTTGAAGATGAAGAATTTTGGACCTTGTAAGATACTCAGACAATTTGATTCAGGAAATGCATATGAAGTAGAGCTACTGGAGACATTGGGGATATCACCTATTTTCAACATTGCAGATCTTTATCAGTATCATGAAGCAGAGTTCAGTGATAGCATTGAAGAAGACTTGAAGAAGTAGTTACCACACAAAGCACCAGAGCAGATAGAAGACATTTTGGATAGCAGAGTTGGGTGCAGCACTAGAGGAAGACAATACAAAGAATATCTTGTGAAGTGGAAAGGCAGACCAGAAGAAGATTCGTCATGGATTTCTCAGGATGAGGTGGACTGTCTTAGTTCTCCCCTAGCCCCAGCAAAGTGAGGGACTCACTTTTTCAATAACCCTAGATGTCTGATGCAAGAGCATCCCTGGTTCAAGAGCAATCTTGCATCAACCAAAAAAACACTTGCATTTTAGTTTGTTTGCATTTCAGTTCTTTCATTTTCCAGTTCAGTTCAGGCGGTTCAGTCAGAAGTAGTTTTCAGCTTGTGGTCCAGTTTTGGCATTTCACATCTTGTGGATCTGGACTTAGCATCTACATTCATTCACCTACATCATATCAAGAATTTAGATCATTTGGATCAGTTACCAGAAAGATATCGCTATCATAAGATCAATTATTTTCTCAAAGCAGAGCATTTTAACAGTTCCTGATAATCAGCTGAAGGAGAAGGCTTGCGAATCATTCCTTGACTTGTGGATCCTAATGACACATCATTCGATGATCCTTGGGTCATGGCCGACCTTCCCTAGAGGTCCACACATTATTCCACTCATTTGAGGAATTGTTTTATGCATTTAGGTCTGACCTATCTGTGAACATGTTACAACTCTTAATTGGAGTTTGTGACCTTCCTTGGCCGATGCGGAGGAATCTATTGGTCCAGAAATGATATAAATTAATGTAATAGATCCTTAGGAAAGTAACTATTCACATAAGAAAGGTCTGATAGTTTAGATTTTGTGTGAAGAAGCTTCAAAGCTTTATCTTGTGCATTTATGTAATCAGGATTGTGAGCCCTAGTTGTAAGCCTGCATATTGCCGGCAAATCTCTATTTTAAAATCTATGATATACTGAATGATTGAATCTACATTTGCTTCATTTCTTTGAGTTGTTTCCATTGTGTTTATTCTTGCTGCACAGTCTGAACAGTTCATTCTATGAACCCTCCTACCGTGACTGCACTATGAACAAATAAACAAACTTGACAAAGATTTAGCCAAATTTCAAGCATTCGTAGAAATTGAGAGAATAGCAGAATAAGTTGTACATGTAATTCACCATGTAAGGAAATTGATAAATGAAGGACAAGATGGTATTGATGCTATCTGAGGTTTAACACATATTGTGCAAACTAATGTCATGTCAGTGACTGAATGTGCAAAAGTTAATAAGAACATGTCGTCACCATCTCATACACACGTATCGACATCTATACCGACCACGGGAGTGTCTACATTTACATCAACAATTTTAACAACTAATGCGAATGCTTGTAGTAATTCTACCACTGCTATTGGAGTATCTAATGGAACTAATTCACAAAATTACAAAGTTGTGGGATTTAATTATCAAAATTTGGTTTCTAGAGGGACCTCTTCTATGAATAATCGTTCTCAACCACATATCCATTCCACTTATTCCCAGCCACATTATCTATTTGCAACCATCTTCCACTTATCACTATGTTCAACCACCATTGACCTATTCACAGCCTCCACCTATTAAAACTCAGGCTCAATCACCTCCTCACTTTGGTTCTAATTCCTCGTAGCAAACTGCATCTCCTAATGATGCCATCCTAAACCAACTCCTACAGGGCATGACTGCTTTACAAAAAAAAGTGAAAAATTTGACAAATTCTTCACAACCAAATTTACCAACTTATCATGCCCGTAATCCCCTATCTTATGCAATTTTGAGAACTCGTATGCCTAAAAGGTTTGAGACCCCTCACTTCAAAAAATATGGTGGAAAGGGTGATCCTAATACTCATGTGCAAGCATTCACAGCTATGTGTAGCAAATTCTACTTTGAAGAGGACTTGTTAGCAAAAATTTTCCCATGATCTCTCAAGGATACTACTTTAGAATGGTTTTTATCATTACCTCCGAATTCCATACACTCTTTTTCGCAGTTGGTTGATCAATTTTTACAACATTTCCAAGCAAATACTAGACCTCAAATTTCTTTGATTGATTTAGTTCATTGCAAGAAAGGTCCAAAAGAGAAGTTAACTAAGTTTATTAGTTGGTATCAATCTGTATATGCACAAATTCAATATCAGATGAAAGATGAGGATGTTCAGAAGGTGTTCATTACAAATTTACAACCTAACATTCGTGATAAGATTCTCTTTATGAAGTATAACTCCTTTCATCATTTATGCACCGCCCTTCGTGATTAAAAACTTTCATCTAGTCAGTATGAAAACCAAATCTCATCATCTCAAGTTGGTCAATCCATGGGTGGACCATCGCAAAACAACTTTAAGAGGAACAATAATAGGAGTTTCATCAAGATTAATGGACCAAATTTGAATAAATTTTCTAATGTGTCTGCTATCACTAATCCGAAGAAGGCACCGTATCAACAAAGAAAGTTTACTCTGATATCAAAGTCTTACCATTCTATCATGAATCAAGCTGTGAGTAATAATCTTATGAAGCTTCCCCTGATTAAGCCTTTGGATCCTAACAAACCTCAAGGACCTTACTTCGATACCAATGCCTTTTTTCATTATTATCAGACACAAGGAAATGATACTGAATGATGTATGCGTCTTAAACATGAAATACAAGACCTCATCGACTCGAATGTGATAAGTGTATCAGGTGTGAATGACAATGGAAATAATTTGGTTGCTCCACCGAATCAGAATTTACAAATCTTTACTAATCCTTTCCCTAAGAATACTGATACAAATATGATGGAACGGGGCTTAGTAGAAGTAGACGATGATGATTATTTGGAATATGATAACATCATGGGTATAATAGAAGTGGATAAGGAAAAGTTGGATAACCCACCTCGTCCTCACAGAAATAGAATTTATGATGAGGTTCCTCCTCCGTTATCTTTACAAGGATCGAGAGACAACCAAAATGCAATGGAAAAACAAATGGAACAATCGATACAGACAATTACACCAAAGCAAAAGAGAGAGATAGTATAGGATGATTCTTGTTACTATGATAGACAAAATCAACAAAGAAAACTCTCTAAAAATTAGAAAAGAGTTAGAAGATTATCATCAGTTGGATATAATAGTGGTTCTCCTCCTCACAAGAAACAAAAGGTCTAACTTACACAAGGATTTGAGAAGCAAACATTACATAAATTTTCTAACAATAAGCGAGACTCTCATAAGAACCACTTGACCTTTGCACAAAACATGATTGAGTACCTCTCCAAGAGGTTCGCAGGCTATAAAATTTAGTTCGATAATACTACTAGGTAAGTATCTCTAACCCTTTATCTCTCGTGATGTGTTTCCCCCGTGATGTGTTATATGTTGTTTAGGCCTCCTGGGATGACCCTTGATTCTCTTGTAAGGTCCAGGATACCAAGAGACTGCCTTTGTTGTGACCCTTCTTCTATTTGTATCATCATTATTCTATATTGCTTCTCCTCTATTTTTCATTGTTGTGTGTTGTGTCTTACGGACATAGCGTTGCGTTTGGTGACTTGGGGGCACCCTCCTACGTGACTTTCCCTAAGGCACTTGTTCTCCTCTCTTATTTATTGTTTCCCTTCCTCTAGTGTTTCTATCTAGCAGGCGGATGACAAAAAACATATTATACTGATGTGGACCTAGCGTCCCTTTAGCAAGAAATCAAAAATTGGACTTAGTTCCTATATGACGATGGGGTTGATATATATTATCTGACACTTGGCTAGTAGAATCACTCTGTGCACTTTGTCATGTGATCTTGATGATGTCTTATCTCACTTACAAACCATAACAATACTTTTGCTCCATGCACTTTGTTTGTCTTTGAATCTCACCTTGGTGACACTTGGTTTTGAGATTTTCATGGTATAGCCCCACGGTTATACCCAATCTCCAAATTCGTAGTATAACCTTGGCTCTTTGTGTGATTGATCATATGCATGGATGTTGTTGTTTATCATGATTATTTGGACACTAACACTCTTCTTGCAGGGATGTGTTTGTGGGAAAATTTGGCAATCATAAAGTACATGTCACCTCTGGGGGGCATGGGCTTTGTGAGAGCTCGTGTTCCCTTATGTGTTTTCTTCCTACCTTAATGTGCTTGATATCGATACTTGATATCAACCACCTTAAGGTGGGGGCATATATAAGGTAAGCTGTTTGTTCTAGATGTTAGCAATGTGTGTATTCTTAGGTGTAGTTTAAAGATTGGTGGCGATGAGTCCCTCTTGCACTCTAAGATTTATTTAAAATCAACTTACAATCATTTGAAGCCCTCATCGTGAGGCGAGGATGGTGTATTTCTCACGGAGAGTGCACATCCTGTCATTTTCAAAAGTCCTCATCATGAGGCAGGGAGCGGTTCTGTGACTAACTCAACCCTTAAGTGTGTCTTCAGCAATTGTTGTGGTGAAGCCCAATCATTGGTGTGTGCCTGTAATGTGCCTGAGATGGTGATGAGCCTAGAAATAGGAACACTCCATCTCTTGTCTTCCGTGTTTTCTCCATGTCTTCCAAGTGTGTGTGTATTGCACATTTGTTCCCAAACATAGTTTAAAGACCGGTGGCGATGAGTCCCTCCTATGCTTTGGGATTTGTATGGCATGTTTGATTTGTTTGGCATGTATTGCATGTGTGTTTCCCCATATGTAGTTTAAAGACTAGTGGCGATGAGTCCCTCCTACATTATGGGTGGTGTGTTTGCTTTCCTATACTTGCAACTACATTTTGAAAAAGAAAAGAAAATCATCTCTGTCTACTCTGTATTCACTATGTTTTGCGTGTCTTCAATGTTGTATTGTCCATGTTTTGCATGACTGTAACTATCTTCTCTATGTTTTGCATGCCTATTAATATCTTCTCTGTGATTGGCGTGTCTTCTTCATGCTTGACGCGTTTGTTGTGTTTGTTGACCGTACTTTAATGTATGTATTGGCATTGCGTTTATAAATACATTAAAGTGGGGGCTAAATGTTATGTCAAAAAATGTCCCCTTGGGGGCTTTTCCCTCTTAAGGTTTAGCTCTTAGGTCTTGTTTATACATTTAGAGTATTTTTCATGTTAATCTGACTTCCCAATGAGAAAACCCTAAAGTTCCATGGCGATTTGGACTTAGGGGATGCACTTGTGACAAACCCTGCCTAAAATAGGGGTTGGACTTGGGCGCCCGCACCCTAGTCCTGCCCTATTTTAGGTCAGGCCTATTTTCAAAGTGTCAATTTGTGACCGTTATTTAGGTCCTATGCTAACACAGTAAGTTTTAATTATGAAATTCTTGGCGGGAATGTTTGTAGTTGCATATATAAGCATGTTTAGGCATTCATTTGTAAAGTAGAGGACTACTAGATGATTATTGTGAACTTGTGGCTTATGTGAAAGTGATTCAAGGCATTCATCATGTGGAAAGAGCAAAATTTGTGTTGTTTTTGTGTTTGTATTTGCAGATTTGAGCATTCATCTCCTCATGGCATGAAGAGCTTCTTCCTTCCATTAGATCTTCACTACAAGGTGATATCTGGTACAGGAGCACCTACCTGACAGCTGGCCTCCATGAGGCAGTTAGTTAGTTTGAGTCTTGTGAATGTTTCCAAGAAGGTCTGATAAGACCAATGCATGTAATAAGGTCATGCTGACCATGCTTTGCTATTTTTAGATAGTTTGTTAAGACAGCTGTCATGCTGTAGGTCCAGTTGGATCTCCCAGCCACCAAGAGAGATTTCCCAGCCACTTGGAGTCGAGTGGTAGTACTCGCAAGAGATCCTATATATGCTTGAGGATCGGTTGGTCTTGAGACAGATTAAGATATAGTATTGGATCGAGTTAGGTTGCAGAGAGTGAGACAGAGAGAGAGACTGATCATTGTATTTGCATCTTTTGAAATCAATAAAGTGATCCTGTTTGTGTTCATCTTCTGTTTGATCTCCTTTGTGTAATTGATCTGCTGTTTTGGTGGTTTCATGGATTCGCTGATCCATTCCACCGGTTGATTCATCGAATCGGTGGAATGGTCATGTACAGTAGGTTAGGAGTTAGTTTGTTTGTTCGCATGCAGGTGTGCAGGATCACCGTCGAGAGATGTTGAGAACCCTAGCATGGGTATGTGCTAGGTCGAGCTGATAGATTAAAGTTTGGAAGATCACCCTGAGAGTAGATCGGGTCATCCCAGGAGGATCGGCGAATTGAAAATTCGCTAAGGTTGGAAGTTTGTCAAAACGGCATCATCAGGATATTTCTGTGTATATCCTGCAGTCACTTCGGGCATCGTCATCCGGGTAGATGGAGATGAGCATGATGCTATCGATTTCATGAAGTGAATGTGCATCAGGGTGATCATCATCAGGAGTTGCCGAGGAGGAGCGTATCGGCATAAGGTAGAAGATCAGGTTGATCGCGGGCCAAAAAAAAGTTAAGTTTGGCCAACAGCAGGATATGACGTCATCGTCATCAGGATATTCATCATCAGGATATCGGGCAGCAGGATATTGAGGGAGCTGCATGTGACGTCATCGTCATCAAGATAATCATCATCAGGATATTGGGGTGACATAAGCATCAAAGGAAAGGTGCGTGAAGTAGAGTATCATCATCAGGATATATGGGAGGAACCGGATGTTCTATATCCTGCTGATGAACATGATGTTGAACATCATGATGCTGAAGATAATGAAGATAGTGCTTGGCGGTAAGGTGAACAGTGAACGTCAGGAGGATGTTCGCGCTTGCCGAATGTGATGATGCTGTCGATAGTCGGATATGATGATGCTGCTGACATGCGAAAGGGCGAAGGCTTGTCTGCAGGAGGATATCGGTCGGCTGAGTAAATATGATGATGCTGATAGTGTTAACAAAAATATGATGATGATGATGAAGGGTTGCGGACATCCATGTTGTGTGTTAAGGTTTTAGTGTGGATGACTCTGCATCATAGTGGTATCAGAGCTCAGCAAAAGGTCTGGGCTGTTGTGAGTTGATTCTGTCACCGAAAGGACAGAGGTAGAGGAGTGAGAGGTTGACAAAATGCCTCCGAAAGGTAGTGGTACTACAAGGGAATTGCAGGAGATGAAGGAAAAACATGCTAGAGAGATGAGGAAGATGAAGGAGCTTGCTGAAGCACTTCAAGCCAGGCTTGTAGCCCTGGAAAAGAACAAAAAGAGGGAAGTGGAAGACAGTGAGTCTGAAGAAGATGAAGATGCTGTTGAAGAGTATGAAGAGGTAGCTAAAGATATGGATGCTGAAGACCAGAAATTTGCAAAACTGTTAAAGGCAGTACAGAGTGATAAATCTAAGGTAAAGGTTGATGTTTCCAAGTATAATGGAAGTTTGAATGAAGATGAGTTACTGGATTGGATTGCTGCACTTGATAATCACTTTGAATGTGAAGATGTTGCTGAGGATCAGAAGGTAAAGATTGCCAAGACCAAGTTAGGAGGTCATGCTTTGGTATGGTGGGATTATGTACAATCTGAGAGAAGGAAACAAGGGAAGTCAAAGATCACTTCATGGGATAAGATGGTAGCAAGGATCAAAGGTAAATTCTTGCCAAGGGATTATGAAATTCAGATGTTTAAGAAGCTGCAATTTTTAAGGCAGAAGGAAGTGGATGTGAAGGCATATACTGAGGAGTTTTATAAGTTGAGTATGAGATCTGGTCATCATGAGAATGAGGTAGAAAAGGTGGCTAGGTATTTGGCTGGTTTGAGATTGAACATACAGGATGAGTTAGTTTTAGCTAACCCTAAGAATGTTGAGGATTGTTATCAAATGGCAATCAGGATTGAAGAAAAGATGAATAGGGGACAAGATAAGTCCATGAGAGGAAGAGGAAACAATATGAGGGGAAGAGGAGCAGCCCCTACACAAAGGCAAACTAATGAGGGTCAAGAAGACACTGGTAAAGGACAGGGACAGTCTGATTTCAGAGGTGGATGGAAGGGTAATAGAGGTAGATTTGGAGGTGGTAGAGGTTCTACTACATTTTCAGGAAAATGTTATACCTGTGGTGAGTTTGGACATCCATCTTTCAAATGTCCAGAAAGCAAAGGTTCATCATCCAGAAATGATAGAACAAATGACAAGAGAGTGCAACTTGTCCAAGAAGAGAAAGTAGAGCAAAGTGTGCAGAGTTCAAACACTTATCAAAGAGATAGGGATCCTGACAATTATGCATATCCTGAGGAGGGAGAAGCATTGATGCTAAGGAGAATTAGTTTGCAGGCATCAAAGGATATGATGCAAAGAAGAGCTCTTTTCAAGACCACATGCAAGAGCAAAGGTAAAGTATGTAAGGTTGTCATTGATACTGGTTCAACAGACAACATGGTATCTCAGGAAATGGTGGATAAACTGAATTTGGAAAGGATTCCACACCAACACCCTTACAAGGCATCTTGGGTGAGTGATAGTCAATCACTTTTTGTCTATGAACAGGCATATGTGGATTTTCAGATTGGAGCATATCAGGATAGAGTTTTGTGTGACATTTTGCCCATGGAATGCTGTCACCTACTGTTGGGTAGACCATGGTAATTTGATAGAAGGGTACTGTATGATGGGTATGCTAATACCTGCACCATCAAGAAAGATGGGAAGACTATTATGTTGATGCCATTACAGGAAGATGCTGCAGCATAGGGGGCAGTCAAAATCATTTTAGTGGGCAAGAAGGAGTATGTGCAGATGCCTAGAGGAGCAGGCATAAAGGCAGTTGAGGATACTGCAGGGAAAGAAGTTGTTAAGGACAACAGGTTGAAGAAAGTTTCAGTTTTGACTGACAGAGGTCAGCAGCAGGTGCAGAAACAGGTTTGCAAATAGCACCCAGTTGAGAGGAATGACAAGGATGTTGTCATAGTTGGGACTATTGTTTGTCCTATAAGAGTTGAAAGAAAGATAGAGTTGAACATTACAGAAGTTCAAGAGGCAGTTCAGACAGGGGTTCTGGTCAGACAACCTGACAAACACAAGGTATGTGAGAGAAAGGCCTACATTGACAGGCATGAGGATTTACTTGCAAGAAAGCAAGTTACAGTTCAGAAGTCTTGGAGCAGCCAAGAGCCAGCAGAGGATAAAGCTGGAACAGGTCAGAACACTGACATGACAAGGTGTAAAGGTGTGGAGCACCTACCTGACAGCTGGCCTCCATGAGGCAGTTAGTTAGTTTGAGTCTTGTGAATGTTTCCAAGAAGGTCTGATAAGACCAATGCATGTAATAAGGTCATGCTGACCATGCTTTGCTATTTTTAGATAGTTTGTTAAGACAGCTATCATGCTGTAGGTCCGGTTGGATCTCCCAGCTGCCAGGAGAGATTTCCCAGCCGCTTGGAGTCGAGTGGTAGTACTCGCAGGAGATCCTATATATGCTTGAGGATCGGTTGGTCTTGAGACAGATTAAGATATAGTATTGGATCGAGTTAGGTTGCAGAGAGTGAGACAGAGAGAGAGACTGATCATTGTATTTGCATCTTTTGAAATCAATAAAGTGATCCTGTTTGTGTTCATCTTCTGTTTGATCTCCTTTGTGTAATCGATCTGCTGTTTTGGTGGTTTCATGGATTCGCTGATCCATTCCACCGGTTGATTCGTCGAATCGGTGGAATGGTCATGTACAGTAGGTTAGGAGTTAGTTTGTTTGTTCGCATGCAGGTGTGCAGGATCGCCGTCGAGAGATGTTGAGAACCCTAGCATGGGTATGTGCTAGGTTGAGCTGATAGATTAAAGTTTGGAAGATCACCCTGAGAGTAGATCGGGTCATCCCAGGAGGATCGGCGAATTGAAAATTCACTAAGGTTGGAAGTTTGTCAAAATGGCATCATCAGGATATTTCTGCGTATATCCTACAGTCACTTCGGGCATCGTCATCCGGGTAGATGGAGATGAGCATGATGCTATCGATTTCATGAAGTGAATGTGCGTCGGGGTGATCATCATCAGGAGTTGCCGAGGAGGAGCGTATCGGCATAAGGTAGAAGATCAGGTTGATCGCGGGCCGAAAAAAAGTTAAGTTTGGCCAACAGCAGGATATGACGTCATCGTCATCAGGATATTCGTCATCAGGATATCGGGCAGCAGGATATTGAGGGAGCTGCATGTGACGTCATCGTCATCAGGATAATCATCATCAGGATATTGGGGTGACGTAAGCATCAAAGGAAAGGTGCGTGAAGTAGAGTATCATCATTAGGATATATGGGAGGAACCGGATGTTCTATATCCTGCTGATGAACATGATGTTGAACATCATGATGCTGAAGATAATGAAGATAGTGCTTGGCGGTAAGGTGAACAGTGAACGTCAGGAGGATGTTCGCGCTTGCCGAATGTGATGATGCTGCCGATAGTCAGATATGATGATGCTGCTGACATGCGAAAGGGCGAAGGCTTGTCTGCAGGAGGATATCGGTCGGCTGAGTAAATATGATGATGCTAACAGTGTTAACAAAAATATGATGATGATGATGAAGGGTTGAGGACATCCATGCTGTGTGTTAAGGTTTTAGTGTGGATGACTCTGCATCAATATCATTTGTGTTTTTAAGCATTTTCATTTGGATTTTTTCTTATGTCCTCCAAGGACACGCACTCTCTATCTGACAACAGTGTTTGGAAGACTTGAATGTCTCTCTAGGGCTTGACTGAGGCAAGCCTCTAAACACCACAACCCCCTCCCACACTCCTTGTGATTGCAGATTACAAGTGTCACATCTGGAAGAAGTGGAGTTTCAGGGAAGGTCAGCAGGAATCAAGAATTCAAGATCTAAAAAGTAGGACTCCAGAGCTTTTCCTGGACTCAGGCGCTAGTCCCTATGTCCTCTGTAGTTGAATTCCCAAAAACGGAAGTTATAGTGCAAATCAATGTCAAAAGGAGATCAGGATTCTGCAAAGAAACTGATACCTTGGACTCGGGCACCTGCTCATTAGTCCTTGACTGTTCCACTTCCCAAACTTCAAAAACTAGTATGCATTTGATTATCATTTAGTATCTCTATGTGCAGGCATTTTCTGTGATTTGTCTATTTGCTTCCGTATTTGCATATTTAGGGTTTTGAGCATAATTAAGTATAATTGAACAACAAATCTACACAATTCCAATTTTCCCTATATTCTAAGTGACCAAGGGCCTGATAGTAGATTCCTACTCGACATAAGGTCCTTGAATGTTTAGTGGTGAAAGGAGGATACACACAAACTATCCAAAACCCTCTATCCAAATTTTACCCTAAACACCATCCAACCTAAAGGAGTATATATTGGTCTGCACCGACCACCTCACCAAATGGGAAGAAGTAAAATCTCTAACGCATACATGAGATGAAAAAGTAGTAGAGTTTTTATATGAAGAGATATTCAGATGCTATGGAGTCCCAAGAGAGAGTCACTGATCAGGGACCATAGTTCACTTCAAACATGATTGTAGACCTTGTCCGTGAATACCAACTATGCCATAAAAATTCCACCCCCATACCATCTATAGTCCAATGGTCAAGTGGAAGTGATGAACAAAGAATTGGATATTATTCTCACTAAGATAGTAGCTCTACATCACCATGATTGGGTAGCATGCCTTCTAGAAGTTGTATGGGCATACAGAACTACATGGAAAACTACAACAAGGTTCACACCCTATGAATTACTCTATGGTAAGAAATTTGTCTTTCCTATTAAGTTTGAACATAAGAGTTTGAGGGCTACCCTTGAACTTGGGATGGACTTGTCTAAAGCACAAAAGGAAAGAATCATGCATCTGAATGCATTGGATGAGTTAAGAAAATAAGTAGTCCATCATATAAAAATAGAAGATGTAATGGCATGATAGGTTCATCAAAACTAAGGAATTTCAACCAAGTGATTGGGCATTGATAGATAATTCAAAGTAAAAAGATCATAAAGGCAAGTTGTAGACACAATGGCTTGGTCCATATGAGATAGAAGAAGTGTTTCCATATGGAGCAATCAAATTAACAGCCATTGACCTGACTCACTTTTGTCTAATGATTAGCATGTTGCAAATATGTCCTATCGGTGTTGGCATTGATGTCAACATGTTTGTGTTGTCATTGGTGTCAACTGTGTCTACTAATGAGTTTGTTGATGATTGATTGAGTTGATTTGATTGAAGATGATTTGGTTGCCTTGAAGAAGTGCTAAAGATGTTAGTAATATGTTTTTGATGGTTGGTCTCCAAGTTCTTTTGAGAAAATTTGATTAATAAAGGAAACAGTGTAGTGAGGTGGCATTTTGGCTTATAGAGAAGTGTTCTGATTTTGCTCTACATTTCCTCTCTAATGAAGATTTGTCATTGCAATTTGGATATGTTGTTAAGAGATGTTCAAAGATGTTATATTCCAAATTTGGTGCTCCGGTCAGTTGTACAGAGAAAGTTGTGTTCACTAGTATGTGAACTATTTTTCAAAGGTTTACAAAGATGTTGGAGGAATGTCTTTGCTCCACATTTCTCTGCAAAGTGGATTTTGGTCTTGTGGTTCTAGATGCATACTTATAAGGCTCCTATCTTTCTCCAATTGAGGTTGTTCGTAATTTAGTGCTCTGAAAGAGGACTTATCAAGTTGCAGAGATATTTGAGTTTGCTGGGTAAACAAGATAAGGTTGTGCGGCAGGTGAAAGTTGTTGCGGAAGAACTTGTTGGTTTTCAAGAAATTTTAGGATGTTTGTGGAATACTCTAGATTGTGTTGAAGCCTTGCATGTGGTCTAGAAGTCATCTTTGGGTTTGAGGAAGCATGTACTTAAAAGATCGTGGTGTTAACACAAGTTTAGCCAACCTTGGGTGTTTACACTAATTGCGGAGTTGCTTTAGTGATTGTGAAAGTGTGGAGTAGCGTGCTTGGATGAATTTAGGTCCAAGATATGATGTGTGGTGGTCAACCTTCATTCCTTTCCATCACGTGAATGTTTAGGTCCAGACCTAATTTGAATCTTCTAGGTTAAAGTGATTTGCCGACCTTGGAGAATGTTCTCAAGGTTGAAGACAGTATAAATGAGTGATAACAAATCATGATTGAGGATGTGCATGATGGATGTGATGTGAGTAACAGAGTGGTTGAGTGTGTGGAGAAGTACAAGCCTTCATGTGTTAGATTACTGGATGAAGTGAGTAGAAGGTGTCTACTATCTTTCATTGATGCTACGGAGATGATGTTCATGTTGTAATGGATATTGGGCTTCATTGGAACTGTACTCCATACATAGTTCAAACTCTAGCAGTGAGCCATCTCTTCTCTATCTTTCTTTTAGGACAGTGAGAACTTAGGTAGTGAGCCTTTTGTAATTCAATGTTGTTACTACTTTATATTGTGAGCTAATCCTCACCGTGGTTTTTCCCTTCTTGGGTTTTCCACGTAAATCTGGTGTTCCCTTGTGTATGGTGTTGTTGTGATTCAATTTATGTTATTTGCTTTTCATGCATAATCTTCATAATAGTTTAAAGGATAATTAAATTAAAGTGGATTTGAATGTGTGTGAGGGTTTCAAAATTTTAAGGAACAACTGATTCACCCCCCCCTCTTAGTTGTCTTGTGCATTCAAAAATTGGTATCAGAGCAAGGTTCCTTGGAAGAGAGCTTAACCGCTTGAGGTAGATCTAGGATGGCGCACAACAAGGATGTTCCTCAATTTGATGGATTTGACTATGCCTTCTAGAAAATAAGGATGGAAGGTTATCTGATTTCTCTTGGATATGACATCTAGAAGTCTATAATGAATGAATATATAATACCTGAGAATGGTCTGAGCACTACAAATGAGGTCAAAGCCTATGAAATCGATGGCAAAGCAAGGTATGCTCTTTAAAGTGGTATTTCTAATTCTGAATTGGTAAAATGTATGGATCTAAAAACTACTAATGAAATCTAGAAGAAGTTAGAAAGTATTCATGAAGGAGATGTTAAGGTCAAGCAAGCTAAAATGTAGAATTTAAAGCTCATGTTTGAAACCATGTGGATGTATGAAGATGAAAACATTACAAGCTACTTACAGAGAGTGGATGAATTTGTCAATGGCATCAAAGGTCTTGGTGGAAAGCTGGATGAAAAAGAAGTGACATTGAAGGTACTCAGAACTCTTCCTAAAGCTTACAGTCATAAGATTTCTTCTATTGAAGAATTACAAAATCCGGATCAGTTTACCAAAGATCAGTTGCTTGGCACCTTAACTACTTTTGAAATAAGAGAATTTGGTACAAGTAGTGCAAAGATTGAGACTGCCTTTAAGGCTGGCAAATCTGAGAAGACTATGGAATCAAATTAGAAGGATTCAGATGATTTGGAAGCTAATTTTACAAGAAGAATGAAGTTGGGTATTGGTAAGTACAGTGGTAAGTGGCCTTTCAAGTGTTTCAGTTGTGGCAAGATAGGTCATTATGCTTCAAGATGTCCAAAAAGAATTTTGAAGAGCAAGAATAGGGAGAACAAAAGTAGAGTGCCTAAGAAAAGTTACTATGTTAGAGAAGATGCTGGCATATCAGATGATGAATCTGATTATGAAAATGAAGAGGATAATTAATGTCTATCCATGGCTTTAAGAGATAATACTATTTCTACTAACTCTGTGACATGTGCGAAGGAAAAGGCTTTGGAGGTAAGTCTTAATGCTGAAAGCACTATGATATTTGTTTTTCTTACTACACAGGAAAAGAACCTTTGGGTCATTGACAATGGATGCTCAAATCATATGACCGGTGATAAGAGTAAGTTTTTTAAACATGAAAATTATGATGGAGGACTAGTTACATTCAGTGATGATAATGCTGCTAAGATATGTGGAAGAGGCTCAATTAGTTTTGATGGCAAGCATAGTACTAATAATTTTCTTTATGTACTTAAGGGTTTAAAGCATAACGTCTTGACTATTGGACAAATGTGTAGCAAAAAATACAATCTTGTGTTTCAAGATAATGGATGTGAGATCAGAAAAGATTCTAGAGCTGTGATAGATGCTGGAAAAAGGATAGAAGGAAATGTTTATCAGCTCAAAGGTGGTGATGGTTATTGCTTCATGACATAGATCAGTGAGAGTTGGCTATGGCATAGTAGATTGTGTCACATCAATTTTGATATCCTGATAAGGATAAGTTCAGTTCAAGCTGTGAGAGATCTACCAAAGATTACAAAACCTATCAATGTTGTCTGCAAGGAATGTTAGATTGGAAAGCAAGCAAGAAGAAGTTTCAAGGTCAAGGATTAGTCTTCTATCGGACTGTTGGAAGTGGTGCATATAGATCTTTGTGGCCCTACCAAGGTAAGGAGTTTTCAAGGTGATGGGTATTTCATGCGATTGATTGATGATTATTCTAGGATGACATGGGTTACTTTTCTCAAAGAAAAATATGAAGCCCTAGATAAGTTCAAAGCATTCAAAGCCATGGTTGAGAATGAAATGGGTATGACAATTAAATGCTTGAGGTCTGACAGAGGTGGAGAGTTCACCTCCAATGAGTTTAACATGTTCTATGAGGATCATGGAATAAAGAGGCATTTATCTACCCCTAGGACTCCTCAACAAAATGGAGTGCTTGAAAGAAAAACAGGAATGTTCAAGAAGCTGCAAGAACAATGATAAAAGAAGCAAACCTACCAGAGGTCTATTGGAGAGAAGCAATTCATACTATTGTTTACATATTGAAAAGAGTGCATGCAAGAGAAAATAGTACAAAGACACCTTATGAGTTATGGTATGGAAAGAATCTGACTGCCAAATACTTTAGAGTGTTTGGAAGCAAATGTTATATCAGAAGGGATGAAGAAAATCGAGGAAAGTTTGATACAAGGTCTGATAAAGGCATCTTCCTTGGGTATTCTACTAAAAGTAAACCTTATTGGTGCTATAACAAGAGGTTAAGAAGGATTGTTGAGAATGCAAATGTCAAAGTTGATGAAGATCTACAAAAGAATTTAGAAGTTGATGGTTATGAATCAGATGAGTCATCCTGTAGAGAAGAAGAAAATGTTGGTGAAAAAGAAGTACAGATTAAAGAAGAAGAAGCTCTGGAAAGGACTCCCAAATCTCTAGAAAAGACTCCTAAAACTCCCAAGTATGTGCAGAAGCATCACTCTGAAGATCAAATCATTGGTGACAAAAACAAAGGTGTGATGACAAGAAGGAAAGCTATTGAAGAACATGTAAATCTAAGTTTGCTCTCTACAGTTGAACCCAAAACAATGATTGAAGCATGCAAGGATGAGTATTGGATCAAGGCTATGGAAGAAGAACTAATGCAGATTGAAAAGAATCAGACTTGGGAACTTGTCCCAAGACTAGTAGATAAGAATGTGATTGGAACTAAGTGGGTATATCATAACAAACTAAATGAGAATGGAGAAGCACAGTAAGAAACAAGACAAGGATTGTGTGTAAAGGCTACTCATTAGTAGAAGGAATAGACTATGAGGAAACTAATGCTCCAGTGGCAATAATGGGGGCCATCGGGATGTTTTTAGCCTTTGCAACACATAAGGATTTCAAAGTATATCAAATAGATGTGAAGTCTATTTTCTTGAATGGTGAGTTGGAGGAAGAAGTATACATAGAACAACCGGATGGATTTCAGTTATCAGATAAACTTAACATGGCCTACAGGTTGAAGAAGGAACTATATGGATTGAATCAAGCCCCCAAAGCTTGGTATGCAAGGTTAGATAGGTACTTATTACAGTAAGGATTCAATAAAGGCATCATAGATAGTAATTTGTACATCAAAGTAGGAGAAGGTCAAATTCTAATTGTGGAAGTGTATGTAGATGATATAATTTTTTGAGGAATCGAAGGTATGTGTAAAAGTTTTGCAAATGAGATGTAGAAAGAATTTGAGATGTTAATGTGTGGAGAAATGAACTTCTTCCTTGGGCTACAGATCAATCAGATAGGTAAAGGTATTTTCATTTTACAATCAAAGTATGTCAAGGAAATGTTAAAGAAGTTTGGAATGGAAGATTATAAACCAATATGTACCCCTATGAAAACTAGTTGTAAGCTAAGCAAGAATGATGAATCACCTAAGGTTGATCAAAGCAAGTATAAGTCAATGATTGGAGGATTGTTATACTTAATTCCTACTAGACTGAATATTATGCATGCAGTTTGTCTTGTGGCTAGATTTCAAGAAAATCCCAGAGAGTCACATGTTGCAGCAGTAGAGAGGATATTCATATACTTAAAGGGCACTCTAGATCATGGCTTGTAGTATCCAAAGGATAATGACTTTACTCTAAGTGCTTACATAAATGCAGATTGGGCAGGATGTGTTAATGACGGGAAAAGTACAAGTGGCTGTGTATTCTTTCTTGGAGACAAAGTGGTGTCTTGACAAAGTAAGAAGCAAGATTCAATATCTTTATCTACTACAGAGGCATAATACATTGCATCAGAATTCTATTGCACACAAGTGTTATGGATGAAGCACACTCTGAAGGATATTAGTGTTGTATTTGATGAGCCAATTCCCATCTTCTATGATAATACTAGTGCTATTAACATTTCAAAGAATCTAGTGATGCATTCAAGGATAAAACATATCTCAATCCAGTATCAATTTCTGAGAGAGAAGGTTGCAGATAACTAGGTGAAGCTTGAGTGTGTGCCTATAAAGGATCAAGTTGCTGACATATTCACTAAGGCTCTTTTTAAGGATACATTTGAGTATCTTCAGGAGAAGTTAGGGGTTATTGCCCCTCCTTCTTTGAACTAGATGCATAAGGAGATGCATCAGTCCAGTGGATTTCAAGTTTCATTCCTTATTCTGGAATGATGTTGGTGGCTACCTCTCAGGGGATCAGGTAGTGGTCATGATAATTTTTGCAAACAGGGGGAGTAAGAGTTGATACTCCTAAGGGGGAGTATTCAGAGCAGTGAAATAAAAGATGATGTGACCTGGTAATAGTGAAAGAAGAGGTGTGTCGACCTTTTCCATTGATGTCAAAGGGGGAGAGAGCAATGTGAAAAAGAGAAAAATATGTGGTCAGGAAGAGAGAGTAAGATGTGTAAAACAAAGGGGGAGAGTAAGAAAGAAAAGAAGTCTAGTGTAGAGTTGTGTCTTGATGATTTTTCACATTATGTGTTGCCATCAATGACAAAGGGGGGGATTGTTGCAAATATGTGCTATCGGTGTTGTCATTGATGTTAACATGCTTGTGTTTTCATTGGTGTCAACTATGTCTACTGATGAGGTTGTTGTTGATTGATTGAGTTTCTTTGATTGAAGATGATTTGGTTGCCTTGAAGAAGTATTGAAGATGTTAGGAATATGTTTCTGATGGTTGGTCTCCAAGTGCTTTTGAGAAAATTTGATTAATAAAGGAAATAGTGTAGTGAGGTGGCATTTTAGCTTATAGAGTAGTGTTCTAGTTTTGTTCCACATTTCCACTATATTGAAGATTTGTCTTTGCAGTTTGGATATGTTGTTAAGAGATGTTCAGAGATGTTATATTTCAAATTTGGTTCTCTAGTTTGTTGTACAGAGAAAGTTGTGTTCACCAGTGTGTGGACTATGTTTCAGAGGTTCACAAAGGTGTTTGGGAGAAATGTCTTTGCTCCACATTTCTTTGCAAAGTGGTTTTTGGTCTTGTGGTTCTAGACACGTACTTATAAGGCTCCTATCTTTCTCCAGTTGAGGTTGTTCATAATTTAGTGCTCCAGAAGAGGACTTATCGAGTTGTAGAGATATTTGAGTTTGTTGGGTAAATAAGATAAGGTTGTGCGACAGGTGAAAGTTGTTGCGAAAGAACTTTTTGGTTTTTAGGAAGTTTTAGGATGTTTGTGGAATACTCTAGATTGTGTTGAATCCTTGCATGTGTTCTGAAAGTTGTCTTTAGGTTTGAGGAAGCATGTACTTAAAAGATCATGGTGTTAACATAGGTTTGGCCGACCTTCGGTGTTTACACTAATTACGGAGTTGCTTTGGTGATTGTGAAAGTGTGGAGTAGCATGTTTAGATGAATTTAGGTCCAAGCTATGATGTGTGGTGGTCTGCCTTCAATCCTTTCCACCGCAAGAATGTTTAGGTCTAGACCTAATTTGAATCTTCTAGGTTAAAGTGATTTGCTCACCTTGGAGAATGTTCTCAAGGTTGAAGATAGTATAAATGAGTGACAAGGGATCGTGATTGAGGATGTGCATGATGGATGTGATGTGAGTAATAGAGTGGTTGAGTGTATGGAGCAGTACAAGCCTTCATGTGTTAGATTACTAGATGCAGTGAGCAAAAGGTGTCTACTATCTTTCAGTGATGCTGCGAAGATGATGTTGCGGTGAATATTGAGCTTCATTGGAACTATACTCCATGCATATGTTAGATGCAATTATAATAGTTCAAACTCTAGTAGTGAACCATCTCTTCTCTATCTTTCTTTCAGGACAACGAGCCCTTAGGTAGTGAGCCCATTGGCAGTGAGCCTTTTTTAATTCAGTGTTGTTACTACTTTATAATCCTCACCATGGCTTTTCCCTTCTTGGGTTTTCCACGTAAATCCGATGTTCTCTTATGTATGGTGTTGCTATGATTAAATTTATGTTATTTGCTTTTCATGCATAATCTTCATAACAGTTTAAAGGATAATTGAGTTAAAGTCGATTTGAATGTGTGTGAGGGTTTCAAAATTTTAATCTACAACTGATTCACCCCCCCTCTTAGTTGTCTTGTGCATTCAACATAGTGGCCACCACCTGATGCATGAAGAGATCTAATGTCTCAAATTACTGTTTGGAACCTCATTCATTCATTTCATTAGTTTTGTTCATAGCCATCGGGTTGACATGCTCTAGCTTCAACGATCGATATGTGTCATACCGATAAGATATGTCTATCGGCATAAGGTTGGCCGTCGGCAAAGCTTGTGGTAGTCACTCCGACAGTTTGGGTTACTCCGATGGGAGTTGGCATTAGAGATCAATGTATCAGCATGAGAACTACTATCAACCCAGCCTTGAGAAGTCACTCCAATAGTTTTGAGTTACTCCGATGGAAGTTAGCATCGGAGATCAATGTATCGGCGTGAGAAGTGTTGTCGATCTGAGTTTTGGAAGTCCTTCTGATGTTAATTATCACTCCGATGAAGGGTTGATGAAGCGTTGGCATCAGTGGGACAAGGAACTATTGCTGTAAATGGTGGAGTGATCTCTGATGGTTTCGGCTATCCCGATGAAGCTTAGATTGGCATCATCGGCAACAAAATTGCTGATCATAGTCTTACAGTGTGTTCAGGTATATAAACCTGGATGTTAAACTCGACCTAGTGAATGTGGGACTAAAGGTTTCACATGAATATGAAAAATTGTGATGGTTGAGAGAAAGCGATGTTGGGTCAGTTGAAATGAATAGTTAGGACAAAAGTTAAAAACAATTTTGCTCTTGAAGACTCTGAACATATATACAGATCTGGTGATGTCTAAGTTGATGAAGAGATTCGATCATATTGTTCATTTTTGTAGATGTACAGTGGAAGTGAACTATTTTGTATGATTTGAGAATCGATACCTGAGCAAGAAGGCTGGGATCTTTATTGTAATCTTTCTAAAGCTTACTGTAAATAAAGATTGTCTCTCTTATGGTGGTGGGTTTTTTACCTGAAAGGGTTTTCCCACATACATCTGGTGTTGTTCTCTATTATCTTGCATGTTTATTCTATTTTTCTGGTGTGTTCATCTGTGTATTTGAATTAAACATTACCTATCTGCATTATCCCCTTTGAATTGACATTAGGGAAGCTGTATTCCGCACCTCTGCTTTCCTTACAAGTGGTATCAGAGCCTAGCCAGTTGTGTTATCTTTGTTGGTAGGTTGGGTTTTTTGTGTTAGTTCTATGAGTGGGAGTTCTGTAGAGGTCTATTTTGTTAAATAAGATGGTAAGTACATCAGGAAAAATAGACATTGAAAAGTTCAATGGCACAAACTTTGAGTTGTGGAAGCTTAAAGTTGAAGATATGCTGGTCGATAGAGATCTTTGGGTTGCTGTGTCTAAAACTAAACCTTCAGCCATGAAGCAAGAAGACTGGGACCTAGCAGATAGGAAAGCCAGAGGACTGATAAGGTTAAGTTTAGCGGATTCTATTCTATTGAACGTCCATGAGGAGAAGACTGCAAACGCTTTGTGGAAGAAGTTGGGAGATATTTATCAAGGCAAGTCCTTGGTGAATAAACTTTTCCTCAGAAAGAAGTTGTACTCTCTGAAGATGGATGAGGGAGCATCTGTAGCAGACCATCTAAACTCATTTAATATGGTTGTTGCACAGTTGACTTCTGTAGGTGTAAAAGTAGAAGAGGAGGACCGATGTATGCTTCTGTTGTGTTCCTTACTAGACTCGTGGGATCATCTTGTGATGGCTATTGGAAGTACAAAAACCATGTCTAAAACTCAAGAAGTTGTTGCCTCGCTGTTATCTGAAGAGATGGGAAGGAAATCTTCTGAGATGGCCAAAGAGGCCTTGTCCATTCGAGGTAGATCAAAGCAAAGAGGCAAGAAGAAAGACAAGAAGTCTAAGTCCAAATCAGAGGGGAGATCAAAATCTCTTGGCACAAAGTCCAAGGTGAAGTGTTGGAATTGTGGGTAGAAAGGGCACATCAGAAGAGACTGCAAAGAGGAGAAAAAGAAGAAGAAGAACTTCTCTGACACCGATTCTTCTCAGAGTGATGTTGATGCCTTCATTGCTGCCTTGGCAACGCTTGCATCTGAAGATGTATGGATGGTGGATTCAGGAGCATCTTTTCATATGACATCTCACAGAGAATGGTTCACAAAGTATGAACTATATGCTGGTGGGAAGGTGTTCCTAGCAAGTGATTCAACACTAGAAATTGTTGGCCGAGGAAGAGTCAGAATCCAGTTCTCAGATGGCAAAATAAAGGGAATGAATGGAGTATTACACATACCAAGTCTGGCTCAAAATTTACTTTCTGTTAGTAAGCTTAATGATGTTGGAGTGCAAGTTACTTTTGTGAATGGTGGCTATAAGATGACTAGAGGTTCTATTGTACTGGCAAAGGTTGAACGGATTGGAACTTTGTATAGGTTAGATGCTAAACCAGTGTGCTGTAATAATGTCACTGTAAAATCTGAAAAAGCTACTATTGTAACACATGATGCAAACTCTATGGAAGTTAAACTTCCTGCAAAGAAAACAATGCTCTGGCATCATAGACTTGGTCACATAGGTGAAAAAGGTTTAAAAACCTTGAAAAACAAAACCCTAGTAGATGGGCTGATTGATTGTAATCTGGAATTCGATTTCTACAAACATTGCATATATGGAAAATAGAACCCTGTTTCTTTTTACTCTAGTTCTCATAAATCTTCTAGTGTTCTAGACTATGTACATTATGATGTTTTTGGTTCAGTTGATGTTCCTTCTCTGTCTAAATCAAGATACTACGTATCATTTATTGATGATTATTCAAGGAGGGCATTTGTATATTTTTTGAAAAATAAATCAGAAGTGTTTAGTCGGTTTAAAGATTTTAAAAATCTTGTGGAAAATCAGATTGGTAGAAAAATAAAATGTTTGAGAATAGATAATGGTGGTGAATACTGCAATGCAGATTTTGATAAATTTTGTCTTGATCATGGAATAAAAAGGCATAAGACTACACCTTATACTCCACAGCAAAATGGAGTTGCTGAAAGGTTGAATCGATCATTGATGGAGAAAGCAAGAAGTATGTTGAGTTATGCTGGTCTTGAACAAAAGTTCTAGGCTGAGGCAGTTGCTACAGCTTGTTACTTGCTTAATCGTTCTCCTACTTCAGCATTGGTTGATAAGATGCCTATGGAAGCATGGTCTAGAAAGAATCCCTCTCTAAGACATCTTCGTGTCTTTGGCTGTGAGGCATATGCTCATATTTCTGAGGTAAAAAGATCTAAGCTAGATTACAAGGCAGACAAATGTATCTTTATTGGCTATGGAGTCGGTGTTAAAGGGTACAAGCTTTGGAATCCTGAAACTAAAAACGTAATTTACAGCAGGAATGTAATTTTTAGAGAGCTGAAACCTTTGGTTATTGATCCTCAGCTGGAGAAGACAGAAAAGAAGAAAGAAAAGAGTTTTGTTAATATCCCTCTGACCCCTGTAAAAGAGGAACAACAAGAACCAAGTGTAGATGATTCAGAAGTGAGTTCAAGTAGCTCTGAAGATTCAGATCTAGAGCAAGAGCCTGAACCTGCACCTCAGATATTGAGGCGGTCTACACGTGAAAGAAGACAACCAGATAGGTATGGATTTTTAGTACATGATTCAATTTGTGCCTATGCTTTGCTTATTGATACTGATGAACCTAGGATTGTGAAAGAAGCTATTAGTTTACCTGATTCAGATTCTTGGTTGGAAGCCATGGATAACGAAATGTCATCGTTGGAGAAAAATGGAACCTAGGATTTGGTGCCCTTGCCTGAAGGTAGAAAACCTGTGGGTTGTACGTGGGTTTTTAAAAAGAAATATGGTCCAGATGGTAGTATTGATAAGTACAAGGCAAGACTGGTTGCTAAGGGGTATTCTCAAAAGGAAGGTATAGATTATGGAGAAATCTTTTCTCCTGTAGCTAAGCTGATATCCATTAGATTTTTGTTGTCACTTGCAGCAGTGTATGACTTTGAAATTGAGCAGATGGATGTGATGACAACATTTCTTCATGGGGACCTTGAAGAAGAAATTTATATGTCCCAGCCAGAGCATTTTGTGGTAAAAGGTAAAGAACATTTGGTATGTAAACTTAAAAAGTCTCTTTATGGCTTGAAGTAATCTCCCAGAATGTGGTATCAAAAATTTGATACGTATGTTTTATCTTTGGGATATGTGAGATCTAAATCTGATCATTGTGTCTAATATAAAACTAATGATGATCAGATTCTTATAATTGCACTGTATGTGGATGACATGCTATTCATTGGCAATGGTAAGGGGATGATCTCAGATTTAAAAACTCAATTGTCCTTGAAATTTGAAATGAAGAATCTGGGGGCAGTGAAGTACATTCTAGGAATGGAAATCAAAATGGATAGATCTTGTAGAAAGCTTTGGCTCAGCCAGAGCAAGTATATTACCAATGTTCTTAATAAGTTTAATATGTCTGATTGCAAACAGTTAGTTGTTCCAATTTTACAGGGAACGAAACTCTCTGTTGAAGATTGTCCAGAATCTTCGAATGAAATTGACGACATGAAAAAAGTACCTTATGCAAGTGTTGTTGGCATTTTAATGTATGCAATGGTCTGTACCAGACCAGACATTGCCCAAGCAGTGGGAGTTTTGAGCCAATTTATGGCAAATCTAGGCAAATCACATTGGGATGCTGTGAAGAGAGTTATGAGGTATTTGAAGGGAACTTCTGATTATGCTATTTGCTATCATGGAAACTCAGTTGGATCTCAGAAATCTATCAGCATTTAGGGATATGTTGATTCTGATTGGGCAGGGGACATTGACAGTAGAAGATCCACCAGTGGATATGTATTCATGTTAAATGGTGGTGCTATCAATTGGATGAGCAAGTGGCAGGTTGTAGTCGCTTTGTCCACAATAGAGGTAGAGTACATGGCAGCTACTCGTTAATGCCAAGAAGCCATTTGGTTAAAGAGGTTGGTTCTGATGTCAGTTTTGATGCAGGGCAGATACAGATTCATTGTGACAGTCAAAGTGCTATCTGTTTGGTGAAAAATCCTACTTTCATGCTAGGACAAAACATGTGGATTTCCAATATCACTTTGTTCGTGATATGGTGGAAGACAAAAAGGTAAAGCTGGAAAAGGTTGATACTTTGGAAAATGTTGCAGATGTCTTGACTAAACCAGTGAGCATGACCAAGTTCAAATGGTGTTCAGATGAAATGGGTCTTCGGGCCCATAATTCTCAGTAATCAAATGAGGATTAAGAGGTAGCAGTAATCTCTTCGACAAGTGGGAGATTGAAGAGATCTAATGTCTCAAATTACTATTTGGAACCTCCTTCATTCATTTCATTAGTTTTGTTCATAGCCATCGGGTTGACATGCTCTAGCTTCTCTGATCAATATGTGTCATACTGATAAGATATGTCCATCGGTATAAGGTTGGCCATCAGCAAAGCTTGTGGTAGTCACTCTGATAGTTTGGGTTACTCCGATGGGAGTTGGCATCGGAGATCAATGTATCAGCGTGAGAACTACTATCGGCCCAGCTTTGAGAAGTCACTCCGATAGTTTTGAGTTACTCCGATAGAAGTTAGCATCAGAGATCAATGTATCGGCGTGAGAAGCATTGTCGGTCTGAGTTTTGGAAGTCCTTCCGATGTTAACTGTCACTCCGATGAAGGGTTGGCGAAGCATTGGTGTCGATGGGACAAGGAACCATTGGTGTAAATGGTGGAGTGATCTCTGATGGTTTGGCCTATCCCGATGAAGCTTAGACTAACATCGTTGGCAACAAAATTACCGACAATAGTCTTACAATGTGTTCAGGTATATAAACCTGGATGTTAAACTCAACCTGGTGAATGTGGGACTAAAGGTTTCACATGAATAGGAATAGTTGCAATAGTTGAGAGAAAGCGATGCTGGGTCAGTTGAAACAAACAGTTAGGGCAGAAGTTAAAAATGGTTTTGCTCTTGAAGACTCTAAACATATATATAGATCTAGTGATGTCATCTAAGTTGATGAAGAGATTCGATCATATTGTTCATTTTTGTAGATGTACAGTGGAAGTGAACTATTTTGTATGATTTGAGAATCGATACCTGAGCGAGAAGGCTGGGATCTTTATTGTAATCTTTCTAAAGCTTACTATAAATAAAGATTGTCTCTCTTGTGGTGGTGAGTTTTTTACTCAAAAGGGTTTTCCCACATACATCTGGTGTTGTTCTTTGTTATCTTGCATGTTTATTCTATTTTTCTGGTGTGTTCATCTATGTATTTGAATTAAATGTTACCTGTCTGCATTATCCCCTTTGAATTGACATTAGGGAAGTTGTATTCCACACCTCTTCTTTCCTTACAATGCAAAGGTGGGGAGACTCTTAACTAGGTTTCATCAGATTTCATGATTGACTATCCTAAAGGGGCAAGTTGTCCTCTTGACTGTCATGGCTAACAAGTGTGAATAAATGCACAAAGGAAGGACAAAGATATACCCCAACTTTCTAACCTTTCCAAACACCAAGAAACACTTTCTTTTGACAGACTAAGACCACTCTAGGTCACAAAGACTCATAACACCATGCATTCCTAGTCACTTGCTTGCAAATAGTACTTATTGCTTGTAGCCCTCTAAAAGGGATTGTTTCTCTTTATTTCTCCAACCAAGACTAATAACCCAAAAACCTTGACATATTTGGATACCCATTATTGATTTCTAAAACATACTAAACATGCAACATGGACTTCTTTGAAATAAATGGCCCAAAAATGGACTGTCTTAGTTTGTCAAGAGGCCTAATTAGGCCACTTTTGCAAAGGAAGTGCCCTCTAAACTTCTCTGCAATCCAAGAACACAATGGGGCAGCAATTAATTGGTGTTCAAAGCTCTAATTCCACAATTTATACTTCATAGTACGGCCTTCTAGAGCCCTGACTAGCAAACCCTTGTTTTTAGCAATCTTCATGAGGGTTTATTGAAAACCACCCTTCCAAGACTTCTCACAACCTAAAACCACCTCAAACACCCTTAAATACACTAACACATTCTCACAAGTTCATCATATAGCCTTCATCAACAATGTTTCATCAGATGCATACCTCAAACCTCCATTTCCATGCAAAAAACCTCTAGAAATTCACTTAAGGCCTTATGCCCAAAACCACCAAGTGACTCCCCTGTATTTCTAGAACAAATACACACCTATTTAATAATGTAGTGGACCCATCCCATGAGTTACAGTAGTCACAGATAGTGAAATGGGTCAATTATGCTCTTAAAATCTATCAAAACCCTCCAACCTATGGTTTTGGAACCCACTTTCAAAAAAATAGCTATAAATATCTTCAACAACAATGAAAATCTATCAAAATGAATTCAAATGAAAGGTTATCCTACATACTTCAATATTCTATACATTAGAGCCCTTGACTGTACCGTACAGTCATGTACCAAGCACAAGAACAGTGAAAAATAGTAAAAAATGCAGAAAACAACGAACTTTTGTATTATTTCTCCTCCAATCTTCAACAACCACCACTCCTCACCATGAGAGAGTTATATTATATATGTTTACAATGAGAATCCACATTTTTCTTCCACTCCCATCATGGAAAAGCCATCATAAAGGCAAAAAATCAAACTGTTCTCCATAAAAAGCTGACTGTCCTAATTTTAAGCCTAACTTAAAACTCCACTACAAGAATTGTCTTTTCTAAACCTCCACTACAAAAATGCCTCTAGTGGGCTTTAATACATTATTTCAAAACTCCATTTAGTCTCCATCAAACAAAATTTCACAAATTTGACATAAAAATATCCTAGGTGCACTGCACCACCACCTCAAGCTCTATAAGAGGTCTTTTGATAAGGAAACATTCATCCAAAAGTTTTTTGACAACAACCAGCCTCATCCAGATAAAGGCCTCACCCATCCATTAGACATACATGGTGGTACAATAGTTGTAATAGTAGATGAGCCTACAAGCTCAAATGTTGCCCCTCCATAGGTATGATTTTCTTCCTTTACATTAAAAAAAAGTCCTTTGTAATAATGGAAAACTAGTTTTTGGCCTAACTTTGTTGTAGGTGGTCCAAAAAATTGTTATAGGGCCCTCAGACTCAAATATGAGTGGTTATAGGCAAACTGACATTTACTTCAAGATAGATGTGTGTTGGTATAGGTCCTCTGCTTCTGATGGCATGCTACAGGTGAACCCACAACCACTATAAGGCTCCAAACTCATGGATGTAGGACACTCTACATGTTGATTTTTTCATCAACATTATTCCATGCTTTCTACATTCATGTTCCTTATATGAGGGCTCTTCCTCCATGTCACTACAACACCCTTGTTCAATATAACCCAAATTCTTTTCCACAACTAAGGATGCTGAAGTTCATTAGTTTGTTCCACAATTCTTCTATCACACCAACCACATCCACTTCCTTCCTCTCAACTTCAATTGTTTCTTTGGCCAAGTCCATTGGCCTCCTATTATAGGATGTCATTAGTCTCCCTTAATAGTTGAACTTAATGCTCCTAGAAGATGGGTTTATCTTCCTATTTCCATCAATCATATTCCCACTTCTTGTTCTTGCCAATCCATCCCTCCATCAATAAAATGATTCTATCATGTTTCTCCTATCCTCATTGTTCAACTCTAGTATGATACAATAGCTCTAGTACACCACCCATCTATCAACTCCAAATTCAAGATCAATCATCTAGCACCAATCACATTCAAATTTTCATGCAACACTTGTGCTTCATGCTATCTCATTATGTCGTCATTGGTAATAATGTAATATCCCTAAGACAAGATTATTCTTTATTTTGTTAATGATTTATTTTTATATATTAATCATTTAATTATATTTAAATTTAAACAAATACTTTACTCCCCATTATCCCATCATTACTTCCAATTCACTCCCACACCACCATTTGGAATCCTTAACATCCATCACACATTCCATTATATTGCAGTACACTTCCCATGTCACTTGCCCATTTGCAATCCATAACATCCATCACACATTCCATTATATTGCAATACACTTCCCATGTCACTTGAAATCTTCATAACAATGACATCTCTTCATAACTATGGAAATATATTAGGCAGTATAGCCAATCATGGCAACTCACCCTACAAGAATTGCTAGTTTAACATTTCCCCTTCTATATGCATATACATTTTTCCTATTTTTATACTTCTATCAAATATACATTTGTCTTGTTTTCTTGCACCTCTATCAAAACTCTGTCATTTCTATGAAAACTTGTCCATTTTAAAAATCTCCTTGCTATAGGGTTCAAGCTCCTTGTTATAAGTTTACTTGTAGCCATGGAAAGTGATATCATTCAGTGTGAGCCCACATACCACATAGCCTTGTTGAATGATCACCTAATAGTACCCATTTTCCAACAAGTGAGCTAGATGAATTACTTTGAAAATTTTGAGGGCTATAATGATGAGCTTTCTCATGAGTTTTTGTTGAAATATACGGACAACTGAGAGGGGGGGTGAATCAGTTTTCACAAAAACTTAGCTTCACATGCATATTAAACCATCAACAACTTAATTATTCATAATCAAATTTAACCATGAAAGCATGTAACCGTTAACTTAATCACAATCACACATTCAACACAGTAGACACCAAATTTTTACATGGAAAACCCTAAAAGGGAAAAACCACGGTGGGTGATAGCCAACAAAAATGTATAAGTTATAGAAATACTGAAAAACAAAGGCTCATTGCCTACAGGGCTCACTACCTAGTTGGCTCACTGCAAAGAATGGCTCACTGCCTAAGGAAGGCTCACTGCCAAAGGGTGGCTCACTGCCAAGATGGTGAACTGATTGAATAGCATCTACTCCATGCCAGGGTTTAGTTCCATTGAAGCACAATATGACTCCTCTACTCTGCTCCTTCACACTTTCACACTTATCTCTTCATATTCACAACACACACTCTTTTGCAACTTTATTACATATTTTTATAGAATTCATCAACCTTGCCATGTACATCAAGTTCGGCATTACATTCATCAACCATTGGATCAATCTCTAAGGTCGGCATTACAAACATACATAAAATAGGTCTGGACCTAATACAAATTTAGCTAAGGAAAAGATGTAAAGATGTATTTGAATCATGCCACGCCTTAGCTGGGACTCAAACACAATCCTCCACACCATGAAACACTTCTACAATCTTTGATGCATCTCCGCAAATGATGAATTCAACCAGGTCGGCCAAGACTGATGATAGCACTGGGTCTGTAAGAACATTCTTCATTCATGATCCAATTTTCTCTTTGCAGACCAATCCAAAGGTAGGAACGTGATCAAGAGACATCCACAAGCACATTATAAACACCAGGAACAACCGCACGATCTCTAACCACTCTGTCAAGAAGATTCTTCAAACCGGAGCACAAGAACAACACTATCAGCTACTATCATAAAGAAGGATAGCTTGCGGACCACCAAATCATGAACCATTAGAGTTGAAACCACTTAACATCATCTCAAACTTAACTCTAGAACCCCAAATCAAAATACTTCAATGCAGAGGAATGAGGAGCATAATACTCTCTCCCTGTCTTTGCCAAACATATAGAAAAAGTTGTTTTCACTCTGGTGAACATAACTCACTCAATTCTTCATACCGGTGGCTCAAACTCGGAACATAATATCTTCAGACAGGCTTCTAAATAAGTTCCAATCTACAGACAAAGATATTCATTCTATAGGAAATGCAGAGCATTCTTCTAGACTGTTCTTCTGCATGTAATGCATTGTTTATTCACTATTTTTACCAGATGAGCTAATTTTCTCAATATCCTCAACATCTACAAGCAACAAAATGAGGGCACAATTGACACCAATGACAACACATATATGTTGACATCAATGACAACACCAATTAGGCACATACTTGCAACAGTTTTCCCAAACATTAAACAATGATGTAGCAATACTAAAGGGGCTTCTGGTAAATGTTTAAGAGGAAATAATAGCTAAAGTTTTAGGGTTGCATGTCATAGGTTAAAATTGGCCGGCTAGGGCTAATGTAGCTACTACAAGAAATGAGTTTGTTGCACCTGGGGAACAATTTTACCATTCCTCATAAGGGACAAGGAGGTTATTATTGCTAATATTCTGGGAAGAGGTTGAAACTTATATCATTAGGTACATTACACCCGAGGGGAGGCGTCTCTACTTTACACTATGCATTTCAAACTCTTAAGCCATCTCTACCACAACAGGTTGGTAAATGTTCCCAATTTTTTGTTAAATCTACTCCATAGAATGGCTAAAGAATATCAAAAATAAATGCCTAATGCTCTCTCTCACCATTCTTTAATTTAATTTCTTATAAAGAAAGACTTGTAAAATCAATTTTCAAATGCCACATGGGAAATTGTTTTGGCAATAGACAATGTTGGGGCTTTAGACCCCATTGGGCAAGGCCCACATGGAAGGAGATTGAGGAAAAGAAGAAGATTAATATTATAGTCTGACTCATATGAGGAAGTAGAAAGAGGTGGAGGAATAGAACAAGCAGTCAAGCCTACAGTGTCATAATCTAAACCTGCAACATCACAAGCCACACCCGCAACATCACAAGCTGAGCTTACAGCAATGTTGGTTGAGCAGCACATAGCTGAAGGGGCTGATATTCATGAAGCCATTGATATCCCATCTTCCTCTAAACCTATATAGAAGAAAAAAAGTGACTACCAGGCCCAAAGTTTCAAACTTTGACACTCTCACCGACTAAAGGAATAGAAATTGAGACAAAAGGCTCCCATATCACTTGTAACTTGTGTTTTGATAGATAGTGATTCAACCTATGAAAGAGATGAACACTCTAATAGTAGCACTAGGGAAGACATAGCAACTTCAAGAAGACTTGGGTTGCACATTAATGAGGATTCAATTCCTTCATCAAAACCTACAACAACAAAAAAAATTGAAGAGGAACAAGTCCCTATAGCTGCAGAGGACAACATAGAACTAATAGCTAGCCTAAAAAGAATTGAATACCTAGAGGCCTAACTGCAACAATATGAGTGCAATAAAGGAAAACTAGATGCATTGGCACAATTGGTAGAGAAGGAGATGGAACAAATAAAGGTGGAGCCTATCCAACTTGAAGCCACAAAGGAACATGCTCAAGACCAACTTGCAGCAACTAACCTAGGTAATAAGGCAACAGACTCTGTCTTTTTCTAAAAAAATTATTGTTAAAAAAAAGAAACAAAGGCCACACAAACTTATGGGCCTAGTATTGAGAAATTGTTATGGAAAAGGGATACAACCATTAGGGCAATGAAAAAAGAATGGGCCCTACAAAAAAAATAACTTGAAGATAAATTCAAAGAAGAACTAAAAGAAAAAGAGGAAGAAATAAAAAGTTTGAAAATATGGCACAACTTATTGTTCAATTAATGGACTGTAGGCCTCCTACTAGGGTATATGCTCTTTATTTTAAAGAGCAATGGCTAAGTCTTCAGTTTATGATTATCTATTTTGATTTATCTCCTAAAGTAGACACACCTAGGTCATTCTTTAGGGCCTACCAAGGAAGTACAATTGAGATGCAACATCAACTATGTGAATTTTATATGCATGATTTTGTTATCATTTATAATTCAGAATGGAACCCCAACTTATACATTGGGGATGCACAATTGAAAGCATTCATCTCTTTCATGTGTAGTGAGAAGAAAAGGGGAGAGCCGATGAGGAAATACTTTGAATATAAAAATCTACCCCTCTATGGACTAGGGGTGAGGCCAAGGATGTTGATAAAGTTGCAAATGAATGGGTAGAACAGATGAATATACTTGAGGTTTCTAATAAAAGTGTGCACATGACCAAGTCATAGCATAGAATCAATTCCTAGAATTAGTACCTCAGATAGGTAGGGATTCATTTAATTATTCTAAATAAAGGTGGCAAGAACTTACCCCTGAACTAAAAAGAAAGGAGCCCCACTCAACAATTATGAGGAAGTTGCCCAAAGGGTGCATAGGCATATATATTCAAATAGGCATTTCTAACTGGCCTAGTTACCACTAGCTTTTCATCCACCCTTGTTATTGTTCCCAATCCCTAGATGGAAGGGGAACCAATAAATTGACTCAACAGTAGAGGATGCAAGGTGGAAAAGAGTTGAGGACAGAAAAGGATTCTATCTGAAGTAAGTGAGGGCTCCACAAAACCATTTGACTTCAAGAAATTTTTCTTCATGTACATGAAGAGAACTTAGTTACTTGAGGACAAGCAATATCTTAAGTTGGGGGTGTGATGAGCCCTAAAATTGTCTTTATTTCATACTCTTTATCTCCTACTTTAACCTACATTTCATATAAGATTGCAATCTTTTAATACCCTTTTAACTACATACTCCTATAAAGCACAAAGTTTAATATGTATTTTATTTATTGAATGATTACATATTTAAAAGTAGTTATTTTTAGGATAATGTAACATCTCTTGTCTTACTTGTGATAATTGTTATGCTCCTAAGTTGTTTGAATGTAGCAAAATGATTACAACAAAGTAGTCACTAGCTCACAAAAACTAGGATTTGCTTCCTATAGCCAAGGTTGTAGTCATCTACAGCCAAGACTGTAGCACACATGTATCCAAGGTTGTAGTGTGCGTGTAGCAAAGCAATGAATAGGGACAATTGGTGAACTGTGTCTTCTCACGTGGATAGATACAGCTTGCATGAAGATGGATGAGCCAACCAACTCATCTGTGTTCTTCTCAATAGATTTCTCATCATCCTTCTTTCAAGCATATGTAATTAATGATTGTATAGTTCTAGTAGGAATGTGACTCCTACTCATCCATGAGTTAGTTTCCTAGTTTCATTGTTATTTTATAAAAAAAGCATCCACCTCCTACATGTTTGGGAGTACTGGAGATGCATGTAGTAGTGTTAGTATTATAAATACTAGAATAAAGGTAGTAGACAAGATCTAGTAGAAGATATCAGAATCATTTGAATGTAATAGTTTTTGTGAGATCAATAAAAGACCAAGTTTCTATTTTCCTCATTTTTGGCATATTATAGATTATAGAATCATTCTGATTTAGTTTCTAGTTTAGTTAGAGGGAGAGAGGAAGGCATAGTTTTATCCAAGTAAGGGCCCACTTGAGGTGGACTATAGATGGGTCTCTATCCTAGTTAGTTTAGGCATCTTTATAGTTCAACATATTTTAGTCTCAAGATTTTATAAGTGGTTGTTAGTTTGTAGAGTTTGATTTCAACTTTATTTGAAGAAGCTTTTCTAGAATAGATTTCCCTCTCATAAGTAAGAATTCACTTGCCTACACTATATATTTTATTTCTTCCATTGTACACAACATTAGAACCTCAATCATCTTAATAATCTCATGTCATACATACAATACTGATATTGTGACAATTGATACATCCTTGGGTTGACATGAGAATGAAGCATGAACACGAATTAAGTGGTTGCTTGATTAGTGGTTAGTATATCCATTCAGTTATGTGTAATTCGTTGCTACACTAGGTTTAATTAGGGATTGTCAAAGCATATCAGAGATCATGGTATTAGAATTGACCATTAGAGATAGAGAGAACTCTACCTCCTTGTAGGCTCATCGTGGGGTTATTGACATGTGACCAAGTGAGACTTTTTCATGTGTAGTCATGCATGTACATTTACTATGCTCTATGCATGTCATCTTGAGTCATGATAACTATAGAGTTTGTGAGTGCAATTATGTCACATAGGTGTTATAAATGCTTCATCCATTCATTTACCACTAGTGTCTTTAGTGTAATCTTGGGGCATTACACTATGTTTACACATTTAGTTAAAACATCAAACATGTCTACACAATACAAGGACAACTGAAGCACAACATATAAATGTTGAACACCCAAGATACTAAGGAGGGGAGGTGAATCAGTATCCTATTAAAAATTTTACTAGTTAAACTAATAATCTATTTACTACATGCAACAACCAAGCAAACTAAAATAAAAGAAACAACCACAATCCATCACACATGAACACCAAGATTTTTACATGGAAAACCCAAAACTGGGAAAAACCACGGTGAGTGTTAGATCACAATAATTTATGTAGTAACAATATTGAATTACAAGAAGGCTCATTTCCTTAGGGCTCACTGCCGAAACAAATGCTCACTGCAAGAATGGCTCACTACCAGAACAAGCTCACTGCCTAGAGAAAGAAAGAAGAAAGCATTACAAGTATGTGCCTAATCGGTGTTGTCACTGATGTCAACATATCTTTGTTGTCATTGGTGTCAACTGTATCTTATCCTATTACTTGATTACAATCTTTGTATGCTAAGGATATTGAGAAAATTAGCCTCTTCAGAAGAAACAAGTGAGTTACAGTGAAGTATAGTACAGACAGTGAGTTGTATGCTGAAGAACGGTCCGGTAAATTGTTCTGCATTTATTGTTTCTTGAAGATCATGGTCTATGGATTGGAAGTAATTTAGAGGTATGTCTAAGGATGCTACATTCTAATTTTGAGCTCTCCGAATGAAGATCTAAGTGAGTTGTGTTCACCAAAGTGAAACTTTCTTTTTCTATAAGTTCAGATGGGACAAGGAGAAAGTATTCTGCTTCGCATTCCTCCGCATTAAAGTATTTTGCTCTATGGTTCTAGAGGGAAGTCTAGGATGATGATAAGTGCCTACAATTGCAATGGTTCATGGTTTGGTGGTCCGCAAGCTATCTTTATTTCATGACAGTTGAAGACAGTGAAGTTCATGTGTTTCGATGTGAAGATTCTTATGGGTAAAGTGGTTAAAGGTTGTGCGGTTGCTCCTGATGATTACAATGTGCTTGTGGATGTCTCCTGATCATGTTCCTATCTTGACAATGGTCTGTGTTAAGGAATTGAGATTGTGTTTGAAGATTATTCCCAAATAATGTAGCATGTAACCAGTCTTAGTCGACTTGGTTAACTCTAGTAATTGCAGAGATCCCTTGAAGATTATGGAAGTGTGTTGAAACGTGGAAGATCATGTTAGAGGCCTAGCTAAGGCATGGTGTGATCCGCGTACACTTTTACTTCATCTCCCTTGCATAATGTTGTAATAGTTAAGACCTATTTTGTAAATGTTTGTAATGTCAACCTTGGAGATTGCTCCAATGGTTGATGATTGTAATGCCAACCTTGATGATCTTGCAAGGTATTTGAACTATATAAATACTTGTAGTTGAGTCGTGGAAACGTTGTCCTTGAGCGAAAAAGGAAAGATATTTAGAAAGGTCCAAAAGACAGAGCAAAGTAGAGGCAGAGGAAAGAAGAGGAAGAACAGAGTAAAGGCAGAGCAGAACATAGGAATTGTTGTACTTCAATCAGAGACATAAAAAGGTGTTGATCATGGCAGTGAGCCGCCAGTAGGGTTTAACAACCCTTATTGTAATCTTGCTAGGTTTAGGGTTGAGGCAATGAGCCTGCTAGACCTAGTTGTTCTTCATGGTAGTGAGCCAGTATGTTTAGGCCCGTGGAGTGACCAAGCCTGAACATCATTATTTCAAGATTGCAATATATATTGAGATCTAATCCTCTCTGTGGTTTTCCCCACCTTGGGGTTTTCCACGTAAAATCTGGTGTCTCTTGTGTTTGATGGTGTATCTGTGGTTAAGTTTCTGATTTCATGCATTCATTGTTAAATCATAATAATTGTGGATAAGTGATTAATGTTTAATTGCAGAAAGTGTTTAAGTTTTTGAGACAACTGATTCACCCCCCCTCTCAGTTGTCTGGCGCATAACAACAATTGGTATCAAAGCCACGTCCCTTTAGAAAGAGTCTAACTACTCAAGAGAGATCCTAATGGAGTCAGAAGGAAGGCAACCACACACCAATGCACCTGAATGCTCATCAAGAAATAATAAAGGGGGATTGTCCAAGGAAGCATTCTATGAAGAGAAGAATGTCAACCATCAAAGATATTCTAATCCAGAAGAATGTACCAGGAATGAAGTCATGTCTCAAAGTGAGAACTATTGGGTTATTGATAGTAGTTGTTATAACCACATGACCGGCAACAAGAGCAATTTTACAAATCTAGAAAGATATAATGAAGAGATAGTTACGTTTGGAGATGATTGCATTATTGAAACCAGTGGAATAGGATCAATCGATCTTGGAAACAAACTATTCTGTGAAGATGTTCTTTATGTCAAAAGTTTGAAGCAAAATCTCTTGAGCATTGGATAGTTATGCCAAAAAGGATTCAGTTTTGTATTTGAGAATGATACTTTTGAAATCAAAGAAAATTTTGGAGCCACAATAGCAATTGGAAAAAGGATAGAAGGGAATCTCTATCATCTCAGGAAAAGTGACCTTCGTGGGTTTACATCTCAGACCAATGAAAGTTGGGTCTGGCATAGAAGATTGTGTCATACAAATCTTGATGACTTACTAAGCTCAGTTCAAGTTGTGAAGGATCTACCAGAAATTGACTACTCAAACAACATCATTTGCAGGAAATGTCAAGACAAAGGAATGTCAAGAAAAATATTGCAGAGATCTTCCACTAAAAAATTGGAATTGATTCACATAAGCCTCTATGGTTGTACAAGAATACCAAGCCTACAAGACGACATGTACTTTATGTTCTTTATTGATAATTTTTCTAGAATGACTTGGGTTACCTTTTTCAAAGATAAATCAGAGACTCTAGATGCACTCAAAACTTTTAAAGAAATGGTTGAAAATGAGCTAAGCATAAAGAGTATGAGAATTGGCAAAGAAGAAGAGCTCACCACCAACATATTCTGTGAAACCTATGGGATAGAGAAACAGCTCTTTGTAAAAAATAAGGTAATGGAAGAAGCAAGCAGGACTATTTAGGAAACTACAAAATTAATGATGGAAGAAGCAAATCTACCAAATACATTTTGGAAGGAGGCAATTCAAACTACTGTCTATACACTAAACAGAGCTTAGGTAAAAACCAAAGATAAAAAGACTCCTTTTGAATTATGGTATGGAACTATACCCACTGTGAAATATTTCAAAATCTTTGGAAGCAGATGTCTTATCAAAATGGAAAAGGATAGTGTCAAATATGAGGAGGGCATTTTTCTTGGATACTCATCTTGGACCAAAACCTATCACTACTACATCAATAGATTGGGAAGGATCGTTGAAAGTACAAATGTCAAAGTCAGTGAGAATCTGCAAATTAAAGAACAAGAAGGCTCCCAGACCATCAATGACAAAACAAAATGTGATTTGGAAGGTCACAAACCTAGAATGAACCTATGCTTAATTGCCAGCATTGACAGCAACAATTCCAAGACTGAAGATGAAAACATGGAAACAAATGAGTACATCAATGAGTTAAGAGAGCAAATCAAGTAGCTTTAGCAAAGACTAAAGGAGAACAATGAAGAAAAAGAAAAAAATGACGAATGTCTGAAGGACAAAACCAAAGACTGTGTGAAGCTTGAAGAACAAGTTGAAGACCTAAAAGTTGATTTGGAACATGTATGGGCCCAAAGAGATCAATTTTGTGTGAGTGCCACTATATATGATAACAAAGAAAGCATAAGACTCAAAAAGGGAGAGAATACTGAGGAAAAGGACAGAGGCAAAAAGACTTAGCATTAAAGAAATAGACCTAGAAGAACATCAGTCAAGCAACCAAATGCTCAGAGGTACCCATCCTTCAATGGTTATTGTAATTCATGTAACAAGTTTGGTCACAAAGCTACTTGGTTTAGAAATAGGCTAAAGCAAAGTGCTCCTAGTCAGTGTTTCACATGTAATAAAATTGGTCATAAAGTAGTTGAATGTAGAAGCAAAGGGATTCATAACTCTATTAGGTGTTATGCATGCCACAAAATGGGACACAGGGCCAATGAGTGTAGAAGTCAAGTAAGTAAAGTCTATGGGACAAATAGGACAACGGAATCCTTCAGTGACTACTGTTATACATGTAATAATTTTGGGCATAAGGCTAACCTATGCAGGTCAAGGATGAATGGAAGAAACAATGATCAGAAAAATACTATGTGCTTCAATTGCAACAAGACTGGACATATTGAAAAATACTATAGAAATAAGAAGAAGGATAATCAATCAAAACCAAGGGAGCCAGTTGAAAAAATTGATCTGTCACAAGTCAAGGAAGAGATGAACAAGGTTTGGGTCAGGAAGGAAATAAATGAAGGAAGAGATGAGTCTGCTCCAAGCTCTGGAGTAGCTACTTCCTCCGAGAAGTAGATTGTAAATTATGGCTCAGGGGGAGCAGTATTGAAGATTCTAAATCGCCCTGCTAGTTAGTGTTGAGATCTAGCACAAACATATGTTATGACAGTCTGCTTGGAAGGATTCTGATTCAGAATCCTAAGATGATCAGGATGTTTCAGAAGTGGCGTAGCATGAAGACAACTCAGATGAAGAAGAGAAAGCTCCGGTAAGTGCTACTAAAACTCCAAGGTATATAAGAATCAATCATTCTGACGATCAAATCATAGGAGATAAAAGCAAGGGGGTTTTAACTAGAAGAAAAGTTGTAGAGGAACAAGTAAATTTCTGTCTGATTTCTAAGATTGAACATAAAACTGTGGATGAGGATTGCAAAGATGAGAATTGGACAAAGGCTATGGAAGAGGAATTGATGCAGATAGAGAAGAATCAGATTTGGGATCTTGGTCCCAAACCAGCAGATAAGATTGTAATTAGCACAAAGTGGGTCTTCAGAAACAAGATGAATGAGAATGGTGAAGTGGTAAGAAACTGATGGGGAGGCCTATGGGTTTAGCAAACCTATCTTGAACCAACACTTCAAGACCTAAATCATACCCAAGTCTCCCTACCAATTCAAGTGCTTAAAGACATTTTCTACCCAAAATGCCTAATTCAACCTAAACAGTTTATTCCAGAGGTGAAAAACTTACTAGTCTATTATTCCCAATACAGACACTACGTTCTTGGTGTGGGACTTTCTTCTTTGTCCTCACTGCTTCCAAGATTCTCAATTCCCAAGGCTTATAGCCTTCTTGAGTCTGTTATTAGCCCTCCTCTCTGGGTCTAAGGTTCTAATTGCTTAGTACTCAAATTCTTCTACTCTGTTTTCACCCCTGTCTCTTAGACTGTAACTTGCATAATAGCCAGGCTATAGCACAGCTTGCCTAGCACAAGTTCACATGGCCTCTCTCTAACATTCCATTCACTACAACAGAAAGAAAAACAAAAAAAGAGACTCTATTTGATGCCCTTCCCATGACTGTACAGAGGATATGTGAAGACATCAAACCAGAGCCATTACATACAAACAGAAACAAAAATACAGGAAAGAAACTTCTTTGTTTTAAAACAAAATATGCACACTCTACAGAATTTCATAGATGAATCAGACAATCCAAGTTTTCTTTATTGCTATGGAAGTGTTTATTACATTCGCAGCATCTTAGGCTTCCAACCTCTCTACAAAAATGAATCTGACCTTATATAAATTCTACCCTTGTCCATTATCAGATGGTTAGGGTTTCTTCCACTCGTATTTCTCCTTCGCATATACATTCGTATTGTCCATACAATATTGAAATATGTCTCACTTTATCATCGGCAAGATAACTGTCATCAGAAAGACTTTCTCAAGTCTTACCACGGACTTGCCTCATACTGACGTGTCCCCGACACCTTCTTTGCCAAGACTTACCTCCATCGGTGTAGCTTTAACCTCATCTTCCGATATCGATGCTCTTACCGATATGCTTGGTTTTTATCTTATACTTCGGTGAGACATTCCACTGTCGGCAACTTCCAAAATTCTTACGCCGATATCCACCATCTCGCCGATGGCACTTTCTAACACAACTATTCGGTGTGACATTACTCACCGATATCCATCTTCTTCCCGATGGCAACTCTTTCCTTCCCGCTTATCGGTGTGACCTTCAATCTTAGCGAAACCTCCTCTTCGTTCCTTGATATCATATCTCACACCGATATGCTTCATAACCACTTCGCTATTGGCCAGACCTCCTATCGTCGGCCACACTTCCATATCTCCTCCCGATGACTTTTCTCACTCTGATGGATCCACTTTGCATATACATAAGTTAACATGCTACCGCCAGTCTTCCACTGTATAATCAACCCGATGTTACCGTTACGGCCGGTCAATCTTTGTATCACTATGCAATGCATCTTCACCACATATAACTGTGACCTACGCCATTTCTTCATCAGTCCCGCGCCTTCCTAAATTAAAACAAAAGCATCACACCAAAATGCGTTATATACACATGGGCTCACTCCAAGCCCCTTGGTGCTCCTGCACCATACTCCCCCTGTGCGAAAGAAGTCAAGTCACCTCCGGTGACAATAAGGCAAAATCAATGCCCCGTTTCTTGAACTCAGACTCTGCAATCTAGGTAGCCTCTGCTTCTGGCAACTGTTTCCACTTGATCAGATGCTCCATGTGCACGCCATGTCTGGTTTGTCTCTACACTCGAGAATCCATAATTCTCTCAGCCTGTGGGTTGGTTTTTTGGAGGCAAGGTCACATCACTCACTATCTGTGTAGCTTCTGAACTAGATCCCCCTGTTATTGGATGAGGACCTTTATATGGCACCAGGTCCTGAACATTGAACACTGGTGAAATTGCCAAGTCTGCTGGCAAATCAATCCTATAAGCATTGTTGCCATACTTGTTCAGAATTCTGCAAGGACCAATCCGTCTCATCTGCAGTTTAGTTGGCATCCCTTTCTGCAATCTGGCTTTGTTCAAATGAACCATGACTAAATCACCAACTTCAAACTAAACATCCTTCCTATGTGCATCTACCCTATCCTTGATTTTCTGGGTATTTTCCATCAATGTCTTCTTCACTTGGTCATGAATCTCCTTCATAAACTGTGCAAAATCTTCTGCATGACCACTTCTATACTCCATGTCTCCAAGATGTCAAAGTTCATATACACCTCTAGGATGCATTCCATACACTATTTCAAATGGACTTTTGCCAGTAGTCCTGTTCACACTATCATTATAGGCTAATTCTACCTGATAAATGACTTGATCCCAACTCTGTCCATATTCTTTTGTCAAACACCTTAACAGGTTGCCCAATGTCCTATTCACCAGTTCTGTTTGGCCATCTGTCTGTGGATGATATGCTGATCCAAAAGACAAATTTGTTCCTAACCTCTGCCATAACGTTTTCCAGAAGTGTCCCATGAATTTAGCATCTCTATCAGACACGATGCTTGCTGGAAGTCCATGAATCCTTATGACCTCTATGAAAAACAAATGAGCTATATGACTGGCATCATGAGTCAACTTACAGGGAATGAAATGACTCATCTTGCTAAATCTATCAACAACTACAAAAATACTATCAAAACCAGTCTTAGTCTTTGGTAGACCAACTACAAAATCCATACTTACACAATCCCATGGTCGGGAAGGTATGGGTAATGGTTGGTACAGTCCAGAATTTGAAGAAGTTCCCTTAGCCTTCTGGCAGATGATACACTGCTCCACATACTTTCTGATGTCTTTGTGCATCTTCGGCCAATAGTAGAACCTCTGGACTAACTCCAATGTTTTGTTCAGACCAAAATGTCCACTCAAACTGCCATTATGCTTCTCCTGTATGAGATTTTCTCTCATGGATCCTTTTGGTACACACAACTGTCCACCTTTGAACAGCAAATCCTGCTACAATGTGTAATCTACAAATTCACTATGAAAGTGATTTTCAAAGTCTTGATAGACCTTGTATGCTTTAGCAAAATCTTCATCCTCTTTGTAAAGTGCTCTGAACTCTTCCATCCCTATACTTCTAAATTGCACTTCTTGCACTGTGAGCAGCCTCCTGCTTAAAGCATCTGCTACTTTGTTGAGCTGTCCCTTCTTATGCTTAATTGTGAATGTGTAGGACTGTAAATACTCCATCCACTTGATATGCCTATGGCCCAACTTATCTTGTGAGTTCAGAAAACTCAAAGCTTGATTGTCTGTATACACAACAAATTCCTTAGGTAGGAGATAATGCCTCCTTTTTCTAAGTGCTTCGACTAGAGCATAGAGCTCTGTTGTTCTCAAAATCAGCTACGCTCGTTTTTGTAGACAACCCCATGAAAATTGTCCGTTTCGTGAATCTACACTCTAAGATCGCAAATCGAGAAAAGATTTTCTCATTCTCGTGCGAGGTCAGTTGACATTTTGAAACTTGTTTGCGACGTTTGCTTGAACTAATTTCTCAATATTTGCGAAGAAAATTCAAGTTGTAAATTGGTTAAGATGTTAATTTTAGTCGTTTTTAAGTCTAAATTTTTTACTCTTGATATGTAATAGCGGCAAAATTTGCCGCTCCTACATATTTTTAAGCTTGTTTTGTTTTGATGTAATGACGGCAAATTTTGCCGCTATTACATCGTTCTAAGTTCAAACGTGCGAGAGTGGTTAAATTCACCGCCATCGCATATGTCTTTCATCAGAGTTTCACTAACATGTAATGACGACCATTTTCGCCGACTTTGCATATTGGTCGATTTAAATGTCGTAGCGGCCGAAACCGCCGCCCGAACGGGATCTTCAGGATTATGATGTCGAGTGCCATTAATGGCCACTCGTGCCAGGCGTTTAAACTCTGATTTTAACCTTTTAAAAGCGTCATTACTCCCATTGTTGCTCGTCATTCCCTATTCCAAAATCTTTTGAGCGATTCACCAACGTTCTCAACGCCCGCTTGATCAAATACTCTCGATTGGCGACAGATCTCGCGTTTAAGATTGCACGTAGGGTTTCCAGTTCTAGACGGGTATGTACTTTTATTTTCCATTTTCCTCTCTCACGAATTAAGGTGTATGTTGTTTAGGTTTTTGTTTTTGCTTTTCGTAGATTTTTGTTTCAGTTTTAAGTTTCGTTTAGTTTTCTGTTCGTGTTTTCGTTTTGTCGTTTTTATGTTCTCATACCAGACTGCCCTAGGTTTTACCCCAAAAACCCTAGGGGTTCTATTGACCCGGGTTCCCCAACCCTCGATTTATGCCATTGTTGTAATATCGGCGGATTTCGCCGAGCCTACTTGGAGATCATGTGACCCTTGTCGTGTCTAGTCGGCGAATCTCCCGATTTTCACACTTCAAACTTGCAAATATCGTCTAATGCAACAGCGGCAAATTTCGCCGCTATAACTTCTACCATTCCTTTCGATGCAACGTCAGCATTTTTTGCCGCTCAAACAAATGTTATCGGTCTTCAACTAGCCCATGTAATGATGGCAAAATTCGCCGCCGATATATAAACTTGCAAATTTTATCAAATGCAGCATCGGCAAATTTTGCCACTCTGACATAAACCCCTGTTTCCTTGTTTCCTGCATCGACGGCAAATTTTACCGCTTATACCATTTCACTCCTTCCTAACATGCAAAGGCGGCAAAATTCGCCGCCGATGCAAATAATGCAAAACCCTCATATGCAAGGGCAACGAATTTTGCCGCCCGTGCAAAAAATTTCTCAAATTTCCCTAACACTGGAAAATTTCCAATTTCGTTTTCCCGAGCCCGCTTCTCCTCTGATTCTTGGCCAGCTCGCACTATAGCCCTTTTTCAAGCGCATTCCCATGGTCGTGATCGTCAACATGCAATTTTCCCAGATTGCCCATATTTTCCCTGATTGCATGATCATGATTTCTGTTGCAGTTTCTCTTGCGGAGCTCCGTTCAACGTCAGACTTCTTCTCAGTGAAGGTTCATCCAAATGACTGACTTGTCTCCGAAGAAGGCCAAAGCAATGAAATACAAATATCAAGGTGTTTTCCCAATCATCTTAGTCCATTCTAATGTTGAGGACATTAGAGATACGGAGATTGGCCATGTTGATATGGCTGAGTTTGTAGAGAGAACCAAGTCAAGCAACCCCAGTGCCATGATGAGGAAGATAGTGGAAAGTAATATTCATCTGGTATCCTCCTTCCTGGTGGCGGCTCACAATACAAAATTTGTCCTTCAGTGTGCCCATTTATATAACAAAGATATTAGAGCTGTGGTAGACGCCAGTGGTAATGTAATAATCAGGTTGGATCCTGAGTTCATTAACAAGGTGTTCATGTGTCCTCCTGCGACAGAAGTATTAAAGCTTGATTTCGTTGAAGCTCAAAAGGAATATGACAAGAATCCAGAGAAAGCAAAGAAAGTGATCAATAACAAATGGTTGAAGACTGCGAGGTCAAGTTTGTCAAGGTGGCCACATAGTTTTCCTCGAAGTGATTTTGTGGAAGAAGTCGGTGACTTAATTACCCTCCTCAGCAGGATAAGAGGTTTGTCCTCCTCTTCACAATTTCATGAATGGATGTATCCTTTCATTAAGGTCATACTCCAAGGCAAGCAGGTTATTTTCTGGGGAGAGCAAATCAGTAACGCTTTGCATGATCAGCTGACGAAGGTATCCACTACCTCCAAGTTCTTCATGACTTCCTACCTGGTATACATTGCAGCCTCCATGAGGATTTTTCCAGGATTATCATCAGAAGGGGATAGGAGAATAGTCCCAGTATATCAGTATTATTCTCAGCTAACACTGAAAGGTTCCATTCACCATTTCAGGAGAGTGAATGATGCGTTCTTTGATATATTCTTGTGTCTTTTTGATCCCCAGTTGGAACAGAGAAGAATTTCAGACGAGGCATGGACAGTGGTTAATGGTTTTGGTTGTATGTTTTTGCAATTTCCATCTTTCTCCTACTTGAGGGTTGGCTTTTTCCAAGGCTACCCTTATATGCTTCCGAGGTTTCCTTCAGATAGACTGGTCTTGATGGAGTTGTGCAGGCAAATGATTGTCGTGCATAACAAGCAAATGGAACTCAAGAAGCCTGGCTTCAGATTTCCAGTAGAGATCGGCAGATATTCAGTGTTGACTGCCGCAAAGGCAAGGGCTATGGAAACGGAAATGCAGTTGGTCACCATGAAGCAATTCAAGAGGAGGCCAAAATTTGACTACCAGGGTGTGAAGGATAAAATCAAGAGGAAAACACAGTTTCACGAACCCATGGTGGAAGATGTCTGGATAGATTTGAGGACAGAGGAAGACATCAGGAAACTGGACTATAGCAGGCTGTCTCTAGAACAAATTGAATATCTGGGACTTGCTGATATTCCAGAAGACCTTGTGGATGATGACGAATTGGTTGATGCCAAGTATGAAGCAGAACAGATAGCTAGTACTCCTCTACCTCCAATCCAATGGTCTCAAAAGGAGTTGACTTCACTAAGGAAGAGATTTGAGCCCATATTGGCTAACACAAATAAGTGGCTTGAAGATAAAGGAATTGCGCTGAAGGAATTCCTCACTGGTTCAGAAACTGAAGTTCAAGAGCAGACTGGTAAGAAGGTTGAAAACAGAATGAAGAATAAGAGTGATGCTCCATCATCCTCTAAAACACATAAACCTAAAATCAGATTTGTGACGAAGAAAGCAAAAGTTGTTGAGGAGGAACCTGAACCAAAAGAAATGGAAGTCGAAGAGCCAGCGACTGAAGATCCGGCAACTGAAGAGCCAGCTACAGAAGAGATGGAGGTTGAAGACAGGAATTTAGATCAACAAGATGAAGAGGCTTTGTCTCCACAGGACAATACAACTGTTGCACCCCCTGTGCCTGCTTCCCCTATTAACATTCCTTCCTCTGAATCTCCCTCTCCTCCTAAAATAATCTTCGACAATCCCCACAGTACTTTTGAAAATGTTCTCCGTTCTTCTGATTCAATTCCTAGTTTGTCTTCTTCATCTTTTGATATTGGAGACACGTCTATGTTTGATCATTTTGTGATGAATACTGAACAAGTTTCAAGTGCCAATGTAACAGGTGCGGTTTTTACCAACACCCCGCCTATTGTTTCTACCACCAGTATAAGCACAGTTCCAGGAACACCAGTGGTAGGAATGGACTCCAATGTGAATACTTCTCTGCTTCCACCTTGGTTGTCAGCTTACATGCCAAAGAGAAAAAAGCAAGTCGTCTCTCCAGATGATTTTGATTTCACCAAGCTGGTAACTGCAAAACCTAAGGCTCCGAAGAAACCAAAGATCCTTTCAAGGGTACTTGAAGATAAGGGGCATAAAATTTTGGAGATAGCAAAACCCCCACAGGATGCAACTGTTGAAAATTTTGACATGAATGACTACTCAATTTCTAGGGTTGAATTGGGCAAAATCACCCATGAGAGCGCTAAAAATGATATGCAGTCAGCCATGGACATCCTGATCCAGAAGTTCGACAGGGAAAAAGAAATGAAAGATTACTATAAGGCAAAGGCAGAACAGCTGACTGCAGTGGTAAGAAAGATCACTTTGAATTCAGAAGCAGTTACTCCAGAGGCTGTTTCTGCAGAAGACCCTGTCATTCTGAAGGCAGAAAAGACTCACCTCAGAGGAAAAGTAATTGAAGAGTACTTAGACAGGATGCGAGCCCAGGGAATCTCTTTGCTCACGGAGGTATTTGAGAAAACGGATAAGATGAGGAAAGTAAGGGCAGAACTCAATGATCTCATTGATGCCATCTCTCAAGATATTGAGCGCACAGAGGATACTCATGATAAGTGGGTGGAAATGAGGAAGCTGAAAATAAGTACCTTGATATCCATTGGCGCCATTTCTAACAGGGATTCATACACTGAAACAAAGGAAGCTCTGATGTACAGGAGCAGTATGCTAAGGAATTTGATCAAGGATCTTGAGGCTGCAAAGGAGATCAGCAAAGAAAATGATGTCAACCTTTTGCATAAGTTGGAGGAACTGCCTTGTAACTTGGTATCGCAAGATAACCAATTCCTGTCAGCAGAAGAAATGGTCAAGGAATTTGAAGACATGTTCCAAAAAGAATTTGAAGATAAAGTATTTTCAATAACTTCTGTGGACAATCTCTTGGACAACCAGTTAACCTTGGACAATCTGAAAACCAGGTTAACCAATCATGCCAAGTCAATCACTACAGTAAGGGATGCCATAGTGAGGGCCAGGATGATCTTTAAAAACACATTCAACCTAGATAGCATTGAAATGCAGGCGACCTTCACTATGTATGATCACCACGTGAGAAAAGGTGGTGACACAAATTGAAGCAGCTGGTTTTTCCCTTAGTTTATTTTCTGATTTTCACATGTACATTTTCAATATGTAATTACATGTAAAAATATAGGAAGTCCCAAGTCAATAAGGACTCCTGTTTTTGAATAAGTCAAAGTAGTTGTAGATTTCCTAGATTTTCTCAAGGTCTTTCCCTATAAATAAAGGGGACCTCTTTTGTAAATATCTATCTTTTGTCTATTGAAAGAAAACTCTGGCGAATTGAAAAGCAAATCAAGACTTTGTGCTTATTTGAAAATCAATATTCAAATATTTATCAATACAAGAAAGCAAGTTCAATTCCAATCTTTGTCTTGGGATTATTTGTGTTGTGATAGTTTTGTTCTTATGTCTTGCTATCATAATCTTATTTGATAATAATTGAAGTGTGGAGTTTGTTTCAAGTGATTGAAGAGCGCTCTTAATTTGATTCTGATAAACTTTGTATTATCAAATCGGTTGTGGGTTATATGTTCATGTTTGTGAGAATACAACAGTTTGGGGACTTTGTGCTGCAAGTTGTTATATTTGAATTACTTTGATCATATTGAAGAGGAGTGAAGACTTTGGGCTGCATTCTACTTCAAATAGTTCCGGTTACAAGTAGTGAGTGAGGTAACAGAAAACTTTGTGTTTCTGTGATATTGTGATAATTTGTAAGTTTTATATCAAGAGTTAGAAATATAAACATCTATTCTGAAAAAAGAGAATGAGATGAGATGGAACCACCACAAACATAGTTTTTAGTGTACATAAATTTGATAAGTGTTTGATTTACAAAAGTTAAGTAATTAGAGGGAACCTCCCCTTGCTGAGAGGAGAGACTTTGTCTCATCATAGCTGTGGCTGATATACCCATTTTGCCATTAGCGAGTTAACGACAAAATATTCACCCAACAGTTTTTTGGCGACTCTGCTGGGAAGAACGTGCAACTTGAAGCGTCACGCTTCAAGTTGAAGCATTTTCAGTTCTTTTTCTGTTTTCTTGCAATATTGTGTTTAGTATAATACAGTCTGGCAGATTCCCGGTACACCAGAAGTAAGAGGGCTCAGGGTATTGTTGATCCTGCATTTGAGTTGATGCAGCAGAATAATTTTGGATTCTTAACTCCACGGCCTCGTCTTCAGCGCACCAGGAGTTTTCCCCCTACAAACACCAGGTCCCCAATACCAGGTGAAGTTTCTATTGCCAGTGCTAACAGAGTTTTGGTTGTTCATACACCACCAAGATTTGTTATACCACCTTTCAATCAGCGCATCATGGCAGCCCAAGGTCCTTGGTGTAATACCTTTGGTCCTCTAAATTTGACCCCACCATTACATGAACTACCTCGTAGTTCAAGAAAGAATTTCCCCAAATTCTATGGTGACAGAAAAGTTCATCCTGATGAGCATATTGCGGCTTTCTGTATAGCCTGCGGTGTGATAGGTGTCGAGCACGAAGACGTGGTTGTGCGACTCTTTGTAGAAACACTACAAGGCACTGCCGCAGATTGGTTCTATCACCTCCAAGCCCAGACCATAACAAATTGGGCTACTCTCAAAACCAAGTTCGAAGCCAGGTTCAAACCTGCGGAAGATGCTCATGCATTGTTGGCACAGCTGACACAGATGAAAAAGGAACCTCATGAACCAATGCGAGATTTCATCGCTAAGTTCAACAAATTGAGAAATAGGATTCCCACCGCTGCTGAGCCCACGGCGGAAAATCTCAAATGTTTCTTTATCAATACACAGCTCTCGGAGGTGAGTTTCTTATTGAGGCGAGCTGCTCCTACTGATCTTGCTGCGGTTCAGATTCTAGCAACTGAGGTAGAAGATGATCTTATCCTCGCGGGTAAGATAAGAAGGGACACTAATAGAAATAAAAGTTCCTCTTCCGCCGAGAACGCTTCCACAAGCACCACAGATCCCATGGTGCAAAAGCTAGCAAATGAATTGCTAGCTCTCAAAAGACAAATGTCCCAAGGTATATCTGCACCTCCTTCTTACCGAGATATACCAAGGAGGACATTTCCAAATAATTCATATCAAGGCAATGCTGCTAGGAATCAAGGACAGCAAAACTGTCTTCCTCCTACACAGGGGAAGCTTGCTATTGAAGCAGCGCCGGTCAACTCTGCTGTTGGATACTATGAAGGGGAAAATGAACTCTCTTTCCAACCTGAGTTGGAATATGAAAATGGTGCTAATCTCTTCACAGAAGGAGAAGAAGAGATAGCTGGCGACTCTACCATCAGCTTTCTGAACTACCAGGACGAAGCTGAAAAAGGAGAAGTGAGTGAAGGAGCATATGTTGTTTTCACTAGGTCTCAAAATCAGTCAGCTCTTCAAGCTGATAAAGGGAAAGCCAGGGAAGAATCTCAACCGACGATTTCGATCGCTAAACGGGGGACTCCGCTACCTTTCCAGTCAAAAGACCTGGTGGTCAATAAACAAGTAAGTGCCTCTAATGAATTTGTACCTTCCACTTCTACTCCTCAGACTAGTGCTGTCACTACTAAAAATCAAAATGATGGTTTTTCTTCCTCCGTATCTAATTCTTTTCAGCAGTTCGATATAATAGACCATGCTAGGAGAACTAAGATACAAATGTCTGAAGTTGAATATTTACAGGCTAATCCTGAACAATTTGATAGATTAGCCAAATATGTCAAAAACAAGGCCATCCCTGTAGGACAAGAGTTTCCTAAAGCTACTCATGACTCCTCCAAAAGTAAACCTACCCAAAACAATCTTGTTACTACTCCTCCTGCGGTTTATGGAAAAATTGAACCCTTCTATGTTTCCCTACTAGTGAATGGTCACAAGTTGAGCAATTGCGTAATAGATTCTGGAACCTCAGACAATGTTATGCCTGCTAAGGTGGTAGATGCCCTTGGTCTCACCTTAACCAAAACTTTTGGGAAGTGTTTCTCTATGGAGAATAAGCAAGTTCCACTTTTGGGTCAAATCAAGGATGCCCAATTTGCATTTGCAGCTTTTCCGGATAAGAGAATCAAGATGACAGTTTTGGTAGCTGATGTTCCAGCTTCATACGGCATCCTCCTTGGACGTAATTTTTGCAAGGATGTGGGTGGAGAGTTGAACATGGATTTGTCTGAAGCTAGGATACCTGTTAAAGGTGTCATGCAGAAACTGCTTCCTGAGAAGGAGGTGAAATATATTGTTACTCAAACATCAAACCCCAAAGCTCAAATTTTGTTTGAGTCCTCAGGAATGGGTAACTATTTTCTATCTACTGAAGATTGTTCCGATTCATCAGATGAGGCTACATCAGGTGATAGCTCCGATATGTCAGATGGAGACTCAGAAGAGTTTTCAAACGAAAGTTCAGGTAAGGGTATAGCAATTCCAGATTCTTCCCTCACCGATGAAGAGGAATCTTCTGACCAGAGGAAGTCTAAGAAATCAAATTCTGATCGAGTCTAGATTTTAGAATTTGATGGCAGTTGTTCTTCTACCAGTTCTGGAGCCGGAGTGGTCTTGATATCACCACAAGGTGATATTTTACCTTTTTCATATAAGCTACAGTTTGACAATACCAATAACACCGCCAAATACGAGTCCTTGTTGCTCGGATTGGAAGCGGCGCGTGCCAGAGGTGTTAAGATCCTGCATGCTCAAGGGGACGCCGAATTGGTAGTTTGTCAAGTAAGAAATTTGTACCAAACAAAAAATGAAAGATTGAGACACTATCACAATCGCGTATGGGATTGCATTGAAGATTTCAATGCTTTCAATATTTCAGCTGTGCCAAGAGAGTTCAATGACCGTGCAGATTCATTGGCTGTTTCCGCCACTCTCATGGTGCCTGACAAGGATTTCAAAGGAAGCAAGTACACTATGAGCTGGTCTTCAGACCAAGTGTACCTGATAACGCTGATCATTGGCAGGTGTTCAATGGTGATAATCAAATCATTGCTTTCCTAGAAAAGATGGATAGTTTTGACAAGCTTTACTTTGAAGGAAGCGAATCACCACCTCGTGAATATGTTTCTGAGGTAGATTCACAGACTGGCGAAGAATTTCTACAGTTGAAAGGAAATAAAATCCCAAAAGGTTTGGTTTCCCTTGAGAGACTCTTTGATAAACATGACAGGTATATCAAGCAGCGGCAACAACAGTAGGATTTGAGTTCTTCCATGGAATTTGAGCAGGTCAATTTGGGTACAGAAACAGATCCTAAGATGGTCAACATCAGAAAATGTTGTACTGCTGATGAAAGATTCAAATTCATTACCCTCCTCCGCCATTACATTGATGTTTTGGCTTACTCCTATGATGATCTGAAGTCTTTCAGGCCTAAGGAGGTTCGACACGAAATTCCCCTCAAAGCTGGATCGTTGCCTTACAAACAGAAGCAGAGGCAATACAATCCAAAGATATCAGGTATGATTCTTTCTGAAATTCAGAAGATGCTGAATGCAAGGATTATTTTTCCAATTCATCATTCCACATGGGTTTCAAACATAGTACCTGTAAGGAAGAAGAACGAAGAAATCCGTATCTATGTTGACTTCAGAAACCTCAACCAGTCTTCCTTGAAAGATAACTACCCTTTGCCCATCATGGACCAAGTATTGCAAATAGTGACAGGTTCAGAAATTCTATCTATGTTAGATGGTTTTTCAGGGTATAACCAAGTGGAGGTAAACGAAGCCGATCAGTTCAAAACTGCCTTCACCACACCACGGGGCACATTTGCATATCGCAGAATGCCTTTCGGTCTGATCAATGCTGGCGCAACATTTCAGAGAGCAATGGATCTCGCCTTCAGAGATGAAATGGGTAAGTTTATTGTGGTATATCTCGATGATCTGACTGTTTTCTCCAAAAACCGTCATGATCATGCGCATCATTTGCGACAAGTGTTGGAACGCTATCGGCAAAATGGTATTTCACTCAATCCCAAGAAGTCAGTTTTTGGGGTGACAGAAGGCAAGCTTCTCAGACACATTGTATCCCGGGAAGGTATTAAGATTGACCCGGAGAGGGTTAAATCTATTCAAAGTCTCACTCTGCCAGCAAGTAAGACTGCTGTTCATTCTTTCTTCGGAAAGGTGAATTTTTTGCGAAGGTTCATTCCTGAGTTTGTAGAAAAAACCTGTCACATTGTTAATATGATGAAGGGTAAGGCCGCTTTCTGTTGGACCGCAGAAGGTAAGGAAGCATTCGAGGACATCAAGAGAGCTATTGCTCGTGCTTCAGTTCTTGTTTGTCCCGATTACACTAAGGGTTTTGTAGTCTATAGCTACGCTTCAGAACACACACTTTCAGCTATTCTGGTTCAGCAGAATGAAGGAGGCATTGAATCCCCCATATCATTTATGAGTTGTCCTCTAAAAGCTCATGAATTGAAGTATTCGAATATGGAGAAGCATGCCTATGTCGTAGTCAAAGCGGTTAAGCATTTCAGGTTCTATATTCTAAACTCACACACTGTTGTCATGGTGCCTGATACAACAGTCAAATCCATCCTAACTCAACAAGAGTTCAGAACAAAGAGAGGTAATTGGATCGCTAAGATCCAAGAATTCGATCTAGATATCAAGCCTACCAAGCTTGTGCGGGGTAAAGGTTTGTGTCAATTGATCGCAGACAACGTTCCAAAAGAGACAAGGGACGAAGAAGAAGAAGTTGTGGACATGCCAACTGTCCTTTTTGTTACTACAACTGACGAGTGGTATTCCAATATCGCTCATTTCCTTACCTATGATGAGTTCCCTTCTCACTTGTCTTATAAGGAAAGGAGAACTGTCAAGTTAAAAGCTGCAAACTACGTTCTTTGGGAAAATGGTTTGTACAAGAGAAGTCTTGACGGTGTATTTCTTCGTTGCGTGGATAAAGCGCAACAAGGTAGACTTTTGGAGTCTTTCCACAATTTGGCTTGTGGTGGACATTTTTCAGCACCTGTAACGGCTCACAAGATTCTGCGAGCTCGATACTATTGGCCTACATTATTCCAAGATGTGTACAATTGGGTACGCAGGTGTGAGTTATGCCAACAGTTTGTTGGGAAACCAAAATTGGCAGCCTTACCTCTAAAACCAGTGGTGATTGAGGAGCCTTTTCAACAATGGGGTATTGACTTCATTGGCGCAGTGAATCCATCATCAAGTGCAGGACATACCTATGTTCTCACTGCAACAGACTATTTTACCAAATGGGTGGAAGCTATTCCAGTCAAACACGCTACTTCAGAGGTGGTATGCAGTTTTCTCAAAGAGAACATTATTTCTAGGTTTGGAGTTCCAAACAAAATCGTCGCAGACAATGCTACATGTTTTTCCTCTTGGGAGATTACTGAGTTTTGCTATGAGCATGGGATCACCCTTTCCCATTCTTCAGACTATTATCCGCAAGGGAATGGTCAGGCAGAATCAAGCAATAAGAATCTGGTCACTATCATCAGGAAACTGGTAGATGAGAATCAGAGAACTTGGCATAAGGCATTGTTTGATGCTTTATGGGCAGATAGAATTACACCCAAAAGAGCGATAGGCTTGTCACCATTTCAGCTTCTATATGGTCTGAATGCAGAGATACCAATTACTTTGGAGTTGCCAGCATTGAAGTTGGTAAAGGCGTTGGAAGATAGAACTTTTGATAGTTCTATTGATAAAAGGATCATGTATTTGACTGAACTTGAAGAGCAGCGCACTGTTGTGGTGGACCGTATTGCTGAGCACCAAAATCAAGTAAAGAGACTCTTTGACAAGAAGGCAAAGGCTCGTGAGTTTCAGGTTGGAGATCAAGTCTTGTTGTGGGACAAGAGGAGAGAACCAAAAGGAATGCATGGAAAATTTGATTCCTCGTGGAGAGGTCCATTCACCATTCATCAGTTCTGTGGTGAAAACAGTTTCTTGCTGGAGTATCAGGATGGGACACCATTCTTGTTGCCTCACAGTGGACAGCATCTGAAGCACTTCAATCCTTAAAGTTTCAGATAAGTTAAATTGTACATTTGTATAGTTTTGTGTTTTATTTTTACGTTTTCGTTTAGTCTTTTGTGTCTTTTTCTTTTTAGCTTGACTCTATAGCCCAATGGCATGGATGAAGGCACTTAGAGACTGGATTCTACTCCCCTCAATCATTTCAAAGTTCAATTGAAGGAAGTTCCCCAGTTAGAGCCAGCTGTTGTTCTCAAAATCAGCTATGCTCGTTTTTGTAGACAACCCCACGAAAATTGTCTGTTTCGTGAATCTACACTCTAAGATCGCAAATCGAGAAAAGATTTTCTCGTTCTCGTGCGAGGTCAGTTGACATTTTGAAACTCGTTTGCGACGTTTCCTTGAACTAATTTCTCAATATTTGCGAAGAAAATTCAAGTCGTAAATTGGTTAAGATGTTAATTTTAGTCATTTTTAAGTCTAAATTTTTGACTCTTGATATGTAATAGCGGCAAAATTTGCCGCTCCTACATATTTTTAAGCTTGTTTTGTTTTGATGTAATGATGGCAAATTTTGCCGCTATTACATCGTTCTAAGTTCAAATGTGCGAGAGCGGTTAAATTCACCGCCATCGCATATGTCTTTCATCGGAGTTTCACTAACATGTAATGACGACCATTTTCGCCGACTTTGCATATTGGTCTATTTCAATGTCGTAGCGGCCGAAACCGCCACCCGAACGGGATCTTCAGGATTCTGATGTCGAGTGCCATTAATGGCCACTCGTGCCAGGCGTTTACACTCTAATTTTAACCTTTTAAAAGCGTCATTACTCCCATTGTTGCTCGTCATTCCCTATTCCAAAATCTTTTGAGCGATTCACCAACGTTCTCAACGCCCGCTTGATCAAATACTCTCGATTGGCGACAGATCTCGCGTTTAAGATTGCATGTAGGGTTTCCAGTTCTAGACGGGTATGTACTTTTATTTTCCATTTTCCTCTCTCACGGATTAAGGTGTATGTTGTTTAGGTTTTTGTTTTTGCTTTTCGTAGATTTTCGTTTCAGTTTTAAGTTTCGTTTAGTTTTCTGTTCGTGTTTTCGTTTTGTCATTTTTATGTTCTCATACCAGACTGCCCTAGGTTTTACCCCGAAAACCCTAGGGGTTCTATTGACCCGGGTTCCCCAACCCTCGATTTATGCCATTGTTGTAATATCGGCAGATTTCGCCGAGCCTACTTGGAGATCATGTGACCCTTGCCGTGTCTAGTCGGCGAATCTCCCGATTTTCACACTTCAAACTTGCAAATATCGTCTAATGCAACAGCGGCAAATTTTGCCGCTATAACTTCTACCATTCCTTTCGATGCAACGTCGGCATTTTTTGCCGCTCAAACAAATGTTATCGGTCTTCAACTAGCCCATGTAATGATGGCAAAATTCGCCGCCGATATATAAACTTGCAAATTTTATCAAATGCAGCATCGGCAAATTTTGCCGCTCTGACATAAACCCCTGTTTCCTTGTTTCCTGCATCGACGGCAAATTTTGCCGCTTATACCATTTCACTCCTTCCTAACATGCAAAGGCGGCAAAATTCGCCGCCGATGCAAATAATGCAAAACCCTCATATGCAAGGGCAACGAATTTTGCCGCCCGTGCAAAAAATTTCTCAAATTTTCCTAACACTGGAAAATTTCCAATTTCGTTTTCCCGAGCCCGCTTCTCCTCTGATTCTTGGCCAGCTCGCACTATAGCCCTTTTTCAAGCGCATTCCCATGGTCGTGATCGTCAACATGCAATTTTCCCAGATTGCCCATATTTTCCCTGATTGCATGATCATGATTTCTGTTGCAGTTTCTCTTGCGGAGCTCCGTTCAACGTCAGACTTCTTCTCAGTGAAGGTTCATCCAAATGACTGACTTGTCTCTGAAGAAGGCCAAAGCAATGAAATACAAATATCAAGGTGTTTTCCCAATCACCTCAGTCCATTCTAATGTTGAGGACATTAGAGATACGGAGATTGGCCATGTTGATATGGCTGAGTTTGTAGAGAGAACCAAGTCAAGCAACCCCAGTGCCATGATGAGGAAGATAGTGGAAAGTAATATTCATCTGGTATCCTCCTTCCTGGTGGCGGCTCACAATACAGAATTTGTCCTTCAGTGTGCCCATTTTTATAACAAAGATATTAGAGATGTGGTAGACGCCAGTGGTAATGTAATAATCAAGTTGGATCCTGAGTTCATTAACAAGGTGTTCATGTGTCCTCCTGCGACAGAAGTATTAAAGCTTGATTTCATTGAAGCTCAAAAGGAATATGACAAGAATCCAGAGAAAGCAAAGAAAGTGATCAATAACAAATGGTTGAAGACTGCAAGGTCAAGTTTGTCAAGGTGGCCACGCAGTTTTCCTCGAAGTGATTTTGTGGAAGAAGTCGGTGACTTAATTACCCTCCTCAGCAGGATAAGAGGTTTGTCCTCCTCTTCACAGTTTCATGAATGGATGTATCCTTTCATTAAGGTCATACTCCAAGGCAAGCAGGTTATTTTCTGGGGAGAGCAAATTAGTAACGCTTTGCATGATCAGCTGACGAAGGTATCCACTACCTCCAAGTTCTTCATGACTTCCTACCTGGTATACATTTCAGCCTCCATGAGGATTTTTCCAGGATTATCATCAGAAGGGGATAGGAGAATAGTCCCAGTATATCAGTATTATTCTCAGCTAACACTAAAAGGTTCCATTCACCATTTCAGGAGAGTGAATGATGCATTCTTTGCTGTATTCTTATGTCTTTTTGATCCCCAGTTGGAACAGAGAAGAATTTCAGACGAGGCATGGATAGTGGTTAATGGTTTTGGTTGTATGTTTTTGCAATTTCCATCTTTCTCCTACTTGAGGGTTGGCTTTTTCCAAGGCTACCCTTATATGCTTCTGAGGTTTCCTTCAGATAGACTGGTCTTGATGGAGTTGTGCAGGCAAATGATTGTCATGCATAACAAGCAAATGGAACTCAAGAAGCCTGGCTTCAGATTTCCAGTAGAGATCGGCAGATATTCAGTGTTGACTGCCGCAAAGGCAAGGGCTATGGAAACAGAAATGCAGTTGGTCACCATGAAGCAATTCAAGAGGAGGCCAAAATTCGACTACCAGGGTGTGAAGGATAAAATCAAGAGGAAAACACAGTTTCACGAACCCATGGTGGAAGATGTCTGGATAGATTTGAGGACAGAGGAAGACATCAGGAAACTGGACTATAGCAGGCTGTCTCTAGAACAAATTGAATATCTGGGACTTGCTGATATTCCAGAAGACCTTGTGGATGATGACGAATTGGTTGATGCCAAGTATGAAGCAGAACAGATAGCTAGTACTCCTCTACCTCCAATCCAATGGTCTCAAAAGGAGTTGACTTCACTAAGGAAGAGATTTGAGCCCATATTGGCTAACACAAATAAGTGGCTTGAAGATAAAGGAATTACACTGAAGGAATTCCTCACTGGTTCAGAAACTGAAGTTCAAGAGCAGACTGGTAAGAAGGTTGAAAACAGAATGAAGAATAAGAGTGATGCTCCATCATCCTCTAAAACACATAAACCTAAAATCAGATTTGTGACGAAGAAAGCAAAAGTTGTTGAGGAGGAACCTGAACCAAAAGAAATGGAAGTCGAAGAGCCAGCGACTGAAGATCCGGCAACTGAAGAGCCAGCTACAGAAGAGATGGAGGTTGAAGATAGGAATTTAGATCAACAAGATGAAGAGGCTTTGTCTCCACAGGACAATACAACTGTTGCACCCCCTGTGCCTGCTTCCCCTATTAACATTCCTTCCTCTGAATCTCCCTCTCCTCCTAAAATAATCTTCGACAATCCCCACAGCACTTTTGAAAATGTTCTCCGTTCTTCTGATTCAATTCCTAGTTTGTCTTCTTCATCTTTTGATATTGGAGACACGTCTATGTTTGATCATTTTTTGATGAATACTGAACAAGTTTCAAGTGCCAATGTAACAGGTGCGGTTTTTACCAACACCCCACCTATTGTTTCTACCACCAGTATAAGCACAGTTCCAGGAACACCAGTGGTAGGAATGGACTCCAATGTGAATACTTCTCTGCTTCCACCTTGGTTGTCAGCTTACACGCCAAAGAGAAAAAAGCAAGTCCTCTCTCCAGATGATTTTGATTTCACCAAGCTGGTACCTGCAAAACCTAAGGCTCCGAAGAAACCAAAGATCCTTTCAAGGGTACTTGAAGATAAGGGGCATAAAATTTTGGAGATAGCAAAACCCCCACAGGATGCAACTGTTGAAAATTTTGACATGAATGACTACTCAATTTCTAGGGTTGAATTGGGCAAAATCACCCATGAGAGCGCTAAAAATGATATGCAGTCAGCCATGGACATCCTGATCCAGAAGTTCGACAGGGAAAAAGAAATGAAAGATTACTATAAGGCAAAGGCAGAACAGCTGACTGCAGTGGTAAGAAAGATCACTTTGAATTCAGAAGCAGTTACTCCAGAGGCCGTTTCTGCAGAAGACCCTGTCATTCTGAAGGCAGAAAAGACTCACCTCAGAGGAAAAGTACTTGAAGAGTACTTAGACAGGATGCGAGCCCAGGGAATCTCTTTGCTCACGGAGGTATTTGAGAAAACGGATAAGATGAGGAAAGTAAGGGCAGAACTCAATGATCTCATTGATGCCATCTCTCAAGATATTGAGCGCACAGAGGATACTCATGATAAGTGGGTGGAAATGAGGAAGCTAAAAATAAGTACCTTGATATCCATTGGCGCCATTTCTAACAGGGATTCATACACTGAAACAAAGGAAGCTCTGATGTACAGGAGCAGTATGCTAAGGAATTTGATCAAGGATCTTGAGGCTGCAAAAGAGATCAGCGAAGAAAATAATGTCAACCTTTTGCATAAGTTGGAGGAACTGCCTTGTAACTTGGTATCGCAAGTTAACCAATTCCTATCAACAGAAGAAATGGTCAAGGAATTTGAAGACATGTTCCAAAAAGAATTTGAAGATAAAGTATTTTCAATAACTTCTGTGGACAATCTCTTGGACAACCAGTTAACCTTGGACAATCTGAAAACCAGGTTAACCAATCATGCCAAGTCAATCACTACATTAAGGGACGCCATAGTGAGGGCCAGGATGATCTTCAAAAACACCTTCAACCCAGATAGCATTGAAATGCAGGCGACCTTCACTATGTATGATCACCACGTGAGAAAAGGTGGTGACACAAATTGAAGCAGTTGGTTTTTCCCTTAGTTTATTTTCTGATTTTCACATGTACATTTTCAATATGTAATTACATGTAAAAATATAGGAAGTCCCAAGTCAATAAGGACTCCTATTTTTGAATAAGTCAAAGTAGTTGTAGATTTCCTAGATTTTCTCAAGGTCTTTCCCTATAAATAAAGGGGACCTCTTTTGTAAATATCTATCTTTTGTCTATTGAAAGAAAACTCTGGTGAATTGAAAAGCAAATCAAGACTTTGTGCTTATTTGAAAATCAATATTCAAATATTTATCAATACAAGAAAGCAAGTTCAATTACAATCTTTGTCTTGGGATTATTTGTGTTGTGATAGTTTTGTTCTTATGTCTTGCTATCATAATCTTATTTGATAATAATTGAAGTGTGGAGTTTGTTTCAAGTGATTGAAGAGCGCTCTTAATTTGATTCTGATAAACTTTGTGTTATCAAATTGGTTGTGGGTTATATGTTCATGTTTGTGGGAATACAACAGTTTGGGGACTTTGTGCTGCAAGTTGTTATATTTGAATTACTTTTATCATATTGAAGAGGAGTGAAGACTTTGGGCTGCATTCTACTTCAAATAGTTCCGGTTACAAGTAGTGAGTGAGGTAACAGAAAACTTTGTGTTTCTATGATATTGTGATAATTTATAAGTTTTATATCAAGAGTTAGAAATATAAACATCTATTCTGAAAAAAGAGAATGAGATGAGATGGAACCACCACAAACATAGTTTTTAGTGTACATAAATTTGATAAGTGTTTGATTTACAAAATTTAAGTAATTAGAGGGAACCTCCCCTTGCTGAGAGGAGAGACTTTGTCTCATCATAGCTGTGGCTGATATACCCATTTTGCTGTTAGCGAGTTAACGACAAAATATTCACCCAACAAGCTCCAAGTCATATGAAGAGTATCTGCTCTTTGCTTCATTCAGCCTCTCACTGAAAAAGGGTACTGGTCTATTCTCTTGGTTGAGTACTGCACCTACTGCAACATGACTAGCATCACATTCTAAAGTGAATAACTTATCAAAATTTGGTAGCACTAACACAGGCTGTGTGGCTACTTCTTTCTTCAATAACTCAAAACTCTTATCAGCTGCTTGTGTCCATTGAAACTTTGTTTTTATCCCACCTTTAATTGTAACAAGCATGGGTGCACAAATAGCAATGAAATTCCTTATGAACTTTCTATAAAACTGAGCTAAGCCATGAAAACTTCTCATTGCTGCTCTGGGAGTAGGCCAATTCAATATGGCTTCTACCTTTGACTTATCCATCTACAATTCTGCTTTGGACAACACAAAAGCAAGATATACCAATTCCTGCTTCATGAAGTCACACTTCTCCAAATTTATAGTTAGTTGTTCATCATGTAACTTTTTCAAAACAGTATTTACATGTTCAAGATGCTCTTCTTTAGTTTGACTAAAAATTAAGATTTCATCTAGATAAACAACTACAAATTTACCTGTATAGTCCTTGAGGACTTCGTTCATGAGCCTCATGAATGTGATGGGAGCATTTGATAAACCAAATGGCATAACAAGCCATTCATATAGTCCTTCTGTAGTCTTGAAGGTTGTTTTCCACTCATCATCTTCCTTGATTCTGATCTGGTGGTAACCACTTTTCAGATCTATCTTGGTGAAATACTTAGCTCCTCCTAAACAGTCCATAAGATCTTCAATTCTAGGAATTGGAAACCGATACCTTATGGTGATCTTATTGATAGCTCTGGAGTCTATGCACAATCTCCATGTTCCTCCTTTCTTTGGTGCCAACATTGTAGGCACTGTACAAGGACTTATGCTTTTTCTAACCAATCCCTAGTCAAGTAACTCTTGCACTTGTCTGGCTATTTCCTTATGTTGTTCTGGAGTCATCTTGTAAGGGGCTTTGTTAGGTAAAGATGCTCCTGGAATTAGATCTATCTGATGGCTTATAGTTCGTTGTGGAGGTAGTGTTGCTGGTGTTCCATCACTAATGATGTCCTTATACTGTTCTAGTATAGTTTGGACCTCTTTTGGGATCACTACCTTTTTATTTTTCTGCTCCTCCTTAGGCTTTAGTATGATAGAATAGCCAATACCATCCTCCTTAAGAGTGTTCAAAAACTCTTTACCACTCACAATTAAGACACTAGGACTTTTTGTCTTATTTGCTTCTTCATCTTCCAATGACTAAATTTTATAGATGACACCATCTTTTTGAAAAGAATATGCATTCTTCTCACCATCACGTATGGCCTTCCGGTCAAACTGCCATGGTCTACCCAATAGGAGATGACATGCATCCATAGGTAGGATATCACAGAGTACCTTGTCTTTGTATCCACCTATACCAAACTCTACCCAAGTTTGCTCATTGACTATCACATGCTGACCTTTATTTAACCATGTGACTCTATATGGATTTGAATGAGGTATTCTTTGCAAATTTAATTTTCTAACTACTTCATCTGACACTATGATATCAGTAGACCCTAAGTCTATGATTACTTGACATACCTTATTCATAATCTTGCATCTGATTCTGAATAATGCTCTCCTCTAGCTTGGTTCAGCTTTCACTGGTTCTTTGATCAAGGTTCTCCTTACCATGATGTTCTCTCCCACTTCTGAGGCTAGACTGACTTCAGGTGATTTGTTGCTTGAAGCATCATCTTGTACATAATGATTTCTTTTATCCACTCCTTGAGAAGAAGATGTGCCTTTATCAGGACATCTATATGTTGGATGGCCTAATTGACCACAATTGTAGCATTTCATAGTGGCAAAATAGGATCCTCTGCCTGACCCTTCTGATCTTCCTCTATTAGATCCCCTTCCTCTGTAGTTTCCTCTACTACTAGTCTCCCCACTCTGCTCTGTGAGTTTGGATTCTCCTTGGGGTCTTTGATCAATGTGTCTACCACCATAACTTCCTCTTCCTCTGCTGTCTCTACCTCTTCCTGTTGCTCTGCTATTTGATTCTTGTTTCTTCTTGCCCTTCTCCTCTACCTTAAGTGCTAGCTGATAGCTTTGTTGTACTGTTGTAGGGTTGAACAAGCTGATTTCCTCTTGAATACTCCACCTCAAACCATTTAGGTATCTTTCTACATTTACATTTTCATCTTCCATCACCTTAAACCTCAAGCATAGTTTTTGAAATTCCTCAGTGTATGCATTGACATCTAATTCTCTTTGTCTCAAATTCTATTTTTTCTTGTGCAACTAAATTTCGTAATCCCCAGGCATGTAGACTTCTTTGATTTTAGCCACCATACCTTTCCAAGAAGCTATAGGTTTCTTGCCTTCTTTTTCTCTTTCTGTTTGAACAAATTTCCACCATGTCAAGGCAGCTCCTCTGAGTCTAGATTTAGCCACCTTCACCTTTTGTGCTTCACTCACTCCATCACATTCAAAGTGATTTTCTATACCTTCTATCCATTCCATAACCAAATCAGGTTCCATCTTTCCACTAAAAAGAGGAACTCCTTCCAATGACTTGCCGCTCATGGCTTTCAAGGCCTTCAAGAAAGGTTCTTCTTCCATCTTAGGATCAAGTGTGGGCTCTTCATCTTCTATAGTCACCCCTTTTTCCTTATCTTCAAAATCTTTCATTTTCTGACTGACTTTTTTAGTTTTTTCCATCATTACACCTAGCTTACTTTCCATTTCAGCTAGTCTTTCCTGTAGGAGCCTATTCTCCTCTTCTTGATCATTAACCTTCTTTGCCAATTCTGCATTAGTCACCATCTTTTTGGATGAACCTACAGACTCACCTGAACTCGGTGATGACATATAACTTCTTCTATTCCAATCTAGGAATAGCCCAAATCTTTAACTTGCTCTGACACCAATTTGATGGGGAGGCCTATGGGTTTAGCAAACCTATCTTGAACCAACACTTCAAGACCTAAATCATACCCAAGTCTCCCTACCAATTCAAGTGCTTAAAGACATTTTCTACCCAAAATGCCTAATTCAACCTAAACAGTCTATTCCAGAGGTGAAAAACTTACTAGTCTGTTATTCCCAATACAGACACTACATTCTTGGTGTGGGACTTTCTTCTTTGTCCTCATTGCTTCCAAGATTCTTAATTCCCAAGGCTTATAGCCTTCTTGAGTCCGTTATTAGCCCTTCTCTCTGGGTCTAGGGTTCTAATTGCTTGGTACTCAACTTCTTCTACTCTGTTTTCACCCCTGTCTCTTAGACTGTAACTTGCATACTAGTCGGGCTATAGCATAGCTCACCTAGCACAAGTTCACATGGCCTCTCTCTAACATTCCATTCACTACAACAGAAAGAAAAACAAAAAAAGAGACTCTGTTTGATGCCCTTCCCATGACTATACAGAGGATATGCGAGGACATCAAACCAGAGCCATTATGTACAAACAGAAACAAAAATACAGGAAAGAAACTTCTTTGTTTTAAAACAAAATATGCACACTCTACAGAATTTCACAGATGAATCAGACAATCCAAGTTTTCTTTATTGCTATGGAAGTGTTTATTACATTCGCAGCATCTCAGGCTTCCAACCTCTCTATAGAAATGAATCTAACCTTATATAAATTCTACCCTTGTCCGTTATCAGACGGTTAGGGTTTCTTCCACTCATATTTCTCCTTCGCATATACATTCGTATTGTCCATACAATACTGAAATATGTCTCACTTTATCATCGGCAAGATAACTGTCATCAGAAAGACTTTCTCAAGTCTTACCGCAGACTTGCCTCATACCGACGTGTCCCCGACACCTTCTTCGCCAAGACTTACCTCCGTCAGTGTAGCTTTAACCTCATCTTTCGATATCGATGCTCTTACTGATATGCTTGGTTTTCATCTTATACTTCGGTGAGACATTCCACTGTCGGCAGCTTCCAAACTTCTTACGCCAATATCCACCATCTCGCCGATGGCACTTTCTAACACAACTATTCGGTGTGACATTACTCACCGATATCCATCTTCTTCCCGATGGCAACTCTTTCCTTCTCACTTATCGGTGTGACCTTCAACCTCGGCGAAACCTCCTCTTCATTCCCCGATATCATATCTCACACCGATATGCTTCATAACCACTTCGCTATCGGCCAGGCCTCCTATTGTTGGCTACACTTCCATATCTCCTCCCGATGACTTTTCTCACTCCAATGGATCCACTTTGCATAGACATAAGTTAACATGCTACCGCCGGTCTTCCAATGTATAATCAACTCGATGTTACTGTTACGGCCGGTCAATCTTTGTATCACTATGCAATGCATCTTCACCACATATAATTGTGACCTACGCCATTTCTTCATCGGTCCCGCACCTTCCTAAATTAAAACAAAAGCATCACACCAAAATGCATTATATACACATGGGCTCACTCCAAGCCCCTTGGTGCTCATGCACCAAAAACAAAGCAAGGTTGGTATGCAAAGGATACGCTCAAGTTGAGGGAATAGACTTTGAAGAAAATTTTGCTCCAGTGGGAAGGATTGAAGCAATAAGGATGTTTTTGGCTTTTGTAGCATACAAAGATTTCAAGGTTTACCAAATGGATGTGAAGTCTGCTTTCTTAAATGAAGAGTTGGAAGAAGAAGTCTATATTGAACAAGCGGAAGGATTTCAGTCATCAAATCAGGGTGACATGGTATGCAGATTGAAGAAAGCTTTGTACAGATTAAAACAAGCCCCCGGGGCATGGTATGCACGGTTGGATAGTATTTGTTGATGATATTATTTTTGGAGGCAATGAAGGTATGTGCTCAGTTTTTGCTGGAGAAATGCAAAGTGAATTTGAAATGTCCATGTTTGGAGAGATGAACTTTTTTTAGATCTGCAAATAAGTCAATCAGATAAAGGTATCTTCATTTCTCAATCTAAGTATGTGAAAGAGTTGTTAAAGAAATTTGGGATGGAGGACTCTAAACCAGTTTGCACACCTATGATAATTGGTTGTGTTGACACTCATTTTGACCAGGGGTTGATTTGTCATGATCAGGAGGTTTCTTCATTTGAAGCCTTTATCTTCTTGCCCATTTTTTCTAAGTGTTGGACTTCCTCAGCATTTTTCAACTGCAGCATCATATTTTCTTGAGGAGGAGGTCATCATCATCATGTTTGTTTCCATGAAGGTCAGCATCATCATGTTCTCCTTCGACCGGTTTCTCATCGTCATCATCATATTTCGCTGTCGGGTGATGTTCGGGTTTTATCCTGATGATGCTGCCGAGCTACAGTGCGCCCTGATCTGCTTGCGAGGGTGATGTTTCAAAGTCTCCGGTGATCTTCCATTTATCACCTTGCGCGAGCATGATGATGATGTTGCTTATTCTTTGAATTGCTCAACCTAACTTGTTTTTTCCTAAGGGTCGTGTTCATCATCATCATATTTCCAATTATCATCCTGCTGCTTGTGGAGGTCATCATATTTTCTGCCTTCATGATATTTCGCCGGGGTGATATTTTTATCATCGGGTGATCTTGGTTAACATCATCCTGATGATGTTGTTGAAGAGTTGTAATTGCGACCCGATATTCACTAGGGTCATCATGTTTTGGAACGTCAAGATGATCTTAGTCAATATCATCCTGATGATGTTGTATCACTTCTTGTTCTTTGTTTCTCATCCTGATGATGCTGACGTCATCCGTATATCAGGGTGATATTTTTCTTTCTGCCTATCTGCATCATGATATTCGCGAAGGAGGGGGTGATATTTTCATATCACCCGGATATATGTTTGTTCGAACATCATGATGATGTTGATATTAAGGAGATATCCGCCTGCTAGCTTCGCGCATTATCTACTGGGGGTGATCTTTTCAAGCAGCATCATCATATTCAGTTATCGCCCCGATCTTATAGAGGAGCTACAGTGCAACCTGATATTTGAACATCAGGAGGATATTTCCAAATATCCGGTTGTCTTCTGAATATCATGATGATGTTAATATGATGATGACGTCATCAAGGTCCGCGGGGGTCATATTTCTAACAACTGATCATCTTGAAGAGACCTCCTGATATTTGCAAACATGATGATGACGTCATCCGGATGTGAGGAGGTGCGCAGTAGGCGGATATGATGATGACGTCAGCAGGATATGATGATGACGTCATCAGGATGTTCATCGGCCAGATTTTTGTTATAAGCTCAGCAGGAGGATGTTCCTCCGAAGGATCAGGTTGTGCCGATTATCATGAAGGTTATATTTCAAATATCATGATGACGTCAGGGTGATTTTTCGAACAACAGGATATCATGCTGCTGGAAGATGATGATGATGAAGTCTATACTAGTGTCGTCAGGAGCAAAAGCACCGACATGATATATGCTCATGACCTAGTATATAAGGTGTTATTGAGGTCATCGCGGGGTGCATGTGGGATATTGTTATCCTGCATTTTCAAATATCATGATGATGAGTCTCGGCGGGAAAAGCTTGCGATGGTCTGTATGATGATTTTCCCTAGGCCGCGGGTTGGTGCGCCATTAATGGCGATTGTTGCAGAGGTGTGGGCGATGGCGTGGGTCGATCTTGTACCTGACTGGAGGTGTCAATCAGCGGGCAGGAGCGCAGGGCTCGAGAAATCTTCCTGTCTCCTCCCCTACCTGCTGCATTCAAGTTTGGGCGCCAATCTGGTTGTGTTTGAGCGCCATTTTCATGATACTGTGTATCTGGCGAAATTTTGGTCAACATTGTAATTAATTGCTGAGCACCTACCTGGCTGATATAAGCAGGTTGTGTTGTTCATTTGAGGTTGTTGAAAGTTGATGATTTTGGCTCTGTAATGCATAACAAGCTGATCTGGTTGCTCTGTACAGCTTACCTGTGAGTTTATGTATCTCTTGTTGTTTGTTTTTGGCATGAACCCACTAATTTCATGATTAAACTTATATGAGAAATGCTGTTTGGCATGTGTTGTGTTAATTCTGTCTCCAGTATTGCATGTATCCTTCTTCTGAATCTGGATGTTTGGTAATGTTTAGATTCTAGAGCATAGAATTCCTGTGTTGAATGTCTGATCTTTTAACTTCTATTCAAGGGGTAGATTAAACTGTTTTCAGGTTGAACATTGGGAGGGATATACTGCAGTAGGGATACCATAAGTAGAGATAACCTAACACTTTGTATTGGGAGATGCCTGTAAGGCAGGTATCACATAGATCCCCTTGAAATCCAGTTTTAGTTGTTTATGCTGATCATTCACAGGTGTATGTCTATTGACTCCAGGCCCTGGATAGGCACCAATCAGGCTTTGTTTTGTGTTATAACCATATCCAGCTTTGCATCCACACTTAAACTCCAAAGCAAAATCTAAAACCAACATTAGGACATTAGAGTTAGTTTAGGATCCTCAGTCCTCTGTCTACAACTGCAAATAGGCCCAAAGCTAGCCCCTTTGCCCTTATCTTTCAGTTTTGGTCTACATACAGGAGGACTCATCTGCTTTCTGTCAACATCCCAGCCTTGCATGCATATCCTTATGGATGTTGAATAGGGAAAACCCCCCTAGGTCTTGCAGAGCCTGAAGAAGAAGAGGAGATAAAATATAGAGTCTATCTCCTACACTGTTGACCCCCTGGCCCAGAGATCCTGTTGATCACTGATGGCTACCTTGTAGGGACTCCGGGAATAAGCATCCAGTCTGGGAAAAAGTCAACAGAAATTGGCGACTCTACTGGGGAATGAGAAGTAAAAGACTATCTAATCATCTCCAGTGATATATATGTGACCCATCTGAGTCAGCAATAGTAATCTACTCCACTGGGGAATCTTGTGAAAGAACCCTGGTTTTCAGAAGAAAACAGTTCCTAGCAATAGGTGGCGACTCCGAAGTAATCTCCCAACCGGTCAAAGTAAATTTATATGCAGGGGAGAAGATCCCAACAAAATCCTCTATTTGAAGAGTTACCATTAACAAAAAGAATGATGTATAGAAGAAAGGGAACTGTCTCAGCTAGTCATGAGAGCTCCCCCAGAAAAAGTGATGATGTACAAGATAACCCTAGGCCATCAGGACAGCATGCTCCTTATTTTTCAAGTGCAGAAGCTGATATCCAAGGTGCATATGAGAGGCAACAGGGTGGTAGTATGAGAATGAGGTCAGAGGTGTTCCAAGAACGCCCTTTTCTAGACCCAAGTGAGAGGTTTGAAGAGGCAGAGTCCCTAAGGGATGATGAAGATGATGACCAAAATGGCATGAGACCATCTACCTCCAGACCTAAGGATGAACAGCTGGCAGAAGAAATCAAAAGCCTAAGAGCAGAACTAGAATACCTACAAGCCATGAAAATCAGAGATGATATACAGCAGAAAGTGCAAGCCTTGAGAACTGCCCAAAATAATTCAGTTCCTACCCTAGAGAATGCAAATATGCAAAGACATCAGCAAAGATATGAAGTGCATCATCAGCATCATGATGACAGACAATATGAGAATGATGCTAGGATACCACTAAACAATGCAGGAAACCAGAATGCAAATAGAAATGCTAATGTTAATCAGCCAAACAGACAGCCTATGCAGCTAGATAGATTCAGGCAGCTGGTGTTTGATGGTATTCCTGGGTATCCTAACCCCATTGATAAGCATCTGAGGCTGCAAGTGCCTAAGTTTTCAGGAAACAATACAGTGTCAGGAGAAGATCATCTAAAGGCCTTCCAAAATGTCATGGACAATTTTGAGGTTGAGCATGAGGATGTTTTCATGAAATCATTCATGCAATCCTTAATAGATGAGGCAAGAGAATGGTACAGGAATCTGCCTGACCGGAGCATATCATCATGGGATGATTTTAAGAGGATGTTCAAGGAGCAATATGGTGATAAAACTGACCCTAGCTTCTTTGTAAACGAGTTCACCAGCATCACCAAAGGGTCAAATGAACAGGTTGCAGACTTTAATGCAAGATTTACTAAAGTGTTGAACAAATTGCCACATCATATGAGGCCAAATGAACCAATGTGCATAATTTTGTACATCAATGCCTTTGATGCAAAGACTGCATATGGACTGAGAGATAAAGGTCCTGCCACTCTCAGGGATGCTTTCAGAATTGCAGTAAATATTGAAAACAATAGGAAAGCATCAGGCAAGACAAATAGAAGGGATGATGTAAAAATTCTGCAGAATCCAAATAAGCCTCAGAACACTCAAGGTAGTACATCTGCTCCTGAAGATAAGATAGACAAACTGGCAAATGTTGTTAAGGACCTGAGCTATAGATTGGCTAGAAGTGAAAAAGGGATGGGTCCTGATAGGCAAGTCTATCAAAGACAGGAAAAGAGGCCATCATTACATGATATGCCTTATAACACCAATTGGCATGATGGTAAGCCTGTATATCCACGTAACAACACAAGTCAGAGGGCTCAACATGCCAAGGAAACTCCTGATCCCCTGAAGAAAACTATAAATATTGCTGATGATGCTCCGTGGTGTATAATCTGTCAGATGCCACATTCACAGTCACAGTGCATGATTGCCCAATCTTTGTATGATAATGCTACATCTTGTAATGAGTGCAATGAGCCACATCATGTGCAGGATGATGATGTTAACATGATGTCTATAGGCAACGGATATACTCTGTATGATGCTGATGACAAGACAGATCATCAGGTTCAGGCCTGCCAACAGTCCCCATATGATGAAGATCATGAAGATAATTATGTATATGCTCAGAACTCACACAATTTTCTGAGTAGCTTACACCGACCTTCTGATGAGGAAATCAGAGCCTTCACAGCTGCAGCAGTTGCTCAGGTCAAGAGCAACTACAATCTCAGAGGTAAAAATCAGGTTGGCAGCCCACATCAGCCAGAAGATATTTCTGCAGGTCAGCTGATGCATGGTCATAAAGGAACTGAACCACAAAAAAGGCAGTGGGTAAATAACAAGCAGAACTTTAGATACAGAACAGGTCATGATTTCCAAGGACCAGAAAACAAAACCCCTCAGGCTGAAGATCAAAGTAGAGGTTCCCAAGACAGGATTGATGATCAGGGAACTATGAGAATGAAAGCTAAGTCAGCTCAGGATAAAAGCAAGATTGTGGAGCAAGCTACAACTGCTGTACAAAACTGTGCTCCATTTGATGTAGCCCAGATCCTCACTCAGGTAAAGGTCTCTGTTCCACTTATGGAACTCATGAAAGTGGAAGAGATCAAGAATAGAACAATATCCCTAATCTCAGGGGTACCGTTTCAAGTTAAGCAAAATGATCAGACCCAGGGTGAGAAACAGGTCATGTGCAATGAAGAAGATGAGACTCCTGAAGTCTATTTAGGAATGACCATGACAAAGTGTCCTTCACAGGTGGAACCATTTTATGTTTCCCTGGTTATAAATGGTAAAATAATTAGAAATTGTATGCTTGACTCTGGAGCATCCACAAATGTCATGCCTTTGGCTATCATGCAACAAACAGGATTAAAAATTGACAAGGCATGTGGAAAATGCTATGCAATGGATGCCAGAGAGGTACCAGTTATTGGAATCATGAAGGATGTGGATTTCAGACTGGCAGCATTTCCTGAAAAGAAATATAAGATGAATATAACAGTGGTTGACATCAAGCCACAGTATGGTATGCTGCTGTCAAGAAGATGGGCAGCACTAATAGGTGGAAGTATGCAGCTGGACCTGTCATATGCCATGATTCCAATGAATGGCAGGGATGTCAAGTTAATCAGAGAGCAGAGATCATCAGAGACAGTGGAAGACCAAGAAGCAAATGAACAGGTATGCTTTGTGGACACTGACTGTGATAACTTCAGGGTTGTCTCAGATGATACAGAAGATGAAAAGAAAAATGTCTGCACTGAAGAGCTGGATTAGCAAGGATTGTGGACCATGTTTTTTGATGGAGCTTGTGCAAAAGAAGGCTCTGGAGCTGGAGTTGTCTTCCTGTCTCCAACTGGTAAGCTCCTCAAATCCTCTTTCTTGCTGAGGTTTGATTGCACAAATAATGTTGCAGAATATGAGGCTTTACTCTTAGGCCTGAATATTGCTCTCAAACATGGAATTAAGATGTTAAGAGTATTTGGAGACTCTGAGCTGATTGTATCCCAAATCAGAAATAAGTATGCTGCAAAAAATAAGAGATTGAAGCAATACAAGCATGCTGTTTGGGATACTATTGAACTTTTTGATGCATTTTCAATTGGCTGGGTAGAAAGGTCAAAAAATGTTATGGCTGATTTCTTAGCTAATATTGCAATAAGGCCAGATGACATCACTCTGTCAGGTGTCGCAGATATAGAAGTTAAAATTAGGCCTGCCATACCAGAAAACATATGCAGTTGGCAAGTTTTTAATGATGATAGGGATTTGCTGAAATTTTTGCACTGCATAGATGAGTATGAGAACCAACAGATTGATTTCCAAGCTTTTGTAGAAACTGTAGATGGAAAAGAGACTCTTGTAGGGAAGGAGATCATCCAGTTGAAGACTAACAAGATCCCTAGAGGGTTAGTGGCTTTGGAAAGAGCCTTTGACAGTAGAGACAAAATGGTCACAAGGACATCCCCCACAAATAAGGAGGATTTAGAAGAAATAAATTTGGGGACATCTCAGGCCCCTCAGAAGGTATATATTGGCAAACAGCTCAAACCACACATAAGAAGTATGCTGATTGCATTGCTAAAAAGGTATAAACATGTTTTTGCTTGGTCATATGAGGACCTAAAAGCTTATAGAGAAGACTTATTCCAGCATGAGATCCCACTGAAGCCTGAAGCTAAGCCATTTAGACAGAGGCAAAGGCCTATAAATCCTACCTTAGCTCCCAAGATGCAGGAAGAACTCAGAAGGCTCAGGGAAGCTGGAATAATTGTGCCCATCAGACATTCAACTTGGGTGTCTAACCTTGTCCCAGTCAGGAAAAAGAATGGTGATATTAGGCTTTGTGTGGATTTCAGGAACTTGAATGTATCCTCTTTGAAGGATAACTATCCATTGCCTAATATGGAAGCTATGTTGCAGAGAGTGACTGGTTGTGAACTCCTATCCATGATGGATGGATTTTCAGGATATAATCAGGTAAAGGTAAAGGAATCAGAACAATATAAGACTGCCTTTACCACTCCATGGGGAACGTATGTGTATGTTAGAATGCCATTTGGACTAACAAATGCAGGTGCTACATTTCAAAGAGCAATGGATGTTGCCTTTGCAGGGCTAATTGATTCAATCCTGGCAGTATATCAGGATGACCTGACTGCCTACTCAAAGAAAGAGGAGCAGCATTGCATGCATCTGGAGCAGATCTTCATAAGAGCACTAGAATATGGTATTTCTCTAAACCCAAAGAAGTGTGCCTTTGGAGTAGTTGAAGGAAAACTTCTGGGACATATTGTTTCCAAGGATGGAGTCAGGATAGATCCAGACAGAGTGGCAGCCATTGACAGGATCCAAATGCCAAAAACTGTGAAAGGAGTTCAGTCCTTCTTTGGACAGGTAAACTTTGTCAGAAGATTTGTTCCCAACTTTGCAGAGATCACAAGGAACATTTCCAAGATGATGAAGAAGGATGCAACCGTCAACTGGGAAAGGGAAGCAACAGAATCATTTCAGAATATCAAAGAGGCAATAAAGATGGCCCCTGTTCTTAAATCTCCTGATTTTTCTAGGCCATTCCAGGTGTTCTCATTTGCTTCCTTTCATACTGTAGCTGCATGTTTGTTACAGAAAAATGAATATGGTTTTGAACAACCCATCGCCTTCTTCAGTATGTCCCTGCAGGCCTCTGAATTGAAGTATGATATTATGGAAAAGCAGGCATATGCACTTGTTAGAGCCATTAAAAGTTTCAGACCATACTTGGTAGGGTCACATATAATTGCATATGTACCTCATGCTGCAGTCAAAGACATATTCACTCAGCAGGAGGTGACTGGAAGAAGGTGCAGATGGATAAACAAACTGCAGGAATTCAACATAGAAATACAAGTTACTAAATTGATAAGAGGACAAGGACTAGCCAAGATGATGGCACAGTCAAACTTGGAAGCATGCCAAGTTAATGCAGTCCAAGATGAGAATGTAAGTGCATCAGGATCTGAATGGTACAAGGATATTGTCTATTATTTGCAAAATCTGAATTGTCCTTCCCATTTCAGTGACAATCAAAAGAGGACTCTAAAGCTACATGCAATCAGGTATGTCATTGTTCAAGGTGAGCTGTACTGGAAAAATCCTGATGGTGTGCTGCTGAGATGTGTGGATAAGAACATGGCTAACAATATTTTGATTGACATGCATAAAGGATTGTGTGGTGGCCATTATACTGCCCAAACAACAGCTCATAAAATTCTCAGGGCAGGATATTGGTGGCCCACTCTCTTTTCAGATGCACAGAGGTTAGTAAGAAAATGTGACCCTTGCCAGAGATTCTCAGGAAAGCTGAAATATCATGGTGCTTTACCCCTCAGAACTGCACCTGTGGATGCTCCATTCCAGCAATGGGGAATTGATTTTATAGGGGAAATTGCAGACAAATCAAGTGGGGGACACAGTTGGATTTTGGTGGCAACTGACTACTTTACCAAATGGATTGAGGCCATTCCAACTAAAAGAGCTACAAGTAAGGTGGTGACAGACTTCATACTAGAGAACATCATCATCAGGTTTGGAGTACCATCTAAAATAATCACTGATAATGCCATGTGCTTCAGATCAGGTGAGTTTGTTGATTTTTGCAACAGGTATGGGATAAGCCTGTCATATACATCACCATATCACCCACAAGGAAATGGTCAAGCAGAATCAAGCAATAGGAGCATCATGAAAATTGTCAAGAGGATACTGGACAAGAACAAGAGAGCTTGGGACTCGAAGTTGAATTTAGCAGTATGGGCTGACAGAGTGACTGTGAAAAGGGCTATTGGGAAGTCACCTTTTGAGCTGGTATATGGTACATCAGCTAGACTGCCCATAAACAATCTCCTACCAGTTTACAGGTTCATTCAGGAAAATGATGAGGACATTGAAGACCCCATGACAGAAAGGGTGAATCAGCTGGTTGCATTGGATGAAGACAGGAGGAGAGCCCACCAGATCAATCTCAAAAGACAACAAGATGTGAAATATCAGTTTGACAGGAGAGCTACAAAAAGGAAGTTTCAAGTAAATGATCTGGTGCTCATTTGGAATGCTAAAGATCAGGAAAAGGGTAAACATGGTAAGTTTCAACCCTTATGGATGGGCCCATATCAGGTTTGCAATACTCATGGGGAGGATTCTTATTTCCTCCAGGCCCTAGATGGTGAAATTCTGGAATTGCCTGTGCATGGCCAATTCCTTAAGTTCTATTTTGCATAATGACTGGTTGCTGTGCACATTTGTAAAATATGTATGTAGTGTGAATGCCTTGTACAGCTCGCGTTTTTTGGCTTTTTGTCAGGTCTGCCCGGAGATCTGGTTCTCGCTGCAGGTTTTCACCTGCACGTCCCCATTCGGAGCCACTGTTGACACTCATTTTGACCAGGGGTTGATTTGTCATGATCAGGAGGTTTCTTCATTTGAAGCCTTTATCTTCTTGCCCATTTTTTCTAAGTGTTGGACTTCCTCAGCATTTTTCAACTGCAGCATCATATTTTCTTGAGGAGGAGGTCATCATCATCATGTTTGTTTCCATGAAGGTCAGCATCATCATGTTCTCCTTCGACCGGTTTCTCATCGTCATCATCATATTTCGCTGTCGGGTGATGTTCGGGTTTTATCCTGATGATGCTGCCGAGCTACAGTGCGCCCTGATCTGCTTGCGAGGGTGATGTTTCAAAGTCTCCGGTGATCTTCCATTTATCACCTTGCGCGAGCATGATGATGATGTTGCTTATTCTTTGAATTGCTCGACCTAACTTGTTTTTTCCTAAGGGTCGTGTTCATCATCATCATATTTCCAATTATCATCCTGCTGCTTGTGGAGGTCATCATATTTTCTGCCTTCATGATATTTCGCCGGGGTGATATTTTTATCATCGGGTGATCTTGGTTAACATCATCCTGATGATGTTGTTGAAGAGTTGTAATTGCGACCCGATATTCACTAGGGTCATCATGTTTTGGAACGTCAGGATGATCTTAGTCAATATCATCCTGATGATGTTGTATCACTTCTTGTTCTTTGTTTCTCATCCTGATGATGCTGACGTCATCCGTATATCAGGGTGATATTTTTCTTTCTGCCTATCTGCATCATGATATTCGCGAAGGAGGGGGTGATATTTTCATATCACCCGGATATATGTTTGTTCGAACATCATGATGATGTTGATATTAAGGAGATATCCGCCTGCTAGCTTCGCGCATTATCTACTGGGGGTGATCTTTTCAAGCAGCATCATCATATTCAGTTATCGCCCCGATCTTATAGAGGAGCTACAGTGCAACCTGATATTTGAACATCAGGAGGATATTTCCAAATATCTGGTTGTCTTCCGAATATCATGATGATGTTAATATGATGATGACGTCATCAAGGTCCGCGGGGGTCATATTTCTAACAACTGATCATCTTGAAGAGACCTCCTGATATTTGCAAACATGATGATGACGTCATCCGGATGTGAGGAGGTGCGCAGTAGGCGGATATGATGATGACGTCAGCAGGATATGATGATGACGTCATCAGGATGTTCATCGGCCAGATTTTTGTTATAAGCTCAGCAGGAGGATGTTCCTCCGAAGGATCAGGTTGTGCCGATTATCATGAAGGTTATATTTCAAATATCATGATGACGTCAGGGTGATTTTTCGAACAACAGGATATCATGCTGCTGGAAGATGATGATGATGAAGTCTATACTAGTGTCGTCAGGAGCAAAAGCACCGACATGATATATGCTCATGACCTAGTATATAAGGTGTTATTGAGGTCATCGCGGGGTGCATGTGGGATATTGTTATCCTGCATTTTCAAATATCATGATGATGAGTCTCGGCGGGAAAAGCTTGCGATGGTCTGTATGATGATTTTCCCTAGGCCGCGGGTTGGTGCGCCATTAATGGCGATTGTTGCAGAGGTGTGGGCGATGGCGTGGGTCGATCTTGTACCCGACTGGAGGTGTCAATCAGCGGGCAGGAGCGCAGGGCTCGAGAAATCTTCCTGTCTCCTCCCCTACCTGCTGCATTCAAGTTTGGGCGCCAATCTGGTTGTGTTTGAGCGCCATTTTCATGATACTGTGTATCTGGCGAAATTTTGGTCAACATTGTAATTAATTGCTGAGCACCTACCTGGCTGATATAAGCAGGTTGTGTTGTTCATTTGAGGTTGTTGAAAGTTGATGATTTTGGCTCTGTAATGCATAACAAGCTGATCTGGTTGCTCTGTACAGCTTACCTGTGAGTTTATGTATCTCTTGTTGTTTGTTTTTGGCATGAACCCACTGATTTCATGATTAAACTTATATGAGAAATGCTGTTTGGCATGTGTTGTGTTAATTCTGTCTCCAGTATTGCATGTATCCTTCTTCTGAATCTGGATGTTTGGTAATGTTTAGATTCTAGAGCATAGAATTCCTGTGTTGAATGTCTGATCTTTTAACTTCTATTCAAGGGGTAGATTAAACTGTTTTCAGGTTGAACATTGGGAGGGATATACTGCAGTAGGGATACCATAAGTAGAGATAACCTAACACTTTGTATTGGGAGATGCCTGTAAGGCAGGTATCACATAGATCCCCTTGAAATCCAGTTTTAGTTGTTTATGCTGATCATTCACAGGTGTATGTCTATTGACTCCAGGCCCTGGATAGGCACCAATCAGGCTTTGTTTTGTGTTATAACCATATCCAGCTTTGCATCCACACTTAAACTCCAAAGCAAAATCTAAAACCAACATTAGGACATTAGAGTTAGTTTAGGATCCTCAGTCCTCTGTCTACAACTGCAAATAGGCCCAAAGCTAGCCCCTTTGCCCTTATCTTTCAGTTTTGGTCTACATACAGGAGGACTCATCTGCTTTCTGTCAACATCCCAGCCTTGCATGCATATCCTTATGGATGTTGAATAGGGAATACCCCCCTAGGTCTTGCAGAGCCTGAAGAAGAAGAGGAGATAAAATATAGAGTCTATCTCCTACACTGTTGACCCCCTGGCCCAGAGATCCTGTTGATCACTGATGGCTACCTTGTAGGGACTCCGGGAATAAGCATCCAGTCTGGGAAAAAGTCAACAGGTTGTAAGTTAAGTAAAGATGATAATTCACTCATGGAAGATCAGAGAAGGTACAGATCTATGATTAGAGGATTACGTTATCTGACTCAAACCAGACCTGACATAATGCATGCAGTATGTCTTGTGGTAATATTTCAAGCAGAACCCAAGGAATCGCATGTGATGGTCGTCAAGAGAATTCTAAGATATTTAAAAGGTACAATGGATTATGGTTTGTGGTACCCTAAGGATAGTGAATTTACTCTCAATGCATATACTGATGCAGATTGAGCTGAAGATGTGGATGAAAAAAAAAGTACAAGTGGAGGTGCATTCTTCTTGGGAAAAAGGTTAGTATCTTGGTTGAGCAAGAAATGGGATTCAATATCCCTGTCTACTGCAGAAGAAGAATACATTGTAGCAGCATGTAGTTGCACTCAAGTGTTATGGATGAAGTAGACTTTCAAGGACATTGGAGTTGTGTATGAGGATCCAATCGCAATCTTTTGTGACAACATAAGTGCCATAAACATATCAAAGAATCCAGTGATGCATTCAAGGACAAAGCACATATCCATTAGGTATGATTTTTTGAGAGAAAAGGTGATAGAGAATGAAGTCAAGTTGGAGTATGTTTCTACAAAGATCAGATTGCGGACATTTTCACCAAGCCTCTGCCTAAGGATACTTTTGAGTATCTCAGAGAAAAGTTAGGGGTTATCACCCCTCCTGCTCTAAACTAAGATACATAATAGTACATCAGTCTGGAGGTACTCAGAGATCCAAATTGATGTTTTTCAGGGCTACTTCTTAGGGGGAGTAGTCAGAGAGTTCAGAAAAGAGATTGGACCAGAGCAGAAGAGTGCAAGTATGTGCCCTTTGCCATTGATGTCAAAGGGGGAGAGAAGTCATGTGAAAAACTTAGATAGACAAAGAGTACAGATGTGTAAAAAGAAAGGGGGAGAATCTTGGAGAAAGAAAGAGTGCAGGTGTGTAAAGAGAAAGGGGGAGTATCTTGTCTTGATGGTTGTTGCAAGTTTTTCACATCATATGTTACCATCAATGACAAAGGGGAAGATTGTTGCAAGTATGTGCCTAATCGGTGTTGTCATTGATGTCAACATATCTTTGTTGTCATTGGTGTCAACTGTATCTTATCCTATTACTTGATTAGAAGCTTTCTATGTTGAGGATATTGAGAAAATTAGCCTCTTCGGAAGAAACAAGTGAGTTACAATGAAGTGCAGTACAGACAGTGAGTTGTATGCTGAAGAATAGTCTGGTAAATTGCTCCGCATTTATTACTTCTTAAAGATCATGGTCTGCAAATTAGAAGTAAGTTAAAGGTATGTATGAGGATGCTACATTCTAGGTTTGAGCTCTCTGCATGAAGATATGAGTGAGTTGTGTTCACCAGAGTGAAACCTTCTTTTTCTGTAAGTTCAGATAGGATAGGGAGAAAGTATTCTGCTCCACATTCCTCCACATTAAAGTATTTTGCTCTACGGTTCTAGAGGGAAGTCTGGGATGATGATAAGTGCCTACAGTTGTAATGGTTCATGGTTTGGTGGTCTGTGAGCTATCTTTCTTTCATGACAGTTGAAGACAGTGAAGTTCATGTGTTTCGGCGTGAAGATTCTTATGGGTAAAGTGGCTAAAGGTTGTGCAGTTGCTCATGATGATTAAAATGTGCTTGTGGATGTCTCCTGATCATGTTCCTATCTTGACAGTGGTCCGCGTTAAGGAATTGAGATTATGTTTGAAGATTGTTCCCAGATAATGTAGCGTGTAACCAATCTTAGCTGACTTGGTTAACTCCAGTAATTGTAGAGATCCCTTGAAGATTATGGAAGCATGTTGAATCATGGAAGATTGTGTTAGAGGCCCAGCTAAGGTGTGGCATGATCCACGTACACTTTTACTTCATCTCCCTTGCATAATGTTGTAATTGGTCAAGACCTATTTTGTAAATGTTTGTAATGATGACCTTGGAGATTGCTCCAATGGTTGATGATTGTAATGCCAAACTTGATGATCATTCCAAGGTTGTTGAAGTGTATAAATACTTGTAGTTGAGTCATGGAAAAGTTTTCCTTGAGCAAAAATGGAAAGATATTAAGAAAGGTCCAAAAGGTAGAGCAGAGTAGAGGCAGAGGAAAGAAGAGGAAGAACAGAGTAGAGGTAGAGCAAAATAGAGGAATTATTGTACTTTAATCACAGACATAAAAAGATGTTGATCATGGCAGTGAGCCGCCAGTAGGGTTTAACAGCTCTCAAGGTTTAACAACCCTTATTGTAAACTTGCTAGGTTTAGGGTTGAGGCAGTGAGCCTGCTAGACCTAGTTGTTCTTCATGGCAGTGAGCCATTATGTTTAGGCCCGTGGAGTGAGCAAGCTTGAACATCATTATTTCAAGATTGCAATATATATTGAGAGCTAATACTCTCTGTGGTTTTTCCCCACCTTGGGGTTTTCCACGTAAAATCTAGTGTCTCTTATGTTTGATGGTGTATCTGTGGTTAAGTTTCTAATTTCATGCATTCATTGTTAAATCATAATAATTATGGATAAGTGATTAATGTTTAATTGCAAAAAGTGTTTAAGTTTTTGAGACAACTAATTCACCCTCCCCCCCTCTTAGTTGTCCAGCACATATCAACAGAAAGAAGAATGGCTCACTACCAGGTTGAACTGCTTAGATTGCATCTACACATGCATGGTTACAATTCCAATGAGGCTCAAAACACTATCTCAAAACTCTTCATCTTGATTGCTCTATTTTACTGCTCTGCTTTTACATGAGAACAAGATCTCTCTTCTTTTGCTTTTATCACCTCCACACAATCACCCTACTTTGCATGTCGCACACTTACATTCACATCGCGTCTTTCAAACACCAAATTCAATCCCATATATATCTACAACAATCAAAAACTTCATAGTAGGTCGGCCTAATAAGGTGTACGATGTAGTCACGCCTTATGTACTCTGTCACCCAAGTTCATTCACCAAAACTCACAGAGGACCCAAACAACATTTGAAATACCTTCTCATATGTCGACCTCAACTATTTCACCACTTATGATTAAGTTCTAAACAATAGAACTTACTGCATACAAATTAAACTTATCATGTCGGCCTCCAACTTAGACTACCACTGGTTCAGTTCATCTGTCAGATTGGAACTTTTGATGCAGACCACAAGACTTGCTCAAAAAACATATCAAAGACTCTTTATACATCTTAGATCATACCTTAAGAACCACAAAGCAAAATATCCTCTTGCGGTAAAATGCGGACCCCAAGAACACATGCCCTATCATAGTCAAACACTGTAGCGATACTCAACAGCTTGAAATTATCTTTCCGGTGGACTTTAGAACTTGAAACTCTAGATTAAGACACTTCATTTAAGTTTTTACAACACCTTAAACATGCATAATGAAATATGCAATACTAGAGGAATGCAGACCAAATCAATTGAGTGTTCTGCTCTGAATATCATTGTGTTCTACTCTGCCAGACTTAGGTTGTTTGAAGAAATGCTTCCGGTACTTATCAAGAGCTAAAATCTTGGATATAATATATCATATGGACTACAGACAACATACCAAAACTGCATGATCTGATCTACAATTGCGGACCAATGCCAACCATTATATTGTCTCTTTGTTGCTATATGATCTATACTATCAACACTTAGCCAAAAGACTAAGTCTTCTTCACTGGACCAAAACCTTTGTCACAACCTTATTGCTTTTCTTGTTTCCATAAATGACAACACCATTATGCTCAATTATTCATCATTATACCAAGTTGCCAACGATAAACAACTAATGTGATATAATCTAAAGATGATATCAAATAACTACGCCTAACTAAAAATATCTACAACTAGCATCATCTAAATATCAAAGATGTGTAATTAATAATCTAGATGAACTAGATAATATAATCATAATAGCATATAAAGTGAAAATAATACACTAAAATATTGCTAGAGTTCAAACATATAAACCCATAACATATGCATCCACAATACACAATTAAACATCTCGATGGCAATATAAAACATCATCAATAAATATAGTATCACTATCAAAATCAAAATCAAACAACAAGATAAGACACATACTCTTGTGGGCTTTACAAGATTAATCTATAAGTTAGCAATATTTGGCCCAGCCCTCTAAAGCTACATAAATTGGTAACTAAATCTGAGAAATCCTTTCTTGCTAAATCTATTGTGATTTATCCCTATGCTTAGGGATTTTTCATCATTTCATGTGAATCAAAAGAAGAAATACATTTTATTATTGCTTAGAAATGATGGGTTTGGGGAGTGCATCTCTCTTTGTCACACCACAGTTCCCATATTTTAATCCATTGACATAAAACTTCAAGGTTTAACTAGTATGGGTAAGGATTGAAAGGAAGCTAGGTGTGTGGAAAATGCTTCCTACACTAATCTAATGAGGGGAGGAGAGTGCAAATTTAATTCTATCTTTACAATTACAGATTATGTTAACCCACTAACAGAGATATTGCAGCAAACACATACACAAGAATGTAAAATAGAAGAAGAGAGACACAAGATATACATGGGGAAAACCCTTATCGGGTGAAAATCCCCATACTCCAAAACACAGCTCAAATATATTCTATAAACAATGAACATTACAATACAATCACAAATCCAATGCTCTTGCAGGAGTCTTTGACACTCGTATCTGGAGATGATCCGGCAGCATAATAGTACCTGTCAATCACATAATGCATCACCTCTCCAAAGCACCTGTTTATAGAAAACATACAAGGCAAAAATGGCCCCACATTGAGATGGGCGTCCAACATGGCCTCATGGCTCAAAACCCATGCCTATGGACACTTGTCCAATACTGTAGGATGTCCCTGACACTTGTCAAGCCACCCCATCCCAAGGAGGTTGCCTATTTCCAAAATGGGCTATGAAAGATGCTCTTACGACTCTTACAACCATTATAGAATCTATCATAGCTATTATAACTTACAGTTGTAAGAGAATCTGTCATACACAAGCTATAAATAGCATATTCTCTTACAACATGTCATAGTCCACCTTGGGGCACCCAAAGATGCCTTTTTCAAAGATGCTTCTTGACACATGTCCATACATGTCAAAGGGTCTTCTATTTCCGACTCTTACATGTCATAACTTTGTCATAGGAATCTGTCATGACCGTTTCGGTCAATATTCCCTTACACACATTCTAAGATGCTGACACATGGAAAAATATTCCTACCACTAAGTGGGATGCCTATTTCCTCATGTGAGGACAAATTTACATATGGTCATATGCCATGTAGGATGACACATCACCGTGCCAACTCCCATAATATGACAACATAGGATTTGCATCCAAATTATACAATAGGCAATAAATAAATAAATACAATGAAATAATACAAGGAATTACCAAGGTTGATACAGCTTAATTCCCAAAATTCTCCCACTTGTCGAACACCTTGTAAGAGCCAATAGAAATAACAGGATTTAACTGCTATAGGTCGAGAGGCCCATAGACTCCGAACACCAACTGAACTTCTCTGTGCCCACTAGCTTTGTCAATTTATCTGCAACATTCTTCAAAGTATCTACCTTCTCCAAATTTACCTTCCCATCCTCTACCATGTCTCGCATGAAGTGAAACTGGACATCAATATGCTTTGTTCTGGCATGGAAAGTTAGATTCTTCGCAAGGCAAATCGCACTCTGACGATCACAACAAATCATAATCTGCCCTACATCAACACCAATATCTGAACACAAACTCTTAAGCCAAATGGCTTCCTTGCAAGCATGAGTTTCTGCCATGTACTCAGCTTCTGTCATGGACAAAGCAACCACAGGTTGTCACTTACTCGTCCAACTAATTGCATCACCAAACATAGTGAACACATAGGCACTGGTGGATCTCCTGTTGTCAATGTCACCTGCCCAATCAGAATCCAAAAATCCATGAATACAAACTGAATGCGGAGGTCCTGTAACATTATCATGATAGCATATGGAATACTCAGAAGTACCCTTCAAATATTTGAACACTCGCTTAACTGTATCCCAATGCACCCGTCCAGGATTAGCCATAAATTGACTAAGGACTCCCACTGCTTGGGCAATGTTTGGTCTTGTGCAGACCATAGCATACATCAAACTACCAACAGCACTAGCATAAGGTACTCTTCTCATGTCCTCCACCTCACTAGGAGATTTTGGACAATCATTAACATACAACTTTGTCCACAAAGAAATAGGAACACACAATGGTCTACAATCTGCCATGCTGAACCTATCCAACATGGTCTTCACATACTTACTCTATCTTAACCAAAGTTTTCTATTAGCTCTGTCTCTTCTTATTTCTATTCCCAGAATGTACCTAGCTACCCCAAGATTTTTCATCTCAAACTGCGCTGACAACTGAGACTTCAAATCATAAATCATATTCTTACCATTCCCAATCAACGGCATATCATCAACATACAATGCAATAATGAGAATGCAATCATTGTCAAATTTGTAATACACACAATGATCTAATTTTGATCTCAGATATCCAATCGACAACACAAAGGCATTAAACTTCAAGTACCACATCCTAGGAGACTGCTTCAAACCATACAAAGACTTCTTTAACTTGCAAACCAAATTTTCTTTACCTTTCTCTATGTAATGCTCTGGCTGTGACATGTAAATCTCTTCCTCCAAATCACCATGAAGGAAAGTTGTCTTCACATCCATCTGTTCTACCTCTAAGTCATAACCAGTTGCAAGAGATAATAGGAATTGAATTGAATTCTGCTTTGCAATAGGAGAGAAAATTTTACCATAATCAATTCCCTCCACTTGTGAGTACCCCTTCGCAACCAATCTAGCCTTGTATTTTTCAACACTGTCATCTGCACTAAATTTCTTCTTGAACACCCATTTGCATCCAACGGGTTTCTGTCCTTCAAGCAAAGGCACCAAGTCCCATGTTTTATTCTTTTCCAAAGAAGTCATCTCATCTTCCATGGCCTCCTTCCAAGAACCTGCATCTTTCATGCCCATAGCCTCTTTCACAGTTCTAGCCTCATCAGTGTTAGTAAGTAAAGCAAAAGCACAACTAGAATCAAGTAATGAATAACCAAACCTATCAGTTTGCTTTCTCGTTTGTGTAGACCTCCTCAATGGCTAAGGTTGAGGTTCTGCTTCTTCTTCTTCTGAGTTTTCAAAGATGCTAGAGCTCTCCTCATCATCAGGGCTCACAGGGTCTATCTGTTCAGTCTTCTCAGGGGTAGAAGGAAACTAAATTGCATCCTCTTTCTTTTCTATTTGTTCTGGCTGTAGAACAATGGAAGAAGGTATTATCTCTCTAAAGATAACAATTCTGCTATACAACATTTTTTCATCCACAGGATCCCAAAGCTTGTATCCTTTCACATCGACACCATAGCCAATAAAGATACACTTAATAGCCTTCTTTTCCAATTTAGACCATTTCTACCTAGGCACATGTGCATATGCCTCACAACCAAAAATATGAAGATGTCTAACTGAAGGCTTCTTACTAGACCACACCTCCATAGGTGTCTTACCAACAAGAGTTGATGTAGAAGATCTATTTATCAGATAGCAAGCAATGGCTACAGCTTCAGCCCAAAACTTTTGTTCAAGGCTTGCTCCACTAAGCATACTCCTAACCTTCTCCATTAGTGTCATGTTCATCCTCTCTATAACTCCATTTTGTTGTGGGGTGTATGGAATTATCTTATGTCTTTCAATCCCTTGCTCTTTACAGAACTTATCGAACTTTGTCAAACAAAACTCACCACCGTTGTCAGTTCTCAAACACTTAATCTTTTTACTAGTCTAATTTTTTCAGAAAAGGCTTTAAACTCTTTAAACCAACTAAAGACTCCAGTCTTGCTTCTGATAAAATAAACCCATGTCCTACTGTAATCATCTATGAAAGATACAAAATATACAGATTTGGAAATCGAAGGAACATTAAAAAGACCAAACACATCAAAATGAATAAGATCCAATACACCAGAAGACATGTGAGAACTAGAGTAAAATTGAACGCGGTTTTGCTTTCCATATACACAATGTTCGTAAAAGTCGAACTCGAGATTACAATCATTTAACCCCTCAACAAGGTTTTTACTTTTCAGGGTTCTAAGACCCTTCTCACCAATGTGGTCATATCTCAAATTCCATAACATAGTCTTTTCAGCAGGAAGCTTAACTTCCAAAGCATGTGCACTACCATCAGAACTAGTTACAATAGATTTCTTCACTGCTCGTTCAGATGGTGGGGATGAAGTGACTGCAGCTCTTTTCTTCAAGTCAAAAGAGCTATTGCACTATGAAGTGCATGCCTCCAGCTGAAATAGAGTACCTCTCTGAGTACCCTTCACAAGCACCATAGATCCCTAGTCATCTTGCATCAATCCTTCGAAAAGACAACCTGCACACCTGCATCATTCAACATACTTACAAAAAGTAGGTTTCATGCTAGGCCTGGGATGTGCATAACCCTAGTGATCCCCTTCACTCGTCCATCAGGGAATTGGATTGAGACTCTTCCATGACCAACAATCTTCATGTGAGAATCGTCACCCAAGTACACTCTTCCACCATCGAACTCTTCATATTGCGTAAACTAGTCTTGATGCGAGGTCATGTGGAATGATGCACTAGAATCAATCAACCACACATCATCAGATGCATGGGTGGCTAGGGTTGCGATGAAGGCATCAACATCATCTTGTGACTTGTCAGAATCTGAATCATGAGCATTCTTCTTCTTCTTTTTCTTCTCCTCTTTGCGTTCCTTTCGGAAATGTCTAGTTTTTCCATAGTTCCAACAGAGAGTCTTGGACTTTCTAGGAGATTTAGACCTCCCATAGGATTTGGATCTGCCATTTTCACCTTTCTTGTCCTTCTTCTTCCCTTTCTCTTTGGGTCTTCCACGAACCGCAAGAACCTCTTTGGCTGCCTCAAAATGCTTTCTCCGCATCTCTTCAGATAACATCGAATACACCACATCTTCCATCTTGAAGGTGGTAGTGGTGCTTCCGATAGCCATGACAAGATGATCCCACGAATTTGGCAAAGAACAAAGCAGGGTCATACACCGATCCTCCTCCATTTTCACACCCACATATGTCAATTGTGCAACGATCATTTTGAAATCATTCATATGGTCCGCAACAGATCCTCCATCTTCCATCTTCAGAGAAAACAACTTCTTTTTCAGAAAAAGCTTGTTCACCAAGGACTTGGCCTGATAAACATCAGCCAGCTTCTTCCAAAGGTCTTTCATGTTTTTTCTCCTCATGGGCATTCAACAGGACAGAGTCGGCTAGACAGATTCTTATGAGACCCTTAGCCTTCTGATCTTTGAGGTCCCAATCAGCTTGTGACATTGCTGTAGGTTTTACACCAGATACAGTTTCCCATAGGTCACGATCAACAAGTAGGTTTTCCATCTTGAGTTTCCACAACTCGAAATTAGTGCCATTAAATTTCTCCACCTCTAATCTTCCGGATGTGGTTGCCATCTCCTTCCTGCAACAAGATATAGAATACTCCGTGCAAACTCCCACTCAACCTAAGATTAGCTCAGAAAACCCCTACCTAGCAGCTAGAACCAAAACTGGCCAGGCTCTGATACCAACTGAAAGGAAGCTAGGTGTGCGAAAAATGCTTCCTACACTAATCTAATAAGGGGAGGAGAGTGCAAGTTCAATTTTATCTTTACAATTACAGATTATGTTAACCCACTAATAGAGATATTGCAGCAAACACATACACAAGAATGTAAGACAGAAGAAGAGAGACACAAGATATACGTGGGGAAAACCCTTATCGGGTGAAAAATCCCACACTCCAAAACACAGCTCAAATGTATTTCGTAAACAATGAAGGTTACAATACAATCATAGAGCCAATGCTCTTGTAGGAGTCTTCGACACTCGTATCTGGAGATGATCCGGCAGCATAACAGTACCTGTCAATCACATAATGCATCACCTCTCCAAAGCACCTATTTATAGAGAACATACAAGGCAAAAATGGCTCCACATTGAGATGGGTGTCCAACATGGCCTCATGGCCCAAAACCCACGCCTATGGACACTTGTCCCACACTGTAGGATGTCCCTGACACTTGTCAAGCCACCCCATCCCAAGGAGGTCACCTATTTCCAAAATGGGCTATGACAGATGCTCTTACGACTCTTACAACCGTCATAGAATCTGTCATAGCTGTCATAACTTACAGCTGTAAGAGAATCTGTCATACACAGGCTATAAATAACATATTCTCTTACAACATGTCATAGTCCACCTTGGGGCACCCAAAGATGCCTTTTTCAAAGATGCTTCTCGACACATGTCCATACCTATCATAGGATCTTATATTTCCAACTCTTACATGTCATACCTTTGTCATAGGAATCTGTCATGACCGTTTCGATCAATATTCCCTTACACACATTCCAAGATGCCGACACATGAAAAAATATTCCTACCACTAAGTGGGACGCCTATCTCCTCATGTGAGGACAAATTTACATGTGGTCATGTGCCATGTAGGATGACACATCACCGTGCCAACTCCCACAATATGACAACATAGGATTTGCATCCAAATTATACAATAGGCAATAAATAAATAAATACAATGAAATAATACAAGGAATTACCAAGGTTGAGCCACCTTAATTCCCAACAAGGATGACCAATCTCCCTTTACACTTTTGACTTTCTTCTTCTCAGGAAATCATCGACAATACCCTTAGGAAGTTTATTTCTATCCCTTCTAAAACTTTTGGGCATTCTCATCTTACCTTTGTGCATATTTTGGTAGAAATGGATTTATCTTTGGGGCTACTAGCAAAAATTTGGCTAAAAGTTGACAACGCTATTTGGAAGTAGCATCTCGATTATGAGAGGTTGGATTTTAGATGAAGAAATTGCTTTAGACTAGGACATCAGTCGGTTTCTTGTCAAGGGAAAAAGAGGAAAGCTTATTGTGAGGTGTTTTAGTGGAAAAATGTTAAACTGCATCACCAAGTTGTGGATAGTCCAAGCTTTAGATTTATTTGGAAATCTTGCTTCAGGTGGTTCCCCCTCTCCTAAAAATTCTTAAGATTATTCGATGTAAGCATATTTACAAATGAACTTGTCTAAGTCCCCTCTCAAGCTTGTTTTGTAGAAGGAGCATATGAACCCAATTTCAGAGGGAGTTGAATTTTTAAGTGAGGTTTATGCCAAGGGGTTTCCTACCTTGTATCACCCCACCTAAAAGATGGAGCTTCCAATTTCTATAGAGGAGGACTTCCTTTCTAGTGAGGAGGATGAGACTTTAGATTTAGGGGACCCATCCTTCAAGAAAGGAGGATGGAAAACAATTTCTAATAGAAAATTAATTTCACATAAGAAAGGCTCTTCCTAAGTGATACTGAGATCTCATAAGAAAAAGAGGTAGGAAAGTATGTCTAGTACTAGATTATCATCTATATATATATGCATGACAACTTCATTTATTTTGTATCCATGTATATGAACACATTTAATAGTTTTCTCTAAAGGAGTACAGGTCCCTATAAAACCTACATTTATTATATATAAAAACAAAATAACTCAAATATCCTAATTTAAAAGTTTATCACAAAATATGAAACAAAATACTTCCAATACAAATTTATATGTTTAAATATCTTATATTATGTATTTCAATTTTACCTTTCAAACGTGATATACTAATTATATTTATAAAAATATTAGAAAATAAACACTTTTTATGTGTAGACTTTCCCCAATAAACTTGCTATTTATTAAAGAAGAATTGTTTTATAGTCGTATGTGGCGCTAACCTTTAAAAATAAAACAACCGCTATTCCTCTAAATTAGTTCTTTGAAACCCATTTGAATGGAGACAAAATGAAACAACAACAATAAACTGGTTGGAAAGAAACGCAAACTCCGTTGTCGTCTAGTCCGGTTTAGGATATCTGGCTTTCACCCAGGCGACCCGGGTTCAAATCCCGGCAACGGAATTGTTTCATATTTGCTTAAGGAAATGAAGCTATATCGTTGGCGTTCCTCTGAGAAACCAAGTAGAAATAATTGGAGTGAGGGTAAGCACAATTTTGTGGTAGTTAAAGTTTGATGCTTCAGCAATGTAATTCACTTTCACATGTTAAAAATTCGGCCCTCAGTGTCTAAACATTGGATCTGACTGCAGTCAGACGCGCTACCGTTGGGCTACGGATTTCCCTGTTGGTAGATTTAAGTGTTTTATTCTTATTTTTAAGATGTGACAATGAAAAAAAAAAAAAAATATATATATATATATATATATATACACTTGATGACTAGAAGATATATTATTTAATTTATTAATTTTATTTACATAAAATAACATTTAAAATTAGTAGCATTGAAATTAAAATAATGGTGAAATGTATTATATAATTTACAATTTTACTAGATATAAGGAATATAGTCTATGAATAGATGAGCTAAATGCATAATATGTGTATAATCCTCTATAGGATTCTTTTGTAATACTTTCATATTTGTTTGAATTCAACCACCATTAACCTTTATTACTGTTATTTGATCTTGAACTTTTCGTAGACAATTTTGGTATGAATTGCTTCTATGATATTATTCAATTGAAATCACAAATTTGCAGTTCATTTTATTATAATGTTAGATATAGTGTGAACAATGACAACCTATTTTATCCTAAAAAATGTAAATAAAGTAAAGAAAAATAAAGTAAAGAAAATATAATAAGAACGAAGGCAAATCTCTCTGTGTCGGTTTGTGATTAACAAATATCCACCTATACATTGATAAAAAAAAAAGTTTCAATGAGTTAGTTGAGAATTGATTCTTTTGTAAGTCATATATTATGAAGAGGAGAATGTAAACCTAAAATTGAAAGGTTATTTGGAAGACACTGCATTGACATTTGCATAACTCATTTTTTTATAATGAGAGTAATTATAGGCAAGCTTCCTCTATTTCTGATAATTGTGAATGGATTATTTTGCATTCTAGCGTAGTAATCAAAGGAGAAGGTTCGTTTGATAAGAAGCCCATTTATTGATTTGACTCTAAATATACCTATAAATGTTAGGCCTTGTCTTTCTGTGTTACTAATATCGATTATCACCTTATAGAGTGTTAAGCCTTGGGATATGTGTAGAGTAATTGTACATGCCTAGATAGTGGTATTCGCCTATGGTTACCTAGTGATATAGGTAGTATAGGTATCATTTTTGGGTCATGTTGGTTCCATGGTGGCCCATTGTAGTTATTGTAAAGGGTAAAATTAGGATGATTGGTTTTTGGTAGTTTTGTGTATGTATCCTCCTTTCACCCTTTCATTCAAGGACCTAGGGTCGAGCGGCAATGCACTATCATACCCTAGGATACTTTGAGATGTAGGGAAGATTGGATTTGTATAGTTTGATTGTCAATTATGCTCACTTATGCTCAATTATACATCAAAACCCTAATTATGCAAATACGGAAGCAAACGGGTGAATATTAGAAAATGTTGCTACAGAAAGATGTAAAATGACAGATAACTGTGCACCTGTTTTCGAGGTTCGGAAGCGGAACAGTCGGGAACTATGTAGCGGGCACCCAAGTCCAATACCCAAGTTTTTGTCGAGATCTGGAAACTTGATCTGCAACCTGTTCCTATTGTATCAGAGATTTTTCCGCCACAGAATCTGGAGGACTTGGTAGCGGGCGCCCAAGTCCAGGGTGTTGTTTTCAACTCTGATCTCCAAATCCGACACTCTATAGTACCCTCCTACAACTCCACTTTTTATGTATCTTCAACCTATAACCTGCAATGATAGAAACTTTGGGAGGGGGTTGTGGTGTTTAGAGGCTTGCCTCAGTCAAGCCCCGGAGAGACATTCAAGTCTTCCGAACACTGTTGTCAGATAGAGATTGCTTTCCCTTGAGAGGCAGAGACAAAAATCAAATGATAAATGCTCAAAAACACAAATGATGTCACCTTGTAGTGAAGATCTCATGGGAGGAAGAAGCTCTTCATGCCATGAGGAGATGATTGCTCAAATCTGTAAATACAAACATAGAAAACACAAATCTACTCTTGCTACACAATGAATGCCTTGAATCACCTTTAGAATGCTAATGCTCATCTAGTTGAAATCTTGTAATCATCTAGTAGCCATCTAATGTCCATCTAGTTTTATAAATGAATGCCTAAACATGCTTATATATGCAACTACAAACACTCCCGCCAAGAATTTCATAGTTCAAACTTACCGTGTCGGCATAGGACCCAAATAACGATCACAAGCCGACACTCAAAATTTGGGACTGACCCAAAATAGGGCAGGACTAGGGCACGGGCGCCCAAGTCCTCCCTCCCTATTTTGGTCAGGGGTAGGTTCAAGCGATCCCCCTAGGTCCCATTTGTCATGAAACTTAGGGCTCATTTCATCGGGATGTCAAAATATGATGCAAGATGTCCTAAATGCAGATAAAGGACCCGGGAGCTAAACCTTATGAGGGAAAAGCCCCCAAGGGGACATTTTCAGACGTTACATTTAGCCCCCACTTTAATGTATGTATAAACACAAGGCCAATACATGCATTAAAGTACGGTCAACAAACACAGCAAACACGCCAAGCACGGAGAAGACACGCCAGACACATTGAAGACAATGACAGGCATGCAAAACACGGAGAAGACAGTTACAGTCATGCAAAACATAGAGAAAACAACAGATGCATAGAAGACAGTTAATGCATGGAAGACGGGAATGATTTCTTTTCTTTTTCTCATATATATGAAATGCAGATGCAAGTACAGGAAAGTAAACATACCTCCCATAATGTAGGAAGCACTCATCGCACTGGTCTTTAAACTGCATATATGGGGCAACACACACGCAAGACACACCAAACCTCCCAAAATGCAAGAAGCACTCATTGCGCTGGTCTTTAGACTGCATATGGGGCAACAAACATGCCAAACAAAGCAAGCACGCCAAACACACACACTTTGAAGACATGGAGAAAACACGGCAGACAAGCGATGGAGTGTTCCTATTTCTAGGCTCATCACCATCTCAGGCACATTACAGGCACACACCGACGATTGGGCTTCGCCACAACAATCGCCAAAGACACGCTTAAGGGTTGAGTTAGTCACATAACCGCTCCCCGCCTCCGCAAAGGACTTTTGAAAATGACAGGATGGGCACTCTCCGCAAGAGATACACCACCCCCGCCTCCGCAATGGGCTTAAGATGATTGATTGATTGATTGATTGAAAATAAACTCAGAGTGCAGGAGGGACTCATCGCCACTAGTCTTTAAACTACACCTGAGGACAAGCACATTGCTAACATCTACAACAGACAGCTTACCTTATATATTCTCCCACCTTAAGGTGGTTGATATCACGCATCGATATCAAGCACGTTAAGGTAGGAAGAACACACACAAGGGAACACAGACTTTCACAAAGCCCATGCCCCCCAGAGGTGACATGTACTTTACGATCGCCAAATGTTCCCACAAACACATCCCTGCAAGAAACATGTTAGTGTCTACATAATCATGATAAACAACAACATCAATGCATATGATTAATCACACAAAGAGCCAAGGTTATACTACAAATTTAGATATCGAGGATAACTGTGGGGCTATATCATAAAAATCTTTGAACTGAGTGTCACCAAGGTGAGATTCAAAGACAAACAAGGTGCACGGAGTAGTAGTATTGTTAAGGTTTGTAAGTGAGATAAAGATCATCAAAATCACTACGCAGAAAGCACGAGTGCTTCTACTAGCCAAGCATCGAATAAGATACACAACCCCACCGTCATATTAGGAACTAAGTCCAATTTTTGATTTCTCGCTAAAGGGACGCTAGGTCCGTATCAGTATAAATATTTTTCGTCATCCACCTGCTAGATAGAAACACTAGAGGATGGGAAACAATAAATAAGAGAGGAGAAACAAGTTCCTTAGGGATAGTCACGTAGGAGGGTGCCCCCAAGTCACCAACCGCAACGTTATGTCCGTAAGACACAACACACAACAATGAAATCAAAGAGAGATGCAATATAGAAGAATGATGATACAAATAGAAGAAGGTCAAAACAGAGGTGGTCTCCTAGTATCCCGGAACTTACAAGAGAATCAAGGGTCATCCCAAGAGGCCTAAACAACACATAACACATCACAGGGGAAGAACATAACGAGAGATATAAAGGGTTAGAGATACTTACCTTTAGGATCTTTGTGCTAAGTCTTGTCATCAAGTAAATCATCGTCATCCTCCCACTCCCGAATGGTAGAGGAAAGTGGGACATAAGGTTCCATAGCCCAATTCTTGTTCTTGTCTTTAGATTGTTCATTGTTAGGATCATCTTTGTTTGGTTCAATGTTTGGATCAATGTTTTCTTGTTGAGATGCAAGGTTTATGGCATAAGCTTGTCTTCTTCTCCTTCTTTCTCTTGCTTTTCTATTTCTTTTTCTCTTACCACTTATCTCTTGTAAGATAGGGCTTTGCTCTTTCATTGGTTTGTGCGTTCTAGAAGAGGAAGCACCTGGATCAAATCTCATTTGTCTAGGTGGAATGTTTTGTTGTTGACAATTACCTCCCAATCCTTGTAAGGATGGCAGGGGAGGAACCTCAGCATAGGGACCTTGTCCTTTCAGTCTAGGGTTCTCTTCAAATGTTGGTTGCTTGTCTTTTGTTATTTCTTGCATAGAGGGACTGGCCATTGGATGTAATAGTTTTGATTTGTAATTTCTATAGCTCAAGAAGTTAAAGTCTGTTCGTGACTCCAGTTTCTTTTCAGATTTATCCCAAAAGTAATCCAATGTACAATGTTTTCTTGCAACCAAAGGTTTATACTTATTGCGAGGGATAGTAATTACATGTCCATCAAAAGGAAATTTTAGACAATTATGAATTGTTGAAGGGACAGCTTTCATAGCCTTTAACCAAGGGTGTCCCAATTTAATGCGAAAGAGGACAGAAACGAGGACAACATCAAACCATTGTTCTACATGTTTCTCAAATACAGTTACCAATAATGATATCTTCCCAGAAGTGTTTATAAAGGTTCCCTTATGTGTTTTAATCATTATGTCTGAAGGGTCATAAGATCCTTGCATTAAATGATGTGCAAAGAGGAATTCTTCTATGGCGACATTAGTCATGCAATTAGGATCAATAAGTGTTCCATCCACAGGGTTTCCCATTATTTTCACAGTGATGTAAGGTGGTCCTTCAGTATCTCCAGTTGTTCTATCATGAGGTGTAAACACAATTTCAGGTTCAGGGACCTTTCTCTTCATGTAAGGCCTAGGAGGGAACCTATTGTTGTTGTTATGGTTAGAATCCATGTGTTTAAGTTTTCAAATCAATCCAATATCAAATTTTAAAGTTTTCCAACAGTATGCGAAAGACAAGTACAAAACTATATGCAAAAATGACCTAAAATGCTTGATTTTTTATACTTTTTTTAATGCAAATATATGAAAGAAAAGGTGTTGTAAGGATTTTGATCAGGGGCAGAAAAAAATATGTCTGATATCAGTCTAATACAGCAATAAGATCCTTTACAACACACTTTTGATGCAAATCTAAGATGATGATAAGTCAAAACCTAACTTGAAAATGCCCTAAAATATGCAATTTTTCACCATTTTTCAATCCCAAGACCTAATAAAAGAGGTGTTGTAAGGAATTTTATGAGGTGCAAAAAATAATATCAGTGATATCAGTCACCTACAAGCATAAAATCTTTTACAACACGCTTGGAGTGCAATCTAGATCAAACCTTAGGGCAAATATAGCAAAAATATGCAACTTTTCAGCAAATTTTCAATACAAGAGCCCAATAAAAAGGTGTTGTGAAGATTTTTATGAGGGGAAGTAGATAATAACCCTGATAAAATCTAATTAGTGCAAAAATATTCTTCACAACATTCCTATGGTGTAAAATTTGAGAGTCGAGAAGGCCAAATCTAGTGAAAATCAAGGTTTTTTAAGCCCTAGGTTTGAGATCTTGATGCAAAATGCTAGATGAATGTCTTGGAATCTGATTTATGATGAAAATTAAATGCACTCAGATATGAAAATAATTTTCACATCCTACCATGCAAAATGCAAGTGCAAATCTAAGGAAAAATCAGCGAAAATGCTAGTTTTTTGTTGAAATTTTCTATGTAAAAATGCAATTTTTTGAAATCTAAATGCAAATTTACACTACCATGCAACACTACAAACAAATGCAAATTTGAATGAGTGTCTAAGATCAGTAGAAAAATTTGAAACAAGATTTTGCCTACAAACCCTAGTTTTTGAAATTACTAGGTTATATGAAAAGTGCAAAATTTCCAACATAACCCTAGCAATTTTATGATAAAAAATGTAATGCAAGCTATTGAATTTTTGTAATTTTATGTAATTTATCTCATATCTAATGCAAAAATCAGAAATTTGATGAAATTTACATTAATTAATGCAAAATAGAAACCATATGAAGATGCAATCTAGGGTTTCCAATTTCAATTTTTTCTAATTTTTCAAATTTTTTGTATGTTTTCCAATGAAGTAAGATGAATGATACTATGAATGAATGAAATCACTGCAAATCTGAAGTAAAACACTCAGTAAGGTGCAAACAAGTCCAATAACACGGGTTCACCAAAATGTAAAGGGTAAAATTAGGATGATTGGTTTTTGGTAGTTTTGTGTATGTATCCTCCTTTCACCCTTTCATTCAAGGACCTAGGGTCGAGCAGAAATGCACTATCATACCCTAGGACACTTTGAGATGTAGGGAAGATTGGATTTGTATAGTTTGATTGTCAATTATACTCACTTATGCTCAATTATACATCAAAACCCTAATTATGCAAATACGGAAGCAAACAGATGAATATCAGAAAATGTTTCTACAGAAAGATGTAAAATGACAGATAACTGTGCATCTATTTTTGGGGTTCGGAAGCGGAACAGTCGAGGACTACATGTAGCGGGTGCCCAAGTCCAATGCCCAGGTTTTTGTCGGGATCTAGAAAATTGATCTGCAACCTGTTCCTACTGTATCAGAGATTTTCTCGTCACAGAATCTTGAGGACTTGGTAGCGGGTGCCCAAGTCTAGGGTGTTGTTTTCAACTTTGATCTACAAATTTGACACTCTGTAGTACCCTCCTGCAACTCCACTTTTTCTGTATCTTCAACCTGTAACCTGTAATCATAGAAACTTTGGGAGGGGGTTGTGATGTTTAGAGGCTTGCCTCAGTCAAGCCCCGAAGAGACACTCAAGTCTTCCGAACACCATTGTCAGATAGAGAGTGTGTTCCCTTCAGAGGCAGAGGCAAAAACCAAATGATAAATGCTCAAAAACACAAATTATGTCACCTTGTAGTGAAGATCTCATGGGAGGAAGAAGCTCTTCATGCCATGAGGAGATGATTGCTCAAATCTGCAAATACAAACACATAGACAACACAAATCTGATCTTGCTACACAATGAATGCCTTGAATCACCTTTAGAATGTCAATGCTCATCTAGTTGAAATCTTGTAATCATCTAGTAGTCATCTAATATCCATCTAGTTTACAAATGAATGTCTACACATGCTTATATATGCAACTACAAACACTCCTGTCAAGACTTTCATAATTCAAACTTACCGTATCAACATAGGACCCAAATAACGGTCACAAGCCGACACTCAAAATTTGGGACTGACCCAAAATAGGGCAGGACTAGGGCGCGAGCGCCCAAGTCCTCCCTCCCTATTTTGGTCAGGGTTATGTTCAAGGGATCCCCCTAGGTCCCATTTGTCATGAAACTTAGGGCTCATTTCATCAGGATGTCAAAATATGATGCAAGATGTCCTAATGCAGATAAAAGACCCAGGAGCTAAACCTTATGAGGGAAAAGCCCCCAAGGGGACATTTTCTGACATTACAGTTATCAATCCTTACTATGATGTACAACAATACATCTAGTGGTTTAGAGCCAAGATTGTAAACAATATCTATGACCTCTTCAAGAGATCCATTTAGAAGTCTTGCTTGAGTTCATCAGTGTGTTGTCAGCATGATTCATTGACCTTTGCATTGTAGGAATTCTTGTGGAAGTTGGTCATCATTAGCAACAATGTTTGATTTTCTTTGTGTGCTTATTGCAATACTTAGTCTAATTGAAAGATTTAGTAGTTTGAGCATTTTCCTATCATGTAGTCTCTCTAGATCATTTGAAGTAAAAAGGTGCATTGAGTTGTCGAGTTCTTCTTTTTTAGTTATTGTTAGTAATTTGTTTGTGTGGGTCATTAACAGTTCCCAATTATTTTGTGGCAGTTATCCGTTATGTTTTAATAAATGATGATATTAGTGATAGACACATCATATAAGTAGGGATATAATACAAAATATATCACTTTTTTCACTTGAAAATAAACTTCAAATAAAGTGATCATTTTGAGGTAGGGAGCTAATGTATGGAAAATGATAATGATGATTTGATCTTAACCAGTAAGATAGCTACAATGGATAATCTCCCATTCATATCAATTAAAAAGGGGTAGGACCATTTCAAGCCATGAAAATCACTTCTAGATTAGCAAAGTAACATCATATATATATAAACCAAAATAATTGGACTTAATAAGAAATATTCATCAAGCCTTCCAAAGAATAGCTACATGGCACAATAGATTCATGGTTAAAGCTACAAAATCATGGTTTAAAAAACTAATCTGAATAATGTAGAGTTTATTCAAATTTAGGTAAATACCTGTTATAAATCAATTTTTATATACACCACTTTAGACCAAATGCCTGAAACCTAAAGCACCTATCCCCCTCTTGATAGGTGCTCTACACAATTGTGCCGGAAGCTCTACACTCCCCTCTTGATAGTTAAGCATACATGAAAGTATTCAAGTAGATGTTATATGTCTATTCAAGATAAGCTAGAAAGACATTTGCATTGATAAATAAGGAAAAACTCTACCTAGAATAAATCAAATATAGGTGTATTTAAATAGAGCTTGGGCAATAGGAGTTTGGTAGTGGGATGTTGCATTAAAAAGTCATGCAGAAGAATTCATAAATCATATTTAGTCTTTAAAGTATGATCTTTTTATATAATAATGAAATTAATCTCCAAGAAAGCAAACTACATAAATTAAAAGTTAATAGCTCAAAACCTAGGCTAAATAACCCAAATATCCAAAATAACATTAGGAGTAGAGGATAAACTTTAAGGGTCTCTTTGGAAGTGTTATGGTTGTGTCTGTCCAAACCAACAATCCTAGCAACTTGTAGAGGAGGAAAAGTTGCAATTCAACTAAGAGGTATTAGTCAAATCAACTTTTCACTACAACCACATTCTAGGATTGTTTTAGTTTTCTACTACCTACTGTTATTCAATAGAATAATGTCTACAATCCTTAGAGTGCTAGAAATGAAGAGAATAAATTATACTAACTAGCTATGAAGATGAAGAATAAACTAATAAATTATTGATTACAAAAAACTGGAAATGAAATTGAAGATTTTAATCACAAAACATAAAAGAGGGAAACGAGGAGAACCTGCTACCAAATAGAGGAGGTCACTACCTAGGATGCCAACACATCGCATGGATGTTTGCACATCACACTGTAGTCTAGAAAGTGAGAAAAATTAAAAATGTTGACTATGTTTCACTTTACTCCACTCAACCTACACAACAGAAGATAGAGACAACTACCAGTAACTTCTAGATGATGAAAATAAGCTAAAATTGAAAAGATATTATCACTATTGATTGAAAGGAATAAACTAAATAATATAAATAAAGAGATAAAAGGAAGATGCTTAAAAAACCGGCATGTGGTTGAGATTTTCTCCTTTTAAATTAAAATTTGTAAGAAAAACCAAGGATAGTTGGAGCTATGTGAGGGTTTGCCTTCAAGTCAAACCCCTGTTTTCGTATTTCTACCTCCATAGACAACCAATGTTTAAAAATATTGAAAATAAGTGTGTTCTATTATCCTCTAAGTGCATCTAGATAAATAATAGTAGTGACAAATAGAATAAATGAACAATATGAAAATAATCTAGTCAAACAAGAGCAAACTAGTGTGCTATTGGAAGAAAGAGGAAATGAGGTAACCCACACAATGCCACATGTGCACAAATGGATTACACAAAGTGAATAAATAAAGATGGAAAAATGGAACTCAATCACCTTACAAATTGAAGATGCAAACTACCAAGCTAGAAATGGAGCTCAAAGAAGACCCCAGCAACAAGCAATGGTTCCAAGAAACCCTACGAAGATATTAAATCCACAAGAAGATTACATAAGCTTGAATACTTGAAATATAATTTTTTGTATGTTTTTAGAGAGCCAAGAATGTTGCCAAAAATGATGATAGATTGTTGGAACTAATAATAGAGATGCAGAGAGTTTCACAAGTTTCACCAAGAATTACAAGAGAGATCCAAGAGATCGTTCAAAATGAGGAACTTGGAGGGAAAAAAGGAAGGGCTAGTCAAAGAAAGGTGTTTGAAGGTGCATAGGCATTACACAGAATCTCTCACATCATAGGAGGTGGTAAGCAACACTTATGAAATGATCACTTGGCACCACATAGGTAGGGGCCACTAGCACGTCACACGGACGTTCGTGCTAAGCACTAGTGTCCAAGTGACATCAACTCTTGATTTTGCAGAACACCTTAGGACGGTAAAAGAATTAAGCTACTTAAACAAAAATTGACAAAGATAAACACAAAGGCTAGAACATAACCCAAACATAGCATTTGTGGGTTAGGAAAAAGGCTTTAAGGCAAGGCTAAAATGATCCCTAAAAGATGCTAAGGGAGTGGACACCAAAATGAGCAAAAAACGTAGCATGAAATTGCAAGGGTATGCAATTTTCTATGTTATGTTTAGCCCCCACTTTAGCGGGCATATGACCCTAGGTGATATGCTATGCTAAAGTACATAAAGGAAATAACATAATAAAAGTTACCCAAAAGGATATTGTAGAGGCTACAAAGAGTTCTTCGAGCGGAGGAATCAAGCCCCTAGACTAGAATCCTACAAGACCGCAATATTAGGCAACAAAAACCTGCACAAAGGGCAATGCCAGAATCACATATATATAAAATCTACACAAAGAAGGATTAGATCAACTATGATTTGCCTAAACATTGATGTTAGCATATCATATAATCTAATGCACATCAAACATAAACCTACAAAAATCATATGCAAACCATGCAAGAAAGCAAAAAGAGATGACAAAGTAGGCATTTCTAGCATTGTGCTGCTAGAAAGGTACCAAGTATGGTTCTACGAATAGCACACTACGAACTAGAAAACTATGTTGCTAGGTGACTCACAAAGAGTAGCAAAAAGTAGCAAAAATGGAGCACAACTGGCTAGCATTGTGTCGCTAGGTAGGTCACATGTAGAGCAATATCAAGAATTGCATGGAGTAGCATGGATAGGTAATCCTGATAAAGATGATTAGTCTAAGAAAGTGCATCTTCTTAGGACCACAAGAAACTAATGCTTCAAGGAGCGTGCCATCACTGTGATGTGTGTAAATGTAAAAAGTGCAAAAGTGTGCACCCATCTTAAAATAAATGCATAAAACAAAAGTATGCAATTGATTTTAAAGTAGCATAAGGAGAAAGAGGTGATGGAGCTTTATGAAACATATATAGGGAGATATGTTCCCCAATCCACCTCAAGAAGAGGTGCCCCCAAGGAGAGGAACCTAAAGCGATGTTCCAGTCATGATACACAAAACTTGTGTAAGCATGGTATGACATTGAGCAATGCCAAAGCATGTCACATAAAAAATCAAGCAACATCACTAAAAACAGAAAGGGATCTACGTGCTTTGGGGTCAATATAAATTTAAAGAAGTGGGGACTCATTAAGGGACAAAAACAAAATTGCGATCATCCCCCAAACACATAGAACTACAAGCACAAAAGAAGAATGTCACATGAAAATAAAAGAAAAACTAAAATTTTGGGTCAACATGGAAGGAAGTTAAATCTTCCAATGCTTTTCATTGTCCCCAAAATATTGAAAATGTCAAGGAGACAACATATAGAATAATAGGACAACATTTATGTTTTTCCTATATCCACATGTGTACAAGGGCATCATGGATTTTCCAGGTAGAACTAACAAACACATATCAAGCATTTTGTCATGGGGGAAAATATAACAAACAAGAAAGCACACACACATACATATGGAATGAATGTACTACCCATATGCGTTAGGCACCATCAGATCATCCAATTCCTAATATTGTTCATCATAAGGGGACAAAGGATGGGATAATAGAGAGACCACATTAAGAGTTATACTAAGAGATTCCCCTGGAACCAAATGCAGAAAATCAACTTTAGGGGTAGAATTCTCTTGGGTATCGATAGAGGCTATTGTCAACAATTGTGTAAAAATTAAAGACAATGAGGTAATATCTATGAATAACTCAAAGATCCACTCCATCAGGGAGGAATCATTTGAATCGCTATCAGAATATTGCACTAGGCATGGCTCATCAGTGCTATTAGCAGAGATGTGAGCACTAAGAGTCATGGGTAGAGAAGAATCCTCCATGATAGGAAGAACTTATGAAGAAGGGCTTAAGAAGTAGTGGAGATGATGGCATGTGCTTAGACTTACAAAAAAGTGGTGTAGGATAATGCTCTGGTTGATGTTTGGGTGGTAAGTGCTAGGGTATTATCAATGTCAATGGTGGTAGGGCGAAGAACATCTAGAAAGATTTTGTTACACCCTATTTTTTAAATTAATGTATTTATTTTCTTTATTCTTGAAAAGATAGATAGTTAGTCAGAGAAAATATTATGATTATAGTAAAAATGCAAAAAATGCATTTTCTTTATATTAGTTTATATGCAAAGGATAAATGTTTATGATGTCATTATTGGTCATGTGGTTAAATGATGAAATGGACTAACTACCATCATGTAACTGAGGTGGATGTAGGAACAATGTTGTTTTCCCTCTGATATGAGGAGAGAGAGTATCACTATGGAGAGGATACTAGATTGCGTGAATGCAACGATCCCTATGCCATCTGGAAATACACACATATACTTAGTAGAGAGACCATGTTTGTTCTTGTCATTTATGTCGTCATTAAGACAAAGGGTAGAATCCTTTTCGTTGTCTGATAGAGCTTGGTGTATGCTTTTGGAAGACAAGTCGACGTGTGTAAATCAACTAAACATGTTTAATTTTGTTGTCTATATCTTAGTCAACTTGTGAGAATTCTTCGTCGATAATTGTGCTTCAAATGAACACATTTAGTGTTCAAAAGTGCACGATGTAGACATCTACTAGATAAGTATGTTATGTCTATTTACAAAGTTGTTATTATTATTATTATAGTTAATAATTATGATAGGTAAGGTAAAAAGTCACCCTTTTCTTCTAAGCAAACTCCCTAGATGCTTGGGAGTGGGGAGAGGATCAATAACTTCATGTTCTCCACTATCTTTTGTATGTAGAGAGCCGCAATAATATAGGGAGAGTTGTGGAGTGGTGCAGTATTGAAGTGCCCATAACTTGGAGAGGCGGCTTTAAAAATAGGGGGAGTGTTTTTGAGAACGCAGTCAGGGAGGATACTTTGGAAAGGTTTGAAGGAAGAGAGCAAAAAGGAGGAACGTACAAGGAAGAAAGAACTTGTTAGCATGCTGCCTATAGCATTTAACTGGTAAGTTCATCATATACCATCATATGAGATGATATGAATATCTTGTTATGCCTTACATTTGTTTGAAATTGCAAAAAGATTATGTAGAGGTATTATTGTTGATCATCCTCGACTAAGGATTGAAATTGTATTTAAAAGCATTGTATTTCATTTTGGGATAGAGTAGAATGACTCAGATATGTTATCCTTATTTTTTATGTATCTTTAGGGATATTATGGCATGATATCTTAGGATAAGAGAAAGAGTTGAATATCCATGTTTAGAGTAATATGCCTTATTATTATCAAAATATATTAAGAATGGTGATAACAATCGAAGGACCCATAATTGAACCATTCGATAATGGTGTATAAGGCCATATATCATGTTAAGGGCCGATTGTGTAAGTCTTAAGGCCATATATCATGTTAAGGGCTGACTGTGTAAGTCAAGATTAAGGTCATATATGTCATGTTAAGGGCCGACGGTGTAAGTCTTAAGGCCATATATCATGTTAAGGGCCGACGGTGTAAGTCTTAAGGTCGTATATCATGTTAAGGGCCGACTGTGTAAGTCTTAAGACCGAAGTAGAATGATTTTAGGCTGACTGATTAAGTCTAATGACCGAGTAATGTGCTAATGATCGATGGTATAAGCCATTAACCAATCGTTATGTTGTAGGCCGAGTATGTTATTATAAGAAGGCCGATTGAGATAATAGAAGTGTTGATGATTACAATATACAGCCTTCTAGCCCTCCTTCTAGCGCCAGAAAACTGTTGATGATTACAATATACAACCTTCTAGCCCTCCTTCTAGCGCCAGAAAACTGTTGATGACTATTTTGATGCAATCATAACAATAAGTTTAAATTCACATATAATGAACTGAAACTATACTTGAAAGATAAGAAGGAATCATTTAAGATTCAACTAATCCCAAGTCTACAATGGTTCGGTTGGTCAAGTTCAGTTGGTCAATGTGAAGCTGTAATGTTCAAGGGGCCTTACGTAGTTTAGGTTTATTTTGTGGTTTACTGGACTAAGAATATGCAAAAAGGTCATAGATTTCAACAAGTATTCTGTTCATTTGCATACAAGTGCTACCGGGCTGCAAGTTTTAGATTGTTTTCTTGAATTTTTGCAGCTTTCTTCCTTATCTATTTATGAAAACTGTCTACTTATAGCTCTGTTATACATGCTTCTTCAAATTTGAGACAATTTCCTTTAGATTTCTACGTTTTCAGCTAAATATTTCAGATGGGTTGGGAAAAGTTAGAAAGATCTAATCTATACCTCATTTAATCTACCGAAGGATCTAATTGTTTCTGTTATGCACTATGTAAATACCACAGTAATTTGATCAAATCCACAGTAAAAAACCCTAAATGTAAGTTCTGAGCATTTTCACAAACATACATTTAAAATTGCAAGCTCTCAAAGAAAATATTTCAAAACACAAAGAAGGGCAGGAGAACACTCAGAAGATAGATGCAGAACTCCAGATTCTATTGTATTAGAAACGAATAGTCATACATGATTTACAATGTAGGAATGACTCTTAGTTTCATTGATCATACTACAGAGAACTTACAAGCTTTACAGATACAGTAAGGCAGCCAGACATTCCACGCGCACCTTACTGCAGACAAACAGGCGACCTCCTTCTTCTACTCTAAACTATGCCCAGAAAGGCTCTACAATTCTGGCAAAATCCTAAAATCCCTGTGTGTTTTCCTAGAATCCCTGTTGTAGGCCCTAAAATCCCTGTTGTAAAGTATTACAGTGTAGAGAGGCACAATATAAAGACATTCTGATTGTCCTCACTACAGCAAAAACCTAACTGAACCCCTGGTTCAAACCCCTGGTTACAACAATAAATACAGGTGAACCAGTTCTCAAAAATATCTCTGAGCAATGTCAAATCTGGGCGAAATATTGCCCCTTCTGAGAAGTTCCGGCAGCTGGGTAATAACTTCTGTTTGTCTGTTACAGTAATACCTTCAGCTGCAACCTTGTTCTTTACTTTGAATGGCCTTGACTTTTCGCATTTCATCCTTATCTTCTTGCTCCTGAGATCAGATCTTTTGCCTCTATGAGGTCACTGTGTTGACTTTCCAGCTGCTTCCTCAACTGCAGGCCTGCAAGACAAGACAAGCAATAAGTATTTCATTTATCACATAAACAGCTTGAAATTAAAATAACCGTTTAAACCCAGGTGACTGCGCAAGATCGCGGAGATCGGATCCAGAATACTCCTCAAAACGCGCCCAAAATGCGTTCAGACTGCTCAAAATTGATCGGGTCAACCATCGCTGACCGGGAAAATGCCACAGGCGCCAAAAAAAACACTTTAAAACTCCACCGCTTCATTTCCCGCCCATCGGCATGACTATCGCTATCGGCGTGTCAAGAAAAAACATGTTGGCCGACATTCACTTCATCATCATGATACTCTGGAAATATGATGCTCTCCTTTCCGAAGGTCCAGATGACGTCATCATCATATTTCGCTTCTGCATATTGGAGAAAAGAACAACATCATCATCATCATCATGTTGAAGAAGAATAGGAGGATATGAATATGACCATGCTGCCGAGGAAAGGAAAATGATGGTGACGTCATCATGATATTCGAGCTTCATTGAAATGCCAAGGATGACGTCATCATCATTTTCAGTTAAGATCAAGGGATAATTGTGATATCGGGTCACCTAAGGAGCATGATCAGGATGATGAATGTAATACGACCCCTTTGCAGCCAAGGCAACCCTCTCGAAAGATCAGGATGATGATGATCATCAGGATATTTGCTTTTGTCGAACTTAGAATAAGACGTCATCATCATAATTGGGAACCGGATCATGCTTTGGAAAATATCCTGTTGAAGGAAAAATGTGATGATGATGATCATCAGGATATTTACCTCTTCGTTTATCAGATCGGGATGACGTCATCATGATATTTGCGCTAGGGTGATATTGTAAAATATGATCATGCTGTTGAGGAATGCAATATCGACTTCTTCTAAATAGATAGGGTGATCATCATGATATTGCAAAAAGGGCGATCAGGAGGATATGAACATGATGATCCCCCTAATCGAATTATGATGATGATGTCTCCATCACTTAGCGAATTTCAGCGAATGACCCTCGTGAAAGATCAGGATGATGATCATGATTATGCAAAAGGAGATCAGGAGGATATGAAGTCGTCATCATCATATTTCAAACTTCAGCAAATATCATGATGATGACCCTCCGATAGGTTTATAGCATGCGTATGCAAATATGCCGATGATGAATTTTCTAAGTCAGGGTGATCTTATATTATCAGCATGATATTTTAATTTTAGGCGATGCAAAGATATCATGATGATGCTCGCGATACAAAGACCGCTCGACGGGGGAACTTACCTTGACTTAAAGTTGATGTCATCATGATATTTGAACCTCAGGATATTATCGGGGGGGGTTCAAATATGATGATGATGATGTTCTTCATGTAACCAAAACCGAGTTTATAACATATGACCCTCCTAAAAAATATCATGATGCTGCATAATGCGCATAAGGCCATTTGACGGGTAAAGGGCACTACCACCTAAGATTGACGTCCGGATATTGCGACTACATGATTTTTAGCGGGTGATAGACCAAGATCATGATGACCTTGACAACATGACTTAGGATATAAAAATATGATGATCCTCCTGCGAATATCAGGTTTGACCAAAACTTTGACCGTGCATAACTTTCACATATGGACGAATTTTCAAGTGAAGTAAAAGGCAAACCTGCATGGAATTTCAAGCTCTTTTTAAATATGAGGTCACAGAAACAAAATATGAACTTTGACAAACTGAACTCATGATGATGACCTACCTCATCAAATATCATGATGATGATGCACCTGACCTTCATTTTTACCAAACCGCCAGAAAGCAGAAAAACACAAGCAGAAGCAAAAAGCAAAACATCAGCAGGGGTCCCCATTTTGCTAAGGAGCATAATGGGGCGTGTTGTGAACATCACAACAAGAAGGTTGACTAAGATAATAGAAGGTCGACTATGATAATAAGCAAGCCAATGGTGACAAAAAGAAGGCCGACTGTGATTTTATTTAGAGGTCGACTGAGTTAGCAAACTCAGGTCGACTGTGTTTTATTCTTAGGCCGATTGTGTAACAACATAGAGGCTGATGGTGAAAGTATAACCCAAGTCTTATAAGAGACCGATTGTTTATAGAAAACCAAGCTGAGGTGTAGTAACCAAGAGAGGGTTAAAAGCAAATTTATAGGACCTAAGAGAAGGTCAATTATAAAGTATACTTCTCTTACTACCTATGGATTAAGAGGATTGGGAGTATGTCTTTAGAAAGCCTCAAAGATAGTATAAAAAGACAGTCTTAGTGTAGAAACTCTTGAACAAGATTGCTATTTCAATTGAAATATGGAGAAAATTAGAGTTTTATGTAGATGCTATTATGGAAATTATCCTGATTTATCTATATTCTAGTTCTATGAAGAAATATTATTTTACCCATCATAGGCTAAGAATAGCCGCAAGAATGTCTTGAGAAAACATTTTTTATGCCCACAAGAAGTCAAGATTTAGACTATCGTGATAATTGGAATTCTCTCTTTGTTATACATAAAGAAAAGTATTTAATTTGAATGATTATCCATTTATAGCTTATTATCGATAGATTATGAGCCGAATAATTATTAAGACAGATAGAGTCTTTATTGATAATCTATATGGCTTAGATGTTAACTTTGTATGTGTAGATTGTTGGACTACACCGGACAACTGAGAGGGGGGGTGAATAAGTTGTCCTAAACTTTTAACCAATTATGAACATCAACTTATCAATTACTTATATTCTAATATAAACATGAAAGCATGAAATGAGAAGCTCAACACAATAACATAATCAACACAGGAGACACCAAATTTTTACGTGAAAAACCCTAAAAGGAAAAAACCACGGTGGGTATTAGCCCACAAAATATGAGTTATAACAATACCAAATAACAAAGGCTCACTGCAAAGATCGACTCACTGCCAAAGGGTGGCTCACTGCCAAAATGATGAACTGATTAAGTAGAATCTACTCCATGCCTGGGTTCAGTTCCTTTGAAGCACAATAAAACTTCTCTGTTCTGCTCCTTTACACCTTTGCACTTATCTTTTCATATTCGCTCATGTCCTCTTTTTCCGCAACTACATTACATATTTTTATACAATTCCTCAACTTTGGAATGCATATCAAGGTCAGCATTACATTCATCAACCATTGGAACAATCTCCAAGGTCGACATTATAAACATACATAAAATAGGTCTAGACCTAATACAAATTTAGCTAAGGAAAGATGTAGAGAAGTATGATGAACACGCCATGCCTTAGCTGGGACTCAAATGCAATTCTTCACGCCACGACATGCTTCCACAATCTTCAAGGCATCACCGCAATTAGTGAAATCAACCAAGTCGGCCAAGACTGGTGAGAACACTAGGTCTACTAAGAACATTCTTCATCCACGATCCAATTTACTCTTTGCGGGCCAATCCAAAGGTAGGAACATGATCAAGAGACATCCACAAGCACTTTGTAATCACTAAGAACAACCACACGATCTCCAACCACTCTGTCAAGAAGATTCTTCAAACTAGAGCACAAGAACAACACTGTCAGTCACTGTCATAAGGAAAGAATAGCTTGTGGACCACCAAATCACGAACCATTGAAGTTGAAGGAACATAACATCATTCTATACTTAACTCTAGAACCGCAAACCAAAATACTTCAATGCAGAGGAATGCGGAGCATAATACATTCTCCCTGTCACCACCAATTATACAGAAAAAGTTGTTTTCACTCTAGTGAACATATCTTGCTCAATTCTTCATACCGAAGGCTCAAAATCAAAACATAGCATCTCCAGACATGCCTCTAAACAACTCCCAATCTGTAGACAAAGATATTCATCCTACAGGAAATGTGGAGTAAACTTCTAGACTATTCTTCTAAATACAATACACTGTTACCACCGGAGGAGCTAATTTTCTCAATATCCTCAGCATCAAGATTACTTACATAAGTAAACACAAAGCATCTCTCTTACAAGTAAGAAACAAAATAAGAACACAGTTGACACCAATGACAACACAAATATGTTGACATCAATGACACCGGTTAAGCACATACTTGCAACATAGATGACTAGGATGAGCATGAGATTAGGTAAACATGCCTTTGAGTAGATGACGGGATGTCATAGACCCATGATTGCAAGGATACAAAAAGGGACTCAATATATGTTTACACCAGTCACCTAAACTCTCACCCTAGATTTGTCAAGAATGACTAGTAGATAAGGGTATAAGTCTTTATGACTAATGTGGTATAAGCAAGACCAAGAGAGTTGTTATGTATAAAGAAATCAATGACTATTAAGAATGTTGTCTCCAAGTCGAGAAAAGAGTGAGTGAACATACGACTATTTATATATATCAAACTTTGGCCAAAGTAATGCAAAAGTCACTGCTTGCATTGTCGATTCACGGTATACCAGATAGTTGAACAATCAGAATGGGTCATACATAGCTAGAGATAGACTAGAGTTGTAAACCCGATTGTCATTAGCTAGGACACATCACTAGTTCTCGGATGGCATATGGAATTAGTTAATTCTCATTATCTATTACCCTCGTGAAGGGAAGGGCCACTTCCAGAAAGGAAGGTGAGCGGGGGACCGTCGGTCTATGGTTGGAGGAAAAGCACCAGGGTAATGCTCTCTCTCTCCTACAATTGACTACCGAAAACTTGTGACCAGGAACACATTGCTTATTTTGTAAATGATATTGATAAAATTGTAAGTCGTAAGAAAAATGACCAATTGTTATGTGCAATTTGTTAGTCGCATGTGAAGCGACCTTCTTTTGAGATATGTATATTGTACTTGGATATTGCAAATGTAATATATTGATTATGGATATTTCTCTTTATTTGTTTTAGAAAAAAAAAGAATGTGAATATTTGCTTAAGTATGTTTAAGTTTTACCCCAGTTGGGATGTTACACGTGGTATCAAAGCTACCTGGTTCAACACTTGGACCTTGGAGCTTATTGCGAGGTTTCACAAGATTGGCAAGATATGTTAATGTTAAGACATTTGTTCTTGTGCCAGAATGGCAGGAAATAGAAGGACAAGAAAGTGATCCAAGAAAATAAAACTTAGTGAAATGCCTAAGATCACTATTAAGAAAGAGTCATCTCCTGAGCCAAAGATTGAAGAAACAAAGAGTTTTGCAAAGGAAGCTTGGCTCACTAATTTTGAAACACTGGCTAATGCACTCAAACGTATCCGCCTGGAAAGGAGGAAACACCCTGAAGAGGCAAAACTATTGTCAACCCCTACTATTGTTAAGATTAGTAAACCATCCGCACATCGTGACATGTCATTCGGGTGTGGTCAGGGTGCACCTATTATGAGCTTAGAGGTGTTGAAGGAGTACTCATGAGTACATCCACCTACTAAGTTTGTGTTACTTGATTTTGACGGAGAGGAGGAACCAGAGGAATTCCCTCTGTCAGAAAGTGATATGTAGACTCTTCCTTTCACAAAAAAGTTTTGTATTTGAATAAGGATGTAAAGATCCAGAAAGTGAATAAAGTAAAGTTTTGGCTTTTTGAGTAAGCAAATGATTGTGTGGTGAATCTCCGAGTTTTTGTATTTATGAACTTGTACTTTTATGATAGTCTATCAAAAAGTTGCATGTTTTGATAAATTTCTATGCAATGATTAGGTGTGATATTGTTATGGAACACTCTGAAAACCAACTAGGAGGGAACCCGGATGGCCCAGATCCTGAGAAAATCCCATGGAAAAATTAGATCAAATTTTGTCAGTTTTAAATGAAACAAAAGGAAGATTGGAAGCCCTTGAACAGGAAGTTAGAGGGGGAGAAACCAATCAAGAACATCACTCTAAAGGAAGAGAAGAATATGATTTTCATGGTGAACCTAGAGTAAATAATCAAGACTCACAAATTCATAACGAGTCAAAAACTTGTTTTAACAAACAAATGTGAATAGGCCCTAAAAAGGAACCAGTTAGGTAAAACACCCCATTCATGTCAACACTCCTAAGCTTAAGTGCAACTTAGGGAGAATATGCAAAGATACAATGGATGGGTCCTGGCTACAAGGCCAAATTAGGTACCCATATACAACAAAGATCTCTCACAACTAGAGTAAAGGAGAAAAACCCAATGGAAAAAAACCCCTCTCCAAAAGAGAAAACAAAAAACAAGGGATGGAAGGAGAACTCAAGAAGACCCCCCAAAGATTACATCCATCACAAGTATACAATGAACAATCCCCCCATAAGAGGGAATAAATGAGACTATGAATCCCCTCCACAAAGAAGTAGCTCATGTGCCAATGGTAAATGCTCAAAGATAGAAAACCATCCTCTGCTCGCAAACAACATTTCTCCCCTTAGGAAGAAACAGATTCACCAATGAATGCTGAAGCAACTCCAACTCTAAGACAAGCGAAGAGAAAATGAATCCCATGAAAGGTGATGCCTATCAAAATTGCTCAAGTGTCCACATGTCAATTAACAAATGCCACAAAATCAAGAGCACAAATCCTAATCAAAGAGTGTGACAATCTAGGACAATGTGATAACTCATGAGATCCAAGATCTAAAGACAGTAGATGAGACAACAATGGTGAAATGAATGCCATCAAAGAGGAGTTGAATGTCCTCAAGAATGTCTCACAAATCTACAATGTGAGACTCCACAAACAAGGATGATATGTCTACAAGAAAAGAGTCCCAATGAGGTGGATCTGAAATACTGAAATGGTATTATTGCAAAGAGTCAACCGAAGCAATAAGTGATCGAGATGTGATCTCAATAGGAGGAGAAGGAGAAGCAAGAGAAGTCTCTGTGTCATCACAACTATCAAGACATGCCAAATATTAAGCTCCTCTTTTGTATCATCATCAAAAGGTATATTATCTGCATCATCAATGGGTATGAAGCAGTCCATAGCAAGACCATCTAGGAATGGAGAAGAACAACCATCTCCATACAACTCCCAAATTTTGGTCCAAAAAGTGCATGGGCAGCCAATATATTGAATGGAACACAATGTCAAAATCAACATTGAAACAAATCAATCCTAAAACATGATCAAACTTATTTTCCCATGCTCATTTCCTACGGGGTGAACATGGTTCAAAGATGAGTCCATAAAGATAAGGCAAAAGATTAAACCACATGAGATGTGTTAGTGTCTTTTTAAGACTCGTAATTACCATGATTCAGAGTTGCCCTAGAAAGACGAGTAGAATAATCTATGATACTCTCCTCAAATAATCAAATCAAAGTTCAATCATCTCAATACATATTAATGAGCTAAAATAAAATCCACCCAAGAAAATAAAACTTTTCCAGGTGCCAAAACGTCCAAGTTATCAACCGAAATGTATAGAACCAACAAACTGAATAAAAGATACTTGGGGGTTGAATATGGAAAAATCACATGAATGGTTGTGAAGAGCTCGTCAATATTTTTCCAACACCTATAAAAAGTCCAAAATCAGACACTGTAAGCTCAAAATATGGTTTGTCAAAGAAACCCTGCAAATATGAGCTTCAAACTAAAAAATCTAATACATGCAACCAAATCTTAAAAAATCAACACCACTACGAAGTGCTCAGAACCAACTCTGTTGCCTATAATTTTGTGAAAAAGTGACACCCTGACAAAAAGTTATGCCAAAAAGAAAAAAACATCTCTAAACAAAAAATAGGGCCAAGTGGTGGTCCCCTAAGGGTTAGCGCGATTGGTGCAAGTTGGGCTCAAGTGGCGGTTTCCACTGCAGAACAACAACGAACGAGTTGAAAGTGCCAATGGAGGCAACGGAACTCGCAACCCCATCGGCTAAATGGGACCAAGGGCTAAGCAAACCATATGTTCATGGCCTAAAATTTGAAAACTCTTGCTGAAAGCTTTGGAAACCATCGGTTAATAACCAGTCTCCAAAATAAAAAATTGTTGTAAAAAATGCCAATAAAATAGCTCAATCTACTAGATAAAAGATGGATCCATTGGATGGTGGCCTACGACCTAATGGGGCCAAAGAACTGCGCAGCGTAAAGACCATACAACATTGTACTGTACAGATCTATATGGAATTTTCACAAAAAAAAATTCAAGACCAAAAAAACTCACCAAAATTTTCCAAACTCAAAATTTAACAATTTGATAGTCATTGTAGGGTTTCAATACCTTCTAAATTCAACTGTGGGGTCTATTTTGCACCAAGACACACCAATTACAATCTCATGATGAAAACCCTCAAAAATCAAAGAAGAAGCAAATCTGGCACTCTAATACCATGTTAGAGTTGTTTAATGGACTCACAAGAACCAAGATCACTCGTAATAATTCTTAAAAAAGAGCTACACAAGAGCAACAAACAGAGGAAATTGATGCAAAAATAAAATGGTGCATTAATGATACAAGATACACAATCTTTATTATAATGTACAATGAGAACCCTTGCTTATATAGGCAAGGTTGAAACTTAGGGCAACATAAGATTAAATATTATGAGACACAAAGAGATAAGTATCCTAAGTAAGCCCTTAGGATACTTAACAAACAAATATAGATAATTACCCTAAGCAAGCCCTCAGTAGTAAACTTAACAAACAAATATAAATAGGACCTAAAAAAGAACCAATTAAGTAAAATATTGTAAGTGCCATACCAACATTGTAAGTGCCAGCTTGATCATTAAGTTCCTATACTATAATGATGTATCATTCAAAAATAGTTCACGCATTTGTTTTTGTTTGTAATATATTGTAATGATGTACAATTTGAAGTAGTTTCCCATAAGCATATAAACGGGACCCTAATCCCGTTTGGGCTCGCTTGTTCCATTGGCTTCTGTACTATATGGATGTATGATTCAAATAGTCCAACCCATTTGTTTTCGTGTGTTGTAATGTATTGTAGTGATGTATCATTTGAAGGCTTCTATATTGTGATGATGCATGATTCTACAGGGGAAAAAGAAAAAAAAAAAAAAAACACTTTTCAATACAAACAAAAACGGTTGCACTGATTATAAATTGTATCAATATTTCCACATATCATCACGAGTTGTGCCGTTAATAATGTAAATTTATAAATTATAGGAATGAATCATCATTTGTGTAAAATACCATTCAATATTTTTGAAAACCAGGTAAACATGAATGCAGATGCCGTCACTTTCTTCCATCGTCATAGTTCATTTATTTTCGACTTACATTTTAAAATATATCTTCATAATCTAGATATGCTCAAGGAGAAATGAGAGATCCAACTATAGCTCAACTTCCCTTCTGAAACCCAAAAAGCAAGTATACTAGGAGGTCGCTGCCTCATTTAAGGTGATTGTACAGATACCACTATCTCAGTCAAAGAAGGCTCAAGGACTCTTTAGAGCTCCATCCAAGTTTAAAAAGCATAAACATGGTGAGGTCACTGGTTCTGCCAAATAGGGAACCTTAACCTCATTGGGAGGCCGCCATATGGACGATCAGATCCACCACTCTACAACTGCATTGATGCATGTTAAAGAAACTTCTTTATCAGAATGTCCAAAAGCAATAGAACAAATTCAACAAATCATTGTCCTTCCAAATTATGAATAGATTATTCTAATAAGATAGAAATTTATAAACTCCGTTGAGATCATCAATGACCCCACTTAAGAAAAAAACCAAAATGCGGAAACTCCTGCTTACCTGTATCCCCACTCGTTGTCATACCATGACACTAGTTTAACAAAGTTGTCATTTAGAGCTATGCCTGCCTTTGCATCAAAGATGCTAGAGCTGCAAATCCACAAGACAATACAATCAGAAATCACAAAGCAATCTAATATTTCATTAAAAGCTATAAATAAAATGGTGGGTCAGATCTCAAGCTATAAGCCAACATCCCCAAGACAAGTAATTCTAATTGAGAAGGACGAATAGTAAGCTGCTTACCGGCTATCTCCAATGAAGTCTGAGGAAACAACATCATCTTCAGTGTACCCAAGAATACCATACAATTTCCCCTCTGCCTCCTCCCTGCCACATCCCATTTTAAACGAAGTATGATACAAGTGATTTGTATAAAGAGGAGACTAATCCTTACAGAATTCATAACCTTATGTTAACCAGGGTAGTTCGAATTATGAATTTATTTCCCTCTATCAAACTTTATAAAATTTCTACATACTTGATTGCAGCCTTGATTTCCTCATAGGAGGCTTTCTTCTCCAACCTGACGGTCAAATCCACAACTGAGACATCAGCAGTGGGCACTCGGAAGGCCATTCCAGTCAATTTACCATTCAGAGCTGGCAAGACCTTGCCTACAGCCTTCACAAGCAGTGACAATTTTACTCTTAAGAACTTCAGAATCAAAAATCAAAAAAGAATTTCAACTAGATAGATACCATTTAAAGTGTCTATTAATGTTAAAAAACAGTAATGCAGAAATGCCAATTACAGAATTCGTAGTTTGTTAATCACATGGATGAAAATGCATATAAAATAACCATATCAAGCAATGCCATTACAAAAGAAATAACAAATACCCACTCTGAAAAAAAATAAAAAAATAAAAAGATTTTAGGAGAATTTAATCATAACACCTTTGCAGCCCCAGTACTGCTTGGAATGATGTTGAATCCAGCACCTCTGCCACCTCGCCAATCCTTGTTTGAAGGTCCATCCACAGTTTTCTGAGTTGCTATAGCCATAGGGGTGAGAAAAGTTTAATTTGCCATTTAGAAAACCCCTTTCTATAATCCATCATTACCATAGCATAGCGAAACAAAAATTGATCACATTGATTTCATTGTTTACCTGTGATTGAATGAACGGTGGTCATGAGGCCTTCCACAATGCCAAACTTGTCATTTATTACCTGCAATTGAACACGCAAGGTCCTAAACTAATTAACTCCTCGTCAAAAATGAATTAAAAATTTGGAAATTCTGCATTAACAAAATCATATGTATTAAAAGTTGTTGGTAGTCGATCCCATGAAAGAAATAGAAATTTCATCAGATAAATTCTGATCAGACTTCATATGCAGTCTACACCATACTGTCGCATTGCAATCATAGAATTTTTTTGCAGAATAAGGAGAAATATTTTCTGACCAAGTGTTTTTAATGGTTACTTGCCTAAGTGTTTTTAAAGAACAAAAATATGAAAACCCAGCCAAATTACTATAAATATGGAAAATCTGAATATGGGGCCATGGAACAGGGGATGGATGTTTTATACAGGGTATTCAAGTTTGAAAGGATAAAAACATTTCAATCAAGGCCAATCACTTTTACTACTAAACTCTAAACCTACAGTATCCTTAAACATAGGCATATGTTTCAAATTATAATGTTTAACCCATGAATATCCTTTAAACATAACTACTTTTGTATAATATATTTGTATATATTTTGATTTCAAATTTCCAATCATTTTGGAGTTTCCACCCAGGGGTTTCAGATATTCCTATCCAGCATACAAAATCTCTCTTCATCAAGCTTATATTCTGTTACAGAGATGCCTAAGGGAACGGTGCCCTAAACAATTGTAGAGATGGCTGCTGACAAACCTTTGCTAAAGGAGCCAAGCAATTGGTGGTGCAACTTGCGTTGGAAACAATATTGAGATCAGGCTTATATTCGTGCTCATTCACACCAACAACAAACATTGGAGCATCTTTGCTTGGAGCACTGATCACCACCTTTTTGGCCCCTCCCTGGCAAACATCCATACCAAGTTAAGCTTCTTTCCTCTAATATTTAACAACCAAAGCTTCTTATTAAACATCAATAAACAGAACTTCAATAAACCTTGAGATGTGCAGAGGCCTTTTCTTTGTCTGTGAAGACTCCAGTGGATTCAACCACATAGTCCACACCAGTCTCACCCCACGGTATCTCCTCAGGATTCCTACACATTAGAAGTTAAAACCTAAGCTACTTGATTTTGATCTAAGTCTTTTTGCTGTATTTCATGTCATATTTCAAAATTTTGATCTGATAACTGTTTTGATTTTCATATGAAAATGTGACTTTTGGAATTTCATTCATATATTGGTATAAAAACTCTTCTGCGACAAATAAAAAAATTTCAACCATACTTTAAAAAAAAGGGTATAATGTAAACAGTAAAAACCTTTAAATTATTTTAACTGAGTTTGAATACAAGAAATTTATTTAAACCCTAGCTATGTTTGTATCCTCACCTGCTACCAAAAACTGATACAGGCTTATCATCAAAGAGTAAAGTCTTGGAATCCTGGGCTTTAACGTTATGTTTTTTCCACTGGCCGTGCACACTGTCGTACTTGAACATGTAAACCTATAACAGAAAAACATAAATCTTGCTATAGAAACTTTAAATGATCAGGGTTCAAACCTCCTCTCCAACTCAATTTCCAAAAATTATCATATGAACATCGCTTAAATGGGTTTAAATAATATCAATAAACAGATCGTCTGAGGCTTCACTGCTCCAACCAAACTAGCTTTACAACTACGAAAAAGTAAAGCTAATTTGCAGGAAATTATTAACAAACCTCAGACCTAAATCACGGATTATGTTCGAGGGTTTCTATTAAAAAAATACCATATAATCCGCAGTGATAAATGGATCATTTACTGCAACAAGCTCTATATCGTCACGCTGCAGTGCTACCCGCGCAACTAGTCTACCGATTCGGCCAAAGCCTGGTCATCCGTGTCAAGAAAACGAAAAATAAATTAAATTTCTTATTATAAAAAAACAACTATTCATTTTCAAACCTAAAAATTATAACATCTATGAAAAACTTTGAAAATTTTGAAGCGAAATAACTTTGTTTTCAATACCATTGATGCCTATCTTGATTTTCTTGCTTGTTGAACCTGCATATTGTAACATACGATCAGATCAAATTTCCCGCCGGAATTTCTTAAACCATCCAAAGAAGAGAAAAAATAACGATATCAAACTTACTCATGGTTGTGTAACAGTGGAAATGTACGAAACCGAGCGGAGAAATTGAAAGAAAGTTGTAAGACTGTCTCTGCAAGTGTCGATATTGATTAAAGGAAAAATCGAGTGCCACCGCGACGTAATTTCACGGGGTACGTGGCCTGTGCTCGTTTTTCCAGACGCCTCCTCGATGGTGGTGAAAGGATATCTTGACGGGAATACATTTTTTTTCCCTCAACATTTCGGATCATGATTCACGATTCGAAATATCTGTGTATTGCATTATTTTAAATTTTTTGTCATTATTATTTAGTATTAGGATATCTCTAGTGCTTGCTTGTATTTCTTGCGGCCCCATTGTCACTCGTTAGGTCTATAAGCATTTTTTTTGTCCTTTTATATGGCCTCAATCTTTCATTCCTCCATAGTGAGCTCAAGATTCGATAGCAATCATCAATGGCACCCCTGCTCGAACGTCCTCGGAAATTTGTTGCCAAGGCGTTTCACGAGGTACGTCCCATGAAACACCTCCAAATGTTCTTCCCATTCCAGAGTTTGATAATGTTTGCAAATAGCTAGAAAATTTCACTTTACTTGGGTATTTTGTGGGTCGAGTCCCCCCTAAAAGCATGCTTCAAGATTGGGTTGGCAGGGCCTGGTCCCCACATGGGATCCACCTAGATGCCGTGCAAAACCTCACTAAGGAGTTTTTTTCTTTTTCGTTTTTTCGAGGCCAACCATGTTGAGGTTGTCCTCAACCAGGGCTCATGACTTGTCCGCTCTTCCCTCATTGTGTTCAAACCTTGGACTCAAGACTGTCTTTGATGAAAAGTCCATTCGAGTCCCCATCTGGGTTGAATTCCTCAGGTTACCCTTGCCATGCTGGAACTTTCTCAGCCATATAGCTTCTTCTCTAGGTTCTGGCGTTTCAATAGAACTTGAGAAGTTCTATTCGACTCGTCCTTAGCGCCAAGTCTATGTCGAGATGGACCTTTCCAAAGACCTCAAGGATTTAGTGGACATTCAAATTGGTCAAACCCATTATTCTTAGTGTGTCCAGTATATTAACCTTCCCAACACCTATTATCAGTGCTAGTCCTTCGAACACAAGATACGGGATTGTCCTTTGGCCTCTCAATGGCAAAAACCCTCATCTCAACCCTCTTCTGGCTCGTCACACCCTGCAAAAGAGGAGGAAGGTTGGTCGCAGTGGTTAACCACAAAGCCAAGAACACCAGCATTGCCAAGCCCCCTCCTAAGCCTGTGGGCCTGGGGGTTTTGGCTCTGAATGTTTCAAACCCTGTCAATGCTAGAGTCTCGAGCATGATAACAACTTCTAAGGCTCTATTAGTGACTTCAGTCACTTCTCAATCGCTAATCACTTCCCAACATGCTTTCCCTCCTCTTGTCCAGGGTAGAGGAGGTCTTGAATCCCATCTGGGCGATTGGAGGATGGTGAATTCGTGTCAAGGCCACGATACCAGGGTAAATGCAAGGAGATGGGGGACCAAAAATTCGCCACCATCTCCAAAATTTAAGCAAAAAAAAATATTTTCTACACATTCACATGCGACTTCTCTCTTGACAACAGTAAAAAAACCTAAGCAAAACGCGATCACGTTGAAGAAAAAGAGATTCAATCAAGTGCACGTGAGAAAATAATAAATTCACAATGCCACCTCACTGCCAAAGACATCGTTGTGCAAATTTGGAGGCTCCAGCACAGGATGAAGGTAGGGTTTGTCTGATTTTATTAGTTTTAGAACAATTTTTTAGTTTTGCAATGTTTGATTTATGTTTATATTGCATTTACAGTTATTGGAGAAGCAGAAAATCTAAATCCAGTTGAGGAGGGTGAAAACAACCCCCAAAACCCTCCAAACCCTCAAAACCCACCTTCACCTCATTTTCATGTAAGGGATAATCAAGAACACTACTTAGGGATAATAGAAGAAAACAAGAAACATCTTGAAACTATTATTCAAACCCTAAACAATCCAAGTGGAACCACTGAGCATAGGAGGGCACTTGCAAAATCACTATAGGAGATTGTTTCCCACATGGATTTGGTGATGAAACAAATTACCGATTTCCAAGACTATAGGGAGAGGAGTCGGCAATATTATGCCGACTAGTTGTCATATGAACAAGTGAAGAAGGAAAAAATTACAAAATCTCAATTATGTGCACAATTTACTAATCCCAAAACCGGTCAAACATTAGAGGAAACTTGCAAACGGTTTCCTATACATTGGTGTAGGAATGAAGACATATCCCAATACTTTTAGGATAGATGGTACAGGTCTTCGATGAGCGGCCATGCAACAATGATGAGGTACCACAATATTTTTTGAGGAAACTCTATTGCGAGTTCGTCCTCAAAAAGATTCTGAATTATTTTGATATTCATGATTTCCAGGGTAGAGGTGGTGGCTCTACCCAAGATAGACCCGAGGCTCAGCGAGATGAACAACATGTGTCTATACCCCGAGGGAGGCCAGAACGCAAGTCACTCCCTTTGGCTTTGAAGGATAGTGTTGAGCTGGAGACTTTACATTCACTGACTACTCTCACCCAAACTCTATCACAGCATGCGGATGATTTTACCCAGGGCGATGAGGGTGAGAGTAGTAGGCATCATGTGTCCCCACATTTGTGCAGTACATGTGGGAACCTATGTGATTATGGGACGCAAGAGGCACGACAGGACTCTGCAACACAGAGGCAACATGTTGCGACATAGGGGCAGCATGATGTGACACAGGGGCAGGACATATTGGATGATCTTGTTTTCAGTGATGATCTCTTACAGCATACATTTGGTATTGACTCTTAGGTGATTTGTTACAAGTCTCACCTTGATTTAGTATATTGTTATTTGAAATTTGTAATTAATTTTATATGATTATCTATATTATAAGTCAAAAATAATGTATGTAATTATTTGCGCAATGAAATTCCAGGGTCAGAGTCTTCATTCTACCTCTGTCAGTTGTCCATTGGACGCTTATGAGCGGAGGTCAAGTCAGCAGGTATGTAATTTATCACATATTCGTAAATATTGTAGATATGTCAATGGTAATATTATTTTGTGACTTGATTTGATGATTTCAATAATCACCAACACCTCCATGGTTTCCTTGGTCTCCTGGATGCCAAAACACCACTTTTACTGAGGTAAATTTAACCATTTCTAATCATTATGCATTTTAAAAATAATGTTATGTATTTATTTTGTTTTAATAATCTTGAACTTGATTTTTAGATGCTAAATACAGTGGAGACTCCTCCTCATCTTCGTGAGTCAGCACAAATAGGCATTGATGCAGCCATAATGTCTGTAAATCCTTTGACTGAGGTATGAGCCAATAACATGAAAATATCATAATTTTGTATTTCTTTTTTATCTCATATCATGAGATGTACATAAATGATATTTATGTTTAGTCAATTTTGCTTCTTGATGCTTCTCACAGGAGGTCACAACTCCAATCTATCCAACTACTGACAAAGAGAGAGTCAAGATAATGGAGAGTGATCATCAGTTGGCAGTAAGTGATCAATTACATATGTGATGTTATATATTTCATACATTTTTTATACTAATGTGCATATTGTTTGTTTGTATTAAAAGGTGCAGCTGGATGAACATTATTCGAAGAGGTCTACTTGACGGTAGAGAGAGGATGTGTCACTGACTGGCTCTCCATCTTCACAGTCAAAGAAGGGCCGCCGATTATTTCCTAAAAGTCCATAGGAAACTAGTTTTGGGGAACTTTTTTGTATGCCTAGATGGCTTTGTATACATACTTTTGTATGTTAATCCGATGTATATTTTTGTATATTTGCCTATATGGCTTTGTTTGGACACGTCTATATGGATTTTTATATAAACTAGATGTTATGTTCATGACATTATGTATATATGACAGTTTATATTAAATATTTAATATGATAATCAATTATTGTTACAGGAATTTGGTTTTACAAGTGCCAATTGCATTTGCTTGAAAGTTTATGAATCGTTTTCAAATAATCCATTTTGTGCATATCTTGCAATCATTGAATTCTATCATATTGTGCATTTCTTTGAGGCATCATTTTAAATAGTTCATGTGCCTTGTCTATGCTTCCATACTTTCCATACATGTCTACAAGGGCAACTTTGCAAATACAATACATGTGAGAAAATTCCTATATCATTTATGCTTTGATGGTTGTCCACACCATGTTCTCTAGATCCCATTATAGCATAGGCAAGGAGGAAGTTGGTTAAGGTTGTACAATTTGGTTTTAGATGTGCCAAAATTTGCATAAATGGTTGAAATTTATTTTTTTTGCATTTGTTTGAGAGTTTTTAAAGCCTTATAAAAAATCCATTTCATACATATCTTGCAATCATTGCATTCCATAAGACAACATTTCTTTGAGGCATCGCATCTAACAGTTCATGTTTGTTATATATGCTTCCGCACAAGTTGCATACATGTCTTGCAGGGTACTTACAACTACGACATTTGACAAAATTCCTATATCCTTTATGCTTTGATGGATGTCTATACCGTGCTCCAAACATACCATTTCTAAGGTTTTGGAATTTGGCTTTACACTTGCCAATTGCATTTTCTTGTAACTTTCTAAAGGCTTATCAGTAAATCCATTTTGTTTATATCTTGCAATCATTGTATTCCATGAGGCGACATTTCTTTGAGGCATCATGCCAAACAGTTCACGTGCCTTGTCTATGCTTCCACACTTTGCATACATGTCTCTGAGGGCAGTTGCAACTACAACATCTAACAAAATTCCCATATGTTTTATCCTTTTGATGGATGTCCATTTTGGCATAGGTAAGGAGGATATTGGCTAAGGTTGTGAAATTTTCCTTTACACTCACCAATCGCATTTGCTTGAAAGTTGCTAATGCCTTATCAAAAAATCCATTTTGTTCATATATTGCAATCATTGCATTCAATGAGGTGACATTTCTTTGGGGCATCATGCCAAATAGTTCACGTGCCTTGTCTATGCTTCCACACTTTGCATACATGTCTACAAGGGTGTAGTAGGTAAGGAGGACGACTCAACACCATGGAAACATATTTCATGGTGCAGGAGCACCTTAGCCATAGCCAATCTTGGCTAAGAGCATGTCATAACAAGGTCCTAGGACATCATAGGACAAGTTGATGGTCTTGTGTCATCATTTTGCATGTAATACGGTCAAATGACCAATGTCATTTGTATTTGGAGTCATGTTTTATGTTGTTGTCAAACAAAAAGTCTAATAATGCAAGTAGTGGTAAGAAGTTGCTTTGTCAACTTAACAAATCATGTAATAAGGAGGTTACCCAACGATCAAACAGGTTGAAAGTCAGTTATGATCGACTGGAACTATTGTAAACATGTATAAAACCTTCACACACACCGAGGTCTCATTTCGTGTGCCAAGCGTCGCATTCGTTCAGGGCAGCAAGCTACCGGCAAAGTCCCTTAAGCTCCCTAAGACAAAAAAATTGTCAAACTTTGATGGGACAGTTCTCAAAATTCCTGGTAGCTGGGAACATTCTGTTTGGACCTCAAGGTGCACATGGAGTCTGTCCACAATAACCTCTCTTGGTTTCGTTCAACTCCAGTCCATTTGACCATGCTGAAATCAAGCCCATTCTTGCAAAATGCTTCAGTTTCATGCAGTGGAAACGTGCTAGGAGTGACATTTTGCATTTCATAGCTCGTGGGGCTGAACGGACTTTGGCAACGCATCAGGGTGGGCAGGTAAACGCTAGGGGAGGTCTCGCTTCGTATGCCAAACATAGCATTCATTCGGGGCAGCAGGCTATCGGCAAATTCCCTTAAGATCCCTAAGAAGAAAAAATTGCCAAACTTTGATGGAGTAGTTCTCAGAATTCATGGCAGTTGGTAACATTCTGTTTGGACCTATAGGTGCATGTGGGGTCCATCTACAATAACCTCTCAGTTTCGTTCAACTCCTATCCGTTTGACCGTGCCAGAATCAAACGCATTCTTGCAAAATGCTTCAGTTTCATGCAGTGGAAAGGTCCAAGGAGTGACATTTTGCATTCCATATCTTGTGGGGCCGAATGGACTTTACCAATGTGTCGGGGTGGGTGGGTAAATGCCAAGGGAGGTCTCATTTCGTGTGCCAAGTGTCGCAGTCATTCGAGGCAGTAGGCTACCGGTAAAGTCTCTTAAGCTCCCTAAGACGAAAAAACTGTCAAACTTTGACGGGGCAGTTCTTAGAATTCGTGGCAACTGGGAACATTTTGTTTGAACCTACAGGTGCACGTGAGTTCCATCTACAATAATCTCTCTCAATTTCGTTCAACTCCTATTCGTTTGACTGTGCCAGAATCAAACGCATTATTGTAAAATGCTTTAGTTTCATGTAGTGGAAAGGTGCTAGGAGTGACATTTTGCATTCCATAGCTCATGGGGCCGAACGAACTTCACCAATGCGTCGGGGTGGGTGGGTAATGCTGTCTCTCAGATTTGCACCCTCGCCAAGTTGTGAAACTGGGCAATCTGGAGAAACATGGGATCTTTCCTAGGTCTGTGGGTTGCCTATGACGGAAAGAACCTCCAGAGAAGGCCAGCTTCCTGCTGGTACTCCACCTAAACTACCTAGACTAAGACTTTGCAGAGAAAAGGGTAAGAAGGCTTGCATAAAAAGAAACCTACTGTCTAAGGTGATGCACCAAATGATCATCAGCAAATACACAGAAAATGACACACTACAGAACCAGTAATAATCAGGATTACTTACACAACCTAGCAAATCATATTCCTTGCATCATTACTTTGTGAGGAGGCCAAATAACAGCAGTCTTGTTAAGGAGAAATAGATTTTCTCACTACCCACAAACTGATGATTATCCCTTGCACATCTCACAACCTGCAAACAATATGTAACCCTTGTATAAAGGCTCCAATGTGTACTACAGCTCCAAGGACAAAGAACATCACAAAGACCTGCACTAACACTGAGGACACACAATATCAGGAGAAAATGGGAAGGTATAGACTACTTATTACTACCAAAGAGGTGTTACAATGCTGCATATCTCTGAAAATGGGTTACAAAACTCTTCACTTCTGCAAAAGAACTCATAAAATTACAATATACAGAGCTATGAAGAGCCAGAACCTCTCTGAAAATGGGTTACAAAACTCTTCACTTCTACAAAAGAACTCTTAAAATTACAATATACAGAGCTGTGAAGAGCCAGAACCCCCTAAAACTGAACAAGGAAGAGGAATATATATAGCTCAAACAGCTGTAAACAGCTCATGCTCCACTCAAAAAAGATCAACCTCCACCAACTCCACTAGCTCCATTCCTGTGTATCTCAGAAACAGTGAAAAAATATCCCCTTAAAATGCTCCAAAAAGGGGTCCCAATGCAGAAATGGTGGAGGCATGTCATCCACTATCATGAAGGCACTTAAAAATATTATAAAATATCTTTTAGTGCTCTCTAATGCTTCTAATCACTGTCATCATCCTCTGCAGCATTAAAAATATCAAATATCATAATAACACATTTTTTGCATTTAATTAACATTTAACTAAGAGGCTTATAATTGCACCACCTTAGTAAATATTTTACAATTTATAATCACACAACCCTATGCAGAAAATAATGATATTTATGTAATTTAATCTAAATCCTTGATTTTTGCATGATTTTAGGTGTTTTGATTAAATGTCGTAAAAGACGACAATGAAGACATCCTTGGCTCCTAGACAAAATGACGTGTTTCACCATACACCTTTGCACCATCTCGCATCTCAAGACCATGTCAACATGTCTTATAACCCCTAAGCCATCTCCTTCATCGTACACATCTCTTGTGTCATGCCTATACACGGTTTGAAGCAATATATTTTAAATGACCCTTATACCTCCATAGCTCCTCACCATTTACGGCCTCCACCTCAGTTCCATAACACCTTGCAACTCCTAGCAAACATACATTTTAATTCATAACTTACCCATGATCACCACCTTATAACTCCCAACATGCATCTTGGCCTACATGCATCATTCACATTTACCCACCTTATATCTCCTAGCCGACATTATTCATCTACCTTGTAACTCCTACCATAATGTCTTGGCAAAATATACCTTCAACCTTGTACTTACCACAATACATTTGGAGTTGCCTTTTGAAAAAGAAACAAAAAGGCATAAGATATGCCACGACCCCTTGAACCATGCTAGGTTGAAACCTTTCCTCCTCACGTCACCATATGGATGAACAGAACTATTTGCAAAACAAAGATTAAACAAAACTAAAAAAAATAAAATAGGTCATTCGACCTAAAAGGCAGGAAACCTAAAAGAAGACTTCGTTTTGCATTTGCCTCAGCCGCTTAAGCTTCGCCGCCGCCATGGAGGGTTTGAGGGCAAAAAAATGTAGCATTTTTGATGATTCCTGGGCCATTTCTTGTTGATTTTCTGAGAAAACATGAGGTAGGTTGCATTTCATGATGTTTTAACTCCATATTTGGTCGTTTTTGGGCCTTCAAGGCCGCGATTTAGCTACATAATGATGCATTTTTTACGTTGTTTTCTCTGGCTGACCCTTCTATTGTATTTTGGATGCTTTGAAATCGTTGTTGGATGGCCGTCTAAGGGAATCTCTGGAGTTTGCAAGCATAACACTCAGTAGAAACATAAGTAAGTCATTTTCAGCACATATATCCGTCATTTTCTGGAATTTTTTTTGTATTATCCGCCTTTGTTGATGGCCGACTTGAAGGTTTCCGTGAATCTTTTCTTTTGTATACTGCTATTGTTCTTGCTATAACTCAAAAACAAACTGTATTTTATGTTGTTGGCGAGTGTTGTGGCATTTGAAAAACTCTGTATACTCGCTACCAGAAGACATGATTTTTAGGGAAATCTGAGTATTTGCTGTCAAATATGAATGAAAACGTTGGATTTTCTCTTGTTGACTGTTGTACATTCTTGCAAAAGAAAATTGTATTTTCTTTGTCTATTTGCTACTGGAAGAAACTCTGAGCATATGTTTGTAATAAAAAAGAAATGCATTTTATGAGTTTGATGGTTGTATTTTGTTGCCAGCATACTTGATATGCTCCATTTCTCAGCTGTCTCTGAATCTGATAACTTCTCGTGACTGTCATGCTCTTTATCTCTGCCTCTATACTATGAATAACATAGTGACAAAGTGATGTTCATGTTTTGCAATGGTTTCACAATACCATAGACACTATAGACTGCCTTCGTAACACTTCCCCTTTCTCGAATACCTTCTTGGCATCAATGCACCCTAACAAGATGATGACTACCACCATGCACGGATAGTGATTGCTAATTACTTCATTGTCTCGCTGTTGTTCTGAAAACTGTATTCTCTTAGTGGCCATAGCATGATCTTTGGCTGTGATAGGTCTGCTGCCCCTTAAAATTCTTGTTAATCTCATGCATGCACTAGATTCTATTCATGAGTTTTTACATCAATATTCATTCATACCTTCTCATGACTAATGCTGTTCCACTTTATCTTGTTGTCCTGTTTGTTAACTGTTGGCTGTCCTTTTATGATTGAAACCTATTGACAGCTGTATCTACTTTCTGAATGCGCTCCTTGAGCTATGCCTTTGCATTTGTTCATTGTTACTAAGCTGGGCTCAACCCTTGTGGGAGCCACATTTCCTCCACTCATAACGTAACTGAATGAATCAAACAGAAACATAATTATATCTGTATCTGCACATGAAGCAAACTTGTTAGAAAATAAATGCATGCTTGCAGTTGATATTCCTGATTTGTCTTCTCAAAAGTTTTTGTGACGCTAACTGGTTTACTGCATCTGAAAACACAAATTGTACGTTTATAGATGATATCATATGATGTATGATGCCTCATCATTGCTCTAACATCAGTTTTCAAACTTCTCTGCAGATAACCAAGGGTAGCAAGGAGATAGCGGCTGGATGTGGGACACGCCGACGATCTAGGATGACACAAGACACGACAACAGCATGAAGGCTCATCATTCAGGCAATGACGAGTCACCCTACCTTATATGCATATTTGTCTCAGTTTTAATAAATGTATAGTTTGTCTTTTCATTTTGCAATGAAACAATTAGTCTCACGGCTTGTGTGAGAACTTATACACTTATTTTTTTAATACAAATTGCTGATCTTTTAAAAGATTTGTTCAATCTCTTAAGTTCTTTTGAAATGCAACAATACAATGCAATCTCAATTTGTATCAAATATGCTTGGGTTTGACACAACAGAAATATATGTACCTTTTCCTCTTTTAAAACTGGAAAGCTCTACCTGATTGAGCTAATAGTGAAATCTAGGTAACAGGTAAATGCCAAGGGAGGTCTCATTTCATGTGCCAAGCGTCGCATTCATTCGGGGCAGCAGGCTACCCGCAAAGTCCCTTAAGTGCTCCCTAAGATGAAAAAATTACCAAACTTTGACAAGATAGTTCTCAGAATTTGTGGCAGTTGGGAATGTTCTATTTGGACCTACAGGTGCACGTGGGGTCCGTCTACAATAACCTCTCTTGGTTTCGTTCAACTCCTATCTGTTTGACTGTGCCAAAATCAAACGCATTCTTGCAAAATGCTTCAGTTTCATGCAGTGGAAAGGTGCTAGGAGTGATATTTTGCATTCCATAGCTCATGGAGCCAAACGGATTTCTCCAACAAGTTGGGGTGGGTGGGTAAATGCCAAGGGAGGTCTCGTTTCATGTGCCAAGCGTCGCATTCGTTCGGGGCAGCAGGCTACCAGCAAAGTCCCTTAAGCGCTCCCTAAGATGAAAAAATTGCCAAACTTTGATGGGACATTTCTCAGAATTCATGGTAGATGGGAACATTCTATTTGGACTTACAGGTGCATGTACGATCCATCTACAATAACCTCTCTTAGTTTCGTTCAACTCCTATCTGTTTGACCGTGCTAGAATCAAACACATTCTTGCAAAATGCTTTAGTTTCATGCAGTGGAAAGGTGCTAGCAGTGACATTTTGCATTCCATAGCTCGTGGGGCTGAACAAACTTTGCTAACACATTAGGGTGGGTGGGTAAATTCCAGGGGAGGTCTCGTTTCGTATGCCAAGCATCACAGTCATTCGAGGCAGTAGGCTACTGGCAAAGTCCCTTAAGCTCCCTAAGACAAAAAAAGCTGCCAAACTTTGACAAAATAGTTCTCAGAATTCGTGGAAGCTAGGAACGTTCTGTTTGGACTTACATGTGCACGTGGAGTCCATCCACAATAACCTCTGTTGATTTCATTCAACTCCTATCCATTTGATCGTGCCGAAATCAAACGCATTCTTGCAAAATGCTTCAGTTTCATGCAATGGAAAGGTTGCCAGGTGCCATATTTTTTGTTCTACTCATAGTGGGGCCGAATGGACTATGCCAACACGTCAGGTTGGGTGGGTAAATGATAGGGGAGGTCTCACTTTGTGCACCAAGTGTCTCAGTCGTTCTGGGCTGCAAGCTACCGGTAAACTCGAAAATGCTAGGTCTCGGTAGCTTGCAGGCTAGAACGACTGAGACACTTGGCACAGGAAACGAGACCTCCCCTAGCATTTACCCACCCACCCTGACATGTTGGCGTAGTCCATTCAGCCCCATGATGAGTAGAACAAAAAATATGGCACCTCGCAACCTTTCCACTGCATGAAATTGAAGCATTTTGCAAGAATGTGTTTGATTTTGGCATGGTCAACGGACTAGAGTTGAACGAAACTAAGAGAGGTTATTGTGGATGAACTCCATGTACACCTGCAGGTCCAAATGGAACATTCCCAGTTACCACGAATTCTAAGAACTGTCCCGTCAAAGTTTGGCAATTTTTTCATCTTAGGGAGCTTAAGGGACTTTGCCGATAGCCTACTGCCCCGAACGAATGCGACGCTTGGCACACGAAACGAGACCTCCCATATCATTTAACCACCCACCCCGATGCGTTGGTGAAGTTCGTTCGGCCCCACGAGCTATGGAATGCAAAATGTCACTCCTAGCACCTTTCCATTACATGAAACTGAAGCATTTTGCAAGAATGCGTTTGATTCTGGCACGGTCAAACGGATAGGAGTTGAACGAAACCAAGAGAGATTATTGTAGACGAACCCCACATGCACCTATAGGTCCAAATGAAATGTTCCCAACTACCACGAATTCTGAGAACTATCCTGTCAAAGTTTGGCAGTTTTTTCGTCTTAGGGAGCTTAAGGGACTTTGCCGGTAGCCTATTGCCTCGAACGACTGCGATGCTTGGCACACAAAATGAGACCTCCCTTGGCATTTACCCGCCCACCCCGACGCATTAGCGAAGTCCGTTCGGCCCCACAAGCTATGGAATGCAAAATGTCACTCCTAACACCTTTCCACTACATGAAATTGAAACATTTTGCAAGAATGTGTTTGATTCTGGCATGGTTAAACGGATAGGAGTTGAACGAAACTGAGAAAGGTTATTGTAGACAGACCCCACATGCACCTATAGGTCGAAACAGAATGTTCCCAACTGCCACAAATTCTGAGAACTGCTCCATCAAATTTTTGCATTTTTTTCGTCTTAGGGATCTTAAGGGACTTTGTCGGTAACCTGTTGCCCCGAATGAATGCGATGCTTGGCACACGAAATGAGACCTCCCCTGGCATTTACCCACCCACCTCGATGCGTTGCTGAAGTCCATTCAGCCCCACGAGCTATGAAATCAAAATGCCACTCCTAGCACCTTTCCACTTCATGAAACTAAAGCATTTTGCAAGAATGCGTTTGATTTCAGCACGGTCAAACGGACTAGATTTGAATGAAACCAAGAGAGGTTATTGTGGATGGATTCCACGTGCACCTGTAGGTCCAAACAGAACATTCCCAGCTACCACAAATTCTGAGAACTGTCCCATCAAAGTTTGGCAATTTTTTCATCTTAGGGAGCTTAAGGAACTTTGCCGGTAGCCTGCTATCCTGAACGAATACGACGCTTGGCACACGAAATGAGACCTCCCCTAATATTTACCTGCCCACCCCGATGTGTTGGCGAAGTATATTCAACCCCACGAGCTATGGAATGCAAAATGTCACTCCTAGCACCTTTCCACAGCATGAAACTGAAGCATTTTGCAAGAATGCGTTTGATTCTGGCACAGTCAAACGAATAGGAGTTGAACGAAATTGAGAGAGGTTATTGTGGATGGACTCCATGTGCACCTGTAGGTCCAAATAGAATATTCCCAACTTCCATGAATTCTGAGAACCGTCCTGTCAAAGTTTGGTACTTTTTTTATTTTAGGGAGCTTAAGGGACTTTGCCGGTAGCCTGCTGCCTCGAACGAATGCGACTCTTGGCACATAAAATGAGACCTCTCCTAGAATTTACCCACCCACCCTGATGTGTTGATGAAGTCCGTTCAGCCCCACGAGCTATGAAATGCAAAATGTCACTCCTAGCACCTTTCCACTGCATAAAACTGAAGCATTTTGCAAGAATACGTTTGATTTCAGCACAGTCAAACAGACTAGAGTTGAACGAAACTGAGAGAGGTTATTATGGAAGGATTCCACGTGCACCTGTAAGTCCAAACGGAACATTCCCAACTACCACAAATTCTGAGAACTGTCCCATCAAAGTTTGACAATTTTTTCGTCTTAGGGAGCTTAAGGGACTTTGTCGGTAGCCTGCTGCCCCAAACGAATGCAACACTTGGCACATGAAACGAGACCTCCCCTAGCATTTACCCACCCACCCTGACACGTCGGCAAAGTCCATTTAGTCCCACAAGCTATGCAATGCAAAATGTCACTCCTAGCACCTTTCCAAACATGAGGAAGAACCACAACCTAATCTAACTCCTGAAAGCATGAAGACACTGAAACAAATCAAATGAAATGTACATGAAATATATAACATCACTTATGTAATCAATCACTTACCGCCATCTGATGATCACTCTCCATCATCTTTTCTCGAGCTTCTTTGTCCGTAGTTGGATGGACTGGAGTTAAGACCTCCTGTGAGAAGCATCAAAAAGTAAAATTGACTAAACATAAATATACTGGAGGGAAGCAATTCATACTTCTATGTATATACAAAACAAAGTACAAGTAACCGTCTAGAAAAATTTTATACATACTTACAAATTAATCCAACGAACCATCTGGGTCTTCTCTACTCTTTATTGTGTCAAGTATTGCCTCATGGGCAGAGTCATGCACCTTCCACAAGGTCTTGTTCAAAGGTCTACCTCGATATTGTATTGATGGGGAGCCTCATATGGTAAGACTTACTCCCTCTTCGCTCGGGCCGACAGTGAATTTAACCGTCGCCAAACTCTCATCGCAAGACCTAGATCATCGGCGAACTCCTTGTTTGTTCTCCCAATATGCCGATATGTGTTATCTTCAGTGAGACCCTACTCGTCGGCAAGCACGCACAACTTCTAGCTGATGTGCTTTGTCACCTCGATCTGAACCTTAGGCCGTGACTTCCGTTCAACGGCTCGAACCTTCCTTCGTCTAGACTATCCTCGTCGCTCTGAGAGAGGAATGTTTTGTCGATGGCCTTTGTCTCACCGATAACAACTCCAACTCCTCTGATCCAAACCCTAGCACATGGAGATGCTAGGTCAACCTACTGTGTACCTCGCACTGTCCGGATCCTCTGCACCGCCGAACAATGAAACAACACAGGAAACAAACGAATATGATACAATGAAGCCATTCCACTGATTTCGACAGAAATCTCACTAGTGGAATGATTCACATCGACATTTTGCAACAACAGAATTACAAAAAGGAAAAGAAATCTACAGTTATGCAGTTTGTAATTACAGATAACAGAAACAAATTGATGACACAGAACAGTTCAATTTCTCCTTCACAATGCTCGATTACATTCGCACAATGACATTCAATTACAATATCATATCTTGAGTTGGTTCATTTCCCTGGGTTTATAAGCTCGCAAGAGGAACACCAACCCTATTCCAAGCGGCTGGGAGAAACTAACCGTCTCCAAGCGGCTGGGAGACCAACCGTCTAACAACTTGACAAAAGCAACCTACTTACTTGGGACTTACAAAGTTTGTTCTAGGTCTAGATACAAATAGAAATGACATGCATTGGTCGAATAGACCTTATTACAACACAAAACCTAATTTTCCAAACAAACATGAATTTAAATGCCTCATGGAGGCCACCTTGTGTTAGGTTCTCTTGTGCCATACACCCCACCTAGAAAAGAACTCATGTCCCATTAGTTGAGTCTGTGTCTTGCACCACTATCATCCTTCACTACATCATGCCTTCCCCATGATCCCTGGACTGCAACTTGCTTCCATGGAATCAAAAATTCATGCCTAGCATTGTAGGATCTACTCACACCTTGCCATGAGTGAGTGCTTGCAACCAAACGTGGATGTCGTACACCGTGATTGCTTACTGTCATATCTGCCTAAACACCTGCATTCAAAACTGTGTTTGATGCTTCTTGTACTACTGCTATGGTAGAATATGTTTTCCTTCCAACTCTTGTTGGCTCCAGAGGACAAACAATGGTCCCTACTATGATAGCATCATCTTCTTTCCAATCAACTTATGGCTACTTGCAGACCTGCTCTTTGACCTTCGTCTGATCCATCTCAGACATTACCATTTGATCTCCACCATTCAAAATGGAAATCACCTTCAAACTGTGATCTTTGGTAACCTCACCCTGTGAGGTATCCTCAACTTTCCTTGTCTCTTCTTCATGCATCTTCACAAACTCTTTCTGACCCACCAAAATGATCTTAGCTGCCTGCTGTGTTGCAGCACCCTCTTGCAATGGTGTCATCACAAAAGTTTTTCCATCCTTCTTGATGGTGTATGTGTTAGCATATCCATCATACAATGCTTGCCTATCAAATTGCCATTGCCTACCTAAAAGTAGGTGACAACATTCCATGGGCAAAATGTCACATAAAATTCTCTCCTTATATTCTTTGATTTCAAAATCGACATATGCTTGCTCATCTACCAAAAGTGATTGGCTATCACTTACCCAAGATGCTCTGTAAGGAGTTTGATGAGGAATCTTTTCTATGTTCAATTTATCCACCATTTCCCTAGACACCATATTATCTGTTGAACCAGAATCTATGACTATCTTGCATATTTTACCCTTGCTTTTGCAATTGATCCTGAAAAGTTCTCTCCTTTGTGATGGTTCAGTCTGCACTAGTTCCTTGAGTAGTGTCATCTTGATCATCAGATTCTCTCCCACCTCTGATGTCAACTTCACTTCAGGAGATGTCACACTCCCTGCATCCTCTTGAGTCAATGTGGTTTCTCTCTCATTACCATGAGAAGTTGAGGCCTTCTCTGGACACTTATAAGCCGGATGCCCTATCTAATTGCAGTTATAACATCTCATGTTGGAGAACTTGGATCCTCTGTCTGATCCATTTTTCCCACCTCTTTCATTTGGCCTCCTTCCTCGGTAGCCTCCTCTACTACTTGAGTCTCCAACTTGCTCTTCTTGGCTAGACCACCACTAGGCCTCTGGTTAGGACTTCTTCCTCCAAATCTGCCTCTAAAATTTATGTCACCCCTGCCTTTACTTTGCTGCTCACCTTTCCTCTTCAGCTTCTCTTCAGCTCTTAATGCTACTTGAAAGCATTTTTCCACTGTTTCAAGGGTAAACAGACTTATCTAATCTTGAATATTGATCCTCAGACCATTTAGATACCTTGCTACCTTGGATTTTTCATCCTCCATGTACCCACAACAAAGAGTGTATTTGTGAAACTCCTCGGTGTAAGTAGCACATCCATATCTTTTTGCTTGAGGTTCTGCATCTTCCTGTAAATCTGCACCTCATAGTCAGATGGAAGGAATTGGGACTTGATCTTCTCCAGCATTCTGCTCCACAAAGAGACCATACTTTTCCCATTCTTTACCCTCTCTCCTTGGGTGTAATTCCACCATGTAAGGGCAGCACCTTTGAGTTTAGTTTTTGCAAACTTAACCCTCTTACTTTCAGGAACTTCCTTTTATTTGAAGTAGTTGTTTAGAGCCTCAATCCACTCCATGACTTCCTCAACATTCATCTTCCCACTGAACATGGGGACATCTATCCGAGCCTCCGAAGAGTCCTTGCCAATTGCCTTGATGGCTTCCAGGAATTGTTTTTGCTCAATCGGTATCTTTGCCTCTTCTTGTTCCTCTTCTGCTTCCTCTTTCTCTTCTTCTTCATCTGAATCTTCCTCTATCCTTTTTCCTATCTTCATTGCCTTCAATTCTACCTGGAGTGCTTCCCTGACTCTAGTTTTGATCATATCTTCCATCTCTTGAAATTTCTTGACCACTTTGGTGGTCATCCCCTTTAGAGGCATATCGCTAGCCTCTCCTTCACTCTGTCTATCTGACATAAACATTCAAAGACAACGCCAACACTTCTACAAATCCTCAATTTGACTACAACACAATGTTCAATCAACTATCCATCCTACACGTTGCTTCACAGACCCATTCCTCTCATCCAACAGCATATCCTGGAGATGTACTACCACTTTCTCTCTCAGTAGCCTCACTTTGCACCCTCTTCCAGCCAAACCTCTATTGGTAAATGGTCTTGACTGTCCTCATCATCATCTGCCCACACACTACAGGAATCCTATTCCTTCTCGCAACTAGATGGCATGAGCATCTGCAACAATCTAGCAACTACTGTCATCCTTCAAAATACCTTCTATGATCCCTACTTTCAAAATGGTCACCAACCAAACATTTTTCTTCAACTCTTAGCCTGCCTACTCAATGACAGAAATCAAATACACAACACCTCTGCCCAAAGCTTTCACTAGCTCTGATACCAATATGATGGGGAGCCTCATATGGTAAGACTTACTCCCTCTTCATTCGGGCTGACAGTCAATGTAACCATCGCCAAACTCTCATCACAAGACCTAGATCATCGGTGAACTCCTTGTTTGTTCTCCTGATATGCCGATATGTGTTATCTTTGGTGAGACCCTACTCATCGGCAAGCACGCACAACTTCTGGCCAATGTTCTTTGTCACCCTGATCTAAACCTTAGGCCGCGACTTCTGTTCAGCGGCTTGAACCTCCCTTTGTCCAGACTATCCTAGTCGCTCTGAGCGAGGAATGTTTCGTCGATGGCCTCTATCTCACCGATAACAGCTCCAACTCCTCCGATCCAAACCCTGGCACATGGAGATGCTAGGTCAACCTATTGTGCACCTCGCACCGTCCGGATCCTCTGCACCGCCGAACAATGAAACAACACAAGAAACAAATGAATATGATACAACGAAGCCATTCCACTAATTTTGACAGAAATCTCACCAGTGGAATGCTTCACATAGACATTTTGCAACAATAGAATTACAGAAAGGAAAAGAAATCTACAGTTATGCAATTTGTAATTACAGAGAACGGAAACAAATTGACGACATAGAATAGTTCGATTTCTCCTTCACAATGCTCGATTACATTCGCACAATTGCATTCAATTACAATATAATATCCTGAGTTGGTTCATTTCCCTGGGTTTATAAGCTCGCCAGATGAACACCAACCCTATTCCAAGCAGCTGGGAGAATGATTCCAAGCAGCTGGGAGAAACTAATTGTCTCCAAGCGGCTGGGAGACCAACCGTCTAACAACTTGACAAAAGCAACCTACTTACTTGGGACTTACAAAGTTTGTTCTAGGTCTAGATACAAACAGAAATGACATGCATTGGTCGAATAGACCTTATTACAACACAAAACCTGATTTTCCAAACAATCATGAATTTAAATGCCTCATGGAGGCCACCTTGTGTTAGGTGCTCCTGCACCATTTATCAAATGGACATTGGTTGCCATGACAAGGTTGGAGTAATGAAGAATCTTCTAATGAGTGTCAAAGTCCTCAAACAGCCAAACATTAAGACTCTTATGTGGGTACCTTCTAAGCCATGTTCCAGTAACAACCACTGAGCCTGTAGGGTATTCTATGTTTTCTCCATCTGTAACTAGGGCCTCCAATTTCTTTTTGGCCTCAACACAACGACACAAGTAATAATATGTTCCCTCTTCATTATCTTCATCTGCAATAACTGCATAAGCATGCCCTACAATTATATGTGCAGCAAATTAGATGAAATTAATCAACATTACAAAAATACTACAAAGTTTAAGATAACATTAGGAATTTCAAATTTAACTATGCAAGTAGATATATTACCTGGTTGAACTAGATATATCATTTGTACTATCATTCACATGAATGAATGCGATGTGCACAAATATAGAAACCTGTGTCGAGTTATAATATTGGGATTGCACCTCACACTATGGATGTAGACTGTAGTTCTCTGCAAAGTTGACAACTGAAACAATGCTACCAACTGGAAATGTGTCCTTGCATAACTTGAATTGCAAGTCCAACCATCAAGCTCTATGAGCATGTCTTACATACTCATACATTATGTTGTCACAAAATATAGGCATAAACTGATACACTGGAATCTTCTGAATAACATATTCACACCTCTTTGCTTCTTTACCATCTCTTGTATTGTATTCCATTGTTTTATACTTGTCAAACTCTACTAGTTCATTTCCAACCGCATGTGTTATTTCCATATGTTCACATATTGGCATACGTTGCAAGCCACCGCAATGCTGACATGTGCCATCCAAGCATAATTTCTTGTAGAATAATTGACCTTCCTCTCTATCACATAAAATCATTGATATGAAGTCTCTTGAGGTAGTTGGTGGGGCACATATGCCACAATCCTGCAAAATATTGTTAGTATGCAAATCTAAACATATAGATCGATAAACATCAAAATGGTTAGAAAATTAAATATGTAATCTACAACAACAAGTAGTGCATGTGTGATTTATTTTGACAAAGAAAGGTTTTAGCATTTCAAAATATCTTTGAGAAATTTTAATTTGAGGATACTTCTCTAGAAATTTACCAAAAAACTCTCTTTGAGTCATATCCAAAAAATGCTTTGGATGTGGCTTATGGTTTTGACTACCGATTCTCCTTTTTACCACATCCCTTTGATTCGGAGATACCCTTGTGTAAATTTTCCAAAAGTCTTCAATTAGTGATCTCAAAGCTTCGACAACTTTGTCTTTTTGTGGGAGTCTCCCAGAGAATGCCCACAATTCATTAGTGCTTGGATCCTCAACTCTTTGACCTCTTCCAATGGCTCTCATTAGAGTTTTTCTATTTATTTTCAATGCTTGATTTGTCTTTCTAATGAGGCAAGCTTTTTTTGTTTGTTGGCTTACAATTGTCAATGTAATGACACGTTGTGTGACATTACTATTCTTGGTGCGTGAGGTGGAACCCACACTCTCATACGCACTCATTAGATTCTTGATAATTGATTTTTCACTTGATGCATTCGATGTTCTTAGGCCAAGAATCTTCATAGTGGGCCTAAATTTCAGATTTCTCATCAGTTCAACAAAGAGTTGACATCTTCCGGTTTCATTTAAATTCTCAAAGAATAATTTCCATATCTTATTTGCATATCTTTGGCTAGTGCGCATGGGAATCTTATCTTACATTGGCTCCAATACATTCTCATCAATATCAATTAGAAACTTAGGCCTCCTATGCAAAATTCTAGGAGGCGTTTTATTTGGTAAAGTAGACTGAACATTAGGAATTTCTTCAATATTTACTTGAGATGGGATAGATGATGTACCTTTGATTGGAGGTAAAAAGGTTGAAAATGACGTACCTTCAACTTGAGGTGTGAATGATGGCGTGTAATCATCTTGAGAAGAAAATGTAGATGTGCCTTCTACTTCACCTATGAAAGATGGAGTGTCTCCAATTCGAGAAGATAATGATGGTGTTCCTTTAACTTGACCTATGGACGATGGAGTGCCTCCAACTTGGAGATTCACTTTCCTCATTGCACGAAGGTTTTGCATTCATTCCCTTTGTGCCACCAATTCCATATCTTTCTTAGCTTCATTAGACGTGTCATGTTCCTCTCCAATTGGCAATGGTGGAATATCTTCTTGTCCGGTTGACAATTTCCTACTTTCCTGAATTTGCCTCATTCTTTCTCTTTTCCTCTCATTCTCAGCTTCACGCTCTTCTGGTGTTAGAGTCTTTGCTTGTTTCCTTGGCATGATGATGATTTATACAAGCATGACGAATAAGACAATGATCATTAGAAATTTTATAATGACAATGAATAGCACAGTCAGAATGAATAACAAGGTTTTACAAATTTCTGAATAAGACACCTCATATCAAGATAACTTGAACATACATAAGTCATGGAGTATGCATTTGAACACACATATACACTTGAATCTAGTTTGAATAGAAGAGAGGAGGATGAACTTGGAGGAAGAAATAAGAAGTTATACCCTATTTTTCTGTTGTAACTTGTTATACCCTGTTTTCATGCATTTTCCAAGTGGAAAGGGTGGCTAAATAGTGGTTCTTTGTGAATTTGAATGCAACCTAGCCAAGTAAGTGTTCCTATAGCATATTCAGGCCTATTTACAGGTGAATCAAGTGTTATTTTGTTCTGGGTTGGAGTGGATATGAGATTTTCATTAAAACCCCCTTATTTGTGAAGAAATGAAGGGTTTTCTAGTTTGCACCCTGGATGAGCATGGCTATACTAACCAATGGTGGAATTTGAAGTTTTGTGACATATAGATCTATTGTTTTGGGGTTTGGAGTGGTTATTGAATGATCCTAAGGTACTTGCTTTGTTAATTGGACCAAATTAAGCTTATTTCTAGAGAGGGCCAGTCATAGAACTCACATTTTTCCTGAAACAAGGGCATGAAATCTTTTGATATATTGTTCAAATCCATAATGGTTGTCTAAATACTTTTTGGTTTGTGGGTTGGCTGAGTTTACACAAAGTTATGCACATTTTTCAAGTTTGGAAGGCTACTAGGCCTTAAGGAGTGATTTGTGGATCAGACATTGGTTGATGTTTCCAGGCACTAAAAGTGGCAAAATTGGTTTAATACATTATATTGACATGGTGTATGCTTGTGTTAGGGTTGGGAAATATCTTAGAGCCCTTATGCCTTATGATGCCCTTAAGCACCTAGTTGGGCCATTGCAAGATTTTGGTTTATGGTTGAGTTGATTTGTGAAATATGGTATCAATGTTTTGAATTCCTTCTTGTGTTTGCATCATAAATGATCATGCCACTTGAATGTGAGTGTGGATTTGGGAGTTTGGCAACCTGAATAAGGACTGTTTACTGAGTTTAGGGGTCTATGGAAAGTTTGAAGGCAAGTTCCTTTGTAATATAGACCTAATTAACCCTTTTAGGACAGCGAATAAGGTCAGTTTTGAGGCATATTGTCCAAAGGAGTCTATACTGAGTTCAACATATGTTATGCAACTTGGTAATGGGTATTCTAAACATTCATTAAAGTTTGGGTTTGAAACCTTATGGCGAAAATAAGTCAGAAAAAACCCCTTAAGTAGGGCTACTAGGATTTGAGGGCTTGGGCAAATTGGTTGCTAAGAGGGGATACTTGTGACTTGAAGAGTGGTTTAGTTGGTTCTAGTTGGTGAACAACTATTGGTCTTATTTCAAGGTTGGAGGATATTGTTATGACAAGTGTTGGAAGCTTCATCTAGAGATTCACCCTATTGGTGCCTGAATTGACTGTCAGTTAATTTAGCAATTTTCATGCAGGCACCTTCCCAAAAAATCCAAAAAATTTCCTAAGTGTTGGCCCTCCTTAGCATTTTTCAACAGTAGCATCATATTTTCTCCGAGGTGGTCAGCATCATCATGATTTTCTGTCGACCAGATTTGTCATCAGGATCATCTTGTTTCAATATCGGGTGATGTTTGGATATCATCCCGATCCTGCAGTAGAGCTACAGTGCACCCTGATGTTCTTTGAGTTAAAGGGGTCATCATCATCATCCGGTTTACAGTGCATCATGATATTTTGTTTGGGGGCTGATATTCCAAAATATCAGGTTATCTTACTAATATCACCCCGGCGCCTATATGGCGATGACGCCATCCGGATATGAGAGTTGCGCGGTATGCAGACAGGTGATGGTGACATCATCAGGACATGATGATGACATCATTAGGATTTTTTAAGGCATCGGCGAGACCATGGGCATCGGCAAAGGAGTTTTGTGCTGGCCCGATGGTCTATCTCTAGCCGATGGAGCGGATTGTAAGGTAGGCATCGGCGAGACAATTGAGATCGATGAGAGATTTGTGGGGTTAGCTGATGGCCTAAGTCTTAGCAATGGGCTTTTGGAGAAGGAGCATGTGTCGAGCGTGGAAAAAGCGCTCGACACCTATTATACGTGCGGCCATGTTTTTAAAGTGTTGAAGGAGCCTTCCCACCATGCATGTGGGATTATTCCCCTGTATAATTTGAACCTGCGGAGAAGTGTGTTTTGGTGGGAATTTCTCTTTTGAGCACAGCGATGGTTTCCAGGTAGGTCGCGGGTGGTTGGGCCATAAATGGCGACAGTACAGGGGTATGGGCGATGGTACACATGATCAGGTTGCCTGATTTTTAGCATGAAGACTTCCAGATGGCGGCACAAGGCTCGAGGCTTCCCTTGTCTGTTGCAGTAATAACTTCTGAGCGCCATTCTTTCTGATGGATGTATTTGGCGGGATTTTTGGTCAACCATGTAATTATTGCTAGGGGTGCACTTTCTGGCCGATATAGGCAGACTGTGTTACCATTGTTTAGGTGGTTGAAGGCCTGAGGCATTTTTGTGTAAATAATGAAGAACAGGGCATGATCTTGGCTGTTTTATCCCATTTTGGAGTTTATGAGTTGCAACATGAGTGTATTTTGCACATATTTTCAGTTTCAGTGTTAATGTTATATGAAAAATGCTTATTGCATGTGTCTATCTGCTTGTCTCCATTTGCTGCATGTTATTCTCCTTCTTTTGAATCTGGTTGCATGTCAGCAGGGATATCTGTAAGTAGAAGCAGTTAGATACCCATTCTTGGGTGATGTTTGTAAGGCAAGCATCAGCCCAACCCCCTGAAACTTGAGTGAAAGTTGCAAACCATCTGTTGTATACGTCTAGTTGACTCCTTGCCCAATGGATAGGCACCAGTCTGCTCCTGGATCAGTAGTTATGAGCCAAAACCCCTTGTCTTGCATCCCGGACATTATGTCCGCCCATTTCATCACTTCCACCTGTTAGTTGTAGGAGTAGGAAAACCCCTGCATGCTCTCATACCTAACCAGACATTATGTCCAAGAATGTTGCCAACCTTGTGATCTATCATGCAGATCTTGGTCCATACATGAGAGTATTCTGCCTGTTGTTGTCAAGTTAGATCTTTCTATCTTTGAGCTAGTCAAGGTTATATCTTGAGTTATAGGGACACCCCCCTTGGTGCGGTAGAACCAGAAGTGAAGGGGAGGAGCTCACGCAACCTCCTGTATTAGTTGGCTGAATCTGCATGTGCATAGGAACTGGCAAACCCTGATGCTGATTCAGAAGAAAAACCAACACACCCAAATGACAAATGCAAGAGTAAGCAACCACAAAGGAAAAAAAAGCATATTAAAACATCAAATTCAAAGAGAGAACAAGTCTCACATGAGTCTACATCAACATTCAATGATGTTAGTATGTAATGATACTTGGATAGAGTATTTACTTGATTTGCAAAGGAGATAAGTGTGAGTTACTTTCATTTGTAGGGGCATTTGATTAGCACTCCAAGTTTTTCCTATGGATTGAGTTGTGTTCAAGTTTTTCACTTGTAGAGCAAGTAGTATGTTTCACTCACTATGGGTGAGTATGAGAAGTATGGCCACTTGGAGGTCAAGAAAGGACAAGGAAAATAGAGAATGTAAGAGCTAGTGATGACATGTTTTGGGTGTTGTAAGCATGCACATTTGTGTTCCATAGTAACATAAATGTTGTAGCATGTAACATAGATGACTTGTAGGATGTTGTAGCATAACAGTGATGGTTTTCGTTATTGTAATGTGCACAAAATCTTATCTCAGCTGTAGCATGTGCATAGTTGTAGGAAGAGAACTCTTTACACATTCATTGTAAATAATGTATAAATGTATGAATTTCATTGTACATAGATACAATAAGAAGGACCACTTTGTAATAAATTATAACTTTCATAGCATTGTAAAATGACCTTCAAATGCAAGGAGGATCATACATGGCAGCAGGGTTATATATAGACTATGATAGTGGACTATTATATAGACTTACATGACTGTCCTACACTCATGAAAACCTCCTTTTTAGTGTTTTATCTCCTTGTAACTCCCTTTGTATCATCTTATGTCATCCTAGGACAAAAATTAAGAGTCTTCCAAAATTAATTTTGGCTCCATGTATACACTCGAATATAAGTATGACAAACAATTGTTCACTAAAATTATTTTATGAAGTATTTGATAATGTTTTTCTCTTGTATAGCTGAAAATAGGTGAAATAAAGGCATGAAGAGCCAAAACAAGGTGGAAACATGAGGAATTTGGAGTCTCTTTGACTAAACTAACTGATATACCTAGACACATATATGTCAAGAAGAACATAAAGAACATAAAAAATATAAAGACATAAAGACATTTAAAGACATAAAGAACATAAGAACATATATATATGTGAATTAAAATTGAACATACCTTAGAATTCGATAGTGCAGTTGACCAATTCTCCAAAAGATGGCTTCAAAATCCTCAAATCCTTGTTTTTCTCAAGTTTGATTATGAATTCTATATCATATATCATCAAATTCAATCTATATATCAATGTTAATTAGCTTTGAAACAAAATCACACATGAAACATGAAACTTTCAGTTTAATAATCAATTTTTCTCCAAAAACATGAAAAATTAGTTCTTCTACGTTGAAAAAACAAAAAAAGGTGGTGGATTCATATAAAAATGATTCTCAATTAGTCAACCAACATGAAAAGCATATTTTTGTCCAATATACTCATGAAAAGCAGGAATAACAGGCATGTGGGGTCTGAAACACGGATCCCACATGCTTTTTTACCATTTCCATGCTTCTAATAATGCAAGCGCGTTATGGGAAGCATGATAACATAAAGGTAACCTTGTATCTACATGAGAGTCTCTCTCTCTCTCTCTTCATTTCTCTATCCTATATATAAAGAGGGATCAAGAGACATGTAGAGATAGAAAGAGGGACATGGAGGTAGAGAGGATAGGTGGAGATAGAGACAGGGAAAGGGAGAGATGGGGATCAAGATAGAGAAAGGGGTCTATAGAGGGATAAAGATAGATATATATATATATATATATATATATATATATATATATATATATATATATATATATATATATATATATATATATATATATATAGAGGGGAGATATAGGGAGATAGATCTAGAAAGGGAGAGATAGATAGGGAAATACAGAGAGAGAGGTAGAGAGGGGTATATTAAGAGATGGGGTTATGAGGATAGATAGCTCAATAGGGAAAGAGATCAAGAGATGTCTAGAGACATAGGGAGAGAGATTTCAAGAGGTAGAAGGATGGGGAGAGAGATAAAGAGGAGGAGAGAGAGGTAGCAAGGGATAGATTAAGAGATAGGGATCCCTATTCTCCCCTCTACTTAAACCATAAACCTAAACCTTTAAACCATAAACCCTAAACCCTTAATAATGCCCCTAACCCCTAACCCTAAACCCCTAAACCCCTAAGGTCCCTAAACCATAAAACCTGGAAGCAAAGGTAGGTATAATTAGAGAGAGGGATAGAGGAGACAAAGATATCTCTCCCAGGCTCGGTCTCCTCTGTATCTCCCTATTCGCCTCTCTACCTAAACCATAAACCTAAACCTCTAAACCTTAACCCCTAACCCCTAACCCCTAACCCCGAAACCCTAAATAATGTCCCTAAACCCTAAAAATGAGCAACCATAAACCCCAAAACCTAAATAATTCCCCTAAACCCTTACCCTAAAACCTAAACCATATTTACTTGAGAAACCCTAAACTCATGTAAACCTCAAATAGTGAGGGAGAGAGAGATAGAAAGGTAGAGTTAGAGAGAGAGAGAGAGAGATCTCTCCCAGGCTCGGTCTCCTCTGTATCTCCCTATTCACCTCTCTACCTAAACCATAAACCTAAACCTCTAAACCTTAACCCCTAACCCCTAAACCATTAACCCTAAACCATAAATAATGCCCCCCCTAAACCCTAACCCCTAACCCCTAAACCCTAAAAATGAGCAACCCTAAACCCTTAAACCATAACACCTAGAAGCAACTCTAAACCTCTATCTCCCTATCTCTCCCAATCTCTATAACGTGAAAACATGAAAACATTAAGCTTTCATTCCAACCAAATTCATTCCTAATCAATCCCAAATCATCCCTAATCCATTCAATTTCATCTCTAATCATCCCTAAACAACTTCTAATTAGCCCTAAACCACTTCACACCATCCCAAATCATATCCAAATCAATTTAACTTCATCCCTAATCATTTTCCAATCAACCTAGATTTCATCTCAAATACCATCCCTAAACTATTCCTAAATCATTCTAATCATTCCCTAATCAACACTAAACCACTTCAGACCATCCCTAAAACCATTCTAATCATTCCCAAATCATTCCTAATCTAGCCCTTTTCACCTCTTATCATCCCTAAACCAATCCATTTCATCCCAACTCCATCCTAAATCAATCTAAGCTCCATCTCAAACAATCCCAAAAATAATCAAAATCAAACAAATACCTCACCAAGAGCCATTAGAAGATCATAGTGCCAATCTATTAGTCATTTGCACCATTTTGTATATCGTATGTGCCAATATGCTCCTTAGTAGCACCTACCTATCAATCACAAACATCATTCTACACCTAGCTAGTCACAGGTGTCATTCTACCCTCTGCCAGCCACAGGAGCCATCAAAACATCATAAGCGCCAATATGTTAGTCATTTACACCATTCTATACATCATATATACCAACCATAAACCCTAAACCCGATCAACCCTAAACCCTTATCTCCTTGTCTCTATCATCCCTCTACCTCTCAATCTCTCTGCCTATGTCTTTGGCCATGTCCATCACCCTCTATCTCGCTATCTCTCCCTCTCTAAACTGCTAACCCCTAAACTCTAAACCCGATCAACCCTAAACCCCTATCTCCTTGTCTCTATCATCTCTCTACCTCTCAATCTCTCTAGCTATGTCTCTGGCCATGTCCCTCACCCTCTATCTCCATATCTCTCCCTCTCTAAACTCCTAACCCCTAAACCCTAAACCCTAAACCTGATCAACCCTAAATCTGATCAACCCTAAACCCTATCTCCTTGTCTCTATGATCCCTCTACCTCTCAATCTCTCTGCCTATGTCTCTAGCTATGTCCCTCACCCTCTATCTCCCTATGTCTCCCCTTGGTCTCCTCTATATCTCCCTATCGGTCCTCTCTCTCTAAACCCTAACCTAAACCTCTTAACCTTAACCCCTAACCCCTAAAACATAAACCTTAAGTTACCCTAAATAATGCCACTAAACCCTAAACCCTAAAACTGAGCAACCCTAAACCCAAAACCTCTAAACCATAAACCTTGGAAGCAAATCTAAACCTTTATCTCCCTAGATCTCTCCCAATATCTATCGATCCCCTCACATTCTCTCTCTCTAAACCCTAAACCTGAGCAACCCTAAATCCCTAACACTTAAACCATAAACCATAAACCTAAGCAACCATAAACCCCTAAACCCTAAATAATTCCCCTAAACCCTAAACCCTAAACTTGAGCAGCCCTAAACCCTAAATGATTCCCCTAAACCCTCTCTCTCTCTCACCAGGTTTCTCTCCCCTCCATCTCCATCCTCTCTCCCTTTTCCTCCCTCTCGCTCTCCCTTGTCGACAAAGAACATGGAAATGTAAGAAAAATAGGACATGTAAAGATGGATGAGGATATTGTTGTCATATTTTTTGCCTACCCCCAAAATATTCCTGTTCCCCTCCTTTTATCAAAGAAATCCGATCAGAGAAAGCCTAAATAGAAGGAAAAAAGGCTTACATTCTTCAATTATCCATGTTGTGCCTTACAAAAACTCCCAAAATCTCACCTTGAAATCTTTGCCAAAAAACCCAGAAAAACCCAGAAATCTTTTAGCTTCAAGTATTTTCCATCACAAGGTTTCTCAGTTTCATGCTTAGTATTTGTGTATGCATTTTCGAATGTATATTCGCATATACATTCCCCATTGTATGTTCGCATATACAAAGGTAGATACAAAGGATTATGCAATGCAAAGATACAAGTGTCTTCGGCAAGACTTGCATATTGGTGGCTCATTTTAAAGTCCCTCCGATGGTCGATGAAGCATAAGGAAATGTACATCGGCAATATACAAGGCAGACATATAAGTGCATATACATGAAAGGAGATGCATAAGCAGCAAACAAAGGCAAATGTGCATCAGGTTTCCTTTGTATATTCACTTTGTAGATGCGATATGCAAAGGAAAAGATACAAGGGAAGATGCCAAAGTCTATATATAAGGAAAAGATACAAAAGGTGGGGTCTGCACATACAAAGGCGATTGTATCTCATATACAAGTCGTAGGTGCAAAGAAGAAAGATGCCAAAGTCTATATACAAGGAAAAGATACAAAAGGTGGGGCTCACTTTTGCATGTATATGCGATTGCATCTCCCACATACAATCGCATATACAAGGGAATATACATTCTTGAGATACAAGGCCCGGACCCGAAGTGAATATGCATTCTAATTGATAAAGGCAAAAGTGTTTGTATGTATTCTTTGTATGTATGTTTGCACATACAAGGGTCATATACAAAGCGATATACAAAGGCCACTTGTATATGCCGAGATGAGGTGAATGTTTGCATGCAAGTGTTTGCATGCAGTTTGTTGTATATTCCACAGTTGTATATGCTGATATGCAAAGAAGAAAGGATACAAAGGCTGGACCTGTTCTAAAGTTCCAATATAGTTGATAATCTCCTGAGGTCTGCAGTTTGTATGTTGAGATGCTTGTATATGCCGATATGCAAAGGAAAAGATACAAGGGATTTTTGGTGAGACAACGTATATCGGTGGCTCATTTTAAAGTCTTTCTGACGGCCGAAAAAGCAGGCGAATGTTCAGCGATGGGTCCCAGGTTCAACTCAACGGCAAATCAGTTAGTGCCATGTGTCAGGGGCCGATTCAAAAGGTAGAAGCCCACGGTTTTTGTATGTTGGCAATTGTATGTATATTCTTTTGTACATATCGCATATACAAGAAGCAAATGTAAGGGGCATCAGCGTAACAGTGTTTATCAGTGGCTCAACTCATTTTCTCCCCGACGGCCCGATATTTTCCACAGTTGTATATGTGATATGTAGTGTTATATGTAGATGCAAGATGCAGTTGACCATAGTTTTGACTGCCCATATCTCCTCATTTTGGTGAATTTCGACATGTTGCAAAAGGCAAAAGTGCTTGTTTTTGCCTCCTCTTTCATCTGGCGGTTCTTAAGGGGGAATTTTCTCACTTTCAAAGTTTGATCTAGCTTTGCATGCTCAGCCGACTGGACATTTCAGCAACCTTTTTGGCGTGTACAAAGGCTGTTTATTTTCACAGGTAGCTCGGGTTGGTGAGTTTTGCAAGTGCATTCATGGAGGATGGCTTCACTCTTCAATGCGTATGGGCTATGCATCTTGCTGGCCGATTTTCATGTGTTGGGCGGCAACTTTGGGAGTTTCTTCTTCAATGCCTTGTTCTATCTTGCGTTTGGGCAACCATTTTCTGTGGTTTTTGGACCTGCCAGCGGCATGGTTCCTGTCTTTTCACCACACCCTCGCCCTGCGCCCTTGTTCCTACATTAATGACCTCGGATCCTGTGGAGCAGCGACTTCATGCCTTTCTGCGCAGGAGCTTGACCTATAAGTGGCAATGTAACCTCATTATTTCAGGAGGATGGTTTTATTTTTGGGCTGTTATGCTGCTGATTATTTTTTGTAGTCAGACTTCTGCTACTGAATATTCTATAATGTAATGGTTTCTGACCTTCATGATTAATATATGTATGACTTCTTGCCTCTCTTGTGTCCTGATTTCTGTGTTTTAATTGAAGTTATAGTCTGTTCTGTGAGTAAAATAGCTCCTCTATAGGTTTGACCTTCATACCGAAGCCTCAATCAGTCATAAGTCTGTGTGAATCCCCTTCATCATTGAAATCATTGTTGTGTCTACACCAAGATCACCATCACTCACTAAATCTGGTGTATCACTCCTTTTCATTTCAGTTTCCTTCTACCCCTTTTCTCTTGCAAGCATTAGCACTAGGTTTAGATACATTGCTCTAAGTAATAGGCTTAGAAAGAGGAACCAGCCTTCTCTGGAGGTCTGATCTCAGTTTGTAAGGTCCCACACTTCGAGATCATTCCATGTTTCTCTAGATTGCTAAAGTTTTACAACAGTAGCAAGGGTGCAAATCTAGGTGATAACAGTTTTTGGCACGCCCGGTGGGACATTGTGGAATTAGAAATAGTTCAAATACTATAGTTTATTGCTAGTTTTGATGTGCAGCCAATGATTTTCAGACCTGTAAAAGGTTAAAACCTGCATATCTGGTGACTCTGAGCTTTGGTTTAGCAAATCAGTATATTTCTGCTTATGAGAAGAATACAAACCAGAAGCAGTTCTTCATCTTTTGAATATTTGCAATTATCCCCACCTAAAAGAAGGGGGATAACAGCTAAGAAACCCAAGAAGACTCGTGTCTATTCTAGGAGAGCTAAGTCTACTCCTCCTGCTGTTGGAACTCATACTGTCCCAAGAATCCCAGTTACAATGATTCTTGCAGTCAGAAATCAACCGTTTGTTGCATTCAACCAAGGCAACCCACTGAATTTAGCTCAACATGATGATATTCCTATCGTTGCCTTGAAAAGTTTACCATATTTTAATGGTGAAGATCAGACTACTCCAGTTGAGCACATAAAATATATTGCAAACCTATGTGTTGTCCATCATGTGACAGAAGAGAATGTTGCAATTAGGTTATTAGTAGCTTCCCTCAAAGGGAAGGCTTTGTAGTGGTTCAGAAGTCTGCCGGTGAACTCCATAGATTCATGGGATCATTTGGGAGAAGAGTTGTGCAACTTCTTTGAAGACAAGTCAGACCATCTATCGTTGGTGGAATAGCTGTCTACAATTAAAAGAGCTCCTTACGAAGTTATGTCAGACTTCAACCACCATTTCCAAAAGACGTGGGACAAAATCCCACCAACGGTAAGGCCTATAGTTGACCATGCTTTCTTATATTATCTGAGAGCTTTAAACAATGATATTTCTGTCATGATTCAATCTATGGGAGGAAATTCCTTACCGCAAGCTAATACCATAGCCATAAGAGCTGAAAACAGCTTCATACAGGCTGGTAAAATTGCCCCTAGGCCTCCTTTGCCAATATTCCCCACTATTCAGCCACCAATGCCAATGCACGTGCCTCTTATAGCTATCATACCTGCCGCACCAGCATTACCAACAACTAATACGCAACCCAATAAATTAGAAAATGCTGCTCAAACTCAGTCTTTTGAGTTACAAGAAATCAAAGGATTGTTGCAATCTTTTGGTAATGAGTTGATGAATATCAAAAAACAACAGTTCCAGAATAGACAGCCTTATCAGCCACATAGCCAAGGGCAAAATTAGCCTTATCAGGGGCAAAACCAGCCATACCAAGCTAATAGGCCACCTTATCAAAGCAATTACCAGGGTGCTAGGCAGAATGTGAACCAGAGGCCTTTCTAGCCTTACAATCCTGCACCCATTAATGCCGTTAGTGACCTCGTCCCTATTCAGAACAACCTTGCAGCTGAGTATAAATGGTGTTCTCCATGCAATCAGCCACACAATCAGGTAACCTGTCCAAATGGACTGATAAATCAGGCTCTAATGGTGTAAAATGTTACAATTTCACAGCTAAACACACCTAATGATGGCACTGTACAGCAGCAAGAACAGCCCGAGAATGATACTGCCTTCATAAACTGGTAGGGAGATGAGTTCTGTGGCGTAAACAGAGATGATACTTCAGTCGCAGCAAATACGAGAGCTAAAAAGAGGGGTTATGAGATAGATCAAGCAGCAAACAAAGAAAAAAGACCTGCTGATCCTTCTACATCCCAGATTCCCCATATTTTGCAAAGGAACACTCAAACAACCGCCAGGGAACAACCTTATTTGCAGGCTGATATTGTTGCTGCAAAGTCACATCAGAAGGTAAATGTTGCCACACCTTTCAATATCATTGAAAATATGAAGAAAATGAATGTGACAATGTCTATGTGGGATTCCTTAGCGATCCCAGGTCAAAAGGACATGCTACAATCTGCCTTGTTCGATTTAAAAGTGTCAAATGATGCAACTGCTGACCCAGCTAGGGCTGTTCTTACCAATTCATCCCAGGACAGCAGCAAACAGCCAAACAAGAGTGCTAAACCACTTGCATTTTATGTGTCATTAATAATAGGAGACAAGTTAGTACATAACTGCATCGTGGATAGTGCTGCAAGTAGTTCTGTAATGCCAAAACATATTATAGACCAATTAGGATTGAAATACCAGCCCCTAACAAAGGGTGTGTTCCAGCTAGATGGCACAGCTGTTAACACTGTAGGTGTGATAAAAGACCTAGGTCTTACTTTGCATACCTGTCCAAACGTTTCCCTTTCTCAAGAGGTGTTCATCATAGATCTACCTCCTCATTTTGCTATGTGTTTGTCAAGAGAGTTCACAGCCAAGATAGGAGGATATTTATCCTTAGATTGGTCCCACATGTTTTTTAGGACCCGATATGGCACAAAAGTGACCGTAAAATCCGAATTGCTTGTCAAACATCACATAGAGCCTTATGTCCCAAGTGTTGTTAATGCAAATTGCATTATTTCTGATGAGTCTGAGCTTGTTGCTGCTCAACAACTGCAAGCTGAGAGTATACTAGAAGTGTTGTTAAAGGAGTGGGCCTTAGAAAATATTGTTGATGATCCTGAGGGACACATCCAAGAAACTGGTATGGGGGTTTACATACTGCACGAACCTAAAACAACAATTCCAAACCTTGTAAAGAGTTCAGAACAATAGATAGAACAACAAGATGAGCTTTGGAAAATGTACTTTGATGGCTCTAGGCATAGGAATGGATCTGGTGGTGGTGCAATGCTTGTCTCCACAAGGTGACATATATTATTCTGCTTTCTGTTTTGCTTTTTCATGTACAAATAACACTACTGAGTATGAAGGGTTGATTCAAGGTTTGTAGTGGGCAAGGAAGAGAAAAATTAGTTGTTTGCAAGTGTATGGGGACAGTGAACTTATTGTAAATCAAGTGAGGGGATTACATATTACAAAGAATGATGCTTTGAAATGCTATAAACATAGAGTATGGGATATGATTGAGGAGTTTGACGCTTTCAACCTAATCTCTATTCCAAGAAATCAGAACTATCATGCAGATAGGTTAGCTATGATTGGGGCTCAGTTCGATATCCCCAGTGATATTCAAAGAGAAAAGGTACAGCCTCATGTGAAGATAGTTGATAGGCCCTCTATCCCTGACAATAACATTCATTGGTAGGTTTTTGAGAGTGATGAGCAGGTTCTACGTTTTTTGTTAGAAGATGATGAGTTTTCTGTGATGAATCAGAACAAATTCAAACAGCAATATGATGATGATCAAGTGGTTCAGTTAAGGACTAATAAGCTGCCCAGAGGGTTGGTAACCTTGGAGTTCATTTTTGGTACTAATGATCAGTTGAAAAAGTGCAAAACCAGCTTGTTGGTCAAAGAGGAACATTATGAGGAGCTGGAAATTTTCAAAGGTAAACTTCTCAAAATTGGTAAAATCTATTCACTTGAGGATAGGAAAGCTTTTATTGCTCTTTTCCAAGAGTTTGAGGCTGTGTTTGCTTGTGAATACTCAGACTTGAAAGGGTTTGACCCTTATATTGCCCAACATACCATAGAGTTAGAGCCAGGTGCGAAACCTGTGAGGCAGAAACAAAGACCTTTAAATCCAAAATTGGAGCCTCTGATGATTAAGGAATTAACCAAGCTGATCGATGGAAACATCATTTTTCTGATCAAGCATACTTCTTGGGTCTCCAATCTTGTTCCTGTGAGAAAGAAGAATGGAGAGATTAGGCTGTGCGTTGATTTTAGGGATCTTAATAGAGCCTCCCTGAAGGACCACTACCCGCTGCCCTCAATGGAGCAAATTCTGCTAGTAGTAGCTGGTTCAGAAAGATTCTCCTTACTTGATGGATATTCAGGTTATAATTAAGTATTAGTCAAGGAAGAAGATCAGTTTAAAACTGCTTTTACCACAAAATGGGGCACCATGGCCTACAAAAGGATGCCTTTTGGTCTGTCAAATGCTGGCTCTACTTTTTAGAGAGTTATTGATATGGCTTTTAAAGGTTCGCTTTATAAATTGGTACTTGTGTACCTTGATGATATCACAGTTTTCTCTAAAGATGTAGCTGAACATTTATCCCACCTCAAACAAGTATTTGAGAGATGGAAAGAGTTTGGGATATCTCTTAATCCCAAGAAATGCATTTTTGTTGTGCATGAAGGCAAGCTTTTAGGACACATTGTGTCAAAGGAGGGAGTTACCATTGATAAAGAAAGAGTAAGAGCTATTTTGGAGCTACCTTTACCTAGTCACAAGAAATGACTGCAAAGTTTTATTGGCAGAATTAATTTTCTGCAAAGATTTATACTTGACATCACAAATTTATTAAAACCATTGACCTCTATGTTAAAGAAAAAATGCAGTTTTTCAGTTGGACGAGAGAGGGCAAACTCAGCTTTGAGTCCATAAAAGAAGTGTTATCAGCTGCACCAACTCTGGTAAATCCCACTTTCTCAAAAGATTTCATTTTGTATGCTTATGGCAGTATAGATACAATTTTTGCAATTTTGGTACAGCATCAAAATGAAGGCTTTGAGCAGCCAATCACTTTCTTTAGTCGAGGATTGGAGGAGTATGAATTGAGGTATAGTTTCATTGAAAAACATGTCCTTGTAGTGGTAAAGAGTCTCAAGAAGTTTAGGCATCTTATTTCTAACAATAAGGTACATTTAATGTTTGCTCACCCTGGGGTGAAAGAATTTTTGTTAGGAAAGGATGTTAATGAGAAAAGGGCTGGTTGGATTAACAAAATCATGGAATATGACGTGGACATCAAGATAACCAAGCTCATCAGAGGTAGAGGGCTCAGTGAACAACTTGCTACTAGATCTAAAAATGAAACAAAGAAGGAAGAAGAGGTGCTTCTGACCATTGAAAATGAACATCAGGATGATACAACAGCAGTCGGAACAGGTTGGGTCAATGACATGACTCACTTTTTACAAACTAGTGAATGTCCAACAGGTTTAGCTAGAACCAAGAGAAGATATTTTAGGCTACAGTCTATTCCATATGTTTTAATTAATGATATCCTTTTCAGAAAGAATTTTAATGGTGTGTTGTTAAGATGCATTGATAATGATCAAACTGACAAAGTGCTACATGAATTTCATGATGGAACAACAGGGGGTCATTTTGCCCCAAGAACTACTGCTTGGAAAATAATGACAGCTGGATATTACTGGCCTAGCTTATTCAAGGATGCCCATGCATGGGCCAGAAAGTATGTAAAATGTGCCATTTTTGCAGGCAAAGAAAGGCTGCCAGCTTTACCTCTGCAGCCAATTCAAGTAGAGCAGCCCTTCATGAGATGGGGCATTGATTTTATAGCTCCCATTAACCCACCATCAAGTGCAGGCCACAAGTGGGTACTTACAACAACAGACTATTTCACAAAGTGGACTAAAGCAGTGGCTCTGAAGGAATCCAATGAGAATGATGTTTTAAACTTTTATCATGATTTGGTATCTAGATTTGGAGCACCTGAGTCAATTATCTCATACAATGCTTTAGTCTTTGTTGGATTGAGGATAACTGACTGGGTTGTGAGGAATGGAATCTATTTGAACACTTCAGCAAATTATTACCCACAGGGTAATGGTTTGGTCAAATCTACAAATAAGAATCTCATAAGGATTATCAAAAGATCAATGGTGGACAACTGGAGGACCTGGCACACCAATCTGAAATCTGTTTTATGGGCAGATAGAATAATTCCCAAGAGGTCTATTGGAAACTCCCCATATATGTTAGTTTATGGAAAAGAGGCAAGATTTCTTGCATCTATAGAGCTGCTAGCTCTTGATATCATGAATCAACTGGAGATGTTTGAAGAAGAAGATCCCATGGGTGTCAGATATGCTCAACTTATGGAGCTTGAAGAAATAAGAGATAAAGCTAAGAAAGCTATGGAGTATCATGAGCTTCAGACAAAAAGAGTTTTTGATAACAAGGCCACTCCCAGAAATTTTAGGGAGGGTGATATGGTACTCAAATGGGATGAGTTGAAAAGCAGGCTAGGGAAGCACTCCAAGTTTGACAGCATGTGGAGTGGCCCATTTATTATTGTTGAATGCAAGAAGCATAATGCATTTCAGTTATCAAACATGAATGGAGAAGGTTTGCCTATCCCAGTCAATGGGATACACCTAAAGAGGTGTTTTGAGGTATGAGTTGCCTTGTAAAGTAGTAGATTAGGTTTCTTGCTTTCAATAAGTGTTGTTGCACAATAGTTTAGATGCCTTTTTGTTTTCCCTAAGTGTTGTCTAGCACAGTTTGTGGGTTGCTTTCAGCTTTTTGTTTTGGTTTTGGTTTTCGTGTGTTCTTCGTTGCTGTATGCTGAGTTACTGAGGGCGGGTTTGATTGTCAAAGGTTTATTTTTAAGTCTCTGTGTGACTCCATGTCCAATGGATGTATAAGGCCACTGATCAATTTCTTTAGCAGGCAAACACCCCTGAAAGGTCACCAAAGATGTTGTCATATTTTTTGCCTACCCCCAAAATATTCTTGTTTCCCTCCTTCTATCAAAGAAATCCGATCAAAGAAAGCCTAAATAGAAGGAAAAAAGGATTACATTATTCAATTATCCATGTTGTTCCTTACAAAAAATCCCAAAATCTCAACTTGAAATCTTTGCCAAAAACCCAAAAATATTTTAGCTTCAAGTATTTTCCATCGCAGAGTTTCTCAGTTTCATGCTTAGTATTTGTGTATGCATTTTTGAATGTATTTTTGCATATACATTCACCATTGTATGTTTGCATATACAAAGGCAAATACAAAGGATTATGCAATGCAAAGATACAAGTGTCTTCAGCGAGACTTGCATATTGGTGGCTCATTTTAAAGTCCCTCCGATGGCCGATGAAGCATAAGGAAATGTACATTGACAATATACAAGGCAGACATACAAGTGCATATACATGAAAGGAGATGCATAAGCAGCAAACAAAGGCAAATGTGCATCGAGTTTCCTTTTTATATTCGCTTTGTATATGTGATATGCAAAGGAAAAGATACAAGGGAAGATGCCAAAGTCTATATACAAGGAAAAGATACAAAAGGTGGGGTCCGCACATACAAAGGCAATTGTATCTCATATACAAGTCGCATGTGCAAAGAAGAAAGATGCCAAAGTCTATATACAAGGAAAAGATACAAAAGGTGGGGCCCGCTTTTGCATGTATATGCGATTGTATCTCGCACATACAATCGCATATACAAGGGAATATATAGTCCTAAGATACAAGGCCCAGACCCGAAGTGAATATGCATTCTGGTTGATAAAGGCACAATTGTTTGTATGTATTCCTTGTATGTATGTTTGCAGTGTATGTTTGCACATACAAGGGTCATATACAAAGCAATATACAAATGCCACTTGTATGTGCCGAGATGAGGTGAATGTTTGCATGCAGTTTGTTTGTATATTCCATAGTTGTATATGCTGATATGCAAAGAAGAAAAGATACAAAGGTCAGACCTGTTCTAAAGTTCCAATATAGTTGATAATCTCCTGAGATCCGTAGTTTGTATGTTGAGATGCTTGTATATGCCGATATGCAAAGGAAAAGATACAAGGGATTTTTGGCGAGACAACGTATATCGGTGGCTCATTTTAAAGTCTTTCTGACGGCTGATAAAGTAGGCGAATGTTCAGCGATGGGTCCCAGGTTCAACTCAATAGCAAATCAGTTAGTGCCACGTGTCAGGGGCTGATTCAAAAGGTAGAAGCCTGCAGTTTTTGTATGTCGTCAATTGTATGTATATTCTTTTGCACATATCGCATATACAAGAAGCAAATGTAAGGGGCATCGGCGTAACAGTGTCTATTGGCGACTCAACTCATTTTCTCCCCGATGGCTCGATATTTTCCACAGTTGTATATGTGATATGTAGTGCGATATGCAGATGCAAGATGCAGTTGACCATAGTTTTGACCACCCATATCTCCCTCATTTTGGTGAATTTTGACATGTTGCAAAAGGCAAAAGTGCTTGTTTTTGCCTCCTCTTTCATCTGGCGGTTCTTAAGGGGGAATTTTCTCACTTTCAAAGTTTGATCTGGCTTTGCATGCTCAGCCAACTGGACGTTTCAGTGACCGTTTTTGGCATGTACAGAGGCTATTTATTTTCATAGGTAGCTCCGGTTGGTGAGTTTTGCGGGTGCATTCATGGCGGATGGCTTCACTCTTCAATGCGTATGGGCTCTGCATCTTGCTGGCTGATTTTTGTGTGTTGGGCGGCGACTTTGGGGGTTTCTTCTTCAATGCCCTATCCTATCTTGCATTCGGGCAACCGTTTTCTGTGGTTTTTGGACCTGCCAGCGGCATGGTTCTTATCTTTTCACCACGCCCCTGCCCATGCACCCTTGTTCCTGCATTAATGACCTCAGATCCTGTGGAGCAGCGACTTCATGCCTTTCTGCGCAGGAGCTTGACCTATAAGTGGCAATGTAACCTCATTATTTCAGGAGGATGGTTTTATTTTTGGGCTGTTATGCTCCCAATTTTTTTTTGTAGTCAGACTTTTGCTACTAAATATTCTGTAATGTAATGGTTTATGACCTTCATGATTAACATATGTATGACTTCTTGCCTCTCTTGTGTCCTGATTTCTGTGTTTTAATTGAAGTTATAGTTTGTTCTGTGAGTAAAACGGCTCCTCTGCAGGTTTGACCTTCATACCGAAGCCTCAATTAGTCATAAGTATGTGTGAATCCCCTTCATCATTGAAATCATTGTTGTGTCTACACCAAGATCACCATCGCTCACTAAATCTGGTGTATCACTCCTTTTCATTTCAGTTTCCTTCTACCCCTTTTCCCCTGCAAGCATTAGCACTAGGTTTAGATACATTGCTCTAAGAAATAGGCTTAGAAAGAGGAACCAACCTTCTCTGGAGGTCTGATCTTAGTTCACAAGGTCCCACACTTCAAGATCATTCCCATGTTTCTTCAGATTGCTAAAGTTTTACAACAGTAGCAAGGGTGCAAATCTGGGTGATAACAGATATAAATTGGGATTCAATGAAATGGAAACAAGATAATTTATGAAATTTCATTGGATGCGAAGAATGAGGAGGAGAGGTACAGAAAGGAGGGAAGTAGAGAGTGAGATAGAGGATAGGAGGTAGAGACAAGATGGAAGTAGAGAGTGGGAGAGGACCGTAGGAGGTAGACAGGGCAAGGAAGAAGAGAGAGAGGGTAGGAGGTAGACAGAGGAGGGAAAGTAGAGACTGAGAGAGAGGGTAGGAGGTAGACAGGGGAGGGAAGTAGAAAGTGAGAGAGAGAGGGTAAGAGGTAGAGAGGGAGGGGGAGAAGAGAGTGAGAGAGAAGGAGGAGGTAGAGAGGCAAGGGAAGGAAAGACTCAGAAAGAGGGTAGGAGGTAGATAGGAGAGGGAAGTAGAGAGTGAGAGAGACAGTAGAAGGTAGATAGGGGAGGGAAGAAGAGAGTGAGAGAGAAGGTGGGAGGTAGAGAGGGGAGGGAAGCAGAGACTCAGAGAAAGGGTAGGACATAGAGAGGGGAGAGAAATAGAGAGAGAGGCGATAGGAAGTGCAACTACCCTTGTAGACATGTATGTAAAGTGTGGAAACATAGACAAGGCATGTCAATTGTAAGACGTAATACCTCAAAGAGATGTTCTATAATGGAATGCAATGATTGCAAGATATGCAAAAAATGAATTTGTTGAAAAGGCTTTAGAAACTTTCAAGCAAATGCAATTGGCATGTGTATTGCTAGTTATGCTCATCATACAACGTGCTCGCGTTATTCTCAGCTTTGTTTGACGTGTTTTTATAAGTTTTTAGCAAAATCTGGAGATAATCTGGAGTGTGCTCCCCATCAGGATGGCACTTTTTTCAATGAAAACTCAAAAAAATACCATCATAATCTTAAGCTCTCTGTTAGCTATCTAACCATATAATTTTTTTCACATTTTGAGTACATTTAGTGTTTCATCTTGAATTTCTTTTATTAGTGTGTCCAATTTTTGTCAAAATCCAGTCTCTAGTAGTTTTGACTTTTTTTTTAAACTGTTCATCGAAAATTGAAATAAGTTATATTTTTAGAAACTAGACTCCATTCTACACGAATTCAAAAAAAAATTTGATTTTCGATTAGTTTTCGAACATTTTAGGGCGGAGCATGCTCAAATTTTTGTTTTTCAGGATGTGTCCACTTTAAAAATTAGTAAAAAATTAATTATTCATTAAAAAATTATCAAAAAAATTAGGGATAAACTACATGGAGTTACCTATTTTCTCACTAGAGCGATTATTGAAATACTAAAAAAAAGTTAACATTTTAGGGGGAGCACACTAGATGCTATGTTATGTTTTTTTTCAGAAAAAACAAGACCAATTTGTGTGCTCCCCCTTTTTTAACCCCTTAATCTCAACCATTTTTGGAAAAAAATTGTAGTTTAGAAACTAGATTCGAAGCACTACAACTCTTGTTTTCATTCCATCTTCAAATTTTGAGTGTAGCTATCTTCAATTTCTCATCCAACATCAATGTTTCCTGATTTCAAAAAAAAAAGTGGCAACTTAAGACCCCATTTTGGTTCCTCATCTTTGTGCACATACCCACTAGTGCAACTTAAATTTCAAATTGAGAGCTTTGAGGCACCCAACGCAGTGTTACACAATAATTATTCTACCCTTGAGGGGCTGGATAGCGAGGAGATGCCTCTCGACAATCGTTAAATGAACTGTATTTCCTGGAATGTGCAAGGTCTTACAAACCTACCCCGAAAGTATTTTGTTTGTGATGCTCATTCTCAATTTCTAGGTTTAGACATTCTTTGCCTCTAGGAGGTTAAAGTGTCAAGTTTTTGGCTTTCTACAGCTTGTCGTGTTATTTGGCCTTCTAGCAATTTTCTCTGCAGTAACCATGAAGCTGGTCGGGGTGGAGTTGTCACCTTTCTCTCACCCACGTGGCATCTGTTATGTCATAAATTGTGCTCCTACTTAGGATAGCACAATTTCACTAATTTTAGCTCCTACCTTTTAGTGTCCTTTAACCCCTTTCATCATCGGACTTATCTAAACCCTAATTGACGTATATCTTATCGAGGAAATGTCACATTTTGGAGTAATTACTGAAGAACCTGAAAAGAAACTATGGATTTTGGACATTTAGGGCACCCTTAAGCATAAGCTGGAATAAAATTTGGGGGTTCGACTTAGGCGCCTGCGCCCTAGTCTTGCTCTAAATCTCGAGATTCCAAATTTTATTTCGGTGTCGGCTTATATCATGTGCTTCGGGATTCTGAATTCAAAACTTCTTTCTCACGCAATGTCGGCACTTTATTTTGATTTATTTCATTTCTAAGGTTGGGTATTTAAAGAGAATCCAAAATCATTTTATCACACACAACTCTTATGCAAGCTTACTATGTCAAAATTCTACTAGAAGTGTTATTGAAGGTCTGCAAAGTGTTAAAGCTCATTCAAGAATTGGATCTTTGCTATCTTGGAGATATGTTGTGAAGATTAGTAATCAAGATCTTGAGTCTATCTTTCTCTTCCTAGGGTTTGTGAATCCTTTTGTACGATCAAGAGAAGGGTTGAAGCCTCCAACTTGAGTTTTGGAATCCTCTGCAGATATGGCTACCTCACCTTCTTGTTCTACAAGTCTTCATTGATGTCATCTCCTTGAGGTGAAGTTGTTTCCTTGAGTGAAACATTGTGTGGATCTATTCCTTGATGCTTGATTCATTTAGGATCTTGCATTTGTTTATGCTTACACTTATGGTTTATGAGCACATACATCATATAGCATTAACCATCATTTATCCATTATGTCAATTTGTGATATACAATATTCATTCTCTTAATGCATCTTTATACCTTATACAATATATCTCACTTATATTCTTAATTACATACTATGCTCTATTCTTTCTCTTCCTTACATATATTTTCTTGTCTTTTCTCTCTTACAATATTACATTCTACATATCATACTTGTGATACATATATATGCCTTGTTAAGCATAGAGACATGTCTCTCTTCCTTGGTATACCTCTTTGTAATACTCTAGGTTGGCTCTATGTACTGCACTTCACTTGTGATGTCTTTGTATTGTTGTATCCTACTTGGGGTGTGTGCTTGTTTTGCCAGCCTCTAGTGCCCGTGCAGGTTTTCACCATTGGCTTCGATTAGGCCACCCTTTCAGGATTTCATCCTAATGGGAGTGAGGTGACTCTGTCCTACCAACATCATCCCCTATCTAAACCCATGTTTTTCCTCAAGAAATGTTGGCTCTATCTACAAGTACAAAAATAGTTGATAGTTGTCAAAATGTATCAAAATTTATACATCTTGTCAAAATCTAGAAAAATTTCCTATTTATGGTAAAATATTCTTGTAAATTCCCCACAAGTGAGTATATGTATTATTATATTATATTATTGCCTATTTCAATAGATGGATATGTTGAGTCATCTTACTTACCCTCACTTCCCCATTTGTTATGGAATCTAGAACCTAAGTAGAATTTGCTATTTTCCATGCATCTACTAGAAGACTTGCAAATGTGCCAACCACAACTTAACCACCTCCCACAATTGTTCATTTGTTTGATCAAACCTGCATGTTGGTTTTGTACTTGGTGGAATTTATTTCTATTTGTACTCTAATACTTCCATCCAAATCTTTCATTGCATTGTAGGAGGTTGATACTTGTCGTATTTGATCTTTTAATCTATATAACTAAATCTTCAAGGCTTTCATTGATTCCAACCAACACACACAAAAAAATATAATGTATTTGCATGAGCATAAGTCTACTCCATAGTTTTTATCTTAGCATTTAGGTTTGTTTGTGTGGTGGTACATTTCATTCTGACCTCCTCTAGTTGTTTTTTCTCCTATTCCACTTTTATCTACTACCTTATTTTGTCTTGCTAGCCCTCCCAAGTTTTCAATTATGTATTGACTTGACTAATAACTAATCACAATTATTGTTCCACTTGGAGAGAAGAATTTATAGGCATTTGTAGTAATTGTATTTGATCATATTCCATTATTTGTTCAAAGGACTCATTGATATGCATGTATTGATTAAGTAGTCTTTGTCTAGCACTTCTATGCATAATATCTCCCATTTTAAATTGTTAGATCTAGGAGAAATTATTGTTATATCTAATTATGAAACTAATGATATATATGTAAATAATTTTGTTGTCAAGTTTACCACAGGTTGCAGTTGCTTCTGTTGAGTAATATATTCCTTGATTTTTTCCATCGAGTCCAGAACTTGGGATGTTGTAGGAATAATCAAGATTTGATCGACAATGGATTTTTCTATATTGGATTCTACTACTTCTTTTCCTTTTCTCTATTGGGCCTCTTCTTTATCTTATCCTTATCTTGAAGTGTCTCTTGTACACTTTATTTTTATTTTTCCTCCTCTAGTTCTTTTATTTCCTCTTTTATAGTTTGATTATGTGTGTCCCTAATCATTTCCTCTACATTTATTCCTTCCATGCCATAATTTGGATACTCCATTTGAGTTTCTTTTTCTTGTTTTATCACTAAGACCTTGTAAGCCTTCTTTATGACCTCTATAGTTTCCTTCCTCACCCTATCTTGTCCTTTCTTTGCTTGTGATAAGATAATATCTACTCTCTATTTGGATCTTAACTCCACACTTTGGAGTTGTTCTAGTTCCTCTTTGCTATTGGGTGAGAGTTCTTTAGCTATTTCCTCCAAAGATTATTTTCTAATTTTCTCTTCTAACCATACTACCTCCTACCTTTTTGCCTTTATTATGGTTACTATTAAGTGAAAAAGATGAATGTTGAAAGCTAGCATGCACACTAGATCAAATCCTCTTTCACAATAACATTCAAGGACAAGACCTAGCCAAATCACTACCAAATGGAGGTGGACTTAGCTACAGATCTTGTACTCAAGAGTGCTATGGAAATATCAGATTCAATCAAGCCTTTCTATCAAACCCTAGGTCAATGATGCACAAGAACCTAATTCTATGAAGATCTGGTAATAACAGAAGATATACAACAAATCTCCAGAAACCAATTGTACAGGGAGGATCAGGAAGATGATATAACCTGTTTCCCAGAAGTAGAGATGTCATAGGACTATTTCGAGGGTGCCCAAGTCCTAGAAGTTGGAATCTTTAGAAGCTGTAAACTGGAAAATTGATACAAAGGTTGTTCTGATCCCAGATCTGAAGACTGTTAATGCAAAAGTACTTTTCAAAAGCACCCAAGTCCTGCATAGAGGAATATTCCCTAAAAGTTGTCAGATCCTGAAACCCTGATTCTTGCTCGATCTTCCTGTACCTTTATTTCTCAGATCTCACACTTGTAACCTGGACACAAGAAGAAGAGAAGGGGTTTGGGGGTTATGGTGTTTATGGACTTGCCTTAGTCAAATCTCGGCATAGCATTCAAGCTTCCCAACACCGTTGATAGATAAAGAGAGCGTGCCCTTGCAGGATAGAGGCTAGACACAAAATGAATATGATGAATCAAATGGTGATAAATCACAATGATATTACCTATGTGATGAAACCCTTAGGAGGATGAATGCTCTTCAACTCATAAGGAGAGATAGATGATAACTTCAAACCTACAACAACACACACAATGACAATACAAATATTCTCTAGAATCATAATGAATACTTTGAATACTCTTTACTCTAATACTTCAAGTTGGCTATCTCCATCTAGGTTCATAATGAATTAAAAAACACACTTATACATGCTTTCCCACTAACATTCGTCAAATTAAACCAAAAGAGTCGACAAGGAGAAACCTTTTTAAAGGTCTTATGCCGACATACAATTAAATTTTCCCTGACCAATCAGGGAAGACTTGGGCACGGGTGCCCAAGTCTTGAGGTTCCTTTTTGGTTCAGGGTAAGATAAAATATGGGCCCCTTATTTCCAATTTACATGGGTTTCAGGCAATTTTGCATCGAGATGAATATTTAGAATGTATAATGTAATCACGGGGACCTAGGAGCTAAACAAGAAGGTAAAAAGACATGTCTACTTTTTACTCCATAACATTTAGCCCCCACTTTAATGTGTGTATGATCTTACGATCAATACATGCATTAAAGTATGGTCAAAGCACATCAAACACATTAAACACTAGAGCGAAGACACACCCTAAGTTTGGAAGAACCATTTATAGTCCCCAAGCTTAGGCAAACATAAGAAAACACATGACAGTCACACAAGGCATAGTGAATATAGTAAGGAAGCACGTAATACATGAAGAAGACAGTAAAAAAGCACACAATACATGGAGAAGGCATGAATGCAGTCATGCAATACACAAGGCATACACGAAGAGAAGACATGATTAAACAATTATAAAACCCTAACTAGGCGATGGGGGAGCTCATCAATACGTGCCTCCATCAAAAGCAAATAAAACACATGGTGTGGGGGGAGCTCATCGCTAAGTGCCGCCAAAAAAGCACACAAGACACATGGTGTGGGGGGAGCTCATCGATGCGTGCCACCACTAAAACACGCAAGACACGAAAAACACATGGAATACACGAGCACCGTAAAGTATGTCATCGACACACTATACGTCTTATACAAAGCAAACACGGGTGATGGGGAGGATCTCATTGCTATGCTACACCATCTAAGACATGCCAAACACACCTGACGGTTGAGCTATGCTACCACAACCGTCAAAGACACGCTTAAGGGTGAATAACTCAAGATCCAACCTTGCCTTTGTAGAGGACTTTTTAAAAGGATGTGCAACCACTCAAGGGAATACACAATCTTGCCTTCTATAGAAGGGATTTCAAAAACATACAACCCCACCTACATCACGAAGATGCCTTATAGTGAAAAGGAAGCATGTGCACAAAGTATACAACCCACATGCATCATAGAGACACCTTATAGTGAAAAGGAAGCATACGCAAACATGATTTATCAACAATATCTAAAATATCCAAGCATTTACCACAATATATGCCCCCACCTTAAAGTGATTGATCTCACTTTCTGATAGCAATCATGTTTAAGGTATGGTTGAAAACACACAAGTGAACAAGAGCTTTCACAAAGCTCGTGCCCCAAAGTGACATGTGCTCATGATTGTCGATTGTTCCCAACAATCACAATGCTAACAATTAACAAATTTGGTTAGAAAATCTTAACTAAGATATCAACCAAATCATCTCATGAAACTTATACATAAATCATAACATTTAATAAACCAAGGCTACACTTATGGGTTTGGAATCAAGTATATCTGTGAGGTTATACTTTAGGTATCTCAGAACCAAGTGTAGCTACAAGGTGAGATACAAAACAATTCAAAGTGCATAGAAGTAGATATAGAGTATTGCAAAGGCTTATTACAAGAATTTCACAATATGACATATGATCACATCACAACACAAAGTGATTCTATTAGTCAAGCATTAGTATTAAATTAACCCCATCTTCATATATGGACTAGATCCATTTTTGATTTTTTGTTGTAGGGATGCACGGTCCTTATCAGTGTATATTTTTTATCATCATCTGCTGACTAGTAGAGTCACAAAAGAATGAAATCACAAAAAATGAGAGAGGAGACAAAAGTGACTTAGGTTTACAACACAAGAAAAATGACCCCAAGACACCATCCACAACATTATGCCCCCAAGGCACCACACATAACAATTGCAATAAGAGAGAGGGGAATAGAATAATAGAGAAACAAATAGAGGAAGTGTCACAATAGAGGTGGTCTCCCTGTATCCTTGACCTTACAAGAGTATCAAGGGTCATCTAAGAAGACCTAAACAACATTTATCACAACACGGGGGAACACAACACAACACGTACCCATAGAAGTATATCTATCTAAGAGGAGGCCAAACTTGCGAGCATCTTGGAAAGGTGCTCCATCAAGTATGGTTAAATAGAGGAGAGATTCATACTTGTTTGATTTTCTAAGAAGTCGCATGATGCTTGTTTCGTAATATTGCTTATGTTTGAAATCTTCTGATGCTTGTGGGGAGGTGAATCATTACCTTTTTCAACAGATGACTCACACCTTGCTCTTTTCCTTTGTTTTTCTTTCTTATTCTGCTTTGCGTAATGAATGAACCACTCGCAATGAAATGGGATGCTTTTCATCATTACAACTTTCTCTTGCTTAAAGTGATTACATGGAGGCTGCTCGATTTGCATATCCTGTGCATTTTGGTTATCTCCCAATCCATAAAGAGATAACAGAAGAGGAACCTTAGCATAGATACCTTTTGCTCATGGTTGAGGTAGATCTTCATTTTCTGGCTTATCTACTTCTATCATGCCAATTATTTCATTGTAATCAAGATATTCATCTTCATGCTCTACTTCATTCTGATGTTCCACCATGTTGTTGTTGTTATGCTTAGGAAAAGGATTAGTGAAGATTTGTATATTTTGATTTGGAGGGGCCACCGACTTATTTCCATTGTCATTCACACTAGTCACTTGTATTATGTTAGAATCAGTGAGGTCTTGAATTTCATTTTTAAGACACATACATCTTTCAGTGTCATGCTCATCGAGCGATGATAATGACTATAGGCATTAACATCAAATGAAGGTCCTTGCATCTTGCTATTGTTTAGTGGACGAGAAGGAGGAAGCTTCAAAAGATTGTTGTTTACTGCTTGAGTCATTATCAAATGGAGAGAATCTAATAATGGAGCAAACTATCTCTGTTGTTTGCTGAATTGAAATGGTGTCCAATTAGGTTTTGTAATGGCGGACACTTATGATTGAAAGTTATTCGAATGTTGCCCATTGATCTTGATGAAATTCTTGTTATGCTTCTTAAACAAATTTTGAGATGTTTTAGCTGCGAATTGACCAATAGGAGCCGACGATGTATGATTCTCATACTGACTAGCCTAAAGTTGGTAATCTTAGAGAGCTGTGCATAGATGTTGGAAATTTGCACAAAGAGAGCTTGATATTGACTGATGAACTCCATTAGTTTCTCTTTTAGACCTTGTTTACAATTAACCAAATTAATCAATAAGATAGTAGGTCCAATGTTTTCTTAGAAGTGTTGCAAGAATTGATCAACTAGCGATGAGAAGGAATCTATCAGTATCTTTGAGAGATCGAAGAAAGAGTTTTGATAACAATGCCTCGTCAAAGAAGAAATCACTACATATTGTTGTGAATGCTGCCACATGAGTATTAGGATCACCTTTACCACTATACTTTTCAAAGCGGGGAGTCACAAATTCGTCAAGCATTTGAGCTCTAAGGATTGTATAAGACAAAGGACTGTGAGCATGATATGTTGGTAAGGTAGGTTGAGAGGAGGCATTAGTCAAATTTGTCACTTTTTTATGCAAGGATAACATACTATGTAAAAGTTGGTTTAGGAGAGCATCATTGGATGATGTCGTTTGTGGATTTGAGACAAGAGTGTTTGATGCTACAGTCATGAAACTAAGAGGTGGTTGATAATAACTAGAGGTGATGGGTGGTTGAGAATAATTGTTCATGGGTATGGATACAAGAGGTGCTAAGTTTTGATAATTAAATGCCATGCCTTTGTAATTTTTTGAATTGTTCCCATTATATGGTCTTGTGGTAGTGGTAGCATTACTACAAGCTTGTGGATTGGTGGTGAGAATTGATGATGTAAAATTGGATATTCCAGTAGTCAGTATGGGTGTTGATACTTGTGAGCTTATATACTTTGGTGGTGACACATTTTCTATGACATTCACGTGGCTAGTTGCTGGCATAATATATGATCCACTATGTGGTCTATTCCATAGAGCATGTCAACACATTTTTTTCCTTCTTGTAATATTCCTATTATACCATCAACAAGATGTATCACTTCTTGAGCTAGATGTGCACCTCCTACAATTTGTTGGAAATCAGCTAGTTGTTTGTCTAGTTTATTGAGTTGATCTTTAGGTACATGTGTAACTATGTCAATCACGCATTCAACATCATGAAATGTTTGTTCTTCCAACATGTTGGTGTTTGTGATATCTTGCAAAGATGTTGATTCACCTTTCATAAAGTAGTTGTGTAATGGATTTTCTGATGTTTGCATATCGTTTCTATTGAAAGCACTCGAACCCATTAGTCTACAACTTCTTCTTACCAAGGTGTTGGTGTTAGGGAAGCAGGTTATACAACTCATGAAATGTTTTATAACACCCAATGCACTAACCAGGAATATGATCAATAAGATTATGAATATTAAGGTAGTTATGCTTGTTGAAATACACAATGTGTAATTGCAAATCTATGAACTTTCAAACCAATGATATGAAATGATGCAATATTTTCAAATGAATATTGAAAAATATGATATAAATCAATGCAAGATCTGATTTGAAATATTAACAAGATGCAAATGCTCTAAGTTACAAGTTCACCAAAATGTTAAGTGAAAAAGATGAATGATGAAAGCTAGCATGCACACTAGATCAAGCCCTCTTTCATAATAACATTCAAGGACAAGACCAAGCCAAATCACTACCAAATGGAGGTGGACTTAGCTACAAATCTTGTACTCAACAGTGTTGTGGAAATATCAGATTTAATCAAGCCTTTTTATCAAACCCTAGGTCAATGATGCACAAGACCCTAATTCTATGAAGATCTAATCTAATAACAAAAGATATACAACAAATCTCAGAAACCAATTGTATAGGGAGGATCGGGGAGATGATAGAACCTGTGTCCTGAAAGCAGATATATTGGAGGACTATTTTGAGGGTAGCCAAGTCTTGGAAGTTGGAATCTTCAGAAGCTGTAAACTGGAGAAGTGATACTGATGTAGGAGCATCTGGAAGAATTCAAAACAATTGGGATAGTTGACAATGAAGTTGCAGAGTACTGAGAGGGCAACCATGGAGAATACTGCATTTTACTAGATTTGCATATCAGAGGCTACAAAGCTGGAATTAGCATCTAGACATAGTCATCTACAACATATCCAAAATTTAGATCATTTGGGTTCATTTCCAGAAAGATATCGCTATAAAAAGGTTACCTATTTTTGCCTGTTTTCACAAGCAAAGCTGACAGTGTTCAGTGAAGTCTAATCGGCTTGCGGAGTAAATTCATGACTTGTAGAGCCTAAAGGAAAATTATTCAATGAAGTATAGGACTTGGCTGACCTTCATGGAGATCCACATGAAGTTTTATGTATCAGCGGAGCAATACCTTATGTTTAGGTCTGACCTATCCGTGTACACACGTTTCATAACTAGCCGTTGCAATTAGGCTGACTTGTTGATGTTTAGAAAGCTTGTGGAGGATATAAATAAGAGATAAAGGATTCTTTCTAGAAAGTGATTGATAGCATGAAGATATGAACCAAGATCTTGAGTTGCTTTGATCTGAATGATTAGCAGAACATAGTAGAAGGTAGAGCAGGAAGTGGAAGGAGTTGCAGAGCAGAGAATTGAGATGTAGAAGAAAAAAATCATGAAAGAATATTGTTGTATGAATCTTTTGTAATCCCTGGGCCGTGGCCTAGCATCTGTAAATCCCTTAAGGCATGTGTAACTTGATTTGAAGTTATAATATATGAGGAATGAGCTTTGAAGGCTTAGTTTTTCTCTGTTAGGGTTTTCCCAGGGTACATCTTGTATTATGTGTTCATGAATATCTATTATCTTTCTATTGTTTAGCTATTAGCTTCCATTGCATATCCATTATGAACAAGGTGTTAGTTAATTAATTTGCAAGGCTAGACAGTCCCTCACTGAACCCTCCTACTTTGACTGCATCAAGTGGTATCAGAGCTGGTTGTGAATCTGTTGGGACAAAGATAGTATTGAAAGAAGTGTGAAACCCTAGAAGTAACAAGTGTCACCGTTGAAGAAGATCAAGGAAAGAAAGATTCGGGTAAGCTTTTCAAATTAAGTTGTTTATCAGATTGGTTTCAATGGGGAAGATTGGAAAAAGGATGAAGAAAGAAAATGAAACCCTAATATGCGAAAATGATATTCTAGAAGAAGAATTATGTGAAATCAAGAAGTGTAATTCAAAATTGTTGGAGAGGATGAAAGAACTAGGAGAAGACAAGTATGATGCCCTTGAAGAAGAACTGAAAAGTGTAAAGAGGAGGAATGAAGATTTAGAAGTAGAGCTGAAATTGTTTGAAGATGTTGAAAAGAGATTTGAAGAATTGGAAGAAGGGTTTAAGTTGTTTGGGAAGGTGGAAAAGAGGAACAAAGATCTAGAAGAAAGTTTGGAAGAATTGAAAAAGGAAAATAGTCTATAGAAGAAGGAGATATCTGAATTGAAAGAGAAGATGGATCAGTTGTAACAGTCACTTGTAGCATGCAGAAGAGAGAATGAAAGTATGAGATCTAAGCCCAAGTTTTGTGATGTTTCTTGTGATACTAATGATTTGTGTGATGTTGTAGAAGTTTCTTTAGAAAGTGCAAATGAACCTGCAATTGTTGGTGATGGTATTGGTTTCAAAATCATGCAAAGAATGGGATATGAAGGAAAAGCATTGGGAAAGCATCAACAAGGAATTACAAAACCTATTGAACCAGTAATAAGATTAAGAAGTGAAGGCCTTGGATACGACAGAGGTAAAGATATTGTTGCAAATTCAAACAAGTCAAATCAGGGAAGAAGAGGTATGTATTGTTCACATTGTAATAGACATGGACATGAAAAGAAATTGTGTTGGGATCTACATCCTTGTAAGTTTTGTGGATTAAGGAATCATTCTGAGAAGATGTGTTGGAATAAAATGAGAAGGAGAAAGCCTATGATAGATTGTATGCAAATGGATTATGGATGGATTGATGGAGCAAAATAGAAACATGTTACATGTATGTTCAGAAGGTTGTATAAATGGAGGTATTCATATGTTGGAGAGAAAAGAAGATATGGATCAGGATGCAGAGAAAGAAGACCTTATGTGGAGCAGAACAAGGACAGTAATTCAAACTACAGAGGGAGAGATGACAGGAGTCATAATTCTTATCACAGCGAAGGATACAAAAGAGATGAAAGAGGATTTGATAGAAGACCATTCAGGGGAACCTGTTTTCAATTTTGGAGGAGAAAAGAATCAAGTAGTGAATGTCATCAAGAACATGTTACCAGAAAAGCTAATGAAGGAGAAACAATACATAATTCAGAGACAGTTTGTGTAGAGGGAGAAGAGCCTATTAATACAAAGATAGTTTATGCAAAGGAAGAGGAACCTTTTGAGACATAAGATTTGGTAGAGAAACCAGAAGACAGAGAAGCATTGATCTTGAGGAGAATTGTTTATAGACTTAACATCTGAGAAACCAAAGCAAGTTTGTGTAAAATCATTTGAGAAAGCAGTGCAAGAGAAGGTTTGTGTGAACAAGTGTGAAGCATAGTAGTGAAAGGAAATTCATGTTGCAGAGAAAGAGGGAATGATAAAATATTCTACTGAAGAAGAAAGTTTGTGTACCGGAGTGAAGTAAATGTGGATAAGGAAACAAAGAGTAGCATCAGAGATGTCTATGCAGAGAAAAAACTATAAGATTTTGAAGTGTGTGAAAGGAATTGTATCTGGAATCAGAGATTAGATAGTGTTGCAGAGGGAATTTAAGAATGTGTTGACAGAATCAAGACAAAACATGATTGTTCTAGAGGATGCATGAATGTATGGATTGACTCTTAAGTGGTTGAAATAGACTTTGAGCTTGAGGCAACTTGTGGAGAAGACTTGCTCATACCATCAATCATTGAGGCAGTGCAAGGCTTGCAAGTAGACCGCCAAACCTAGACCCTGACAAGATGAAGAACTTGAGGTGGCTTACAGAGAAGACTTGCTCAGATCACTGATCATTGAGGTAGTGCAAGGATTACAAGTAGAATGCCGAACTTAAAATAATTTGAGGTAGTTTTGTAGGGTGGACTTGAACAAACCGTTGATCTTGAGGTAGTTGCGAGTACTTGAAGACAGACCATCGAACCTATTCAAAGAAAACAATACTAATCTTGGCATAATACATACCAAAGTGAAGAGGCTCACTTTTCAATTAACCCCAAGAGTCTAATGCAGGAGCATCTGGAAGCATTCAAAACAATTGGGACAGTTGATAGTGAAGTTGCACAGTACCGAGAGGGTGACCTTAGATAATACTGCATTTTACCACATTTGTATATCAGAGGCTACAGAGATGGAATTAGCATCTAGACATAGTCATCTACAACATATCCAAAATTCAAATCATTTGGGTTCATTTCCAGAAAGATGTCGCTATCAGAAGGTTACCTATTTTTGCCTGTTTTCACAAGCAGAGCCGACAGTGTTCAGTGAAGTCTAATCGGCTTGCGGAGCAAATCTGTGACTTGCGGAGCCTAAAGGAACATTATTTAATGAAGTATAGGACTTGGCTGACCTTCATCGAGATCCACATGAAGTTTTATGTATCAGTGGAGCAATACCTTATGTTTAGGTCTGACCTATCCGTGTACACACGTTTCATAACTAGCCATTGCAATTCAGCTGACTTGTTGATGTTTAGAAAGCTTGCAAAGGATATAAATAAGAGATAAAGGATTGTTTCTAGATAGTGATCGATATAATGAAGATATGAAGCAAGATCTTGAGTTATTTTGATTCGAATGAGTAGCAAAACAGAGTAGAAGGCAGAGCAGGAAGCGGAAGGAGTTGCAGAACAAAGAACTGAGATGTAGAAGAAATAAATCATGAAAGAATATTGTTGTATGAATCTTTTGTAATCCCTGGGCTATGGCCTAGCATTTGTAAATCCCTTGAGACATGTGTAACTTGATTTGAAGTTATAATATATGAGGAATGAGCTTTGAAGGCTGGGTTTTCCCAAGATACATCTTGCATTATGTGTTCACAAATATCTATTATCTTTTTGTTGTTTACCTATTAGCTTTCGTTGCATATCCATTATGAAAATGGTGTTAGTTAATTAAGTTGCATGGCTGGACAGTCCCTCACTAGACCCTCCTACCTTGACTGCATTAAATACAAAGGCTACCCTAATGTGAGATCTAAAGTCTGTTAAGGTAGAAGGACTATTTCAAAAGCACCCAAGTCTTGCACAAAGGAATATTCCCTAAATGATGTCAAAACCCAAAACCCAAAACCCTAATTCTTGTTCAATCTTCCTGTACCTTCATTTCCTAGATCTTGCACCTATAACCTGTACACAAGAAGAAGAGAAGGGGTTTGGGGGTTATGGTGTTTAGGGACTTGCCTCAATCAAATCTCAGGCTATCATTCAAGCTTCCCAACATTGTTGATAGATAAAGAGAGTGTGCCCTTGTAGGGTAGGGGCTAAACACAAAATCAAAATGATGAATCAAATGATGATAAATCACAATGATATCACCTATGTGAAATTAACACTTGGGAGGATGAATGCTCTTCAACTCATAAGGAGAGATAGATGATAACTTCAAACCTGCAACAACACACACAATGACAATACAAATCTGCTCTAGAATCACAACGAATGCTTTGAATGCTCTTTACTCCAATGCTTCATGTTGGCTATCTAAATCTAGGTTCATAATGAATTAAAAAACACACTTATATATGATTTCTCACTTACATTCATCAAATTAAACCAAAAGAGCCGACAAGGAGAAACCTTTTTAAAGTTCTTATGTCAACATACAATTAAATTTGCCCTGACCAATCAGGGAAGACTTGGGCGTGGGCGCCCAAGTCTTGAGGCTCCTTTTTGGTCTGGGGTAATGTTGTCACATGTATTTGCACCCTGTGTTGAAGGCTTTTAGGGCTCCAACAATCTAGTGAAACATTGAGATGATTTCCAAGTGTGGGACCCTACAGGGAAATCAAATATCCATAGAGAGGTTGGTTCCTTTGTTGAATGGGAGATTCAGCTATTCCTAAGACTAAACCTAACCTATGCACCATTGAGGAAAAGGGGAAAGAGGATAAACTAAAAGTGGAAAGGGGGTGATATACCAGGTTTGAATGTTCATCCTTCGAGTCAACCATATATGCAGAGAAAAACAATAAACAATAGGCAAGCATACGCAAATCATAAATGAGTTGCAGAGGTAAAAGAAACTAATTGGGATCCAAAAGGAAAGAAAGATTCACAAATGGAAACTCAAACAAAAATATTAAACAGAGCAAGCATAATTCATGAAAAGGTAAAAATCTTATTGCTTATTCTCAAAGAGGCACAGTTACAATTGAAAAGAGATGTGATTTTTTACAATCAATGACCAACCTAAAATATGTCACATTTCATGCCTTATATAGCATTTACAATGAATCACCACTATCTACTGTAATGAATGCACCCATGGGCCTGTTAGAGATATTTTACAAATGAATATCATAAGAAAATTTGATTGTCTTGACATAAATGCAGATAAAATATCTCCAAGAAGTGGTTGAGAAAATATCTTTGATAGAAATATGTGCTTTGAACTGCCTTTTGGAACCATAAATGCTCAACTGTAATATTCCAACTGGAGTTGGATATTTGACTTTCATCTGAACTAGATTCCTACCTTGGAAGAAAGATTTCATCATGTCGGATCATGGCGGACCTTTAATTTGGCCTCATTTCCCTTTGTTTCTAGAGACTGTGAAAATGATCAGAGACCGGGCCTCAGGCCTTTGGCATTTCTTTCCCCTTGTCTACATGGCAGCTTTTGTGGCTCCACGAGGAGCAAAATCAAGGCCCGGTGAAGGTAATAGCCTCTACAAATTATAAGCATAATGATGTGGCAAGCTGATGTCATGGCCATGTGTCTACTTTCTGCAGTTCCTCCAACCTGTCAGGGCCCACCCAAAAGGTTCCTCAGAATAGTAGATAGACTTAGAAAATTTACACTCGTCGAGGGTCAGAGTTTGAGCTCTCTGCCTTATGCCTTCCAAAAGGGAAGAGGGAAGGGGAAAAGTCTGAGCCCAGAAACACTTAGCCACTTTTCAAAGGGAAAAGGTTGGAGTTCGGCTCTTGGGCCTTCCGCCCTTCTCTTTCTAAGGAAAAGAAGGAAAAAGAGGGAATGTCTGAACTCTGACCTCCAAAAAACATTGAATACTTAGAGAAACTTGCAAAGGACAACGCTAAGTTCAGAGCTCGATGAGGATCGAAGGATGAGGGATAGAACTCTGAACTTTGAAACTCTGACTATATTGAAAACACAAGGCAAAAAACTCAGGATCTTTGGGACTTAGTCAACTTTAGGGTGTTTCTTTGCACCTCCAAAGGGGAAAACACACTTAGAGATTTTATAGATTTGGGCTATTTGGTTGGGGAGCAAAATAGGACAACATTTTGGTGACTTCTTAGGTGTGTTTGCCTGCTAAACAAAAAGGAACCAATGGCCTTCAACATTCATGGGCATAGAGTCAAAAGAGATGCAATAGGTCAAAACAATTGAAACCCTACTTCCAAAACAACACCAAAAGGAACAAGGCCTACATTCTCCTAATGACAATACAGCCTGTGCAAAAGCTCTTATTGAAAAGGAAAACCTAAAGCAGAAATAAACTAAAAAAATATGTACAAAATCTCAGACCAACCTTAGAAGTAAGGTTTGAGATGGATCTCATTGACTGAGATCGGTAGAACTTCACCATCCATCCCTAAAAGAATGAAAGCATTAGCTTGTTTGCAGCTGATGATGATATATGGCCCACTCCAAAGTGCATCAAACTTGGTGTGGCCTCTTGGTTTGGCTCTATCAGCATCCCATTTCAGAACAAGATCACCCTCTTTTAAGGTCTGAACCTTTGCCTTTTTATTAAAATACTTTTTGGTCTACCTTTGTTGCTCTTCCAATGTACTTATGGATTACTGTCTTTATTCTTCTAGTTCAGTCAATTTAGCCATTCTGACAGACCTTGCATCTTTTCCTTCCAATTCTAATTGCTAAGCCAATTCTAATATAGGAAGCTCCAAAGATATAGGAAATCTAGCCTCTCTTCCATACACATGAACAAAAGGAGAGTTTCCAATGGCTCTTTTGTAGGTGATCCTATTAGCCCAAAGAGCTAATTTGATCTTATTATGCCATTGTCTCTGGTTTGTTTCCATGATCCTTTTCAGGATCTTGATCAGGTTTTTATTGGTAGATTCAGCCAAACCATTACCTTGGCGGTAATAGTCAGATGAAGTCTTTAAGAACACATTGTATTTAAGAGCCCAATCAACAATTCTAAAACTAGGGAATGCTTTTGCATTATTAGAAATAATGGTTTGAGGAGTTCCAAACCTTATCATGATTTCTTCTAGGAAATTCATGATTGATGACTCAGTGGCCTCTTTCAACGGGACTGCTTCAACCCACCTGGTGAAGTAGTCTGTTGCAGTCAAAACCTGCTTGTGACCAACACTGGAAGTGGGGTTTATCATGCCAATGAAATCCAATCCCCACTGTGAGAAGGGCTTATCTGCTTGAATAGGATGGAGTGGGAGTGCTGCCAATCTTTTCTTTCTAGCAAAGAGAGCACACTCTTTGCACTTTCTTACCCATACATGAGCATCATTAAATAATGTGGGCCAAAAATAACCTGCCCTCATTATTTTCATTGTTGTAGCTCTAGCAGAGAAATGACCACTAGATGGGCCAACATGAAACTCACTGAGAAGCCTATCAATTTGATCTTCTTCTATACACCTCATTAAGACTCCATTTAAATTTTGCTTGAAGAGAACACCATATACCAATGCATAAGGGATGGACTACAGCCTGAAGTGTCTTCTTTTAGTTCTATCCAATCCATAAGGATACTCACTAGTGGATAGGAATTTAGCCATATCTGTTATCCAAGAACTCATAGCTGAAAACTCAGTTGTAGGTTCTTCCTCATTCAAAAGGTAAGATGAACTCACCTCATCTACAAAAGCTTGAGCTAACTGTTCACACAATCCTCTACCTCTACTCTGTTGGCAAGAGACACCATGTGGCTTCACAAGTGTTGTCATTAATGGCAACAAAGTCTATTCTACACATCTATAGTACATAATATGCCTATACCAGAAGTTAGATTGAAGATTGTTTTGGTCCGGTGAACAAGAACAGAGTATGTAACAAGGTCTGACAATCAGGTCCAGATCTCTTAGATGGTGTAACTCAGTAAGTTGCGGACTTGGACAAGTCAAGAGGGGTATCATGACTATAGTATTCTAGAGATTTAGCCTCCGGTGATAAAGCATGAAAAAGATATGAGCATCTGAGTGTTGAGTTCCAGTCAGGCAGAGCAAACAAAGGAAGAATGGATCGACAGAGTATCAGACCTCAATCTGGATGTGCAAAAGGCATTGATCAAGCAATTTGTGGCATTATACATCATTGGCCAACATGATTAATGACTTCTATGCCTGTGTTTTTGATGCGCATCACTAATCAAGCATGGATTCAACCGACAGACTAATAACTTACAAATATCTCATGTATTCATGTTGCCGACTAAGAAGTTGTTGGAAATCCTTGATGCAGATATATATACCCAATGGATTCAAGCTTGTGAGTGTGTCGGTGTGATAGTATGAATGATTAAGTGCGAAGAAAAGCAGAGACAAGTGCGAAGACAGTAATTTAAGCCTAGAATGTGACAAGAAAGTAATACTGAGCAGAGGAAGAATGAAATGTGCCAGATCAGTATACTGTGCCTAACCAGAACTAAATTTCTGTATGTAGAGATGTTGTTCACCAGTTCAAACACCTTGGTATCATCTGTAAGCATTTGTAGATTGTAAGTCTCTTGTAGGCAGTGGGCCTCTTGTGAGCAGTGTGCTCGGGCAGTGAGCCCTAATTAGCAAGTGCCAAATTTGTACTCTTCATTCTTTTAATAGAGAATACAATCTTGGGTTAGTCACCCCGTGGTTTGTCCCTTAGCAGGGTTTCCAAATAAAAATCCTTGTGTTATGTGTTGATTCATTTTCAGTTCTTGTGATTGCATTGTTTTGATATAGCACAAAATGATAAGATAAGAAAAGAAAGTAAAAAGAAGTAAAGTTATAAGATAACTGATTCACCCCCCCTCTCAGTTATCTACATTGTTCCTAACAATTGGTATCAGAGCCAAGTTCCTCTGAACAAGCCTAACAGCTTGAGGAAGATCGACGAATCTCAATGGATGCATATGGTATGAAAGAACAACTTCAGTCTACCCGAGATGATCTTGAACAATCCCACTCTGAAGTCAACAATTTGAGAGAAAGACTCAAGCAAGATGATGATTTAATAAATGAGCTAAAAGAAAAACTTAGTAATTCTGTAAAAAAGAGAAAGGAACTACTCCAGAAATTAGCAAATCAGAATGAGGTCAATAATGCTGATAAGGATCTGAATGAGAAAAATAATCTATGTGAGAAGCTGTCAAAAGAAGTCATTATGATAAGGTATGAAATGGAATCAGGGGTCATGAAATTCACCCAAGAAATTGAAGAAAAGAGAAAGATTGAAGATAATCTAAAACAATCCCTCAGGGATAAAATAGAGGACTGTCACAAAATGGACAAAATAATCAGGCATCTTGAATCTGATCTTGAAGAAGCCAGAGATAATGAAGAACAACTTGAGAACCAGATAGACACTCTTAAACAAGATCTTCAATTTGCAAATGAATACAAAGAAAAATTCAAGATAAGCTCTGCCCAACTTGAAGTTCTTCTTGAAAGTCAAAATAGGGTAGATGATAAGCATGGCTTGGGATATGAGAAAGGTGAAAGCTCTGGATCCGGTCAGAAGAACTTTGGATCAGGAAATCAAAGAAACAGGCCTAGAAGACCTCCAGTAAGGCAACCAAACGCTCAACGATATCCATCTTTCAATGGACACTGCTTCAATTGCAAAAAGTTCAGTCATAAAGCAATCCAGTGCAGAAACAGAATGAATCAAATCAATCCATCCTTCTCCGGTCAATGTTTCAGTTGCAAAAGGTATGGTCACAAATCTCATGAATGCAGAAATATGCAAATGAACAATTCTTTCAATGGCAAATGCTTTGTATGCAATAGAATTGGACATATGGCTAATGAGTGCAGATCAAGAGGATATCATTCAAATAAGCAAGTAAATATTGTGTGTTATAATTGCAATAGATCTAGTCATATCACCAAATTCTGCAAAAGTAGAAATCAGGATAGAAAAGGTTCAGTGGAACATGATCAGAAACAAGATAAAGGCAAAGGTAAAGTAAATGTGGATGAAGTTCAAAAGGAGATGAGCAAGATTTGGGTAAAAAGGAACACAATGAATATTGGGGATGGATCCGCACTAGAATCTGGTGCTGATATTCCTTCCAGAAACTAAAAGGTAAGATCTGGCTCAAGGGGAGGTACAGAGAAGATCCTTTTTCCCCCAGCTAGCTAGTGAGTGCCTAAATTGGGCACATTGAGTTAGAATAAGAGGTTACAGTTTAAAGGGTTTGAGGAGATTCATTTAAAATTTGTCTAGTCAAAATTTGACAAATCCACATGCAGATTTGAGGAAGCTATGAGGAACTCCTGTATCGACAGCTATCTGGTAAAGCAGAATTTCACAGACAGATCCGGTATGATCTAGAATTGAAATGTTTTAATCCGCGGACCTATGGCATGTTTGAAAAAGGTGAAGATATGTTGTCAACCCTCATAAATAATGATTTTAAAGATCCGCGCAGTGATTCAAGAAAATCTCTCTCAAAATAGGGTAACCAGATGACTTAAGTTGTGCATTTATTACAAAGGAAAATTAGGTTTTTGGGCAAGGTTAAAAGGTTTCTCATCCATCATTTGCAACACTTTGAACTCATGAAGAAGGGAGAAGAGCTCTATGAAGAAATCCAGCAAAACACTCAAACTCAGTTGAAGATCGAATCCAAGTGCAATCTGATCCAGTAGTCACTCTAAACCCTAAGGCGTAAAGAGGTATTTCTTTCTTTTAATCTCTCCATTCTTCATTGATTAGAATGGCTACTCCTATGGTTGTAAATGTTTCTGAGAGACCAAGGCCATTTTTCAAGAAACATCCTCACAAATCTATTGAGGTTGATCCTTTGGGTGCATTTTCATGTACCCCGTATGGCGTTCTCCATGTAGAAGACATTAGGGTTTATATACATGCAAACATTGAGGACTTTGGAGACCTAAAATTGATGAATCTATATCTCAATCAGTTAAGCAGTGAGAACTTTGATCTAAAACTGGAGTTCCAAACCCTAAAAGATAAGCATTTTGCACATTGCATACATTTTCTGTCTTTTGGAGAGGACGAATGGGTCCGGTATATCTTAAGCAGGATCCATGATAACTTCATGTGGTTAATGAGGCCTTTCAAAATAAACAAAGATGCCATCAAAGTTGTAACTGGTTTGCACTCCATTGGTGGGTTGCCTGCTCTTAAGTCTGTGAAGAATTAAACAATATCTGAAGCCACAAGTTCAAAATATGATAAGAGGGCAATGACCATTGATGACATCACTGATCTAGATGTCAAGTTTGCCTCAATTGTGATTGGATACAATATTTACCATTCAAGTAGAGAAAACTCTGTATCCAGTACTGCCATCTACACTGCATACCAGATGCTAAGAGAGAATGCAGATTATGACTTGTGTGAACTCCTGTTGAATCAGTTGCTAGAGAACCTGCAAAAGATCAAGAAAGATAAAAAGAACTCTTTCAAATATGGTGATTTGGTGTTATGCTTGTTTTTCTACTTCATGAATGAGTTACCAGGCTCAAAAGGTGTGATCAGGGAAAATGACAAACCAGTTTCTATACAGATCAGGGATTACTTGTATGAACTTGGTGACACTCAAACCCGGAAGACAGCTCTCTGGGGTTACTTCAAAAACTTCTAGAGCATGATGCAAGCTAGAGAAATAATTCCCAAAATAATAGTGGAGAAGTACAAAGACACAGTCTTCTTTATGGTAGATACTGATTAGTGCCTAATAGAGGCAGTTGAGCCAAGGACAGTATGGGTATTGCCCATGGGCTATGAGGTTGATGGAGACATATTGGAGATTCATATTCAACATTTACTGAGTCAACCCAAAGACCCCAAAGCAGAGAGGTTTGGCACTTTTGAAGAATTAAACATAAAACTATAGTTGAACTAAGAAGACTTGAGATAAAAAGAAAGGTGAGAAAAGAAGTTGAAGCACTGGCTGAGAAATTTGGCATCACCAGAGAAGTTTTTATTGCAAACAAAGAGAGAATAGAGAAATTTGAGAAAGAAAAAGAGGAAGCAAAGAAAGAACAGGTTCTGGTAGAAGCCTCCACCCGAACTAGAACTACTAGGAGTTCTGCCTCTAGGATCTCTAAAGCTGTAAATCTAAAAGCCCATTCATCTGCAAAAGAAAAGAGAAAGAAATCCAAGGCCAAAAGAGCATATGTGAGTCTCAAGGATGATGATGAGACTGAGTCAGATGTAGAGATTAGAGAATTGAAGAAAGCAAAAGTAAAATCCCCCAAGGCTGATGTGGAGCAGAAGTCAGCAGAGTATGTTGAGAAGCCTACTCTTTCTATTGATGATATCATCAAGGTAGTTACTATGGATGGGAACCTGCAGCCGATGATAAAGTTCTATGACAAATACAATGATGCTGACAAGAGAATTTTGGAGGAAGCTACTATAAGGTATTTGAATATCTATAACAAAGCATTCATTGAAATAATTTCATTAATTCCAAAGAGCCTAGAAGATGTATTGGAGCAAAGAAAAGAGAATGCAAAGGCAAAAGACTTGGAGATCCAGGAGCGTATAGTGATACAGCTATGTCCCTCTATCACTCCAAAACAAATGGACATGGTTTTTAAGGATTGTAAAGATGATTTCTGAAGCAAGTCCCGGATAAATAAACTCATGGTTGGAGAAACTGGCCAAACAGCAAATGAAACAAAAGAAATTCTTCGGAATGCCTTGAAGAGATTTAATCTTCTCATTATAGAGGGAATAGATGAAGAGCCTTCTAACATGAATGTTGAAGGATTAAAGAAAAATGATGAAGAGTAATCTAAGGAATTAGATTCCTCTACTCCGGAAGAGGAAGGACAAAAAGAAGAAACATTTTCTGACAAGGATATCGAAGGATTAAAGAAAAATGATGAAGAGCCATCTGAGGCATTAGACTCCTCTGTTCCAGAAGAGGAAGGACAGGTAGAAGAAACAAATATCAATAAGCAAGTCAGTCCGGATGCCCCCAAAAGGAAGGAAGTAGAATCAGCAAGAGACATTGCAAAGACAATACATAATTTCCTGGATAAAGAAATAATGGAGTTGGATGAACCTGAGTTAATTCAAGGGCCACTAAACTTTGAATCTCTCTCTCTGGTTTAGATAATGAAAGTAGCATCTTTTGCTCAGGCCAAAGCAAAAGAGAAACTTCTAAAATCACACATGGAGGATTGTGAGGAGGTGTGATTGCATTTGGGATGCTAGAGAAGATTATGCCAACCTATCAAAAGGATCCTTTTGCCTCTCCATCTGGTAATCTAAAAAACTTAGTCAATTCTATTAACACTCATTTTGAATCCTTAGAGAAATCGACAGAAACTAAGGTTCATAAGGAGTTCTTGGGAAAGAGGTTTAGTGAAGTACAAGGGCTAATTGCTAATGATAGAAGAAACTTAGGAATTGGCATAAAGAGCCTTGAAAACACTCTTAAGGGTGGTGGGGACATATACAAATTTTATTTAACTTGGCCCAAAGTGACAAAGGACATCGAGAAGAAAGTGAAAGAACAAGAAGGAAAATTGTCAAGTTTATCTCAGAATTTTGATCCCCTTACTACCTCTCTGGTGAATCATGAATTTCAAGCTCTTGCTATAATAAATGAAATTAAAGAACTAGTTAAAGAGAAAAAGAACATAATGGATAGAATGGGTGAGCTCAGAGGGATAATCATCCCTAAGTTAGAGGCAATGCATGATGCCTTGACAGAGGCACAAAGCACAGTCCGGACCAGTGATCCAACAAACTTAAAAAGGGCAGAAGCATATGCATTTTTGTTAAGTGGACACATCTCCATTTTGGATAGAATGAAGAGGAGTTGGGCCACAAAAACTGTACAGTTGAAGACAACCTTTGCGGATATACTTAAGTATATGTAAGTATAACATATGATTTGTATATACTTATGTGGCTATATATATAATAGTTTTTGCACAATTTTGTATGCGGATTCCACCCTTTGCCATTGATGTCAAAGGGGGAGTAAAGAATAGTGAAAAATGAGGAATCCAACAAAAGGGGAGCTCCGGTAAAGTAGTGTAAAGAAACAGAGCACAAGCAAAGGGGGAGTTACTGCGACACTTAGTCATTTTTCACTAAGTGTTGCCATCAATGCCAAAGGGGGAAATTGTTGGCAAGAGAAACTGTGTGGCTTCACAAGTGTTGTCATTGATGGCAACAAAGTCTATTCTACACATCCGTAGTACATAATATGCCTATACCGGAAGTCAGATTGAAGATTGTTTTGGTCCGGTGAACAAGAACAAAGTATGTAACAAGGTTTGACAATCAGGTCCGGATCTCTTAGATGGTGTAACTCAGTAAGTTGTGGACTTGGACAAGTCAAGAGGGGTATCATGACTATAGTATTCTAGAGATTTAGCCTCTAGTGACAAAGCATGAAAAATATATGAGCATCTGAGTGTTGAGTTCCAGACAGGTAGAGTAGACAGAGGAAGAACTGACCGACAGAGTATCAGACCTCAATCCGGATGTGTAAAAGATGTTGATCAAGTAATTTGTGGCATTATACATCATTGGCTGACATGATTAATGACTTCTATGCCTATGTTTTTGATGTGCATCACTAATCAAGCATGGATTGAGCTGACAGACTAATAACTTGCAAATATCTCAGGTATTCTTGTTGCCGACTAAGAAGTTGCTGGAAATCCTTGATGCAGATATATATACCGAATGGATTCAAGCTTATGAGTGTGTGGGTGTGATAGCATGAAAGATTAAGTGTGAAGAAAAGTAGAGACAAGTGCAAAGACAGTAATTTAAGCCTGGAATGTGATAGGAAAGCAATACTGAGCAGAGGAAGAATGAAATGTGCCAGATCAGTATACTGTGCCTAACCAGAATTGAATTCCTACATGTATAGATGTTGTTCACTAGTTCAGACACCTTTGTATCATCTATAAGCATTTGTAGACTGTAAGTCTCTTGTAGGCAGTGGGCCTCTTGTGAGCAGTGTGCTTGGGCAGTGAGCCCTAATTGGCAAGTGCCAAATTTGTACTCTTTATTCTTTTAACAGAGAATACAATCTTGAGTTAGTCACCCCATGGTTTTTCCCTTAATAGGGTTTCCACATAAAAATCCTTGTGTTATGTGTTAATTCATTTTCAGTTCTTATGATTGCATTGTTTTGATATAGCACTAAATGATAAGATAAAAAAAGAAAGTAAAAAGAAGTAATGTTATAAGATAATTGATTCACCCCCCCTCTTAGTTATCTACATTGTTTCCAACATAATCAGCTTAGTGGCTTTGATAGTCACATCATATTCCAGGATCTTGGTGATCCAACTTGCTCTCTTTTCACTAATCTCAATTCCCATTATATAATCTCTCACACTAGGATGAGAAACTAAAACTTTAATATGATTATTTGCCAGAATATATTTGAATTTTTTTAAAGATCTAACAATGGAAAATACTTGTTTATCCATGGGGCTGTATCTGACCTCATAGTCCTTCAAGGTTTGACTGAAGAAGGCCAGGGGCTATTCCATTCCTTACTCATTCTATTGCATCAAAACAACAACAATGTTGTTCTCTCCTCCATGTGCATAAAGGATGAAGTCTTTCTCATAATTTGGGTTCATGAGAGTAGGAGCCTAGGCAATTTCTTCCTTGATATTCTCAAAACCATCTTTCCCTTCCTTAGTCCATCTGATGATTGCATCTTTATTAAGCATAAGGGTTAGAGGCTTGATCAAGCTAGCACAATTAGTAATGAACCTCTTGACAAAATTGATCTGCCCTAGAAATGATTGTAAAACCTTTTTGTGGCAAGGGAAGAGAAAGGAGAGTAGATGTCCTCTCAGGGTCTATGGAGATCCCATCCTTAGGCAATAAATGGCCCAGAAGCTTACCTTGAGCAACAACAAAAATACATTTTTTAGGGTTTAGAGATACCCCAAACTCTCTGCATCTTTGGAAGACTTTCTCCAGATGCTCCATGTGATTTTCTCCCTTCTTGGAGAAGACTGTGATGTCATCTAGATAAATCAGGATGAACTTGTTTATAAAACCTTTAAAGGCAATATCCATTGCCCTCTAAAATGTGGCACCAACATTAGACAAACCAAATGGCATTTTTGCATATGCCATTGTTCCCCACTTTGTCATAAATGTTGTTTTAAATCTATCCTCATCTTTAACAAAGATCTGATTATAGCCAGAAAAGCCATCCAATAATGAAAACCTCTCTGCCCCTGCAATAGTTTGCAAAATTTGATTCATAGAGGGCAGAGGGTAATGATCCTTCAAAGAGGCCCGATTCAACTCTTTGAAGTCTACAAAGAGCCTTATTTCACCATTTTTCTTCCTCACAGGCACTAAATTAGCAACCCAAGTAGAGTATTTAATGGGGAAGATGATCCTCGCCTGTATGAGCTTGGCAAGCTCATTTATCATGAGTGGCTGAATTTTAGGGTTTATGGGTCGTTGCTTTAATGGACCGCTAACTTGCAATTTGGATCTAGATCGATGGCATGTTGGGCTACATCTAGATTGAAACCTTTAAGATCCTTATACATCCATGCCAAAACATCATTGTATTTCTGAGAAAGGTGTATAAAATCTTGTTGCTCAGCATCACCACATACCTTTTCTAGCAATAACTCTTTGTCTTGGGCGACAGTAACCTTCTGGTAATCTCCCTTTTGGAATGTCATATTCTTTCTTTCGCCCCTGAACTCATCATCATGGAAAAAAATGGCCTCAAGAGTGACTAAACCCTTGGGCAACTTATTGGTTTTCAATTGAATGATTTGGTCAGCATATCCCTCTTGCAACCTGGGTTGCACCATTGATGTGAACTCAACTTTATACTGGATGAAGCTTGCAATCTATTCATTGCTATCAAATATTTGCCAATGTATATCATTGTCGGGAATAGAGGGTCTGACAACTATTTTCACATGCTGATCAGGGCCTTGAAAAAAATCTGTAGGTGGATAAAATTGGGCCCCCACTGTTGCCAACTGATCAGCCTCTGAATTTAATTTTCTTGGGATTCCCTGTAGGTTGAGAGCATCAAAACTCTCAAACAAGCCCAAACTTTGTCTGTAAGCTCTTAGAAGCTGGTTTTTCATTACACAAATTTCTCTAACTTGGTGGACCACCAGCTCGGTGTCCCCAAAAATCTCCAAATGCTTGATATTTTTCTTCTCAGCAATTAGCAAACCATGAACCAATGCCTCATACTCTGCTACATTGTTGGTGCAAGAAAAATGTAATCTATGAGCAAAATGCAATTTCTTACCAGTCGGAGAGACTAGTAAAACCCCCACACTAGCTCCATTTCTACTGTTTGCACCATCAAAGAACAATTTGCATGGGACATTAGAGTCATCATTTAGCTTAAGTATAGAAGGGACTAAAGAGTCCCCTTCATGGATCATGTAGTTGCCCAAGTTAGTTGCCTCAGTGGTGTCATAAGGATCAAAATCATAGTGATCCCCTGGCCACTCATCAATAAAAAGATTAGGGATTGGAAGAGGTGAAGATGCTACCTCTAGAGACTCTAAGTCATGCACTTCTTCACCCTAGATCATAACATGAGGGTTCACTAGGCTGTGGTCATAGTTTTCTACATGAAAATTTGAAATTGGCTTAGCCTTGATTGTGAACCTTGTGCCATATCTGGTGATGGGGAGGGCACAGTGAAAAAGTAGAACGGGTCCCACTTTTCTCACAGACGGCAAGACTTAACAAATGGGCCGCCGATACATCTTGGTTTTTAGACAAGGATTAGTATGAATTTCTCAAGTCTTACCATTGATCTACCTTACACCGATAGCTCAACTGAATTCATCTTTGGCAAGATACAATAGGACTCACACCGAGTTGATCAACTCATCGTCGGCGAGACTTACTTCTATCAGCGAAGTTTTAGTCACTCCGATGTGAGGTTCAACACTCTTTGCCTATTGGCAAGAAAATCACCATCGGTCATCTTTGAATTTGTCACTCCGACATCATAACTCTTCCCGATGGGTGACTCTACGCTTCTTGCCTATCGGCAAGAAAAGTGCTATCGGCTACTTTAGATTCTACTTCACCGATACACCGATCACTCCAATGTCACCTTTGACTTTCACTTGTCGGCAAGACAATTACTATCGGCCATGTTAGAATTTGCTTCGCCGATACGTCGATGACTTTTGTCTTCGGTGAGACTCTTCTTGTCGGCGAGCACTTACAAATTCTGGCTGATGCACCGATGGACCAACTTCCTCGTTGAGACTGCTCGACTTCACTGGACTTGTTGTGAGTCCCAGTGACTCACCGATGCACAACTTACTTTCTTCCTCTTCAACCGAACCCTAGCACATGGAGATGCTAGGTCAACCTACTGTGCAAAACATTCTGTCTGGATCCTCTGCACTGTCGAACACAAAATAAAACAAGAAACAAAAACAAATACTTGTATAATGAAGCCATTCCACTGATTTTGACAGAAGTCGTACCAGTGGAATGCTTCACATCGACATACTGCAATGATGGAAAGAACGCAGAAAGAATAGAAATCTACAGTTATGCAAATTTCAGTTACAGGGAACGGGAACCAAATTGACAGAACAGAACGGTTTTATTTCTTCTCAGAACAATGCACAAATACATTCACACTTCTTCTTCTCCTTTTTTTTGGTAGTTCCTTCCTTTGGTGTTTTAATCAACTCAACCTGCCAATAGTTAGAAAACCAACCGATGCAAATAGTTGGGAGACCAACCGATCCAAACTACCTCAAACTGTCGTACTGCCCTGTTTTGGCACTATGTGATTACAATATGACAAAAGTGTGTTTTAAGTCACTTAGGACTTACAAAATGGGTTCTAGGTCCTGAAGAACCTAGAGACAACTAAAATGAAAATGCATTGGTCAAATAGACCTTATTACAAAAGAAAATAGGATTTTCTAGGTGCTCCTGCACCATACTCCCTGGGTGAAAGTTGTCTCAAGTCCTCTTAAAGACTAACTGTTGCAAATCACCACCCTACTTTTTGATGTCTTCTTCCAGCATCCATGTGGCTTCTGAGTCTGGAAGTCCTTGCCATTTGACTAAGTGCTCAAAATAGGTCTGATTTCTTGTCTTCTTGGCTGTCCTACTATCCAAGATGCACTCCATCTTAGGTGGTTCCTTAGGTGGTAAATGTTGCACCCACTCTGCATTGTCTTGGACAGAATCTGCTATACCTTCTCCTTTATCAGAACTCCTATATAATGTTAGATCAGCAACATTGAATATAGGGGAAATAGCAATATCATTAGGGAGTTCAATTTTGTAAGCATTAGGACCATATTTCTCTAAAATCTTACAAGGTCCAATTTTTCTCATCATCAACTTGTTGTGGTTTCCCTTGGGTAGTCTATTCTTGTTGAGATGAACCATGACCTTATCTCCTAGTTGGTACTGCACATCCCTTCTCCTTTGATCCACTCTAGCCTTGATCTTTTGATTATTCTTGTGTAGAGTATCTCTAACTTGTTGATAGATCTCTTTCATAGCCTCTGCAAATGTATCAGCATGTCCACTCCTTTCGTCCAACCCTTGAACATCTCTCAATTCAAAAATTCCTCTAGGATGACTACCATAGACAACTTCAAAAGGACTTAGACCTATACTTCTATTTGTAGAATCATTATAAGCATATTCTGCTTGTGGGAGTACGGCATCCCAACTACCTCCATGTTCTCTTGTCAAACACCTCAGCAAATTGCCTAATGACCTATTCACAACCTCAGTTTGGCCATCAGTCTGAGGATGATAGGCTAAACTAAAAGACAAATTTGTACCCAATCTTTTCCACAAGGTTCTCCAAAAATGTCCCACAAAGAACAAGCTTGCAATGTAACTAGCATCATTGGTGGTTTTACAAGGAATAAAGTGAGCCATCTTGTTGAACCTGTCTACCACAACAAACACACTGTCATGACCTGTCCTTGTCTTTGGTAACCCCATCACAAAATCCGTACTCAAATTTTCCCGAGGCCTGTTTGGTATGGGCAAAGGTTGGTACAATCCTGCATTAGTTGAGACCCCCTTTGCTCTTTGGCATACCATACAACTCTCAACAAACCTTCTAATATCAGATTGCATCCTTGGCCAAAAGTAAAATCTTCTTACTAGATCTAAGGTCTTATTGAGCCCAAAATGTCCTCCTAAACCACCACTATATTTCTCCTTCACTATATTATCCCTCATTGAACACTTGGGGATACATAGTTGACTCCCTTTAAACAAAAGTCCATCCTGCAATGTATAATCTAAAAATTCACTGTGGAAAGCATTGGCAAACTCACTGCATACCTTGTAAATCTCCTTGAAATCTTGGTCCTCTTCATACAATCCTTTGAGTGCCTCAACACCCATGCTTTGTAGCTGCACTTCTTGCATTGTCAACACCGTTCTGCTTAAGGCATCAACAACCTTATTGGTTATCCCTTTCTTATGTTTGATGATGAAGGTGTATGCTTGAAGACTTTCCACCCACTTTATGTGTCTATGACTAAGCTTTTCCTGTCCATTCAAAAAATTGAGAGTATGATTGTCAGTGTATACAATAAATTCTTTAGGAAGTAAGTAGTGCCTCCATTTTTTTAGAGCTTGTACCATGGAATACAACTCTAAATCATAAGAGGAGTACTTCCTCTTAGCTTTATTCAATTTTTCATTGAAAAAGGCTACTGGTCTGCCTTCTTGGCTCCACACTGCCCCTATGGCCAATCCACTTGCATCACATTCAATGGTGAAGACTTTATTGAAATCAGGAAGTACTAAGGTAGGATACTTGGCAACTTTCTATTTCAGACGTCCAAAACTATGATCTGCCTCTTTTGTCCACACAAACTTCACCTTACCTCCACCCTTGATGGTCTCTAACATAGGTGCACAAATATCACTGTAGTTCCTAATGAATTTTCTATAAAATGTGGCCAAACCATGAAAACTTCTGACCTCTCCTGTTGTCCTAGGTGTAGGCCAATTCAAAATAGCTTCTACCTTGGAAGAATCCATTTTCAAATCACCCTTTGAGATGACAAAGCCTAGGTAAACCAATTCTTGTTTCATGAAGTCACACTTTTCCAAGTTTATCATTAACTTCTAATCTTGTAGCCTCTTCAAGACTATCTCCAAATGTTTCAAGTGTTCTTCCTTACTCTTACTAAACACCAAGATATCATCAAGGTAGACTACCACAAATTTCCCTATGAATTCCTGCAACACCTCATTCATTAGTCTCATAAAGGTGCTAAGGGCGTTTGAAAGACCAAAAGGCATCACAAGCCACTCATAAAATCCTTCATTGGTTTTGAATGATATCTTCCACTCATCCCACTCTCTTATTCATATTTGGTGATACCCACTCTTTAAGTCTATCTTGGAGAAATAAGTAGCCCCTCCCAAACAATCCATTAGATCTTCTATTCTAGGAATAGGAAACCTATACCTGATGGTTATCCTATTTATGGCCTTGGAATCGGTACAAAGCCTCCATTTCCCATCCTTCTTTGGGGCTAAAACAGTAGGTACTGCACATGGGCTAAGGCTCTTCCTTATCAGCCCTTTGTTTAGGAGTTCTTGAATCTAATTTGCTATCTCTTCATTCTACTGAGGGGTCATTTTATATACTGCCTTATTAGGAAGTACTGCTCCTAGTATGAGGTCTATCTGGTGGCTAATATCTCTGATAGGTGGTAGGGAATTAGGTAAGTCTGTTGCAATCAATCCTTTGTAACTTTCAAGTAGATCTCTAACCTCCTCAGGTCCTACTTCCCTCACACTTTCCTTCCTTTCCCCCTTAGGCTTCATAATCAAAGCAAAACCTACTCCATCACCTTCCTTTAATGTGTCCATGAATTCTTTTTCACCTACCATCATTACACTAGACCCTACATGTTGTGGATCCTCTTCTACCAAAGACTGTATCCTATAAGTCACACCATCCTTTTGGAATGAATAAGCATTCTTTTCTCCATCATGATGAGACTTTCTGTCAAACTGCCATGGTCTGCCTAACAAAAGATGGCAAGCATCCATTGGAAGGATGTCACACAAGATTTTATCTCTATACCCCCCAATACTGAATTCTACCCATGCTTGCTCATTGATGAGTATGTGCTACCCCTTATTCAACCAACTGAATTTATATGGACTGCTATGGGGCATCCTTTCTAACTTCAACTTATTCACTGCTTCCAAAGATATGATATTATTAGTAGAACCAGAGTCAATAATAACTTTACAAACCTTACCTTGGATCTTGTAGTTGATTCTAAACAAATCCCTTCTTTGAGATGATTCAGTCTACACTGGTTCCTTGAGCAGTGTCCTCTTGATCATCAAATTTTCTCCTATCTCTGATGTTAGATTCACTTCAGGAGATTTCACACTCCTTGCATCCTCTTGAATCAAAGTGGTTCTCTTCTCACCGCCATGAGAAGTTGAGGCCTTCTCTGGACACTTGTATGTCGGGTGCCCTATCTGATTGCAGTTATAACATCTCATATTGGAGAACTTGGATCCTCTACCTGATCCATTTGTCCCACCCCTTATATTAAGCCTTCTTCCTCAGTAGCCTCCTCTGCTACTTGAGTCTCCAACTTGCTCTTCTTGGCTAGACTCACCACTAGGCCTCTGGTTAGGACTTCTTCCTCCAAAACTTCCTCTGCCTCTAAAACTTCTTCCTCCTCTACCTCTATTATTCTGCTCAGTCTTTCTCTTTATCTTCTCTTCAGCCCTTAAGGCCATTTGGAAACACTTGTTCATTGTTTCTGGTGCTAAGATGCTGATCTCATCTTGGATGTTCATCCTTAGGCCATTCAGATACCTTGCCACCTTCTTTGACTCTTCTTCTTGTCTCTTTGATCTGAGACTGAGTTTATGAAACTCTTGTGTGTATGCATTCACATCAAGGTCTCTCTATCTAAGGTTCTGCAATTTCTTATACATCTGTACACTATAGTCCAGGGGTAAGAATTGTGCCTTGATTTTGGTCTTCATCCTTTCCCAGGAGGTTATCATATTCCTCCCCTCCTTGACTCTCTCTCCTTGCTCATAATTCCACCATGCAAGAGCAGACCCCTTCAATCTTGCCTTTGCCAACTTAACCCTCTTATCATCAGGGACTTCTTTGTATTCGAAATGATTGTTCAATGCCTCAATCCAGTCAATCACCTCTTCATCTTCCATCCTTCCACTATACATAGGTAACCCATCTATGGTGTCCCTATTGACTGACTTCAAAGCATTTACAAATGCCCTCTGGTCTGTTGGTATCTCTTCTGTCCTCTTATTGGTTTCCTCAATTTATGTATCTCCTTCATCGTTGTCACTTTCATCTTCCCTATCCTTACCCTTGGTTCTTTTCAACTCCTCGAGCTTGGACTCAAACATCGCTTCAATTAGTTTCTTCACCGCATCTTGTGACATGCTTTTAGGAGGCATCATGTTAACCTCTGCTTCACTTTCCTTGTCTGAAATACACCAAGACCACACTACCCGAGTGATCTTCAAAACTCGCTCTGATACCAATATGATGGGGAGCGCACAGTGAAAACGCAGAACGGGTCCCACTTTTAAGTCACTTAGGACTTACAAAATGGGTTCTAGGTCCTGAAGGACCTAGAGACAACTGAAATGAAAATGCATTGGTCAAATAGAGCTTATTACAAAAGAAAACAAGATTTTCTAGGTGCTCCTGCACCATCTAGTCCTCAAAATCATGTGAGACCAGTTAGAAGAAAGATAGCCACCTACCTTAGCTGTGAAGTCTCTTGACAGGCAAATGGCAAAGAAAGGAGGAAGGTCAATGACTGAAATATCTTGACTAAAGTAAAGTTTGGACATGTATGTAGAGTCAAATCCAGTTCCTTGATTATCCCTATAGTGTTCATAGAGGTTCCATCCAATTGTAATACTCCTGATGAAACAGGGGTATATTTGATGCCTAATACGTCTGCTATCTTCTTGGGCATAACTGAAACACTAGCCCTAGAGTCAATCATACAGTTGTGCACTAAAAACTTGCCAATGATCAAAGACAAGTAGAAAGGAGATGGTTTCTTAGCCACACTTACTTGTTCTTCCCTTGGTTGCACAAGACTGACATGACTCTTTTCTTTTTGTTTTGTTGATAAGTCAATTGCTGCTAATTCAGCCGATGGGAAATGCCTTAAGACCTCTTGCAAAAGATCCCTTTGAGAAGGGATTGACATTACTTCCCATATTGATACATTGATATTTGTTTTATTCATCTGTTCCACAATATTTAGTGGAATAGTGGCTGCCTTATACATTGATGGAATCCATGTTCCCTTCTTTGATTGATCTGCAACTTGTTCAGACACTTTTGGGCCTGATGGAATTTCTTTTGTAGCAGTAGATTTGCTGCTTTGAATTGGAATTGTGCCACCAACCACCTTTGTCTTTGAAACAGGCTCTTTTTGTAACATAGTAGGCATGGGGCTAGCCTCCAACTACCACTTTTTGGACCTAGTATTGTTTGCAATACTACTTATAGGCATGATCACACTATCCATGGGCTGATTGACAACACAAAAGTCCTCTGCATTCCATAGCATCATATTGGCATCAAAGGTAGCCTCATTTAATACCTCAGGGTTGCTATTTGCTACCTCTGCCAATGACGTATGTTGGGTCTAAAAATTATGCACCATTAAATCTCTGTCTTTTTCTCCAAAAGCACAAGTGGACTGATTGTGAGGTTGGTTGCAGGGGTAGCACCAATCTGCCTCTTGGGCTAGATTATTATGAGTAGGGACCAAAGCCCTAACTGGATTAACAATTGGTATCTGTTGGATAGGTCTGACTATTTGCAAAGACTGAGCAGGGTTAGGGTTTTGATATCTATTTTGTTGGTAACCCTAACCCCAGTTTTGGTTTATGTTGGAATTGTACCCTTGGTTCCAATTTTGGTTAGATGAATGCCCCTGATTGTAATTCTGATGGGGTTTAGGGGCAGTTTGAATAACTATAGTGCTAATATTGTTGGCCATGTTGGTCACTAGGGTTTTAAGATCACTCTCTTCTTGAGAAGGAGAGGAAGTTGAAGCTTTAGGTTTTGGGATGGGAGCAATAATGGGCTGCTGGTATGATGAAGGCATCTTTGGGAAAAGAGGTACAGGGGTTCTGGGAGCAATATTCCCAACCTATATTAGACAATTTTCAGCTTTTAGAGTTGTCTCATAACCAGCGGGTAGGGTTTTAGCACCCATGGATTGCATCATTACCACAATATCAAAATTCAAAGCTCTTAAAAAGTACAAGAAAGCACCTTGTGGAGATGGCACGAGGGTAGCTAGAATTCTCTCCCATGTCCTTTGGAACCTAAAATTGAAGTCTGCCAGCATCTCACTTGGGGCTCTTTTAATAGTTGTCAGTTGCTCAAGCAATGAAACATTATCTGCCCTTTCTCCAAACTGCTTGTAGAGGGCCTGTCCCTGCTCATCCCAGTCATGTATTGAAGCAGGGGTCAAGCTCCTAAACCATTGAAGAGCTCTCCCTTTAAAATATGAAACCAAAAGCTTGACATCAACGTCCTCATGCTGGATATGATGGACCGAGCATACATTGGATATGTCTTTGATGTGCTTAGCAGGGGTTATAGAACCATCACTTGTAAAGGGTGAAACACCCTTTAGGGCTGCAACTAGTATATCATTATATGCAGCCAAATTTAAAGGGTTGCCTCCATTAAAGGTCACAAAAGGCAAATTTCTTGTCATCCTAGGGATATCCAAATTCAATCTAGGAATGTGCAAGCTTCTTCTAATGTATTGAAACCTAACAGGAGGGGTGTAGATTGAGCTCTTGGATGAGGTAAAATAAGGCTGCTATTCCTTCTCACAGGAGACCTAGATAACCTAGACCTTCTCCTTGAAGCAGCAACAGATAATTTAGTAAACTGAAAGTTACCTCTTTGAGACAAAAAGGGATTGGGTATGATGGGATATATATGTAGATACAATGGATGGGTATGATAGGATGGGAGAGGCTTGCCCCCAAGTGTGGGGTGCTTATAGATGGTAAATTTTAACATGATCTTCATGAGAACAGATTTTCATCATGGTACTTGTCCAGGGTGCAATAAGAATGGTTTTCATTATTGGACAATTTTTCTCTTTACTTTTTTTGTTTTTTGAGCTTTAAAAAAAATTATTATTCTTTTAAATTTGATTTGGAACTAGGAAGGGATGTGGATTTAGGATGCTTGGACATAAACATTTGTTTCCATGATGTTATAATAGAATCACATGTGAAATAACTACTACATACGAACCGTGTCAATTGTCGTTGTGCTTGATAGAGGTTGGTAAAGACTTGATTGAGTGCTAAGTTGGATTCTCCAATTGTAAACATAGTACCATAATAGCCCCTACATTAGAGGATGCTAACAATAAAAAATGGAAGGTGGGTTGGATTAATGATGGATAGTGATTATGTGTAAGTTTGGATTAAAGAGGTGAGATGATGGATGTACATGGGAGAATGGATTTGATTATGAAAAATGGGTGGATGGAGAGATGTGATGGTGGAGGCATGATTAAATGCAATAGGGTCAAGGGAAATTGAGACCAAAAATGGCACATACCATGTTGCATTATGTGATGAGATTTACATTGGATTAGATGATAGATTTTGACTCTTGGGAGGTGGATTTGGGATTTTGGGTGTATAGGGTTCAAGATGGGAGGAAATTTTTGGTTTCTAATTTTGGGAGTGGGATGGGGGGTTTTAGAATTGCTGATTTGAGGATTTAGGGACCCAAATGGACTTAGGATTTTTAGACTTGGGATGGGGATGTTTGGATTTAGATTTAGGGTTTTGGGATTAGGATGGGGGATTTGGGGATGGGATTAACATTTGGAGATGTAGATATGGATGCTCCACTTGAATTCATTGATTTTCTTTGCTTGGGGACCCACATTACTTTTATGCTTCCTTTTTTATTTTTGGGCCTATGTGACCTTTTTTATCCATTTTAATTTTGATTTGATATTACATGTCAACACTTGGTGATGTGGTGATCCTTGGATTCTTTTATAGTCTTCACTTCATATGTTGGTGTATCCAAATCGCTTCCAAAGTTGATGGTATGGTCACATGGGAGATATTATCTTGGAATCCCATGAATTTTGTGATATCTTCATTGTGTTGGAATAAGTACAATGATGTGTCCATTCGTCAGTCCCAGTCAAGGATTTTAGGTGATGGATGGTCAAGGGTGGCAATAGGGATAGTGGTGTTAATGAAAGTATTGGTGGCAATAAACTCTTTGTGGGGGCAATGGGAGGAACCTATTTTGATGTTGGAAGAGGTCCCCTTAGTCTTTACGAAGGCATTACCAACATCCTTATATTGATCATCTTGAGATTTGTAGTTGAAGCCCTAATATCCATGATTTACTTTGACATGTATGGGCTCCAAGATTCCTTCCTAATGAAGGCCTAATCCTTTTCCTTGATAATTCATGCTCTAACACATTCGATTTATGATGGGATTATTTCTTTAGAAACAAGATGCAAATCCATTTTATATTTGTAGGATTTTGGTGGTAATTTGAATTTCCTCTATTGGGAGAAAACCGCATTAGACAAAGGTGGTGGAACCAAGGTGATAGGGTTGTGGTTTGGGGATGGCATTAATGTGGGTGTTTTAATCTTGTGGGTGTATGGGATCATGAAAGAGATTATCTTGGATGCTTGGATCTTGATTTGGTTGGGGATGAGTTTGGGCATGCTTTGGAACAAGCTCTTGACATATCATGATTTTCTTGGATGACATGATGGAGGAGTGTCATTTTTCTTTGACATCACTTTTAGTGATTAATGAGTGGATACACTCCTTCAGTTTTGCCATGGATGGGTAAGGGGTATTTGAAGCTTATGGGTTTTGGATGTGATGGACCCTTGGAAAGGTCAATGTTTATTTTTTGCATAGGTAGAACTTGTAGGGATGATGGATTAGGAGGGTCTTCTATGTTCTTGATAGGATTTGGGTGGACAACTACATTTTCAGAAAGACACTTAGATTTCTTAAAGTGAGATGGCATTGGATTAAAGTTGTGGCATTACTCCACAACTTTGCTCTTGTGATTTTGATTAGGATTCTTTTCTAGTAGTCCTTGGAGTAAATCCATCACAGTTGTGTTTTATGGGGGAGGATTTGACTGGGGATGGTAGGTTTGACATGATTGGTGTTTGGATTGATTGAATGGGTAGGATTGTGAAGGTTTTAAGGATGAAGGATTTGCATAAGAGGTGGAGGCTACTAGGTGCTTACATAAGGTTGGGGATTTGGATAAGGATTGGTGATGAAGGCCTTGGGCTAGAGTGTTGTTTCCCTTGTCAAAGGTATCATAGGGATGACCAATAGGTATGTGATTAGGATTGGTAGGATAACTAGTGCTAGCTGGTTCTTGGTCTAAAGGCTCTTGAATGTTCATGGTTGGGTGATGAAATCTTATGGAAAACTTTCTTGAAATGATGTAATCAAAGGTATCATTGGGATATTCATCTTGATCCACAATACTATCATCATCATTAGTCTCAAAGGGGTTTTGATATTGGTTATGGTGATGGGACTCATCAAAACAAAATGGATTTGTGATTTACATGATTTTTTTATTTAGATTTTTGATGATGTGATTTTGAGATGATTAGATGAGTTTAGATTGTGAAGGCTTGGACCTTAATATTTTCTTTGATTTTGAAAGATTTTAGATTTTAGATTTGATTCGGTTGAATTGATTTGTGATATGTGGATTTAGGTGAGGTCAAGGACCTTATGTATCTTAATGAGTGGAATTGATTAAGGACAAGGGCCTTAAGGTGCTTGAGGCTAAATTTGATTAAGGTCAAGGACCTTACACAACTTGATTCCTTTGATTGGTTTTGATTTTGATATAGCTTGATGATTGATGGCTTTGATTTTGATTGGGGGGATTAGGTTAAGGACCCTAGATAACTTGATGTTGATTTGATTGTGAATTTGAGAGGATGAAAAATTTATAGGACCTTAGGGAAGTTGGATTGATTTCAATTTGATGATGACTTGATTGAGGTCTAGGACCTTGGGGTAGTGTCATGATGGTTTGATCTTGGCCTTTGATTTGGTTTAAGGGATATAGGTCCCTAAAAACTAGATTTTTAATGATTGTTTTAGATTTAGGATTTTAGTTGGAAAGTTCTCAAAATTATCTTTCCAACGCCTATAAGAACATGAAAATCTAACTCCATATGCAAAAGTTATTCTCTTCAAAAGAGAATCACCTACAAGCTGACTATGCAGATGCCTCGACATAGGCATAGATGCATCTACTTATGTACATATGCCTATGTGACTGTAGATATTTCTTAGAGGCTACATAGATGTCTCATCATAGGTGCAGATGCCTCTACACAAGAATAGATGCCTCTACTTATGCACAGATGCCTCTATGACTATAAAGAAACCTCAAAGTCTACATAGATGCCTTGGGACAAAATGGAGATGCCTCTCTCTTAGATTTTGGATAGTTGGCCTAGGGGATAATGGATTTTGAATATGAAGGATGGCCTAAAGATTTGGATTGTTATATGATTAGACTTGGACAACTTTGGATGATTTTGGATGGTTGACTTTAGAACCTAGGAGTGACAAGGCTCCAAAACTGAACTTGTGGGGGTTGGATTTTGACTTAAGGATCCAAAGATTCTTTAGGATGATGGGATTAGGTGCCTTGTGATGAGCATCCTTCAAGGATGAGGTAGTTTGGATTTTAGACTAGGGTTAAGGCACCGAGGGTGTGATAATTTGATGTTGGGCTTGGATTTTGAAGGATGGGTTGATTAGGGTTTGGATTTGGATTTGATGGATGAAATTGATTAGGGTGATTAGGGTTTGGTTTGATTTGTGGATTGATTTGTCTTTGGCTTTGATGGGGATTGATTAATATTTTATTGATGGGTAGATTGATTGGATCTGATTAGGATAAGGTGTAAGATATTGAATGATTGATTTTGATTTTTAGATAACTTGATGGGGGATGGCTTGATTTCTTGATTAGGTGCAAGAACTTGGCTAATCATCAGTTGATCAATGCTCAAGGGATATAGGTTTTTAAGCAAAGTTGTTTGGGATTGATGATTTGATTTTGGAGATTTGATTGGTGGCTTATGGATGAGGTTTGGGTTTGATCTTTGATCTATGGTTTATGGTTTATGGTTTATGGATGGGGGTTGATTTTTGTTTTAAAGAGTTTCTTAGGACCTTTTATGGTCATCAATTTTGATTTTGATGGAGTTTAAGGAATCTAGGCCCTTAATTAAATTCGGTTTTGTGATGATTGATATTTGGAGTCTAGGATGATGTCTTGATTAGGATTAGATTGGGATTTGATTTGATTTTGGTTTATGGATGGATGATGGACTTTAGATGACTTGATTGGGATTTTGAGAGTGGGGATCGATTTACAAAAAAATTGATCTTGGATGGATGGATGTCATGTAGGGTGAGTGTTAGATTTATTTCAATATTTGGATTTTGAGGGATTTCAACCTTTGGATTGAAGAGTATTTTTGGATTTTTTATATCTTTTTGATCTTTTGAGATTTTTAGGAGATTTTATAGGTTTTACACAAGTGGAATATATACCAAACACACCAACAATCTAATTTATTCAAATGGGTGTGTATGCACTTGTAAGACCACTAGTAATGCCTTGTTTTGGCATAGAAAGTAGGGACCATGAGGAGGCACTAACCACATTTAATCCTCAAGATTGCATGATGGTGTGAGAGGAGAGCATATGTATCCTACAATACCATTTATAGGGGAATGTTGGGTGTATATTTTGTTATCAGCTAAGTGAGAACAAAATGGTTATATCAACCATAGTACAATGAGATTAAATCTCTCCTCTCAAAAAGGGGAGGCTCCCTTCTTATTGCTAACTATTTATCAACTAGTAATTAAACTATGCTTATGTACACTACAACTATCCATAGGGGTGTCTCCATTATCATATTCTCTTCATTCAGAATAAGGGAAACAAATTACAATAATGACCTTGATGATCACAACAAATAAGAAACTAAATAACACTAGTTGGAGCAATAATAACTGATACCCAATTTTATTAGACGTAGGAATAACAAGAATGGTACTAGCAAATGATAGTAAATGGAAAATTTGCAAAATCCCAAAGTCTTCTACCACTTTCCACAATAGTTCTAGAGATAACAAAATGATATATATTGTAGCCCAAAGTCTCTCAATGCATATCATAGTAAGATTGCACGAACAATGGCCATAACTTCCAGCTCAAAGACTACAAGTTATTCCCCAAATATGATTCCAAAAGTAACAAGTGCAACAAGTTGTGGCTCAAAGTCTATCAACTAACAACACCGCAGATCCACAAGAATATAGCTAACAATTGCAGCACAAAGTCTTACAAGTTCTCAACCAAATTCATACACAATACATATAGCTACAAATGCAATATGATAACACAAAGTTTATCAATATCAAATTTGATTTTCCCTTCAATAATGAAATAATACATCACTCATAAACCAACTTCAAGATAATATGACAAGAGAAACATAAGAACACTCTTAGATACAACAAACATGCTCCAAAAAAAAGGTTGGAGAAAATCTGCTTCTTTTATTGATCAATTCTTGATATGCACATTCAACACAAAGATTCAAGTATGCTTCTCAAAATGGGCAACATTTTGCTTCAAAAGATTAAAGGTTATTTGTACAAAAGAACTCCCTCATTTATATAGAGGAGAGTTGAGAGCTAATCTAGGAAAAGTAAACCTAAATTTGACTTATTCAACAAAAGAGTCCACATTGATTTAGGACTTCTCTATTTTTACATGTAATTACATTTTTTAAAATGACATGTAAAATGTCAGGCACTAATTACATAAAGCATGAAAATACTAAAAAATTTAAACAAGGCACATTTAGCATTCTCCACCGTCCTTCTCCATAAAATTTTCATACTTCTTCATGATTGCTTGAACTTCATCATTATTCAGTCCTAAAGTATGTTTGGAGATAGCAAGGACTCTTGTGATTGAATCCTTAATAGTGTTACAAGATTTCTCGTGACTTCCCAAAAACACCTTGAGGTTTTCTAAGGTTAACTGAATATCCAACAACTTGTCCATCAAAGCTAATGAAAAGGCTTGATCTTCAAACTCTTTCTGGATCATGTTGTTAAATTCATGGACCATTTCATCTGAGGAAAGAAATTTTTTATTGTCATCAAGTAACGTACAAGGAAGCTCTTCAACCTTGTTGACAAGATTCAAATCATTGTCTTTGCTGATTTCTCGAGCACTTTGCAAGTCTTTGACCAATTCCTTGATGACATTCACTTTATGTATCATGGTTTCTTTAACCTCTACAAACATTTATCTATTGGGAATGATCCCAATTTCCACTAATGCACCCAACTTGAGCTTCTTCATCTTGGTCCATGCTCTCAAACTATTTTCCATATCTTGTTGTTCTTCAGAGAAAGTATTACCAACTTTATCTAGCTTTAATCTTATGCTTTCCATCCTTTCCATTCTCTCCACAGAGGTTCTTAATAGCTGTGAACCTTGTTCAATCAATCGGTCTAGGAACTCACCAACTACCTTGCCCCTTGTATGCACTTTTTCTACCTTCTAAATAACGAGATCCTCAATGCTTATGGCCACAGGCTCAACTGTCTTTGAAGATGGAGTAATCTTCTGGAGTACGGAAGTTAACTATTATGCCTTGGATTTATATTGATCCTTCACCTTTTAACTTCATCAAATTTTTGAATGAGAGAATTCAATGTAGATTGAGCATCTGCCTTAGCACTTTCATGAGTTATCTTCCCTAACTCAACTCTTGTGATGGAATAATTAGAGACATCCACTTCTTCTATAGTTTTATCAGGAGGAGGTTGAGCCACTTCTGCATACTTGTAACCTTCTTTATCAAACACCCTAGAAAGAGTCTTTAGCTTTTTCTTAGTTTTTGCCTTCGCCTCAAAATCAAAGTCATCTGGAGAGACAGATTGCTTCTTCCTATTAGGTGTCTAAGATGAAATCCAAGGGGGAAATGTAGATGAACTTATTTCTGGACCGGCAACCATGGTTTGAGTAGAAGGGGCTACACTCACAAAAGTTGTTGTCACAATGGCTGAAGTGTTAGTCAAAACAGCACCAAGAATATTCACACTTGAAACTTGCAAAGACTCAGTCATAAGCTGCTCTAAGTCTGATTGAGAATGTATGTCAAAATAAGGTGATGACAAACTTGGCAAAGATGGGGAAGAACCAAAAATAGTTTCCAACCATGTTTAGGACTATCAAAAATTGGCCTAGAGGTTAGGGATGAATGAATGGATTGAATTGACCCAGTGGAAGGATTATGAATGGTGTCAATAGAAATGACTGTGATACTAGGAGTTACAGTAGAAGAAGAAACAAGTGGTTCCTCCAAAATTTTCTCATGAGGAGACATTTTTGATTCCTCATGTTGTCCTTCCTCTTCTTGCCTTTCATCCTGAACAAATTCATCTTGCCCTTCAACAGATGTCCCTTCTGTAGTTGTCTTAGCCTTTCTGCCTTTTGTAACAAACTTGATCTTTAGCTTGGCAGTCTTACTGGAACTAGGTACATCACTCTTGTTCTTTGTTCTTATCTTAGATTTCTTACCTGTAGGATCTTGTGACTCCTCTTCTAATCTAATTACAAAGCATTTCAAACAAATCCCCTTTTCCTCTACCATACATTTGTGTTAGCAAGGATTGGTTCAAACCTTTCTCTGATGGAAATTACCTCTTTCATTAACCACTGGATTGTCGGTAGAGGAGAATTTGCAGTATTGTTCCTCTCATAAGCAGGATTTAGGATGTCACCATCATCTTCCATGCCTTCAGGAATATTTGCTAAATCAAGTTCTTCAATCTACTTTAAGGTCAACCGGTAGTAATCCAATTTTCTTATCTCCTTCTCTATCCTACGATCTACCCACACATCTTCAATTCTGTATTCATGGGTTAGAGCTCTCTTGATTTTATCTTTCACTCCCTAGTAATCAAAATTAGTTCTTCTCTTGTAGGTCTTCATGGTGACCCATTGCATCTCAGATTCTACAGCCTTAGCTTTTGGGGATGTCGAGATAGAATACCTACTAATTGTGAGGGGAAACTTGAAACCTGTCTTGTGAGATTCCATTTGTTTGATATGAACTGCTATTATTTGTCTACATAGCTCCATTAATACAATTTTGTCACTAGGTTACCTTGGGAGCATGTATGGATATCTCATGAAACAACCAACTCTCAAATAGGTGAATGTGGGAAACTGTAGATGTAAACAACCATATTTGTTTACCACAGACCATGCTTCATCAGAAACCCTTTTCTTTTCTAATTCAGGATCAAACATACACAAGAAAGGAGTAAAGAAATCATCATTAAGTCTTCTAAAATGATGAATTCCTCAATCAAGAGTTATCTGAGGATAGTATTTGTATACTGGAATTAATCTCCTATCTCCCTCCAATGTTAACCCAGGAAAATTCCTCATTGCAACAACAACATATACAAGATATGATGTCATGTAGAACTTCAGTGAATTATGTACCTTTGTCAGTTGATCATGAAGTGTGTCATTGATATGTAGTCCCCAAAAGATATATTGTTTCTTTCTCATTATGATTTTGATGTATAAATACATCCAACCATGAAAGGTAGATGAAGTAGGCAAACCTCTCACTCTACTGAGAAGGGTGATCAAATCACTTACTTCTTCAATGAAGTCACTATGTGGAAAGCTCTTAGTCCATCTTGAAATATTTGGAATAGGGTTTTTTAACCACCTACTGTTAATCACCTTCTTAGCAGTATTTGGATCTTTCTCATATTCTTCTTATGCATAGTCGAAAGTGATATCTGCATATGTTTCAATATGAGGACACAAGAAAGCTTTGTCAAGAAATTCTGCATCTAGCCTCATAACCACATTTCCATTAGAGTCCTTGACACTTCGGTCATCCCTATTGTAATGTGCCGCAACTTGGAGAACAAACTCAGGATTATGTACATCCATAGGGAATGCAACTTACCATTTGAATGTTGCTTTGAACTATACACCTCATTCCATTACTCAGTGGTTGTTGTTGGGTCCTTTCCACAAATTTGGACATATCAACATGCCCGATTTCAGTATCCTTTATCTCATCAATGTTTGAGGAAATTGAAGTCACTGGAAAAACTCCCTGATATTTGTACTTCATTTCTTTAGCTTTGCTGGGAAGAGAATCTGACATCTGAAGAGCAACTAACAAGTGACTGTATCGTTGTTGGAATGCAAATGTGAAAATCTTGAAATCCGAGCTCAAGAAACTACAATACAAAGTTTAGGGTTTTGCAGTGTTAGAAAAACTTGCATGATTGGAAATTGCAGTAGTGTGGGAATTCTAAGCAATAGTATGAGCTTGGAGGACTTAGGCGCGATGAAGGCGAAAAATGGAGCGAAAGTGAGTAATTGGGCGAAATGGAAAAATTTCCCAGTGTTAGCAAAATTTTGCATGATGGGTGCAATGTCGTTGAATTTTAGCACTCCTGCATGGTGGAATGTTGGCAGTGTAACTACGTTGAAAAATAGCGCTTTTACATGGTCGAGCAGTGTAATGAGTTGCAAAGTCGGCAAAATTTGCTGACTCTGTAAGTGAGCAAACTTAGGAAAGTGTTGCAAGGTCGGTGAATTTTACCGACCTTGCAAAGGAAGTAAAATTCACAAGTGTAAAATTGTTAAAGATTTCTGCCTCGACATAAGACATTTGGTGTAAGGTCAGTGAATTTCACTGACCCTACATGGGTAAGATTGACTGAAGTTTATGCAGAGTCAGGGAAAAACCCCGACCACACTTAATTCTCACACTTCATACGATATGCAAAGGTGGCAAATTATTCTGCCATTGCAGATATGGGGACGGGTTGCATTAGTCTTAATTGTATCGGCAGTGAAAACCGTCGATCAATAAGTAATGTTATGTCTGTTTAGAGGATGCTCAAGCGGTGAAATCCACCGATTGGCTCACAGACCCTCTAGGTTTAACACACGAAAAAGTAAACGACAAAATGGGGGTTTAGAGATATAAGACTAGAGTTTTTGGAAAGTGAATATAATACATTGATTGCAAGATTTAGAGAAATGTAAACCCTAGTTTAAAAACAAACCTTTAAATCGAACACAATGAACTCAGAAGGAAAATGAAATTATCACAAAAACTAAACATTCAAAACTTGAAAGAAAATGAAGAAAAGCGAAGGAAAGGAATGTACCTGGCAACAATGGCGGAAAATAGAAAAAACCCTAGCCTGAATCGTTGACAAATCCACTCAAAGGCCGTGCATCACGTGTTATCCTCAAAATTAGCTGTGCTTGATTTGTTAGGATGACCCCTACAAAACTTGTCCATTTTGTAGCCTACAACTCTAAATACGCAAAACGAGGTGAGACCATTTACCCTTGTGCGTGGTTCCCTAGCTCTAAAAAATCTATTCGAGTCCCCCCTCGTTTCAGTGTCTCAAAGTTTGCATAATTAAGTTAAATTACAAATGAATCAAAGAATTGACTTTGATATTTTTGGGAATTAGAGTATTTTAAGTTACATGCAGGGGCAGTATTTTTCCCCGCCACTACATGTTGGTGTTTTAAGTAACATGCATTGGAGGCAAATTTTTTCGCTGATGCATGTTAATGTCTTTGTCATATGCAAGGGTAGAAAAGTTTGCCACCCATGCATGTTGTCCCCCTTTGTATGTGCCGAGGCGGCAATTTTCGCCACCTAAGCATCTCCCAGTTCACCTCAAGTGTCATTAATGCTATGTTTAATATATGTCTCGAGGGTTTTTTTTTTATTTTATTGTTTTGTTTTGTTAATTTCATTTCTCTTCCTTTCCCTCATGATATCTCTACTCCCCTTGGAGAATCTTCAAACCCATTGTACGCATCGTTTGGAGGATTCGATTAAGTTTCAGCTGAGGTTTTCGTTATTTCTTCTTTTGGTCACTGGGTAAGGGTTTCTCTTTTCCCTTTGTTCATTTTTGTGTGTTCATTAAATGTTTGTTATATCCTTGTTTCAAGCTATCATTTTCCTCTGTTAAAACTTTTAAAATTGAATCCTATCGTTTGTCTTTGTAAAACCCTAGTCATTTCCTTTGTTAGTTTTCATTTTCTTTTTGTTTTCTTGTGGTCAGTGGTTTTCACTACTTTGGAGTTGTCTGTATATATCCTTTGTTTAAAGTTTTTGGTTTTTGAGTTCAATGTTAAAAATCTGTGTTTTTCTTCTGTAGTGTCAGTGATTTTCGCCGACATTCCCTTTCATTAGAGTCTATCTTTGGTGTAATGGCGGTGATTTTCACCGACCATACACCTAAAACCAAGGTTCTTGATAACATGCATAAGCAGCAATTATTTCCACCAATGCATGTTTTGTCTTTCTAAACAAAATGTGTAAGGGTGGCTATTTTTGCTGCCCATGCTAAGTTTCTACCAGATACGTATAGGTGGGATTTTTCCCCGTCGATACAAAATACTCACAAGTTTATGAACTATAGGGGTGGTGAATTTCGCCGCCCATACATTAAAATCATACCCTGAACATTTCTCAAGTATCAAATGTAGTGTCAATGGTTTTCACCGCTCCTCCAGCTTGCCATCCACGCCTCCTCCAATGTTAGTGGGGTTGCCTTCATGCAGTATTGAAGTGGATGACACATTGGTGAGCGGTTCTTTCAACATGATATTCATGCACCACAACATATCTCTGGAATACAGAAACCATAGAAACATCATTGCAAGGATTGCTTCAACTTATGCAAAGGATGATAAGAGAGGAAGATGCCCTCATGGAAGAATGGGTTGAGCTACCCAATGGATGTCTCTATTGCATTGTCAAAAGCAACTTCTTTCAAGCTCTTGAGCAACTCATATCTCAATTCCATTAGCCTTGCAAATCCTAGTTTGGTGGCATGCTTGCTTTGGCTGGATGATGAGCTCCACTCTTCTGTTTGTCTTGACTCTATCATCACTATTGTAGATGCCAAAAATCTTCACTTGCAGCTTAGTGAGCAACATGAGTCTGATGAACTTCCTGAAGCATTTTTGCAGATAGCATTTGATGTTGTTCTCCTCAATAAGGTTGACTTGGTTGTTGAGGAACATAGAGACATTGTGAAGTCATATGTTGTAGAGGAGTTAAAAAGGGAGATGTTAAGAGGCAGCTTTCCAATGACTTTCTGGATAGTTCTGAGGATGATTTTCAAGGCAACAATTCTCTTTTGGCTCGTCGCCTCTTATCTATTACATTGTTGCTTGAATTGAATTTAGATAGGAAATCAAAATTGTACAAGGATGTTTCACTTTCACATCTTTTCTTGATGAATAATGTTCATTACATTATTCAGAAAGTCAAAAGCTCTAAGCTCAGAACTCTTCTTGGTGATGACTGGGTAAGAAAGCATAGTGGCCAGGTCCATTAGCATGCGACAAATTATCAAAGGGCTGCTTGGAACAAGGTATTGTCTTGCCTGAGAGATGAAGGAATTTGTATTGCTAGAATTTCTAGTAGAGTTTCAAAGGATGTTCTTAAAGAATGTTTCAAGAATTTTAAGTCTGCGTTTGAGGAGGTGTATCGAAATCAGTCTACTTGGTTGGTGCCAAATGCTCAGCTCCGCGAGGAGCTATGCATATCTATTGCAGAGAAACTCCTCCCAGCCTATCGATCCTTCACTAGAAGATTCAGGAGCCACTTGGAAAGTGGAAGGCATGTAGAAAGGTATAAGAAATACACAGCTGAAGACTTGGAGAACTACCTTTTTAGACTCGTTTGAAGGCTTACCAGGTTCCATGAGCTGGAGAAGGTTTAATTAATGAGGGTTGTATTATCCTATTTATGTTGTATCATTCTATTTGTGTTCACACTTCCCAAAGTTCCCTACTTTCTATTTTGTTCATTTACTCTTACACTTGTTAGAGAATGGAAGGTACACTAGAACCAACATCAACTAATGTATTTTCCTATGTCCCAAGATGGACTAAAGGTAAAAATGGTTCAGTCATTAATATAAATTTAGGAGGGTGAATGTTTTGTCTTTGACAAACAAGTTTCAGTTGAACATTGGATACCTTTAGAATCAGTCCGTCAGGTGTTGTAAGTTCTTCTAGCTAAAGTTCTGGCCAAGATGAAGTTGTTTACATGGTGGGAGTAGGAAATGAAGTTATGGAGGTTTGACCAGATATCAGAGAAGGTAGTGACAAAGAAAGTGGCACACAAGGATGCTGAGTTATCAAACCTGACAAGTTACTCTTGAATTTGGTTCGTGGACCAATCACCATGAATATGTGTGCAGATTTTAGGGAATGGGTTGGTGGAGAAAGTCAATCATGCCTTAGAATATTTTTTGTAGTTTTCATGCTTTTTGTTGTTAGTTTCAGACATATTTACATGTACTTTTTCAATTACATGTAAAAATAAGGAAAGTCCCAAATCAATAAGGACTCTTCTTGTTGAATAAGTCAAATTAGTTTGCATTTTTTCTAGATTAGCTCTTAGCTCTCACCTATAAATATGAGAGAGCTCTTTTGTAATTTTCTATCTTTTATCTATTGTAACAAAACTCTGCCAAATTGAGAAGCAAGTTGAGACCTTGTGCCTATTTGTGTAAATCAATTTTCAAGTATTTATCAATACAAAAGAGCAAGTTAAATTCCAATCTTTGTCTTGGAGTAATTTGTTTCGTGATAGAATTGTTCTTATGTCTTTGCTATCATGTTGTTTTTGATAAGTAATTGAACTGTGAGAGTTTATTTCAAGTGATTAAGGAGTATTCTAAATCTGATTTTAATAGACTTTGAGCTATAAAATCATTTGTGAGAATTGTGTTGTGTTTGTGAATGAGAAATAGCTTGAAGACTTTGTGCTGCAAGTTGTTATCTTTAATCTATTTATCTCATCTTGGTGTATAGTGAAGACTTTGGGCTGAAATCTACTCCAAATCATTTTTTTTTCAGTTGGTGAACGAAGCAATGAGAGACTCTGTGTTTCCATGGGTTTTGTGTTCTTTGCATTGTATCAGTTTTGTTGAAATCATTATCTTAAAGTGTAAACATATATTCTGAAAAAGAGAATATGATGGAATGGAATTACCCCAAATATAGTTCTTAGTGTAAATAAGTTTTATCAGTTATTAATTTGTAATAGCTAGCAATCAGAGGGAGCCTCCCCTTGCTGAGAGGAGAGATATAATCTCATCACACTGAGGTTGATATAACCACTTTGTCTTCAGTGAGTTGATGACAAAATATTCATCCAACATTACGTAAACTCAAAAGCCTTCGAATGCGTAGAGGAATTAGGAGGGCACAAGAGGAGAATAAACAAAAAATGAAAACAAAACTAACTTAAAAAGCCCCCAAATCATAATGAAAACACCGCATTTATTACCAACTCATGTGAACTGGGAGTTGTTGATTTAACGCCTATGCAAAATAGATGGATGATATGCAAGGTCGGTGAATTTCACCAACTTTGCAATTTTATTTTTGCATTAGGAATGCAGGGGCGCTAAAATTTAGTGACCCTACATGAGTGAAAAATTTCCTAACTCTGAAAATGAAATTTTACAACTTAGTTTATTTTGCAAATTTCGCTGAACTGAAAAAGGTTAATGCTTGGAATGACATTATGAGGCTAGGGGACCAAGCATGAGGGAAAATGTGATTCACCTCGTTTTACATGCTTAGAGTGCATGGGCTACGAAATAGACAAGTTTCGTAGGGGTTATCCCACGAATTGAGCGTAGCTGAATTCGAGGATAATAGGGAACATGGTGAGTAAATTCCTAACATTGTTGAAAGGTCCTATTTAGGCTAAACAAGGTGTGCTAGGGGACATCCTTGATATAGCTTGTGGTATGGGAGGCCAAATTTTGTGAATAAGAGTGTTATCTACAAGAATGTGATTAGGGTCAAATCCCTCTCCACTTCACCCTGTCCCCTTAAGTGGAAAATAAGGCTATGCTAGACACAATAGCTCCTCCTTTGAGGTGATTATTTTGATTCTCCCCTCAATTTATATACCCTTCCAAAACACATGGGTTTGGGCCACACACTTAGGGATGAATTCCAAGCTAGGACAACTAAGAGACACTAAAAAAGGACTAGATGTTTTTGGTTTCCAAGATCGCCTTGTGGCACAAGGAAAGAGTATACACACCTAGCCTTTTTAGGATAAAATAAAAGTGAATAAAAAGGTGATTTTAATTCCTAAGAATCACCTTTCAGTGTGAAGGAAGAGCATACACACCTAACAATTCACACAAACATGCCACACATGTTCATTGCCCTTAAGCATGCAAGTGTAAAGGATTGAAGGTTAACATGCACAAAGGGGGTGTTTTTAATTCCTAAGGTCACTTTTTGATGTGAAGGAGGAGTATACACACCTCCTAAGATACACTAGCCTTCCAAACAAGGATTAATTTGACAAAAATATCAACTACAACTAGTGAGAAAAATGAACTTTGACAAGCATGCTACACCCACAAACGTTAGTAGTTTCAAAGATATAGGGCTTCGTTAATCAAACCTACAAATAGTTAGTGATAACTCTAAAATGTAATCAAGCCCACAAGTCAATCAAAGGTTACCAAAGATTATAAAAAATTATGTTAGAAGGAATAAGATACTGCATAGATGCTTCAAAGCATATAGAAATGCTCACATATAGGACAAAGACCAAACCATATAGATGCCTCAAGTAAAGGCATTTGTGTAGTGTGGTAAGTGCAAATGTCTTAGGTAAAGGCATCTATACAATGTAATAGACATATATACCTTAGGTAAATGTCTTTGTGTAGACTAGACATGCACAAGCACCTTAGGTTTAAAGGTGTATATACATATTGGATAGGTGCAGATGCCTCGAGGACTATAAAGACACCCAAGATAGGGCAGAGACACCTAGGACCTCAAGAAATAGGTTTAGCATGAGAAAAGCACAAAATATGCTCAAAATCCTACAAGAAACTGAGCACAAAAAGTTAGGAAACACATTTCCTACAACTAAGTTAGTCCATTTGAGTAAAAGACAACAATAACATGACGCAAAAAGATAATTATTCAAGCTAAAATCCAAAGACAGAGTTCTATGACCAAAAGGAGGTTTATCTGAGGCTTAGAGGACACAAAGACTTGAAAAATAAAGAGTTAGGGATAAAATTATCAACAACTAAAGTCCTCAAGAGGTGGGGACCTAGAAAAAACAAGGTTAAGGTCCCAATATGTATGGAATTGCATAAACACTTCTATAGTGGCATAGATGTTTCTACAATGGTGCAAATGCTTCTACAATGGTGTAGATTCTTATACAACAATGAAAATGCTTCTACACAGGGTGCATATGCTTCACACCTAGAAGTTCACACAAAACACTCCAAGAACAAAGATTAATACACTAGTTTGGGTCCCACCAAGCATGCCAAAATGTATATGATGAAATATAGGACAAAAAACATAAATAGAAAGTAATGCAAATACAATTCTATCCTAACCTACACTAGATCATAATCTCAAATTGATCTAAGAGCATGCAAATGTTAATAAAAACAAACAAACTCTCTCACCAACACAAACCTTTGTTGCACCAAGTGGATTTGCTCAAGATGTTTGATGTTGTTGATGAGAGGAAATGTAGATTGCTCTATAATCTGTAGCATAACAATGTACTCAACTTCATAATGAAATGTGTTGGAGGAATGAGTTATTTATAGATTTGGGTAGTTTTTTAAACATTTTTTCTCTTAAAAAGAACCCGAGAGAAAAGAATTGCCAGTGCATGGACAATTCTGGTTAAACTCTCTAAATGGTCTTTTCCATGCACGGTAGGTTAGAAAAGTTAAATAATTTGCTTAAAGAGCTCTCTTATTAGGAATAAAAGTTTTCATAAAGCAATAACCCAAGATCTTCACCCTTCATAGTTCACCCATCGTCAAATGAAGAAGGTATTGGTCTACTCCTCCAAAAATCTGGGACCTTGCTATACCCACAAGGGGCATGCATCCTTAGATAGAGCCTATGTTGGAACTGGATATGTTAAATCAAATTTTTCAAAAAATCCTCACCTTATATGCACTTCAAGATCAGTTTGCAAAATTTTGGCCCTTGTTCTATCCCCATTATTCTCCCTTGGGTAGGTGTCGTCATTCCATTCCTTTCTATTAATTAGTACATCCATTTAAGTCTTTTGCTTTTACCTTCATGTATTAAGAAATTAACAGTTTTGAACCCCCAAGCTTGAACTTTCACATTGGTTCAATCGGTTCATGAGTTCAATCGGTTCATGAGTTAAATCAGTTCATGATTTCAATTGGTTTGTGAGTTCAATCAGTTCATGGGTTCAATCGGTTCATTGGTTCAATCGGTTCATTGGTTCAATCGGTTCACTGGTTCAATCGGTTCATTGGTTCAATCGGTTCACTGGTTCAATCGGTTCACTGGTTCAATCGGTTCACTGGTTCAATCGGTTCATTGGTTCAATCGGTTCGTTGGTTCAATCGGTTCATTAGTTCAATCGGTTCACTAGTTTAATCGATTCATTGGTTCATTGGTTTGTTGGTTCAATCAGTTCAATCGGTTCACTGGTTCAATCAGTTCATTGGTTCAATCGGTTCACTGGTTCAATCGATTCATTGGTTCAATCGGTTCACTGGTTCAAACAGTTCACGAGTTCAAACAGTTCACTGGTTCAAACAGTTCACGAGTTCAAATAGTTCACTGGTTCAAACAGTTCATTGGTTCGAGTGGTTCAATGGTTCAGATGGTTCATTAGTTTGAGTGGTTCATTGGTTTGAGTGGTTCAATGGTTCAAATGGTTCATTAGTTCGAGTGGTTCATTGGTTTAAGTGGTTTATTGGTTCGAATGGTTCATTGGTTCAATGAGTTCATTGGTTCGAGTGGTTCATTGGTTCAAAGAGTTCAGTGGTTCATTGAGTTCATAAGTATATAACGCTTGTTAATATCGGTAAGAGTAAGTTAGTCGGGACAAAATCTTCACATTATGCCAATCTTATACTCTCACTGACAAATTTATATTGGACTGATACATGCAGAGTAAGATCACCCCGACGGTATAAGCTATACCAATCAACAAAGTTGTTAAAAGAGCCTCACCAAGCGTACAAAGAACTCTCGGTGAAAGAGGTGAATCGGGATAAAGCCTGCCAGTTTCACTGACAAGATAGTCACAACAATGTCGGGGACATGTTGTGAAAGGTCTTGTCGACGCAAAATACAGAAACCCTAAAAATGACATTTAAATCTAAATGGTTAATATATTCTTCTAACATTTGAAGTATGGGTTTTTGTTGGATATACACTGCGGGGATCAAACTATAAAACACCCACGAAAGGATCTTGAGGAACTGAATAAAATATCGATAAGGGAAGTAATTACTTAAGTAAATACATTTGTTTGGATTGTTTGATCAGACATTAATTTGTGTTTTATCTAGATTTTTTAGGAGTAATAAAGAAGCCCTCGAAAGATATTAAATAGAATTGCAGTTGAAGATCCTTGTTTGATCCTAAAATGGTTATCCATCTGATGATTAAGACGAGTATTAATTTTTCTGAACTTGTTTATTAAGACAAATATTGTTGTTCGGTTATCAACCATCACAACTGTTGTAACTGGTCTGAAGCTTGTATGCCACTCTTTATAAGAGATGACCAAGACCAGAGAAGGTCATTAGAAGATAGATAAAATAGGAGGAGATTATAAAACAGAACAGGGGATACTATAGATTAGATTTGAACAGCGATGCTAGTTCATTTTTAATATATTTTATTTCTGATAGATCATGTGCAAGCATTCTCTGATGAAGTCAAGTTTGTAAGCATGAAGCAGTGACTGCAAGATTTTGGTATCAATTATCTGTTAAATTTATTAAATTATATGACTATCTCCTTTCAAAGTTTTCTCTGTTATTCAATTTGAGTTATCAAGTATATCTTCAAGTTGTCTATACACATTTGCTGTTATAGTGTGATAAGATTAACTAGTTTTCATTTTTAGAATTAAATCCTTTAAATCTGTCATAGTAACTCAGAAGACATTGTCATGGATCTGTAAGAAGAGTCATATAGTTAGGGTTTGTATTCTGTCTCCAGTTTTTGATAAATTTGTTACAAATTTCAGTATTACTCTAATAGGTTCCTTCAAGTAGGGATTAAATCCTTTTAGATGAATGCAGGTAATATTTTATCAATTGGATATATATAAGTATGGACTACTAACTATTTCCTTGCAGGGTTGTACAAGTTACATACCTATTTTTTATGCCAGATAGTTCGAGTTCTTACCAAACAAACAGTCATTTATTTCATGATCATACTGACTCTATATTCAACAAGGCACTGGTCTAGTATTTTCATTTTCACTTATACAAATTCATTTTAGATTTACTTAGTTAGATTGCATTATTGTTCTAGCTTTTCAATTTAGATTATTTTTAGAATTAAATTGCTGTCTTTTTTATCTGTTTTATAATTTGTGCCATTATAAATAGCTAGATTAATTCTGATTAAAGTAGTAATCATCTCTTTATCTGCTTTATTAATTAGAGGTTTACCTGCCTAGGTCTGGAAGAGCCTGAAGTGAAGGGGGTTTAGCCATATATACCCTGTGTCAGGTGGCCAAAAATGTCAAGAGAGCCTGGCACCCTCTTAGAGTTAATGACTTGCATTTTTGAGACCTAACAGAATTGGCGACTCTACTAGGGACTCAATCTTGAATTTTGGTTAAAGATCATTTATAGTCAGAGAATTAAAAGGCATAACTCTACTGGTGGAAGGAAAAACCCAGAAGATTGATTAGTCCTCTAAATAGAGGTGGCGACTCTACACTAAACTTAAATTGCTTTTCTGATAAAAGTGTCATAATGGATGGTAGGAGATCTTAAGCTGATGGTAAAAAACTACAATCATCCCCACCTTGAAGGCCTCCTACTAAGAAGACTGGGATATCAAGTCAATCTCATAGTAATAATAACCAAATCCCTCTAGAGAATACAAGTCCTCTTGGCCAAAATTATACAATATATACTTCCCCATTTCATGCTGAAGGTGATAATCCCAAGACACCAATAGATAGTCATAATGATGTTTTCAATCGGGAAGCACAGCCACAAAGGACAGATGAGATAGAGAATCAAGGTGAGGAAAATCATGAACATACAGGTAATCAAGCTATCATAGATTATGACTGTATGACTGATCAGGAACTTGCTATACATTTAGAATATCAAGAGCAAAGACTCAAAAACTGACAATAAATGATACAAAGAGCCGAATAAATTAATAGACAAATGGCCCGTTTAGATCTTCAGGCATGAAATTCAACTAAGTATGTGCCCCCACATAGAAACAATAATCAGCATGGAATGCCTCAGAATGCTATAGCTGTTGGAAACACTAAGGTACCCCATAATACATGCAATAATCTTCCTCAACAAAATAGGCAAATACATAGACCTCCACCTATAAATACTGGGAATATTCACCAACAGCATCCACCACTAGGGCATAGACTTAACAATCAGCAACCATGACCTCCCCCACCAAAAAATATGTATCATCAGCAATATGTCCAACCCAATATGTATCCACAACCTCCATATGGATACCAGTATTATCCGCCATACCCAAATATACCACCTCCTAATCCTACAAGTATGGCCAGACAATTTGATTTGACTAGATATCAGCTATATGCTTATCCCAAGGATAAAAGTTGGAGGAACAATGTGCCTAAGTTTACAGGAAGCAGCGAATTGACCGTTGAAGAACATATCAAACGATTCAATGCTTTCATGCAGGACATTGGTAACGAATATGAAGATATAAAAATGAAACTATTTATGATATCTCTTAGTAATGAAGCAAGAGACTAGGTAAATAGCTTACCAGACGCTTCAATATATTCCTTAAGAGACTTCCACAATCAATTTTTAGAACAATTCAGAAATCAATGTGCTCCAGAATTTGCTCTTCATGAACTAATAACTATTCAAAAGTATCAAAATGAACAGGTGTATGATTTTAATTTGAGATTCACTAAACTGTATAATAAGGTCCCACAAGAATCCAAATTGAACAACCAAGCAGCCCTTAGCATATACTTGAAAGCATTTGACCCGAAAACAGGTTATGAACTCAGGGGCAAAAGTCCTAGAACTTTGGCAGAAGCACAAAAAATGGCTCTCACTATTGAAAACAATAAAAAGGCTACTGGGATGATCAGAAAAAGAGATAATATAAGAGTCCCTCAAAATCCTAATCCTCCTATAAACAAGCAAGAATACTCACATAAGAATGAAAGACCAAGACTCCATGATATGCCATATCATACGAATTGGAAAGATGGAAAGCCTGTGGATACTTACAGGAGACATAACTATGGAAAAGACACTCCCAACCCTTTAAAAAAGGGTGGAGTCCATATGACAGAAAATAGTCCATGGTGTATGCCCTATAATTTGCCACACTCTCCTGATTATTGTGTAGTAGCACAATCAATACGAAAAGATCAAGTATCTTATAACCCTAAGATGGATCATCATACTATAAATATGTTGGGTGTCACACCTTTCACTATTGAAGAGGGCTATTCGTCCAGCGAGGAAGCAGGGTATGAATATGATGTAGGAGCACAAAAATATAATATGAACATAGGAGAACAAGAAATATTTTCTGAACATTAAGAAGACTTAGGAAATTGTGGATATGACCTCAACACAGCACAAAATTACAATTGGCGAAAACCTTTTGAGGAAGAGAGAAAAGCTTTAACAATGGCTGCGGTAGCACAAGCCAAGGGTAGTTACAACCTGAGAAATAGAACAATCAATGCTGAACAAGGAACTCCCTGAAGTATATTTATAAAAAATCAGACTACCGATAAAAATGATAAAAGTGAAGCTAAGAAAAAACCTCAGGGTACATCTTCTGTTGACACACCAAACAAAAAGAAGGACGGCACAAAAACTGAGGAAAAGGGGCAAACAAAAGTTGAGAGGTCAGAACTAAACATAAATCCCTCATTTGATATTGCTCAAGCTGTTTCTCAAATGAAAGTATCTATGCCACTTCTAGAAATGATGAAGGTAGAAAAGTATAAAAATATAGTGGTGAAGATGATATCAAATGTATCAGACAAAAGACCTGAACAACATAGTTCTAAAATAAATACGCAACAAGAATCTATCAAAATACCTAAGGTATACCTGGGTGAAACATTAATGAAAAATCCATCTCAAGTAGATCCATTCTATATTACCTTGTTGATAAATAACAAATTAGTCAGGAATTGTATGCTTGATTCAGGAGCAGTAGTAAACATAATGCCCATGGCTGTTATGAGAGAGTTAGGAATGTGGGTGGATACTACATTCGGTAAATGTTATGCAATGGATAACAGATCTGTCCCTGTTGTTGGAATCATGAAAGATGTTGAGATAAAATTAGCATCTCATCTTGAAGCCTCTTATAAAATTGACATCACTGTGGTAGATATCCCACCTAACTATGGAATGTTGTTATCTAGACAATGGACTGCCATGGTAGGGGGAAGTGTGCAATTAGATTTATCTTATGCTACTATCCCATTGGGAACACAGGCAATTAAACTCTACAGAGAGCCAAGGTATGAAGACATTATAGAGAAAATTAATCCAAATCAAATGATTTGTTTTTGTGGTACATATTTCAGTACATTCAGGGTGGAAGAACAGTCTAAATTGCACAATACAGACCCAATTTACTACGAAGCCAAAATTGATGAAAATGAAGTATGGACCATGTATTTCGATGGTGCATGTAGTAAGGCAGAAAATGGAGCTAGGGTGTTGTTTATATCACCATCAGGAAAAACATTCAAATATTCCTTTTCTCTGAATTTTGAATGCACAAATAACATAGCTGAATATGAAGCACTTTTAATTGGTCTAAACATTGCTAGAAAACACAAAATCAAATTGTTGGTGGTGTATGGAGATTCTGAATTGATTATTTCACAAGTCAAAGGTAAATATTCCTCAAAAAACAAAAGACTAAAACAATACATAAATGTAGTCCTGGATGATATAGAATTGTTTGATGCTTTCTCAATAAGTTGGATTGATAGGTCAAAAAATATAATGGCTGACTTCCTTGCAAACATAGCTTTGAAAAGGGATGACATTACCTTGACAGGTATTTCAGAAGTCGAGCTCAAAACTACACCAACTATCCCAAACAACATATACAACTGGCAGGTTTTTGATAGTGATGCTGATTTACTCAAAATTTTGCATTGTATAGATCAATATGAGAGTCAAGAGATTGATTTTAATGATTTTGTTGAGAAGAATGATGGTAAAGAGATTTTATTTGGGAAAGAAATTTTCCAGCTTAAAACAAATAAAATTCCAAAGGGCTTAGTAGCGTTAGAAAGAGATTTTGATGCAAATGATCGATCCATTTCCAAAGAAGTAATAATAAAGGAGGATGATGTGGAAGAAATAAATTTGGGAACTAAATTGTCACCTAAAAAGGTCTACATTGGAAAGAAAATAACCCCTGCAATTAGAAGCATGTTAATTAATTATTGAGAAAATATAAACATGTATTTGCCTAGTCTTATGATGATCCAAAGCTTATAGGGAAGATTCATTCCAACACGAAATCCCATTGAAACCAGATGCTAAGCCTTATAGACAAAAGCAGAGACCCATCAACCCGGTGTTAGAACCAAAGATGTATGAGGAACTTATAAAACTCAGGGAAGCTGGCATAATTAAACCTATTAGGCATTCATCATGGGTCTCAAATTTAGTTCTTGTTAGGAAGAAGAATGGGGATATTAGACTTTGTGTTGACTTTAGAAACTTAAACATATCCTCCCTCAAAGATAATTATCCATTGCCTAACATGGAAAATTTGTTGCAGAGAATTACTGGCTGTGAGTTATTATCCATGATGGATGGGTTCTCCGGATACAATCAAGTAAAGGTTAAAGAATCTGAACAATACAAAACATCCTTTACAACCCCATGGGGAACTTATGTATACGTAAGAATGCCATTTGGCCTTACAAATGTTGGAACCACATTCCAGAGGGCAATGGACATTGCTTTTGCAGGTCTAATAAATGATATCATGGTTGTATACCAGGATGACCTTACCGCATACTCAAAAAAGGCTGGGGATCATGTGAATCACCTTGAGAAGATATTTATTAGAGCATTAGAATACAGTGTTTCCTTGAACCCCAAGAAATGTAAATTTGCAGTCACATAAGGGAAATTACTTGGGCACATAGTATCCAAAGATGGAGTCAGGATTGATCTTGAGAGAATAGAGGCAATAGACAAAGTTCCTATTCCAAAAATAGTCAAGGCTATACAATCATTCTTTGGACAAATAAACTTTGTGAGAAGGTTTATACCAAACTTTGCAGAAATAATTAACCCTATATCTAGAATGTTGAAGAAAAATGCAAAGGTTAATTGGACAGATGAATGCATAGAAGCTTTTGCATCCATAAAAAGATTAATTAAAGAAGCTCTAGTGCTAAAGTCTCCTAATTTTAGTAAACCTTTCCAGATCTTTTCCTTTGAATCTTTTCATACAGTAGCAGCAGTTATGTTACAAAAGAATAATGAGGGTTATGAGCAGCCTATTTCTTTTTTCAGTAAATCACTCCAACATGCGGAACTTAACTATGATATCATAGAAAAACAAGCTTATGCATTGGTGAAAGCTGTCAAGGCATTTAGACCTTACCTGGTTGGGGCTAAAGTGATAGCTTATGTACCAAATGCGGCAGTCAAAGATGTGTTCATGCAGAGTGAAGTAACTGGGAAGAGATGTAGATGGATAAATCGACTTCAGGAATTTGATATAGAAATTCAAATCACAAAGTTAGTAAGGGGACAAGGGCTAGCAAAATTAATGACTGAAACAAATCTTGAGGCTGCCCAAGTATGTAATATTGAAAATGAAGAGGAAATGATAACAAGTATTGAAAAAACTCCTTGGTATACTGACATAGTATATTACCTAAAGCACATGAAATGCCCTAACGGATTTGATGATAATAAGAAAAGGACTCTAAAATTACATGCTTCTAAATATGTGCTTATAGAAGGAGATCTTTTTTGGAAAAATAATGATGGTGTCTTATTGTTTTTTCTAGATGAAGGACAAGCAAAATTTGCCTTACAAGAGATGCATCAGGGAGTCTGTGGTGCTCATTTCTCAGCTAAAACCACAACACACAAGATATTAAGGGCTGGATACTATTGGCCCAAGGTTTTCAATGATGCATACAGTTTTACTAGGAAGTGCGAGGCATGTCAGAGATTCTCAGGAAAGCTAAAGTACCAAGGGACATTACCTTTGAGACCTATGCAAGTTGATGCCCCGTTTCACCAATGGGGAATTGACTTTATAGGAGAGAATATGGAGAAATCAAGTGGTGGTCATAAATGGATATTAGTAGCCACTGACTATTTCACAGAATGGGTAGAAGCAGTGCCCACTAAACAAGCAACCAGCAAGGTTGTGATCAACTTGTTATTGGAAAACATTTTAACTAGATTTGGGGTACCTTTGAGGCTTATAACTGACAATGGAATGTGCTTTAGATCGGATGAGTTTAAAATTTTTTGTAAATCTTATGGTATTACGATCTCATATTCTTCTCCCTACCACCCACAAGGTAATGGGCAAGCTGAGTCCAGCAATAAAAGTATCTTGAAGATTACAAAAAGAATGCTGGATAATAACAAGAAAGCCTGGGACTCTAAGTTGAGATTGGCATTATGGGTTGATAGGATCACAGTAAAGAAAGCAATTGGCAAAGCACCATTTGAATTAGTATATGGAGCTCATGCCAGATTGCCAATACACAACCTACTGCCAGTGTGTAAGTTTATCCTCCAAGAGGATTGGGATGTCCCAAAACTGATAGAGGAAAGGATAGAATAGCTAATTGAATTGAATGAAATGAGGGAACAGGCAATACAACAGAATAAAAAAATGCAAATGCAGATGAAGTACCTACATGACAAAAAGGCAACATTTAGAAAATTTGAGATAGGTGACATAGTGCTTATTTGGAATGCCAGAATTCAAGAAAAGGGGAAGCATGGAAAATTTGATGTCCTGTGGATTGGACCTTTTGTCATCAATGGTAAGGTAGGGGAGGATTCATATCATGTACATAACATGTTTGGTGAGGAGCAAGAACTGCTAGTACATGGGCAGTTTTTTAAACATTTTTTCTCTTAAAAAGAACCTGAGAGAAAAGAATTGCTAGTGCATGGACAATTCTGGTTAAACTCTCTAAATGGTCTTTTCCATGCATGGTAGGTTAGAAAAGTTAAATAATTTGCTTAAAGAGCTCTCTTATTAGGAATAAAAGTTTTCATAAAGCAATAACCCAGGATCTTCACCCTTCATAGTTCACCCATCATCAAATGAAGAAGGTATTGGTCTGCTCCTCCAAAAATCTGGGATCTTGCTATACCCACAAGGGGCATGCATCCTCAGATAGAGCCTATGTTGGAACTAGATATGTTAAATCAAATTTTTCAAAAAATCCTCACCTTATATGCACTTTGAGATCAGTTTGCGAAATTTTGGCCCTTGTTCTATCCCCATTATTCTCCCTTGGGTAGGCGTCGTCATTCCATTCCTTTCTATTAATTAGTATGTCCATTTAAGTCTTTTGCTTTTACCTTCATGTATTAAGAAATTAACAGTTTTGAACCCCCGAGCTTGAACTTTCACATTGGTTCAATCGGTTCATGAGTTCAATCGGTTCATGATTTCAATTGGTTTGTGAGTTCAATCGGTTCATGGGTTAAATCGGTTCACTGGTTCAATCAGTTCATTGGTTCAATCGGTTCATTGGTTCAATCAGTTCACTGGTTCAATCGGTTCACTGGTTCAATCGGTTCATTGGTTCAATCGGTTCATTGGTTCAATCAGTTCCCTGGTTCAATCGGTTCATTCGTTCAATCAGTTCACTGGTTCAATTGGTTCATTGGTTCATTGGTTCAATCGATTTGCTGGTTCAATTGGTTCATCAGTTCAATCGGTTCACTGGTTCAATCAGTTCATTGGTTCAATCGGTTCACTGGTTCAATCGGTTCATTGGTTCAATCAGTTCACTGGTTCAAACAGTTCACGAGTTCAAACAATTCACTGGTTCAAACAGTTCACGAGTTCAAATAGTTCATTGGTTTAAATAGTTCATTAGTTCAAGTGGTTCAATGGTTCAGATGGTTCATTAGTTCGAGTGGTTCATTCGTTTGAATGGTTCATTGGTTCACTGGGTTCATTGGTTCGAGTGGTTCATTGGTTCAAAGAGTTCAGTGGTTCATTGAGTTCATAAGTATATATAACGCTTGTTAATATCGGTAAGAGTAAGTTAATCGGGACAAAATCTTCACATTATGCCGATCTTATACTCTCGCTGACAAATTTATATCGGACTGATACATGCGAAGTAAGATCACCCCGACGGTATAATCTATATCGATCAACGAAGTTGTTAAAAGAGCCTCACCAAGCGTACAAAGAACTATCGGTGAAAGAGGTGAATCAGGATAAAGCCTGCCAGTTTTGCTGACAAGATAGTCACAACGATGTCAAGGACATGTTGTGAAAGGTCTTGCCGACGCAAAATACAGAAACCCTAAAAATGACATTTAAATCTAAATGGTTAATATATTCTTTTGACATTTGAAGTATGGGTTTTTGTAGGATATACACTGCGGGGATCAAACTATAAAACACCCACGAAAGGATCTCGAGGAACTGAATAAAATATCGATAAAGGAAGTAATTGCTTAAGTAAATACATTTGTTTAAATAAATTTGTTTGGATTGTTTGATCAGACATTAATTTGTGTTTTATCTAGATTTTTTAGGAGTAATAAAGAAGCCCTCAAAAGATATTAAACAGAATTGCAGTTGAAGATCCTTGTTTGATCCTAAAATGGTTATCCATCTGATGATTAAGACGAGTATTAATTTTTCTAAACTTGTTTATTAAGACAAATATTGTTGTTTGGTTATCAACCATCACAACTGTTGTAACTGGTTTGAAGCTTGTATGCCACTCTTTATAAGAGATGACCAAGACCAGAGAAGGTCATTAGAAGATAGATAAAATAGGAGGAGATTATAAAACAGAACAGGGGATACTATAGATTAGATTTGAACAGCGATGCTAGTTCATTTTTAATATATTTTATTTTTGATAGATCATGTGCAAGCATTCTCTAATGAAGTCAAGTTTGTAAGCATGAAGCAGTGACTGCAAGATTTTGGTATCAATTATCTGTTAAATTTATTAAATTATATGACTGTCTCCTTTCAAAGTTTTCTCTGTTATTCAATTTGAGTTATCAAGTATATCTTCAAGTTGTCTATACACATTTGCTGTTATAGTGTGATAAGATTAACTAGTTTTCATTTTTAGAATTAAATCCTTTAAATCTGTCATAGTAACTCAGAAGACATTGTCATGGATCTGTAAGAAGAGTCATATAGTTAGGTTTTGTATTCTATCTCCAGTTTTTGATAAATTTGTTACAAATTTCAGTATTACTCTAATAGGTTCCTTCAAGTAGGGATTAAATCCTTTTAGATGAATGCAAGTAATATTTTATCAATTGGATATATGTAAGTATGGAATACTAACTATTTCCTTATAGGGTTGTACAAGTTACATACCTATTTTTTATGCTAGATAGTTCGAGTTCTTACCAAACAAACAGTCATTTATTTCATGATCATACTGACTCTATATTCAACAAGGCACTGGTTTAGTATTTTTATTTTCACTTATACAAATTCATTTTAGATTTACTTAGTTAGATTGCATTATTGTTTTAGCTTTTCAATTTAGATTATTTTTAGAATTAAATTGCTGTCTTTTTTATCTGTTTTATAATTTGTGCCATTATAAATAGCTAGATTAATTCTGATTAAAGTAGTAATCATCTCTTTATCTTCTTTAGTAATTAGAGGTTACCCGCCTAGGTCTGGCAGAGCCTGAAGTGAAGGGGGTTTAGCCACATCTACCCCGTGTCAGTTGGCCAAAAACGTCAAGAGAGACTAGCACCTTCTTAGGGTTAACAACCTGCGTTTTTGAGACCTAACACATCCACTAGCACATACTAATCACTGCTCAAAATTTCTAAAATATTAGTGGCAAATGCATTTATGTCATGTTCTATCATGTTATAAATCTTCCCAACATCATGAATTACAAAACACTGAATAAGCATTTTGGTAGAACCATCAACAATTACCTTCTTTCTACCCTTCAAGCATACTATATCAAAATCATTAAATTGGATTTTCCTTTCCCCCTTTTTCTGCTCATCATTCAAATCATGTTGATCCAAGAAGAACTTCAAGCCATTGTAATTTTTTTCAACCATACATCTACCATAAACTAGATGTCTTCTAATCTTTGAACAATATGCATGATGGCAAGAATTTTCCTGTCATACATAGAAAAACCATTTTTTGAATCTTTCGGTTCTATTCTTTCAATTTCCATGGGGAACCTCCTTCGCATTGTAACCAATCCAACTCCCTTTCCTGCAACATCACATTCTATAGCAAATGGTTGTGAGAAATCTGAAATGAAAGATACAAGAAATGATTTGATTACCTTCTCATGCTTATCAAAAGTTGCTTGTACTCTATCCATGCATGCAAGAGATCTTTCTTTGTCACAATGGTCAAGGTTGCTGCTATATATGAGAGTCCCTTAACAAACCTTCTATCATGGCTGCATAATCTAAAGAATCTCCTCAATAGAGTTAGTGTGGTTGGGAATGCCCAAACTAGAAAAAATTGAATCCTCTTATGATCCACATGCATTCCTTGAACAATAGAGGTATGGACCAAGTATAAAATCTTTGTGAAACCAAACTCACCATTAGATTCTATTACAAATGGAGCATGCTTCTCTAGAATCCCAATGCTCATCAAAACTTGGTTCTTCATATGAACCTCCCATGCTTTTCTACACATCAGAATATTATCAAAAAACATCAAAGCATTTTTTTCCAAATGATCACTAAATACCTAATTCACCCTGAATTGGAAGGTGGCTAGTGCGTTAGTTAAACCACATAGCATGATCATGAACTCAAAGTTCCTTAACTGACTTCTAAATTTCACCATGTGCATATCCACATTCCACACCTGAATGTAATGGTATCTTGTCCTCAAATTAATCTTTGAGGAATAAACTACCTTTTGCAATTCATCAAGAAGTTCTTCACCCTTGGGAATCTTGTTCAAAGCTTCACAAATGGTACACACCTTTTTGTTGTCATATGTTCTGTTAGTGCTCATTTTGGCCTGGAGATTGAGCTAGCGTGTGGAGGGTTTCTTCATTCAAACCCTAGGTTTTCCTCTTCATCGGCGTGAGCTTGGCCTATCGGTTGGAGTTTTTTCAGTTCCATCGATGCGGTGGGTCTCCCCGATGGAGTATGTTTTATCCCTTCATCGATGTGACATGAAGTATCGGCCCGTGTTTTTTCTGTTGTTCCGATGATGTATGTCTGGCCGATGGTAATTTGAGGTATGTTTGTGTTCATCGGTATGATGTTGTTCATCGGCGGGCTTCTTTTCTGTTCGACCGATATGTAATGTTTGGCCGATGATGTGTCATCGGCGTGAGCGGTGTTATCGGCCAAGGAGTTTCTTGTTGCTCCGATGGGTAAATGTCTCGCCGAGGGAACGACTTGACGATGTTTTGGATGGCCATCGGCGTAACCTTTGACGTTGGCGTAGGTATTTTGTTGCTCGCCGATGGTTTTGGTCTCACCGATAGACAAGGAATGTGAAATGGCCATCAGTGTAACCTTTGCGGTTGGCAGGAGATTTGTGGAGCTGGCTGATGTAGAAGTTAGATGCTTTCGGGAGGTGTTTGTCGATGTGACTATGGGTGTCGGCGGGAGGATTTTTAGGTTGGCTGATAGTGTTGGTCTTATCGATAGGGGAATGTAATGTAGCGGTCGGGGAGACTTCTGAGGTCGGTGAGAGATTTTTGGGTCGGGCCGACAGTGTTGGTCTTGGCGATGGGCTCTCGGGCGAAGGCTTGTGTGTCAAGCGTGGCAAAAGTGCTCGATGCTTAGTATGTTTGCAGCCATGTTTATGAACTACTGATGTGATCTCCTCACCATGCATGTGGGATTATTCCCCTGTGTATTTTCAAACTTTGAGTGAATCACTTTTGGCGGGAACTTTTGTTTGAAATGTTGCGACAGTTTCTGAGTGGCTGCGGGTGGTTGAGGCCCTTAATGGCGACGATACAGAGATGTGGACATTGGTACACATGGTCAGGTTGCCTAATTTTTTAATGAAGACCCCAGATAATGGCGCATGGCTCGAGGCCCCTCTTTGTCTGCTGCATTAATATCTTCTGACACCATTCCTTGGTGGGATCTGTATCTGGCGAATTTTGATATTTTTGCCATGTAATTAATTGCTTATGGTACACTATCTGGCTGTTATAAGCAGATTGTGTTACCATTTTTTGGTTGTTGAAAGTTGAACGTTTTGGCTCTGTGATACAATACAGTTGGTTTTGGCTGCTCTGTCCATAAAACTTGTGAGTTTATGTATCTCCTGTTGTATGCTTTGCATGAATCCACTGATTTCATGATTAATTCTATATGAGAAATGCTATGTTAGCATGTGTTTTGTTAATTCTATCTCCATTATTGCATGTATCTTTCTTCTGAGTCTGAATATTTAAGGAATGTTTAAAACTCTAGAACATGGAATTCCTGTGTTGAATGTCTAATCTTTTAACTTCTGCTCAAAGTGGTAGATTAAACTATTTTTAGATTGAGCATTGCGAAGGGTATACTGCAGTAGGGATGCCATAAGTATAGATAGCTTAACACTTTGTATTGGGAGATATCTGTAAGGCAGGTATCATATGTGTCCCCCTGAAATCTAGTTTTAGTTGTTCATGCATATCATTCACAGGTGTATGTCTACTGACTCCAGGCCTTGGACAGGCATCGATCTAGCTTTGTGTTTGTGTTATATACCATGTCCAGCTTTGCATCCAAACATAAAATCAAAATCAAAATCTAAAACAACCTTTAGGACATTAGAATTAGCTTTAGGATCCAAGTTCTCTATCTACAACTGCAAATAGGCCCAAAGCTAGCCCCTTTGCTCTTATCTTTCAGTTTTGGTCTACTTACAGGAGGACTTATCTGCTTTCTGTCAGCATCCTAGCCTTTGTATGCATATTCTCATGGATGTTGATTGGGGAATACTCCCCTAGGTTTTGCAAAGCCTGAAGAAGAAGAGGAGATAAAATATAGAGTCTATCTCCTACACTGTTGGCCCCTGGCCCGGAGATCCTGTTGATCATTGATGGCTACCTTGTAGGGAAATCTGGGAGTAAGCATCCAGTCTGGGAAAAAACCAACAGAAATTGGCGACTCTAATAGGGAGTGATTTTAAAATTGTTATCTTTTTTGTCCTCCCTGGTGAAATATTTGTGGCCCATCCGAGTTGCAACAGAAATTGGTGACTCTACTGGGGAATTGTGAAAGAACCCTGATTTTCAAAAGAAAACAGTTCCTAGTAATAGGTGGCGACTTCGAAGTAATCTCCCAACTGGTCAAAGTAAAATTTATATGCAGGGGAGAAGATCCCCACAAAATCCTTTATTTGAAGAGTTACCAGTAACAAGAAGAATGATGCAGAAGAAAGGGAGCTGTCTCAGTCAGTCATGAGGGTTCCCCCAGAAAAAATGATGATACGCAAGATAACCCTAGGCCATCAGGACAGCATGTGCCTTACTTTTCAAATGCAGAAGCTGATATTCATGGTGCATATGAGAGGCAACACGGTGGTAGCATGAGAATGAGGTCAGAGGTGTTCCAAGAATGCCCATTTCTAGACCCTAGTGACAGGTTTGAAGAGGCAGAGTCTCTGAGGGATGATGAAGATGATGACCAGAATGGTATGAGACCATCTACCTCTATGCCTAAAAAAGAATAGTTAGCTGAAGAAATCAGAAATTTGAGAGCAGAACTAGAATATCTACAAGCCATGAAAATCAGAGATGACATGAGGCAGAAAGTGCAAGCTTTAAGGGCTGCCCAAAATAATTCAATTCCTACCCTTGAGAATGCAAATGTGTAGAGACATCAACAGAGAAATGAAGTGCAACATCAACATAATGATGAGAGACAAAATGTGAATGATGCTAGGATACCACTGAACAATGTAAGAAACCAGAATGCAAACAGAAATATTAATATTAATCAATTTGACAGACAGCCCATGCAGTTAGATAGATTCAGACAGCTGGTATTTGATGGTATTCCTGGGTATCCTAACCCCATTGACAAGCATTTGAGGCTGCAAGTGCCTAAATTTTCAGGAAACAACACAGTGTCAGGAGAAGATCATCTAAAGGCTTTTCAAAATGTCATGGACAACTTTGAGGTTGAACATGAGGATGTTTTCATGAAGTCATTCATGCAATCTTTAGTTGACGAGGCAAGAGAATGGTACAATAATCTGCCTGACAGGAGTATTTCATCATGGGATGATTTTAAAAGGGTATTTAAGGAGCAATATGGTGACAAAACTGACCCCAACTTTTTTGTAAATGAGTTTACTAGTATCACTAAAGGGTCAAATGAGCAGGTTGCAGATTTTAATGCAAGATTTACTAAAGTGTTAAACAAATTGCCACATCACATGAGGCCAAATGAACCTATGTGCATAATATTGTATATCAATGCCTTTGATGCAAAAACTGCATATGGATTAAGAGATAAAAGTCCTGCTACTATCAGGGATGCTTTTAGAATTGCAGTGAATATTGAGAACAATAGGAAGGCATCAGGCAAGACAAACAGAAGGGATGATGTGAAAATTCTGCAAAATCCAAACAAGCCTCAGAACACTCAAGGTAATACATCTGCCCCTGAAGATAAGATAGACAAATTGACAAATGTTGTTAAGGACCTAAGTTACAGACTAGCTAGAAGTGAAAAAGGGATAGGTCCTGATAGGCAAGTCTATCAAAGGCAGGAAAAGAGGCCATCATTGCATGATATGCCTTATAATACCAATTGGCATAATGGTAAGCCTATATTCCCACATAACAACACAAATCAGAGAGCTCAACATGTCAAAGAAACTCCTGATCCTCTAAAGAAAGCTGTAAATATTGTTGATGATACTCCATGGTGTATAACTTGTCAGATGCCACATTCACAGTCACAGTGTATGATTGCCCAGTCCTTGTGTGATAATGCTACATCTTGTAATGAATGCAATGAGCCACATTATGTGCAAGATGATGATGTTAATATGATGTCCATAAGCAATGGATACCATCTTTATGATGCTGATGAGAATATAGATAATGGAATTCGGGCCTATCAGCAGGACTTTTATGATGAAGGTAATGAAGAGAGCTATGTGTATGCTCAGAGCTCGCACAATTTTCTGAGTAACTTACAACGACCTTCTGATGAGGAAATTAGGGCCTTCACAGCTGCAGCAGTGGCCCAAGTCAAGAATAACTACAATCTCAGAGGTAAAGCTTAGATAGGCAGCTTGCGTCAACCAGAAGATGTTTCTGCAGGTCAGCCAGTGCACGGTCATAAAGGAATTGAACCACAAAAGAGGCAGTGGGTTAATAATAAATAGAATTTCAGACATAGAACAGGTCATGAATCTCAAGGACCAGAAAATAGAATCCCCCAAGCTGAAGATCAAAGTAAAGGTTCCCAAGACAAGAATGATGATCAAGGAACTATGAAAGTAAAAGCTAAATCAGTTCAGGATAAGAGTAAGACCGTGGAGCAAGCTACAACTGTTATACAAAATTATGCTCCATTTGATATAGCTCAAGTCCTATCCCAAGTAAAAGTCTCTGTTCCACTTATGGAACTGATGAAAGTGGAAGAAATCAAGAATAGGACAATGTCCCTAATTTCAGGGGTGCCTTTTCAAGCTAAACAAAATGTTTAGACCCAGGGTGAGAAACATGTCATGTATAATGAAGAAGATGAGGCTCTCAAAGTCTATTTAGGAGTGACTATGACAAAGTGTCCTTCACAAGTGGAACCATTTTATGTATCCCTAGTTTAAAATGGAAAAATAATCAGAAATTGTATGCTTGACTCAAGAGCATCTACAAATATTATGCCTTTAGCCATCATGCAACAAGCTGGATTGAAAATTGATAGGGCATGTGGAAAATGTTATGCTATGGATGCCAGAGAGGTACCAGTCATTAGAATCATGAAGGATGTAGATTTCAAACTAGCAGCATTTCCTAAAAAAGGATATAAAATGAATATAACAGTGGTTGACATCAAGCCACAGTATGGTATGTTGTTGTCAAGAAGATGGGCAGCACTAATTGGTGGAAGTATGCAGCTGGACTTGTCATATGCCATGATTCCAATGAATGGCAGGGATGTTAAGCTAATCAGAGAAGAAAGATCATCAGAGACAGTGGAAGACCAAGAAGCAGAGGAACAGATATGCTTTGTAAACACTGACTGTGATAACTTCAAGGTTGTCTCAGATGATAGAGAAGATGAAAAGAAAAATGTCTGCAGTGAAGAGCTGGACCAGCAAGGTTTATGGACTATGTTTTTTGATGGAGCTTGTGCAAAAGAAGGCTATGCAAATATTTAATAAACTTTGGAAAAAAGTAAAAAGGAAACCCTAAAACAAAACTTAAAAAAGCCTAGAAAGTAAAAACAATATTTATAAACCCTAAGAACAACATTTATAAAATCGAAACATTAAATAAAAAACATTTAAAACCCTAAAATTTGAAGGAAAAAAAACAGCTACATGTCTAATTCATTGACTTTTAATTTTTGTTTATTTGAATATTGCAAACCTAAACAAAGAAAACAACTCTCAAACTTGAAAATTTTTGAGTGTGAAGTTCAATTTTGAATTTGATAAATGATGAATGATGCTCGACAAAGACAACTGAAGTGGATGTAGACTCTTGCTTTTCCGCTTTGTCTTGCTCAATGCAAATATTAAATTATTGATTATGCTTTTAGTTGAGGGTGGGATATCATTATTATAGTGTGGGGTATTGGTGGTCCACCCTTGCATGTAAGGATTAGGGTTTGCATTTTACTTTTTTAAAGAAGTTTATTTTAAAAAATGACTTATTGGTTTTTGGGTAGGAGACTCCTTGCCTTCCCCAGGATGGTCAAGGGATGGCTAGGTGTCCCCTAGTTGTCAGGGAGATGATAGGGAGTCCCATGATCGCCCCTATTAGGATAATGTCCCCAAGGACATCCCTGCTCTATAGGAATGTCTTGGAGATGTTTCAGCTTGCAGGTGGTGGTGGCAGGGCGATGGGGGGAATATCTTCCCCATCCTTGTGTCTCAGAAACTCAAGTTTTTGGGGTGGATGTGTCCTCGTGGAACACTAGTTTTTCAGAATATTTTCTATGTTAAATGACTTTTTTATAGTCTACAAGAGACTTCCGCTTCCTCTTCCTCTCTTCCACATTTGGTGATTGCAATGGTGCATGGGCTATGGTATTTATAAGTTTTTTAGGTTGAAGGGCCTTGGAGGGACCTCTTTTAGGTTTAAGGTTAGTGTTTATTATCATTTTTTATTGCAGTGGTCTTTTTTTTTTGTATGGCAAGACATGCTTGGATGACCTCCTAGAGGGGAATGTTCCTCCATGTTTAGGGCCATCCTAGGGATGGGCCCGTATGGGTGTTTGGACCATTGGAGTGGCAGGGGATATTTCCCCCTCGTCTCGCCACCCTTTAGACATCTTTGTTATGAAAAAACGATAATGTCCCTTTTTGTTGGCAAGTAAATAAAATAAATAATTAAATAAATAAAATAAGTTGTCTTGAAATATTTAAAAAAACAACTTATATTTATTTAATTATTTTATTTAAAAAAGTAGCTTTAATTCAAAAAGAAAATAAAAGAATAAAAAAAGTTACTTTTGTGGAAAAATAATAAAAGCTTTTCAATGTCAGCGAAAAAGGAGGATTCTGAAGAAGCCCAGGGATGGTTTAAAAAGGGCTTGGAGGAAAGGTTTGAGCATGCATTTGATTATTTCTGTTTTGATATTTTCCATTGTGGGAAAACTTTGAACAACTGGTTCAAGGGTATTGAGGTGAATTCATTTCAAAGTTCACATGTGGGCGTTAACGATTTGTGCCAATTACTTTTGTAGTGTTTGGTTATTATTTTTGTGGAGAATTCTAGGTGTGCAGGTTGAAGGATTTGTGCAGAAGGTTATATTTTGCAGGTTTGGTACATTGCTTTAGGAGGTATCATTTTACAAATTTATTGATTTGCCAGCAAATATAAATTTGAGGTATTCACAGAAGTTTTCTTTGAAGATTTATTGTCCACTTTGTTGAGTATTTTACTGGAGTATTTGTAGTGGATTGGTGGAGGGTTATAACTCTGATTTGGAGGAGATGCTATACTAGCCGCTTCCCTTATGCTGGCCGCACAAGAGTTTGGGTGAAGCGCTTTCTAAAGACATTTTAATATTTTGAGATTTGATAAATCCTTCTTTGAATCTGCCGTAACTTATCCTTGAAGTTTTGAAGGCAGCCGTGAGGAATGTGGAGACTAGTGTTGGATTTGTGGGAAGAAGCTTGCATGTAAGGGTAGAAAGTGAAAAGTATTGTCTTTGCAGGTTTTAGGAGCCGCACATCATATTATGAACAAATCGTGGGTCCCAGCGTAAGTGTGGAAGTCTTATTAAAGTGCTTGTGTTAGATAGAAGGTGCGCACATCTTACTTGGACGTGGAAGAGTATTGCTGGTCGCCTACTTTGAAGATTGCAATAATATTTGAAGAGAGTTCGTGGGTCCTTTATAGCAGTGTCTAGTTTTAAGGAGTTTATACTATATGTTATGGAGCTGAATGACATATAAGGGAATCGCTTATGAAAAGAACCCTGGGTCCCAATACAGTGATCGCACTCCTTAGGGGGCGCCAACCTTTGTTGCTATAGGGAATGATCTGGCCGCCTAGATGGACTATTTCCAGTTTATTAACATTGCTGTTCAAAGGTTCTGAGGTATCATTGAGGAAGATTTCTGCCTTGCTTGGAGCTGTCCACACATCTGTACCAGCAGAACATCCTTGTAATTAAAGGTTAGAAATATTTCTTATTCCAAATCTCTGTATTTCTGGTCTTTAACAGCAGCTTACAAATAGTGATATTCTGAAATATTTTGCTAAGCTGAGTGTAAACAGTGAGAAGCATATTCAAATCTTTAATTTGAATATATTTATTTTACTGAGCAAACTGTTGTCAAAATGCAATGATATACTTCCTATAACAGCTTCTGGTTATTGTTATTCTTCCTTGATACTTGTATTCCATATGTTTGTTCAAATGCCATGGAAGTATATATGAGCTGAGACTGATTATACATAAAAGACACATCACAAACAACATTCTACAAGCTGTTTCCACATAAAAACTCAGAAATACAGTGATATACCAGCAGCATGCAAAGTGTTTGACGAATGTCAATACACTAAAAATCAGAAAATTCGTGGGTTTGAGCAAAAATCTTGGTAGAGGATGTTACAAAAACTGGGTAAAAATCGTAGGGATGTGTCCTTGGGAACACTGTTAAATAGTGATTTAACATTCATAAGATTTGGTTTGCTTCCTAGCGTGGTCATGAGGTCAAAACATAGGGATATAATAATTGAAAACTATATAAAGTAAATGAAATGAAATCCCCTCGTGGGCTTCCAAGGGGAGTCTCAAAGAAAATGTTGGCATCTAGCTTGGTAGTGAATTTAAAAGCATCCTTTACCTTTATACCTCTGTGTTTCGGCTGCTATACCCTTGTATGAAGAGTTTTCAAGTCAAATTGCTGGATTTATTATGTTTGAGAATAACATCATTTGGCTGAATGAATCATTTCTCGAGATCTTAACCAAGAACTTTAGATATTAAAAAAATTACCTCCCATTTGTTTAGATGAGATAGAACACTTTTATATGGGGAAAGTGGTTATCTCAATTCATTTTTCAATAGCATTTTCCCTTTATCAAGTAGAACATGGGACCATTTAATCCCAAGAGGTAGGAAATGATGAGATAGAATTTAAAAGAAAAACATTCTTGTAATTATCCTTTGATATCATTATGACTAAACTTAGCTTAGCAATCTTGTAATTGTAGGATGGATTTATTCTAACTATCTTCTAATGCGGGGACTTTTTGACTCAATTGGTGTACATGCAACACCCATATTTGTACCTTTGTACAAATGGCATACATGATTCGTATATTCTATTTTTGTATCATTGTTCTTGAGGGTAATGAAGAATGTACAAGATGTAAAATTTTGGGCAAACCCTATATTCTCTCTTGATCTCCATGGTATATGTTTGTAGGGAGCCATATGGATTTGGCATTTAGTCAACAAAGCCAATAGTTACCATGTGTAGCATGTTGATCAAATAGTTGGAAGCTTCACATATGACATAGTGGTGGGTGTGAACAAACATTGTCATGATGGAATTTAGAAAGTGCGTCTTGAAGCCATTGTGAATTGGCCCAAACCTATTAATGTTCATGGAGTAAGGTGCTTGGTTGGGTCAGCCTAACAAATTGGAAAACTCATACCATACTTCTCTAAAATTGCCTCTTCTCTAAATGCCACAACATCTTTAATCAAAGCTTTCCAATGGGGAAAAGAGAAGCAGCGATATTTTTATGGAAGGTCAGCCAAGCACTAGTGCTAACAATGCCAAAGATAAGACATACTTTGAAATTGAAGTGGATATTTGTAACTATGCAGTGGGTGCTCTTTTGAAGCAAGGAGGTAAAATGGTTTGCCACCATTCCAAAATATTTCCTTCCAATATTTCAAACTCTTGCACATGTAACAAAGAAGTGCTTTCCCTTGTACAAGCAATTAAAAGTTGGAAGTGCTGCATCATGTCGGTTCAAAACAATTGTGCATTCCTTTAATCAATTGCTGCAATGTGTGCAAGAGAAAACAAAGTTGCAACAAGCAAGGGACAATAAGTGGATTGGATTCCTTCAACAATTCCTTTGTGTCATCAAATACATAAAGGGAAGTGCTTATAAAGTTGGTAATATTCTCTCGAGACCACTAGAAAACAAAATTTTAGCATTGGGCACTTGTTTGTAATACTATGCTCATATGAAATTAGGTAACTTGAAAGATCCATTATAACCCCTATTTTTCCATTGAATTTGCATCAAATGAGTACTAAATTGCACTACAATAGTAGTAATATGAGTGAAACTAATGAAGGAAATCATTCAACACAAAATTAACACAAATGTTTATCCTAGAAACCTCAATGTGGAGAAAAATATCATGAAAGATGGTCTTTGTGGCTTCTTTAAACTTAATTATGCAAGTGCAAAAAGTATGTGGCACCTCTTAGGCAAGAGAATAAGATACTTTACCATGGAATTTATTTTAAACTCTTTTAACTCTTATCTACAAACTCTGCTCTTCTTACCCTCACTTTTGTACTTTTGAGAACAGAGAAGTGATGCAAAAATTCCAATTTAAGAAAACAAGGTGTAGAAGTTGGAAAGACAACCATATGACCTTTCCTTTTCCACTCTCAACCAAAAGTTAATATCTATCTATCTATATATATATGCTACTTACATTATTCCCATGCACAAAATGTCATCAACATATTAGACAATGATTACCAATTGATCATTAATCAGTTTAAAATAAACACAATGATCACATTCACTCCTAGCAAACCCAAGTTCCAATACGAAAGCATCAAATTTTTTATACCACATCTGAGGTGATTGCTTTAGACCATATGATGATTGTTTCAACTTGCAAACCAAGTTTTCCTTCCCTTTTACCACAAAACCATTTGGTTGTTTCATATATATTTCTTCCTCAAGATTTTCATGCAAGAAAATAGTTTTAACATTCATTTTTTTTTCTTCTAAATCATAAGCAACAACAATAGAAAGTAGGAATCTAATAGAACTTAGTTTTACAATAGGAGATGAAATTTCACCAAAATCAACTCCCTCAACTTGGGAGTAACCTTTTGCCACTAGTCTTGCCTTGTATCTTTTCAACTGTCCATCTACTCCAAATTTATTATTAAATAGTCACTTATAACCAGTGGGTTTCCTTCCCACTGGAGCTCAACTAGAGCCCAAGTCTCACACTTGACCAAGGCATTCATCTCATCTCCCACGACCTGCATCCAAGACTCATGCTCCTTCAAAGAAAGAGCTTCCTTCATAGATCTAGGTTTATCGTGAGTACAAGATAAAACAAATACACAATGCAGATTCGGTGGGCCATACCTTTGTTGGCAAATTGTTGTCATTGATGTCAAAGGTAGAAAGAAGAATATCATTATTCTATGCAATTAAATCCACATCATTCAAGGAAGGTCGACTCATCATATGTAGCATTGATATTATCCAATTTATTGTTGTTAAATGGTGAAATAAAAACAAAATTATTTCTTATAAGCGCTGACCCCTAAAATGCCTTACTTGGGTTAGACGTCACTCTTGGTACAAGTGCCCTTAGTGGAAGGGATGAAAGTAGTTCAAATTTAAATACTTTTAATGAAGCTGACCTCCCTCATACACGCGCCACTTTTTGAGGATTTAAAATAAACTAAAAGGGAGTTCTATGCTGACTAACCTAGCACCACTTTGGGAATTTTAATAAAGATTTAAATTGAATTAAAAACAGTTTTTAATTAAAGGTAAGGCGACCTCTTAGAGAGACGCCTCTCTTGGAGGAGTCGCCTCTTTTAAAAAGGCATGAAATGGTATATAAATGAGATAATGCAGAAGGAAAATAATGCAAGGAACTCAATGTAATATCATATGAATTAAAGCAGATTTTGTTCAGACCTTGAGCATAAATTTATGAAGGAAAATATGTGAGTGTGGAGCGATGGAATGAAGAGAATATATATAAAGAACACTCAAAGAGAAGAAAGTGAGGAATCAAGTGTAGCAAATGAAGATATAATATATATGAACATAATTCAAGGACATACAAGTGAGGAGAAAATGAAGATATAAGATAGATAAGAGGAGATCATTCAAAGAGAGATAAGTGTGGAGTGAAAGAACATATAATATATACACTAGTAGACCTGTGTATGGAGAATAAATAGAAGATCATTAAAGGCAGATATCTGAGTATAGAACAGCAGATTTATGGGTGTTTTGAATGTATTATAAGCAGATTTGTAAAGGGGAGGATATGCATATTTGAAAGAGGAAAATATGAATAATCAGTCATAAAAGAGAAGATTTATGAAGTATAACAGTTGACATATGAATTTAGTATATGCAGACTTGTGAAGAGGAGTGCATGCAGATTTGAGAAGGAGATTGATTGTGTCAATTTGTGAAGAGCACATCATCTACAAGATCTTTGTGAAGGCAAATCAAATGTCCATCAGCCGTTGAAGGAGCAACATTTAGAAGGTGGAACTTTGTTATGGAAGTTGGTGCTTAGCAGTGGGGGTTGATGCCTCCAGTAGGTTGGTGCATACAAATTGTGGGGATTGGTGTCTCCAGTGAGTTGGTGCTCACAAAGTGTACAAGCAGGGATTGGTGTTTCCAGTGGGTTGGTGCCTACAAATTGTGCAAGAGGGGATTGGTGTCTCCTGAAGGTTAGTGCTTACAAAAGCTTATAAAGAGAATTTTATATAAAACAATATTTGGCTGTAGTTTTCTCTCGTAAGGGTTTCCACGTAAATCTTGCATTCTCCTTGTGTTTCTCAATTGTTGGATCTTATGTGAATGATGTTGTGTAATTGATATTATTGTGGTTGTTGGTTTGAAAAAGTAAAAGTTTGTCTTATACGGATTCACCCCCCTCTCAGTATAAGCGTGTGCTCATCAACCTTCAATTGGTTTTTGTTGCCTCATTGACCTTTTTAAGGGTGTAGTAAGAGACTCCTCATGTTCTTCCTTGACATCTTCTAATTGAACCTATTGTTCTTCCACTTGTGCATCTTCTGCTTCTTTGTTTTGGTTTCAAAATGCATAGTTTTCTTTTTTTTCTTTTGACTATACTTGATCATACTCAACTCTAAGTTCCTTAAATATCACATTTCTAGAATATACCATTTTCAAGGTTAGAGGATTCCAAAGCTTATAACCCTTACTGTTGGCAAGAGACACTATATGGATTCATGGTTGTTGTCATTTATGGCAACAAAGGTCATCCCACATATCCGCAAGTCATGATGTGTCTCTACCGGAAGTCAGAATAAAGAATGTTGTGGTCCGGTGAAGAAGAACAGAGCATGTGGCAAGGTCCGACAGATTGGTCCGGACCTCTCAGAGGAAGTGTCTTGGTGCAGTGCGGATTTGGGGAAGTCAAGAGGACTACCTTGAGTGGTATATTCCAAGGATTTAGCCTCCGGTGATGGACAAGGAAAAAGATATGAATGGTTGAGTACCGGATTCCTGAGAGACAGTGAAAACAGAGGAAGAACTGACTGGCAGAGTATCAGACTGCTTTCCGGATGGGTTACTGTTGATGACAGAGGTTGTGAAGGCATGAATCATGTTTGGCCGACATGATTAATGATATCTACAAGTATATGCTTGATCCGCATTGCTTGGTGAGGAAGGATTCAGCCGACAGAACAAAAGTTTGTAAGAAACTGGACTGTTCCGGATGCCGACTAGAAAGGTGATGAAATTACTTGTGCGGATATATATAGAGGATGGATTTAGTTGTGAAGGGAGTGTTGTTGTGGAGATATATGCAAATAAGTCCAGATAAGAGCAGAGGTAGCAAAAAGGATCCGGTATGTGAAAGATAGCAGAATAAAGAACAGAGGAAAGATGAAGTGCAGCAGATCAGTGTACTGAGCCTAACCGGAACTGAACTCCAGCATATGCAGATGCTTCCAATCAGTTCAAGACTGTGATTCTCATCACTTTGTAGACAGTGTGTCTTCTTGTAGGCAGTGGGCCTCTTGTGAGCAGTGTGCTCGGGCAGTGAGCCCTAATTGGCAAGTGCCATTTTTATAATTTCCTATTCTTCTAACAGAGAATAATTCTTGGGTTAATCACCCCGTGGTTTTCTCCCTTATCAGGGTTTCCACGTCAAAAATACTGTGTCATGTGTTTCTTATTTCATGGTTAATGTTTTTATGTTTGACTTTATGCTGCATCAATTAAAAGGAAAGTTCAATAAGGGAAATAATTAGGATAACTGATTCACCCCCCCCCTCTCAGTTATCAACAATTGGTATCAGAGCTAAGTTCCTCCTAATAGAGCCTAACAGCTTGAGGAAGATCTGGGATTTCAAATGGATGCATATGGTTTAAGGGTGCAACTCAAGACTGCTCTTGAGGATCTTGAACAGTCAAATTCTGAAGTCAGTGAATTAAAGGAAAGACTCAAACAGGCTGATGAATTCATGAGAGAATTAAAAGACAAATTAAGTCTCTCTATGAAAAAGAGAAAGGAGCTGCTTCAACAATTGGCAAGACAAAGTGAAGAAAGCAATACAAATGAAGAATTGACTGAGCAAACCAAGTTATGTGAAAAGTTATCAAAAGAAGTCATTATGTTAAGACATGAAATGGAATCAGGAACTATAAAGTTTACTCAAGAGATTGAAGAAAAAAGAAAGGCTGAAGACAATCTAAGACAATCTCTTAAAGAAAAATCAGAAGAATGCCACCAGATGGACAGGATTATCAGACATCTTGAATCTGATCTTGAAGATGCCAAAGATAATGAAGGAAAACTTGAGGATCAAATTGCCTCTCTCAAAAGAGACCTTCAAACAACAAATGAATATAAAGAGAAATTCAAGATAAGTTCTGCTCAACTTGAAGTTCTTCTTGGAAGTCAAAAGAGGACAGATGACAAGTATGGCTTGGGATATGAGAAAGGAGAAAGCTCCGGATCCGGTCAGAAGAATCTTGGATCAGAAAATCCAAGGAACAGGCCTAGAAGACCTCCGGTAAGACAGCCAAATGCTCAAAGATATCCATCCTTCAATGGATACTGCCACAGCTGCAACCACTTTGGTCACAAAGCTAATCAGTGCAGAATGAGAATGAATCAGATTAATTCATCCTTCTCCGGATAGTGCTTCAACTGCAAAAGGTATGGACACAAATCCCATGAATGTAGAAGTATGCAAGTAAACAAATCATTCAAAGGTAGATGCTTCACATGCAATAGAGTAGGTCATATTGCTAATCAATGCAGATCAAGAGGATATCAGTCAAATATGCAAAGAAATGTTATTTGCCAAATCTGCAATAGGTCCGGTCATAATGCTAAAGTCTGCAGAAACAAGAATCAGGACAAAAGAGGTCCGGTGTATAATCAGAATCAAGACAAGGGTAAACAAAAGATGAATGCGGATGAGGTTAGGAATCAGATGAGCAAGATTTGGGTGAAGAAAAGTTCAGAGAATGTAGAGGTTGGATCCGCACCAGACTCTGGTGCTGATATCTCTTCCAGAAATTAAAAAGTGAGCTCAGGCTCAGGGGGAGACTCAAAGAAAATCTTGTTCCCCCAGCCAAACAAGTGGTGCCGGATGTGGCACAAGATGCGGATCAAAGGGTTTGTAGATATGAGTCTTGAGATACTTCAGTCAAGTTTTCAGAGGTCCGCATGGAGTTATGAAGAAGCTGTGATCGATCAAATAAGGCCTGTTTAGGGAGATGCTCCGGTATGATAAAGGATTACAAAAAGGTTCGGAAAGATCCGGAAATGCACTATCTTGTTCTGCGGATTGGACAGAGTGTTTGGGATGTTCTTGTAATATGTTACCTCGATTTATTCATGATTGAAAGATCCGGATGATATCCATAGATCAGGACTAATCCGGGATACTCCAAGCTATCCAGACAAGGCAAACTGGAATGATGTAGGTGAAGCATTTATTGCAGACAGATATTAGGGTTCGCGGAGCAATTTAAGGGATTTCTCAAAGGTCATTTGCTCATTCTGCACTCGAGAAGAAGCAAAAAGTGGAGCTCTGCAACAAGGTTCATCAAGCACACCAAGGATCTCCTGCCGAAGTTATTGCATAAAGAAATCAATCCAACCACTCCGTGCAAACCGAAGGCGCATAAGGTATTCTTCGTTTTTCGTTACCTCACTGCAAATCTTTGAAGAATGGCTACTCCAAACATAGTTAAGATCTCTGATAGACCTCGCCCCTCATTCAAGAAACATCCCTACAAATCATTGGAGGTAGATCCATTAGGAGCCTTCTCTAGTGTTCCTCACGGAGTTTTACATACCGAAGACATTAGGGTTTACATACATGCAAGCATTGAGGAATTTGGGGAATTCAAATTAAGAGACCTCTATCACAAGCAGCTGATAGACAATGCTTTTGAGCTTAAACCAGAGTATAAGGATATCCAGAAGAAACAATTTGAGCAATTTATTCATTTCCCCTGTTTTGAAGAAGATGAATGGGTCCGGTATGTACTGAGCAGGATGCATGACAACTTTTTATGGCTAGATAGACCCTGCAAGATCACAAAAGAGGCAATTAGAGCAGTAACTGGTCTATACTCTTCCGGAGGGGTACCTATCCTCAAATCTGTCAAGAACAACATTGTAACTGAGGCCACCGGATCAAAATTTGATAAGAGGGCAATGACCATTGAAGATATTTCGGATCCGGATATCAAATATGCATCAATGATAATAGGATACAAGATCTATCACTCCACCAGGGAGAATTCTGTATCCGGAACTGCAGTATACACTGCCTATGAAATGCTAAGAAAGAATGCAGATTATGATCTCTGCGAACTACTGCTAAGCCAATTAATGGAAAATATACAGAAAATCAAGAAGGATAAGAAGAATTCCTTTAAGTATGGTACTCTTATTGTATGTCTATTCTTCTACTTCATGAATGAGCTACCCGGAACAAGTGGATGGGTATGGCAGAATGACAAACCTGTTGCAGTCCAGATAAGAGACTATTTGCATGGACTTGGGGATGCAAAAGCGAGAAATACAGCTCTATGGGGATACTTCAAAAACTTTCAGAGCATGATGCAAGCAAGAGAGAGAATTCCCCAGTCTCTTGTTGAAAAATACAAAGACTCAGTGTGCTTCATGGTTGACACTGATCAGTGCCTAATGGAGGCAGTAGAGCCAAGGACTGTTTGGATCATGCCCATGGGGTATGAAGTGGATGAATAGATAGTGGAGCTGCATGTTCAACACATGCTAAGTCAGCCCAAAGATCCTAAGGCAGAAAGGTTTGGAACCTTTGAGGAGCTGAGTGTAAAAATACATGTAGAACTCAGGGAACCTGAGATTAAAAGAAAGGTAAGAAAAGAAGTAGAGCACATTGCTCAAGGCCTAGGTATCTCAAAGGAGGCACTTGATGCCAGCCGGGAAAAGAGGAAGAAGGCAGAGGAAGAAGAGAAAAGCAAAGAAAGTGCTCCGGTTGAAGCTCCCACCCGGACCAGATCATCAAAGAGACCTGCACCTCCCACAACCAAAAGTTCAAAACCGGAAGTTCAGGCATCCGGTAAGAGATCCAAGACAAAAGCCACAAGGGCTTATGGAAGCCAAAAGGATGAAGAGGAAACAGAATCAGATGAGGGAGTAAGAGAAGTAAAGAAATAGAAGAAGAAAGGATCCGGTAAGCCCTCCACAGGCCAAGACAAGGATGAAATGGCAGAGGTATCTGTTGAGAAGCCCACTCTGTCTCTAGAGAGCATAATCAAGTCGGTCACGGTGGATGGAAACCTTCAACCAATGACTGAATCCTATAATGACTTCAGTGAGGCTGACCAAAAGACTCTGCAGGAAGCCACAGTTAAATATCTGAACATATACAATAAGGCTTTCATTGAGATCATATCTCTCATTCCTAAAAGCCTAGAGAAGGAAATGGAAGTAAGAAAGAATAATGCTCATGCTAAAGATCTTGAGATCCGGGAGCAGATAGCTATTCAGCTATATCCTCAAATTGATCCCAAGACAATGAACATTATCTTCAAGGACTGCAAAGATGAGTTCAGAAGCAAAGCCAGGATGAATCAACTCATGCTTGGTGAGACTGACAAAGTGGCCCAAGAAACAGAAGAGATCCTCCGGAAGGCCTTCAAAAGGTTCAATCTTCCTGTTGTAGAGGATTTAGGTACAGAAACAACTGAGGACTTGGGACCCTCTGCTCCAGAAGAAGTGGCCCATGAACAAGCTAGCATCTCTCCTCCGGTTTCCCCTACAGTCTCCGGATCCAAAGAAGAAGAGCAATTACAGGAGAAGGAAGCAGTGGTGAAAGACAAAGAGGTTGACAGTTCTAAGACTGCAGAAGAAAAGAAACATCTGTCTCCGGCAAGAGACACTGCACAAACTGTTCAAAAATTTTTGAGCAAAGAAACTCTAGAGATTGATGAACCAGAGCTTCTAAAAGGCCCATTTGATTTTGACTCTCTCTCTCCGGTACAAACAATGAAGATAGCTTCATTTGCAAATGCCAAGGCAAATGAAAAGCTCCTGAAGTCTCATATGGAAGACTGTGAGTTGATAGAAGCTGCTTCCGGAGTACTTGTAAAAATCATGCCATCAATCCAGATAGATCCGACAGCCTCCTCTTCCGGTAATCTAAAAACCTTAGTCAGCAGTGTTGATACACATTTTGATTCTCTAGAAAAATCAGCTGAAGAAAAGGTCCGGAAGGAATTTTTGGATAAAAGATTTTCAGAAATATTAGAATTAATCTCTAAGGATAGGAAGATTGTAAGCATTGGAATAAAGAGCTTAGAGAATGCTCTTAAGGATGGTGGTGACATCTATAAATTTTGTATATCCTGGTCAAAGGCAACAGCAGCATTTGACAAGAAAATAAAAGAGGAACAGGATAAGCTACAAAGCTTATCTCAAAGTTTTGATCCTCTCTCTTCCTCTATAATAAATCAAGAATGTCAGACTATTGCAGTCTTGAATGAAATAAAGAATCTTGAGAAGGAAAGAAAGAACATCACTAACCGGATGGGAGAACTTAGAAGGATTATAATCCCTAAGTTGGAAACTATGCATGAGGCCATCAGTGATGCTCAGACCACCGCCCAAACAAAAGATCCGACAGATCTCAAGCGGGCAGAAGCTTTTGCATTTTTGCTAAGTGGTCACATTTCAATTTTGGATAGAATGAAGCAAAGTTGGGCTACAGAAATGATCCAATTGCAGACATCCTTTGCAGACATTCTTCAGTACATGTGAGTATGTAAATATGCGGCTATATATAGAATTTTTGAAAATTTTGGTGTGCGGACCCTACCCTTTGCCATTGATGTCAAAGGGGGAGTGAGGAGCAGTGAAAAATGAGGGATCCAACTAAGGGGGAGTTCTGAAAATTGTATATAAGGACAGAGCATCAGCAAAGGGGGAGCATAGTGAAAACACTTAGTCATTTTTCACTAAGTGTTGCCATCAATGCCAAAGGGGGAGATTGTTGGCAAGAGACACTATATGGATTCATGGTTGTTGTCATTGATGGCAACAAAGGTCATCCCACATATCCGCAAGTCATGATGTGTCTCTACCGGAAGTCAGAATAAAGAATGTTGTGGTCCGGTGAAGAAGAACAGAGCATGTGGCAAGGTCCGACAGATTGGTCCGGACCTCTCAGAGGAAGTGTCTTGGTGCAGTGCGGATTTGGGGAAGTCAAGAGGACTACCTTGTGTGGTATATTCCAAGGATTTAGCCTCCGGTGATGGACAAGGAAAAAGATATGAATGGTTGAGTACCGGATTCCTGAGAGACAGTGAAAACAGAGGAAGAACTGACTGGCAGAGTATCAGACTGCTTTCCGGATGGGTTACTGTTGATGACAGAGGTTGTGAAGGCATGAATCATGTTTGGCCAACATGATTAATGATATCTACAAGTATATGCTTGATCCGCATTGCTTGGTGAGGAAGGATTCAGCCGACAGAACAAAAGTTTGTAAGAAACTGGACTGTTCCGGATGCCGACTAGAAAGGTGATGAAATTACTTGTGCGGATATATATAGAGGATGGATTTAGTTGTGAAGGGAGTGTTGTTGTGGAGATATATGCGAATAAGTCCAGATAAGAGCAGAGGTAGCAAAAAGGATCCGGTATGTGAAAGATAGCAGAATAAAGAACAGAGGAAAGATGAAGTGCAGCAGATCAGTGTACTGAGCCTAACCGGAACTGAACTCCAGCATATGCAGATGCTTCCAATCAGCTCAAGACTGTGATTCTCATCACTTTGTAGACAGTGTGTCTTCTTGTAGGCAGTGGGCCTCTTGTGAGCAGTGTGCTCGGGCAGTGAGCCCTAATTGGCAAGTGCCATTTTTGTAATTTCCTATTCTTCTAACAGAGAATAATTCTTGGGTTAATCACCCTGTGGTTTTCTCCCTTAACAGGGTTTCCACGTCAAAAATACTGTGTCATGTGTTTCTTATTTCATGGTTAATGTTTTTATGTTTGACTTTATGCTGCATCAATTAAAAGGAAAGTTCAATAAGGGAAATAATTAGGATAACTGATTCACCCCCCCCCCTCTCAGTTATCAACACTTACCATTATCGCCATAACCAACAAAAATACATTTGTTATCTTTGAAATCCAATTTAGACTATTTTCTTTTAGGCACATTTACAAAAGCCTCATAGCAAAAAACTCTAATGTGCGAAATAGAGGGTTTCTTACATGTCCACACTTCATACGGTGTTTTATCAATTGCAGAAAAACACAAAGATCTATTAAATAAATAACAAGCAATATTTACAACTTCAGCCCAAAAAAATTGATCAAACTGAGCACTACTCAACATAATTTTGGCTCTAGCCATTAATATCTTGTTCATCCTCTATATGGTGCCATTTTGTTGTGGCATACATGGAGTTGCTTTTTGTCTCACAATACGTACATGTCTACAGAAATCAGCAAATTCTCTAGAGCAATATTACCCTCCATTATTTGACCTTAATATTTTATTTTCAATCCATCTGATATTCAACAAGGACTTTAAAATCTTTAAACTTGCTTAAAACTTCAGATTTATGCCTCAAAAAATAAATCCAAATATAATGTGAGTAGTCATTGATAAAGGAAACATAATAACAAGCTTTCTCAATTGAAACAACATTCACAGAACTAAAAACATCACTATGAATAATCTCCAATAATTGCTTTTCTCTAGTGCTACTACAATTAAATTTTACGCTACTTTATTTTTCAAACATATAGTGCTCACAAAAATCAAAATTTTTAGAATAGCCAGGCAAATCATCCACCATATTTTTATTATTTAGGGTCTTAAGCCCCTTTTCATCAATGTGGCCTAGCTTGTGGTGCCATAACATACATGAATCGGAGTTGTTAGTTACATAGGATGACTTACAATAAATAGATGCATCAAGCTTAAACAGAGTGCTACACCAAGATCCCTTAGCTAGCACCCGATTCCCTCTAGCCAACTTGCAACCACTCTTGTCAAATGTGACATGAACTCTAACATCATTCATTTTAGAAACCGAGAGTAAATTTCGCGCTAATCCTGGAATGTGCAATAGATCTATGAGAGATTTTACTCTTTCATCATTCAACACAAGTTTTACCTTCCCTTACTATTGTCACCAAGAAACACCTTACCACCATCATATGCTTTTTATGAAGAGAACCACTCCATTTGCAACACATTTATAAGAGATTTTACTCTTCCATCATTCAATACAAATTTTACCTTCCCTTTGCCAACAATCTAATGTGAACTGTTGTCACCAAGAAACACCTCACCACTAGCATATGCTTTGTATGGAGAGAACCACTCCCTATGAGGAGTCATGTGATACCAGGCACTTGAATCAATAAGCCATGAGTATCACTAGCAATGTTAGCACAAATAATCAAAGCATCATTTTTATCATTGGAGGATTTATTACTAGAGGTATCTTCATAAGACTTCTTGTTTCTACATTCCTTCTTTACATGGCCCCGCTGCCCATGGCTCCAACTTTTTGCTACTTTTACCAAGGGTTCTAGAGTATCCTTTTGACTTAGACTTCTTCTTATCCTCCTTTTTCTTACCACCTTTTCTCTTGGGTCTACTCGGTATGTGTAGTGCATCCTTGGAACCCTCATCCATGGATTTATACCTCATTTCTTTGCTGGCATTTGTTTACTGCAATATGGTATGTTTCATAGAATATGAAGTAAACAAAAATACAGAAGTAGTAGTATAGTGCATTATACAAATTACTCAGAATGGACCATTGTATTCATTCATTGATTCACAGAAAACATTACAATGTTCATGATAGCAACATACATCATTATGACTCCAATGTCTGCATATCAACTATTTTCAAATCACATATGTCCCAACTATAATGTATTGACGCTCTAAATACTCATCGCCAAGGTTGGTTGTGATGCCAACCATTGGTACCGACTCCAAACTACCTGACCCGTCGGTTGGTACCGACAACTAATTACATCTTATTATGTTATTTATTCACTTAACTAATTTTCTATCTACATCTATCCCCCCCTCAAAATTGGTTATCTTCCAGACGACATTTACATCAAAACAACAAAATTATGACAGAAACTCAAAAACATCCTACTGAGAGTCAGGAGGTTGGAAGGACATCCCTAGATGTATTGAGGAGGTTGGGGTGGCTGATCGCTGTTGTGCCTGTAGCTTCCTTGCTTCCTCGGTCCTTTGCCGCAGCTAGTGTTGGGCCACTAGCTCTCGCTCTCTTGCTACCTTCACCATTGCTTGCACTCATTTCCCATCAGACTTTCCCAGGCTTCCATTCCTGTATCAGCACTTGGTTTTTTCTTCTCCTCTGATGCAATCTTCAGCTTGTAGGATGCAATCTTCTTTCCCTAGTCCATTTTTTTCACCTCACTGAACAGTCTTCACAGCAACAATAGTGTAGTGTACGGCAACCTCCTTGACGACCTTATGCAATCCCTAAAGTCTTGTGTCGGCTTCCCTTCGTTCGGCTCCTTCCCTGTACGACCGATGTATAGCCTTCTTTGAATTTGTACGGCAGCCTCTGTGAAATCTGTACTTGCTAGCCTGATGTCCTTTTCTCTTCTTTTTCTGACTCCCTCCTCTTTCCGTACGGCATTTGGACAGTTTTGTGTTTAATTTGCAAGGGACGGGGGGGTTTTAATTTGTAAGGGGCAGGGGAACACCGTATGCTGTACATCGTACAGATTTTTTTTTAATTTTTTAATTTTTTTTGGCCCAGGCCGTACGTCGTACGGATTTTTTTCTCTCCTGACATTTTTTTTTTCATCTTTTCCATGTCAAACTGAATTTGATTTGTCTATTTTTCTCCGACGGGTTCCACGTTCGATCTGCAACTCCGAGTAGAATTGTTGTCTTAAAAAAAATAAACTATTTGACCTTTGAACATTATTTTTTCTCTGTTGATTGTCACCGATCGCCAAAACATTGCAAGTCAACGAAAATACTCTATAATCTTTATTCTTTTTGTATGGTCTCTTTCTGGCTGGTGTTTTCAATGCTGTGTTCCCGTCGTTAGTTTCATCACCCCGATTCACCTTGCTTGTCAATGACTCTTCATACCTGATCACCTCGTCTGGTTCAAATGTATGTGCAAGTGTATCATCTATCTTGGCTTCACCCTCTATATATTCTTTCTGTGCCTCTCCTGGTTGACTTGTCTATTCTGGTCGACTTGTCTCTACCACTATTTGCTCTGTTACTTCCAGCTAATTATTACCTTCCTCCCCTTTGTCACTTATTACTGGTTCTCTCTTTCCAAGTGGTCAAGTGTTTGTCAATCCATCAAGTGCTTCATTCGTGAACAATGTTTCACTTTTCGGCCTAGAGTTGCCTAGACTTTCATTTGTCGGCTGAGAGTTGCCGAGAGTTTAATAGTTGTCAAGTGTTTCACTCTTCGACCGAGTTTTGCCAACATTTACACTGCCATGACTTGCATTGCCAGGACTTGCACTACGAGGACTTACATTGTTCATCGGAGAGCTCTCATTGACTTCTTTTATTGAAATCATATTACATTCTGATTGAAAGAACTCGTAATCTTCCATCTGCCAGTGGAAGAGTCCACTAAAGGAATTAGTTTCATCCTCAGAACATTCTTGCAATTTTAATACTCCTTCCTCATCAGGTTCTATTGGTCCTCTGCCAATTGACTCCCCTCCGTCTGAATCGAAATTCGATGCTAGTTCCTCACTTATAGCTTGTGTTCTCAAATCTATGACAATCTTCTTACCTTTGTTCTCTATTGACAATGTGTTCCTTTTCTAGTTATGGTTGGCCTTGGCGGCTATCAGCCACCCTTGGCTGAGTAATGCATCGTACGACGCATTTTGTGCTGTTATGACTACAAAGTTTAACCGAAAGAGTTGGGTGCTAATCTTCACTTTTTGAGCCATTAGCACTCCTAGCGCTTTAATTCCGTGCTGGTCTGCTCCCAGTAACTGAAAATTTTGTGGCCATAATGTAGGTTTTCCCAAGCAATTCCACGTATCTTCTGTCAACATATTCACTCCCGATCCACCGTCGATTATTGTGTTCATCAGGTAACATCCACTGATTGCCATGTGTACAACGGCTGGATTCTTGCCATTGTTAATTGCCAACAGTCTCAGGTCGATGACTTGTTCTCCTTCCAGTGGTGGCTCCACTATGACATCTTCATCCTTTGTTTGCCTGTTTGGGTTTTCTTCCATCACCTTCGAGATTGCCATCCTTAGTTGTGGCATGCTCTGTAGAAGATCTGTTATTTTGACCGATACAATGGTTTGTAACACCTAATTCACAATACTCTTGTCTGACTCTAGTCGTACGGTAGTCATTTTTCTGTTCTTCCCCTCCATTTCCATTGCCATCTCTACTTCTTTTCTAGCCTTCCGAAGTCTCTCCTTCTTAGTTCTAGGATCTGGATACGTCGCTTTTTTCCATTGTGCTTGGGTGACCGCAAGGATCTCTTCATCATTTCCCTTGAAACTGATGAGGTTCACCCCTTTCTGCTTTGGGCAATCTTTTTCTTCATGATCCCCAGGCCCACACCACTTACATAATGCATTTATTTTGTTCTGATTATTGTTCGGGCATTTCCTTACAAAGTGTCCCCATTTGTTGCATTGTCGGCACTGTATCATGGGTCGCCCCTTGCTGTCGTACTGTATTCTGTTTCTCAGACTTCTATTACTTTGGTAACCTCCAGGGGATGCATGGCTATTATACTGGGGCTTTGGTGGTGTGTTCGACAGTGTTGACAGTTCTCCTTGAGTGAAGAGCACCTGGGTACTTCTTGCTTTTAGATTAAATGGGCATTCCTTGATTGAATGTCCCATTACCTAGTAGATATCACAAAATAACTTTCTTGGATAGTTTGCTTTTACGTGACCTTCCCCATTGCAATCGGTGCACCATAATTCTCAGCCTTCTTTAGTTGTCTCTTTATCAGTCTTTAGTTCTTTCATCATGCGGATCATATCTCCTCAGTGCCTGGATGGTTTTTGACTCGCTATCACTACTGTCATCACCCGTACTTTCATCGTCCTCGGTCCTTCTCTTACTCTAGGAAGATGTTTTGTTCTCACTTTCTATATCCATCGCCTGATTGTATGCTTCCGCGTACGATGATGGTGGTACGACTTTCATCTTTTTCCTTAATGACGGAACTAACCCTTCGATGAACCATCTCTTTTTCAGTCCATCAGCTGGCTGAGTTTCCAGTTTTTCGAGCAGTTCTTTGAGCCTCCTATTATATGCTCCTACATTTTCATTTTTCCCTTGTCTGGTGTTGTAGATTTCTGCTACAATCTCATTGTCATCTCTTAGAAGCTTAAACTCATTCTCAAAGGCTTTCCTCAATTCATCCCATGAGGTCTTCTGTGCTGCCTCTAGGTCTGTATACCAGTCAATAGGTATAACTCTTAGCGTTGCTAGGAATGCTTTTACCCAGTAGTCTTCGTCTTCTTGTCCATTTACCACCCATATGGTTTCACAAGTTCTATAGTGCCAGACAAGATCCTCTGACCCGTTCCCCATGAACTTCGGCAACTTCTGCCTTCACTTGCCAGTGGAGTCACCATCTTTTTGCCGAGGTACCCTCTCTGTGTCTTTGACTCGATTGGACTGGTTCTACCGTGTTGTTCCGGTGTCTTCCTGACACTACTGGCCACATACAGTTCCTTCCCACTTCCATTCTCAGCGTCCTCTACACTTCGAGTTACCTCTGGTTCTCTCTGGTTCTCCCTCTGCGCAGGGGTCTTGGGCTTAGGTCCTCTGATCCTCGGCCTTTCGTTTGAAATGGACAATGCCACAATACACCATATGCTATCCTCTAGTTCTTCTGTCAGTTTCTTCCCATTTTCTTTTTCTCTATTTGTTATTAGAGTTCTAAAGTTTTGTTCATTAACCCCTTGATTTATTTCATGTCATTCATTTTCTTTTTCAATAATCTGTTTTAATCTTTTTCTCTGTTCTTCTTGTTCCCTTAGTCTTAGTGATTTTCTCAATATTTCTTCGGGTGTTTCTTGCCCAACTGGTATTTTATTCTTGTCCTTCTTAAGCTATATGGGCATTAATTATGCTTACCCCTGTTAGTTGTATGGCGTGCGATGGTGATTGGCATCACGTTCTTCCTCCTCTTATTTCATACGTTCCTCATACCTCCTGAGTACTTGTTACTGTTGCAATTCTCTCTCTCTTTCTTCTTGAAGGTCTTGGAAGGTTATCAGGTTCCTTGCTAGGAGTCGAGGAATGTGGTTCAGAAGGTTATCCACTTTGCTATTGACACACAGGTTTTCTCCAATAACCTCCTTTGGAACCTCCTTGTGGATGGATTTGTCTCACGTATTGTCCGACTGATAATAACCACAGTTTTACCAATTCCTGCATTACTTCATCTTCTCGGCTTCTTGGTTCATTCTCTTCTTTGTTGCTTCCCTCATGTTCTTCTTGAATTTCTTGTACTATTTCTTCTACATGCCTTCTATTTTGTACTTCCTCGTCGATGTGGATCGGTTGCCCCAATATTCTTCCATCTTCATCGTGTTTTTCTCGACCTTGGTTACACCCGAAGGTTTGCTCGTTTCTGATGATGCCACTTGTCTGATGGTTTCTGATGACTCAACTTGTCATCGACAGCCAACTTGTCATCTGATGGTCTCCGATGACTCAACTTGTCATCAACTTGTCACCCGATGGCCTCCGACGACTCAACTTGTCATCGACTTGTCACCCTTGACCCATTTTTGAATAGGCAACGGCACCAAATGTTTACCGCAATATGTTATGTTTCATAGAATATGAAGTAAATAGAAATACAGAAGTAGTAGTATAGTGCATTATACAAATTACTCAGAATGGACCATTGTATTCATTCATTGGTTCACAAAAAACATTACAATGTTCATGACAACAACATACATACTTCATTATGACTCCAATGTCTGCATATCAACTATTGTCAAATCACATATGTCCCGACTACAATGTATTGACGCTCTAAATACTCATCGCCAAGGTTGGTTGTGATGCCAACCGTTGGTATCAACTCCAAACTACCCGACCCATTGGTTGGTACCGACAACTAATTACATCTTAGTACGTTATTTATTCACTTAACTAATTTGCTGTCTACAACATCCATCTTAGGCTTTGCAGTACTGCTATTGATTGTAACTATTAGATTCTCCCAAGGTTCAAGTAAAGAGCAAATCAATGATATACATTTATCCTCTTCATCAAGCTTAACATCTATGCTTCATAGTTGACTCTGAGATTAAACGCATTTAAATGCTTGGCTACCGAGTCTCCTTGCTACATTTTTAATGAATATAATTTCCATTTTTTAAATACAACTTATTAACAAGACTCTTAGTTTGGTAGATTTCACATATCCTTCTCCATAGATTGTATGTTGTGGTCTCCTTAGGGACATTTAGATGGATGAAATCAGTCAGATAGTTGTATTGTTCCTTGAACCTTCTTCTTGAGCTTCTTCCAATCTTCATCTGATAACCCAGTAGACTTTTCCTTATCTGTCACAACCCTCCATTGATCTCTTTCTTCCAAGAGATCCTCCATTTTAAGTTTCCATAGCTTGTACTTGGAGTCATTGAACTTCTCAATTTGTAAATGAGATGTGCTTGCCATGGCTTCTCTAACTACATTCAGATTTGCAAAACCACTAAACAAAATACTCACTACAACCACAAAAATCTTACAACATTGCAAGGACATCCCTTTCTAAAATCAAGTCATAGCTTTGATACCAAATGTTGATTAATAGGGTAAATGACACAATGAAAATATTACCAAAATAATGATTTAATCCAATAAAGCATGTGTTTAGGCCAATAAAATCAATGTACCAATGAAAAAGCAAATATAACAAATACAAACCATATGAGCATTAGATTTATGTGGAGAAACCCTTGCGGAAAAAAACTCAACCATCAAAGAGATCTAAGCATGTATTAATCTCAATAAAGAGTATACACCAATACAATCACTTGCCTCTCTTACAATAAACCATCAACATAAGAGTACTTACAAAAGAACCTTACAAACCTCTATCCCATGCCTCTAATATATAGAAAAGGTGGAAACGAGAAACCACCAAGTGGTAGCCAAAACTGAGTCAAAACCATGAGCTGTAGTAAAAATCCAATGCCCCCATAGTCATGGTCAAGCAATCCGAAATAGTAACTCCTCTTACACATCTTACACCTCTCTTATGCATAATAGATTCAATCATAATGAAAAATTGACTACTTTCCCGCGCTTCATGAGGGCATTCAATGTTTGTGTCATAACCACCAAATTGGGAAGATTTTTTATAACTCCCAATTTTAACCTTTTCAATGTAATCTCCTTATTCAAAGCTTTCTTACACAATACCCCAAGTATCTCGAAGAATAAATAATAAATAAATGATGTCCCTACCCTCACTTGGGCATCCCATTTTGCCCACTCCATGATGTTTGGAGATCATACAGTGTAATGTCCCCTTCTAGACACATGGTTAGTCCATCATGGAGTTCCTGTGGGCTAGTAGTTTGGTTAGGGAATTGTGGTTAGTTTGGCCCTGGAGGTCTTTGTCGGTGTTGGAGTTGTGGTTTGCTTTTAGTGGATCCAGTTGGAATCCTCATGGTTGGCTCGGTGGGCTCTTGGTTGTTACTTACTGTTTTTAGTAAGTCTGGGTTCTGTGTCGATTCAGAATTTTTAGAGTTGGATCGGATGTGTTTCATCGAGACCTTTCCGGCGAGCTAAAGATCATTGAATTCTGACATCGTCTTCTTATTTATTTTAAAGTCTGGAGATTTATTAATGTTATATTAATATGGACTTTATTATATTTTGCGGGAAAAGTGACTTTATAGAAAATAAAGAATTAATGCAAGTTGTGACCTTGGGTGCCCATCCCTAGGCAAGTAAAAGTTGTTTTTAAAAGACAAAGTCCCCTCTTGAAATCCAACGCCCATCTTGGAGGGAGAATATAAGGAGTTTTGTGAGCTCATTTCATTTATGCTATGTTTATGATATTTCTGATTTTGAGCTCTGCTAGGGTTTCATATTGTTTGGGGTTTGAGGATTCGAACCAGAGGCTCTTGGAGATGGAAACCTCCCTGAGTAACGGTATCCCACAGGTGTGAAAGATCACCCAACAGTGCCATTGAAGGCGGATGTATTCAACATTCACAAATGTGCTTGCAACAGAGTTATTCGAAGTTTTGTTTGGAGCTAATTGATATATCTCTCTCTTCATTGTTGATGTATGCTGATAAGGAAAGGATTAGAAGGCAGATTTCTGTGTGTTAGAGAAGGTTGTTTGCTATTGTGTATTTTCCTTTTGCTGGCCGTACCCTTCAGCCAGGTCGTACTTCTTGTGGGGGCCTCATTTGTGAGTTTCTTTGCCTATTGAATATCCTACCTTGGTCGCCCAGCTTGATGTTGTGTTGGTAGGGTGATTGCATCATTAAACAGAGGGTTTGTGGAGTGCATTGTTGCTGTTAGCACTTCCAGCCATGGCCGTACTTGCTTCAGCCATGATGTGGTCCTTTAGAGGACTTTCTTCTTACATTGTAACTTCTGTGTGAGTCTTAGAGAGGTGTTTGGGGCCCTATTCATTACTGCTAATGATGGTATGATCATTTCTTGTGTTTCCTTGGAGTGTGGAGTGACTTTCAGCCATACCCTTGGCTGGTCCGGCAATAGACAAAAATTGAAGTTTCAAATCTGCATATGGGTATGTTGTGATAATTGTTTATTGGCCATTTTGCTATCTGGGTAGTCATCAGTTTCTTCATATCTATTGTATATTTTCTGGTTTTTCTCTCTATGCTCTATATTGTATGCTCTGACAACACATCTGCAAGAAAACTGAAAACCCCTTCTACATCTTCTATCTATCTAAAAGACCACACAATAATAATAATAAAATATCACACATAAAAGACGTTAAAAATATACCAACAGGTACAGCACATTAATAAAAAATGATGCTTCCAAGATCAATGTCATTATGAATGGTTTATTGTAGTAGCTGTTGTAATGTCCCCTTCTTGCACGTGAGCAGTTAATAGCCATTAGCCTATTTTCCTAAGTTTTCTCGTAGGCTAATCGGTTTTGGTAAAGGGAAAATAAATTAAATAATCAATTTAAGTTGTCAAAAAATTGTTTTATTTTATAATTCTATTTGACAACTTGTTTAATTGTTTAAAAAGGTACTTTAAGTTTTGCAGATAAAGTGGCGTTAGGCACAAGGGGATAAAAATGTTGAATTCTGCACAATCCACAAGCAACAGGCCGTACAGTCTAGGAAAGGGCACATGCGAGCTGGAGGGTGAAACACTTCCCATTAGTGCATGATTTCACCATCACAAGGGGCGGCTAGGTTAGATCCATTTCCAAGTTGCATTAATTTGATGGAGAATTATAAGATTGCTGCCATTCTTTGCCAGCCAAGGGTTTACCAACCTGCATGCAATCGATCCAGACTAGCCCAATATTTTTGTTTATCATTCCGGGTATGAAATATATGAAAAAGTTCTCTATTAGTTAAATCTGATTTCATTATCTAAATATTATATGATAAGTTGCTTCTTAGTTTGTATATATCCCAATTCACATGCATTGCATTGTCTTTAATATTGTTCAAAAAATACAAAAAACGAGAAACTCAAAAATACACAAAAAAAAATCAGTCATCAATTGCATGGAAAGAATTTTAGTAGACAGGAGGGATATCTCATAATCGAAGTATATTGCAAAAAAGTCAATCCTCTAGAATAGTTCATAAACACATTATATTCCCAGATTTCTTGCTATCCCAACGTGACCCTCTTAAGAACACTGTCACGAAATACTTCCAGGCTGGGTGACTAGCTACCAAACATCACACGCACTTTGGTGCAGTGAACCAAAACGCTTACAGGATCACCCCCTTCAATGACGTCCCTCCATGATACAAATGGGTATCCTAAATCTGTGAACTTGCTGCTATAATTACTGAGAAAACTTGAGGCTACTTCAACACTACACTGTAGTTACAAGAAAGTGAGAACGTTGACCCAGAAAACTATATTTGCTTTAGGAATGTCGCTCTAACTCTATACTTCGCGACCTCTTCTAGATATCCAATATCATATGTGTTTTTGAGCTGCATCAATAAAGCCACAGACTCTTCACAACGCCCACAAACAAAACTCATTCATATATTAACTCTGCTACACAGAAATCAAACCAAACTTGCCAACAAATAGAAAATCCATTTCATCAAAAAATGTCAAACTCCATTACAACACAGATTTGATTCCCGGGTTGAAACCGACTTTTTCACCAGCTAGGAAATGATCTTTCACACTTGAAACTGGGAAGTATTTGGGATAAAATCCTTCAGACTCCTTGCTATGCAACATAGGTGATTCTAGAAAACATATTTAGCTGTTCATGTATGTCCAAATGCATGTTAGAATCTGTTTTTGTTTACCCACTGCTTCCCCCACTCCACGCCTATGCAAGGAATCTCATAAGTAACCACTAAGGAGTGCTTCCTCCACTCAACCACTACACCCAGAATAGGTGAATGAGAAATAAAAGGGGTCCCACCAACCTAGCTCCTCATTCAAACAGCAGACCTGCAACCTTTAAAAAGCATTAACAGTTTCAATATGCACGATAGGCTTAAAAATTTAATTAAATGTTATCAACTTTTTAGAAGCTATATTTCCCTTACACATTGTTAGCCTTCGGGAAATAGTAAAAGGCTAACCCATTTTTTCAAATTTCTTAATGCTGAGAAAAAGGGGACATTACATGATCCAATATGTGTCTTTGCATGTGAATTACATATCACAAGGCTGATCCTTGTGGCTACCATGTCCTCTCCTTCCATGTGTGATTGACCATTAACAAATGTTGATTTTTCTTCTTCCATAAGAGTGGTTGTAATAGAAGATGGAGTACAACATGCCAAACTCAATTGTAAACAAAGATCACTAATGTCCTTATCCTTCTCTTCAACCATCTTGGTAGCTTGATCTCTATCCTTGAGCAAGTGTAGGTAATTAGCCTTTATCATTTCAATTGCCTCTTTGATAGGTTGCAATTGTACAAGAGAGATTCCACCTTGAATACCCTTTTGTCTTTCCTCCATTTGGGCCCTCCCTATGAAATCTTCAATAGCTATGTGAGTGCTATCAATTCTTGTCAATGCTTATACAACCTTGTCATTTGAAACCACACATTGATTCGCAACACCTTGTAATGCCATAAGCTCATGATCAAATTCATTTAAGTGACTTTGGCTGCCACCTAAGGAATTTTTTGATTTCTCTTCATTATGATCAACAATAGTACCCTTATGCCATTCATCTTGTTCACTACAAATTGAAATTTATGATTTGCTCTCATATGTATGAACAATATCACTTTCCAAACTACTCACATCACAAATTGACTTCTTATCAACATGATGAAAAGATGAAGCAATGTTAGTCTCATCACAAGAACCCATACCTTCATGTAGCTAATCTAACATGGCTGGTTTGTCTTCAACCTTCACATGCTCTTCATCTTGGGCTTCAATAGGTGTCTCTTCTTCATTAGTGCATCCACATGTATGAGTAGGTGTCCAAGTTTCAAGGCATGTGAAGCAAATCTGTTCTTTTCTTAACTGATTTTTGCTCTTCTTATGATCATTTATAGGCTACAAATCACTTGGAAGTAAATCACTTGTATACTTATCAAACTCACCATAGAGACTTCTAGAAACTTCACTTTTAGATACATCAAATGATTTTCTTTCACTCTTCTTTTGTACATACATGAAATGTCTTGACATAGAATCTTTAAACTGCTGTGAATTTTGTTTGTGCTTAGCAAGAAGTCTTTCCAACTATTGTTGTGTCTTTGCAAGGTCCTCCATTTGTTTTTCCATGCTAGGCATCTTTTCTTTTGTTGGTGAGCTGGGAAGGAAGGTAGGTAACAATCTATCATCTTTAACTCTAGCCATTGACGTAACCTGTTATATGACTGAAACAAACTCTGATTTATACCCTCAGGTTGGCAAGATCATGGCTCTGATACCACTAAATATATCCTGAATAAGATATTTACTATATTAACTATGCAGAAATAAGCTCTGATACCACTGTATTATTCCAAATAGGATATTTACTAAATTAACTATGTAGAAATGAGCTCTGATACCACTATAAGAACCCTCACTAGTTCTAACTAAATGTTTTGCTTTGCTGATCTAAATTTTCTGATATAGTTTTCTTGCAATTCACTTATGATTTTCAAATTTTGTTTTTGCCAATATGTTTGGAAAGTAGTGTAGATGAAAAGGTTCCAATATAACAATAAAATAACACCATATGATAACTGAAAATCAAATAACTAGCTTACTAATGCAACAAATACCAACACAAAACACAAGTGAACATACCCGACAATGATAGGCTCTCTTTTTTATTGATTTTGAAAGATGTTTACAAACAATGAGGGCTAGAAAGTACAATCAGTCAAGTCTGATTTGAAATTTAGACCTTCAATTACATCCAAATGTGCCAAAATACATGTCTAACCCTAGCCGTATGTGTGGAAGATGAAGCTCTATCAAATGTCAATGAAGTACCCAACAAAATATGACTGTAAATACCTTGTAGCAGCTGATCAGAGGTCTGATATGCAATCCCAACAAGCTGAATGATCATAAAATATCAAAATTATGCCTCCTAGGTGAAGCACCAACATGCCCAAGTGGTGCAATTTGACTCCAAGTGCCAAATATGATCAAATTAAGCTCAAATACCCACTTATTTGAATCTGATATGAATCTTGTTGACTGTTGTTACAAAAATTAGACATGCAAGGATGATAGAAAATGCCAAAAACCTCCCTCCTTTGCCAAGCGATCACCACATAAACCCTCTAAATGCAATTGTTGATGAAAGTGCATCAAAATCCAATTCAAATCTGAATACAAAACTCCATAGCTAGCTGAAAATCAAGATCCCTGTCAAACCCTAGTTGGAAATGTAGCAAAAACTCCATCAATAGTCACCAATAAAGCCCAATGATGAATTCTATATGAATTCACCTCACATGGTGGATTGGGATCATCTCCAAACCACAAAATATCAAGGGAACATCACCTTGAATCAATTGAAATTCATTTTCAGCCAAGAGCAATATGGAAAATGCAAAGTTTACCATAAGCAAAAGATGTGTACAATGATGCCAATGACCTCTTTTTATTCTTTTCTCCAAGGAAGATCCAATTATGCAAAATATAAATTTTTATTAAATGATTTTTCCTCATCCACCTTGGACACCCATCCTTGAAATAATAAAATAATATTATTTTATTATTTTTTTGCCTCTTCACCCTAGGCGTTCATTTTCCCTTGGAAAATAATAATTTTTTTATTATTTTTAACTCACCTTTGGGCGCCGATTTCCTTAGGGAAATTATTATTTTTTATTATTTTTCCCATCTTCATGTAGGCGTCAACTTTTTGCCAATAAAATAATATTTTAATATTATTTTATTTTCCTTTCTTTTCCCTTGGCATAATAAAATACAATAAAATATTATATTTTATTTTTCTCCTTTTTTCTCCTTGGCGTCACTTTACATTGGGAAAATTAAATAAATAAACTAAAATAAAAATTGCCTTTTATTTATTTTCCCACTTTCAGTTCTCCAAGCCCTTGATTTTTGCCTTGGCTAAAATATCATTATTTTTGGCTTTATAAAATATTATAAAATATTGCTAGCCAAAAATACCAATAAAATGAAGTGTTGAGCCAACTTTCTAGTTTCCAATCCTTCAAGGTACAAGCTCAACCCATAAACAAATCATGCTCAAAAAAAGGGGACATTACAATGTGTTAATTATATTTTGAGGAGAATATGGAGGAAAAAGGAAATTAATATTTGGTTGCCCTAAAAGTGCCTATAAAAGGAGTTGTGCACAGAGTAAAGGTTAGACTGTGAGATTGCTTTTTCCTATTTTCTCTGAGTAAGAACTTGAGTTCTTCATATTTCTTGAGGATGAAAACCCTCTTGGAATACCAGTTTTGGGGATGAAAACCCTCCTAGTTGGATAGAGTGATTTCAATTTGAAATTACCATTGTGTTGCATATTGGAGTTTTTTCTAGTTTGGTGCTGAGAATGGATATTTTTTATGTGTTTTGAGTTTGAGGGAAGAAATTATTTTTGAATGATGTTTAATTATTTTTGGAGATTGTATCCATTTGCTTTTTTCATGTTAGGGCTGTACCAGCAATACCTAGGCCGTACTTATTCTGGGCCATACCAATTTGAAGGTCCTAAATTGGAGGTTGAGCATAGGTTATTGTCTTGTATGCAGGCTGTACTATACAGGACTAGTGGAAACTCACCCTTGAAGATAGTTGTGGCTAGCTAACAAGCTATACTACATCCTAACAGGTTGTACTAGCTAAGATTTGGTGTGTTGGAAAAAGGTTGCAGGCTGCTGCTACTTTGGTTCCTTTTGGTGATTTTTTGGGCGCAAACATCCTTTCTCTTGAAGTCGTACTGTCTCTGCTTGTACTTGCTACAGTCTTGATGATTAAAGCAGGCCGTACTGCTCTTCTAGAGGCTGAATAGATTGGTTTTGGGGGTTGCTGTAGGGGTTAACAATAAATATTCAGTTGGGATTGTTCTTTAAGTTGTCTTTAGAGTCTCTTCTTCAACAAGTTATGAATATTGGAAGTGTGTTCTACATGCCAAACATGTGAGCAGTTGTTTGTATTCTCTTTCCTTGGGTTTTTTGGACTAATGTGTTTGTTTGTAGCAGTCTGATTTTCTGATCAGAATATATATATATATATATATATATATATATATATATATATATATATATATCATTTTGTTGCAACTATTACTTGTAATTTGTCATATTGTAGTGCATTTTCATGTTTAATTGTAGTACTGTCGGAGGCATTTCATTCTATGCATTTCATATTGTAAAATTGGATGGTTTACCGCTAGTTCGTATAGCATATCATTCAGTCTGTTTGGCATTGAACAAGCTTGCTTGTTATCAACCATTTTGGTCTGATCAAGTTTAGACATTCTACCAGTGACTTTGCATTTATGCACGCTTGTCCACCGAAGAGGTGTAGATTTGGGTTGGCTCTGTCGCCTGTGCACTTTCATTCTGTAATTGCATTTACACACGCTTGTTCGCCGAAGAGCTGTAGATTTGGGTCGGCTTTGTCACCTGTGTGCTTCGGTCGGCTTGCTGCCTTCATTTTGTAGATTGCATACATCTTAGATAGTTGTGTGGTCCAAACCACTGTATGTTCTTACCTTGTCCACACTGGGATCTTGGTGATCAAAACGTGTTTGGACATTGCATTTGCATTACTTATTGCAAAAAAAAAAAATTGGTGTGGGTTATTTCAGCTGTTTACAGTTTTTAGTTGCCTCAACATGCAAATATATATATACACGAAATATATTTAGAAAATTGCAAAGCTAGAAGTGGGAACATTACAGATATAAAAGACACTACAAGTTATTTGAATCCATGTTTGGATATGTTTTTTGTTAATCATGAGTCTCTCCTCATAAAGGGGTTAGTGGATGACAATATCAAAACATGTCATGTAATCAGATTATCAATGTACTGCACTTACTATTTCTTATTGGAGTATATGATGTAATCTTTGTTCATGCTGTATAACATTTTGAAAGTTCTTACGAGTGGTATCAGAATATGTTTCTGGCTTTGATTTTAACAACTTTAGTAATCAGTTCCACATAACATAATGGTATTAGTAACAAAGTATCAGATAGAAACTCTCCTAGGTCAGAGTTCTTCAATACCTTTTAAAGAACATATGATTTCTATCTCTCCATGTTTATTTGTGTCAATGCAATTGGAAATATTTGTAATTTAAATATCTAGAACTTGTAGATTATGAATCGTCCTGTGCAAACTTTTGTTGCTATATTGTTTTCTCACTTGGTATACAGGTAATTGCAAAAGTACACTACTTTCTATTTTTTTGGTAAGAAAAATGAAAAGATTTCATTCAGTGACAGTGGATTGTGCTTCTCTCTTGGTATGCAGCAAGAAGCAGAAAAATTATCCAAATGGATTGAGACATTGCAGAAGAAAGCTTCAAATGAAAGGCCCTCTAAAAAAAGTGGATATTTTGGATTTCATGGAACAGATGGTGATCTGCTGAAAGTATATGAACACAAGCTTAAAACTCTTTGTGAAAGAATAAAATGTTGCCAGTCTGAAATTGTACTTAAGCAAAAGGTAATGCTGTAATTTCATAATATTGCATATTCTTTGTAGAGTAGGAATTTTGGGAAATTCAAAATGGTAATAACTAGACCAATCCATCTAGCTGATCGACATTTCAATATAGTGTGCTATAAACCATGCAAAACTTTACATGTTATATGAGATTGGATACCATGGTCTAATTATTCTACATATGATGGTACTCTTTCTATCATATTTGCTGAAGATATATTCCATTCATGATGTTAGAAAACAATAAAAATACTTTTCTTCAATTTAAAATTTTGAAAATGTATCTTTTGAACAAGTTTTGCATGTTGTATTAGGAAAATTACAGTTCACATGCTTTTCATGTTGCAAATCACACCTTTCACTGAATTAAAGCTTTTATAGATGGATCGTATAGTGCAAAGAATAATATAGCACTAAAGAAAAATATTACATGCATGGCTTGAGGTAGAATTGATGTCTTCTTTATTCTAACCATACTAGGCTTCAATTTACATGGCATCAACACGATATTGTAAAAGCATAAATGGAATTCAATTACCTAGGTTTAAAATGGGAAAAACTTTGTAACAAATAACAATGCATAGATTGTAAAAACAAAGGAAAAAAAATTAATTTTGTTAGTTCATGTCAAATATATTGTGTGTAGATAAAAATAGATGTTATACATTATAAAAATGCTAATCATAAAAAATTACATTGGCCTTTCAATAAATCTATTCAAAATTCAGGTAAGAGGGTTTATGTAATAACATATGGTTGGCCCTAAAATAGTAGGTCATTTTGTCATGAAGCATGGCCTACTATTTTAAAGGCAGCCCTATGTTTTCACCTGCACTACCCTAACTACTACACTGTTTTTTTTGGTTGAAAATTTAAAACATAGTTGCAAGTGCAAATATAAACAAAAAGTCTTCCCTATGTGTTTGAAGAAACTTTGGAAAAGGAAAATGCAAAATAATTTGTGCAAATGAACAATGGATAGTAAACTTGCCTCAAATGACGTAGTTTTGATGTGTAATGTCCCTTGTGGAACTGTTAGCCAAAATCACTTGAAAAATTTTCAAACTTTACGATCGACACGAATCTGAGCTTTCTGGTCACCTAGTTCCCAATGTGGGCAAGGTGAGAGCATACAACTAGATTACGGACAAAGAATAATAAACAATTGAGTAGTAACCAAGACCAGTATACAATTCAACACCAAATTGATGGATGTAGATATTTCACTGGAGCAAAGACCAATTTACAAATCAATGCCTATTAGGCGGATATAATAAAAATGCACAACTACAGGTCAGATCAAGTTAATCTGGATCAATGCCAACAATGGTGGCTATGCCATCCAAATGTTTTTACAATGCAGTACAGAAAAATTATGTTATTTTGATGGATGATCTTCTAGAATATTACAAATCTAATACACTTCAAACTTTTAGAATGTTTTTGGCAGTAAACCATACAAAACACTTACAAATTTATATTAGTTGGAACTTTTCTGGATGATTACTAGATTTTACACTAAATATCCACATACAACAAATACCCAATAAGTACATTTGATAAGTGTTTCCAGCTATAGTTTAAATCCCAAATCTATAACTTAATAATAATTTTCTAGAACCAGATATGCTACTGTTCACATAAGAAATAATTCCCCCAAAATCAGAAATATTTGATAATAATATACTTGCAGTTTGAGTACCTTGCCTTGCTATGTTACAACTGTATGATCATCAAGCTTTCCCTTGCATAGGTACAACTCCTCCTTAGCTTGTACGTCTCCCTTCTTTCATTATATATGGCTTAAAGCAAGCAAACAAAGCATTAAATCATCCTAAGACTTCAACGCATCCTGTTTGATGGTCATTGACTAGTAATAAGAGGTGCTCAACATGGGGAATATACTCCAAATAATATTTAATCAGCTCCATAACAAATGGTACGACTGGGCTGAAAAGAGGTATGGCCAGCCTTGGGAAGTATTCTCTTCACACACTCTAAAAGGTTGTTAATATAAATAATACTCAGCTTCTATAAAATCTGCACTATCACACGTATGACAAAAATCACAAAAATTTGAGACTCAGACACACACATATATATATATATATATATATATAGTATTTTCTGGTATATGGATTCACACCAATAGAAATGAAAATTTTCACACCAACAGAGTATTAGAAATACAATATAGATTCAACTCATTGGAAATCTTTGAAGGAAATATCACCATTGGAATAGAGGGCTTTCGTCCTCAATTTCATATGCCTTCAGGGTTCTCATCCTTTGGGAACCTTAGGGGTTTTTGTCCTTATAACATACACCCCTGGTATATGTTCTGCTCTGTGAATATATTTTTTTTGTTTTTTTCTTGTTTGATGTTTAGGGTTTTATGGGTTTTGCTTGCATGTTTGATTTTGCATGAAATACATAGAATATGAACAATATACTGAAAAGCCAGAAAAACTATTGCATAAATCAACAAACTAAATAAGATCCAGATAGAAGAATGCCAAAATATGAAGTTCTATTACATATAGCCATATCAAGATTTACAACTTCATGTCGAGGTCATTGCCGGACCAGCAATACGAGCTATGAAAACTCTTCAATAATCACATACAATGGCTGATATGCATTAAAATCAAAGCTGCAGCAATAACTATGTCCTCCAACGCCACCAAAGAAGAGTGTGAACAATGCTGAAGAGTGGAGGTTGATTTCCAAGAACACCCACAACCTATAACTCAGTGTACGACCTGCCTGGAGTACTCTATCAATAGAAAATGCCAAGGAAACTCTCCAAAATCTGTTCAAAAGTGTCTGCAGTCTCTCAACAGCCCCAAACGCTAAAGAATAACAACATATATTAATGCCAAACCTCCCAAAATACACCACTATGCATAGTACGGTCTCACTAGAGATGTATGGCCTACCTGGATGGTACGCCAGCACAACAAACTCTGCAGCAACTAAATACTGAATCACAATGCTTATATATGTCCTTCAATGCCTTATGTGAACCTACAATATGAACTCCATGAAAGATATAATCATTCAGCTCAAAAACTCAACCAAAATCTGTCAATGAAAGCTCAAATGGAACTCCTGTGTGAAGCTCGTTCAAACCTCTCTTGATGTAATCTTTCATGCATGAAGAAAGGGACTAATGTAGGGGTTTTCGTCCCAACATAGCCATGAATAAGCCCTAGAGCCAAGCTCCCAAAAACCCTCGAAGGGAAAATCTCAAAAGAGAGAAGAAATAATAATCCAAGCATATCTCAAATGAGGCACTTTTCCCTCTTTTATAACTCTCCAAGAGGGGTGTTTCACTTTTTTAGGGAAATATTCTTTTAATTTTACTTTTAATATTTCCCAAGGTGAGCGCTCCATAAATGACTTAAGTGAATTTTTAATATTTTATTTTATGAGTCACTTAACTAATAAAACCCAAAATCCAATATTAAATAATAATATTAATTTACGGACTTTAAAATAGAGGCCCAAATGAACACGGAATTCGGTGATCTATAGTTCGTCGGAAAGGTCTCGACGAGATGAATCCAACCTAACTCTGAAAATCTTGATCTGACACTGAACCTAAACTTACTAAAAATAGTAACAGCCATAAGCAAACTGAGCCAACACAGAGGGTGCCAATTGGGTCCACAAACCATCTGATAACTCTGAGCTCAATGCAACATCTAGGAGAGCCGACAACTAACTGCCAAGTCACCAAGATAGCGCCAAACTGACACTTACTAAAAATAGTAGTGTTCCCCGAGGACCAAAGAGAACAAACCTAGAAAAACCTAGAAAGATTATCGACATGCAAGCACTTACTATAAATAGTAAGTACAGGCAAGTTGTTTGAAATCTCTGTGGAAAGTCTCAACCAGCTCCACTGGATCACCCGAACACCCTGGTGACATTGAAATACTCTGATTATGCTATCACCAAACCAGAGAGTCAGCTCCAACTAAACTACAAGAGAACTAAAAAATGGGGACATTATAGTCCGCCCTTCCCAAAGATTGCTTGTCCTCAAGCAATGCCAATACAACCTCCAAGTGACAGACTGAACCAAACTAAAACCACAAATGATCCCAGGGTCCCAAGTTATTCTCAGAGTAGAACCACCACGCCGACGCTGTGCTACTCTGATAAAATCTTCACCATGCAGAGGGTGGTGAAGCAACTCAACAGAATCCAACTGAATTGACATGCCAAACCTATCACCACCTGGATCCCAACACATCAGAACCTCACATCCATCAATCATGAAGAGGTAAGTAAGTCTCGAAGTGTCTGAACCACAACATCCCCTATCATCCTCTGCCAAACTCCTATGGATGTGCTGACTATCCAACATAGGTGCTGGAAGATATGAAACTGCTCCTCTCAAATCGAGGGAATGATAAAACTCTCCTCCATCACCACTATAAAAACTAAACAGGCCATCATGCCTACTGACACTACAACCTCTCTGAAGCTATGTCTCCAATGGAAATTTTAAAGACAAAGAAGTTGCAAACTCTGTCAGGTACATATCACCATGATGGTAATCTAATCTCTGACCCTACAAGTAATCCTCTGAATATATCAGAGTCAGCCACTCGCAATCCTTAGTTCCATCTTTTGTAGATGGCAACCCTTCATCCCACAATGGATGGTATAAATCCTGAGCCAATCCACACTTACACATCATCAGGTCATCCGTGTGTGGACTAAAGGAGAAATGATGAGCACTCCTCACTATGCAGTCAAAATAAAAAGCACCCGCCTGTGTTAATGATTGACCATCATAGTCATGGGGAACACACTCCTCATCACTCTCATCACTCGAATTAGATGATGGCTTATGTCTCTGATCCTGAATGGCTAATTGGGTAGATAACCTGCAAGTCCTCTTTGCATACCCAATAGCAAGGTCTTGATCTGAAAGCAACTGGAGGTATTCTAACTTAATCCACTCCATGGCATGTTGGATAGTTCGCAAATTAGATATAGAAGTGCCCACTACTACCCCTATCTGCCTTTCCTCCAATTGTGCCGTCCAAAAGAGATCCTCCACAAACTTGTGGAAACTGTCAATACGAGTTAAGGTTTGAACAACCTTATCCTCGGTAACCTTCAGCTAATCTCTCCATCCCTGTGGCTCAATAAGTTGTTGATCACAATCAGCTGCATAGGATGCAATCTCTAATTTGCTTCTAGGAGAGGGAAACAAATCAACATGAGAATCGATCTCCCCACTGAAAGATGCCCTGCACATCTCTTGTGAAATTGTGAAACAGCTGGAGTAGGGTAGTGATCTGTCACACAACTCTCAGGAAAATCCACCAACTCTTCGCAAGAGCTATCAATCATCTGCTCTGCATCACCTAGAATGGGACTAACCTCAGAGACCACTGGTGCAACATATTGTTCCCTGCTACACTCATCCAAAATAATCATCCCATCTATGTTAACTGTAACTGTATCTGCAATGGATGTAACTACATCCTCAACTTGCTCACAACCATAATCCGTGGATATATGCTCCTCATCCACTGTTACCATAGAAACCTAAATTGAATTTGTAGATGGTGAAGACTGTGCCAAGCTCAACTCCACGGTAAGCTCATCTATCGGCATCTTAGACTCTTGAAGGGCCAACTGAGTGCTCTTCAAAGAGTCTGTGGTGACCTCGAGTTCATAGGTGAGCTCATCAACCTCCTTTTCCTTTCCCCTTAGAGCATCATGATAAATACCATTGAGCATGAGAAGATAATCCCTGTCTGATAACAACTGTAAGTAATTATTCTTCATTACTCCAACCGCATCTCTAAGTGCCTGAAACTTGGCAAGGGAAAGTTCACTATCAAAGTGCTCCTGTGTTTCTGGAGTCTTCCAACAACAATTTACCAACAATTGTTGAGCAACATCAAAGTGTTCTATGGCTGTAGCAATCATGCCTTCATTCACCTTCAATTGCCCTGTTAAATGATTAGAACCCACTGAAAAATTGTCCCCACACAAATTTTCTGATTTGAAATCTACACTATAGAAAGAGGCTGAATCAACATCACTCACCGAATGGTAAGCATCCTCATGTGTGCTATCAACTTTACTCACAATATCATCAATGGTACTGCTGCTATGTACCTCTAAGGATGGCTCAAAAAACACTGTAGAAGTTGCTATTTTGATAATATCTTCGCACATTTCTTCTTTCAAAGCATCTGCATGCCCATCCAAAAAGTGATCCTGGGACTCATTGCCAATTAATGAATTCTCTGATTTGTTTTCTATGGTCTAATTTAAAAAATCAGACTTATGATGGCATGAATTCCCCTCACACAATGCATGAATAATACCCAAACATTGAGTATTTGCCTTTGACAACTCCATGGAACCATCACCTTCATGTGAAGTAGTTGTTATCTTGTCATGTCCCCATTTCCGGCTTAATCATCAAAATGAACATAGATTAGCCTACTCCTCATTCCCGGAGGCTAATTCTAAATGATGAGGGAATGAATTGGTTTTTGACTAACTTAATTTTATTATTTTGCAGGATCGAAGTTAGAAACTCAAAAAAATTCGCTAAGTCTGAGAGCTATTCAAGCATCAAGTTGTCAAGACATGAGTCAAGAAGTGGCGCTACCTTTGGAAACAATGTTATCAACTTCTAGGAGCAACATACATTGCAAATCTTGAAGGAAAACTAGCTAAGTGTAGCCTAGGTGCATATTCCTCATTAAATCCTCCAAATGTGCGCCTAGAGGAAGATAGGTATTGAGTTTAAGATTTCCAATTGAGGTACTCATCAAAGTATGTTTCCTTATCATTCCAAGTGTTACCAGACAAGAAGATATGACATTTCAAGAAGTCTGGGACCCTAGGCGCTAAAATGACACCCTGCCACTCTCAAAGTGCACCTAAGAACATCAAGGCGCCAAAACAAGACTCCATGACCTTAAAGATGTGCCTAAGAGGGTAAATGATCTCCAAACTCCTCAGGAAGCCAGGGCACTTGGTAAGACAAGTGTTTTGTTTCATTACAAAGACTCCAAGTGTGAGTGCTCTTAAGGAAAATTGGACAATTCAAGACTAGGCGCTAAATCCATGTCATTTTATCTCAAATATGCACCTCACTAATAAAATGGACTCCAAGCTCTCCAAATCATCAAGGCACTAGTAGGGATGATGTTCCAAACTTACCTCAATGTCTCCAGAAGTGAGCACTTGCATGGGAGATGAGCAATTCAAGGGAAGGCACCAATTCACCCTTCCACAGACACCATATTGCGCCTAAGGAACTAGTCCAAAAGTGCGCCTAGGTAAGAAAAGAGCTTTCAATCTACTCAAGATGAAAGGTGCTTGATAGGAGATGATGTTTTTGACTTAGATGTGACTTGAGTTGGAGATTTTAGCAAGGAAAGACCACATTCTTCCTAAGGTGCCAATCTAGACCTTTTCTACCAATAAGTGCGCCTGAGTGAAGATGAAGATCCAGACAAGATGTTGATACTCTGGATGAGGGCGCTAGGATAAAGGAGCATCAAAAGGTATGATTACAAGTGTTTGAGGTTTTGAATAGTGTAGAACATCATCATAAAGGTGCTAGGTGCAAGTTCAAGTCTCTAGAGCACCAAAGATGCACCTCAAGAAGATTGACTTAGCAACATGAAGGGATCTTCCAATTGGAGCTAGAGTAGACTTCCTACGGAACGAGAAGACAACACAAGGAATAAATTTCTCAACTAGGTGCATCCCCTAGTTTCATCTCTCTCAATTGGCACCTAGTTCTACATTGGGTGCCATTTCATGATCAAATTACCTCAATATAGTGCCTAGAGTAAGCAGGATGCCATTACAAGCACTTGAGCTCTCATTGGTCAACAAGATGGCATTGGGATCCGTACGGTTCAGTGGGTAAGGTTGCCACCGCAGACTGAGTTGTCATATGGAATATTCTTCATGGATATGCTTCTTGGAAAATGTGCCTAGGTTCCTCTTGTGCATTGGGAAATGTGCCTTCATTGTCTTGAGGAGCACTATAAAAGGAGGAGAGGCTCTCTCATTTGGGTATCTCATATTTGGCGAATTTGCTCTCTAATAAGCTTTGTGCTTGTATTTGAAGCCTATGAGTTTCAAGAGTTGGGGTGATGCTCCCTCAACTGACAAGGTGATGTTCCCTTGTTGCATTGTGAGGTGTTGACATCCAGTTGATATCATTGGGCTCAATTGAAGTGATTAGAACTAGTTGTGAAGAAGTTGAAAAGCATTGTATACATCTGGGCTTTAAAGCCTTTCTTTGTAACCAATTGAATAAGATTGTGTATTCATGCCATTGAGGGTATCATCTATTGTAATAAGACAATTGTATCAATTTGAATCAAGCAATAATACAAGTGCCCAACTTCAAGTTGATTCATGCAAGTTGTCATTGTTATCTTTCATGAATGATGTTAAGTAGATTGAGTAATTGAAGAGTTGAGTGCAAGTAAATTTGTCTAAGCAAGAAATTTTTTAGTTAAGTATAGTTGGGTATCTTACATATCTCATGCTGATGCAAAGGAACCTCACTGCTGTCATGAAAATCATAATTGTTATGGCTTGTAATCTCCTTGCTTTCCTCATGTTTGACACTCATATCTTGTGTGCCAACATTAGAAGTCTCTTCTACAACTATTTCCTCATGTGTCATAACATTTAAATCACAACTTCGCTCAAAAGAATGACAATCAAATTTGTTATTAGGGCTGATAATAGCCTCTTGGGTGTTGAAAGCAACTTCATCTGCCAAACCATAATCACTGTCCCTGGATCCATTCCTATCTCCATTGTTCCTGCCATTGTTGTTATTATCGATACCAGGATTCCTGAGTAAATAATTGGTCATCATCTGTATCGCTTGATTAGTAATTTGTTGTATCTCTCTCTATCTCCTATCCCAATTATTCAGCATCTCTTCCCGTTTCCTATACCAATTATTCAACATTTCCCTGATACTAGGCTCTTCCCGATCTTTATCACCCATTTCTTCTATCACTATTGTAGCTGTACCCGCAAATGGATCAATATAGGGAACCTGTATGTGTACCAAGCTGCATGTCTCAGTTCATCATCTGCATGTCTGTGTCTAACTTCACAGGATGGCAAGATTTTGTGCTCTGATACCACTGTAACATACACCTCTGGTATATGTTCTACTCTGTGAATATATATTTTTTGTTTTCTACGTGTTTGATGTTTAGGGTTTTATGGGTTTTGCTTGCATGTTTGATTTTGCATGAAATACATAGAATATGAACAATATACTAAAAACCCATAAAAACTATTGCATAAATCAACAAACTAATTAAGACCCAGATAGGAGAATGCCAAAATATTAAGTTCTATTACATACCCATATCAAGATTTACAACTTCATGTTGGGGTCATTGTCGGACCAGCAATTCGAGCTATGAAAACTCTTCAATAATCACATACAATGGTTGATATGCATTAAAATCAAAGCTGCAGCAATAACTATGTCCTCCAACACCACCAAAGAAGAGTGTGAACAATGCTGAAGAGTGGAGGTCGATTTCCAAGAACACCCACAACCTGTAACTCAGTGTATGACCTGCCTGGAGTACTCTATCAGCCACAAATGCCAAGGGAACTCTCCAAAATCTGTTCAAAAGTGTCTGCAGTCTCTCAACAGCCCCAAATGCCAAAGAATAACTGTTGATAACTGAGAGGGGGGGTGAATCAGTTATCCTAATTATTTCCCTTTTTGAACTTTCTTATTAATTAATGCAGCATTGAATCAAACACAAAAACATTACCATGAAATAAGAAACACATGACACAGTATTTTTGACGTGGAAACCCTGTTAAGGGAGAAAACCACGGGGTGATTAACCCAAAAATTATTCTCTATTAGAAGAATAGGAAATTACAAAATGGCACTTGCCAATTAGGGCTCACTGCCCGAGCACACTGCTCACAAGAGGCCCACTGCCTACAAGAAGACACACTGTCTACAAAGTGATAAGAATCACAGTCTTGAACTGATTGGAAGCATCTGCATATGCTGGAGTTCAGTTCCGGTTAGGCTCAGTACACTGATCTGCTGCACTTCATCTTTTCTCTGTTCTTTATTCTGCTATCCTTTCACATACCGGATCTGTCTTGGTACTTCTGCTCTGTTCTGCTCTTCTTCGCATATATTCTTAACATCATCGCACACTTCACAACTAAATCCATCCTCTATATATATCCGCACAAGTAATTTCATCACCTTTCTAGTCGGCATCAGGAACAGTCTAGTTTCTTACAAACTCTGTTCTGTCGGCTGAATCCTTGCTCACCAAGCAATGCGGATCAAGCATATACTTGTAGATATCATTAATCATGTCGGCCAAACATGATTCCTGCCTTCACAACCTTTATCATCAACAGTAACACATCCGGAAAGTAGTCTGATACTCTGTCAGTTAGTTCATCCTCTGTTTTCACTGTCTCTCAGGAATCCGGTACTCAACTATTCATATCTTTTTCCTTGTCCATCACCGGAGGCTAAATCCTTGGAATATACCACTCTAGGTAGTCCTCTTGACTTCCCCAAATCCGCACTGCACCAAGACACTTCCTCTGAGAGATCCGGACCAATCTGTCGGACCTTGCCACATGCTCTGTTCTTGTTCACCGGAACACAACAATCTTTATTCTGACTTCCGGTAGAGACACACCATGACTTGCGGATATGTGGGATGACCTTTGTTGCCATCAATGACAACAACCATGAATCCATATAGTGTCTCTTGCCAACAATCTCCCCCTTTGGCATTGATGGCAACACTTAGTGAAAAAAGACTAAGTGTTTACACTATGCTCCCCCTTTGCTGATGCTCTGTCTTTATATACAATTTTCGGAACTCCCCCTTAATTGGATTCCTCATTTTTCACTGCTCCTCACTCCCCCTTTGACATCAATGGCAAAGGGTAGGGTCCGCACATCAAAATTTTCAAAAATTTTCTATACATAGCCGCATATTTACATACTCACATATACTGAAGAATGTTTGCAAAGGATGTCTGCAATTGGATCATTTCTGTAGCCCAACTTTGCTTCATTCTATCCAAAATTGAAATGTGACCACTCAACAAAAATGCAAAAGCTTCTGCCCGCTTGAGATCTGTCGGATCATTTGTTTGGGCGGTGGTCTGAGCATCACTGATGGCCTCATGCATAGTTTCCAACTTAGGGATTATAATCCTTCTAAGTTCTCCCATCCGGTTAGTGATGTTCTTCCTTTCCTTCTCAAGATTCTTTATTTCATTCAAGACTGCAATAGTCTGACATTCTTGATTTATTATGGAGGAAGAGAGAGGATCAAAACTTTGAGATAAGCTTTGTAGCTTGTCCTGTTCTTCTTTTATTTTCTTATCAATTGCTGCTGTTGCCTTTGGCCAAGATATACAAAATTTGTAAATGTCACCGCCATCCTTAAGAGCATTCTCTAAGCTCTTTATTCCAATACTCACAATCTTCCTATCTTTAGAGATTAATTCTAATACTTCTGAAAATCTTTTATCCAAAAATTCCTTCCGGACCTTTTCTTCAGCAGATTTTTCTAGAGATTCAAAATGTGTACTAACACTGCTGACTAAGGTTTTGAGATTACCGGAAGAGGAGGCTGTGGGATCCTTTTGAAAGGATGGCATGATCTTTTCTAGCACTCCAGATGCTACCTCCATAAGCTCACAGTCTTCCATGTGAGATTTCAGCAGCTTCTCTTTGACCTTCTCATTTGCAAATGAGGCTATTTTCATTGTTTGCACCGGTGACAAAGAGTCAAAATCTAATGGTCCTTTTAGTAGGTCCGGTTCATCAATTTCTACAGTGGCTTTGCTCAAAAATTGTTGAACAGTTTGTGCAGTGTCTCTTGCCGGAGACAGATGTTTCTTTTCTTCTGCAGTCTGGGAACTGTCAACCTCTTTATCTTTCACCCCTGCTTCCTTCTCCTGTAATTTCTCTTCTTCTTTGGATCCGGAGACTGTAGGGGAAACCGGAGGAGAGATGTTTGTCTGTTCAGGGCCCACTTCTTCCGGAACAGATGATTCCAAATCTGCAGCTGTTTCTGCACCTAAGTCCTCTACAACAGGAAGATTGAACCTTTTGAAGGCCTTCCGGAGGATCTCTTCTGTCTCTTGGGCCACTTTGTCAGTCTCACCAAGCATGAGTTGATTCATCCTGGCTTTACTTCTGAACTCATCTTTGCAGTCTTTGAAGATAATGTTCATTGTCTTGGGATCAATTTGAGGATATAGCTGAATAGCTATCTGCTCCCGGATCTCAAGATCTTTTGCATGAGCATTATTCTTTCTTATTTCTAATTCTTTTTCTAGGCTTTTAGGAATAAGAGATATGATCTCAATGAAAGCCTTATTGTATATGTTCAGATATTTGACTGTGGCTTCCTGCAGAATCTTTTGGTCAGCCTCATTGTAGTCATCATAAAATTCAGTCAATGGTTGAAGGTTTCCATCTACCGTGACTGACTTGATTACACTTTCTAGAGACAGAGTGGGCTTTTCAACAGATACCTCTGCCATTTCATCCTTGTCTTGGCCTATGGAGGGTTTACCGGATCCTTTCTTCTTCTGCTTCTTTATTTCTTTTACTCCCTCATCTGACTCTGTTTCCTCTTCATCCTTTTGGCTTTCATAAGCCCTTGTGGCTTTTGTCTTGGATCTTTTACCGGATGCCTGGACTTCCGGTTTTGAACTTTTGGTTGTGGGAGGTGCAGATCTTTTTGATGATCTGGTCCGGGTGGGAGTTTCAACCGGAACACTACTTTCTTTACTTTTCTCTTCTTCCTCAGCCTTCCTCCTCTTTTCCCGGCTGGCATCAAGTGCCTCTTTTGAGATGCCTAGGCCTTGAGCAATATGCTCAACTTCTTTTCTTACCTTCCTCTTTATCTCCGGTTCCCTGAGTTCTACATGTAACTTTACACTCAGTTCCTCAAAGGTTCCAAACCTTTCTGCCTTAGGATCTTTGGGTTGGCTTAGCATGTGTTGAACATGCAGCTCTACTATCTGTTCATCCACTTCATACCCCATGGGCATGATCCAGACAGTCCTTGGCTCCACTGCCTCCATCAGACACTGATCTGTTTCTACCATGAAGCATACTGTGTCTTTGTACTTTTCAACAAGGGATTGGGGTATTCTTTCTCTTGCATGCATCATGCTTTGGAAGTTCTTGAAGTATCCCCATAGAGCTGTATTTCTTGCTTTTGCATCCCCAAGTCCATGCAAATAGTCTCTGATTTGGATGGCAACCGGTCTGTCATTCTGCCATATCCATCCACCGGATCCGGGAAGCTCATTCATGTAGTAAAAGAAGAGACAAAGGATCAGATTGCCATACTTGAAGGAGTTTTTCTTGTCCTTCTTAATCTTCTGCAGATTTTCAAAGAGTTGGTTTACTAGAAGCTCACACAAGTCATAGTCTGCATTCTCCTTTAACATCTGATAAGCTGTGTAGATTGCAGTTCTCGGTATTGAATTTTCCCTACTGGAGTGATAGATTTTGTAACCAATTATCATAGCTGCAAATTTGACATCCGGTTCAGTGATGTCATCAACTGTCATAGCTCTCTTGTCAAACTTGGATCCGGTTGCAACACTGACTGTCTAATTTTTGACAGATTTGAGAACAGGTAATCCACCGGATGAGTGCAGACCGGTTACAGCCCTAATTGCATCCTTGGTGATCTTGAAGGGCTTGTTCAACCATAGGAAGTTGTCATGTACTCTACTTAGTACATACCGGACCCATTCATCTTCTTCAAAACAGGGGAAATGAATGCACTATGCAAAGTGTTTGTCCTGGATGGCTTTATACTGAGGTTTGATCTCAAAGGAGTCATCTATCAATTGTTTGTGATAGATATCCATCAGTTTTGATTCTCCAAAGTCTTCAAGATTCACATGGATGTAAACCCTAATATCTTCCGTATGCAATACACCATGAGGAACACTAGAGAAGGCTCCTAGTGAATCTACCTTCAATGATTTGTAAGGATGTTTCTTGAATGTGGGGCGAGGTCTATCAGAGATCTTAACTATATTTGGAGTAGCCATTCTTCAAAGATTTTCAGTGAGATAATGAAAAATGGAGAATACCTTATGCGCCTTTGGTTTGCACGGAGTGGTTGGATTGATTTCTTTATGCAATGACTTCGGCAGGAGATCCTTGGTGTGCTTGATGAATCTTGTTGCAGAGCTCCACTTTTCGCTTCTTCTTGAGTGCAGAATGATCAAATGACTTTTGAGAAATCCCTTATATTGCTCCGCAAACCCTAATATCTGTCTGCAATAAATGCTTCACCTACATTATTCCAGTTTGCCTTGTCTGGATAGCTTGGAGTATCCCGGATTAGTCCTGATCTGTGAATATCATCCGTATCTTTCAATCATGAATAAATCAAGGTAACATATTACCAGAACATCCCAAACACTCTGTCCAATCCGCAGAATAAGATAGTGCACTTCCAGATCTCTTCGGACCTTTTTGTAATCCTTTGTCATACCGGAGCATCTCCCTGAACAGGTCTTACTTGATCGATCACATCTTCTTCATAACTCCATGCGGACCTCTGAAATCTTATCTGGATCATCTCAAGACTTATATATTTAAACCCTTTACTCCGCATCTTGTGCCACATCCGGCACCACTTGATTGGCTGGGGAAATAGGATTTTCTTTGAGTCTCCCCCTGAGCCAGAGCTCACTTTTTAATTTCCGGAAGAAATATCAGCACCAGAGTCTGGTGCGGATCCAACCTCTACATTCTCTGAACTTTTCTTTACCCAAATCTTGCTCATCTGATTCCTAACTTCATCCGCATTCATCTTTTGTTTACCCTTGTCTTGATTTTGATTATACACCGGACCTCTTTTGTCCTGATTCTTGTTTCTGCAGACTTTAGCATTATGACCGGACCTATTGCAGATTTGGCAAATAACATTTCTTTGCATATTTGACTGATATCCTCTTGATCTGCATTGATTAGCCATATGACCTACTCTATTGCATGTAAAGCATCTACCTTTGAATGATTTGTTTACTTGCATAATTCTGCATTCATGGGATTTGTGTCCATACCTTTTGCAGTTGAAGCACTGTCCGGAGAAGGATGAATTAATCTGATTCATTCTCATTCTGCACTGATTAGCTTTGTGACCAAAGTGGTTGCAGCTGTGGCAGTATCCATTGAAAGATGGATATCTTTGAGCATTTGGCTGTCTTACCGGAGGTCTTCTAGGCCTGCTCCTTGGATTTTCTGATCCAAGATTCTTTTGACCGGATCCGGAGCTTTCTCCTTTCTCATATCCCAAACCATACTTGTCATCTGTCCTCTTTTGACTTCCAAGAAGAACTTCAAGTTGAGCAGAACTTATCTTGAATTTCTCTTTATATTCATTTGCTGTTTGAAGGTCTCTTTTGAGAGAGGCAATTTGATCCTCAAGTTTTTCTTCATTATCTTTGGCATCTTCAAGATCAGATTCAAGATGTCTGATAATCCTGTCCATCTGGTGGCATTCTTCTGATTTTTCTTTAAGAGATTGTCTTAGATTGTCTTCAGCCTTTCTTTTTTCTTCAATCTCTTGAGTAAACTTTATAGTTCCTGATTCCATTTCATGTCTTAACATAATGACTTCTTTTGATAACTTTTCACATAACTTGGTTTGCTCAGTCAATTCTTCATTTGTATTGCTTTCTTCACTTTGTCTTGCCAACTGTTGGAGCAACTCCTTTCTCTTTTTCATAGAGAGACTTAATTTGTCTTTTAATTCTCTCATGAATTCATCAGCCTGTTTGAGTCTTTCTTTTAATTCATTGACTTCAGAACTTGACTGTTCAAGATCCTCAAGGGCAGTCTTGAGTTGCTCCCTCAAACCATATGCATCCATTTGAATTCCCAGATCTTCCTCAAGCTGTTAGGCTCTATTAGGAGGAACTTAGCTCTGATACCAATTGTTGATAACTGAGAGGGGGGGGTGAATCAGTTATCCTAATTATTTCCCTTTTTGAACTTTCTTATTAATTAATGCAGCATTGAATCAAACACAAAAACATTACCATGAAATAAGAAACACATGACACAGTATTTTTGACGTGGAAACCCTGTTAAGGGAGAAAACCACGGGGTGATTAACCCAAAAATTATTCTCTGTTAGAAGAATAGGAAATTACAAAATGGCACTTGCCAATTAGGGCTCACTGCCCGAGCACACTGCTCACAAGAGGCCCACTACCTACAAGAAGACACACTATCTACAAAGTGATAAGAATCATAGTCTTGAACTGATTGGAAGCATCTGTATATGCTGGAGTTCAGTTCCGGTTAGGCTCAGTACACTGATCTGCTGCACTTCATCTTTTCTCTGTTCTTTATTCTGCTATCCTTTCACATACCAGATCTGTCTTGGTACTTCTGCTCTGTTCTGCTCTTCTTCGCATATATTCTTAACATCATCGCACACTTCACAACTAAATCCATCCTCTATATATATCCGCACAAGTAATTTCATCACCTTTCTAGTCGGCATCCGGAACAGTCTAGTTTCTTACAAACTCTGTTCTGTCGGCTGAATCCTTGCTCACCAAGCAATGCGGATCAAGCATATACTTGTAGATATCATTAATCATGTCGGCCAAACATGATTCCTGCCTTCACAACCTTTATCATCAACAGTAACACATCCGGAAAGTAGTCTGATACTCTGTCAGTCAGTTCATCCTCTGTTTTTACTCTCTCAGGAATCCGGTACTCAACTATTCATATCTTTTTCCTTGTCCATCACCGAAGGCTAAATCCTTGGAATATACCACTCTAGGTAGTCCTCTTGACTTCCCCAAATCCGCACTGCACCAAGACACTTCCTCTGAGAGATCCGGACCAATCTGTCGGACCTTGCCACATGCTCTGTTCTTGTTCACCGGAACACAACAATCTTTATTCTGACTTCCAGTAGAGACACACCATGACTTGTGGATATGTGGGATGACCTTTGTTGCCATCAATGACAACAACCATGAATCCATATAGTGTCTCTTGCCAACAATAACAACATATATTAATGCCAAACCTCCCAAAATACACCACTATGCATAGTACAGCCTCACTAGAGATGTACAACTTGCTTGGATGGTACGACTAGCACAAACAAACTCTGCAGCAACTAAAAACTAAATCACAATGCTTATTTCTATCCTTCAATGCCTTATTCGAACCTACAATATGAACTCCATGAAAGATATAATCATTCATCTCAAAAACTCAACCAAAATCCATCAATGAAAGGTCAAATGGAACTCCTGTGCGAAGCTCCGCCAAACCTCTCCTGATGCAATCTTTCATGCATGAAGAAGGGGACTAATGCAGGGGTTTTCGTCCCAACATAGCCATGAATAAACCCTAGAGCCAAGCTCCCAAAAACCCTTAAAGGGAAAATCCCAAAAGAGAGAAGAAATAATAATCCAAGCATATCTCAAATGAGGCACTTTTCCCTCTTTTATAACTCTCCAAGAGGGGTGTTTCACTTTTTTAGGGAAATATTCTTTTAATTTTACTTTTAATATTTCCCAAGGTGAGCACTCCATAAATTGACTTAAGTGACTTTTTAATATTTTATTTTATGAGTCACTTAACCAATAAAACCCAAAGTCCAATATTAAATAATAATATTAATTTACGGACTTTAAAACAGAGGCCCAAATGAACACGGAATTCGGTGATCTATAGCTCGTCGGAAAGGTCTCGACAAGATGAATCTAACCTGACTCTGAAAATCCCGATCCAACACCGAACCTGAACTTAGGAAAATAGTAACGGCCATAAGCAAACTGAGCCAACATAGAGGGTGCCAACTGGGTCCACAAACCATCTGATAACTTTGAGCTCAGTGCAATGTCTAGGAGAGCCAACAACTGACTGCCAAGTCACCAAGACAGTGCCAAATTGACACTTACTAAAAATAGCAGTGTTCCCTGAGGACCAAAGAGGACAAACCCAGAAAAACCCAAAAAGATTGTTGACATGCAAGCACTTACTATAAATAGTAAGTACAGACAAGTCTGAAGTCTCTCTGAAAAGTGTCAACCAGGTCCACTGGATCACTCGAACACCCTGGTGACATCGAAATACTCCTCTAATTATGTTGTCACCAATCCAGATAGTCAACTCCAACTGAACTGCAAGAGAACTCGAAAATGGGGACATTATAGTCCTCCAGGCAAGAAATTGGGCATAAAGCTCAAATTTAGATAATAAAATTGTAGAGGAGATGGAATCCCTTCAACGAGCCCTCATCCTTCTTTTATAGGCTTAGGAGGGAAATAAAATATAACTTTTACTTTTTGCCCGAAAACCTAATTTTAATTTACCTTTTGTAAATTTCTGCCCATCTAAAAAGAAATAACTTAATATTATAAAAGTCTTTATTCACCCCATTTAGGTAGCCTGAGTAATAATAATAAAGTGGCCTTTTTACAAATTTACGATAATTAATATAAAGACTAACTTTAATTATTATTTTTAAATCTATTTCCCGCTCCTGCACTAAACTATGGAAAAATACCAAAATGACTAATTAAATTACTTCCATGAAATGTACTAGCTAAAATTGAGCAAAAAATACGAAACCTTAAAAAATGAAGCTCTCCAAGGTTTGTGGATTTCTCCAAGAATCTTGGAATGCTCCAAAAATGCTGGAATTAGTGTGAACGGAAATGACACATGACAAGTTTGCCCCAATTAGAAATTCTTTCCCTTAAGCAATTGTAAATTTGGATGTTCTAGAATCTATGGGCCTTCCCATTTTCCATCTTCTATGAGAAGATTCTTCCATCTGACCAAGTACTTATTGATGCTTCTTTTTCTCAACTTTCTATCTCTCACATCAATAACTGCTTCTGGAACTAGAATCAACTTGCCTTGTTCATCCAATGCAGGCAACTCCACCGAAGGGACAATATTTTCCATGTGCCTTTTTGAGGCACGACACGTGGAACACATTGTGAATCTTACTCTCTCAAGCAGCTCCAACTCATAGGCAACTTCACCAATCCTCTTCAAGATTCAGAATGGCTCGTAAAAACAAAGCTTCAATTTTTTAGATCCACTTGCCTTGAGGGAAGATTGCTTGTATGGCCGCAATCTTACAAACACCAAATCTCCAAGCTCAAATGATCTTTCTATTTTGTGACAATCAACGTACATCTTTTACTGATTTTGTGCTTGTTGGAGGTTATTATTAAGTGTTTCTAAAATTTCCTAGGTTTGGCTCACCAAATGTCTTGCTTCCAGAACCCTACTGTCAAAAATAACAAGGTCAACAAAAGATTCAGCTTCATAACCATACAAGTGTCAACCTAATAGACATGTGGTAATTAGTGTTATAAGAATGCTCCCCTAGATGGAGCCACTTAATCCATGCCTTTTGATGACTGGCAACATAGTTCCTCAAGTAGCCTTTGACCCATTTGTTCACAATTTCAGTTTGGCCATCTGTTGGAGGGTGGTAGCTAGTACTAGGTGTAAGCTCGGTTCCTGTCAAATGAAAGAGCTCTTGCCAAAACAAACTCAAGAACCAACTATCTCATTTACGTATGATATTTTTGGACAGCCCATGAAGTGTAAAAACTTCTCAAAAAAACATATCAGCTTTTTGGGATGCATTAAAGTCTGAAGAAATAGCAAAGAATTGGGCATATTTCGTGAGTCTACTAGGTACTGTCTAAATTTACCCCCTACTAGGTACTGTCTAAATTTAGCCAATGCATGCATAATGGCTAAAATTTCCTTATCATAAATGGAAAATCTTTTTTTCGTCTCTTTGAGCATCGTACTCTCAAAAGCTATGGGACATTTGTTCTGCATTAGGATAGCTTGAATGCTTTCACCAGAAGCATCACATTCCAACACAAAGGGCTGGAAAAAATCTAGCAACGCTAAAATTGGACATGAATTCATTACCTCCTTGAGCTTGTTGAAGGTCTATTGTACTGCATTTGTCTAGGTGAAAGACCATGTAATGTCCCCTTCCTAAGTAGTTCAGTGTTTAGGGTTAGTCTATCATTGGGTTCCTGTAGACTAACATGGATAGTTAGGGAACTCATGTTGGGTTGGTTAACCTCATGCTTCAGTCAGCATTTTCAGAGGGATAAATTGAACTCGTTTTGGTGGGATGTTACTTCTAGCTCTTTCTGGAGTGATTTCGGGTCATGTGGCCAAACTTACTCTTTTTAGTAGTGTCCCGGGACGTGGTGCAAGTCGGTGCAAAATTGTTGGACCTCATTTGTTTTCATTTGGCCAGCATGGCGGTGCTACGAAATCTATATTTGGAGTTCATTTGATTAACTATTTTAATGATGCATTATATTTCCTAAGTTAAATTAAATATTATAAAGTGACTTTATGAAAATAATGGATGTATTTTGTTAAAATAAAATCACATATATTTCCCTTTGGGCTCCCACTTCATAAAGTGTGAGTGATTAAGTGAAAAAAATATTTTAATTGCAAACTTCCAAAAGAGTGGAGTGTGGGGTTTTGGAGGAAAATAAAAGAAGAATTGTGCGTTCATTTGCTTCTTCATGCTTGGAAATTATTTTTTCTTCTATAGGTGAATGTTGGTTGGACTTTGGTTTTCTCTTGGCTTTGTGAGGATGAAATCCTTCATGAGGATCAACAACTGCAGGATTGAAAGACATCCCAAGGTTGTTTGTTGATAGTCTTATTTCAGAGGCTATGCTTGTGCATATTGAGCAGATTGGATGCATTGTCGCGGAGGGTTTACTTCATGAAAATCATTGATTTCTTCGCACAATAATTTAGAGATGATATTGAAGATCATTTAGCAATACATTTTAGAGGATTTGTAGTGTTCGTGGGTAGTTTTTTCTACCCTAGATGGCCGTACCATTTCATATCAGGCCGTACAGTTTTGAAGGGCTTGTTGGAGCTTTATTTCATTGGTTTCCTTTATTATTTTTGCTATTGGGTGAAGTCTATGATGGCGCCCATGTGTGAGGAGTTTCCAATGAATATCTCGAGGGTTTAGCTTCACGTTTGTTGCTGTTGTTCACTGCTTTACACCTCCCAAATCAGGCTGTACACTTCTACTGTCAGGCGTGGGCTTTAGGACTGATCTCCCAGTGTTTTGGGCCCCTTCGAGGACCATTTTGTGGTGTTTGGAGCCTTCTTGTTGCTGCACGTCACTTCTATGAGGGGTGATTAGAGATTATTGTATTTTGAAGGTGGTTTATGATCCAGATTTGCTGTAATACTTCAAAATCAGACTTATAATATCAGATCAACAAATGGGTATGTCACCATTTTGATGTTATTGCATATTTTTTAATGTGGGTATTGTTCATCTTTAATGCTGATTGCATTTACCTCATAAATAAGCATCTCGGTATCTTTCAAAGTTTATTTTCAAGGGAATGCTATTGCATGCAAAACATATGTTATGATCAAAAAACACAAAACGCACCAGGTTCAACTAAACTGTAGAAAAATTTGGGGTGGGTTATTACAGTGGTATTAAAGCCAAAGGTCTCGAGTTTGAAACTCCCCGGGTAATGGTGGGGAGAGATTGTTGGCATGTGCGACCAGCCGCCTCTCGTGGATCTTAACTCTAGCGATTGTAGCGGAGATTAATGCCTGCTAGTTTTGGTCTAATGGCAATCGTGGTCCAACAAATTAGTATCAGAGATGGTTGACCTACCAGCCTGTGTTGAAAACTATTCATGAGTGAGTGGAAACAAGTTTATACCAGGGAAACAAATCAGTCGCAACCCCCATAGATTCCAGAAGTTGAAACTATATCAGGTGTTTTGGGTATTCACAGAAACTCATCCAGTGACAGTGATAGTATTATAGGTCATATGGTGGACAAACATAAAAGGCCAGAGTAGCCAGAGAGCCCAAACTCCAAAACAGACAAGAAGTTTGATATTATGTTGGATATGATGTCTCAACTTCTAGCAAAGGTGAATCAGAATGTTCTGACACCACAACCACATGCAGCGAATGATGGCGAGGCAAGCGGTTCTAATGTTAATAACCACCAACATGATGGTCAGGGTAGTGGTCACAGCACTAGGACAACCCCAAGATCGGTTCCTAGGCCTCTACTGTAATGTCCCCAATTTTGAGAGCATTAGAGTTTAGAAGATTAGCCTATTATTTGACCCTCGTAGGCTAATGGAGTTGTTTAGAGGGTCCTGTTTGGCAGTTATCAGGGTGTTTCCTTCTCTGGAGCTCAGTTTGGTTCAGGTTGGGCCTTCGTTTGATGTTTTTGGACTCAGTTATGCACACTTACTATTTTTAGTAAGTCACCATTTTAGGAGAGTCAGTGTTTCTATATATAGCAGGGCACTTGGACAGGTCTTGATTGTAGTGTCGATCCCTTACTCAATTGGTTTGGTCAGGTAATGAGGGATTTACTATTTATAGTAAGACTGTGGTTGTAGAGAGGGACCCCTGCTATTTTTAGTAAGGCGATTGGATGCACAGAGGGTACCATGGTGAAACCCTAGGGTCAGACAGAATTGAGAAATGATGTCTAATTATGGAGATAAGTGATTTTTAATTATTATAAAAGGTAATCTTTAGTAATAATTAATTATTATTAAAAGGACATCATGTGGTTAATAGACCTTATGTTATAAGGGGGTTATAATGATATTTTGTAATGCCCCCATTTTCATGAGAATCAGTTTGCAGAGGGTTTAGCCGACTCCTAGCTCTCGTAGGCTAATACAGTTTGATTAGAGGGTCTTCTTGGCAGTTACCCAATCAATGGTTGGCTTTCTTTCATGGATTTGGTGATTATATGGAGGTTCTACTATGTTATTACAAATGTTTCTAATTTGGGAAACCTTATGTTATGTTTTGACATTATGTTTTGCACTTTTTATATTTTAATGTTATATTATAATATTATAATAAAGTGCAAATATAAAGTATATCTTTTATCCCACATTGACAAGAAAGTGTGTGAGCTTCCCCAAGAAAAGAATAAAAGGATCTTATGGGCTCATTCTTGGACATGAAGAATTTGATATTTGACTTAAGTTTGTTTGGTGGTGAGTCCAGCTAGGGTTCTGTCATTTTTCCAGCCATTGGGAACGAAAACTCCCAATTGGTTATGCAATTTTGAGGTTGTGAAATATCAGCTGAATTATTGCTTCATTGTGGGCTTCACTTCAGGGGTCCAATCTGTGCTACATTGGAGGATTTACATATTTTTAATTAGAGTTTATTTTCAGTCATTGGAAGGGTTTTTTGAGGTCTGCAATTTTACATCAATCTGCTGTTATGGGGTTTGAACAGCCTATGTGAGACATGGATATTTGCTCATTGTGCACTGCTGAAGCATCAAATCGTTTTGGGTATTTGAGCAATCAATTCCTTTTGCCGAGACAATCATTTCAAGGGCAAATTGGAGGAGGTTCAAGGCTGCAATTAATTAATTTTGAGGACTGATATACTACAGCAAGTGTGCCATTAGCAAGACATTTTTGTTCATATCTCATCATTGAAGCATCCTATGGTTCTAGGTATTGTTGCATTTTGATCCTTTGGTCCTACCAATCATTTCAGGTGCCAAGAAGTGGAGTTTAATTGCTGCATTCATTTATCTAAAATATTGCCAAGCAAGGGTAGGGGTGACTTCACACATAGAGGGGCTATTTCACCATTTTTAGTGGGGTTTCATCATCAACAAGTGCTGCTTCAATATCTCAGGCATATCGACTATGTGTATCAGGTTCCTTAATGTTTTTTTAGATTATTTGCATTGTTAAGTCAATTTGCATTAGGCGCTGCTGTAGATGAACCTTTATATCAGATTGGCATTGTATTGGGATTTCATTGTAAGTCAAGAGTATTGGCTAGTTATATCAGCATTGTACTAGAGATTGCATTCAATTAAGAAGGGGAAATTTGTATGCCAATTATTTGATGTAATGCTTATATTGATTGAGCTCTAGATTATCATATGAGTATGCATGCCAAATGTTTGTGAAAATGCCTATTGGCTGAAGGTGGTTGTTTGTATAGTGATTTGCATATTTCGTCAAGAGGCTTTGCTTGCCAAGTGTTTGCATAAATGCCTAGTGGTTGTGGGTGTATATTAGCTATATTGGGATGCATGGAAAGTGTTTGTCTTAATGTCAACTAGCTGTACTAGTTACATACAGTCACTTATATGTGTGCTAAAGGTCTAAAACAACTAGTATATCATTTCTATAACAACCTTGCATTGTTAGAAGCATTCAATAACATCATTAGCAGCCTATGAACTCAAAGAAGACAATCAGAAAATTCATAACAACAGGTTCAGACTTTGTATGCCAAGTGTTTGACAATATTCCTTGAGCTTTATATTAGCATATTGAGTTCAAAAGTGGCAAGGGATATTATAGTGGTATCAGAGCGGTTTCTTGCCAGCCTAATTAGGTCATTCAAAACTTGAGTTTCAGATACAAACATGGCTTCAACAAGTGAAAGAGATTTGGAAGAAAGAATTTACAGGGTAGGGAAGAAATTAGAACATCCATCTCAGCAAAAGGAGGTTCTTCTAAGTACTTTGGAGGAGGTAGAGGCTTGTTTATGCAAACTTGAACAAGATCCATCTCAAACAATGGAACTTTCTATAAGTCCATTGGTAAGTTCTTTGGTTAAGCCACAACTTATGAGACATCATGATGAGGTGATAAAACTTGCAGCTATCTCATGCATTAGTGAAATTATGAGGATAACAGCTCCTAATGATCCTTATAACAGCCATATTATGAAAGAAGTATGTCAGATCATGGTGGTAAGCTTCAAAGGTTTGGATGACATCAAGAACCCTTATTTTTCTAAGAGGGTAAAACTACTTGAAATATTTGCAACATTCAGATTTGAAAACATTATGTTATCCATGGATTGTGTAGATGTCATTCGCAAGATGTTTCATATATTTTGGAATGTTATTGATGAGGTTCATCCTAGCACCGTGATTACTTCAATGCAATCCATCATGTCTTCAGTTTTGTATGAGGATGATGCTATGACAAATGACTTATGGGCATTTTGGAAAGGTGAGCAAGATGTGTTACCCATGGCACATGAGTTGTTAGGGAGATTGGTTGAACAACATAAGGATAAAGATACTTCACATATATGCAGAAATCTATATGATGACTTTGTTAGACATGCTGATTTGACTCAAGAGAATATGAGGGCAGCCATGGGGAATGAGTTGTGTACATCATCTTTGCAAGAAGCTTCACTTGAGACTTCTACATTGGAGGCCAGCATAGAGCATGCTAATGATATGGGTAGCAATGGTATGGAATCTTTGGATGATCATGAAAAATTAGACTATGGCAGCCAAGGACAGTTGGAACAAAAGCCCTTGGTTTGGGAAGATTTGCAAGTTCAAAGGGTGGTGAAAGAAGATGGAATAATTCATGCTTTGTCAAGAATGGATAGCACTTACAAACACCTAGAAGACCTCATTTGGATAGCTCAAAGAGAAGAAAGACAAAAAGGAATGGGACATGGCATTCCTCATACATATTTGCATTCTTTCAAAGAAGCTTTGGAGTTGATAAAAGAAGACTATCTACAAATGGCTAGAGATAGGGATAGGGCTGTCCAATTGGTGAAAGATCAAGATAGAGGGATCGCAGACCTTTGTCTACTTTTGAGTAGGCATAATCTCTCCTCTCATAATTCAAAAAATCAGTCCTTTATAGCAGCTACTCCAGAAAAGAAGATGAGATAAATCAAAACTTGGTGGTGTTTGATGACTACAATGTAAAAGAAGATTCCAAAGATCTGAATTGGGACAGTGATATTCTTCCTCATTCTTATGAGATTGCTACTCTTACATATGGGAGAACTTGTGAAGATGAGTCTACAAGTGTTGGTTCACAAAGTGTAAGTGATGGGCTTGAAAATTTCAATAAAAATGCACTTGTGAAGCCTGAAGAATATGATAGGTATACTGATGACAGCAACCACATTTCATTACTCCATTATGAGAAAAAACTTCTTCAACATGAGAATGATAAGACCATGGAATTGTTTATAGATGACACATCAGAATGGGGGGTTAAAAATGGGATTTGTGGGATGAATACAAGTCACGAGCATTCTGATTTTTTATATCAGACTTGGAAGGATGTGGAAAGGACACAAAATTTATGGGATATGTGGTCACAAAGGGCCAAGGAGGCTAGATTAGTAGCTGCCAATGCAAGACAACATCTTCAAAACATAAAAGGAAGGGTCAATCTCTCCAACATGGCAAGGCAAAAAGAGATAGATCACATTAGGAGACTCCTCATTCAAATGAGGGATGAATCTAAAAATACACTCGATTCCCCTAAGGTTAGCTCCATGTCAGGTGATACAAAGCAGGACTATGATGGTCAACTATTGACGGAGGTTGGTGCATTTTACCATGACTACATAGTGAGGAGAGTTCATCACCTTTCTTTTAGTTCACACATAGAGGATTGGTTGATGCATCGATGTGGATTGACGGGGAGCTTATACCATCCATTGTGAGATGAAGAGTTGCCATCTACAGAAGATGGAACTAGAGCCTGTAAGTACCTGACTCAGTTGTGTATGGGGAATTACTTGCAGGGACAGCATTCAGCAATCCATCATGCTGATATGAATCCGCTAGGGATTGCTACTCTTATATCATAGAGATTTCATATGGATACATGGTTACAGGATGGTTATGGTGTTAGTAGGTATGATGGCTTGATTAGTTATCACATCCAAGAGGGTTTAGTAGATGGATGTGAGTACAAATTGTATTGGGATCTAGGAATCACTTTGTTTGGTAGATTGCTTTTCATCATGACAGTTGTTCACAATAGTGCTGAACATGATTCAGTATCTTTCCGGGCACTCTACAGAGTCATTTGGGATCCAGGTGTGTTGTGACCAAATCACACATTGCCCCATTGTAGATGGGGACCCCCTTTTTTGAGCTCCTTGTGCTTTGCATTAAAGGTTTTGATGATGTCTCAGGTTGATTAAGCGATGAAGTCAGTAGTGTTGGAGTCCTATAGTCCTCTGATGACTTGATACCCTGATGTTTGAAGTCTTGAAATTGACTAAGTCTGGTTTTCTGATCCTAACAATCTTAAAAATTGGCTAAGTCTGAAGTCTGATGGATCCTCCAAATTCTATAATTTACATGTTAAATCCGATGGATCTGAGACCTATCTCAAACATCCTGAAAGGTATATTAAAAAATATTTAAATTATACTTAAATATATTTTTTAATATACCTTTACCTAGGGGATTTTCATTTCTAGGTGCATTTCTCTACTTGCAATGACACCAAATGGCGCCTACAACTCAAGGCGCCTCCCATCAGTCCAACCAACTTCAAAAGTTGTGCCTTGACATGAGATCAATCCAGGAGCAAACAAAGATGGCACCTTGATTGAAAGATGTTAAAAGACCTCAACAAGTGAAATTTGACAAGGAAAAAACACATTAAGACTTTAGGCGCCTTTCAGGTTCAAATGATCTATAAAATTGTGCCTTGAGTTGAGAGGAATAGCTTTAGGCACCCATTCCTTGTTGTTCCTACCACTTCTGGGTGCCTTGGTGTGGATAAAGTTTAATAGATGATAGATAGCGCCCAACTTAGAGGAGACATTACTCATTTCTAGGCGCCAATTTACCATCAAGACAACCACCATATGAGCGCCTAAGGGGTATAGGATCTTTTGAAACCTTCAATGGGTGTTTTGAAGTCGTTGGAAAGGCATTAAGACTTTAGGCACCTTCTTATGCATTTGCAAATTTACATTGGTGTCGAAGGGTGGATGAGTCACATCTCCTCATTTTTTGGCGCCTTGAGAAAGAAGGGTGTTCCTAGAAGGAATGCCTTTGATTAAAGTCTTTGAAAGCTTAAAGAAATCACCTAGAGTTAGGCACCTTAGTCACTTCTAGCCCTCTTTGAAGTTGTGAAGATAATTTTGAAGTGTCCACTTGTGTTGGGTGCTTCATTGAACCCAAAATCATCATCTGAGCGCCTAAGGGTAGAGACCTAGGAGGAGCGCCTAATGTTAGGAGCATCTAAGAGTTGAAACTTAGCATTTAGACCTTTGGCACTATTTTACACCTAGATCATCATCATATAAGCACCTTTGGAGATCAATTTTCACTCAATGAAACTAGGCGCCATTCCCTATCTGGAGTATCATGGATGGGCGCCTTGCAAAAAGGAGGACTTAAAACTATAAAGTTTGATGTTATCCTGAGGTAGGAGGTCTTCTAAACACCCATTCACTGAGTTAGAACTATCAAGATGTCAAAATTTGCCAAGAAAGAGTTGGGCACCCTTCATGAAATTTCTTATTAACTATGAGCGCCTAACTTATAAGGCTTTAAACAATGAATGCATATCTTGATAAAGAGTGATGCAAGGTAGCACCAAGAGATAAGAGCCTTTAAATGGCTAAAACTCAGCATGATGGTCCAAGGTGCAATCTTATGCCTTCACTTATCCACTTTGGCGCCATCATGTGGATCCTTATCAATTTTGGCGCCCTTGAAAGAAAATCATGAATTGATGATAATAAGTGGGCTTTGTAAAAAATGAAAACATTCTAGCATTTGTAAATCCTTTAAGGTCATAGAAGACATCAATGGCAAATCAAAACTGATTTAGGCGCCAATCTATGGTTGAATTATCTCAAAGGAGTGCCTTGGTTGGTGGAGGGGGTATTAGGGGTTCAAAAGACAATATCATGAGTTTGGGTGCCAATTTGCCTTTTCAATTATCATTATGGGCGCCTAAGGAAGAATGGTTGTTGGGTCACCTTTGAGTGAGTGCCTTGTGGCTAAAAGGTGTTGAAGAAGTTAAGGTACATGTTTGCACTTAGATTGACTGAAGTTGCCAAAAGGCCTCAAAACCTTGACAGTTTCCAAGAAGTTGAATTAAGGAGTGGGTGCTTGGATAGAGAAAGTTTTCCAAGGCATATTTTATGGGATGAGAACCTCAAAATTTCAAGAGAATAGATAAAGATAGATAGGCGCCCATTCCTACCTCTGCCATCTCAATGGGCACCCTAGAGGAATCGCCACAAGTCTTACATTTTGAAGTGAGTGCTAAGGAAGGTCAAAACAAACTTACGTGAAGATAGATCAAATGATGCTTTGAAGGGAAATGTTGGGGCTCCTCTTGAATGGGCGCTTGGAGGACTTTGGAAGTTTAACATGTAGAAGAATGAAAATCAACCTTAATAGCACCTTTAAGAGGTTAGAGAAACTAAGTGCTTGATTGTATCACAAAATCTATATTTGGCACTCTTAAAGTGTTTTCTAAACTTGATTTGGCGCCTTGAAAAGTGTTTAAATTTGAAATTTTATTGCAAAATTTGGCCGACCTCACCCTTAGCTGCCAGGATTTAATAAAGTAAATGTACTATATATCAAGGAGCACTCCCTCTTCACTTGAACCATAATTCACTTCACAAATTAAGAAGGGTAGCAAATTTCTCCTATAGGGCAGCGAATTTCCTAAAGAGGGAGTGAAATTTTAAGGAGAAAGAAGATTTGCAAGGTAGACTTGCCTTTTGGAGGACTGATTCTAACATTTTACTTCTGATTTCTACCATTTTAAACTGATTTTCATCATTAAATCTAGAAATCTACCTTTTCTAGATCAGAAATTGATACAAGGTATGTTTAAATAACTTTTTTCTTCATAAAACTGCCTTCTATGTATTTAATTTTACAAAATTTCATAGCTTTATCATCAAAAATTAGGGTAAAATCTATCATTTCAAAGTTACTTATTCAAGTCTTATTTATAGATAAATGGGCATGACGGCAAAGGAGAGGCAAGTGATGATCAAGATGGATGCCAAGTCCACTATACTTGATTCCAAGCTTGAAACTCAGTGGAAGAATGTGGGAGACACCAACATGGGACACATCAACTTGGAAGAGGTGAAGGACCTCTTGTTCGCCATCACAAGGAATGAAGACATCAAGGCCATTGCGAAGAGTGGAATTGTTCAAGCAGCATACTTCTCGCCTACCTTGCCTAGCACTGAGTTAGTGTTGGAATGTGTTCAGCGTTATGACAAATAGAAGAGATAGATTATATCTAAAGATGGGACTGTTCTCGCTTATCTACAAAGAGAAGCCATCCAGGAGATATTCAACATCCCAAGCTGGAAGGGAGTCTTCATATGTCCTACAACTGCTCAATGTACTTTTGAAGGTGATCCTAAGCACTACATGCAAGAAGTGAGAAAGAAGTGGATGACTGATCCATCAATTAAGATATACAACTCCGAAGATCCCAAGTTTCACAAGGCAGACTTCAAACAAGAGATAAGTTACTTTATCATGTTCCTGAATCAAGTAACAGGTAGGCCTCAATCATCTACTTTTGAAGGATGGATGTATACCTATTTTGATCATGTGTTTACAAAGAATAAGATGGTTGACTGGGCTGGCCTTATAAGTCATTGCCTTGATGAACAATTTGAAAGGTTTGATGAAACAAAGTCATTCTTCATGACTTCCTATCTTATTTACATCCTAGCAAGAAATGTGGTTTATAAAGGATTAATAGCTAAAGGAGAAGTAGATATGAAGGCTGGACAGATTCTTTCACATCAGTGTTACCCTCAGCTTCACTTGAAGAACATCAATCATTACAAGAGGTTCAATGATGCCTTTGCCATGTTCATAGTGAGAAAGTTGCGAGGTGAGATGCATAGAAGACTGATAGGGGCCGCTAAGAACTTCATTGAGCAATATGGAAGGTATTACATCCAGTATGACAAGTTCACATTGTAGACACCTAAAATTGGCTCAGGTTGAATTAAGTAAATATTCCAATATTTATCTTAATTCATATTTTCTTCTGTCAAGTAAATAAATATTATAAGTTTATTTGATTGGTTCATTATCCTACAATTAAATAAAATCATTTTATTTAATTAAAATCCCTAAATTCTTCTAATGTCTCAAATCCTAACTCCACCTCACAAAATCCACTTCATTAATCCACCTCATCTTTCCACCTCATCTCCTCCACCTCACCATGTTGCACATATAATTAAATATTCTTAATAATTAATTAGCTAATATCCTCTATTATCCAAAATTGAATTCTTAATTCAATTATTCCTCACTATCCTCCACTATTAAATTCTTAATTCAATTGTTCCCCACTATATTCTACCAATTGAATGTTCCCCCACTATTATCCAAAATTGAATTCTTAATTCAATTGTTCCCCACTATCCTCCACTATTGAATTCTTGATTCAATTGTCATAACTCACTATCTTCCACTATTGAATTCTTAATTCAATTGTCATAACCCACTCTTCTCAAAAAAGAACTTTTAATTCATCCATTATGAATTAAAGATTCACAAAAAATGAGATCCATTGATCTCATCTTTTGATCCTCACCCTCCATTCCCTTTTCAAAAAATCTATAAATAAGACTCCTCTCTAAGCAATTAGGGGGACTTCATCTTGCACAATCACTATACCCAAATTTCTCTCATTCTCTTCTTCATTCCATTTTCAAGTGTCCTCCATTATCATGTGTTTGAAATTCACATTCAACACAAACAGGTATCAAAGCCATTCTTCCTTTGTCATCTTCAACAAGCAAGCAAGCAAGGAAAGCTTCTAAGGGCTTCACAATCAGGATCAAAGAAAGATAGGAAAACAATGGAAAATGATAGGTAAAGGAGTTTGTAAGTATATTTACTTGTGTTGGTTTTAAATCTTCTTTGCTTTCAACTTCCATTGATGTTTTAGTTTTTGTTTTCATTAATTTGACTAACCTATTTTCTCATTTACATTTTGGCGCCCACCATGATCTAACCCCATTCTTGTTTCTGAGTGTTTGTTGTTGAAAGTTTCGTTGCAGGGATTCAGGTCTTTCCAAGAACATTCAGGCATCAACTCTCACAAACGGCCTCCTACGCACAAGCCGAGCTCACCGTTGAGTCCGGGAGGCCTCGGAGGTAAGAAATCACCTATAATTTCTCTAGTTTTGTTACTTGAAATTTTTTTTACTTTTCAAAGTATTTCTTTTCAAAAAAACAAAAAATAAAACAAAAAATAAATAAAAAATTTTGCATTAGGATTTATCTTTTATTCTATTTTAACATTTTTGTTTACAAAAAAAAATAAAATTTAAAAACAAAAAAAAGAAAAAATTAGGCTTTATTTGTTTTTTTTTAATTTTTAAAAATTAAACTTAAAAAAATAAAATCAAAAAAAAAAAATAAAAATTTTTGGTCTCTACCCACGCGACCACCCCCCAACCCCCCGCAGACCCTAACCACCCCCTTCCCCCTCTCCCCACCCCCCTTCCCCCTACTTCCTTCGGCCCCTCCGCCCCTACCCACCCCCCAACACCCCCGCAACACCCTATCCCCCCTGCGTCCTCCCCTCCCCCACCCGCCACCCCCTACGCTCCTCCCTTGTGCCACCTCCTGTGCTCCCCACCACGCTCCGTGCGTCACCACCCACCCTGCGACCCCCATGCATCGCCACTCGCCCTACGACCCCTCCCACCGCCGCTCCCTACTCCCTGTGCGCGCCTCCCGCAACCCTCAGCCTCCCCCTGTGTCCCTTACCCCACACCTCCCGCGCCACTCCTTATGCCCTCCCCTGTCCCCTCCCTTTGGCCTTCCCAAACCCCTATGCCTCTGCCACCCCCCGACCCTCCCTCCATCCCCCTCCGCCCATTCTCCACTCCTGCTGCCGCCGCCTGTCTGCGCAGCCTCCCCATCCTCCCTGCGACCTCCCAACCCCTTCGCCGCCCAACCAGGACCCCCAACCGCCATCTTTCCACCTCTCCACCTCCAACCAGCCGCCTCCACCTCCACCTGCCGCCACCGCCCAGCCTCCACCTCCACCCGACCTCCACTTGCCCTCCACACACACAAAATCAATTAAAAAAAAAAAAACAACATACAAAACAAAACAAAAAAATAATTTTTTTTTAAACCAACTTTAAAAAAAAAAATAAAAACAAAACAAATCAACATAAAAAATTAAAAAAAAATCAAAATTAAATATATATATATAAAATCAAATACAATAAAAACAATAAAACAAAAAAACAAAGGGGGGCATGTATTTTTTTTTTCTTTTCTGACTTGCCACTTAGCAAAATAGGCTATTTTTTTCAAACTCACACAATTTTTGCATACGAAGTCAAAAACTTGCAAATGAATACTCATCGGAAAGAGGACTTAGTAAACTTTGCAATTGTGACAAAATTTTTAGGTGACTATATCGTTTCACAACATATGTTCTATCTGTGCATACATTCTTTCTTATGGCACTTTTAACCACTGTTACGACGCATCTGTGTTACTGCGCTTCTGTTGACTATTTCTGCGCATTCAGTCATTGAAGCGGCGCTTCTGTAGCAGGCAGTGATCTTAAGGTTTTTAGAAGATTTTGCTAATGTCGACATCTTGACAAGGGTACTCTTGATCTATTTTGCAGGTTAGGCTACTGGTTTAGATTCATCTAGTTGCATTTACTAAACTCACACTTCAATTTTTAAAAGACAGTAAAATGAATGCTCATACAAATTCCACATAGCCTTTAACTAGGAAGAGAGTAATTGAACCATTGCTATATCTGCATATTGCTATCTTCTTTAGTTAGATCATTGCTATCTTACAAACGGGAATGAACATTGCTATCTTTTTAAACACTTCAAAGTTAACAACTCAGGCTATCGTGGATTAAAATTGAACTCATCATTGCTATCTGGGTTAAAACTGAACCACTACTATCTCGATTGACAAACACTTCAAAGTTAACAACTTGTGCTATCGTGGATAAAATTGAACTCACCATTGCTATCTTGGTTAAAATTGGACCACTGCTATCTTGCTACTCACTTCAAAGTTCTGTGCTTGCCCAAGTAGATAGATCATCTAGTTTTTTTTCATTTTAACTAGAGGAAAGGAACCACTGTATACTGTGTTTTTGGGAATGATACTAGGACTATGCTCTCCCCTATCTTGGGTGACCAAAATGCCAGAAGTATCATTTTCTCATGTGTTTTTCCTTTAGAGGGGCCTGCTCTTGGATACTGCTTATCCAAGTAGGAATGACCCTAAGTGGTAACAGGCTCGACGCCAAGCCCTTCGAAGCCACTATAAATAAATTGTGTTTGGAGTGAAAGCTTCAAACAACGAGTGAAGTTGTGTTACACCGACAACCAACCTCCCCCAAAACCCTCCAAGGCACAACCCTTGCAGGCTGGGAGACTCCATAACAGAGAGTAGTGCTGCCGCATGTATAACCACTCAAACGGTTGCCCTCATTAAAATCCTTTCGTTCTAGTGGCCAAAAACCCTTCTTATCCATTTCAAGCCTAGGATTTTGTACTTGTTCTTTCTTTTTAGTTCAAAAAGAGTAAAAAAATAAAAAATGAAAAAATGAAAAACTATAAAATATTCTTTGTGCTTGCTGTGTTTTCTTGTTGTTAATTCATAAAATCAGATCAAGAAGACCTTTTTCCAGCCAAAAATACCAAAAACATCAGAAAAATTTCTAAAAATTGCAAAAACATTGAAAAAAGCTAGAGCGGCGCATATGTCCTCTGTTCCTGCGCATCTGTGTCGACCTGCGGTGCATTTGTTAAGACTTTTTGTGCATTTATTAATTGTTGCTGTGCATTCATATTTTACCAGTACAGCGCATATACACTGACTCCCTGCACATCTATAGATTTCTGCTGCGCATCTGTTTCAGTGCATCCACGACAGTGAATACTTGCACTATTTTCAAGGGAAAAATTTTACCTGATCTGAGTACCCATTTTAGTCTTGTGTCAGTTTTTGTGGAGATGACAACCAAATTAGAAGAGCTTGCTCAAGAACTCAAATACCTGAAATTGCAATTAACCTTAGACACCTCACCCCAAGGTCGTATAGCAATTGCTCAAGAACTCCAAGTCATACAACAAGAAATGGAAATCTTACAAGCTGAACATGTCAGTACTAGCTACGCCTCGCCCCAAACTCATACATCTATTTTCCGTCTTAATGATGCTCATGACAAAGCAAGTACCACCTCAAGTTGGAAGTCTACTAGTCCTCCTTCATCGTCTTCTAAGACACATATTCCAAAACATACCAGTCCTATGCCAACATCGCCATCGAGTTCCCCAAGCTCTAAACTGACAACCAAGGAATCCTCGGATGATTTGTGGAAAAGAGTTTTTCCAAATTTATACAACCAGAGAAAAGCTAGGGGGAAAGCAAAATCCCCTCATTCACCTATCCATACACCTACCAATGATGTGATCCCAGGGCTACTAGCAGAGAGTCAACCATGTCCTCAAAATCTAGTCCTTGACCTTACAAAAGATGCTTCCAATAATATGTCAAAACCTACCACCCCTTCATGTGATCCTCAATTCCTTGAGCTTATCCAAGAGTCTCCTATTATGAATCCAAGTCAAGAGTCATCATGTTCTCATGTTGTTGACCAAGAGCCTATCCAAGAGCCTTCCACTTCCATTCAAGCAACCCAAGAGGTATGTCAAAGGTTTAATCCTAAGCATGTGGAAACATTAAGCCCTAGTCCAACTCAAGATCAAATCACTTTTATGCAACCCATCCATAATATGTATCTTTTCCATGATCAAGATGATAGCCATAATGATGAATCCATCCATGAGCCACTTGATCCTATCCATCTCCCAACAACCATTCACGAGCAAGCTATCCAAATTCAACCCATCCATGAGCAAGAAACCTCCATTACTCCTATCCATATTCCACCTAGTCCCATTCGTGATCCAACAACTTCCACTTCCTATGATGAGACACTTGCCTCCCAAGTGCACATGGATGATCAACCCCATAACCAGGACCATAAAGAGCATAATGATGATCAAGATCCAAACAATCCTTCACCATCCATTATTGACCAAGCTACAAATCCTCCACCGTATATCCTTGCTCTTACTACCTTCATGCATGAATGTTCTTTCTTAGAACACCAGCACCCATTATCTGCTATCGCATCTTCCTCATCCAATAAAGAACTCACTACTAGTGCACCTATACATAATCCTGCTATCCACCGCATACTCCAGAATATGAACTATCAAGGTAAAGGATTAGGCCTTCATGAACAAGGTATTTTGGAGCCCATCCATGTCAATGTTCCTCCTCCTTCATACGGCCTGGGATACATACCCCAAGGTGCACAAACTCAAGATGTTGGTAGTTCCTCCACTCCTCCTAAGTCTAACACTTTCCATTGCAAACCCTATCATATCCCCAAAACATATGTCGCCATTCCACCTCCATCATCCTATAATTGTCAAAAGCATGTGACCATACACCTTCCACCATCCAATCTCCCTCTGCTACTTCCAACTCCTAATATCCCACCATCCAATCTACCTCCGCTACTTCCAAATCCTAACACCCCTCCATGCCTTTTACCACCACTTCTTCCAACACCTTATCCATCCATCTATAAATCCTCTAAATATCCCAATCATGGCCGACAAATGCACATATTGTCTAAACAAGGAGCTTTCACCAACCTCACTTCTACCATCCCACGGGGATTCAATAACAAATATGTGGCTGCCTCTACCTATAAAGTCAAAAATCCTATGAGTCCTCATGAACTAGGATATAAAAGCCAAGAATCAAAGAAGTATCCATATCAAAAACTGCATACACCCATACACCTCAATGCCAAATTGAATAAGGTGTGGACCCCCAAGCAACAAATGATTACTCCAAAAGTTGCACAATAGCTGCATACACCCATACACCTCAATGCCAAATTGAAACAGGTGTGGGTCCCCAAGCAACAAAGGATTACTCCAAAAGTTGCACAAAAGCTGCATACACCCAAACCCATACCTCCACAGGTACTATCTAAAAGCAAAAGGGTTTGGGTACCTAAGAAAAAATCCTTCAAGATACATGAGGCATCCACCTCTCAAGAATCTCAACCATCTACTTTATCCCATTCCATACATAAGTCTCAAATTCTTCCATCCCACATGACAAACAAAAATCAGGACAATACTTAGTCTATGTGTATCCCTACATGCCCACGTCATTCATCCACAAGCAAAAGTCTCCGTTGCCTCCTACACTACTTTCCCATCACCAGCTTCAGTGTTTACCATGGTATGTGCAATCGTTGGTCATGATTCCCTTCCATTCCACAACATTTTCATATACCTCCATCTCCCCTTCCTTTTACTATTATCTTACACATTTTCCTCATCCTATTCCTATGGTCCATGCTTTTGCATAAGCCTTCCCTCCATATTCTGCATCATAATCTGCTATCTACATACTCATATCTCACTTTCATGCAATCCCCTACCAACATCTATGAGATCACTGAACATGGTCCATTCGACAATATCTATCTAGCAAGACTATCACCTTTCAAGGAACTCTATACTTGAGTCTTTCCATATCCACGTTCTCCAATCTAAATATTTAAAAAAAAAATAGTAAAGAAAAATCCCTTCATCCAACGGTGAAAACCTGGTAAACAGGCGCCTTGGATAAGTACCATGATGAAAACCTGGCAAACAGGCATCATGTGTAGGTTGATCTTCTATGTCACATACACTTGGGGGCACATTGTCTCATCCAACCTATACATTTCTAAACTATCTATCCCATTATATCATTTTCCATCCTATCATGTCCTACCATTACCACACCATCCTACCATCCTTAGCCATTACATAAATATGCCTATCCTATTGAACCCATTTACCCATCCTTCCGCCTTTTGATTTTGATGAAGACATAGGGTCAAAATATTGAAACATGTTTGAATATATCTTGGCATACTTTCTTTCCAAACCAAGTCCTATCCATTGACCATTTATCCATCCCATTTAAACCGATCCATCATGTCATCCTATCGTCATAAGCGCCATGTAAAATCCAATCATGTCATCCCTTGGTCATGAACTTTGTCTTGCAAAACATTCTAAGCATTACCACCTAGAATGGGGCAAGTTATTCCTATGCAACATAGCCTTTGAAGATCACATCCTAGCTCCCCTATGATCCATCCACTATGGCATATCCTTATCATGAGCTTTCCATCTTATAGCTTATCCCCATCTGTTTATCATGAAGCTTTCCACTATAGCCTACCTATCCATTTATCATGAGGCAAGCATCCATCCCTTATATGGCCTATCCTCTTATCTATCCATCCAACTCTCATGAGCCTTCCATCCCATTCATTATCATCCATCCTTTCATCCATCCTTTGCACCTAGACTTGATTTTCTCTCTTGTCATTGGTGTCTAGCACAAAGACTACTCAATTGTAAATCCATCGACATTCAAAACATTTCAAAAACTCCAAAAAAAAAAATCAAAATATATCAAAAAATCTAAAAAATCAACTATCCAACGAAAAATCCAAGCAATAAACCCAATCATATAATCCAAAACAATCCACTCCATCAACATTCAATCAAAATCAAAGCATCATTATCATCAATTCTTCCTATCAATAACATTCATTGATCCATTTCAATCAATCACTTCTTCTAATCATATCAATCAAATCAATCTAAGTAATGATCTTAAATCCAAGTTACACTAATCCATATCAAGCAAGCTAATCAATCAAGGAATATTATCCAATCAAATCAACAATTTTTGATCCTAATCTTGTCATAAAAATCACCAATCATCATCAATGGGCTATATCGTTCCCACATCATCCTTGTGTTGATCTAGGGGTATAGCTTTCCCTGCAATGACAACACTATCATGATCAATCAAACAATCAATCATTGCTTTATGACTTGACAAGGGCGATACCTTGTTTGTTTTACATCCTTTGAGCACACTGAGAACACTTGCTTATGCTTAGATTGAGTGGACACTTTAATCATCACACCATCACTATCATCATTCAAAATAATCCAATCATTAAAACAATCAACCTGTCCAAGGAAAAACAGAGCACCATACCAAAACACTTAAGCTAATTTTATACCAATTATGGCAAAAAGACACATCTAATGCAAGAATGTTTTGTGATTGGTTAGATTAACTTACGAAGTCTTGATTTATGCTATCATGCCTTTCTATGCTACTTGAGGATGCCAAAAGCTAGAGATGATATGATGGGGGTATGATTATTTTCTTTGTCTGCTGCTTGTGGATTAAACTTTAGTAATGTGACGATTTCTGTCTAATGACATGATCGGTAAAAGATCATCGAGGACTCTGAGATCTAAACATAAAAAGGGGCAATCCTTGTCTATTGAAAAATGCAAGAAGTACTCAGGTCATCTAGATTCAATTTTGGCTAGATGCTTGTATTGACTTGCTAAATCAAAATCCATGTAAGCAATACTCAGGTCATCTAGGTTTAATTATACCTAGATGCTTGTATTTTCTTACAACATAATAAAATCCCAATGATGAAAGCGCTTCAAAATACTTGCTATATCAAGGTGACAAATATCCATATCCATATCCATACCGTATCCAATCACATCTCATATCTATATCATATTCAATTGCGCCTCATATCCGTATCCATATCCATATCCATACCGTATCCAATTGCAAGTCTATTCTTAATCCATGCCAATCAAGTCAAATCAATCTTGTCAAATGATCTAATCACAATTAGTGGTCTTGATCCTTGTCCGGTCGTAAACCAACTCAATCAATCAATTAATCAATTATCTTAGATAGGATGTTGCATTGTTGAAACCAGACCAACACACGAGTCTTACATGACATGCTTCATTTCCTGAAACCAGACACTATCCTTTCGTGTTGCTCTAGGGATCCCTCATTCCCTGCCATGACAACACTATCATATCAAATGTCTTAGACAGGATGTTATATTGTCGAAACCAGACCAGGAGTCTTATACGACATCTCATTCCTGAAACCAGACATCATCGACCTATATCGTTGGTTTACCGCTCGACAGGGGCAATACCTTGTTTGTGCTTGTATCATTTGTGCATACTTTCTTACTTGCTTGTGTGTGTTATCATTTTTATCTTGCATTCCATATCATTCATCCCTTTCTTCTGCATTCAACCATTTCATCTCCTATCAACATATCTTATCGTGAGATTGTCCGTCTCACGCCTGCCACCTTCTTCCCGTCCAATCCCCGAGGGGGCATCCTATCATCATAACTTGTACCAGGGGAAAACTGGGGCATGTATCATTATCAGACTATTCTTATTCTTTGAAACAACGTGATAAAACACATTGCTTCAAAGAGGGGCAAAATGTAGACACCTAAAATTGGCTCAGGTTGAATTAAGTAAATATTCCAATATTTATCTTAATTCATATTTTCTTCTATCAATTAAATAAATATTATAAGTTTATTTGATTGGTTCATTATCCTACAATTAAATAAAATCATTTTATTTAATTAAAATCCCTAAATTCTTCTAATGTCTCAAATCCTAAATCCACCTCACAAAATCCACTTCATCAATCCACCTCATCTCCTCCACCTCACCATGTTGCACATATAATTAAATATTCTTAATATTTAATTAGCTAATATCCTCTATTATCCAAAATTGAATTCTTAATTCAATTATTCACCACTATCCTCCACTATTAAATTCTTAATTCAATTGTTCCCCACTATACTCCACCAATTGAATTTTTAATTCACTTGTTCCCCCACTATTATCCAAAATTGAATTCTTAATTCAATTATTCCCCACTATCCTCCACTATTGAATTCTTAATTCAATTGTCATAACTCACTATCCTCCACTATTGAATTCTTAATTCAATTGTCATAACCCACTCTTCTCAAAAAAGAATTTTTAATTCATCCATTATGAATTAAAGATTCACAAAAAATGAGAGCCATTGATCTCATTTTTTAATCCTCACCCTCCATTCCCTTTTCAGAAAATCTATAAATAAGACTCCTCTCTAAGCAATTAGGGGGACTTCATCTTGCACAATCACTATACCCAAATTTCTCTCATTCTCTTCTTCATTCCATTTTCAAGTGTCCTCCATTATCATGTGTTTGAAATTCATATTCAACACAAACATGTATCAAAGCCATTCTTCCTTTATCATCTTCAACAAGTAAGCAAGCAAGGAAAGCTTCTGAGGGCTTCATAATCAGGATCAAAGAAAGATAGGCAAACAATGGAAAAGGATGGGTAAAGGAGTTTGTAAGTATATTTACTTGTGTTGGTTTTAAATCTTCTTTGCTTTCAACTTCCATTGATGTTTGGGTTTTTGTTTTTATTAATTTGACTAACCTATTTTCCCATTTACACACATATATCAGGATTTAGGGTTTCACATCCTTTCCATACAGATTGCCTAGATATCCCACCAACAGGATGGTGTTGCTAGAGGTTTCAAGACAGTTGCTAGAGTTTCATAAAATGCAAAGGGCAAGAAAGAAGGCTGGAGTTCAGTTTCCTCTCCAACTTGGCAGATATTACTCTTGTCCATCACTTCAAGCAGCTGAGCATTCAGAGATTGAGCTTCAGGCATGTCATTTGCATCCTCATGATTCAAGGAGGGAGAACTTTGATCCACATGGAGCCATTAAGTAGTCATATTCTTCCTACAGGCATATTGAGCAGCTTGAGGATCATTGGGCTAATGCTATTGATGATGATGATGTCAGGATGCAAAAGTGTTCAAGGCTAAAATGGGATTTAGTGAGAGCTACTAAGATACTAAGGATTTCTGATCAATTAGATAATGAAAGAACTCTTTTAGGTGATGATTACAATAAGATCCGGAACCTACCTTATGATATCAACTGGCCTGATGGAGAAAGGGTTGATGATGAAGGATTGATAAGGCATATCATTGCTATTACTGAAGAGCAAATAAAGGAGCAAGTACAAGCATTGCTTGATGAGGGTAAGAAACTCACTTATACTAAAATGGGAGAAGTTGATCATCAGGAACAACATAGTGCACCTAGTAGAAGTTCACATAGTAAGGACAATGAAAGAGATTCAAGTCAAGCAAAGAAAAGAAAACAACTTGAATCCTTGCAAGGAGAATCAAGTAAGAAGAAGAAAAGGGTAAGTATTGAAACTGCTTCTTCTAGATAGCCAGGTGATACTCCACTGAATCAAGACATAGTGGTGCGTGTTGAGGATACAGTTCCAGAAACTCCATTTGAAGAAGTGCCTTCAAGTCCACATGATACTGAGATCATTGATGAGGCTAACACTGAAGATAAAGATGAAGCTGAAGAAGAATCATTGCCTGCACAAGGAAAGCAAATACAATAATTACAAGATCTTTCATCATTTCCAGAGTGGCTGCAGGATAGGATCAGGGAAAATTATGAAGTTGAGAAATATCCTCCTATTCTAGTTGATGAGTTACTTCTCAACATGTCTAATGAAAAACCAAAGAACAAAGTCACTATCCTTTCAAAGATCACTAAATATGAAACAGGTGTAAGGAAAGTTCATGTAGCAGTTCTAAGGCTTGAGAAGAATGTAGAAGATATAACACCTGATGATTATGACATCAATACAATCAATTTGGGTCCATTGACTGGGATGCAAGTAGAAGAACTTCAAGATTCAATTGATAATGCTCGAGCCATCATAAGGCAAGAAACATAAGGTAGAATTAAAGCTGAGCAGAGGTGTCAAGCCTTAGAGCAGTATATTCAGCACTTGGTTCATCCTATTTGTCAACAAGAGATAGTTTCTACACCTCCACTTCCTCCAAGAACAGTTGTACATCTTGAGGAGTTGAAGTCTTCATCTCACAGGATGAGGGATTGGATGAAAAGATCAAAGGAAACTACATATAAACACCTGGAAGATATCATGCAAGTGTATGATAAGATTGTTGATCTCAAAGAAAGGGTACTTTCATTGATGATAGTTTGTACTGAGTTTAAAGTTATCAAGGAACAATACATGCCACATTTGAAGGGCTTGATGGAGACTTTAGTTGATAAGTTGATACAGGCTGAAGTGATTGAAGAAGGTAGAACATATGACTTCTCTTCTTGGTATTATGGCTTTCGCATTAAAGGACAGCTGCTAGATAAGATAGAAATAGATATGTCAAGAGTAAGAAGTGTACTTCAAAGGATTAAAGATGGAATACATGCCTCCTTGATGAAGATATGTAATCTGTTTGGAGAGATGACTCTTGATAGTATGAAAGAACAGGTTCAAGCTTTCTATTTCCAAGAAGATGATGTTTCTAATGAGAAGCTTGATAGTATACTCTCACTTGCTATCCACCTTGGCGCCAACAAAGCGAGGATGATTGATTGGGAGAAGACACTTGGCCTCTATTCAGATGATGTACTTGAAGCTGAAGGAACCACTCAAAACACGCCAAGTGTACCTTTGCATGATGTCAAGCAGATAGTGTCTAGATTCATTGAATGTCAAGCTTCTAGTGATGGATATTCACATGGAGACTCCTCATAGGATGATGATGTGTTATCCTTATCTTCTTGGGAAGCGTGACTTCATTGCCTCTTTCATTTAATAAAGATAGGAGTTTGTTATAACTACTTGTGATGTGGCATGATCTGGTCCATTGGCTTGGCCGATCGATCTTTACCCTTCATACATTTTGAGGTCTATAAAAGGGCTCCTTTTGCTCTCATTTGTACGATTGAAGACTCAGGAATTGTTGCAAGAGCTCTCTGGAATAGTATAAGACTCATTGTTTTGGTGATTCTATATATGTTTCTAAGTGTTGCATGGTTTGGATTTCTTCAAGTGAACATTAAGATTAGATTAAGTTTCCTTTAAGTTCATGTTAGTTGGTGGAAGGCTTCATTATTGTTCGTGGTGAAATCTATAAGTTTACATCAGTTGTAGTTTGTGTCCTGCAAATTGCAGTTGGTTTGAACGAATTGAGCTTAACTTTGATCCTTGTGTTTGTTGAATATTTCATGAGCATAAGTGATTTAAATATCTTGTACAACCTTAGAAGATTGCATCAATCTTGTGTAGTTGTTTGACTTGGCAAAGCAAGATTTGGTTTGATTTCACTTGAGCAGTAATTATCCTTGCATCTAGGATTAGATTCGTTCACTACACCTTTCATCTTTTGTCTTTTCTTTTATCAATTTGGTTAGAATTAGGATTCTGTACTTCATTGCCATATCATACGTCGTAGATCATAGTACTTAGATAGTCTGGTGTCCACCTCTTTCATTAAAACATCTTGTCGAACAATTGTGTAAGTCCCTTTGTGTTTACCGGCATAATCATCCTTAGTCACTGAGCTATCTCTTACAAAATCATAAGAAAGGAACCTTGGAGTCATCTTGTTTGATCACTTTGTTCAGCATTCGAGAGGCTTTTCTCAAGAGAGAGTTAGATACTTTGTATTTTACTCTATTGTTGACTTGTCAAAAAACAAACATCAACAAGGTGGAGTAGTGTTTTCTTGGCAGCTGAGATTGCTTGGGGACAACCAATTTCAGGGAGGGCGAACTGTAATGTCCTCATTTTCGTGAGCATCAGTTCATAGAGGGTTTAGCCTATTCCTGGCTCTCGTAGGCTAATACGGTTTGATTAGAGGGTCTTCTTGGCAGTTACCCGATTAGCGGTTGGCTTTCTTTCATGGATTTGGTGATTATTTGGAGGTTCTACTATGTTATTACAAATGTTTCTAATTTGGGAAACCTCATGTTATGTTTTGACATTATGTTTTGCACTTTATATATTTTAATGTTATATTATAATATTATAATAAAGTGCAAATATAAAGTATATCTTTTAACCCACATTGACAAGAAAGTGTGTGAGCTTCCCCAAGAAAAGAATAAAAGGATCTTATGGGCTCATTCTTGGACATGAAGAATTTGATATTTGACTTAAGTTTGTTTGGTGGTGAGTCTAGCTAGGGTTTTGCCATTTTTCCAGCCATTGGGAACGAAAACTCCCAATTGGTTATGCAATTTTGAGGTTGTGAAATATCAGCTGAATTATTGCTTCATTGTGGGCTTCACTTCAGGGGTCCAATCTGTGCTACATTGGAGGATTTACATATTTTAAATTAGAGTTTATTTTCAGTCATTGGAAGGGTTTTCTGAGATCTGCAATTTTACATCAGTCTGCTATTATGGGGTTTGAACAATCTATGTGAGACATGGATATTTGTTCATTGTGCACTGCTGAAGCATCAAATTGTTTTGGGTATTTGAGCAATCAATTCCTTTTGTTGAGACAATCATTTCAAGGGAAAATTGGAGGAGGTTCAAGGCTGCAATTAATTAATTTTGAGGACTGATATACTACAGCAAGGGTGCCATTGGCAAGATATTTTTGTTCATATCTCATCATTGAAGCATCCTATGGTTCTGGGTATTGTTGCATTTTGATCCTTTGGTCCTACCGATCATTTTAGGTGCCAAGAAGTGGAGTTTAATTGCTGCATTTATTTATCTAAAATATTGCCAGGCAAGGGTAGGGGTGACTTCACACATAGAGGGGCTATTTCACCATTTTTAGTGGGGTTTCATCATCAACAAGTGCTGCTTCAATATCTCAGGCATATCGACTATGTGTATCAGGTTCCTTAATGTTTTGTTAGAGTATTTGCATTGTTAAGTCAATTTGCATTAGGTGCTACTGTAGATGAACATTTATATCAGATTGGCATTGTATTGGGATTTCATTGTAAGTCAAGAGTATTGGCTAGTTATATCAGCATTGTACTAGAGATTGCATTCAATTAAGAAGGGAAAATTTGTATGCTAATTATTTGATGTAATGCTTATATTGATTGAGCTCTAGATTATCATATGAGTATGCATGCCAAATGTTTGTGAAAATGCCTATTGGCTGAAGGTGGTTGTTTGTATAGTGATTTGCATATTTCGTCAAGAGGCTTTGCTTCCCAAGTGTTTGCATAAATGCCTAGTGGTTGTGGGTGTATATTGGCTATATTGGGATGCATGGAAAGTGTTTGTCTTAATGTCAACTAGCTGTACTAGTTACATACAATCACTTATATGTGTGCTAAAGGTCTGAAACAACTAGTATATCATTTCTATAACAACCTTGCATTGTTAGAAGCATTCAATAACATCATTAGCAGCCTATGAACTCAAAGAAGACAATCAAAAAATTCATAACAATAGGTTCAGACTTTGTATGCCAAGTGTTTGACAATATTCCTTGAGCTTTATATCAGCATATTGAGTTCAAAAGTGGCAAGGGATATTACATATTTTTTTAAAATGTGCATATAATAATGACTTATTTGACTTTATTAAAAGGGGGTCATTTAATGATATTAAAGTCAAATAATTAAGTCATGGATTAAAGTGCTGAAGTGAAGTTATATTATAAAGTATTTATTAAAAACCTAAAAGTGGACTTCAAAGGCAAATTAAATACACTTCATTTGGAGAATTTTTAAAAGGGCATCAAAAAGCAAATAGATTCATTATTAAATGATCATTTGTCTTTGCTATTTGGTGTTCTTGGGATTTGAGCTTGAGACCAAGGGTTTCAGTCATCTTCAGCCATTGGAAAACAAGATCTCTTCAATGTATTTGCAATCTTGAGGCTGTGAAAGATTAGCTGAATCATTGCCAGAGTGTGGGCTTCAATCAAGAGTCCAAATCGTGCAAAATTGGTGAAATTTTGGTGCTGAAAGGAACAAATTTCATTCAAAATTTGTATGCATTATGGGAGTTCATATCAAAGGATAGAGTTAGACAGATTTAATTGCTTGATTGATTGATTTTTATTATTTTTCTTCCAGCTGTACAATTCTCTTACTGGGCCATACAATTGCTAGCCTAGGCGTGTTGTGTCAAGGCTGAACGCCTTGAGTCTTGGCTTCATTTCAACTTCATTTGGGGTGGTTTATTCATGGCTTTCACCTAGTTGTAGATTTGAAGTGGAGAGTTTGGTGTTTTGTGCAAGTCTACCCCACAAGGGTTTACCAGGTTGCATGTTATGAATGTATTCAGAATATTTCAGACTTGTATTCATTAGCTATGGACTCTGGGTATGTTATTGGTATATTGGGTATTTAAATATTTTATTTGTAGTGGGTTGTCTAGTGTTGTTACAGTCTAATAACTTGCATATCGGACCTGATAGGAATGTAATCAAACCTAATTTCTATTCAATACGAAGCAATTTTACATGTGGGTTCCTTGTATAAACATTTGTAAGCATTCTATAACATTTCTATGCAATTGTATGTGTTTTTTTGGCATTGAGATAACATTCAAACAAACATCAAAAGCACATAATCACTCTAAAAATCAGAACCAAACATTGCATTCCAACCATTTGACGAAATGTCAAAGGTCCAAATTGAGTTTTTTCGAAGCAGAACTAGTAAGGGTTACTACATCTACAACCTACCTTTCCACACAATTAGGAGGCCCCTATTATTCAGGCACATGAGGCACATATACCCATGGTAGACGAGGTCAGGTTACATCATGCAGAGTACATGACCCTCCCACCTGAAATTAGGGAGATGTTGTCTTTGGAGCAGTTTATGAATTAGAAGAGACAGAGAGCAGGTATGGATTATAGGATGAATCACAGGGCACCGCATACTCAGAGAGATTATTAGCATGCCTTGAGAAAGGTTTCTTTAGAGGATTTTGATGGGAGTGGCAAGATGTCATCTAGAGTGTGGGTGCATAAGCTAGACAACTATCTAACCCTTAAATCAATGTCAGAGGATGAAGCGCTTAACTTTGCCACCATACATTTAGATGGAGTAGCCCATGATTGGTGGTATCATGGTTTGGTCACCTTGGGTCATAACTTGATCACCACATATGATGAATTCACAAATAGACTCATAGAAAGATTTGATAATAAGGATCTTGAGCTACATTTTAGAGAGATTGCACAGTTGAAGTAGTACTAATCACTAGAGTCTTACATTACAGATTTTTAGAGACTCTCAGTCATGGTTCTTAGCATTTCAGAGAGGAGACTTGTAGTCCTTTTCAGCGAAGGACTAATGGAGCCACTTAGAGGGTGGGTTAAGGCCTTAGATCCACCTACTCTACAGGAAACTATAAAGAAAGCACGAAGTATGGAGCTTGCTATTTTGAAGAATAAGTTCGATTCTAAATCATTTCCCCTCAAGAAAGATAAGAAATACCATCATCGAGATTCAGATCAACAGAAGAAACTAGCCATTAAACTTTATGATGACACCATTAATGACCTTAGGAGGAGGAAACTGTGTTTCAAATGCAAGGGCCCATGGGACCCTAACCATAAGTGACCTGTGAAGGGCAAGGTGAATTAGATTGAATACTTTTCAGCAGAAGAAACAACTTCAGAAAAATCAGATCAACACACTGATTCAAAGGATAATGAAGCAGATAGCTCATCAGATGAGTCCTAGGGTGAGTAGGATGATGATAGACCCATAGCTCACCTTTCTACCATTCAGAAAGAGGGTTCTTTCAAGATTCAAGGAGTCTTGGAAGGGCAGAGAGTGACTACACTTCTTGACACATGGGCTACACATAATTTCATCGATGAAGGTCTAGTGGTAAGGAGAGGACTCAAGACAGAGGAGTTTGAGGGATTCAAGGTCAGGGTAGCAGATGGATTTGTTATTACTTGCAAAAGGCATATCCCCAAATTAACTATTAAGTGATTATGAGTTCCAAGCTGAGTACTATGTGGTGAGTGTTGATGATGTTTTTGTGACAACAACAACAATAGAATAATATACCAAGTATCCTATCCTCTCTTGAACAAAACCTCTCGAATGCTGAACTATGTGATCAAAAAAGAGCGCTCCAAGGTTCCTTATACGTGATTAGCAATGGATAAACTCAGTAGTTGGATGTGATATGCGGTTTACACAAAGGGACTTACACAATTGTTCAAACAAGATTCTTGTTTCACTTGCAAAGGAAGATTTCTTAGAATTTCTAAGTACTACAACTTAAGGCATATGATATTGCAATGAAGTTCTTGATCCTAATTCCTAACAATGATTGATAAAAAAGTGCAAAAGACGTAGGGTTTGAAGAAACTATTCTAATTCTATATGCAAGAAACTATCATTGACCAAGTGAAATCAAACAATTACACTAAGACGATGCAATCTTCTAAGGTAACGTATGATGTTCAAATCACTCGTGTTCATGAAGTATCAACAAACACAAATAATTGAAGTTAAGCTTGTTTGAGTTCAAACTAACCATGCATTGTAACTTGTAAGCCACAAATTACGAATGGTATGAACTTAGAGATTTCACCATGAAACCATAATAATCACTTCCATCAACTAACAAAATGCTTGAAAATAAAAAAACTTATTCTTACTTATTCCACGCTTGAGGGATTGGAACCCATGCAACACTTGAAACAAAACAATATCACCAAATCAATGAGTCTTGTATTATTTCAGAGAGCTCTTGTAAAAATTCTCCAAAGTCTCAATCTTACAAATGAAAGGGAAAGAGGCCTTTTATAGTCCTCAAAATACAATGGATGGCCAAGATTGATTTGAGAATCAAGGGCCGAGATCTTGCCACATCAGCAATTAGTTACAACAACTTGCTATTTTTAGTAAAAAGTAAAAGTTGACACAAGTTGTGTACATAAAAACTCAAGGAATGAAGTCACGTTTCCCAAGGTGATAGAGATGAAATGGAATCTATGAAGATTATCCATATGATGCCCTTCATGTTCTTATCTTCTTACAAATGCAATGAACTTGGACAAATGACATGGCAAATTTTGATTGACTAATGATGTGTGCATGCCACTTCAACGTTGAGCTAACCAGTTTGATCTTCTCTGTTTTCACATTGCTTGAAATATTTTCTGAAATTATGGATTTTTGGAGTAGTCTTTGAACTTGGATTTTCACTTTTGGAACTTAGCTTCTGGAACTTGAAAATTTGGGAATTTTAGAATTCTTCAAGTTGTCTTTCATGCCATAGTGAAATTTATGCATTTCTCGACGATCTTTGCTCATTTGTAATTTTGTAAAATTCTTGTTTCCTGTGCAGGCTTCAACTCTAGATGATGTAGGAAGATGTCATGTGCGTGCACTCCTGGAGTAGATTCTGTGATGGATGCTTTGTCCTTCTAGCGCATGAAATGGATGACTTTGGAACTTGAACATGAAAATGAATCCCTTGAAATGAACCTCTGGATGGATGTTCCTCTTGTGATACTGGATTCTTGAACATGCAAGGTGGAGTGATCTTCATTTTTGGATGATTGAGCTTGCAAGATGATGATGAAGTTCTTATCTTTCCGGTGATGAAATCCTCCTCTGGAAGCAAGATGATGGCGAACTTGATGATGTCTCAATGAAGTGTAGTATTCCTTCTCCGTTCTGGTGATGACGCCTTCTTTGGATGCAAGGTGAATGAGCTTGATGATACCTTGATCCTCTGGATAGCTCACCTCCAGATTCTTTAATCTTTCCTCTTGATCTCATCCACATAGATTTGTCCCAAGTTAGGGTCGCTCTCCTTCAACACTCGATGCTCCTTTAGCATACATCATCAACCTACAAGTGAAAATACCTCAAGTTAGCATGTTGACATGGTACTTGATATAGAGGACAAATAATGATCAATCTCATCCTCCTTGCCAATGTGGGATAAATCATCATTTTGAAGCAATTTTCCACATATATCTATCCAATATTACTAATAAATCTTGATGCAAAGAAGAGCATTATAACAAAACCTTACTAAATTCACACTTCCTATTGAAAATTTCTATTAATTCTATTGTTCTGCTCTGAATTCTAATTTTTCTACTTTTTCAGTTTGGATTTTGATGAACAATGAGAATTATAAACTCTTCCTTGCAGTGCTGCTAATCTAGCCTTTAGCCTTTATAAATTTACCTTCCTTCTTGGATAAAATCTGCTCCTTTTAGGCGAAGTTCTGCTCCTATTCGCTGCTGTCTGCTTATTTAGTTTTTGAGTTGAATGTGTAGAATGAAGACTTATACCTCTTTAAATATCACCTAAACCTCTCACCTCATAATGGGTCGGCCTAGTGCAGGTCAGCATGCACTTATTAATAATTTTTTTTAATTAAAACTGATTTTGCCTTTCCTAGGCTGACCTGGACATTCATTGGTAGATTTCCTCAATGTGAGAGCGGATTTTCCTCAATGATGAGCACTATCCACCCTCCTAGAGTGCATTATCCTTCTTGTTGAACATTTTTCACTTTTTTGTTTTTGATTTTAGACTTTTGCATTTTTCCTTAGACATTTTTTGTGAAAACTTCCCAAACTTCTTCATCTTGGCGAATGGAATTAAAATCTTTTTCAAAGTTCTTAATGATGGAGCAAGTTCTGATTTAGAGAATGCTTCATTCTAGGTGGATTCTCCTTAATGGTGAGGATTTTGCGCTTTCCTTGATATCCTTGTCTCATTCATTTTTTGAACCTTTGCTTGCACACATTCCTTAGACCTTCATTGGAATCACTATTAAAGTTCTTGGATTGCTCTATGAAATCATCTTCAAGGTTGTTGAATTGCTATAGAGAAGAGCGCATTATCCTTCATGATGAGAAATATGCAACCTCTACACTTAGGCTTTTCATTGTCCATTTTCAACTCTTCTCACTTCTTTAACATGGACACTTTAGGGATTTCAATTGGTTCTCAATGCATTTTCATGAATTTCAAGTGATTTTGATCTTGAAGGCTTATCCCTAAGTGAGCACATAATCCTCATTGGTGAGCAATTTACAGTCAAACCTTAGTGTGGATCTCCAAATTCAAACTTTCTAACTTCCTTAGTAAATTTCTTCCAAGTTCTTTGCATTAAATCCTCATAAAATTGTATCAACTTGCAAGAATAGGATGTTTTCCTCATGTGTAAGGATTCTCCTCTAGATGGGCACATAATGCTCATTGAAGAGAATTTTGTGACCTTGCCCTTAGGTGGATTTTCACTTTCAAAACTTTTTCATGACTTTCTCTAATTTTGCAAATTATTTACAGTGGAAATGATTGCTTAAAGGTTTTGATTTGAAGTTCATGATAGACTCTAGGTGCACTTTCCACATTGACAAGATTTCCTCCTTTTGAGCGTATCCTCCTCATTGTTGAGGATTCTCTGCCTTCCTGGAGCACATAATGCTCATTGGTGAGAATTTTGCCATTTTTACAACTTTCACTTAGGATAATTTTTCAAGGTCTTCTCATGGATATTCAAGAATTTACCTAAGGAAGATAACCTTACATTGTTTTGATTCCCAAAATTTGAACCTATTCTAGGATGCATATTCCTTATTGATGAGGATTCTCCACTTTTCCCAATCACAAAATTTCTAAGTGTTGAAATGACTTCTTCAAATGAATTTCCAAGGACTTTTACTATTCAAACTTTCATTGTACGATAATCCTCATTTCCAAATGTATCATCTCTCAGAGCGTATTCTCCCTGTTGGTGAGGATTTTGCCTCAATCTGGAGCGCATAATGTACATTGATGAGGATTTTCCACCTTTCACACTTAGTCAATTTCAAAGACTTCTTATTTCACTGTTCACCTACTTTGACAAGTTTGCTTCATTTTCCTCTAAAGTTGACCTTGAAATTCACCATTTGGTAGATGTCTTTCATTTGCATTGAAATTGAACAAGTTTCACAATCAAGACTCTCTGAACTACCAAAATCTAAAGCAAAAATTTGGGGGTCCCCATTTGCAATGGGGCGAGTTGTGATTAGGTCACAACAGTGAGCATGGGAGATATGGATGTGGTCCATAATGAATCCGTTTGCGACTACTATCTTGAAACCTTTGAAGTCTTCAATTGTCAGACCTCGCTTAGCTGCTAAGCCTTCATCAATGAAGTTATGAGTAGCACCACTATCAACTAGACATGTGACTCTTTGTCCTTTGATGACTCCTTTTATATGAAAAGCATGATACTTAGGCACTCCTAAAAGTGTTGCAATGATTACTTTATCTTGTACTTCTCCCGTAGCAACATCAAGAGTAACTTGATCAGTTCCTTCTTCATCATGAATTGATTCTTCCTCGCTTTGTGATTCTACTTCACTCTCTTCACCTGATAACACTTCTATCAAATGAGCTTTACCTTTTCCAAGGCACCTGTGTCCTGGTTCCCAAGGTTGCTTGCATGAGAAACAAAGCTTCTTTCTCCTGAGCTCATCTCTTTCAACAGCTGTCATGTCTTGAAACTTCTTTGGTGGAAATGACTGTCTTCTTTGAGTTGAACTAACTCCTTTGTAAAACTTCTTCTTAGATGTATAGGCAGGAGTAATGTCAAGATCAAGAGCAAAGTCAATTACTTCTTCCAAGTTTTTTGGCCTTTGTACCTTTACCAATGGCTTAATCTGACTGTTCAATCCCTCAATGAACAACACAGTGATTCTTCGGTCAGTCATGCCAGGTTCCTGTTATCCCATTTTCTCTGCTCAGAGCTAAATAGTTAACCTGGTATTTTCCTTGAAAATCCCTTTGAAAAAATCCCCATAAAGCAAAAGTGCCAAATTTCCCCTGAAACCTTGCCTAAAAAACCTTACCATTGGAAAGAGCTTGAAAAAATAGGCAGGTTTGCTTTTTACATCACCTTGAAATTCGACCAAACAAAGAAGTTATTCGTGGTCAAAGTTTCGGTCGACATACAGTTCAAATGTGCATTTGACAGGCTTGAAAATCTCTATTGGCATTAGGAAATGTTGAAAAAATTAAGTTTTATGCATTTTTTGAATGTATATCAGGCTCAAAAGGTGCATATACATTTAGGGAATCTTTCGCAGGTTCCCCGGGTATTCCTGATTTGTATATTGGCAATATACAAAGGAGGGTGCAAGCGAACATACAAAGTAAGATGCATTCATCACATATTCCCTCAAAGATTCCCTGTTTGTATATGGGAGGTTTGTATTTTTCTTTTGTATTTTCAACATACAGTCAAATATACATTCGCTGGAGGGATGCGAGGGCAGATACAAGGAAGGCAAATATACATTGAAGATTCCCCAGAATATTCCACGCTTGCATGACAAGGGCTTGTATATTCTTTTGTATGTTCGCACATACAAGAGGAAATATACAATGAAAGGATACATTGCGGGCATATTCTATCAGGATTCCCTATTTGCATGTGGGGGTTTTTGTATATTGTGTTTGTATATTTGGCATATATAAGGTCACCGATATACATTTGCTACAGTGTAGAGGCTAAAGATGCAAGAGGTGGGGCCCGCACATATACAAAAAGGGATTGTATGTTTCGACATACAAAGGATCACGTGAACAGTGGCTTGTATATTTTGCTTTGTATGTTTTCACATACAAAGCCAATATACAAAGGTTCATATACAAGCTAGACCCGATTGCATTTTTAACTTGTTTTATTAACATTTTTGGGTCTGCCTTGTATATGGGCGATTGTATATTGCGATATACAAGTCAGAAATATACAAGGAAAAAGTGATACAAGGTGGACCCGACAGAACAATGAAATGTAGCTGAGGGTCATTTTTCAGGTCTGCAACTTGTATGTTTGCATATGCAGGGGAGGAGACAAGTGGTGGGCTCCACAAGATACAAGGGGATTGTATATCGCACATATTCAAAGTTAAATATACATTGGTGATATGCAAACTGGATTTCAAATGAATATCAATTCCAGCACATCGCTCAGCATTGAAAGAATCATTGTTGTGTCCACACCATGACCACCATCACTCACTAAATCTGGTGTATCACCTTTCTCCCTTTTCAGTTTCCCTTCTAACTCTTTCCCCTGCAAGTTGTTTAGCACTAGGTTTAGTATCACTACTCTTAGTAATAGGCTTAGAGCGAGAAACCAGCCTTCTTTGGAGGTCTGATCTCAAAACGCAAGGTCCCACACTTCAAGATCATTCCAATGTTATTTCAGGTTGCATGAGGTTTCACAGCTACATGCAAAGGGTGCAAATCTGGGTGATAACAGTTTTAAGAGATTCACACAGACTTAAGACTGGTTGAGGCTTTGGTATGAAAAATAAACCTGCAGAGGAGCTGTTTTACCCACAGAACAAATTACAACTTCAAATAAAACACACAAACCCAGACATAAGAGAGGCGAGAAATCAACGTCTATTAATTATGAAGGCCCAGAAAACCATTACAATGCAGAGATATTTCATAGAAGAGGTATACCAACATAGCTAATTACATTCATTGGTGGGTGAAATTAAGACAACAGAGGCCAAATTCAGGCACAGTGAGTCGCATTCCCATACCCTTGCAATTACACTAAGAGGTCTGATTAAGAAAAAATTGGTAGCATAACAGCCCCAAAAATACCATCCTCTTGTATCTTGTGGAGCCCACCACTTGTCTCCTTTTTCAGTTTCCCTTCTAACTCTTTCCCCTGCAAGTTGTTTAGCACTAGGTTTAGTATCACTGCTCTCAGTAATAGGCTTAGAGCGAGGAACCAGCCTTCTCTGGAGGTCTGATCTCAAAACACAAGGTCCTACACTTCAAGATCATTCCAATGTTATTCCAAGTTGCATGAGGTTTCACAGCTGCATGCAAAGGGTGCAAATCTAGGTGATAACAGTTTCTGGCATTTATGGCCTCAGTTTTGTGATTCAGCAACTCCTTGCCCTTCTGGCAGGAGTGTGGCTTATAAAAGGCTTTTAAAACTCTTTTACAAGGGAGGATGGTATTTTTGGGGCTGTTATGCTGCTGATTTTTTCTTAGTCAGACCTCTTAGTGTAATTGTAAGGGTATGGGAATGCGACTCACTGTGCCTGAATCTGGCCTCTGTTGTCTTCCTTTTTTCCACCAATGAATGCAATTAGCTATGTTGGTACACCCCTGCTATGAAATATTTCTGTATTGTAATGGTTTTCTGGGCCTTCATGATTAATAGACACTGATTTCTCGCCTCTCTCATGTCTGGGTTTGTGTGTTTTATTTGAAGTTGTAATTTGTTCTGTGGGTAAAACGGCTCCTCTGCAAGTTTAATTTTCATACCAAAGCCTCAACTAGTCTTAAGTCTATGTGAATCTCCATTAGCATCGAAAGAATCATTGTTGTGTCCACACTATGACCACCATCGCTCACTAAATCTGGTGTTTCACCTTTCTCCCTTTTCAGTTTTCCCTTCTAACGCTTTCCCTTGCAAGTTGTTTAGCACTAGGTTTAGTATCACTGCTCTCAGTAATAGGCTTAGAGTGAGGAACTAACCTTCTCTGGAGGTCTGATCTCAAAATGCAAGGTCCCACACTTTGAGATCATTCTAATGTTATTCCAGGTTGCATGAGGTTTCACAACTGCATGCAAAGGGTGCAAATCTGGGTGATAATAGTACCATCACCGCTATCTTCTGAAACTCATTTACATATTGCACAACCCTTCCTTCTTGCTTGAGTTGGGCTAGTTCATGATAGGACACTTTAGTGTCTTTTCTATCAAACCTTTGAATCAACTTGGTTACAAACTCATCATAGGAATCTATCCTATCATGATGTTGAGAGATTAGGCCATGATGCCACCATTCATAAGCCAACCCTTCAAGGTGCATTGTAGCAAAGTGAATCACCTTCTTTTCTGTCAAAGGCTTAAGAGAAAGGTATGTATCTAGCTTGTTCACCCAAGCTCTAGTACTGAGCTTACTACTTCCATCAAAGGTAGGAATAGGAACTTGATTAAAGGCTTCTTTATACTCCTTTGTATCATCATCCCTTCTAGGATGAAAGCCTCTAGCTCTACCACGCCTATCCCTATCTTCCCTCTTTTGTCTGCTATATTCATTGAAAGTCATCAATGCTTGAACACGTTTAGGGAGTCTGGCATAGAGATCTAGAAAGAGTGCAACTTCATCTTCAAAGTTATTTTGTTCTCCTTCTTCATACTCTTCATCAACATCATTGACGTGTTCTGGAAGGAAAGTAGGTCTTAAAGGCCTATCCACTGTTGGAGTTCTAGTACGAACCCTTCTTCCTGTTGCACTAGCAGCTTCATCATCATCATGCCAATCTTGTCTAGCATCATCTCTACGACCTTGTCTAGCTACTTCACCTTGATTCATGTTTTGAAGGGATTGTAGGACTTGTTGCAATATTTGAGCTGTTTGTTATTGTCCAGCGGCAATGTTTCTAAACATCTCCCTTGCTTCACGATCACCATCAACAGGTGGACTTCTACTTCTTCTTTCACCCATAGCAGCTTGTCTAGCTTCAATTACTCCTGAAAGAGTATCCTGTTGAGGATATGGATTAGTCCATTGATACTGCCTTCTTTGATTCCTTGCTATGTACCTTCTTATTCTATCACTTTGTTGATCACCTTCTTGCATTACCCAAAGGTTGGCAGGATCCAAGCTTTGATACCACTGTAACATACCCAACTATATCTAACTAAATTTTTTTTCCTTACTTAGACAAATTTACTTGCACTTAACTCATCAACTACTCAACTAACTCAATGACATACATCAAAGATAACAACTTGTATGAATCAACTTGAAGTTGGGCACTTGTATTACCACTTGATTCAAATAAATACAATTGTCTTATTACAATGGATAGTGCCCTCAATGGCAATGAACATACAATCTTATTCAGCTGATTACAAGAAAGGCCTTGAAGCCTTGATGTTTACAATGATTCCACAATTGATCAACTCTATTGAGCACAATGATGTCAACTATGTGTTAACACCTCACAACTTGACAAGGGAGCATCACCTCAACTACTTGAAACTCGCAAGCCTCAAAAACAAGCATAAAGCTTCATAGAGAGAAATTCAAATGCCAAAAGATGTAAGATCTCAAATGAGGATTGCCCTCCTCTTTTTATAGTGCTCTTCAAAGGCAATGAAGGCATGCTTTTCAATGCACAAAGAGGAACCAAGGCGCATTTCCCAAGAAGCATATCCAAGGGAATATTCTATCTGATGACTTATTCTGAGTTGGTAACCTTATCCAATGACTTAACACAAATCCCAAAACCATCTATTTGGCCAATAGGATCCTAGGTGCTTCATGCATTATGATTTCTAGGTGCCAGTTTGATGCTCGAGCATAAGGAAAGTGCGCCCACACTTGCAAGTGTTCTTCTTCATGATCTAGGTGCCAGTTGAAGGTTGTAGTTACCAAGAAGTGCACCTAGCAAGATGAAGTCCTTTGAAGCCTCCAAAACACACCAAAACACTTGTCCGGCATCAAGATAACCTTTCCCAAGTTAGGCACTTCAAGAGGGAAGTTAAAACTGTGTATATGGAAAAATGGATTAAATCTAAACTAAATAAAACCAAAGAACCCAATAACATAAAGGAAACGAATCTAAGTAAAAGCCATAAATCACAAATCAAAGACAAATGAAAGCTCTTACCAAAACCTGTATTGTTCCCTTTTGGAGATATGTGGATTGCTCAATGTAGTTGCAAAGCCATGGCTGCAACAAGCAAGTATGTGCTCAAGAGATCAATGTCAAAAGATCGTTATAGTGCTCAATCGACGCGTTGTGTATGCTCAAAGCTCTGTTAAGTATGCCTGAGAATACGATCGAAGAGAGAGAGAGGTAATGAAGGAGATGAGGGGGGTTTATATAGGTTTCAAGGAAAATCGATCAACGGTCCAGATAATTCAGAAGCATCAACGGAGGAGATAAGTTGAGGAATGTGCAACGAATGAGAAGAAGACACGTGTCTTGCTTGCTTTTGCATGAGAGGAGTTATCAAGAATAGAAGAATGAGTTAACTGAAGAGATAAATCAATTAAAAGAATAAAGCAATCAGTTAAGTGATTTAAAACAAGAAGAAGAGATTTGCATGAGAAAAGAAGATATTTTGCTTTATTAAATATAGAAATATTTAATTGATGAGCAAGAAAGCTTGAGTTATTTTAGAGATAACTCAAATTAGAAGAAAAAACAATTTAAATAAATAATTGATTTATTTAAATTTAGAGAAGATATTTTGGAAGAAATAATTAAATAATTGGAATTATTTAATTTAGAAGATTTGAAAGCAAATTAAATAAATAAATTTATTTAATTGATATGCATGATTTTGGAAGAATAAATTTTGATTTAATTAAATAATTTAAGAATTATTTAATTTTAGATAAGAGGGAATTTGTTGAATTAATTAAATAATTGGATATATTTAATTAATGTGGATTTGATTTTCGAAAAGCGAATAATGATTTAATTAAATAATTAAAAATTATTTAATTGTGGAAGAATATAGAGGAATTTGATTTAATTAATTAAATAAAGAGAATTTATTTAATTAATGTTGAAAGTATGTGATTTAGAAGAATTTGATGAAATTAATTAAATAATTAGATTATTTAATTAACGTTTGCAACGCAAGTGATGAGACAGATAACGAAATGCAAGTAGCATGACAAGTTGGTCATTTTAGGGTGTCTACATTTTGCCCCTCTTTGATGCGATGCAGCTTGCAGCATTGCTTCAAAGAAAATAATTGTTGAAGAGGTGATACAATTTTTATGCCCCAGTGTAGCTAGTTGGCCAATGTGGAGATGGCAGAGGCAGTGGGCCCGGTCATAGAGATCGACTTACAGAGAGCAGAGAGACTGCGGCAGGAGGAGATAGCCCGGAGGACTCGCTTAGAGCTCCGGATGGCATGACTCAGGAGAGATAGGGATGCAGCGCGGGCCGAGGTGAGGCAGGCAGAGGCCACAGCCCAGGCGCAGACACAGGCAGCCACAGTAGCACAGACAGCCCTAGCACAGGTGCAGGTGCAGCTACAGGCACAGGTGCAGGCATACAGGTAGCTGCAGGCCCAGATACAGGCACAGGCACAGGCATAGGCACAGCCGCCAGCCGCAGCAGTAGCAGATGCAGATGAGCTAGCGTAGGCTAGGACAGAGAGAGACACAGAGGTGTAGCTGCGTTTGACAGCCGAGGCCACACTATTCAGAGTGAGGCGGGAGAGAGAGGAGGCACGTCGTGCGCTGGGTGCCGATCAGAGGACTTTATACAGCGAGCTCATCCGAGTGCAGGGTGAGCTAGTATCAGCTGGCAGAGAGGCAGAGTATTACAAGGGCCTATATGTGGGTGCGGTGCCGGCAGCTCAGCAGGCACCGAGCTATAGAGACAGGAGTAGGTCGGGGGCATCAAGATCCCGGAGGACAGGGTAGTCAGGGTCCTCAGTTAGAGGGCCACTTTTGCCACCAGGAGGAGGAGGAGGACCATCAGGGGGACCTCCACCGAGCACAGGGGGAGGCTAGGGGCCACAGCAGGAGGGCAGCTCTACCCACTAGGGCACTTTCATTTGTATTGTATCATATTGTATCATTTTAGACAGATGCCTGCGTGCATTCTGATGTATATTTTGAGGGCTCTTGATAGCCTTGATGTACTATATTGGTGTATATTTGGATGTATACACATTTTTTTGTATTATTGATGTAGACGCAGACACTTTGTATTATGATGGCCATTACATGATATATATATATATATATGATGATCTGTTCAACTCACTGCTGTTCATGCCTTTGTGTATGCATTCCTTGATGTTATGGATGTGATGATATGTATGTATGATTATGGATTCATGTGATGATATATGCTGTTTATATGATGCTTATAGATGTATGTTTATAGAGATATATGATGATATAGATGTGATGACTAGTGATATCTGACATGTGGGTTTTGCAGATATGCACCAGAGAGGAGAACAGGAGGAGATGGAGACTGTTGATCGATTACTGCAATGAAAGCAATATAAAGGATGTGGAAATGGATGAATGAGCTTGTTGCAATGGCTTCGCATTGGTATATAAAGAGCAATCCTTAGTTTGATGTAGCACGTGGATAGTTTGCCACCAAGGTATAAAAGACCAAGGTGCAGTAATATCCGAGTGCGTGGACGTTGACTCTGCAAGCAAATGGTTTGAACTTAGATCCTCTTAGACATAATATAACCTTGTTGGAACATGTGAATAAGCCATAGTCTTGAACATAAAATAAACTTCAATACATGTAAATGCAAGAAGAATTATTAATATGTAAGATGCTAGGACGTAACACACACAAGATAAATAGAATGCTAAGAAAGATACTAAAGATCATTCCTCAAACACGGCACACAGAAAGCAATGACTATGCCCCCAATCCGTACTGCATTGCAACATACCAAGATTATAGATAAATCAAGGTAGCTTTGAATAGGTATGGGAATGGGGAACAAAAGATAAACCATAACACAAATTGACTGACTTGCAAAGTAAACATACAGCCAACATTTTCTCTTGCCAAAGAGGTTGCTTAGGATAGACTGGATAGGAAAGATAACAGCCTTATCGTAGGAACTCTGTGTCCATTAAAGGGGGCTATCTACCTAAGAAGACAATGTCTCACTTGCAGGAAATGCCACATGTTGTAGGAGACGCGTGTGTTGGTCTCAACAATGGAACACTTCGAAGAAGACAAGCTTGCTGATCTAGGGCTTGGTTAAGCGGTACTTAGCTGATGTTGGCAATCGGTATGCAGGACAGTAGATGACTCTGGAAGTAGGCCTCTTTGCTTCAAGTTTGTTAAGGACTTTTGCTTGGAACGGGTGTGCTAGCTTGCTGCTTGAGTTAGTCAAGTCGAGGTGAATGGATTTTGACAAACGGAAGACTAGAAGGATGGAATGCTAATGGATTGGGATGGGTGGAGAATGATGGATCATGTGTGCCTGAGTACTGGATACATCCTTCGTATTCTAGACTGCCTACATACCCTGTATCCACGGGATCAAGGCACACGACAATGAAAGATGAAAGTGATAAATATGTAGTTCTGGACAAAGTGATGAGATGGGTCAAGATAGAAGGGGGAGATCTTATGTACCTGAGTACTAGATACTTCCTTTGTATTCCAGACTGCCTACATACCCATATCCATGGGATCAAGGTACCTTAAGATTGAGAAGAGACGATATGTAGTTCTGGTAGATGTGATGATGTGGGAAAAAGTGTTGAGAAGATAACAGCCTTATCGTAGGAACTCTGTGTCCGTTAAAGGGTGTTACCTGTGGCAATGAGACAAGATTGAAGTATGCGCTACGAACCACGAACAAGGAACCAATCCTAGACCGAAGCTAAGGAAAGAGTTGCCCCCATTCTGGTAGAGGAAACTGTAGGGGTGACCGCCGACGAAGACGCAGAAAGACTTTACCTAGGACAAGACAGTGTTAACTGTAGACACAGATCAAGACATGGGATGATGATGAGGGACGCTGACAAACTTCCAAGCTATACTAGGTAGGGAGATGGAAATGCAAACAAAGTCAATGGTTTTATTATGGATGGATGGATGAGGCGTGTTGCGAACTGGACAAGGAGTGGGCATGACTCGATAGACGATGGATGCTGACTCTACGCATAGTGCCTGTTTGCCAGGTTTTCACTATGGTACTTATCCAAGGCGCCTGTTTGCCAGGTTTTCACCAGAGGACGGATTTTTTTGGATTTTTTTTTTTGGAATACTCTGAGGATCAGGCATAGAACTTCTTGAGATGGACACTGTTAAGCAGCTCATCTAGAGGAATGCCGTCAGGGGTAGCTAAAGTATAAGCTCCTGATCCATATGCTGCTGTCACGATGAAGGGACCTAACCAGTTAGGCTCAAACTTGCCCTTCTTCTCTCGATCTGCTTGATTTCTCTGATTCTCCTTAAGTACAAGATCACCAACTTGAAACCGTCTTTCTTTGATCTTTTTGTTGTAATTACGCCAGAGGCGGTTTTGATAGACATGGAGATGATTAAGTGCAGCAAGGTGCCTCTCATCTAGTAGTTCAAGCTCAGCTAATCTGGAAGTGTGATACTCATCTCCGCCGATCAGGTCCTGCATGGATACTCTGAGGGATGGGATCTCGACCTCTATAGGTAGGATGGCTTCAGAGCCAAAGACCAAGGCATAGGGTGTGGCACCAGTTGGTGTTCTGATACTAGTGCGGTAGGCCCATAGGGCGAGATTGAGTTGCAAGTGCCAATCACGACCAGCTTCATTGACCGTTTTCTTTAGGATCTTGAGAATGGTTTTATTGGAAGCCTCATCTTGGCCGTTACTCTGCGGATAGTAGGGAGTTGAAAAGCGATGTTGGATATTGTATTGTATGCATAAGGCATGAACATCTTGGTTCTTGAATGGTCTCCCATTATCAGTGACAATGGCTTGGGGAATACCATACCGGCATATGAGGTAGTTTAGGATAAACTTGGCTATTTGCTTACCGGTGATATAGGTCATAGGAATAGCTTCCACCCACTTCGTGAAATACTCAGTGGCGGTAATGATAAACTTGTGGCCACTGGAGGAGGAAGGGTGGATTTGTCCTACGAGGTCGAGACCCCATTGAGAAAAAGGCCATGGAGTAGTCACAGGTTGTAACTCATGAGCTGGTGCGTGAATCAAATCTCCATGCTGCTGACATTGTAGACACTTCTTAGCAAACTGTGCAGCATCTTGCTCTATTGTAGGCCAGTAATAACCTATTCTGAGTATCTTCTTAGCAAGATTAGGACCGGTAGAATGCGCACCACAGACACCTTCGTGTATGCCTCGTAAGGTAGCTTCAGCTTCTTCCGCGTTAAGACATCGTAAGAGGATACCATCGAGACTCTGGCGATATAGTGTATCACCCAGAATGATGTAATGAGAGGATCGACGGATAAAGGTTTTGCGTTGGGTGGATGATAGGTTAGGGGGAAAGGTTTGGTGTTTAAGGTATTCATAGATATCTTCGTACCATGGGGAATTGGGACCAACAAGTTCGCAGATGATTTCAGTAACAGGAACATCGACGGCTGGTATCAACAATTGTTCGATCAAGAATTCACACTTCTGTGTATTGGCAGGCATGTCAATCAGTGACCCTACAGAAGCCATAGAATCTGCAGCTTTATTATGCTCTCTTGGAATTTGTTCAAATGTGATGCTAGAAAAGTGTGGTTTGTAGGCATCCACTAGTTGTTTATAGGGGACCAACTTCTCATCCTTTGTTTGGTATTCATCTGTGACTTGGCGAATGACTAGCTGTGAGTCTCCATATACTTGTAATTCTGTGATATCCCATTGAACTGCTGTATTGAGACCTATAAGGAGTGCTTCATACTCGGCTATGTTGTTGGTGCAAGGGAATGCTAGCCGATATGACTTTGGAATGTAGTCATTCTGAGGTGTAACAAATAAGATGCCAGCTCCTAATCCATGCTGTGTGTAAGAACCGTCAAAGTATAACTTCCACATTATGGAGTTAGAAAGAGTGAATAGATTCTCATCAGGAAAGTCTGCTACCATAGGATGTGTATCTTTCATAGGTGCTTCTGCTAGTTGATCCGCGAGGGCTTGCCCTTTGATTGCCTTACGATCTATGTACTCAATGTCAAACTCACTAAGGATCATGACCCATTTAGCTAGTCGGCCTGTGAGAGCTGCTTTTGCTAGTAGATACTTTAGGGGATCAATTTTAGCTATCAGATTTGTGTGTTGATTCAGCATGTAATGCCGCAACTTTTGGGAGGTGAACACTACTACTAAACAAGCCCTTTCCATTGGTGAATAATTGAGCTCGTATCCCACCAAGGTTCTACTGATGTAATAAATTGCATGCTCCTTTCTTGTGTCATCATTCTGTGCTAGCAGGGCCCCTAGGGCCGAGTTTGTAGTGGAAATGTATAAGATCAAAGGTTTGTCCGCAACTGGTGGAACCAATACAGGAGGTGTAGCTAGGTACTCTTTAAGTTGATCAAATGCTGCTTGACACTTATTGTCCCATCGAAATGAAACATCCTTTCGGAGCAAGTGTTGAAAGGGTTGACATTTATCTGCTAGCTGTGAGATGAAACACCTGATGGACTGCAACCTTCCCTGGAGGCTCCTTAATGCTTTTAGGTTCTTTGGTGGAGGCATCTCCACTATAGCCTTTACTTTCACTGGATCTACTTCGATGCCTCTACGAGATACAATGTATCCCAATAGCTTCCCTGATGTGACACCGAAGACACACTTCTTTGGATTGAGTCTTACTTGGTATTTTTCAAGCCTGTCGAAGATCTGTCCTAAGACCTGTATGTGATCCACTCTAGAAGATTTAGCCAATATATCATCAACATAATCCTCCATGATGTGATGAAAGAGATCGTGGAAGATCACTGTCATTGCTCTCTGATAGGTTGCTCCTGCATTTTTCAGACCAAACGGCATGACACACCAACAATAATTGCCCCAAGGACAAGTAAAGGTTGTTTTATGTTGGTCTTCTTCAGCTATCCTTATCTAATTGTAACCTGAGAATCCATCCATGAGAGAAAGCATCTCGTGACCTACTGTCAAGTCCACTATAATGTCAATGTTCGGTAGTGGAAAGTCGTCTTGAGGACATGCCTTGTTGAGATCTCTGAATTCATTACACATGCGGATGCGCCCATTAGGTTTAGACACAGGTACAATGTTTGAGACCCAATTTGAATAGTCAATAGGTCGTATAAACTTGGCATCTAATAGCTTTTGTACTTCCACCTTCACCAAGAGAGCTATCTGTGGGTGCATCTTTCTCAACTTCTGTTTGACTGGTTTCACCTTGGGATCAACTGTGAGATAATGAACTACCAGCTTAGGGTCTAGCCCTGGCATATCGGCATAGGTCCATGCAAAGTTGATGGTTCATTGCAAGAAGAAGCTGTTAAGATTTCTATGCTCTGTGTCAGATAATGATGCTGCTAGGAATGTTGTCTTTGGATTCTGTTCTGTACCCAGGTTGATCTCTGTAGAATCTTCCACTAGTAGAGCTGATTTCTCCTGGTACTTAGATGGTAAGGGAAGGTCAAATCCTCCATCCTCAGGTGCCATAGTTGGGTTTTCACCTTTGGATACATCCTTTATTTTTACTATTTTATGATCAAGAGGTGCCACAGTGTGGTTTTCACCTAGCGATCTTTCTTTATTTGCACTTTTGCGACTGGAGGATTTGGCATTCTCACCAAAATAAGCCGTGGGCTCTAGTTCCATTACAAAACCTGCCTTGTGATCGCCAAGAGGGATACCTTCCCGAAGTCCCATAAACTCAGCTAGAGCTTCGTCATTCTGAAACACATCTATAACGGGGGCCCCTTGTTGGTCCCAATCGATAAGTTCAGGGTAGACAAGCGTGACATTCTGGGTGCTGGTGGTGGAAGTTAAGGATACGGAGGATAGTGTAAAAATGGAGGATTTTGCGAATAGATTGGTCATGTGGAGGGAAGAGTCATCGGTGATATCCTCTGTAGACGTCGTATCGGCAGGAAAAGTGTCAGCTACCTCGTTGAGGATATACTCGATGTCCGAGGCGCGTGGTACCTTCTTACCAAATCCTAATCCTTTCTTGTCTAGCTTCTTTGTTACCACAATGGGCTCCATAGTGCCTTGATTCTATTTCCCAAGGCCACCTTTGCCTTTATAGCCCATGTTTTTCACTATCCTTAAGCCATTGCCATATTGCTTGACTGGTATCATGACTAGTTCTTTCTCCTTGTAGAGCCAAGAAGAGATGTCCTCAATAGTTTCCTCTTCCAATAACCGTCCATGTTGGAATTGGGTTAGGAATGTTGGGGGAGGAATAGCTGCTTTTTTGGTAACTTTGGCAATGGGTGGTTTGCCGTAAGATCTTGGAGAGAGAGGCATCCGCCCTACACAACAAGATTCTGAGATATCATAAGTTCCAAAGCCTATATCTCAGACACGAGCTGTGATTTTGGGGAGGGGTGTAGATTCACTTGTAGAGGCTTGCGTGAGAGTTTCAGGGTCAACATAGAGAGGGGATTCAAGGGCTTTGTCATTTTTAGGCACTTGGTTGCAATTCTTATAGCTTCCTTGCAAGACACGACAAAATTCAAAAGGATTAGGATCCCCTGGGATGGTGACCTCCGTACCATTGTATGGGAACTTGAGGGACTGATGGTACGTGGAGGGAACAGCTTTCATTGCATGGATCCATGGGCGGCCTAGGATAATGTTGTAAGGCAGCTCAATGTCAAGGACTTGACACCTAGTTTCAAGCATGACAGGGCCCAGTTGTATAGGCAAGTGAATAACACCTTCTGAACGGCGTTCGGCGTCATCATACCCCTTAATTGTAATACTATGATCAGTGTTGACGTGATCCGCAGAGTATCCCAATTGCTTTAGTAACTTTAAAGAATAGATGTTGAGACCAGCACCACCATCTATGAGAATACGTTTGATTTTGCGCTTATGGATGAGAACCTCAATATGAAGGGCATCATTATGACAAGGATCATGGGATGGGATGTCCTTCTTAGAGAAGACCACATTGTAGGGTGAAGCAATGTTACCCACTATAGCTTGGAAATCCACGATCGCTATGTTGTTAAGAACTGAGGACTCTTGGAGGGATTTTTCTAGCACCACTCTATGTGCAGGTGATGACCGTAGAAGGCCCAAAATAGAGATTTGTGTTGGCATTTTCCCTAGATGTTCGACAAGATTATAATCAGATTGAACCGGAAGCCTAGGTGTAGGAGCACGAATGGTGACATGACCTCGACGAGTAGTAACAACACAATCCATAGATTTGCCTTTGATGGTGAGGGTAGACACTCGACTCTCTTCAAAATGACCTACAATGGAATCGAAAGACATGGAAGCGTGATTGATACCTTTACCCCTATCCTAAGGAGGAGGTGGACCATGATGAGGGAATGGTTTCTTGTACATATCGAGATCCTTGTTCGTGTGTTGCGCTGGTGATTCATTCTCAAAAGTGATTTGATTACCGTCGATGAGGTTTTGGATGAGGTGCTTAAGCTTCATGCAAGACGCAGTTCGATGACCTTTGCTCCTATGGAACTCACAATACTCATTGTCTCTGTAACGTGCAGTTTTGTAGATAGGTTCTCCATAAGGAGGAGCATCAGGTAAGGTTATGAGCCCCTTCTGTAAAGCTTGCTGTAAGACCGATTCGATGGGTACTCCCAAAGGACTAAATTGACGTCGCGGAGGGTAATCTTGTTGGGGCCGCTCTTGTTGTCGTTGTTGTTGGTTGGGATAAGGCTGCCTTTGTTGCTGCTGTTGTTGAGGTGGGGTTTGACTGGGTTTGGAGAGTTGCAGCGGTGTTTTCAACGTTTGGACATGCTTAGTATCGACCACCCCATCATTGACCACGTTTTTGTTCTTGTTCCAATATTTGGGTTTATCGTTCGACTGTTGATGAGAATTTCTATCTTTCATCTCCTTGAAGATTTTGACCACACCCTTAGCAATGAGGGCCTTCTCAATGTTGATACCCTTGTATGTGATTTCATCGAAGGTTGTAGCACTAAGAATTTGCAAATGGAAACCTAACTCTTGGTTGAGGTTCTGCACAAATATGCTAACAAGTTGTTTCTCTGGAATCTTGAAAGGGAATTTACTAGCCATTTGTCTCCATCGTTGGAGGAAAGAAATGAAAGTTTCACCATTTTTCTGTTTATTGTTGCATAGGTCCGTCATGGAAATCTCATGCTCTGCGTTGTAAGAAAAATGGGTGGCAAACTTCTCTGCTAGCTCGTTGAAGGACTTAATACCCGTAGGTAAGTGTGAGAACCATTCTATTGCTTGACCTCCAAGACTGCGAGGAAAAAGACGCATAAGATATGTGTCGTTGTGAGAGACCTCGAAGCAAGCAAGATAGAATTCCCTAAGATGGTCTTTAGGGTCACCTTTTCCTTTGTACTTATCGAACTTGGGAATAGTGAAATTTTGAGGAAAAGGGATCATTGGTAATGACTGATCAAAAGGATAAGGACACACTTCCTCTAAAGAGAAGGTCTTTTTGGTGTGGCCAAACGTAAGATCAGATAGCTGCTGTTGAACTTCTGCGATCTTTAGCTCCATAGTCGTGGGAGGGTTTGGTAACATCTCCTATTGTCCAAAAAGTGGTTGGTGTTGCCCATATGGAAGATTATAGTGTAAGCCATGCGTACTGGTATGATAAGGGTCGTAAGATTGATTGGGATTCTATAGATTGTACGATTGGTTCAGATTGGGTTGGAATTGGAGGCCTTGATTAGGTAGAGGTGGAGGTGGCGCTAGGTAAGAATGTTGGCTTTGCGATGGTTGAAGAAAAGTATTGGGGGGAGGAAAGCTAAAGTGTGTTTGATTAGGCTGTGATGGTGGCACATAGCTTTGGGAAACCTGATGTTGGGAATGTTGAGAGTGGCCAGGCAATGTATGAAAGAAGTTGAGCGTGGATGAACATTGTGGAGGAGGAACATAGGTAGAAGTGATTTGCGACGGTTGAGGTTGCTTGAGGATGAGAGTAGAAGAATGTTGTGGTTGGGGCTGCGTGACTCCAATTGGTTGAGAGACATGCAGGTGTGATGTTATAGGAGGTGGCATTTGTTGAGACCCTTGTTGCATGGCTACATAAGTGTTCCCCGGATTGTAATTGGGTGGGAAACCTATGCGTGATGGGGTAACCAAGATTCCACTTGCGCTTGGGGTGGACACTTTAGGAGGTGGTTGCACATTCGATCGAGCTAAGGTGGCTTGCTTAGCTAACTCTGCTTGACGTTGAAGAGTTTCTTGTTGGTTTTGATAGATCTCCATAGGAGTCAAAAGCGGGGATATGGGCCTCTCCTCTGTTGGATTTTGGAAAAGGGGATTCCTATACTACGAGCCTTGAGTAGGTAAGGGCGTAGTCACCGTGGACATGGTTTGCACCGCTTGTATGGTTCCTTGGGTGTTAGTGCTCTCCTTGAGAGTGGACACATCAAAATCTTGAGGTAACTTGGCACCTTGCTTTGCAAGCAAGCGAAAGAAATGATCCTGGTTCTCACTAAGGATTTTATCAAAGGCAGCTATAGCTCTAGGATCTTGTATAAATTCATCAAGATCTTGCCCATCTTCTTGAGAGGATTGACCTATTTCAAAGTGTCGCTCTTCTTGAGATGGGGTTTGATCTACGATATAACCTTGTGGGACAAAATCCAGAGGCAAGCCTGTGGTATACTGCGGTGCATTTAGCAAAGGGGTTCTATCCTCATGAGGATTGCTTAGTTCATCTAAGTGTGGCATGTTTGGAGAGCTGATTGGTTTTGCCGCGGGTGTACTAGGAGTCACCTTGGGAGTAATGTTGAGACGACCTGATTGTGGTGTGCGAGGGGGTGACTTGTGCTTCTTAGGGACAACTTGCCTAGATTTCATGGTTTGCTGTAGCCTAGTGGTGACCATGGGATATACCTGGACACAATGTAATGCTGGGAATCTGTGAGATGCTTTGAAGAAACGGACAAACTCTGATGCACAAAGTACTGGACCAAAAGCGCTATACTGTTTGACCAGAGGCGCAGGACTGTGCTACCAAAAGCATGCTACTGTGGGCCAGAGGCAACAGACTGAGCTACCAATAGCGAGTTACTGCTATGCCAAAGGCGAGCTATAGTGACCAAAAGTGAGCTACTGTTATACCAAGGGCGCTGAAGTAGAGTTTTGCCAGAGGCGGGTTACTGCTGTACCAAAGGTGATCTACTGTATTACCAAAGGCGAGCTGCTGTAATACCAGGGGCGCTGAAGTAGTGTCTGATGTTTTTCAAAGGCAAGATTTTCTGTTTCTGATTGGATTGGTTTGGCAAGAGAAAACACAGCAAACAAGTGGTCAAAAAAGGCACAAGGACTGACACAACAGATAGTGTATGTTCAAGGCTCCAAACAAGCCCAATGTTTCCACAGGTCTAATACAGTTGCAATCAATAACAAGCACTTTTTATCCCTAGAGACAAGGTTTCATTGCAGTAGATCAGCTCACAGCTTAATACTCCGTCGATAAAAATATCATTCCATAAAGGTGTCAGATATTTAGTATCTTTGCGAGAGACGATAGGTAGGGATATCTCACCCTCCCCTTGGAAAGCTCAAGTAGGTCACAAGAGCTTTATGTCCAAGGGAATACTATCTCTTCTCAAGGGAGCCATGTTGGATCTAGGGCATACAACTGAGAGGGGGGGGGTGAATCAGTTGTATAGAACTTGTTCTCTTTCAAACACTTAATTCTCTGTTGTTAGTTAGCAGCATATCAAATAATCATTCATGGAAGCACAATACATAAACACAAGAGCAGATAAGCATCAACACATTGAACACCAAGATTTTGACGTGGAAAACCCGGTTAAGGGAAAAACCACGGGGTGATTAACCCAAGAATTATTCTCTGTTAGAAGAATAAAGAAAAATGAATGGCACATGCCAATAAGGGCTCACTGCCCGAGCACACTGCTCACAAAGAGGCCCACTGCCTACAAGGAGACACACTGTCTACAGAGTGATAAAAATCACAGTCTTGAACTGGAGAATGACATCTCTACCATGTCCGGATCAGTTCCAATTAAGCCCAACAATCTCTGCTCTGCCTTTCGCACCTCCAATTAAGCCCAACAATCTCTGCTCTGCCTTTCGCACCTTTCTTCGCTACACCTTGCTCATCTACATCTACCACACTGAAATGAATTCACAACTCATTATTTATACAAGACATCGACTTAGGAACAAGTATCTAAGTCGGCAAACAACCATAGGAGTATCCGCAAGATGAATAACACATCCGGTCGGCTATCACAAGAACATTCGCAGGATGAACAACTCATCCGGTCGGCTAAACAGAGCAATAACTTCATCCGGAAGAATAACTTCAATTCCGGGCTCTACCATCGATGCGGACCAACAACACAACCTAAACATGATTCAAGAGCCTTCACAAGTCTGTCTGAATGTCCGGATACATCCGCACTTCCTCTGCTTACTGGAATCTCTTGTCTTCCTCATCCGGAACTTCAAGAACACAGTCTGTCGCCACTGTCATGATGCAGGAGGTACATCCGGACCTCCAAATTACACACAAATCAGGATGAAACATCACAAGGACATATAAAACACTCCTTCCAATCCGCAGATTATGATAATACAATTCCGGACCTCACCGGACCTTTTTGTGATCCTCTGTCACCTCCGGATACTTGCCGGACCCGGTTCTATACCGGCAGCCATAACTCCTTCAGATCTTCATGCGGACCTCTGAAATCTTAACTGTAGCATCTCAAGACTCATATCTACTAACCCTTTAATCCGCATCCTCCGGTTCTCATCCTATACAGTATATTTACCTTCTTCTCATCACTGTTCTTCACTGTTCCTGACTGAAGCTAATCTTCTCAATATCCTCAGCACAAAGCTCATCAAATCCTTCTTGTCAATGCAGTATGAGTATGTTGACATCAATGACAACAATGGCTCACCTCATACTTGCAACAATCTCCCCCTTTGTCATTGATGGCAACATATGATGTGAAAAACCATCAAGACAAGAACTTCTCTTTTCTGTCACAGCTCCCCCTATCAACAACCACTCCTCACATGTCTTCCTTTGCTGCTCCCCCTTTGATCATCAACCACTTGTTTTTCACATGTCTTCTCTCCCCCTTTGACATCAATGGCAAAGGGCTCATACTTGCAACTCTCATGCATCAGAATAATACCAGCTGCTCCCCCTTAGTTGCAGCTCCCCATTAGTCCGGATCACAAGATATGACTGTGATTGCCACCGGACTGATGCACATTAGTGCATCTTAGTTCATCACCGGAGGGGCCATGACCCCTAACTTCTTCCGGAGATATTCAAAAGAGTCCTTGGGAAGAGGTTTTGTAAAGATATCTGCAATCTGATCCTTGGAGGGAACATACTCCAATCTGACTTCTTCCTTGTTTACTTGTTCTCTCAAAAAGTGAAATTTGATAGATATGTGCTTAGTCTTAGAATGCAATACCGGATTCTTGGAAATATTAATTGCACTTGAATTATCACAGAAAATTGTGATAGGCTCCTCATATTCAACTTTGATGTCTCTTAGCATCTGCTTCATCCACAAGATTTGAGTGCAACTACCTGCTGCTGCAATGTATTCTGCTTCAGTTGTAGACAGAGATATTGCATCTTGTTTCTTGCTTAGCCAGGAAACCAATCTCTTCCCCAAAAAGAATGCTCCACCACTAGTGCTCTTCCGGTCATCCACATCTCCTGCCCAATCTGCATCTGTGTAAGCATGAAGAGAAAAATCCGGATCTCTAGGATACCATAGACCATACTCAACTGTCCCTTTCAAGTATCTAAAAATTCTTTTGATTGCCATAACATGAGATTCTCTAGGATCAGCCTGGAATCTTGCCACAAGACCAACAGCTTGCATTATATCTGGTCTAGTTTGAGTGAGATACAACAATCCACCAATCATTGATCTATACTTTGTCTGATCTGCCTTTGGAGAATCATCATCTTTGCTTAACTTACATCCGGTTGCCATAGGAGTGTTCATAGGCTTTGAGTCTTCCATACCAAATTTCTTTAACAATTCTTTCACATATTTGGTCTGAGAAATGAAGATCCCTTCTTTTGTTTGAGTAATTTGCAGACCCAAGAAGAAATTCATTTCACCAAGCATAGACATTTCAAACTCACTTTTCATCTGATTTGCAAAAGTTTTACACATACTATCTCTTCCTCCAAAAATGATATCATCCACAAACACTTCAACAATCAGAATGTTTTCATGATCAATTTTGAAATATAAGTTGCTGTCAGCAGTACCTTTGTTGAATCCAATCTGCACAAGATGCTTATCCAACCTTTCATACCATGCTCTTGGGGCTTGCTTCAATCCATACAAAGCTTTCTTCAACTTGCAGACCATATCATTATTATCAGACAATTGAAATCCATCCGGTTGTTCAATGTAGACTTCTTCTTCCAGATCACCATTTAGGAAGGCAGACTTGACATCCATCTGATATACCTTGAAATCTTTGAAGGCAGCAAATGCAAGAAGTAATCTGACTGCTTCAATTCTTGCTACCGGAGCAAAAGTCTCTTCAAAGTCAATTCCTTCTATTTGAGAGTAGCCTTTGCAGACCAATCTAGCTTTGTTTCTGATTACTTCACCAGCTTCATTTAGTTTGTTCCGGAAGACCCACTTGGTTCCAATTACATTCCTGTCTCTAGGTCTGGGAACAAGATCCCAAGTATGATTTTTCTCAATTTGCATCAGTTCATCTTCCATTGCTTTGGTCCAATTTTCATCATTGCAGGCTTCATTTATTGTTTTAGGTTCAATCCTTGAAATCAGACAACATTCATTCTGATCTTGAGCAATATTCCTTCTAGTTTGTACACCTTTGCTTCTGTCACCTATGATCTGATCTTCAGAGTGATTTAGTTTTACATACCTTGGAATTTTGGGAGTATCCAGTACTGCTGTTTCTTGATCAGGCTCATTTAAACCTAACTCTTCTTCCTGATTTACCGGATCAGGCTGACTCTGTTTCACCGGAGAGGATTGAGTTCCTTGAACACTATCTTGGTCATCTTCATCAAATTCATAAAATCTTGAAGGCTTCTCAATTCCTTCATCAACCTTTACATTGGTACTTTCTATCATCTTCCTCAATCTCTTATTGTAACACCGATATGCTTTGCTTTGAGTGGAGTAGCCCAAGAAAATTCCTTCATCACTTCTAGCATCAAACTTTCCTAGATCTTCATCTCTTTTAATATAACACTTGCTACCAAATACCCTGAAATATTTCACAGTAGGAGTGATGCCAAACCAAAGTTCATAGGGGGTCTTACCGGTGTTGTTTCTGATTTGAACTCGATTGAGAGTGTAGACTGCAGTGCTGATAGCTTCTTTCCAAAACATTTGAGGAACATTTGCTTCCAACATCATTGTCCTAGCAGCTTCCTGGATGGTCCGGTTCTTTCTCTCAACTACTCCATTCTGCTGTGGAGTCCTAGGAGCAGACAACTGTCTCCTTATACCCTGTTTCTCACAAAAGTCAATGAATTCACCAGATGTAAATTCACCACCTCTATCAGACCTTAGACACTTTAGTTTCAATCCGGTTTGATTCTCCACCATAGCTTTGAAGATTTTGAACTTCTCAAAAGCTTCTGATTTTTCTTTCAGAAAGGTAACCCACATCATCCGGGAATGATCATCAATTAACAACATGAAATATCTATCACCTTGCAGACTCTTGATTCTTGTCGGACCACATAGATCAGTATGTACTAATTCCAACAATCCGGTAGAAGACTGATCTTTGCTTTTAAAAGAGACTCTGCTTTGTTTGCCTAACTGACATTCTTTACACACACTATTTGTAGGTTTTATCAACTTTGGAAGATCTCTCACAGCCTGAGTATTGCTTATTTTGATGATGTTATCAAAATTTACATGACACATTCTTCTATGCCATAACCAACTCTGATCAATTTGAACAAACAAACAACTTTTATTTGAACCAACCAGATGAAAGATGTTACCTCTTGTCTGAGTACCGGATGCAATTTCAGTTCCGGAGCTTGTAAAGATTCTGCATTTTCCATTCTTGAACCGGAGATCATAGCCTTTGTCCACTAACTGACCAACACTGAGAAGATTGTGCTTCAATCCTTCAACATATAGTACATTACCTGTTTTGCTCTTACCATCAAAGGAAATAGTTCCCCTACCTCTGATTCTGCCAGCAGAATTGTCACCAAACTTTACCATTCCTCCTTCATATCTTTCCAAATCTAAGAACTTATTCTTGTCACCAGTCATATGGTGAGAGCATCCACTGTCAATAACCCAATCATCCTTTTCTTCCACTTGAGCAGCCAAGGCTTTTTCAACAACTTTGTGATTGACAGATTCAGAGAGCAAGGAATCTTCTTCCTTGATGGCTATAAACACCCACTCATTTCCGGATTTGCTTCCTGGATCTGATTCATCATCTGTTACTCCTTCATTGTCATCTTCTTCATGAACATAATAGCAATTCTTTTGAAACCTTTGTCTGTGAGTATTAGATCTTGCAGATCTCTCCGGACATCTTGAGGCAAAATGACCAATCTTATTGCAGTTAAAACACTTAAAGGGTAGTTTTCCTTCATACTTACCGGATCCTCTTGGCAGTCTCTTTGCAATGAGGGCTTCAAGTTGAGCTGTTTCTGCTTCTTCTTCTTCCATGTCTCTTCTTGCTTGATCATACCATGACATTTTCCTTGATGAGTTTTCACCCGGATCAAATCTCTGTTTGCCTTTCACATAGGCACTGGCTTTAAAAGCAGACTCAGTCTTGGGTGGATCATCTCCAAACTCGGTCATTTCAAATGCAGCTAGTTTGCCAGCCAATTGTTCTCTTGTGACAGTTGTGTGGGCTCTGAATTCATCAATGGCAGCAACTTTGATTTTGTAGGCAGCAGGAAGGGATCTTAGGATTTTGCAGACAATCTCATTTTCATCTAGAGTTCCACCAGCATTTCTGATTCCACATACCAGCTCATTTACTCTTGGCATAAAGGTAGTAATGTTTTCATCATCTCTCATTTTCAATCTTTCAAATTTCCCTTTCAGACTTTGCAACCTTGCACTTTTGACAAACTCATCTCCTTCATACAGAAGTTCCAGTTTAGTTAGGATCTCATATGCAGTTGGTAGGTCAATGACATTCGAGAGATCTGAGTCATTCAATGCGCTTAGAAGAGCTTCCTTGGTCCGCAGATTGTTTTCAGCTTCTGTGGTTTCATCAGGAGTTGTCGGACCACCTTGTGGGGGTATATATGGTTTTGAAATCATAGCCAAGTATGCTTTTCCCATACATTCCAAATGACACTTCATGCGACCTTTCCAGAGAGTGAAGTTGGTTCCATCGAACTTCGGACTATCCTTCTTGTAAGACGACATCCTGGATCACCTCAAGCGGTTAAGCTCCTATCAGAGGAACTCGGCTCTGATACCAATTGTTGGATCTAGGGCATACAACTGAGAGGGGGGGGGTGAATCAGTTGTATAGAACTTGTTCTCTTTCAAACACTTAATTCTCTGTTGTTAGTTAGCAGCATATCAAATAATCATTCATGGAAGCACAATACATAAACACAAGAGCAGATAAGCATCAACACATTGAACACCAAGATTTTGACGTGGAAAACCCGGTTAAGGGAAAAACCACGGGGTGATTAACCCAAGAATTATTCTCTGTTAGAAGAATAAAGAAAAATGAATGGCACATGCCAATAAGGGCTCACTGCCCGAGCACACTGCTCACAAAGAGGCCCACTGCCTACAAGGAGACACACTGTCTACAGAGTGATAAAAATCACAGTCTTGAACTGGAGAATGACATCTCTACCATGTCCGGATCAGTTCCAATTAAGCCCAACAATCTCTGCTCTGCCTTTCGCACCTTTCTTCGCTACACCTTGCTCATCTACATCTACCACACTGAAATGAATTCACAACTCATTATTTATACAAGACATCGACTTAGGAACAAGTATCTAAGTCGGCAAACAACCATAGGAGTATCCGCAAGATGAATAACACATCCGGTCGGCTATCACAAGAACATTCGCAGGATGAACAACTCATCCGGTCGGCTAAACAGAGCAATAACTTCATCCGGAAGAATAACTTCAATTCCGGGCTCTACCATCGATGCGGACCAACAACACAACCTAAACATGATTCAAGAGCCTTCACAAGTCTGTCTGAATGTCCGGATACATCCGCACTTCCTCTGCTTACTGGAATCTCTTGTCTTCCTCATCCGGAACTTCAAGAACACAGTCTGTCGCCACTGTCATGATGCAGGAGGTACATCCGGACCTCCAAATTACACACAAATCAGGATGAAACATCACAAGGACATATAAAACACTCCTTCCAATCCGCAGATTATGATAATACAATTCCGGACCTCACCGGACCTTTTTGTGATCCTCTGTCACCTCCGGATACTTGCCGGACCCGGTTCTATACCGGCAGCCATAACTCCTTCAGATCTTCATGCGGACCTCTGAAATCTTAACTGTAGCATCTCAAGACTCATATCTACTAACCCTTTAATCCGCATCCTCCGGTTCTCATCCTATACAGTATATTTACCTTCTTCTCATCACTGTTCTTCACTGTTCCTGACTGAAGCTAATCTTCTCAATATCCTCAGCACAAAGCTCATCAAATCCTTCTTGTCAATGCAGTATGAGTATGTTGACATCAATGACAACAATGGCTCACCTCATACTTGCAACAAGCCAATGGTGAGTATCTTAAGGGTTTAAATTGATTTCCCTTGCACTGATGATTACCGCAATGTTCGGAGGTAGGTCGGGTAGTCTCTATCTAAAATTGGTTCTTAGTGACTTTGAGGGACCAACGCCTTACGAGCAATGCGACAAGCTACTAAAAGCTTTAACCAATCCTACTAAGAGTTTCAAACACTTCGCTCAATGTGAAAATCGTTTCCACAAAGAGCTAGTACACCTCTTTTCAGTTTGGCACCACAAGGTAAGGCTGACGTCGGTTAGGACTTGGCTTTCGCCTTATCCCTCTTATATAGCGGTTCAAAGGAAAACTCCGCTTAGGGTCGTCCCTTTTGGATGAATCACAATCCAAAATCAGGCCCTTCTAAAGGAAGTACAGAAAAGTAAGAGCAAGCACATCACACAAAGGTTCAATTGTCCCGTTATAAGAAAAATAAGGTGCAACCAAGCTATGCAGACACACGATTGTAGTTGTAAATTGTCCCTTATGAAATGAAGTGTTTGGCATTCATGTCCATTGTCCTTTAGAAAATTGAGGTGTTTGTCCATACATGTCCATTGTCCCTTAAGAAATGCAGTATGTTCCTAAGACTTAGATTTGCAAAAAAGATTTGTTCAATTACTCCTTTTAAGCATGCAATGTGTTTCTAAGACTTAGTGAGATAAATCAAAAGAGGTCTTCAACGCTCGTCCTGCATGAACATATTAAGAAAACACCTATTGGCTCTGTGTGAGTAATAAGAAGCTGCAACAAGTGAGTTAGTTCCACCAAAAAATTTCACAAGTTAGCAAAAAACAAATCAACTTGAACCAAAAGCGTGTTACTGTCTTACCAGAAGCGATTCACTTTAAACCAAAAGTGCTTTAAGACAGACGAGAAGCGCAACAGAATATTACCAGCAGCATTGAACAATAACCAGAAGCGTTGTACTGTGATTCCAAAGGCGCTGCGATAAATACCCAAAAGCGTGCAACGATAATAACAAAAGCACTGTAAAATATCCAGGAGCGCGTCACTGTGTAAGCGAAAGCGCGATACTGTGTAGCCAAAAGCGCTGTGCCGTCTCAGATACAGAAAATATTAGTTTTTGTCAAAATAACCAGGCAAAAATGACTTTTCATGGTGGATCTACTGTCTGGACAATGATATCTGATAGATCTGGGTCGTGAAATCTGAAAAACTCAAAAAACGGGGCAACACAATAGATTAGCAGAACTTAAGGATACTCCTAAATAAATTAGCTTCGGAGATATCAAAAATCAGGTTCGGAAGACAAATACAACGGCTTGTGCAAACAAAATCACAGATCTGAAATGAGAAAAACCCTACAAAAGCACCGTGAATAAAGTCAAAACCTAATTTTTAACTGGAAGCGCTTAACAAGTCCACCAATAGCGCTTCTCTGTGTCACCAAAAGTGCTGCTCTGTGCGACCAGAAGCGCGGCCGTGCCGCCAGTAGCGCTGAACTGTTCCTGCAAGAGCGCTTAGAGATACTACCAGACGCGCTGTGCAATATCATCTGCACTGTGCCGTACTGTGACTTAAAAAAAAACAAATTTCTCAAAGAAACAAAAGGGACTAGTGGGTCCCACCGGGCGTGCCAGAATGTGTATATGGAAAAATAGATTAAATCTAAACTAAATAAAACCAAAGAACCCAATAACATAAAGGAAACGAATCTAAATAAAAGCCATAAATCACAAATCAAAGACAAATTAAAGCTCTTACCAAAACCTGTATTGTTCCCTTTTGGAGATATGTGGATTGCTCAATGTAGTTGCAAAGCCATGGCTGCAACAAGTAAGTATGTGCTCAAGAGATCAATGTCAAAAGATCGTTATAGTGCTATATCGACGCATTGTGTATGCTCAAAGCTCTGTTAAGTATGCCTGAGAATACGATCGAAGAGAGAGAGAGGTAATGAAGGAGATGAGGGGGGTTTATATAGGTTTCAAGGAAAATCGATCAACAGTCCAGATAATTTAGAAGAATAAACGGAGGAGATAAGTTGAGGAATGTGCAACGAATGAGAAGAAAACACGTGTCTTGCTTGCTTTTGCATGAGAGGAGTTATCAAGAATAGAAGAATGAGTTAACTGAAGAGATAAATCAATTAAAAGAATAAAGCAATCAGTTAAGTGATTTAAAACAAGAAGAAGGGATTTGCATGAGAAAAGAAGATATTTTGCTTTATTAAATATATAAATATTTAATTGATGAGCAAGAAAGCTTGAGTTATTTTAGAGATAACTCAAATTAGAAGAAAAAACAATTTAAATAAATAATTGATTTATTTAAATTTAGAGAAGATATTTTGGAAGAAATAATTAAATAATTGGAATTATTTAATTTAGAAGATTTGAAAGCAAATTAAATAAATAAATTTATTTAATTGATGTGCATGATTTTGGAAGAATAAATTTTGATTTAATTAAATAATTTAAGAATTATTTAATTTTAGATAAGAGGGAATTTGTTGAATTAATTAAATAATTGGATATATTTAATTAATGTGGATTTGATTTTCGAAAAGCGAATAATGATTTAATTAAATAATTAAAAATTATTTAATTGTGGAAGAATATAGAGGAATTTGATTTAATTAATTAAATAAAGAGAATTTATTTAATTAATGTTGAAAGTATGTGATTTAGAAGAATTTGATGAAATTACTTAAATAATTAGATTATTTAATTAACGTTTGCAACGCAAGTGATGAGACAGATAACGAAATGCAAGTAGCATGACAAGTTGGTCATTTTAGGGTGTCTACAAAAACATGAATAGGCACCAACTTGTCTAGGCGCAAACTCAAGCTTGTTGAGGAGACATATTGCGCCCAACATTCCTTGGTGATTTCATGAACTTCAAATGCTCACAATTGTTCAAGGGATGCCCAATGCCCCTTCTTGATGATAGGCGCCAAAGTGAAGGTGGTAGAACATGGAATTGTGCCTTGATGGAACTAGGTGCTATCTAGAGTATGCAACTCCATGGAAATGCACCTTCTTCCTTAGAGTAGTTCAAACACTCCAAGGTCTTCAATGATCAATTCCCCAACTTATGAAATGTCCCCCTTCATTTCCAAACACATTGTAATGCTCCGGAGAGATGACTATACATAGGCACCAATTTGGGTTAGAAATTCCTCCAAAGTGTGCCTTCACCTTCAAAGTGCAAAACAAGGTCCAAAGATGCCAATGAACTTAGGTGCTTCCTTGGAAAAGTCCTAGAGGTCAAAATGCACCTTGTCTTTATGAGGCACAATTCATGGGTAGGAAAGCTTGTGAAGTGCGCCTATGCTTAGTGAGGTGATTGATACCCTTCAAACCCTTTCTAGAACTTAGATTTCTTCAAATGATGATCATCTTGCACCAATGCATCATCAATCTTTGAACACAAGATCAAATCATACTTAGGCGCTCATTAAGTGTCCTCTCAATCTAGGCGCATCTGAGAGGCTGAACTGGCAAGACGTAGTGCCTAGCTTCCTAGACCTCATTTCAACATGTTTGAGCTCCAAAGTTGACCCAATGGCATCAATTGAAGTCTAGTAGTTGAAATCCTTCCTCTCTATACCTGGGCGCATTTGGGGTGAATGAAGATAGCAAAGTGCGCCTATCTAAATCTAGGCACAATTTCAAGGTGACTTGATCACCCAAGTGCGCCTAACACTTCAAATCACTTATCTGACCTTGACAACTTGCTAGGAGCTCACTTCATCAAATAGAGTCATCAAGATCATCATTCTGGCTTGTCCAATCCTAGGTGCACATTTGACATTGAACGAGCAAGAAGGTGTGCCCTAACTCCAAGAGTCATGCCTTAGTCAATTTTGGCTTCCAGACTTAGGCAATTTAGCCAGAATCAATACATACAACTGGAATGGTCTTTGACTTAATCCTGCAAAACTAAAACAATATGTTAGCCAAAAACCAAGTTCATTCCCTCAAGATTGGTATTAGCCTTCGGGAATGATGAGTAGGCTAAGCCATTTTTCGATGTGGATCACTCTGAAAATGGGGACATGACATGGTGTGAGTCAGTGCGAAATTGGTGGACCTCACTTGTTTTCATTTGGCCATCATGGCGGTGCTATGAAATCTATATTTGGAGTTCATTTGATTAACTATTTTAATGGTGCATTATATTTCCTAAGTTAAATTAAATATTATAAAGTGACTTTATGAAAATAATGGATGTATTTTATGAAAATAAAATCACATATATTTCCCTTTGGGCTCCCACTTCATAAAGTGTGAGTGATTAAGTGAAAGAAATATTTTAATTGCAAACTTCCAAAAAAGTGGAGCGTGGGGTTTTGGAGGAAAATAAAAGAAGAATTGTGCATTCATTTGCTTCTTCATGCTCAGAAATTATTTTTTCTTCTATAGGTGAATGTTGGTTGGACTTTAGTTCTCCCTTGGCTTTGTGAGGATGAAATCCCTCATGAGGATCAACAGCTGCAGGATTGAAAGACATCCCAAGGTTGTTTGTTGATAGTCTTATTTCAGAGGCTATGCTTGTGCATATTGAGCAGATTGGATGCATTGTCGTGAAGGGTTTACTTCATGAAAATCATTGATTTCTTTGCACAGTAATTTAGAGATGATATTGAAGATCATTTAGCAATACATTTCAGAGGATTTGTAGTGTTCGTGGGTAGTTTTTTCTACCCTAGCTGGCTGTACCATTTCATATCAGGTCGAACAATTTTGAAGGGCTTGTTGGAGCTTTATTTCATTGGTTTCCTATATTATTTTTGTTGTTGGGTGAAGTCTATGATGGCACCCATGTGTGAGGAGTTTTCAGTGAAGATCTCAAGGGTTTAGCTTCACGTTTGTTGCTGTCGTTCACTGATGTACACCTCCCAAATCAGGCCATACACTTCTACTGCCAAGCGTGAGGGTTTTAGGACTGATTGCCCAGTGTTTTGGGCCCCTTCAAGGATCATTTTGTGGCATTTGGAGCCTTCTTACTGCTGCACATCACTTCTATGAGGGTTGATTAGAGATTATTGTATTTTGAAGGTGGTTTATGATCTAGATTTGTTGTAATACTTCAAAATCAAACTTATAATATCAAATCAGCAAATGGGTATGTCGCCATTTTGATGTTATTGCATATTTTTTAATTTGGGTATTGTTCATCTTTAATGTTGATTGCATTTACCTCATAAATAAGCATCTAGGTATCTTTCAAAGTTTATTTTCAAGTGAATGCTATTGCATACAAAACATATGTTATGATCAAAAAACACAAAACGCACCAGGTTCAGCTAAACCATAGAAAAATTAGGGGTGGGTTATTACAAACCCTTTCTTGGTGAAGTCTATTTACGGTGCTACCAATTGTGAAAAAACCCTAACAAATCTCCTGTAATAACTGCACAACTCAAAGAATCCCCTTAGATGGGACAATGTCTTGATGAGCACACGGTTATACTGAGAGGGGGGGATGAATCAATATAATACAATCTTTTACCTTTTTCAAATCTTAAGAACCATATCAATATTAATCACACAAGATCTATCAATTATCCAACATATAGAGAACACAAGATTTACGTGGAAACCCTTACGGGAGAAAACCACGGTAAAATATTGCTTATAAATATAATTCTCTTACTATCTTATAAGCTTTGTAGGCACCAACCTACAAGAGACTGCAATCCCCTTTTGTACAATCTCTAAGCACCAACCCACTAGAGACATCGATCCTTGTTTGTAGAATTTGCGAGCACCAACCCATGGGAGACACCAATCCCCGCAACTAAGCACCAACCCAGCAAGGCACCAACCTACAAATTCTTCAATGGATAATATGTCTTCTAAATGTCGATACACTTCTTACAAATTTGATCACAGCCCGCACAATATCCTTTCTTCACAAACCTGATCTAATTCATGCATAGACTCTTTCCACAAAATTGATCATAATCATGACATTAGATGATGAGCACACGATTATACTGAGAGGGGGGGTGAATCAGTATAATACAAACTTTTACTTTTCCAAACTCAATCAATCACATCAACAACACATATGCAAGATCTAGTAATGTAGAACACAATGAGAACACATGATTTACGTGGAAACCCTTGTGGGAGAAAACCACTGCAAAATATTGCTTATATATATTGATCTCTTCTCTTTCTTATAGGCTCCAACCTACTTCTCTTACAATTCTTCTTTTGTGAGCACCAGCTCACTCCTCTTACAATTCTTTTGTGAACACCAACTCACAAGAGACACCAATCTCCACTTGACAGAATTATAGGCACCAACCTATTGGAGGCTCCAACCCCAACACAAACTGAGCTCCAATCCAGCAAGAGGTTCCAACCTCTATTTGATAGGCTCCAACCTATTAATCCTTCAATGGCTGATATCGTTCTCCTTTACTCACAATCTGATTACTACTTTTGATTCTATATGATGTAAGTCTTTCTTTTTCAAATCAGGTTCACACACATATACTTTCCTTCATAAATCTGCTATAAATCATGCACACTTCTCTTTCATAAATCTGATCCAATCATGCACAACTTCTTTACATAAAACTGATCATAATCATGGCATTCTCTTCTCATAAATTTATGTTCATATCAACATACTATCACATACACACTTCCTCTCGAAACAAATCAGATTTGCTCTTCATAATTCTGCCCCTCTTCTTTCTTTCAACTCTACTCTAACCTCAGAAATATTTCATTGAATTACTTGTCTCAAAATGAATCTTTCAACTCCCTCTTATACTTTCCAATTGATGTGTCCTTGGTGAATAGATATGTTGTTTTGTAACCTTGCCGTCCCTTCAAAGCTAAACATACTCCTTCATGAAATCGCAGCCCTTGGAAGCTTTGTCTTCTAGCATAAATCACTGCCTTTTCCTCTTGTCTTTTAGTAATTTTGTCTTATCCACTTTTGTCTGAACTTCTCCAATTCGTCCTCTAGTGATTTTGTCTTCTTCCTTAAACTGATTTGTCTTTATTTGCTAACACAATTTGTCTTCTTTTTGCCTTCATAAAATCACATCATTTATACTAATGATTGTTGTTCCTCTTTGTAGAATATAACACTTGACAATCACTGGTATCCACAAAGTATTCACACCATACAAAAACTGATCGTTGCATGTGTATATCAAAGTATGGTTGTTTGGAAATGACTTCAAAAACTTCTTTTATATCATCCTTGTCTCAATCCTTCAAAGGAGTCGGCCTCATATGGATTTAAATCTTTAATTTAAATTCTTCTCTTTCACAAGTTGGCCACCTTGGATGTATAATTAAATTTGGACTCCATTCTATGTCAACCCAAAACACTTATATCTCAAATGTTCAAATCTTTTATTTAAACATTCTATCTCCCAATGGTAATGTGTAACGGATGTATTTTGCTTTGCTCTCCAACGGGGATGTATAACGGGCACCTCTCATTATTACGGGCCATCCTTGACATCAATGACATCACTTACGACTTCGTGCCTTTGACATCAATGACAATATTTCCAACACTATCTTCTCATAAATTTCTGCCTTGAGATCTGCCCAAACTCGTCCTTTATCTCTCCTTTATATTTGCATTATCTTCTTCTATATTTCTGCCTCTCACTTCTCTATAATTATGCCATAAATCTTCCTTACAATTCTGCCTTCTACTCTCTCAACAAATCTGCCTTTAATTCTTTATTTGCAGATATCTGCAGTTGTCTAATGGATATATCTATTTTATTTCAGACCACTCACACTTTTTTATGTTCCACAATCATTACTTCAATTTATATCTTCATATCTCTATGAAGAGATACAACACTTCATAAGAATGCATTGCTTTCCAAGGGAGGCACCCTTCCTTTACTAATCGTTGTCTTTCTTAAAACATAATCACTGCTTTTTAGACTCTAACCGCTGCCTTTTTTATTCTCTTTAATTGTTGCCTTTTTGTTATTATCAATACTCATCGTTTGCTTAATGATGATCGCTCCTTGTCTTCTAATCGCATCCCTTTACCACACGTTAATAAGGGATTTTGTCTTATGTATATATATGGGCGCTTCTCACATGAAGTCAACCCCATTTTAATATCTAAATAGATTTTGTTTTAAGCCAAAACATGAGGGTCGGCCACTATAATTTCTCTTCCTCATATATATGAATTGCACCTCTATCTCATATATATTTCTCTTCACATGATCGCTCCTTATATACTCATTTCTTCTCTAACTTGGGCAATTAATATATATATATATATATATATATATATATATATATATATATATATATATATATATATATATATATATCTTTGTCTTGACTTGGTTGGCAAAGATGGTCGGCCAAACATATGTAAGATAAAATGTTCTCCAAAATAAAACTCAATGCTGCCTTGGGAAGTCGACTATATAGATGAGTTTAAATCTTTAGTTTAAACTCTAATTTATGCATGATTGTCTCATAATCATTTAAGTTCATTGACTGTAGACTAGTCAGCCTCTTTTTCAAATTATCAATCTTATATCTCTGTCCAATGGTTGATCCAACTTGTCTTATTAAACTAATCCAACTTATCTTAGATATGCTATTGAATGATGATGACAACATTTACTCCTTGCATACAATGATATTGCTACTTTGACATTAATGACAATGATCTTGCCAATAGTCTCGGCAACACATTCTTGACATCAATGACAACATTTCCAACATGTCTTAGGTGGTGGCCAATTCAAAATGGCTCGAATCTTGTCCATATCTACTTTGACTCCCTCTACACTGATCACAAGCCCCACATATAGTATTTATGTCATCCCAAATTCACACTTAGATGCTTTGGCATATAGTGACTGTGCCTCCATGATCCCTAAGAGTAAGACCTCATCAATATGTTTGAAATGATTACTATATATGAGAATGTCATCAAAGAAGACAATTACAAATTTCCACAACTGCTTATTGAATACTTAGTTCATAAATGACTGAAATGTAGCAGGTGCATTGGTCAACCTAAAAGGCATGACCAAGAACTTCTAGTGTCTATAGTGGCATTTGAACGTTGTCTTACGAATGTCCTCTTCTTTGACTCTAATCTGATGATACCTTGATTGAAGATCAATCTTCGACAAGTAGATTGCTCCATGCAACTCATCGATCAATTCGTCGATCCTGGGGATAGGGTACCTATTCTTAATTGTTTTCTTATTGAGAGCCTTGTAATCAATACACATCCTTCTTTTTAACCAAAACTACTGAAGAAGCAAAGGACTAGAACTCGGTCTAATATGCCCCATATCAAGTAGCTCTTTGATGGCCTTCTCTATCTCCCTCTTATGCCTCTTTGGGTGGCGATAAGGGGTAGTAATGAAAGGCTTGGCCCCTTGTCTAACTTAATGACATGCTCAAAGCCCCTATTTGGTGGCCTATCAGGAGGAATATCATCAAAGATGAAACTATGTTTGTCCAACAATGACTGAATATCAACATGGTAAACTCTTTTACCCTTCGAAGAAGCCTTGGTAGACACAAAGCATTGGGTTGCCCTTGCAATGTCACCATGTTTAAAAGGAGCCTCCATTTTCTTTGCTATGACTACTCTCGATGCTCCATTAGACATACTTCAAAGTACCACCCTTTTCCCATCTGCTATGAATTTTAATTCCATAGTTTGAAAATTTTGGGAGTACTTCCCAAGAGAGTGCAGCCACCGTATCCATAACACCACATCTGTTTCTCCAATCTCCACTATATAAAAATCATCTATCACTCTATGGTTGCCTAGCATGATGCTCAACTATGAAATCTTTTTGGTGCATGACATAGTAAACCCATCTGCAACCATCACATTACATCCTTTGAAATCTTGTACCTCAAGGCCTCTTTTTGTCACTAGGCCCTCATCAATGAAATTGTGGGTTGCCCCACTATGAATCAAAACCAACACTCTCTAATCCTGCAATACTCTTTTAACCTTGAATGGATTATACTTGGGTGTATCTGATAGAGTAGCAAAAGTCTCTCCTGAAACTCCTCCCATAATGTGATCATCTAGATTAGCTTCTTCTTCATGTTCTTGAATCAACATCCTTCTTTTCTTCTTCATTATGGAAGATGACCTCAATGTAATGAACCTTGCCCCTTCCTAGGCACCTGTGACCTAGTTCCCTTGGCTTTTTGTATGAAAAACATAACTCCCTATGCAGCTCATTCTTTGTCTCCTCATCAATGCTTGCCTTTTTAGGCCACTCCTTTTGAAAAGGTTTCTTGTCTTTCTTTGGTGGGAATTGTTGATGATTGTTTTTAGACAAGTCAACAATAGAGTAAAACACTAGAGTATCCCACTCTCTCTTGAATAAAGCTCTTCAAAGGCTGAACTATGTGATCTAGTGAAGTAACTCCAAGGTTCCCTTTCTTATTATTTGCAGTGGATTAACTTAGTGATTACATGTGATCTTGCTGATAATCACAAAGGGACTTACGCAGACTTCTTCATATTTCATTTAGCTTATTCCTCCTTCAGTGTGGATGACATATCAATGATAAAGAAAAGATAAAAGATAAAGGTTTGAAGAAAACTAATCTAAGGTCAATGAAGCAATGATGATGTATGAACAGACAAACTCCTTGATAAAACCTAACTCCACTTCGCCAAGGATGCCTACAACTACATGGAGTTGGTGCAATCTCCTAAGGTAAACGAATGGTTTTCAAATCATGAAGGCTCATGTAAGCACCCATCAAATGGTGCAGCTCAAACAAGCATTCACAATCGAACTTAAGCAAATGAGGCTCAGACTAGCTTTACACAACACTTCACCAGCGATGAATGTTAAAAGCATGAGCTAGGAGTTGATCAAATATTTAGTACAACAAACATTACAACAAAGAACTTCTAATCTACTTCTAATCTAATTGAAACATCTCTTATTCAATTCAAGATACAAGAAACCATGTTATTTCACAAGATAACACTTAAACACCAAGTGAACTCCAATTGCATTAATCTTGAAAAATATTTACAACAATTTCAAGCCTTCTCAGAGAATTTTGAGAGTCTCTTTTATTCTACTCCTACTTGTCTATAATCTAATTTCTATTCTGATCTATTCTATAATCTATATGATATATTACAAATGAGGCAACAAGGCCTTTATATAGTGCCCAGAATACAATGAATGGCTTAGATCAATTTGATAGCCAAGGGTCTAGATTGTGCCACCTCAGTAGGTAGTTACAACAACTTTCTATTTTTAGTACAAAAAGGAGGCAATGAAGGCACATTTTCCAATGTGATAAGGATAAGGTGAAATCATTTAAAACATCCTCCACATATGAATCCCTTTGGCTTCTTTCATTAAATGATACATTTAATGCATTTATAATGATGTGTACTCACCACATAAGTGCCACTTTGGCATATCTTGAAAATTGTATCATCTTGTAGTGATGTATTCGATGTGATTGCTTTTGATGATGAATACTTGATATGTATCTTGTATGTTTGGGAATACATCTTGTAGATCTTGCCTTGTATATCTTCTTGTAAACTAGATGTTGATAGATGTTGCTCCATTTGATTTAACTTTGTAATGCTTTTTCTTGTAGGTTGATGTGAATGATCTTCTTCGATGCTTCTTCTTGAAGAGTGTAGTAGGAGAATAAATGATGTTTCTTTCTCAACTTCTAAATGATGATGCTCCATTCATGAATTGAAGTAGGAGATCTCTCTTAGACTTGAAAGTTGAATGGGAACTTGAAGTGTGATGGATGAATATCTTTGCTTAATGTAGAAGTTGATGAAGTGATCTTGCACGATGATCTTTGAAGTGACCCTTCGGAATGTAGATAACAACACCTTTAATGAATGTGGAGTAGATGACCTCTTCAAGGATACTTGAAACTTGATGAATGAAGATTGGGAGAACTTCACTTGAGACTTGGATGGGTGAATGCCTTGTCTTTGAACATAATGCCACTTGATGAAGAGTTCCAATAGATTGATGAAGAAACTAGCTGATACTTGAGGTGATGTAGATCTCTTGGAATGATGCTTCCTGAAAGATGATCTTGAAGAGAGTCCTTTAGAGCAGCCACATGATGACTCTTTAGCTTCATCTAAGTTCCTTGTTCCTGCAAACAAACAAAGAAGCAACATCAATTCCTTGATAAACATTTAATTTTGCAATACATAAGAATCATTTCATGCACTTATAATCTAAGTGTATTAAATGGGAAATTATTTGATTTCATTCAAAGTGGTTGCATTAGTTGAAACTTTTAGGTTCTCCTCCTCCATGAAATACAATTCCCTACCTCTTACTCTAATTAAAATCCTTAATACTTACTTGAAGGGTGTTATAGCCTTAGGCACATTAGATCAAGAAAGTGAATTCTTCCTTAAGTAGCGCATTAGATAGAGACTTCAAAATCTTCCTAAAATGAAATGTATAGACCATAGATCAAATTTTGCACCAGTTGAGGTCTTTGAGATCCCCTTGTAGTGAGAACTTTAGATGAGGGTCTTTAAATCTTCCTAAAAACCTTATCCTCTCCTTCTCCTTTGGTGTGCCGGTTGAGGGGTAAGGGATCTTCCTCACTAGATTAAGCGCTTTGGTTGCCTATGTTAAAATCCTCTAGCATTTGTGCTTTGGTTAAAGATTCTGAAATCCTCTAGATTGACGCGTTAGATAAGGATTTATGTTTCCTCTTGCTGTGGTGCAATAGTTAAACAAAGTGAATTCCCCTTTATAAGCCTCTAAACCCAGGCGCATTAGTTCAAGGTTTTGGTTTCCTCTGGAAATATTATAAAATTTTGCACTTTAACACTCAAAACTTGCCCTTCCACCTTGGCACATTGGTTGACACATTTGATTTCCCCTTGAAATCTGCCTTGGCACATCGGTTGGGCATCTCAAATTCCTCTACCTTATCCCTTTGGCATGTCGGTTGAGGTATTTGATTTCTTCTTGTTTTGGCGTGGTGGTTAAGGTGTTTGAAATCTTCTTGTTTTGGCGTGGCAGTTAAGACATTTGAAATCCTCATCTCCTTCTCTCCTTTTGGCGCATCGGTTCAAGGTTCGAAGATCCTCTAGCTTTTGTTGCACTAGATGGGAAATTTGCACCCTCTCAGTACTTAGTCATTTTTCAGGATCCTTGAGGGTAAAGGTATATTGAAAAATATATTTAAGTATAAGTCTCGAATCCACCAGATCTAACATGCAAAATCTAGAATTTGGAGGATTCACCAGATTTCAGACTTAGTCAATTTTTTAGGATTTTTAGGATTTCAGGCTACCAGACTTAGTCATTTTCAGGATCTCAAACATACATCAGGATTGGTCTCAAGATTCATTATTTGGATGGGATTTGATCAAGACTCTTCATTACTGCAAGTTCATACCCCAGATAAGACCTCCAGTTATAAAGCAAAAACCCTCTAGGAGAGACTTATTGTTGGATTGGCAGAGGAAACGAACCTAAGGCATCATCAAAACTTCATGCAAAGCATCAGAGCTCAAAAAAAGGGGGTCCCCATTTGCAATGGGGCGATGTGTGATTTGGTCACAACAGGAATGACTTAGGCTGGAATTTATTTTTAGGTGTAGAGAACTCCATATTTCTTGCCCTTTTTATTGCATCCTATAAACATGGTGGGTCAAATGCCTTCACCCAACCTCTAAGTGGCTCGGTCAAGCCCTCAATAAAAAAAACAAGTCTCCTCTCTGATACATCAGGAACCATCACATAAAGCCTCTGAAATTTAGACACATAACTGTCAACTGAACCATACTGCTTCAGCTGTGCTAACTCCCTGAAATGCAGTTCTAGATCCGTGTTATCAAACATGTCAATGAGTCTCTGGCTGAAATCTGCATAAGAGTCTATGAGACTATGCCCCTGTGTCACCATCCCATGGTACCACCACTCATGAGCATCTCCCGCAAGTGCAATGTGGCATATTTTATTGCTTCATTTTGGAAGATGGGATTAAGTGAAAAATATGTATTTAGTTTTTGGATCCATGTATGTGCTGTGTATTTGTTAGAGACACCAAAGGTAGGTATGGACATCATGCCCAACCTTCACTGCAAGTCTTGATTGTGTGTACCCTTGTCTTTTTTGGGTCTATTCCTCAACTTTAGTTGGCAAAAATCAGTCAATGACATAGTAGCATGAAATTCATCACCTAATGATTGGTACTCATGCAAATAGTCTAGATAACTCTCACCATCCTCTCTTTTTAAAAAGGTTGCCATCAATGGTCTTGTTACTGATCCAATAACCGTTCTGGTGTTGTGGTTGTTAGTTTGGTTGTTTGTAGAGTTACTAGCTTCACCATTGTTACCATTGTTATTTTGGCTAGCCTTGGAAGTGTTCATGTTTTGTAATATTTGAGTTAATAAATTGGTCAACTGTTGTTGTCCTTGAGCAAGATCATTGAGTATTTGCTCTATGCTATTACCATCATTCCTTCTTTCCCTATTTGCCATGGTTTCTTCTACCTCTTCTTCAACTTGTAAATCTGCAAAAGGAAATCTTTCTTCTGGATTTTTTGGAAAATTAAATTGTCTTATTCTCAGATTCCTTTGATAATACCTGTTAGCTCTTTCACTATGCTGCATATGAATTGTTTTTCTGCATCAATCAGTTAATTCCCAATAGACTGGCAGGAAAACCAGGTTTGAAAACTTTGTAATCGCCGAAACTCATTTTTTTTATATTTTTGTAAATGTTTGACAAAATGAGAGGATAGATAGGAAATTGAAAATAAAGCTTATGTTTATAATTCAATAAGTGCCACAGTAATTTAAAGTAACACATTAATTTCAAATTACAAATAGAACTAACTAATATTGCTGGTATTAATGTTCATTATTCATAAATAGACTGAAAGTATTACATCTCTGACCTCAATTTTCTAAGATTGATAGACTTGTTGGACAACACTGATATCTGAAAGTTTCTTTTCATACAAGAAATCTGCTTCCAAATCTTGACTACTCTAGCCGCCCTTATAAAATAATAACACTTCTAGAATGTTACTGGACACCTCTGTTTGCTGTTGCTTGGCCAATAAGTATGGTATACAATTAATGGATTGTTGTTTGCTCTTGAATGATTGTTGTAATAGGCATTAAATCTGCTCCCTTGTCCTGTACGACCTTGATGTAACTCTAACTTTGGCTGCGCCTGAACTCATGGTTGGAGAATGCATACAAGGTGGAGCGGTTGGAGTATATTATCTTAAACCCCCTAAAACTACTGCACCCTTTCTCCAAACACTCATAAACACCCTTCATTGTGGCTGATATGTCATTTCAAAACAAGCTGAAGGCAATATGAATAGCTGTGACTCCCTTAACCCAGTCGCCACTTCCAATATGAGTACGACTAGGAATTAATGCAGTGCCCAACACACACAAGGTACCTTATAGAAATTTGGTGCGGCCAGCATATAGACCTCTTCACTAGATATTATGATAAGATTTGCTCTGCAAATAATCTTTGATAAAAATTTCAATCTTCTCTAAAAAAAATAAAATCCAGAACACAAAACAAAAATTTCCATTTCAAGCATTCAGCACACTTGCGAATCTTGTGTTAATCCACTCATGAATTGGCTAGGAGGGTTTCTGTCGTTGAAACCAATCTTACCGTAGGGTTTTTGTCCTAGGGTAGTGTTGATGATTGTTTTTAGACAACTCAACAATAGAGTAAAACACTAAGTCTTTCACTCTCTCTTGAATAAATCTCTTCAAAGGCTAAACTGTGTGATCCAATGAAGTAACTTCAAGGTTCCCTTTTTATAACTTATGATGGATAAACTTAGTGATTACATGTGATCTTGCTGGTAATCACAAAGGGACTTACGTAGACTTCTTCATACTTCACTTAGCTTATTTCTCCTTTCGGTGTGGATGAAGTATTCACGATGTATCAATGATAAAAAAAAAAAAAAGATAAGGTTTAGGGAGCTAATCTAAGGTCAATGAAGCAATAATGATGCACGAATAGACAAACTCTTGAATTAACCTAACTCCACTTCGCCAAGAATGCCTACAACTACATGAAGTTGGTGCAATCTCCTAAGAATAGTGAAAGGTTTTCAAATCATGAAGTCTCATATAAGCACCCTTTAGATGGCGTAGCTCAAACAAGTATCCACAATTGAACTTAAGTAAATAAATGATGAAGCTTAGACTAGTTTTACACAACACTTCACCAACAATGAATGTTAAAAGCATGAGCTAGGAGTTGATCAAATATTCAATACAAACATACATTACATCAATGAGCTCTAATCTACTTCTAATCTACTTGAAACATCTCTCCACTTCATCAAGATACAAGAAACCATGTTCTTTCACAAGACAACACTTGAACACCAAATGAGCTCCACTGTCTTTGTATTAATCTTGAAAAATATTTACAACTTCAAGCTCTCTCAGAGAATTTCAAGAGTCTCTTCTACTCTACTCCTACAAACTTTCTAACTACTTGCCTATTGACTACTATCTGATATACTCTCTAATAATTTTACAAATGAGGCAACAAGGCCTTTATATAGAGGTCCAGGATTACAATGAAAGGCTAGGATCATTTCACGTAGCCAAGGGTCCAGATCATGCCATCTCAGCAGGTAGTTACAACAACTTGCTATTTTTAGTACATAATAGAGGCAATGAAGGCAAATTTTCCAAGAAGATAAGGATGAAATGGAATCTTTAGAGCATCTTCTACATGGACATCCTCTTTGGCTTCTTGTTTGTTGAATGATGTCGCGAACTATGATTGGATGATGATATGCATTTGCCACGTAGGTACCACCTCAGCATATTCCTAAATTGTATCATCTGTGATGTCTTCGAATGTGATCATTCTGAACTTGAATGCTTGTATGTTTGGGATGTACCTTTGTTGATTCTGCCTTGTTCATCTTCTTGTAAACTGGATGTGTATGATATATGTTGCTTCATTTGACTAACTTTGTAATGTTTCTTCTTCTTGTAGGTAAGTTGATCTTCTTTGATGCTACTTCATGGAGAGTAGTAGGAGATGATGATGATGCTTCCTTCATGATATAGAGTAAATGATGATATTCCATTGATAACATGGAGTAGGAGATCTCTCTTGGACTTGAAGATTGAGAGCACTTGAAGCTAGATGGATGAAGTGTCTTGGAATGTTTGATGATGATGAAGATGAGGCAGTACACTTGCCATACTTAATTAATAATGCTATGAAGTGTGATTGTAGAGGTTGTACACTCTAGTCTGTAGAATGAGATACATGTAAAGAGAGTAATTGTATTTGGAGTCTACTTTTGATTACTACAAGTGTAATTGTCCTTTTGCTGGTGGGTTATTTTTGTAAGGATTTCCCACATAAATTCCTCATGTCTTGTGTATATGGTTTTTATATGATTTTATGTTTTTTCCTAATTCTTGCTAATTGAATTGATCCAACAAACATAACTGTATTTCAATTACATAGTCTTAAGGTTACAATATCCTAGATTATTGGTCACCTTGAGGATTAATTTCCCAACAATGCATACCTCAATTTGGGTTTGTGCTTGTGTCTTAGAGGATCCCTCTTTCCTCTTCACTCCTTCACCATCAATTTGCAACATATATTCCTTTGGTAACAACTTTTCTATGATGCTCATTAGGAACTCGCAATGTCTTGCTAATTGGACTTACAAGCTTGCAATAAATTCTTCAATTCTTTATTCTCTATTTGGAGCAACTGATTATCTCCTTTAGCTCTTCAATTCTTGTTTTCTTCAAGGCATTTCCCATGGCTAACTCTTCCAACTACAGAACCTACACTTTGGCAGTCAACAATGGAAACATTGTACACACATTGTGTTAACAAATCTTCAAGCACAAGGAAAATTGCTCTAATACCAAGTTTGATCTGTAAATAGTAGTAAAGGTTGCACTCCTCTATCATAGAACAATGGATTTACTCTATGTAGTTCTTTCCTAGCCTCTATGGCCAAATGGACAACACAAATTGCTTGAAATTCAATGAGTCTAGGACCTCACAAATGGATCTCAACTTCATCCACCAATTTTGCAGCTCTTCACATAAATTGCACATGCTTCATACGTTACAAAATTAATGTGCACTTTGATAATGGGAAGTTAATTGAATGCTTCTTGTTATTTGTAATCTTATAAAAAATTACTTGTTTAACTAAGAGGAAATCAAAAACAAAGAAAGAACACTCAAACATCAATGCAATAGGGATATGACACCATATTTACCCTAGAGAAAATTGAATAAGGAGAAAACTCCAACAAAAATCCACTACAATCATGCAATTTTACAAGCTTGTTGCCAAAAACTATAATCTTATAAAATGGTAGCAGTGTGCACCTTCATATTTGACATTTTATTTATGTCCATCTCTTTGTCCTATGACCATCTTCTTGCAAGGGAAACTTGCAAATATGCTAGTGTCAACTCATAGCTGCCTACATTTTAGCACAAGGAAGATTGGTTAGCTCATACAAGGACTTTGGATTCCTTGGTATTATATCATACTCGGCAAGGTAAATTGCATTGTTGTGAAAGTGGCTAACTAAAAAACTAAAGAATGACTCACCAAGGTAAATGGTGTCATCTTTTAAGTCTCTAATTTGATTTTATGTTGGATGTCTATGATGGCTTAACATTGGGCAATTGATGGGATAATTTCCAAGTGTCACCTAAATGTTGTGCTAATGTACTTCAAAATCCAATGTTAGGTCCAACATACAAACATGGGACGACTATATTGGAGATTGTCACCTTTACATTAGATGCTTAACTTAAAATCTAACACTTTATTTAATTGCTGATAGAATTGCAATTGCATTTTAATAAGAGATTGTGTCATACTTATGCCACTAAATTTAATTAATTTTGGTTGAAATCTTGTCGTGACTTCAACCTATTATTCACTACATTATAGCTACTACACTTACATTGATAGGTTATTGTGATGATTGTTATGTTAGTGACCCAGATAGTTGCAAGAACACGTTATAGTATATTCTCTCTCTAGGTTGGGGATCTATTAGTTAGAAGAATAAGAAACAAGTTTTGGTTTCTTTATCAACAATAGAAGCATAGAACTACATTGCCAAAGAAGCATTGTGCTAGCTTATATTATTTTAGACTCTCTTTTCTAAATGTTTAGGGTGAAAGCACAAAGATGAGTATACATTTTGCGGAAGTCTCCCGCGGATGAAAAATGCCGCTTGGAACGGGTGCCCATTTTGAAAAAAATAGGTACCCATTTAGGATCGGGCACCTAAGGCAAAACAGGTACCCGTTTTATAATAGGTACCTGTTTTCAAAAAAATCAAAAAAATAGCCATATGCAAATAAAAACAAAAAAAACTTTTTGAAAACGGGTACCCATTTCTGTTTTTAAAAAGTTTTATTTTTTTAACATGCCCATTGCTAATTTTTTTTATTTTTTAGAAACGAGTACCTGTTATTTTTAAAATGGGTACCCATTTCTAAAAATTTGAAATTTCAAACCCACCAATTTGCATTGGTTTTAGGCTTGGAAACCCAAGCCTTAGCTTTGGACTTGCAACTAGGAGAACATGAAAATAGCAAGAGAAAAAACTAGTTTCACCACTATGGCCGACGATTGTTTTTTCAGAATATTTTAACAAAAATAACGGGTACCTGTTTCTAAAAATTTGAAATTTCAAACCCAAGCCTTAGCTTTGGACTTGCAACTAGGAGACCATGAAAACAGCAAGAGAAAAAACTAGTTTCACCACTATGGCCAACGATTTTTTTTTAGAATATTTTAACGAAATTAAAACCTATTATAGATCTCAAAGTCTAGTTTTCAAATATGTAATTTTTTTTGCTATTAAACATAATTTTCTATTTATTATTTATTTCCCAAACAAACTAACTCATAAACTTGAAATAACACAGGTTTGATTTTGAAAGTTTCTTGAAAAAAAATTATGTCTGACCAAACTAGATTAGTTTAGCTCAAATTATGTTGGTCGTACACAAAGGGTTTTAAAAAACACTAATTAGGGCCATTAAAAATTAATAAAAAAAATATTTATCAAAAAATTACAAAAAAAATCCTGACCAAAATTCAACATCTTGAGAATCTTTTCACAAAAGGAATTAGAAAAATACATTAATTTAGGTTAAATTATGTTAGTCGTACACATGCATGCTTTTGCAAAAAATAGGGGACTTTTAAAAAGCCACTTTTTGTACATCTAATAAAAAACCAACTTGCATCATCTAGGTATTAAAAAAATTACATATTTGAAAACTAGAAACAAAATCCTACATTTCTTATTTTTACATCATCTTAATATTTTATGTGCAAGTACTTCAAATTGTCACTCCAAGTACGACAAATTTTGAAAAATAGGAAAAACACTTCCACTTTTTGGCCAAAAAGTGAACTCATCTTCTTGCACTTACCCTTTATTTACTTTAGAGGCTCCAAACATCATCCCTCATGATAGCATAAATTCTATTAAGATGATTTACACTCTAATGCATTATCAATGCACTAAATATATTGAAATTCAAACTCTTTGCCTCAAGTAGTTGTTCCTAGAGGGAAAGGTTGATTTCCTACCTATTCCATCTTAGTGTTAGCTTGTAGAATTTTTTACCATATCACTTTGCTAGGATACATTCCTCAATCTCTATGAGTGCACCAAGTTTCAAGTGCATCCCTCAAGGGTTGATGAACAACAAAGTTCCTGGTGAAAAGTTCATCATTCAACCTTAAGGGGCATATGTTGGCGTGCAGGTGATCTTGACTTTGACTTTTGAAAATGTGCATTAGGTCAAATTACACCCCTAAGGTCATTTGGAATGATGTGTAATATTATTTTAGGTCAAATCAGCTCATTCACTGATGTATGGCTTGGATGTGTACACGTACATACCTTATTGTTTATCATCTTATTCATTTGTATTTGATATACAAAATGTTTTGCTTGTAGGATTCTCTACATGTTATCTCGTGATGGTATTTTCATTTTTTATTTCTTTCCTAAAGCCATAGACTTTTCATTTCTACACTCTTTCCTTTGCTTCTCCCTTCTTAATTCTTCTCTCAACATCTCCTCTTTAATCCTCTTTCTTTAAAACTTAATTCTAATTTATCTCCACTCTAACTTTCTTATCCACTTCCCCCTACTCATTCTATGTCTTAACTATTTCACACACTGCAATTTTGTTATCTTCTTAATCCTCATCCTTTTATTTACACCAATTGTCATAACTAATCATCCTCATCAAGGATTTCACGTCATTGGATCCCCCTTTATCCCATATGTATCCACTATGTGCCTAGCCCCTCAAACAAATTTCTTATAGTTAGGGGACAACCCCTTCTCAGGACATATTATACAAATTAGGAGTGGCACTTATAATATTTCTCTCCTCCCCTCTTTTCATTTTGTAATGTCCCCATTTTCGAGTTCTCTTGCAGTTCAGTTAGAGTTGACTTTCTGGGTTGGTGACAACATAATCAGAGGAGTATTTCGATGTCACCAGGGTGTTTGAGTGATCCAGTGGAGCTGGTTGACACTTTCCAGAGAGATTTTAGACAACTTGTCTGTACTTACTATTTATAGTAAGTGCTTGCATGGCGACAATCTTTCTGGGTTTTTCTAGGTTTTTTCTCTTTGGTCCTCGTAGAACACTGCTATTTTTAGTAAGTATCAGTTTGGCGCTATTTTGGTGACTTGACAGTCAGTTGATGGCTATCCTAGATGTTACATTGAGCTTAGAGTTATCAGATGGTTTGTGGATCCAATTGGCACTCTCTGTGTTGGCTTAGTTTGCTTATGGCAGTTACTTACTATTTTTAGTAAGTTCGGGTTTGGTGTCAGATTGGGATTTTCGGAGTGGGGTTGGATTTGTCTCATTGAGGGCTTTCCGACGAGCTATAGATTATGACATTCTAACACCGTTTGGGCATTTATTTTAAAGTCTGTAAGTCAAGCGAAATATTTAAAAGGGACTTTAATGTTTAATTATAAAGTGACTCATAAAATAAAATATTAAAAAGTCACTTAAGTCTTTTTATGTAGCGCTCATCTTAGGAAATATTAAAAGTAAAATTAAAAGAATATTTCCCTCAAAAAGTGAAACACCCCCCTTGGAGAGTTATAAAAGAGGGAAAAGTGCCTCATTTGTAATATGCTTGGATATTGATTTTTCTCTCTTGTTGAGATATTCCCGTGAGGGTTTTTGGAGCTTGGCTCTAGGGTTTGGTATTGTCTTGCTGAGAGGTTGTTGATAACTAAGAGGGGGGGTGAATCAGTTATCTTAATTATTTCATCTTTTTGAACTTTCTTAATAATTAGTGTAGCATCAATTCAAACAAGCAAACTTAATCATGAAAAGGAAATACACATGACACAATATTTCTGACGTGGAAACCCTGTTAAGGGAAAAACCAAGGGGTGATTAACCCAAGATGGTATTCTTTGTTAGAAGAATAGGATTACAAAATGGCACTTGCCAATTATGGCTCACTGCCCGAGCACACTGCTCACAAGAGGCACACTGCCTACAAGAGACACACTGTCTACAATTTATAAAGAGTGTAATACAATACTTGAACTGATAAGAAGCATCAACATATGCTAGAGTTCAATTCCAGTTAGGCTCTGTATACTGATTTGCTGCACTTCATCTTTCTTCTTCTTTTATGCTGCTCTTCTTTCACATACCGGATCTTCCTTTCTGCTTTTATTCGGCTCTACTGCTTTTCTTCGCACATTACAACTAATGACACCACATTTCATAACTAAATCCATCTTGTATATATATTTGCACAAGTGATTTCATCACCTTTCTAGTCGGCACCTGAAATAGTCAATCTTTTCACCAACTCTGATTTGTCGGCTAAATCCTTGCACACCAAGTCATGCAGATCAAGGATATACTTGTGGAAATCATTAATCATGTCGGCCAAACATAATTCATGCCTTTATAACCTTTACTAACATCAGTAACACATCCGGAATAATGTCTGATGTTCTGCTAGTTAGTTCTTCCTCTGTTCACACTGTTACTTGGGAACCTGACACTCAAGCATTCATATCTCTTTATCCTTTCCACACCGGAGACTTAAACCTTGGAATCTATTAGTCAAGATACTCCTCTTGACTTCCCTAAATCTGCACTTCACTGAGATACTTCTACTGAGAGAACCGGACCTGTCTGTCAGACCTTACTGACTACTCTATTCTTGTTTACCGGACCACAACATTCTTCACTCTGACTTCCGGTATAGACATACCATGTCCTACGGATGTGTGGGATGAATTTTGTTGCCATTAATGACAACATTCATGAATCCATATAGTGTCTCTTGCCAACAATCTCCCCCTTTGGCATTGATGGCAACACTTAGTGAAAAATGACTAAGTGTTTACACTATGCTCCCCCTTAGCTGATGCTCTGTTTTTATATACATTTTCTGAATCTCCCCCTTAGTTGGATTCCTTATTTTTCATTGCTCTTCACTCCCCCTTTGACATCAATGGCAAAGGGTAGGGTCCGCCTATCAAAACTTTCAAAAATTCAACTATACTTAGCCACATAAGTATATACATATGGCATACTTACATATACTTAAGTATGTCTGCAAAAGTTGTCTTCAATTGAATAAGTTCTGTAGCCCAACTTTGCTTCATTCTGTCCAAAATTGAAATATGACTGCTTAATAGGAACACAAAAGCATCTGCCCTTTTTAGATCTGTTGGATCATTGGTCTGGGTTGTGATTTGAGCTTCACTTATGGCCTCATGCATGGCCTCTAACTTAGGGATGATGATCCTTCTAAGTTCACCCATCCGGCTACTTATGTTCTTCCTTTCCTTCTCAAAATTCTTTATTGCATTTGTGATTGCAATAGTCTGACACTCTTGATTTACTATGGAGGATGAGAGAGGATCAAAACTTTGAGACAGACTTAATAGTTTATCCTCTTGTTCTTTTACTTTTCTCTCAATATCTTTGGTCACTGTAGGCCAAGATAAGCAAAATTTGTATATATTTCCACCATCTTTAAGAGCATTTTCCAAGCTCTTTATCCCAATATCCATGACTTTCCTATCATTTGTTATCAGACCCTGCACTTCGGAGAATCTCTTATCCAAAAACTCCTTTCGAACCTTTTCTTTAGCTGACTTCTCTAGAGAACCAAAATGTGTGCTAACACTGTTGACTAGAGTTTTGAGATTACCGGATGTGGAGGCTGTGGGATCTTTCTGAAACGATGGTATAATCTTTTCAAGCACTCTGGAAGCAGCTTCTATCAACTCACAATCTTCCATGTGAGACTTTAGGAGTTTTTCTTTAACCATTGCATTAGTAAATGAAGCTATCTTCATAGTCTGTACCGGAGAGAGAATCAAAATTAAATGGTCCTTGTAGAAGCTCCAGTTCATCAATTTCCATTGTTTCTTTGTTCAAGAATTCTTGGACAGTTTTTACAGTGTCTCTTGCGGGAGACAGATTTTTCTTTTCTTCTGCAATCACAGAACTATCTTTTGGAGCTTTCTCTCCTTCTACATTGTTACCACTAGCAGTTGTGGTCTTCTCTGTTGAAGTCTTCTCTCCTTCTGCAACCTTGGTACTGTCATATTCTTTGTCCTTCACTTCTGCTTCTTTCTCTTGTATTCTTTCTTCTCCTATAGATCAGGAGACTGTAGGGGAAACTGGAGGAGAAATGTTAGTCTGTTCAAGGCCCACCTCTTCTGACATTTTCTTAGTGGATTCTTCTGCAACATTTGTAGTCGAGGGGTCAGTACCCAAGTCCTCTATAATAGGAAGATTAAATCTTTTGAAGGCCTTTTGGAGGATCTCTTCTGTGTCCTTGGCTACCTTGTCAGTCTCACCAAGCATAAGTTGATTCATCCTTGCTTTGCTTCTGAATTCATCCTTACAATCTTTGAATACCATATTCATTGTCTTGGGGTCGATTGAAGGATATAGCTGAATTGCTAACTATTCCCGGATTTCTAGGTCTTTGGCTTAGGCATTGTTCTTTCTTATTTCTAGTTCCTTCTCCAAGCTTTTGGGGATCAGAGATATAATTTCAATGAATGCTTTGTTGTAGATATTTAGATACCTGACTGTGGCATCTTGTAATATCTTCTGATCTGCTTCACCATAATCATCATAGAACTCAACCATTGGCTGAAGATTTCTATCCATTGTGACTGATTTGATTATGTCATCAATGTGGAGAGTGGGTTTTTCAACATATTCCTTTGTCTTTTCTTCTTCCTACTGTCTGGTAGAGGGTTGACTGGATGTTTTCTTCTTTTTCTTCATTTTCTTGATTTCTTTATCAGATTCAGTCTCCTCTTCATCCCTTTGACTGGCATAAGCTCTTGTAGCTTTTGTCTTTGTTCTTTTCTCTCCTTTGCTGGATGATTTTGCTTCTAGTTCTGATGTCCTTGAGCCTTTGGCAGTGGTAGGTGTAGATCTCTTTGATGATCTGGTCCGGGTGGAAGGTTTTGCTGGAGCACTTTCCTCATTTTTCTTTTCTACCTTCTTCTTCTCTTCCTCAGCCCTTTCCATCTTTTTCCTGTGGGCATCAAGTGACTCCTTTGAGATGCCAAGGCCTTTGGCAACATTTCCTACTTCTTTTCTCATCTTCTTCTTGATCTCTAGTTCTCTGAGTTCCACATGAATCTTTACACTCAGCTCCTCAAAGGTTCCAAACCTTTATGCCTTTGGATCCTTTGGCTGACTTAGCATGTGTTGAACATGTAGCTCCACAATTTGTTGATCAACTTCATACCCCATGGGTATGATCCATATAGTTCTTGGTTCTACTGCCTCCATTAGGCACTGATCAGTTTCTACCATAAAACATACTGTGTCTTTGTACTTCTCAACAATAGACTGAGGAATCCTTTCTCTTGCTTGCATCATGTTCTGAAAATTCTTGAAGTATCCCCACAGGGCTGTATTTTATGCTTTGACATCACCAAGTCCATGCAAATAATCTCTGATTTGGATAGATAGTGGTCTATCATTCTCCCACACCCAACCATTAGATCCGGGAAGCTCATTCATAAAGTAGAAGAATAAGCACAATATTAATCCACCATACTTGAATGAATTCTTTTTATCTTTCTTTATTTTCTGCAGATTCTCCAAGAGTTGGTTCAAGAGAAGCTGACAATGATCGTAGTCTGCATCCTTTCTTAGCATTTCATAAGCTGTGTAGATGGCCGTTTCAGGTACTGAATTTTCCCTGCTAGAATGATATATTTTATATCCAATGATCATGGAGGCAAACTTGACATCCGGATCAGAGATGTCATCTACTATCATTGCTCTTTTGTCAAACTTGGATCCAGTAGCCTCACTTACAGTTTGATTCTTCACAGATTTAAGAACAGGAATCCCACCGGATGAGTGTAATCCGGTAACTGCCCTGATGGCATCTTTTGTGATTTTGAATGGTCCATTTAACCACATGAAGTTGTCATGTATTCTACTCAAAATATACCTGACCCATTCATCCTCAGTAAAACAGGGGAAATGTATGTATTGTGCAAAGTGCTTATTCCAGAGGCCCTTGTATTGGGGTTTGAGCTCAAATGTATCGTCTATCAATTGTTTGTGATAGATATCTCTTAGTTTGAATTCCCCAGAGTCTTCAACATTTGCGTGTATGTAAACCCTAATGTCTTCTATGTGCAAAACACCATGTGGAACACTAGAGAAGGCTCCTAAGGGATCTAACTCCAAAGATTTGTATGGATGCTTCTTAAATATGGGGTGAGCTCTATTAGAAATCTTTACTATATTCAGAGTAGCCATCATCAATGAATCTTACTGAGAGATATCAAGAACGAAGAATACCTATTACGCTGTTTAGGGCACACGATGAAATCTGGATTGAGCTGTATGAGGAATCGTCTTGATCTTTGGGAGAGGTTGTTGCAGAGCTCCTTTTCTCTATTCTTTGAATGTGAGTGTACAAATGATGAGCGAATGAACTCTCTTATTTCTGAGAAGCCCTAATTTTCATTCTGTAATAAATGTGCAACCTAATTCATTCCAGTTAGCCTTGTTTGCCTTATTTAGAGACAAAACCTTTCTAGATCACTGAGACAGATTTCAAAGTTATTCTAGGAGAGTAGTGATAATCTATCTTCCTTTCATTAGTCATTTGATCTATTTGCAGATCAAGACACCATAGTTTGAATCATACCAGACCGAACTTGTAAGGAATTTTTTTTACCGGAAGACTATTTTACCGAATCAATTCTGGAAGGATTAGATTCTTCAAATCTTCTTGCGGATCTTCCAAATCTTAACCATAGTTTATTTGGATATTTCCCTTATGAACCCTTTAATCTGCAACTCTTCTTGTGCCAGTACCGGCACCAATTGACTGGCTGGGGGAACAAGGTTTTCTTTATGTCTCCCCCTCAGCCAGAGCTCACTTTTTAGTTTCCAGAAGGAATATCAATACCAGAGTCTGGTGCGGATCCATCCCCTACATTCTCTGTACTTTTCTTCACCCAAATCTTGTTCATCTCACTTTGAACTTCATTCGCATTTACTTTTTGTTTTCCCTTATCTTGATTCTGATTATAATATACCGGACCTCTTTTATCTTGATTCTTGCTTCTACAGAATTTTGCTATATGACTGGATCTATTGCAAATTTGGCAAACAACATTTCTTTGCATATTTGATTGATATCCTCTTGATCTGCATTGGTTAGCCATATGACCCATTCTATTGCATGCGAAGCATCTACCATTGAATGAATTATTCATTTGCATATTTTTGCATTCATGAGATTTGTGACCATACCTTTTGCAGTTGAAGCACTGTCCGGAGAAGGATGAGTTAGTCTGATTCATTCTCTTTCTACACTAATTAGCTTTATGACCAAAGTTATTGCAGTTGTGGCAATATCCATTGAAGGATGGATATCTTTGAGCATTAGGCTACCTTACCGGAGGTCTTCTAGGCCTGTTCCTTGGATTTTCTAATCCAAAATTCTTTTGACCGGATCCGAAGCTTTCTCCTTCCTCATAACCCAAACCACACTTGTCATCTACCCTCTTTTGACTTCCAAGAAGAACTTCAAGTTGAGTAGAACTTATCTTGAATTTCTCTCTATATTCATTTGCTATTTGAAGATCTCTTTTGAGAGAGACAATTTGATCCTCAAGTTTTTCTTCATTATCTTTAGCATCTTCAAGATTAGATTCAAGATGTCTGATAATTCTATCCATCTTGTCGCAATCTTATGATTTCTCCTTGAGAGATTGTCTTAGATTATCTTCAGTTTTTCTTTTCTCTTCAATCTCTTGGGTAAACTTTATAACTCCTGATTCCATTTCATGTCTTACCATAATGATTTCTTTTGATAATTTTTCACATAACTTGGTTTTCTCCTTCAAATATTCATTTGCATCATTTGCTTCACCTTGACTTGCCAATTGCTGAAGTAGCTCCTTTCTCTTTTTCATAGAGAGACTTAATTTGTCTTTTAGTTCTCTCATGAAATCATCAGCCTGTTTGAGTCTTTCCTTTAATTCATTGACTTCAGAGTTTGACTGCTCAAGATCATCAAGGGCAGTCTTGAGTTGCTCCCTTAAACCATATGCATCCATTTGGATTCCCAGATCTTCCTCAAGCTATTAGACTCTATTTAGGAGGAACTTAGCTCTGATACCAATTGTTGATAACTGAGAGGGTGGGGGTGAATCAGTTATCTTAATTATTTCAGCTTTTTGAACTTTCTTAATAATTAGTGCAGCATCAATTCAAACAAGCAAACTTAATCATGAAAAGGAAATACACATGACACAATATTTTTGACGTGGAAACCCTGTTAAGGGAAAAACCATGGGGTGATTAACCCAAGATTGTATTCTCTGTTAGAAGAATAGGATTACAAAATGGCACTTGCCAATTAGGGCTCACTGCCCGAGCACACTGCTCACAAGAGGCACACTGCCTACAAGAGACACACTGTCTACAATTTATAAAGAGTGTAATACAATACTTGAACTGATAAGAAGCATCAACATATGCTGGAGTTCATTTCCGGTTAGGCTCTGTATACTGATCTACTGAACTTCATCTTTCTTCTTCTTTTATGTTGCTCTTCTTTCACATAATGGATCTTCCTTTCTGCTTTTATTCAGCTCTACTGCTTTTCTTTGCACATTATGACCAATGACACCACATTTCATAACTAAATCCATCTTGTATATATATCCACACAAGTGATTTCATCACCTTTCTAGTCGGCACCTAGAATAGTCAATCTTTTCACAAACTCTGATCTGTCGGCTGAATCCTTGCACACCAAGTAATGCGGATCAAGGATATACTTGTGGAAATCATTAATCATGTCGACCAAACATAATTCATGCCTTTATAACCTTTACCAACATTAGTAACACATCTAGAATAATGTCTGATGTTCTGCCAGTCAGTTCTTCCTCTGTTCACATTGTCACTTGGGAACCTGACACTCAAGTATTCATATCTCTTTATCCTTTCCACATCGGAGGCTCAAACCTTGGAATCTATCAGTCAAGATACTCCTCTTGACTTCCCCAAATCTGCACTTCACTAAGATACTTCTACTGAGAGATCCGGACCTGTCTATCAGACCTTACTGACTACTCTATTCTTGTTTACCGGACCACAACATTCTTCACTCTAACTTCCGGTATAGACATAACATGTCCTGCGGATGTGTGGGATGAACTTTGTTGCCATCAATGACAACATTCATGAATCCATATAGTGTCTCTTGCCAACAGAGGTCTCATTGGTGCATTCAGGGATTATATTTTGGAGTTGATTTGAGCATGAAATGTGGATATCCTGAGGAGTTTGATATTGCAGCTATTAGAAGACATTTGAAAGACAGGTTTTGAAGATTCTATGATGATTTATTGTTGTTGCAGATTTTTCTTCCTCTTAGCAGCGGATTTGTAGAGTTTTTGTGAAGTATTTTCATCTTATGGAGGTCGTCTCATTGCTGCAAAAGTGTTTGAGGCAGAAAACAGAGTTTATAGACTATTTTGTTTGAAGTTTGTGGCTGATACAACATCCCAGCAGGCCGTACATTCCCATGATATAGTTGTACCACATAGAGCTTGTTGCTGAGTGCTGATTAGAGGGTTATTCCTTGCCAAAAGGGGTCGATTGGTAGAGGATAAGTTGCTAATAATGTTTGCTGCTCATATTCTTCATTGATGTTTGCATTGTATGCAAGTTTTCTATGTGCATAGTGCTGGTCCGGCTACATCATCTGGATGAAGTTGTAAATCTTGATTTGGGTATGTTATTATAAATCATATTTTGGCTCATTGCTATCTGGGTAGCTGTTATTTTGTTGATATCTATTTAGATTTTCTGGGTTTTTTCTATATGCTCTTATTTCATGTATCCAATGCAAATATCAAACATGCAATATATTCAATGAAACCCTAAACTCAGAACAATCAAAAAAACAAAAATTCAGCATCAAAATATACACACATACAGGGGTGTATGTTACAGTGGTATATGAGCTGGTGTATCTTGCCAACTAGTTGGGTTACTTCTCATTCATTGCAAATTTTCAAAGTGTGGAACAAATTTTAGCCTGCATGTGGGTGATAAGCACTTACATGCGTGTTCAGTAATTTGGCAGTTGAGAGATTTTTATCAGTGAATGTGAATTCATGGCATTCCTTGTGAAGGGTGATCTATGGGAAAGACTTTTTTATGCAGGATGGAAACTAAAATTTTTGCCATGGACAGATGATAGACTTCTCAACACCTTGGAAGAAATTGAGGAACATTTATCTGAAATCCCTCAGCTACTTTTTGAGTCAATGCGGAGGGCTATGGTTCCTTCAAGGACTTCGCTGTGTAAGCCCAAGTTGTTGAGGCATCCAGACAAGAAGGTAAGACTGGCGATTATCACATGCATCAGTTAGGTTATGAGAATTTCAGCTCCTAAAGCACCCTACAACGATGACTTAATGAAGGAGATGTTACAGTTGATTATTGAAAGCTTTTATGGGCTGGATGATACTAGAAGCCCGTCTTTCAAAAACGCTGCTAAGATGTTAGAAATCATGGCTTGGGTCCGATCATGGGCCTTTTTGATTGACCTTGAGTGTGATGATGTACTTCTCAGAATGTTTCATTGTTTCGTGGACAAGATTAGAACATGTCATACGGATAAAGTTAAAGAAACAATGCAAAATATTTATAGATGAAGATGAAGACATCTCCAAGTTGTTGTTATCAAATTTGTTGAGTATTTGGAGAAGGGAACATGTTTCTCCTGTGGCGAATGAGTTGTCAAAAACCTTGGTTGAGCAGAAAATTGGAAAAATTAAACATCTCTTGACAGAAGAAGAATGTATTTCTTGTGGTTTACATGTTACAAGGATGAGCAAGAATCAGTTGAGAAAAGAGCAGCATTGTTTCACATGCCAAGAAGCTTGGACATCTAGTCATAAATGTGGGAATAACAAAGAATGTGAAAGAGGAACTTCCACCTCTTGTTCAGTGTAGCCAAATAATAATGAGAACCAAGAAAATGACAAAGATGAACATGAGCCTTTGTATGATGAAAACAAGATCAATAATCAAGAGACATGTGAAGGAGAGCTTGCTGATTTGGGAAAGACTACAGTAGAAATTTGTGAAGTTGGGCCTCGCTTTGATGAAGGTCTTGAAGATACTACTTTTGAGAATGAATTAAAAATGATTGATAGATTGCTAGAAGGTGACTTTGCAAGTGAGCCTGAGAGCATTAATACTAAAAGTCTTAAGTCCTCAAAGGACCTAGGTGAAAAGTATGCAGATAAAGACTTTAAATCAGCCATGGGTGACAAATTTGATGCTGCCATTACCTTTGACCAAAGTAATGGAGATGATTCCGAGGATTGTTTGATGGGTGTGCATGCATCTATTTTGATAGGGGAGGTGTGCATTGATATTGACAATTCAACAATCTCTAGGATGTCAGTTGAGCCATCCCAGGAGATTCATAATAGAAGTACACTTGACGAGGATGTTTGTGAAGTTGATAGCACACATGAGGATGCTTCCCAATTAGTGAGTGATGATGATTCAGCCTCTTTCCATAGTGCAGATGTCAAATCAAAACATTTGTGTGGAAAATTGTCAGTCGTGTCTAATCATTTAACAGGACAATTGAAGGTGAATGAAGGCATGATTGCTACATCCATAGAACACTTTGATGTTGCTCAGCAGTTGTTGGTAAATTGTGTTGGAAGACTCCAGAAACACAGGAGCACTTTGATAGTGAACTTTCCCTTGCCAAGTTTCAGGCACTCAGAGATGCAGTTGGAGTAATGAAGAATAATTACTTACAATTGTTATCAGATAGAGATCATCTTCTCATGCTCGATGGCATTTATCATAATTCTCTAAGGGGGAAGGAAGAAGAGGTTGATGAGCTCACCTATGAGCTTGAGGTCACCACAGACTCTTTGAAGAGCACTCAATCAACCCTTCAAGAGTCAGAGCTACGGATAGATGAGCTTACCATGGAGTTGAGTTCAGCACAATCTTCATCTCTGGTAGTTACAGTTTCGATTCCTATAGAAGTTATTGGTGATGGGCATACACCCACGGATAGTGGTAAGGAGTACTTTGTAGATGTGGTTACATCCATTACAGTTACAGATGCAGGTAACACAGATGGGATGGGTGTTATGGTTGAGAGCAGAAGAGAACTAGATGTTGCATCAGGGGTCTCTGAGGTTAGTCCCATGTTAGGTATGACAGAGCAGGTAATTGATAGCTTTGATGAGAAGTTGGTAGATTTCCCCATGAGTTGTGTGACAGATTACCACACTACTCCATTTTTTTCACAAGAGACATGCAAGGCATCTTTCAGTGGGGAAATCAATTCTCATGTTGATTTGTTTCTCTCTTGGAAGCAAATCAGAGATTACATCCTATGCAGCTGATAGTGATCGACAACTTACTAGACCTCAGGGTTGGAGAGATCAGCTGAAGGTTACAAGAGAGAAGGTTGATTCAACCTTATCTCGTCTAGATTGCATTCATAGGAATGTTGAGAACCTTCTTTGGACAGCACAGTTGGAGGAAAGATGGTATGGGGTCTCGTTTGGTACTCACATTCATGATTTACAGTTCATCAGGAGTGCTTTGGAGGAAGTAAAATCAGAATATCTCCAATTATTTTATGATAGGGAGCATGCTATTGGGTACGCAAAGAGGATTACCAGAGTATCCACCCAATTAGCTATTCAGGATCAAAGACATGAGCCATAGATTCTAATTCGTGTGATGATGGTGACGAGGAGTGTGTTCCCCATGACTATGTCGGTCAACCGTTGACACAGGTAGGTGCTTTTTATTTTGACTGCATAGTGAGGAGTGCTCATCATTTCTCCTTTAGTCCACACACAGATGACTTGATGATGTGTAAGTGTGGATTGACTTAGGATTTATACCATCCATTTTAGGATGAACAGTTGCTGTCTACAGAAGATGGAACTAGGGATTGCAGGTGGTTGACTCAGATACATACAGAGGATTATTTACAGGGTCAGAGATCAGATTACCATCATGGTGATATGCATTAGACAGAGTTTGCAACTTCTTTGTCTCAAAAATTTCCATTGGAGACATGGCTTCAGAGAGGTTGCAGTGTCAGTAGGCATGATGGCAGATTCAGTTTTTACAACGGTGATGGAGGAAAGTTTTTTCATTCCCTTGTTTTGAGAGGAGCAGTTTCATATCTTCCAGCACCTATGGTGGATAGTTAGTACATCCATAGGAGTTTCACAAAGGATGGAAGGGGATGTTGTGGTTCAGACACTTCAAGATTTAATTACCTCTTCATGATAGTTGGATGTGAGATTCTAATGTGTTGGGATCTGGGTGGTGACAGGTTTGGCATGTTAGTTCAGTTGGATTCTGTTGTGTTGCTTCACCACTCTTTGCATGGTGAAGATTATATTAGAGTAGCGCAGCGTCGGCATGGTGGTTCTATGTTGAGAATAACTTGGGACCCTGGGATCATTTCTGGTTTTAGTTTGGTCCAGTCTATTGTTTGGAGGTGGTATTGGCATTGCTTAAGGACAAGCAATCTTTGGGAAGGGCGGACTGTAATGTCCCCATTTTCAAGTTCTCTTGTAGTTCAGTCAGAGTTGACTTTCTGGGTTGGTGACAACATAATCAAAGGAGTATTTTGATGTCACCAAGGTGTTTGGGTGATCCAGTGAAGCTGGTTGACACTTTCTGGAGAGATTTTGGACAACTTGTATGTACTTACTATTTATAGTAAGTGCTTGCATGGCGATAATCTTTCTGGGTTTTTCTGAGTTTGTTCTCTTTGGTCCTCGGAGAACACTGCTATTTTTAGTTAGTGTCAGTTTGGCATTGTTTTGGTGACTTGACAGTCAGTTGATGGCTATCCCAGATGTTGCATTCAGCTCAGAGTTATCAGATGGTTTGTGGATCCAATTGGCACCCACTGTGTTGTCTCAGTTTGCTTATGGTCATTACTTACTATTTTTAGTAAGTTTGGGTTTGGTGTCAGATTAGGATTTTTGGAGTGGGGTTGGATTCATCTCATCGAGGACTTTCCGATGAGCTATAGATTATGGCATTCTGACATCGTTTGGGCATTTATTTTAAAGTCTGTAAGTCAAGAGAAATATTTAAAAGGGACTTTAATGTTTAATTATAAAATGACTCATAAAATAAAATATTAAAATGTCACTTAAGTCTTTTTATGGAGCACTCACCTTGGGAAATATTAAAAGTAAAATTAAAAGAATATTTTCCTCAAAAGTGAAACACCCCTCTTGGAGAGTTATAAAAGAGGGAAAAGTGCCTCATTTGTAATATGCTTGGATATTAATTTTTCTCTCTTGTTGAGATATTCCCGTGAGGGTTTTTGGAGCTTGGCTCTAGGGTTTGGTATTATCTTGCTAAGACAAAAACCTCTACAAGATAGGATTTGATCTTTGGCTTTGTGGACAAAAACCCACTTGGTCAAATCGAAGAGGCTTCATCCAAAGGTCTCATTGGTGCATTCAGGGATTACATTTTGGAGTTGATTTGAGCATGAAATGTGGATATCCGGAGGAGTTTGATATTGCAGCTATTAGAAGACATTTGAAAGACAGGTTTTAAAGATTCTATGATGATTTATTGTTGTTGCGGCATTTTCTTATGCAAGCCAAAAGGGTTATTCCTTGCAAAAAAGAGTCAATTGGTAGAGGATAAGTTGCTGATAATGTTTGTTGCTCATATTCTTCATTGATGTTGCATTCTATGCAAGTTTTCTATGTGCATAGTGCTGGTCCGGCTATAGCATTCGGATGAAGTTGTAAATCTTGATCTGGGTATGTTATTATAAATAATATTTTGGCCCATTGCTATCTGGGTAGTTGATATTTTGTTGATATCTATTTTAGATTTTTTGGGTTTATGCTATATGCTCTTATTTCATGTATTCAATGCAAATATCAAACATGCAAGATATTCAATGAAACCCTAAACTCAGAACAATCAGAAAAACAAAAATTTGGCATCAAAATATACACACATACAGGGGTATATTTTACACATTTTTGCACTTATTTTTGTTGTTTATCTCTTCTTTATTCCTCTTTGTCTCTCCTCTTCAATTCTCTTTTTTCAACTCACTTCTCATTTATCTCTTCACTTTTGGTTTCTCATACCCTTAACTCTTTACACACTACTTTTTCATTAGCCTCTTAATCCTACTTTTGTTTACCCCGATTGTCATAATTGATCTTCTTGATTAGGTATTTCTCTTCATTAGATCCCCCCTTTATTTTTCATTAGCCCCTTAATCCTACTTTATTTACCCCAATTGTCATAATTGATCTTCTTGATTAGGTATTTCTCTTCATTAGATCCCCCCTTTACCACATACCATCCTTTAGGTGCCTAGCCCTTCAAACAAATTTCTTATATTTAGGGGACAACCCTTTCTTGAAATATAAGATATAGATTAGGAGTGACACTTATAAGTATTCCTCTTTTCCATCTTTCTTGTCTTCAAAAACATAGCCAACCTAGGATAGCCCACATTACTATGAACGAATCACTTATTGTTTTGAACCACTAATTGATAGCATGTTTCTAACGTTTATTTGTATCTCATAGTTCTTGGACTTATAGTTGTGTCCACTTAATAGTTTTTTCACTAGTGAGCCTATAGGGGCTTGTGACTTCAACTTTTCTTAGTGTCCACATCCATAGAATATTAGGAAAATAAACATTAGAATTCCTTGTCTTGGGACCAAAATACTTGGCTATAATCACATAGTAAGAGTATTCTTCTATCTCTTCCTCAAAGGACCCATTTAGATAATTTTCATGCCATTCCTCAATCTTTGTCAACACAAGCTTCTAAAATTACATTGGTTATTTCCCTTTGGGCATTAGATATCTAGGGTCTAAACAATATAACTGGATTTTGGTACAAGTCATTTGATTATAACAAAGTACAAGATCTTGATTCCAGCTGGAGCTACTACATCACAAAGGGAAACTAATCACAACTATGGCATTTTGTAAAGCATGCATTGACAAAAGAAAGAAGGGGATAGTACATTGCATACAATACTATATTTATGTGCAAGTAAAAGGTATTTCCTATGTTTAACTTCTTTTTTCCTTGTGTGTGTCCATGTACTATAATCTTATCACATCCCATCAATTTTTTCACAACACATTGATACTTTCTACTTCTATCTCCTCTCCACCATCCTATGTTATCACTACCATATTACAACACATTGATACATTACAAAACTTAGGGATATGATTGTTAGTCATGCCCTCTTTTCATACATGGTCCTAGATTATGTTGAGTTGTATGATTTGCATATTCCAAACACTAATATATATATATATATATTGTGTATGAGGAATGCTAAAACAAATTTGATGAAGATTCTTTCCAACACGTACCTATTCTTATCCAAAACAAATCCATACAGTATAAAACCAAGACAAAATGACAAATATAAGACAAAGGTTGGTGGGGTAATACATACCCAATGCTAGTTTTTCATCCCATAAATGCTTCTTCGTTGATGGATTGTCCAACTTCTTGAACATGACTATGTTAGAATACAATTATCCATCTCTTTGTCCACTCTATACTACAATGATTAGTTGCATGTTTATGATGGATGCCATTTGTCTTCCTCATGACTAGTGCAGGAGCTCCACAGTTTAATCATTGTGTTGGTTTTTTCCTAGTTGTTTTCATGTTAATTTGTTTACCTCTAAGGCTTTGAAAGCCATTTTGATAATTTGTAATAAGGACTTAGTCCATTTGATTTGACTAGTCCACTAGAGTGTTTGATAAGACCTATTTTCTAGGAGTTCTCTTTTAGAAACTTGGAGTTTTTTAAGAAAAGCTATTTTCCATCAATTTACTGCCTTCATGGGTAGTTGTACAGACAAGAATAGGAAGTGCAAAGGTTAGAAACTTCCTATAAACTTGATTTTTGTTTAAACATGCCATATAATGAATAAGAGGAGGAGTTTATTAAGAAAAAAACTATGTTTTTATGCTTTTTGGTGAAAACAGCCATCCTGTATGGCCAGGTATGGACTGGTAAGGAAATAAGTTTTGAAAAATGCTTTAGATCTTTGAAGTGGCTTCTATTTGCATGTAATCTTAGCTCTTGAAACATTTTGTGGTGTTTGTTTCATTCCATTTTGCAAAAATTGGTTTAAACCCTCCTTATCTAGGGTTTTGAGATAGAATGAAGCAATTTTCCTCTATCCTCTAAAGGTGATCAGTCATGTTTGGTGAGATGGAGGAAATTAGATTAGTTTTCATGTTCTTTCTATGTATTTGGTTGTTCTCCTTCCTCCTTGGGGTGTGGCATGCCTCTAACTAGTCAAAAATAGTGACTAGTTGAGAAGCCAACAGTGGACAGTAGCTTGAAGAAGAAAACAGTTAGATGTTTGATCAAATGAAGGATGACTTCTATGTTTAATGGGGAGACAGACCTGTGTAAGAATCCAACTAGTCTAGGACTAGAGCCTTGGATATAGTTCCTTTGCCTGACCTCAATCTAGATTGTTCTCTAGAAGAAAAAAACTGTTTACTGTCATAAAATACAGACTGCTGTCCCTATTCGCTGTGACAAAGTACGGCCTTGTACTTTTTTGTGGAAAGTTGTGAAGTCTTCATGGATGTTTGAAATGTGCCTACATGGTCTTTTGAAGGACTAAGGATTTAATGCTGTGTGAGTTAGTCTTAAGATCTACAAGGAAGTAGCCTTCTTGTTGGCATTGTCTTAAGACAGTCACATGTAACTTGCTGTCCACAGTCCTGTATGGTACAAATTGTAGTCATTTTGTCAAAAATTTCTTGTTGGTCCTATCCTCAGTAGATGCATGTTGTGTCTGATGTGAAGATGCTTATTGATATAGGAGTTAATGCTAGTTTTGTTGTCCATAAAGACTACAAGGTGTAAGTTGTCATTGTAGCACTGTCATAGGACAGTCATATTGTTGTTGCTGTCCATTGCCCTCAGGATTATTGGAATTAGTTTTTTGGTCAGAGACCTCATGATAGTCATGTCTTCTTGACAAACATGTGCAAATAGGCATAAATGGGCACTATTGGTAGAGTGGATTGGTAGTGGGTAAGAACTTTTGAAGGTAGATTGCTATCCTTGGAGGTTGACTGTGTATAAGTACTGGTTAGAACAGTGACTCACCAGTAGGAAGTTGAATAACCTGTGTGGGTGAACACCAGTGGGTGGTCCAAGGTTATGTCAGTTCCTTGAAAAAATCCTTGTGTAGGTTCATAAACAATCCATATTTGGAAAGATTAAGAAGGAAGCTTTGACAACCAAGTTCATTGAGTGAACTACTACAACCACTACTTATACATCTGCATCATATTGGTATCAGAGCCAATATTCTGATTGGAAGTAAGTGTATGTCAGAAGAGGAAATTGAAACAGAGGCTAGTACAATGCCTCCCAAGACAATGAGTCAGGATGCCATCAAGAAGTTGGTGGAAGAGATGGTCGAAGCAAGATTGCAAGAAGAAAAATTGCAAGAAGAGAAGAAGTCTAAGGGCAAGACCAAAGAAGAGGGAAGTTCTTCAGACACAAATGAAGAAATAGAGGCAGAAGAGGATCCTCTGGAGTAGGATATGTCTATAGATTAGAAAGCCTTCTTTAATGCACTTAAGGGTGCTCATAGAGATAGTGGTGATTCCAAGATGGATGTGCCTACTTTTCATGGCAAGTTGGATGGAGATATTCTCACCAACTGGATAGAAGCTATGTGCAACTTCTTTGATTACAAGGAGTTCAATGACAAAAAAAAGGTCAAGTTTGCCAAGACAAGGCTAAGAGGTTCTGCACTTGTATGGTGGAACTATATGCAGAGTGAGAGGGAGAACATTGGGAAGAGTCCCGTCACTAAATGGAGCAGAATGGTAGCTATGCTCAGAAGCAAGTTCATGCCACCTGACTATGAGATTCAAATCATAAGAAGATTTCAAAATTTGAGACAAAAAGACATGGATGTGGCTGCCTACATAGAAGAATTTCATAGACTCAGTATGAGGGCCAATCATAATGAAGATGAAAAAGGGATGGTGGCTAGGTACCTGAATGGAATGAAATACAATCTGCAAGATGAGATAAGTTTGGTGTTACTAAAGACAGTGGATGAATGTTTCTTATTGGCCTCCAGAGCAGAGGAAAAACTGAGAAGGAAGGGTGAACAAAGTGCCAGAGGTAGAGGTGACAGAAACCAAAGAGGTAGAGGCAATTTTGGCCGTGGACAGTTCAACAAAACTGAAAATAACAATCAGCAAGAAACACAATCAGCAACAAAGCATAGAGGAGGTTTTAGAGGTGGTAGAAGTCATAATGGCAGAGGCAGAAATGGTGGAGGAGGTAGAGGACCAGGAGTCTTCACTGGAAGATGCTATGGCTGCAACCAAGTTGGCCATACAATGAACAAATGTCTAGGGAAAGCTAGCAACTCTCATGACAGTGGGAAGAGAAATCAGTTAGTGAAAGATGATGACTGTGAAAGTGTGAATTCACCAATGGGAAGTACTGCACCTATTCTAGATGGAGAGAGTATGATGATAAAAAGGTCTATGTTGAAGATGCCATTGAAGCAAGAGCCCCCTCATAGAAAGAATCTTTTCAGAACCTAAGGCCTAGCCTATGGGAAACTTTGCAAAATCATAGTGGATTCAGGGTCTACTGAGAATGTGGTATCCACTGAGATGGTTGAGAAGTGCAAGTTGAAGAGGCTGCCTCATATCAATCCTCACAAGATCTCTTGGTTGAACAAGAACCAAAGTTTCATGGTGGAGGAACAAACTTGGGTTGAATTTGCAATTGGTGACTACAAGGACAAAGTGCTATGTGAAATCATACCTATGGATGCATGTCACCTGCTTCTTGGCCGCCCATGGCAGTATGATGTTAAAGCTCAGCATGATGGTGAGAAGAACACTTATGTCATCACCAAGAATGGAAGGCCATTCAAAATGGATCCTTTGTTGGAGCAGCCTAGGGAAAGGAAAATAACAGCAGTGTCATGTTGGTGAATGGAAATGAGTTCCTAAACATCTTGAAGGAGAATGACAACTAGGGGTATGCCTTGGTCATGAAGCCCAAGAGTGGATCAGATCAACAATATCAAAAATAGAAGGAGATTCCATTGGAAGTACAATAACTTCTGGATGAGTATCAAGACCTTGTGGTAGAGGAAGTTCCCAACTCCTTACCACCCATGAGGGATATTAGTCATCAAATTGACTTAATACCTGGTGCTACATTGCCTAACAAGGCTGCATACAAGCTGACTCCACAGCAAAATGAAGAGGTGGCAAGGCAAATTCAAGATCTCCTGGAGAAAGGGCTGATTAGGAAGAGTCTAAGTCCTTGTGCAGTTCCAAGTGTACTTGCTCCTAAGAAGGATGGAAAGTGGAGACTATGCACAGATTCAAGGGCCATAAACAAGATCACCATAAGGTACAGATTCCCAATGCCAAGGATTGAAGATCTCTTGGATTACCTGGGAGGACATGCTATTACTCAAAGATTGATTTTAAATCTAGATATCATCAAATCCGGATCAGACAGGGAGATGAATGGAAGACTACTTTCAAGACCAATGAAGGTCTTTATGAATGGCTTGTTATGCCATTTGGTTTTAGCAATGCATCAAGTACATTTATGCACCTAATGAATGAGGTATTAGTTGAATTCATTGGTAAATTTGTTATTGTTTATCTTGATGACATACTAATCTTCAGCAAGACAAGGGAAGACCATGTGAAGCATGTTGGTCAGGTGTTGGAGAACCTGCATGAGCACAAGTTGATGATCAACTTAGACAAATGTGAGTTCATGAAAACTGAACTTGTATACCTAGGATTTGTCATTTCTAATGGTTGTTTGAAGATGGATCCCTCTAAGGTTGAGGCTATTCTCAATTGGCCTACCCCAAAAACAGTGGGAGATGTGAGAAGTTTCCATGGATTGGTGACTTTCTATAGGAAGTTTATCAGAGGTTTCAGTCACATTAGTGCACCCATCCTCAATACCATCAAGGGTGGAGTCAAATGTAGATTCCAATCGACAAAGGAAGCTGATGATAGTTTTGAGTTGTTGAAAACAAAGGTGGCTGAGTTACCTACCTTAGTACTCCCTGATTTTGATAAGGTGTTTGTTGTTGAGTGTGATGCAAGTCAGCAAGCTATTGGTGTTGTTCTCAGCCAAGAAGGACATCCAGTGGCATTCTTTTCAGAAAAGTTGAATGAAGCCAAGCAAAGGTATTCTACCTATGACTTAGAACTCTATGCAATGGTGCAAGCTCTTAAGAAATGGAGACATTATTTGCTGCCCAAAAAATTAATTGTGTTTACTAATAATCATGCTTTAAGCTTTCTAAACAGTCAAGAAAAATTGAACCATAGACATGTTAAATGGATGGAATAGCTACAAGTTTATACCTTCATAATTAAGCACAAAAGAGGTGTCTCTAATAAGGTGGCTGATGCATTGAGTAGGAGGTTGCTTCTTGTTCATGAAATTCAGTTAGAAAGCATGGGTATTGATTGTTTAAAAGAGCTGTATAAAGAAGATTCTAATTTCAAAGAGGCTTATGATGTTTGTGTGAACTTGGCTAACACATTCCATGGAGAGTATGCAGATTTTGTTTTGCAGGAAGGCCTCTTGTTTAAAGGCAATCTGTTGTGTGTCCCTAAGTGCTCCATGTGGCACAACATCATCAAGGAGAAGCATATTGGTTCTTTAGGAGGACATTTTGGCTTAGATAAGACACTGGAACAAGTCACAAGGTTCTATTTTTGGCTAAAGGTGCAATCAGATGTGAGAAAGTATGTAGCTAGTTGTGCAATCTATCAAAGAGCCAAAGGTGTGTCTTCGAATGCAGGTCTATACTAGCCCCTTCCCATTCCCAATAGACCTTGGGAAAGTATCAGCATGGATTTTGTGCTTGGGTTACCTAGGACAGCCAGAGGGGTGGATAGTGTGTTTGTTATTGTTGATAGGTTCAGCAAGATGGCTCATTTTGTGCCATGTAAATGTACAAATGATGCATCTCATGTTGCAGGTCTATTTTTCAAAGAGGTAGTAAGGATACATGGTTTACCATTGTCCATTGTAACTGACAGAGATTCTAAGTTTGTAGGTCACTTCTGGAGGACCTTGTGGAAGAAGCTGGGCACACAGTTGTCCTTTTCATCAGCCTACCATCCACAAACTGATGGTCAGACTGAGGTGGTTAATAGATCACTTGGAAAGCTTCTAAGGTGCCTTACAAAGCAGTATGGTTTGGCATGGGACTTGGTTATCAGTCAGGCTGAATATGCCTATAATGATTCAAGGAATAGGAGCACTGGTAAAAGTCCTTTTGAGATAGTTTATGGCTTTCATCCAAGAGGGCCACTTGAGTTGAAGGATCTCCAAGGTTGGGATAGAAGGAGTGCACTTGGTGAAGAGTTTTCTGCCTCCATGAAAATAGTCCATGATCAAGTCAAGTTGCAACTAGAAAAATTAGTCACAAAGTACAAAGAAAAGGTAGATTTGAAGAAAAGAGAAGTACAGTTCAAAGTTGGTGACTTAGTTATGGCATATCTTGGGAAAGAAAGGTTGCCAAGGGTCAGCCAACTAAACTCCTGATGAAGAAGATTGGACCATGCAAAATAGTGCACAAATTCGGTCCAAATGCATATGAGATTGAGCTACCAGATGGCCTTGGTATCTCTCCGATTTTCAATGTTTGTGATCTTTTTCCTTTCAAACCTCCATTGCCTGGTGAAAGTGGATCAGATGTGGTGGTTGCAAATGCTGATTGGATCAAGGATTTGCCTCCAAAGAAACCTTTACAGTTGGAGTGCATTCTGGATTCCAAAGTTATCAAGAACACTCGAAGACGTGTCTATAAGGACTACTTGGTGAAATGGAAGGATCTTCCTAATTCAAAGGCCACCTAGATAAATGAAGCAGATATCTTGAAGCATGGCATAACACTTCAATAGTTGGCAACTCAAGGGAATTGAGTTCTTCCTACAGGGGGAGTATGGTGCAGGAGCTCCATAGTTTAATCATTGTGTTGGTTTTTTCCTAGTTGTTTTCATGTTAATTTGTTTACCTCTAAGGCTTTGAAAGCCATTTTGATACTTTGTAATAAGGACTTAATCCATTTTATTTGACTAGTCCACTAGAGTGTTTGATAAGACCTATTTTCTAGGAGTTCTCTTTTAGAAACTTGGAGTTTTTTAAGAAAAGCTATTTTCCATCAATTTACTGCCTTCATGGGTAGTTGTACGGACAAGAATAGGAAGTGCAAAGGTTAGAAACTTCCTATAAACTTGATTTTTGTTTGAACATGCCATATAATGAATAAGAGGAGTTTATTAAGAAAAAAACTATGTTTTTATGCTTTTTGGTGAAAACAACCATCCTGTACGGCCAGGTACGGACTGGTAAGGAAATAAGTTTTGGAAAATGCTTTAGATCTTAGAAGTGGCTTCCATTTGCATGTAATCTTAGCTCTTAAAACATTTTGTGGAGTTTGTTTCATTCCATTTTGCAAAAATTGGTTTAAACCCTCCTTATCTAGGGTTTTGAGATAGAATGAAGCAATTTTCCTCTATCCTCTGAAGGTGATCAGTCATGTTTGGTGAGATGGATGAAATTAGATTAGTTTTCATGTTATTTCTATGTATTTGGTTGTTCTCCTTCCTCCTTGGGGTGTGGCATGCCTCTAACTAGTCAAAAACAGTGACTAGTTGAGAAGCCAACAGTGGACAGCAACCTGAAGAAGAAAACAGTCAGATGTTTGATCAAATGAAGGATGACTTCTATGTTTAATGGGGAGACAGACCTATGTAAGAAACCAACTAGTCCAGGACTAGAGCCTTGGATATAGTTCCTTTGCCTAACCTCAATCTAGATTGTTCTCTAGAAGAAAAAAACTATTTACTGTCATAAAATACAGACTGCTGTCCCTATTTGCTGTGACAAAGTAAGACCTTGCACTTTTTTGTGGAAAGTGATGAAGTCTTCATGGATGTTTGAAATGTGCCTGCATGGTCTTTTGAAGGACTGAGGAGTTAATGCTGTGTGAGTCAGTCTTAAGATCTACAAGGAAGTAGCCTTCTTGTTGGCACTGTCTTAAGACAGTCACATGTAACTTGCTGTCCACAGTCCTGTATGGTACAGATTGTAGTCATTTTGTCAAAATTTTCTTGTTGGTCCTATCCTCAGTAGATGCATGTTGTGTCTGATGTGAAGATCCTTATTGATATAGGAGTTAATGCTAGTTTTGTTGTCCATAAAGACTACAAGGTGTAAGCTGTCATTGTAGCATTGTCATAGGACAATCATATTGTTGTTGCTGTCCATTGCCCTGGGGATTATTGGAATTAGTTTTTTGGTCAGAGACCTCATGATAGTCATGTCTTCTTGACAAGCATGTGCAAATAGGCATAAGTGGACACTATTGGTAGAGTGGATTGGTAGTGGGTAAGAACTTTTGAAGGTAGATTGCTGTCCTTGGAGGTTGACTGTGTATAAGGACTGGTTAGAATAGTGACTCACCAGTAGGAAGTTGAATAACCTGTGTGGGTGAACACCAGTGGGTGGTCCAAGGTTATGTCAGTTCCTTGAAAAAAGCCTTGTGTAGGTTCATAAACAATCCATCTTTGGAAACATTAAGAAGGAAGCTTTGACAACCAAGTTCATTGAGTGAACTACTACAACCACTACCTATACCTCTGCATCAATGACCCCACAATCACTTTGAATTAATGTTTCCTTAGAACAATTTAAGAGGCTAGGATTGCCTCTAAATCCTCTTCTTAATGTTGAGAAACAACTATTAATTTAATTTTGATATTTATATTTCTTTTATGGTTATCATATTTACCTCATTTTGACTTGTCTTGTAAGAAACTTGAAATGGAAATTGGTAACCTTCATTTTAAATATTAAATATGCTTGTATACAACATCCTTCTAAACATATTTACCATTTCAAATAGTGTATTGGATGAAAATTGCATATCTATTTGAAGTATTTTCTACCATCTCATTCTTAATGTTGAACTCTTGCAAGATATCTAGGAGGTACTCCTAGATGATATAGTGCTTGAATAATCCTTGAAATCAACTTAATTTTGAGTTTTGGATGAACATGAGCTGTGCTATAAACAATATAAAAAAAATGACCAAGTGTTTCTATTAATTCCTATAAAAAGGACTTATTGTCCGTAATTGAACATAATATTGATGATTCCATAATTATCAACCCTTTTCTATTTATATTTGATTGTAATTGTACATTGCATTTGTCTTTTCACATTCTAGGCTAACCGTGTTTTCTTATTGGTCTAGAATACAATGGAGAAGGATGAAGGTGACGAATAGAAGGGTTTGAAAGAAGAGATACTTGGGTGTGTTACCAAGGCTTATCTTCATCCTGCTTTGTGCCATGTTGGCAATATTCTACAACAAAATAGCATTGAGAACTTGATCTCCTTGATGCATGGTGAAGAGCCATAATGATATCCTATCTACCTTTAAAATGTCATTCTTTTACCTTTAAAATGTCATTCTTTTAACATAGTATTACTAATTAGGGCAATCTTACAACATTTTTCTTACTCATATTTAATATGCTTGGTTTACGAGAGTTTAATATGGTTGGATATTGAACAACAAATGATTTCATGTGATCCTCTCAATGTATTTAGAATGCTATAACATAGTATAACATATTTATTTAGAAGTTCACATTGTCAACTTGAGATAGGTATCAATTTTAGTCAAGTAGAATGTTATTATGTTTGGAATACTTAAGATAAATATAACCTTAAATGACAATAAAGATTGGTCCAATTTATAATGTATACATTCAAAAGTTAATTGGAAATGTTATATTTTCATGGTTTATTTCGAACTAACTATCTTGTATCCTCTTAAATTATTTACATATATGATCTTAATCCCACTATTGGGGGTTGGATCTTGTAACCAATTTTTTGGTTGCATTAAGATTTATCTAAAAGTGTGACAATAATAGGCTTCTAAAATGAAATTAATTTTACCTATTGCCGAATCCTTTTATACATTTCTATAACCTCACTCATTATTATTAAGGTTTTGGATGATGGGCCACCATGTCTTGGTCAAGTCATAACTATTATATGTTGATAACTAAGAGGGGGGGGTGAATCAGTTATCTTGATTAATTTAACTTTATGTTCTTCTTTAACAACTAGTGCAACATCAATGCAAATAAGCATTCATAAACATGAAAGCAGAAACAAAGTCAATACACATAACACAATGATTTTGACATGGAAAGCCCTATTAAGGGAAAAACCATGGGGTGACTAACCCAAGAATGTATTCTTTGTTAGAAGAATAGAAGTACAAAATGGCACTTGCCAATTAGGGCTCACTGCCCGAGCACACTGCTCACAAGAGGCTCACTGCCTACAAGAGACTCACTGTCTACAAGTTATAAAGAGAGTAATAAGATACTTGAACTGATGAGAAGCATCCACACATGCTGGAGTTCAATTCCGGTTAGGCTCAGTATACTGATCTACTGCACTTCATCCTTTCTCTTCTTTTATGCTGCTGTCATTTCACATACCGGACCTTCCTTACTGCTTTCCCTCTGCTCTTCCACTTTTCTTTGCACACACAACAACACACAACTCCACTTCTCATTGAAATCCATTTGGTATATATATCCGCACAAAGGATTTCATCCTCTTTCTAGTTGGCATCCGGAATAGTCAGTATTTCCCAAACTTTAGTCTGTCGGCTGAATCCTTGCTTACCAAGTGATGCGGATCAAAGAGATACTTATAGAAGTCATCTAACAAGTCGGCCAATCTTAAATGATACCTTAATAATCTTGATCACCATCAACATCTCATCTGGAATAGTGTCTGATGCTCTGTCGGTCAGTTCTTCTTCTGTCTACTCTGCCAAACAGGACCCCAATACTTGAATGCTTATATCTCTTCACTCTTTCATCACCAGAGGCTCAAATCTTGGAATCTATCAGTCAAGGTATTCCTCTTGACTTCCCCAATTCTGTACTTTCCAAAGATACTTCCTTGTAGAGATCCGAACTTGACTATCGGACCTTGCCACATGCTCTGTTCTTGCTTACCGGACCACAACACTCTTCAATTTGACTTCCGGTATAGGCACACCATGTCCTACGGATGTGTGGGATGAACTTTGTTGACATCAATGACAAAAATCATGAAGCTACAATGTGTCTCTTGCCAACAATCTCCCCCTTTGGCATTGATGGAAACACTTAGTGAAAAATGACTAAGTGTTATACTATACTCCCCCTTGGTTGATGCTCTCTTCTAATGTACATTTTACCAGAGCTCCCCCTTAGTTGGATTCCACATTTTTCAACCTTACTCCCCCTTTGACATCAATAGCAAAGGGTAGGGTCTGCACACCAAAATTGCCCAAAAATTCAACTATACTTAGCCACATAAGTATATAAACAGGTTATACTTACATATACTATAGTATGTCTACAAAAGTTGTCTTCAACTGGACAAGTTCTGTTGCCCAACTCTGCTTCATCCTGTCCAAAATTGAGATGTGACCACTCAACAGGAATGCAAAGGCTTCTGCCCTCTTGAGGTCTGTCGGATCACTAGTCCGGGCTGTGGTCTAGGCATCTATTAGGGCCTCATGCATGGCCTCTAATTTGGGGATAATCTAAGCTCACCCATTCTGCTTAATATGTTCTTCCTCTCCTTCTCAAGCTTCTTAATCTCATTCATGATTGCAATAGTTTGGCATTCCTAGTTTATTATGGATACAGTGAGAGGATCAAAATTCTGAGATAGGCTTGACAGTTTATCCTCTTGTTCTTTCACTTTCTTCTCAATATTCTTTGTTACTTTAGTCTAGGATATACAAAATTTATATACTTCTCCTCCATCCTTAAGAGCATTTTCTAAGCTATTTATCCCAATATCCATATTTCTCCTATCATTGGTTATAAGTCCTTGTAACTCAGAGAATCTCTTATCCAAAAACTATTTTTGGACCTTTACCTCAGCTGATTTCTTTAAAGATTCAAAATGAGTGCTAACATTATTTACTAGAAATTTGAGATTACTAGATGAAGAGGCTAAGGGATCCTTCTGAAAAGATGGCATGATCTTCTCTAATACACCGGATGCAGTTTCTATGAGCTTGCAGTCTTCCATGTGAGACTTCAGAAGTTTTTCTTTTGCCTTTGCTGAAGTAAAAGATGCTAGCTTCATGGTTTGAACTGGGGAGAGGGAGTCAAAATTGAATGGTCCTTGAAGAAGTTCCAGTTCGTCAAATTCTATCATCTCCTTGGTTAAGAATTCCTCGATTGCTTCTACTGTGTCTCTTTCCGGTGACAGGGTTTTGTCCCCTTTTACAGCCTTACCACTATCATCTGTGGTTTTTGGAATTTTCTCTCCTTCTGCACCCTTATTTCTATCATCTTGTTTTTCCTTTTCCTCTGCTTTTTTTTCTTCTACTCTTTCCTCTTCTTTAGATCTAGAGTCAGTAGTGGAAATCGGAGGAGAGATGTTTTCTTGATCATGGGCCTCCTCTTCTGGAGCAGAGGAATCTAAGTCCTTACCTTTTTCTTCACCTGTCTCCTTTACTTCTTCTACCACTATCTCAGTAGATTCATTTGTAGCTGAGGGATCATCACCTAAGTCCTCTACAATGGGAATGTTGAATCTTTTGTAAGCATTCTGGAGAATCTCTTCTGTCTCTTTTCCTATTTTGTCAGTTTCACCAAGCATAAGCTGATTCATTCTGGCTTTGCTCCGGAACTCATCCTTGCAATCTTTGAAGATCATATTCATTTGCTTCGGAGTGATTGAAGGAAAGAACTGAATGGCTATCTATTCCTGGATCTCAAGATCCTTTGCCCTAGCATTATTCTTTCTTATCTCTAATTCCTTCTCTAGGCTTTTGGGAATGAGAGATATGATTTCAATAAAAGCCTTATTGTATATGTTCAAGTACTTAACTGTGGCTTCCTCCAAGATCTTTCTATCTGCATCATAGAATTCAGTTATTGGTTGCAGGTTCCCATCCATAGTAACTGCTTTGACTACATCATCTAAGGACAAAGTGGGCTTTTCAACAAATTCTTCTGTTACTTCTACAGTAGAGGGTTCACCAGATGTTTTCCTTTTCTTTTTCATTTTCTTTACTTCCTCATCTAATTCTGTCTCTTCATCATCTTTCTGACTGATGTAAGACCTTGTGGCCTTTGTTTTAGTTCTTTTCTCTGCTTTACCAAATGATTTTGCTTCCGGTTTAGATGCTTTTGAGCTTTTAGTAGTTACAAGTGCAAAGCTCTTGGAAGATCTGGTCTAGGAGGGGGCTTCTACCAGAGCACTTTCTTTTTCTACCTCTTCCTTTTCTTTTTCTCTCCTTTCCATCTTTTCTCTATGTGAATCAAGTGCCTCTTTTGCGATGCCATATCTTTTGGCAACATTCTCTACTTCTTTTCTCACTTTTCTCTTCATCTTCGGTTGTCTTAGTTCCACATGAATCTTTATACTCAATTCTTCAAAGGTTCCAAACCTTTCTGCCTTGGGATCCTTGGGCTGACCTAGCATGTGCTGAACATGCAGTTCTACAATTTTCTCATCCACTTCATACCCCATTGGCATGATCCAGACTACCCTTGGCTCCACTGCCTCCATTAGGCACTGAACAGTTTCTACCATAAAGCAGATTGTATCCTTATATTTTTCAACTTAGGATTGGGGAATTCTCTTTCTGGCTTGCATCATGTTCTAAAAGTTCTTAAAGTACCCCCAGAGTGCTGTATTTTGTGCATTGGTATCACCAATTCCATGTAGATAGTCTTTGATTTGAATTGCTACTGGTCTGTCATTCTGCCATATCCACCCATTAGATCTGGGTGGCTCATTCATGTAGTAGAAGAATAGAAAGAGTATCAAGCCACCATATTTGGAGTTCTTATCCTTCTTTATCTTCTACCGATTTTTCAAAAGTTGGTTTAGAAGGAGCTCACAAAGATCATAGTCTGCATTCTTTCTTAACATTTCATAAGCAGTATATACAATAGTTTCAGATACTGAATTCTCCTTGCTGGAGTGATATATCTTATATCCAATTATCATTGATGCAAACTTGATATCCAGATCTGTGATGTCCTCAATTGTCATTGCTCTTTTATCAAACTTTAATCTGGTAGCCTCACTTACAATTTAATTTTTGACAGATTTGAGAGTAGGCATTCCTCCGGTTACTGCCCTAATGGCATCCTTAGTGATCTTAAATAGCCTATTCAACCACATGAAGTTGTCATGCATTCTGCTCAAAATATACCAGACCCATTCATCTTCTGGAAAATAGGGGAAATGAATGCATTATGCAAAATGTTTGTCCCGGATAGCTTTATACTGAGTTTTAAGTTCAAGTGAGTCATCTATCAAATGCTTGTGATAGATATCAACCAGCTTAGATTCCCCAAATTCTTCAATATTCACATGAATATATGCCCTAACATCTTCTACATGCAGAACTCCATGCGGAATGCTTGAAAAGGTGCCTAGGGGATCAACTTCTAGGGATTTATATGGATGTTTCTTGAATTTAGGGCGTGGCCTATCAGAAATCTTCACCACATTTGGAGTAGCCATCTTTCAAAGATTTACAGAGAGATACTCAAGAACGGAAAATACCTTTTACGCTTCTAGGTTTCATGGAGTGAGCTGGATCAATTGCTGGATGAATCAACTTCTGTAGATGATCTTTGATGGGCTTGAGGAAACTTGTTGCAGAGCTCCTTTTCACTTCTTCTTGAATGTAGAATGAACAAATGTTTAATAAGAAAAACCCTTATATTACTCCGCAAACCCTAATACCAAGTTGCAATAAATGCTCAACTTAAGTCATTATGGTTTGCCTTATTTTCCTTATTTGGATGACTTGATGAACTGGATCAATCTTGTTCTAAATATCTTGCGGATCTTCCATATCTCAACCACAGTTTATTTAGATGTTTCTCTTATGAACCCTTTAATCCGCAACTCTCCTTGTGCCAATTCTGGCACCAATTAACTAGCTGGGGGAAAATGTTTTCTTTTCTTGTGTCTCCCCCTGAGCCAGAGCTCACTTTTTAATTTTCGGAAGGAATATCAGCACCAGATTCTGGTGCGAATCCATCCCCAACATTTTTTGTATTCCTCTTCACCCAAATTTTGTTCATCTCCCTTTGAACTTCATCCGCATTCACTTTTCCTTTACCTTTGTCTTGATTCTGAAGATGCACCGGACCCCTTTTATCCTAATTTTTGTTTCTACAGAATTTGGCAATATGACCGGATCTATTGCAATTGTAGCAAACAACATTTCTTTGCATATTTGATTGATATCCTCTTGATTTGCATTGATTAGCCATATGTCCCATTCTATTGCATACAAAGCATCTACCATTGAATGAATTGTTCATTTGCATATTTCTGCATTCATGAGTCTTGTGACCATACCTTTTACAGTTGAAACACTGTCCGGAGAAGGATTTATTAGCCTGATTTATTCTTTTTTTGCATTAATTAGCTTTGTGACCAAAGTTATTGTAGTTGTGGCAGTATCCATTGAAGGATGGATATCTTTGAGCATTAGGTTGCTTTACCGGAGGTCTTCTAGGCCTATTCCTTGAATTTTCTAATCCAAACTTCTTCTGACTGGATCCGGAGCTTTCACCTTTCTCATATCCCAAACCACACTTGTCATCTACCCTCTTTTGGCTTTCAAGAAGAACTTCAAGTTGAGCAGAACTTATCTTGAATTTCTCTTTGTATTCATTTGTTGTTTGAAGATCCCTTTTAAGAGAGACAATTTGATCCTCAAGTTTTTCTTCATTATCTTTAGCATCTTCAAGATCAGATTCAAGATGTCTAATTATTCTATCCATCTTGTGGCAGTCTTCTGGTTTCTCCTTGAGAGATTATCTTAGATCATCTTCAGTTTTTCTTTTCTATTCAATTTCTTGAGTAAATTTCATAACTCCTGATTCCATTTCATGTCTTACCATAATGATCTCTTTTGATAACTTTTCACATAACTTGGTTTTCTCCTTCAGATCTCCATTTGTATCATTTGCTTCACTTTGACTTGCCAATTGCTGAAGTAGATCCTTTCTCTTTTTCATAGAGAGACTTAGTTTCCCTTTGAGTTCATTTATGAAATCATCAGCCTGTTTGAGTCTTTCCTTCAATTCATTGACTTCAGAATTAGATTGCTCAAGATCATCTAGGGCAGACTAAAGTTGCTCCCTCATACCATACACATCCATTTTAATTCCCAGATCTTCCTCAAGCTATTAGGCTCTGTTTGGAGGAACTTGGCTCTGATACCAATTGTTGATAACTAAGAGGGGGGGTGAATCAGTTATCTTGATTAATTTAACTTTCTATTCTTCTTTAACAACTAGTGTAGCATCAAAGCAAATAAGCATTCATAAACATGAAAGCAGAAACAAAGTCAATACACATAACACAATGATTTTGACATGGAAAGCCATGTTAAGAGAAAAACCATGGAGTGACTAACCCAAGAATGTATTCTTTGTTAGAAGAATAGAAGTACAAAATGACACTTGCCAATTAGGGCTCACTGCCCGAGCACACTGCTCACAAGAGGCTCACGATCTACAAGTTATAAAGAGAGTAATAAGATACTTGACCTAATGAGAAGCATCCACACATGCTGGAGTTCAGTTCCGGTTAGGCTCAGTATACTGATCTACTGCACTTCATCCTTTCTCTTCTTTTATGCTGTTGTCCTTTCACATACTGGACCTTCCTTACTGCTTTCCCTCTACTCTTCTACTTTTCTTCACACACACAACAACACACAACTCCACTTCTCATCGAAATCCATTTAGTATATATATATCCGCACAAAGGATTTCATCCTCTTTCTAGTCGGCATCCAAAATAGTCAGTACTTCCCAAACTTTAGTTTGTCAGCTGAATCCTTGCTTACCAAGTGATGCGGATCAAAGAGATACTTATAGAAGTCATCTAACAAGTCGGCCAATCTTGAATGATACCTTAATAATCTTGATCACCATCAACATCTCATCCAGAATAGTGTTTGATGCTCTGCCGGTCAGTTCTTCTTCTGTCGGCTCTGCCAAACAGGACCCCTATACTTGAATGCTTATATCTCTTCACTCTTTCATCACCGGAGGCTCAAATCATGGAATCTATCAGTCAAGGTATTCCTCTTGACTTCCCCAAGTCTACACTTTCCAAAGATACTTCCTCGTAGAGATCCAGACCTGACTATCAGACCTTGCCACATGCTCTGTTCTTGCTTACCGGATCAGAACACTCTTCAATCTGACTTCCGGTATAGGCACACCATGTCCTGCGGATGTGTGGGATGAACTTTGTTGCCATCAATGACAACAATTATGAAGCTACAATGTGTCTCTTGCCAACATTATACTTGTTGCTTAAAATGTTTCTAGATGTAACCATGTTAAGATTTTTACAATTGCATTAAGAAATATCATGGTTGTTATTGTACTTGTTGAGATAATACCACTTTTAATTTCTAATGCCGAACTCAAATGATGTTTTATATTGTTTTTTAGTTAGAATTTGTTCTATCAATTGGATTAAGCTTTATCCAAGCATAGTATAAGAGTAGTATTGTAAAATCAAAGTAAATCTTTCAATTATCTAAGCTTTTTATTCATTGTTATAACCCCATCACTATTATTAAGGTTTTGGATGATGAACCTCCATGTTTTCCACAAGCTACATCATTGCATTTGTTGACATTATCATTGAATTTATCAACATTATTTCACGTTTAATTTCTACATCTCTCAAATGATGCTTCATTGTTTTCTTGGGACATAATTTGCTCCTTTTTATGAACATGTGATGTTTTATTGTATTGGTGTATAACACTTATACATCTTATTATGCTAACTTTAGCTTAGCTACACTAATGCCTTTCAAAAATAGATATTTGAATGGTCAAGAACATCAAAGATGCTATGATTTTAAAAAAAGTAATTTGATTTAATGAATATGAATAACTAAAAGTAATAAGCATGGAAATGACATCACCACACCTATATGTGTAGGTTTTGTTGTGGCCTCCACAATACATCCCTATTCTTCAAAGAATTGGGGACCTTTGTTTTCATTTTCTATTTTGATTTTGGCCTTAATTTTCTTATTTCATATTTTTTGGAGGTTAGGTTTGAATATCATCGTCTTTTTGGGTAACTTGGTTTTCAATAATAAAGTGGCTTGTTTAGGGTCTAAGAATAGCTAAATGTTTGTCAAGCAACCTTGTTGAAGTGTCTCAATATTCATGAAGTTGTTAAAGGATGCAAGTTTTAGCCTTGATCAAAATTTCTAGGGTCAAATTTTGCCTTTGGCAGGGTTTCAAACTTTTCTGACAACCTTGCAAGTTGCAAACTTGCACAATACCTCTAAAACCTTGAAAGTCTAATATTGGTGGGTTTTTGGGTCCAACTTGTGCATTTGCAAATTGTAAGGTTCCAATTAGAACCGTTAGCCAAAATTACCAATTTTTTTTTTAATTTTACAATCAACATGAATCCAAGATTTCTAATCACTCGGTTCTCGATGTAGGCAAGGTGAGAGCATACAACTGGATTGAGGACAAAGAATAATAAATAACTTACTACTAACAGAGACTAGTATACAAATTAAAACCAAGTTGTTGGATATGGATGTTTCACTGGAGCAAAGACTAGTTTACAATCAATGCCCGACATGAATATAACAAAAATGCATAGCTACATAACAGGTCAAAAGCCAATTTGGATCAACCCCAACAATGGCGGATAGTGAAATGTAAATGATTGGTGGCTACACCATCTAAATGTTGTTTATAATGCAAATATAGAGAAAATAAATTATCTCGACGGATGACCTTTCGAAATATTACAATGCCTGAAGTATTATCTAGTGGTAAACCTTCTAGACAATTTACAAATTTCAGCTTAGTTGATACAAATTTCAAATCAGTTTTATAAAGTTCATTACAGTACATTATTATGGTAAAAAACATAATAGCATATTTTAATGTATATTCCAATTATAGTTAATAGTTCAAAATTTACATCTTAAGTAATGATCTTTTAGACCTATTTGTTGTTGGTAAATTAGAAATAACTCAAAGAAATCATAACCAAGTTATTAAAGTAGCTCACATTTAAAGAATGCAAGCCTCAAGATGTATTGTAATGTCCCCTTATACCAAGCCAAAATTTTGCAACCTTGCAAACAATTTCAACTCGTAAAACAGTACATTAGAATTCAATCCTTCTTATCTAATCATATTAACCACAAAATACATTAAATCAAGTCTTATAATCATAATCTACATGCATTATACCTTTCACTATATCTACTATACATGTTTCATGATTTACCTTGGGAGAGACATACTTGGGCCTACACATTAATCCAACCACTCACCCAAACAAGAGAGGGTTTATTAGGGTGTAATAGGGCCATGGGTCCAATGTTCCTTTCCTTTGACTCAGAGGGGCGAAGGATTTCACCAACTTGAGTCAAAGTCCTATCGACTTGTCTCAGAGGAGTAATCTTCACCAGCTTGAGACAAGGGCCTTTCCACTTATCTCAAAGGGGCAATCTTCACCAGCTTGAGATAAGGGCCTATTTACTTAGCTCGAAGGGATGATATCTCACCAGCTTGAGACAAGCACTCTTCACTCATCTTAGAGGGGTGATGTTTCTCACCAACTCGAGCACTATCCATCATTAAGCCAATTGCCTACCCTAACCCTTAGTCTCACTTATATGGTGCATTGGTGGATTAACGATGAGGCCTAATTGTCATCTCGACAATCAAATTTATAGTCATATATCATACCTTGCATGAGATTATTCTTTATTATCTTATTGATTGCCATTCTCTGGCATTGTATGCATTTTATCATTCTAATGAGGATTCTTTATATCATAAACTATATGTAAACATTCTTAATATTTTATCTTATGATAGTAATTCATTTTATGGTGCCATCACATTCAATTATAAGTATTCTTATTTTAACATGACCAATGCATATTCTATTTCATTCATATTTATAGTATTTTTCATCCTATATATATATATATATTATTCTCATCACATCTTTATGTTTAGAGATTCCATTACTACACAGATTTATTCATTCTTTGTAATAACTATGACAGATTAACTTTACTACAGAATACATACCTTTGAATCGATCCTTGATTATGGAATGTGACCTAATGTGCAGACTGCCCTTTGACTGTTACCAAATGTAAAGGATGATTGATGCGATGGGTAATGTCTTCAATGCTAAACAATTAGCAATGTAGCTCCTGTAATGTTGATCGCTAATTATGACAGAAGGCAAATTTCTATATTTATAATTCAACGATGTGACCAATGGTGTACGCTGCCACAATTGTATCTGCTAACTCTCAATAATAGATAACTATCTACAGAAGGTGACTCATTGCTCTTGTAGTATTCAGATCGACTAGAGGATATTCCTTTTAATGCTTCTTCCTTGAATGATTGTTCGATGCCTTGATTGTTCATCCCCTCTCCTTTTATACATTTAGATGCTGCCGTTTCAAGGAGATCACTCTTCATAAGGAGACGTCACCTTTAAAAATCACGTCCCCTGCCATTTCATAATAAGCGCTTCTTATCATACCCAATCCTTTGCTTATTTATTACCATCGATGTTTATTTTGTGCATTATATAATGATCATTAGGAATCGTTGTCTTTATGTTTGCCCATTGCCTTAAGATTTATTAGATTACTCTATTTATTCCCTCTTTCCATTAATCGATGCCTTAATGCTTATTTTAAAGAATATTTTGTTTGGCTCGATCTACCTATTAAGTTAATACTTATATTCATTATTATTATGAATTTATATCATATTATCATTACTTAGTAATTTATATTTATCTTATGTAATAATATTAATTTGTCAATATATATATATATATATAATTTGATATAATATATCTTAAAATATATATTATATTTCAATTATATTAAAAATAATATTGTCTAATATTATTATTATTTTTTTTATTTTTAAATATACGATTATTTAGTTTGGCTTCATTATTCCATCTTAATGTTTAAATCTTTAATTTAAACAAGGACTTAATAACGGGACATGACAGTCCTCCCCGCCCAAAGATTGCTTGTCCTAGAGCAATCATAATTGACCTCATCGAGAATTGATGATAGTATTCTCGTCTCAACTCAAATATCACGCTAACATTCTCCAAAGGTATGAGTTGATTCGTTGTTCCATTTTGTTCATGTATTTGTATTTCAATATCTTTCAACAACAAGAATTAATAACTAGTGATGTCCGAGACAAGTTTCTTCCGTTTAAACATGTCATTAGACTTGAAGCACGCCCATTGGTATATGTAATACATGATGTGTAAAACATGAAGTATTCCCCTAAACACAAGCGAGGCATGCACATAAGTATATGTGATACAAAGCACACACTTATGAAGCATATACATAGATATATGGAATGTGCGAAGTGTATACACAAATATGTGTGACGCATGTACGTGTGATATATGAATTATACACATACACGTAAGGTCTGAAGCATACATGTAGTACACGAAACCTACACTTGATACACAGAATGTGAAGTACATAATTATCCGTACGTAATATGCAATACATGCTTCTAACAGCATGAAGTATGCACATAATTCACAAAGTGTACATAAGTCATGGCATATAGAAAGTACATTCACATAAATCACAAGTATGAATGCATGCAAGTCACAAGGTATACACATGAATACAAGTTTACAAATATGAATACTCTCAAGTCACAAGTCACCAAGTATTCACTAGAATACACTGGAAGCATGAAACACACATATAAATACACATAAATCATGAAGCGTACTTGCATAAAATATGAAGTCACTAGTGTACACGAGTCACACATAATTCACAAGGTAGCACTTGAACATACATAGTCATGGAGTATACACTCGAATTCAAAGTTATAGAGTATGCACTTGAATACAAATTTGTAGAGTAGACACTCAAATACAATTGCAAGTCATACCAGTCACAAAATCATTGAATACAAGTACAAGTCATAAATATGCACGTCGTTAAGTGTTTACTCGAGTACAAGTCATAGAATCATAGGGCATACACTTGAATGCAAATACATCTTCATAGAGCATACACTTGAATATGGTTACAAGTCATGGAAAACAATTACAATTTGCAGAGTATCCACTCAAATACAAACGTGAGTCACATAATATACACTTGAATGCATAATCATACTTGAATACATAATCATACAGGGACATTCACATATGAATACAAATCATACAATTACACTTCATACAGTTGCAATTACAAGTCTTAGAGCATGCCCTCATTCAATTTTGAATACAAGTCATACAATTTTATACAATTTGCAAAGCCATAGAGTATACACATACACTCACTTAATTTTCAAATACAATTACAAATTTATAGAGCATGCACTTGAATAAATTCATCGAACATACACTCGAAAATAGTTATGAGTCATAGAGTACAAATACAGATCATAGAGCATACGCTTACATACAAAATCAAAGTCATACTTGAATTCAATTACAACTTCATAGAGCATACACATGAATACAATTGCAAAAACATACACTCAAATATAGTTACAAATTCATGTAAATTATAAGGTATGCCCTCGCATACAAATCATAGAGTATTCATTGAATACAGATGCAAGTCACAGTCATGTAACATACACTTGAATGGATCATAGTCATAAACTTAACGAATACACTTAAACCATAAAATGTTCATATACATACAAGGTATACACGAAGCATGCATATGATTACATAAAGCATTGTAGCATACATATGAATGCACACAAGACATGAATATACACAAGGCAAGAATGAATACACACATATGTAAAGCATGAAGCATACATTTAAATACACTCAAGGTAGGAAGTATATATACATGAATGTAAGGCATGAAGTAGATACAGAAGCATATACGTTATGTACAAGCATGGATTACACGAATACACACCAGACATGAATCACATAAGGCACAAGTATGAATACTTATGAAGCATGAAGCATGAAAACATAAGCATATACACATAAGGCACGACACACCTACATGAAGAATTATGGTATGAAATATGCATACAAATACACTTAATGAAGTATACACATAAATGTCCAAGTGGCATGCATATGAACACATATGGAGAATAACACCCTAAGAATATATCGGTTATGTGGAACGTAAGCATACTTATATGAGGCATACTCAAGGTAAGAAGCATATAAACTCACATAAGTATGAGGTAATACATGGTAATATACAATATTACACAGATAAGAAGTAATACATGTAAATACACACATGAACACAGACAGGAAGCATGACGTGAATACACACAAGAATATACGTAAATACACACAAAGAGAATATGAGTAAGGCAATGAAGTTAAAGCAGGAATACGAGTAATACACAGGGTATGAGTCATATAAATCTTATAATGTTCTCTTTAGGATATCCTTGATTTCTCAACCTACAAAGAAGAATAATTCCTAGAAAGAGATGTTAGTACCTTTAAAGATCAATTCCCTAATGAAATTATTACATAAGAATCATCATCAATACTAATTACTACAAATGTAATGTTACCTCTGTGTACATATTTAATTCCTGCAATCACCAATGTTAATAACATATATTCTGATCATAATCAATTAATAATAATAATTGCTTATCATTCATAGGATGGCAGGATGACTGCTCTGATACCACTTGTAATGTCCCCTTCTAGCAAGCCAAAATTTTTGCAACCTTGCAAATAATTTCAACTCGTAAAAGAGTACATTAGAATTCAATCCTTCTTATCTAATCATATTAACCACAAAATATATTAAATCAAGCCTTATAATCATAATCTATATGCATTATACCTTTCACTATATCTACTATACATGTTTCATGATTTACCTTGGGAGAGACATACTTGGGCTACAGGTTAATCCAACCACTCACCCAAACAAGAGAGGGTTTATTAGGGTGTAATATACCATGGGTCCAATGTTCCTTTCCTTTAACTCAAAAGGGTGAAGGACTTCACCAACTTGAGTCAAAGGCCTATCCACTTGTCTTAGAGGGGCAATCTTCACTAGCTTGAGACAAGGGCCTTTCCACTTATCTCAGAGGGGTAATCTTCACGAGCTTGAGATAAGGGCCTACTTACTTAGCTCGGAGGGATGATATCTCACCAGCTTGAGACAAGCACTCTTCACTCGTCTCAGAGGGGTGATGTTTCTCACCAACTCTAGGACTATCCATCATTAAGCCAATTGCCTACCCTAACCCTTAGTCTCACTATTATGGTGCATTGGTGGATTAACGATGAGGCCTAATTCTCATCCCAATAATCAGATTTATAGTCATATATCATACCTTGCAAGAGATTATTCTTTATTATCTCATTGATTGCCATTCTCTGGCATTGTATGCATTTTATCATTCTAATGAGGATTGTTTATATCATAAACTATATATATAAACATTCTTAATATTTTATCTTATGATAGTAATTCATTTTATGGTGCCATCACATTCAATTATAAGTATTTTTATTTTAACATGACGAATGCATATTCTATTTCATTCATATTTATAGTATTTTTCATTCTATATATATATATATTATTCTCATCACATTTTTATGTTTAGAGATTCCATTACTACATAGATTTATTCATTCTTTGTAATAACTATGACAGATTAACTTTACTACAGAATACATACGTTTGAATCGATCCTTGATTATGAAATGTGACCCAATGTGTAGACTACCCTTTGACTATTACCAAGTGCAAAGGATGATTGATGCGACGGGTAATGTCTTCAATGCTAACCAAGTAGCAATGTATCTCCTATAATGTTGATCACTAATTATGACGGAAGGCAAATTTCTATCTTTATAATTCAACAATGTGACCAATGGTGTATGCTGCCACAATTGTATCGGCTGACTCTCAATAATAGATAAATATATACAGAAGGTGACTTGTTGCTCTTGTAATATTCAGATCGACTAGAGGATATTCCTTTTAATGCTTCTTCCTTGAATGATTGTTTGATGCTTTGATTGTTTGTCCCCTCTCCTTTTATACATTTGGATGCTGCCATTTCAAGGAGATCGCTCTTCATAAGGAGACGTCACCTTTAAAAATCGCGTCCCCTATCGTTTCATAATAAGCGCTTGTTATCATACCTGATCCTTTGCTTGTTTATTACCATCAATGTTTATTTTGTGCCTTATATAATGATCATTAGGGATCGTTATCTTTATGTTTGCCCTCTACCTTAAGTTTTATTAGATTACTCATTTTATTCCCTCTTTCCATTAATCAATGCCTTAATGCTTATTTTAAAGAATATTTTGTTTGGCTCGATCTGCCTATTAAGTTAATACTTATATTCATAATAATAATTACATTATTATTAGATATATATCATATTATCATTACTTGGTAATTTATATTTATCTTATGTAATAATATTAATTTGTCAATATATATATAATTTGATATAATATATCTTAAAATATATATTATATTAAAAATAATATTTTCTAATATTAATAAAATTTTTATAAATATACGATTATTTAATTTGGCTTCATTATTTCATCTTAATGTTTAAATCTTTAATTTAAACAAGGTCTTAATATCGGGACATGACATGTATGGCTTCCTCAAGATATGGTTCGACACCATAAATGAATGTAAATTTCCCTTTTAAACTTGCAACATACTCAAAAGTGGGTGGCCAACTTCTACAACCTTGTACAACACCTTAGATTTTGCAAAAAATATGAAATACTTCCTAAAAACTTCAATGCATCTCTTATTCCCTTCTAATATGCTAAGACATAGTAACTAGGAAAGTGGCGGCAGCTTTTTTGGGAGATGTTTCTTTCAAATAACATCAAACAACATCATACAATATGGTATGGTTGGGTTGGAAATGGTATGACTAGCTTAGGGGTACTTTCCTCCTTCACAAAACACTTTAAATGTTATCAATCTGCTCATTCATAAATCTGCTCTTCACACAAAAATGTAAATCACACACAATCTAAAATCACACACACACACACACTATATATATATTGTATTTTCTGAAATATAAAATGACACCACACCAACATAAATATATATATAGTATTTTCTGAAATATAAAATGACACCACACCAACATAAATCTTCACACTACACTAAACTAAATGAATGATACAAATTCAACTCACCGAGAATCCCTACAATGAGATTCTTCAACTGGAACGGAAGGTTTTTGTCCCCAATTCCTAATGCCTTCAAGGATTTTGCCTTCGAGTAGCTTTAGGGGTTTTCGTCCTTCAAGAAAGAAGTTGGGCACTGTTGGCAAGAGACACATTGGAGCTTCATGATTATTGTCATTGATGGCAACAAAGTTCATCCCACACATCCGTAGGACATGGTGTGTCTCTACCAGAAGTCAGATTAAAGGGCTTTCAAGTTCGGTAAGCAAGAACAGAGCATGCAGAAGGTCCAACAGTCAGGTCTGGATCTGTTAGAGGAAGTATCCTTGGAAAGTACAGACTTGGGGAAGTCAAGAGGAGTATCTTGACTCATAGATTCCAGGGTTTGAGCCTCCGGTGTTGAAAGAGTGAAGAGATATAAGCTTCTAAGCACTGTGGTCTAGTTTGGTAGAACAGACAGAGGAAGAACTAACAGGCAGAGCATCAAAAGTTATTCCGGATGATATGTTGATGATGATAAAGATTCCTAAGGTATCATTCATGATTGGCCGACTTATTAGACAACTTCTATAAGTTTATTTTTGATCCGCATCACTTGGGAAGCAGGGATTCAGCCGACAGACTAAAGTTTGGGAAATATTGACTATTCCAGATGCCGACTAGAAAGAGGATGAAATCCCTTGTGCGGATATATATACCAGATGGATTTCGATGAGGCAAGTTGTAGTTGTGTTGAGTGGTAAGCGAAGAAAAGGAAAAGAGCAGAGTGAAAGCAGTAAGGAATGTCCGGTATGTGAAAGGACAGTAGAACAAAAGAAGAGCAAGGATGAAGTGCAGCAGATCAGTTTACTGAGCCCAAACCGGAACTAAACTCCAGCATGTGTGGATGCTTCACATCAGTTCAAGTATCTTATTATTCTTGTTACAACTTGTAGACAGTGAGTCTCTTGTGAGCAGTGTGCTCGGGCAGTGAGCCTTAATTGGCAAGTGCTATTTTGTATTTCTATTCTTCTAATAGAGAATACAATCTTGGGTTAATCACCCCGTGGTTTTCTCCCTTAACAGGGTTTCCATGTCAAAAATATTGTGTCATGTGTATTTCCATTTCATGGTTATGTTTGCTTATTTGAATTAATGATGCATTAATTATTAAGAAAGTTCAAAAAGCTGAAATAATTAAGATAACTAATTCACCCCCCCTCTCAGTTATCAACAATTGGTATCAGAGCCAAGTTCCTCTCAACAGAGCCTAACAGCTTGAGGAAGACCTGGGAATTCAAAATAGATGTGTATGGTATGAGGGAGCAACTTAAGTCCGCCCTAGATGATCTTGAGCAATCAATTTCTGAAATCAATGAATTGAAGGAAAGACTCAAATAGGCTAATGATTTCATATATGAATTAAAAGATAAACCGAGTCTCTCTATGAAAAAGAGAAAGGAGCTACTTCAGCAATTGGCAAGTCAAAGTGAAGCCAATGATACAAATGGAGATATGAAGGAGAAAACCAAGTTATGTGAAAAGTTATCAAAAGAAATCATTATGGTAAGACATGAAATGGAATCAGGAGTTATGAAGTTTACCCAAGAGATTGAAGAGAAAAGAAAAACTGAAGATGATCTAAGACAATCTCTCAAGGAGAAATTAGAAGATTGCCACAAGATGGATAGAATTATTAGACATCTTGAATCTGATCTTGAAGATGCTAAAGATAATGAAGAAAAACTTGAGGATCAAATTCTCTCTCTAAAAAGGGATCTTCAAACAACAAATGAATATAAAGAGAAATTCAAGATAAGTTCTGCTCAACTTGAAGTTCTTCTTGAAAGTCAAAAGAGGGTAGATGACAAGTGTGGTTTGGGATATGAGAAAGGAGAAAGCTCCGGATCTGGTCAGAAGAATTTTGGATTAGAAAATCCAAGGAATAGGCCTAAAAGACCTCCGGTAAGGCAGCCAGATGCTCAAAGATATCCATCCTTCAATGGATACTACCACAACTGCAATAACTTTGGTCATAGAACTAATCAGTGCAGAAAGAGAATGAATCAGACTAATACATCCTTCTCCGGACAATGTTTCAACTGCAAAAGGTATGGTCACAAATCTCTTGAATGTAGAAATATGCAAATGAACAATTCATTCAATGGTAGATGATTTGCATGCAATAGAATGGGTCGCATGGCTAATCAATGCAGATCAAGAGGATATCAATCAAATACGCAAAGAAATGTTGTTTGCCAAATTTGCAATAGATCTAGTCATATTGTCAAATTCTGTAGAAGCAAGAATCAGGACAAAAGAGGTCTGGTACATCATAATCAGAATCAAGACAAGGGAAAACAAAAAGTGAATGCAGATGAAGTTCAAAGTGAGATGAACAAGATTTGGGTGAAGAAAAGTATAGAGAATGTAGGGGATGGATCCGCACCAGACTCTGGTGCTGATATTCCTTCTGGAAATTAAAAAGTGAGCTCTAGCTCAGGAGGAGTCACAAAGAAAACCATTTTCCCCTAGCCAGTCAATTGGTGCCGGAACTGGCACAAGGAGAGTTGCGGATTAAAGGGTTCATAAGAGAAATATCTAAATAAACTATGGTTAAGATATGGAAGATCCGCAAGATGTTTAGATCAAGATTGATCCGGTTCTTTAAGTCATCTAATTAAGGAAAACAAGGCAAACCAGAATGACTTAGGTCGAGCATTTATTGCAACTTGGTATTAGGGTTTGCGAAGTAGTATAAGGGTTTCTACTATCAATCATTTGCTCATTTTACACTCAAGAAGAAGCGAAAAGAAGCTCTGCAACCAAAATTCCTCAAGCCCATCAAAGATCATCTACAAAATCTGTTTCATCCAGCAATTGATCCGGCTCTCTCTGTGAAACCTAGAAGCGTAAAAGGTATTTTCCGTTCTCAATATCCCTCTGCAAATCTTTGAAAGATGACTACTCCAAATATAGTGAAGATTTCTGATAGGCCACACCCTAAATTTAGGAATCATCCATATAAATCCCTAGAAGTTGATCCCCTCGGCGCTTTTTCAAGCATTCTACATGGGGTTCTGTATGTAGAAGATGTTAGGGCATATATTCATGCGAATATTGAAGAATTTGGGGAATCTAAGATGGCTGATATCTATCACAATCAGTTAATAGATGATTCTCTTGAGCTCAAACCTCAGTTTAAAACCATCCGGGATAAGCATTTTGCACAGTGCATTCATTTCCCCTGTTTTGAAGAAGATGAATTGGTCCGGTATGTGTTGAGCAGAGTACATGATAACTTCCTATGGTTGAATAGACCATTTAAGATCACCAAAGATGCAATTAGGGCAGTAACCAGTTTGCATTCATCTGGTAGGATACCTGTTCTCAAATCTGTCAAGAATCAGACAGTGAGTGATGCAACTGGATCAAAATTTGACAAGAGAGCTATGACAATTGAAGATATCATTGATCCGGATATCAAATTTGCATCCATGATAATTGGTTACAAGATTTATCACTCCAGTAGGGAAAATTCAGTACTGGGAACTGCAATTTATATAGCTTATCAGATGCTAAAAGAAAATGTTGACTATGATCTGTGTGAACTTCTTCTAAGCCAACTGTTGGAGATCTACAGAAGATCAAGAAGGATAAGAAAAAACCTTCAAGTATGGTGGGCTGATATTGTGTTTGTTTTTCTACTTCATGAGTGAGCTGCCCGGATCAAGTGGTTCGGTTTGGCAGAATGACAGACCTGTTGCAATCTAAATCAGAGACTATTTGCATGGGCTTGGAGATGCCAAGACAAGAAATATAGCTCTGTGGGGATATTTCAAGAACTTCCAAAATTTGATGCAAGCAAGAGAGAGAATTCCCAAATCTCTAGTTGAAAAGTATAAGGATACAGTTTGTTTTATGGTTGAAACTAATCAGTGCCTAATGGAAGCTGTGGAACCAAGGACAGTCTGGATCATGCTGATGGGGTATGAGGTGGATGAGAAACTTGTGGAGCTGCATGTCCAACACATGCTTAGTCAACCCAAGGATCCCAAAGTAGAAAGGTTTGGAACCTTTGAAGAATTGAGTGTAAAAATTCATGTGGAACTTAGAGAACCAAAGATAAAGAGAAAAGTGAGAAAAGAAGTAGAGAATATTGCCAAAGTTATGGCAATAGAGAAAAGATGGAAAGCGTAGAGAAAGAGAAGGAAGAAGAAGAAAAGGAAAGTGATCTGGTAGAAGCCCCCTCCCAGACCAGATCCTCTAAAAGGGTTGCACCTACCTCTGATAAAAGCTCAAAGACATCAAAACTGAAATTCCAGACCTCCAGAAAAGGAGAAAAGAGAACAAAGAAAAAGGCAACAAGGTCCTATGTTAGCCTGAAGGATGATGAAGAAACTGAATCAAATGAGGAGGTGAAGAAAATGAGGAAAAAGAAGAAAGTATCTGGTGAATCTTCTACTGGTGAAGACAAGGAAAAGATGGCAGAAGAGTTTGTTGAAAGGCCCACTCTGTCCATTGATAATGTAGTTAAATCAGTTAGTGTGGATGGGAACTTGAAACCAATGACTGAATTTTATGACTACTACAGTGAGGCTAATCAGAAGATCCTGCAAGAAGCCACTGTCAGGTACCTTAACATTTACAATAAAGCATTCATTGAGATTATATCTCTAATTCCAAAGAGCCTAGAAAAAGAACTAGAAATTAGAAAAAATAATGCCAAGGCCAAAGACCTTGAGATCAGGGAACAAATAGCTATTCAACTCTATCCCTCAATCACGCAGAAACAGATGAATATGATTTTCAAAGATTGCAAGGATGAGTTCCGGAGCAAAGCCAGAATGAATCAGCTTATGCTTGGAGAAACTGACAAAATAGCTAAATAAACTAAAGAAATTCTCCGGAATGCCTACAAAAGGTTCAACATCCCTATCATAGAGGACATAAGTGATGAGCCCTCTGCCATGGGTGACAAGGAAGAAACCACTGAGATGGTAGTAGAAGAGGTAAAGGAGACAGGTGAAGAAAAAGGTATGGACTTAGATTCCTCTGTTCTGGAAGAGGAAGTCCAAGGAGAAGTAAACCAGAATTCTCCTGCAGTCTCCGGATCTAAAGGAGAAGTAAGAACAGAGGAGAAAGGAGAAGAAGTGAAGGGAAAGGAAGAAGGTCAAACAGAAAAGACCACAGATGACAGTACTAAGGCTGCAGAAGGGGAGAAAGTTCTGTCTCCGACAAGAGGCACAACAGAAGCAGTCAAGGACTTCTTGACCAAAGAGATGATGGAATTTGATGAACCAAAGTTGCTTCAAGGTCCATTCAATTTTGATTCCCTCTCTCCGATGCAAACCATGAAGCTAGCATCCTTCACCCAAGCAAAGGCAAAAGAAAAAATTCTGAAGTCTCACCTGGTAGACTGTGAGCTCATAGAAGTTACATCCAGTGTTTTAGAGAAGATTATGCCTTCCCTCCAAAAGGACTCTTCGGCCTCCACATCCGGTAATCTCAAAACTCTTGTTAATTCTATTAGCACTCACTTTGAGTCATTGGAAAAGTCAACTGAGGCAAAGGTCCGAAAAGAGTTTTTGGATAAGAGATTCTTGGAGTTACAAGGCATAATAGCAAATGATAGGAGAGTTTTGGCTATTGGAATAAAGAGCTTGGAAAATGCTCTCAAGGATGGTGGAGATTTCTACAAATTTTGTTTATCCTGGCCTAAAGTGACCAAGGATATTGAGAAGAAAGTAAAGGAACAAGAGGATAAACTGTCAAACCTCTCACAGAATTTTGATCCTCTCACTCTATCCATAATAAACCAGGAATGTCAAATTATTGTAGTCATGAATGAGATTAAGAAACTTGAAAAGGAGAGGAAGAACATAATAAATAGGATGAGTGAGCTTAGAGGGATGATTATCCCCAAATTAGAGGCCATACATGAGGCCCTAACAGATGCTCAGAACACAGCCCGGACCAGTGATCCGACAGATCTCAAGAGGGCAGAAGCTTTTGCATTCCTATTGAGTGGTCATATCTCAATTTTGGACAGGATGAAGCAGAGTTAGGTGACACAAGTTGTACAGCTGAAGACAACATTTGTAGACATATTACAGTATATGTAAGTAAAACCTGTCTATTTACTTATGTGGCTAAGTATAGTTGAATTTTTGGGCAATTTTGGTGTGCAGACTCTACCCTTTGCCATTGATGTCAAAGGGGGAGTGAGGAACAATGAAAAATGTGGAATCCAGCTAAGGGGGAGCTTCGGTAAAGTGTACATTAGAAGAAAGCATCAACAAAGGGGGAGTATAGTAACACCTAGTCATTTTTCACTAAGTGTTGCCATCAATGCCAAAGGGGGAGATTGTTGGCAAGAGACACATTGGAGCTTCATGATTGTTGTCATTGATGGCAACAAAGTTCATCCCACACATCCGTAGGACATGGTGTGTCTCTACCGGAAGTCAGATTGAAGGGCTTTCAGGTCCGGTAAGCAAGAACAGAGCATGCAGAAGGTCTGACAGTCAAGTCCGGATCTGTTAGAGGAAGTATCCTTGGAAAGTGCAGACTTGGGGAAGTCAAGAGGAGTATCTTGACTGATAGATTCCAGGGTTTGAGCCTCCAGTGTTGAAAGAGTAAAGAGCTATAAGCTTCTAAGCACTATGGTCTGGTTTGGTAGAACAGACAGAGGAAGAACTGACAGGCAGAGCATCAGAAGTTATTATGGATGATATGTTGATGATGATAAAGATTCCTAAGGTATCATTCATGATTGGCTGACTTATTAGACAACTTCTATAAGTTTATTTTTGATCCGCATCACCTGGGAAGCAAGGATTCAGCCGACAGACTAAAGTTTGGGAAATATTGACTATTCCAGATGCTGAGTAGAAAGAGGATGAAATCCCTTATGCGGATATATATACCAGATGGATTTTGATGAGGCAAGTTGTAGTTGTGTTGAGTGGTAAGCGAAGAAAAGGAAAAGAGCAGAGTGAAAGCAATAAGGAATGTCCGGTATGTGAAAGGATAGCAGAACAAAAGAAGAGGAAGGATGAAGTGCAACAGATCAGTTTACTGAGCCCAAACCAGAACTGGACTCCAGCTTGTGTGGATGCTTCGCATCAGTTCAAGTATCTTATCATTCTTGTTACAACTTGTAGATAGTGAGTCTCTTGTGAGCAGTGTGCTCGGGCAGTGAGCCCTAATTGGCAAGTGCTATTCTATATTTCTATTCTTCTAACAAAGAATACAATCTTGGGTTAATCAACCCATGGTTTTCTCCCTTAATATGGTTTCCACATCAAAAATATTGTGTCATGTGTATTTCCATTTCATGGTTATGTTTGCTTATTTGAATTAATGTTGCATTAATTATTAAGAAAGTTCAGAAAGCTGAAATAATTAAGATAATTGATTCACCCCCCCTCTCAGTGATCAACAGGCACAAAGCTCAAACTTGGATAATAAATTTGTAGAAGAGATGGAATCCCTTCAAATGAGCACTCATCCTCCTTTTATAGGCTCAAGAGGGAAATAATATAAAACTTTTTTTTCTTTTTGATTGAAAATCCTATTTTTAAGTCACCTTTTGTAATTTCTCGTCCAACTAAAAAGAAATAACTTAACATTACAAAAGGCTTTATTTACCCCATTTAGGTAGCCTGAATAATACTAATTAAGTGGCATTTTTACAAAGCTAAGAAAAATAAAATAAAGATCAACTTTAATTTTAATTTTATTTATCGCTCTTGCACTAAACAATGGAAAATACCAAAATAAACTAATCAATTTATTTCCACAAAAACTACTAGCTAAAATAAAGTAGGAAATATGAAACCTTTGAAAATGAAGCTCTCTAAGTTTTATGGACTCATCCAATAATCTTGGAATGCTCTAAATATGCTAGAATTGACTCAAACAAAAAATGGACATGACAAGTCTGCTCCGCTTAGAATTGCTTGCCCTCAAGCAATTGTAAATTTGGATGTTTCAAAATCTGTGGGCCTTCCATGTTGCATCTTCTGCAGGAAGATTCTTCCATCGGGCTAAGTACTTAGTGATGCTTTTGTTTCTCAACTTCCTTTCTCTCACATCAATCACTGCTTCTGGAACCAAGATCAACTTGATTTCTTCATCCAATGGAGGTAACTCCATTAAAGGAACAATATGTTTCCCTAGTGCCTTTTTGAGGCATGACACATGGAACACATTGTGGATTTTACTCTCTTCAGGCAACTCCATCTCATAGGCCACTTCACCAACCCTTCTCAAGTTTCGGTATGGCCCATAAAAATGAGGCTTCAATTTCTCAGATCCATTTGCCTTAAGAGAAGATTGCTTGTATGGCTGCAACTTTACAAACACCAAATCTTCAACCTCAAATGATTTCTCTATTCTATGGTGACCAATGGACATCTTCTTCTTATTTTGTACTTGATGGATGTTATTTTTGAGTGTTTTTAAAATTTATTTTCTTTGGTTTACCAAATCTCTTGCTCCAGGAATCCTACTATCAGAAGTAAGAAGGTTAATAAAAGGTTGAGCTTCATAATTGTACGAAGCCAAAAATGGTGCCGTCCTAATAGACATGTGATAAGTATTGTTATAACAATGCTTCCCCAGATGGAGCCATTTGATCCATGCCTTTTGATGATCGGCAACATAGTTTCTCAAGTAGTTTTCCACAATCTCAATCTCACCATCTATTTGGGGTGGTAGCTAGTATTGGGTGTGAGCTCGGTTCTTATCAAATGAAAGAGCTCTTTCCAAAACAAGCTCAAGAACCGACTATCTATGTCACTCATGATTTTTTGGGCAACCCATGGAGTCTAAACACTTCGCTAAAAAACAAATCAAGAACTTGGGATGCCTTGAAATATGAAGAAATAACAAAGAAATGTACATATTTCATGAGTCTATCCACAACAACATGTATGTAGTCCTTACCTTGGACTTGGGAAAGTCCAATGATGAAATCCATTGAAATGCTCTCCTATTTTTGTCCTGGAATTGGTAAGGGTTGCAATAAACTAGCAGGAAATATTTTCTTAGTCTTGTTCTATTAACAAACAAGACATTCTCTGATGTGCTTAAGGACATCATTCTTAATTCCCTTCCATGAGAACCTCTCATGGATTTTCTTGTAGGTCTTGAAATAACCTCAATGGCCAGCCAAGGGAGTATCATGGACAACCCTTAATATCCTGCTTTTCATGTTAGATTTTCAAAATCTTCTATAGTACATTTCTTTTACAAAGAGGATTGCTTCAAAAATTAGAAGCCAAAATGAGAGATCAAATTGTAATCAATAATTACAACATAGATATACATTTGGATTTGTCAAAAATAGACAAAGCAGAAAAATAGAAAGCAATCTTATTCTATGTGATAAGATTGACAACTAAATAAAGGAAAATGCTTTCCTAAATAACTCCCTAATTAACTTATGCTAATGTGTAAAAATAATTTTATACCAACAGCCCCCTATAAGTGCAACTTAGGGAGCTTACACACAAGCTAAAAGAAAGATGAAGATGGGTCTTGGAAATTAGGTCTGATCAGGTACCCATATACAAACAAAGAATCTCTCATAAAGTGGAGCAAAGGAGAGAAATCCAATGGGAAAAATATCCTCTCCAAAAGAGAGAAAACAACAGAAATGTACAAGTGATGTGAACTCAAACAATTGAGTCCCATCACAAATACATAATAAATACCCCCCATAAGAGAGCATATGAATGAGATTCTTAATCCCCTCCAAAAAGCAACTCTAGTACTGAAGATGAGTACTTGAAGATAAAAAACAATCCACTGCCTACAAACAACATTTCTCCCCTTCAGAAGAAACAAATCCACTAGTGAACATAGAAGCTATTCCCACATCCTAGATGAATAGGGAATCCAAATCCAAGTATATTCATGTATCTTTGAATGTAACTCTGGTGTATTTATGCTGGAAAAAGATATCTCCTCCAAAATAGGAACTGAATGTCTAGTTAGAGTGGAACCAGGGGAGGACAAAATATGAATTGCATCTGGAAACACAGAAGATGATGTGATGACATCACTGTCATCAAAAATAAAATGAATATCTTCCAATGTATCCACCACAAATAGTAGGGTCAGTGCAAGAAGTTGGGTCCACTTTTTGGCCAAAAGGTGGAAGTGTTTTCCCTGATTTTCAAAATTTGTCACATTTGACCTTAAAATTTGAAGCACTTAGAGATGAAATCTTTAAAAAAGTCACTAAATATAAAATGTAGTACTCGGAGTCTAGTTTCCAATTATGTAATTTTTTTCAATACCAAGATGATGCAAATTGATTTTCAATAAGCATGTCTAAAAACCACTATTTAAAAGTCACTTTTTTTAACCATACCATGCACGTGTACGGCCAACATAATTTGACCTAAATAAAATTATTTTTCAAAATTCTTTTGGGAAAAGATGTGTAGTACAGTGAAGTTTGATGAGGATTTTTTTTTATAATTTTTTTCCAAATAATTTTTTTTATTAATTTTTTATTAGGCCTAATTGCTACTTTTGAAAACCCCTCGTGTACGGCCAACATAATTTGAGCAAAAAAAAAATCATAATTTTTTTTTTTTTTCATTATGTAAAGAATGATGTGTAGATTGATGACATATAATTTTTTTTTAAAATTTAAAAATTAAAAGTTATTAAAAAAATACAAACAACTGTCATTTCAAGTTTTTGGATCAGTTTGCTCATAAATTAAATAATAAATAGAAGAACATGTCCAATAACAAAAAAAAATACATATTTGAAAACTAGACAATGTCATCTATAATGGATTTTCATTTCGTAAAAAAATTCATAAAAAAAGGTCCTCAGCCATATAGGTAAACTTAGTGTTTCTTCTTGTTCTGTACTTAGAAAAAAAACTTGCAGGTCCGAGGATCAAGGTCGGCCAACCATGCCTATCCTGAGCCTAAAACCCAAGAAAAGGGAAGAGAAAAGGTGGTCGGTGATTTCAAATTTCAAAGAATGAGTACCCGTTATAAAACGAGTATGCGTTAAATAACGGGTACCCATTATGTTTTTAATAACGGGTACCTATTTCTATTATACCCGTTATTTCCCATATTAGGGAAAACGTACTATTACTGTATCCCTACAACTTGCAAGTCTGATCAGTATGGCGCGACAGTGATAATTTCTGCATTTTTTTACTTACAAGTGTTTTGTGGAATCTCTTGACAGGTCATATTCTATTCAAATTTTGAAAGGAATCAATCATATGAACAATTCTGAAGTGAAATCAAGTGCATGAGCTATTTTCAAGAGGAATAAAGAAAGAAGGCTTTTGTTTTTACATCTACCTTTTACTTCAAAATCTATGGAACAAAGGATCTACATCTAATTCTACTTCAAAATTTTAAATAAGTACATCAATTATGAAATTGGATTAAGTATCAATTGTTATTTTATCAAGAGGGTTTGGTAATCATGGGATCAAATCAACGTCAAAGAAAAAAACAAAGGTGAGTAATGACACTTCAAGAAATTGAAGCAAATAGAGAGAAGGAAGCAAAAAGGCAAAGAGATAGAAGAGCAAGGATTCAAGAGATGAAGAATATTGAAGCATCTAGTTCCATGAGTATTGAAGAGAAAGACATTCAAAAGACTATAAATGATGGGATGAATGTATATGATGCAAATGTGGAAATGGTGAATTTGGAAGAAAATGTGTATAGAAACAAATGCATGTATGTCTTCAAACCCAACTTTTGAAGATATGGAAAATGTGACTATACAAACAAATCCAGGTATGTCTTCAGAGCCAGTTTTCAATGATATGGAAAACACGACTATAGAAACAAATCCAGGTGTGTCTTTGGAGCCAACTTTCAATGATATAGAAAACATGACTATAGAAACAAATCCAGGTGTGTCTTTGGAGCCAACTTTCAATGATATGAAAACACCACTCTAGAAACAAATCCAGGTATGTCTTCAAACCCACCTATTGATGATATGAATGAGAATGATATCCCTTTTAAGAGTGAAAATGAAAATGTTTTATTTGCGATTGAAAGAAATGTCTTAGATAATCTTCCTAGTAAGATTTTTTGGAGGCAAATGAGAACTCATGCAAATAGATTATATAAAAAAAAAATTATAGAAAAAGTCTTGGATTTCAATGTCAACTTATGATGCAATTGATGAAGATGTGGAAATTACGAAAAGTAATGAAAAAGTTAGGCATCTTTGTAAAACCTAAAAAAAAAGATGAATCAATCAAACAAGTTTTATCTAGTGTTGCTAATGCTATTGATTCTATTGGTAAAAAGAGCTAATCTAAATATAGCAATGTAGCACGAAGAGCTATAACAACTACTTTGGTCAATAAATCATCTTCTAATAAAAGAATGATAAGTAAGACAAGTGAAATTCTAAAGATAAATCCTAAAACTTTGAGAAGAGCAGAAAGAGAAGAGAATCTATTTAAAAAGATCCAATTAACCAATGTTGGAGTTTTAGTGGTAGACTCCCAAGGTATGACATGAAATTAAATAGTGAAATCAAATCTTTAATTGAAAAATATTGGCATGATAATACAAGGATATCATCTAATGTTAGAGATGTTTTAAAATTATGAGTGGGGTCTAAAATTCATGATCCTCATCCAAAACATCTATTAGACATGACTCAAACTGAATTATATAAAAAATTCTTAGATGATTTAGTGTTAGAACCATTTAATATTACCATAAGCCAAAGATCTTTCGATAAATGTAAGCCTTGGTATGTGAAAATTAATAAACAACGAATCTCTTGTTGTTGTAAAACTCATGTGCAATTTCATTATTATTATGATGGTTTTTGATATATATGTTCTACTTTGCATACTGATGAAATTATGTAGGAATGTGGTATTAATATGCCCCCTCAAACAATTAAGGAGTTTGTAGCAGGTTTGTTTTGTGAAACATCTACTGGATACTTATTTTATTCAAAAGCATGTATTTCTAGACAATGCAATAGATGTGGCAACTTTTCATTGTTAGGAGAATGTATGCATGAAAATATTTCACATGAATTTGGACAACAATTAGTGGATGTGAAAAAATTCAAGAATGTTGAATATTCTTTAAAGATGGAAAAATTGGAAAGCGTTGTGAGTTAGTCACTGAAAAAATTTGTGTGCATGCATTCATCAAAGATTTTAAGGATAATATTATATCCAAATATGTCAAACACTCCCAATATGCTCGGTGGCTTGATGGACAATTTCGTTCATGTAAAAACACATTTCCAATTGAAACTATCCTATTAGTGGTTGACTTTGTAGAAAACTATACTCTTGCTCCACAAGAGGAAATTCAATCTCAATATTATAATTCAGTGCAAGTGGCCATATTTGTTCATATTGTATACAAACATGCAGATGATAGTACAGAAGATAATAGAAAATTTTTGAGGGAGTATCATTTCTATTTGAGTGATAACTGGTTACACTCTTCAGAGTTTGTGCAGTATTGTTTCACAAAATTTTATGAAAATTTAAAAGAAAGAGGAATCCAGATGGCACAACATTTCATATGGTCAGATAATTGTACAGGGCAATTAAAAAATGCAAGAATGTTTTATTGGCTATGTAGGGCTCACAAAGAAATCAATATCTAACATATATGGAGTTTTTTTGAAGCTCAATTGTGACATATTTTACTATTTTGCACCATCTTCTACTTTTTGTCTTGATTGGTTTCTAGATAGAGAAGTTATTAGTAAACTATTCTAAACACACCCAAAAATTTATTAGTTAATGTTTATTTTGAGTCCATTTGTAGTGGTAACCATATCCTACAAGTGCATCTAAACCCTTGTATTTATAGTTTACTATTTCCTAATCCAGTGTGAATTTCTATTTCCATTGTCTTGTTTGTTTAACTATCATTGATTATTTTCTTTGATCATTTATCACATTAAATCAAATTAAACATGCACAAGTTTATCATATAATATGATCAAATGATGATGCCTCAACCCTAAATATATCTTGCATACCCTTATTTAATCTATCTTCTCAAACACATGTCTCCCATGCATAGTTTATCATTGTCATTGAAAATCAAAGGACTTCAAAAAGAAGCTAACAACTTATTAAAAGGTCATGCACCTACTGCTTGAATAAAACTACTCTACTATTAAAATAATGAGATTGATATTTCATGAGATGTAAGAGTTCTAATGCTTGGTTTAACCCTCCATCTCTTCCATTCAATCACACCACCATTTTCCTAAGTGATTGCTTTACCTTCACAATTTGAACAACCATGATAATCTTGTGAAGAAAAGATTTAGGAAGGACAAAGGTGGCTTTTTCACAATATTAACGGTTTTGCAAGGGGGTAAAGGGGGATAAATTAAAGGGAAATTAAAGGACATTGAATAGGGATAAAAATTAGATGAAAATGGATATATAGGAACTCTAAATGTAAGACTGTGGGAACAACATAGGAAAGGGGAACGTGGATGGCTAGGGGTGATTTAGGCTAAGAAAAAGGGGCCAAAATGACAGAAGACACACACAAACATGTTAAGGCTGATATGGACACAAAAACATAATAACGAATTTGTAGGGTGTACATTAATTTCATTATAACATGCATATGCATGCTTGTGTACATATTATTGTGAGGTCTTGTAGGTTTATTCATGGTTTCTAAGAACTTATTCATATTTCTTCATTTCTTTTTTAATTATCCTGTTAGAGAGACCTCAAGGATCACCCTCCAAGGTTCTTCAAATCTTGAAAAAGAAGAGGTGATACCATACCCTATGACTTGGCTCAAAGTTGTTCTCTCCTTGTCAATGTTTCATATTCTCTACCTGAGATATTTTATTCCCCTTTTCTTAGTTTGAGTAATATTTCTAGAAGAGAGGGATTATATTTTTAGTAGCAAGAAAAATCTAAAGATACATCAAATTTACATGTTTTTGTGGGAGAAATACATACACAAGACAACTTGAATCTCATTAAGACAAATGCCTGGACTAAAAGCCTAATCAAACAAACATGAAACCGCAGTTTATAATATTTCCAATCACTTGTCAATGTAGGGTTTACCAAAGCAATAAGGCACATAAGAAACATAAAAATTTGCACTTTGGGGCATGGGCCAACAACCTCCTAGGTCGAACCCCATGCAACTAGAGTAATATGCAAGGGCTCATCACTAAAGATTAGACTAGGCTAGTAATGCCATGATAGATGGGTATGCATGCAGATGAGTTAGAAACTTTTGAAGAATGTATTTCTTTTCAATGTGGCTCATGGTAAGCTAACTCTTTGGAACTCAACACTTGATGAATGAAAACATGAAAGATCCACCTACAAGCCTATAGGAATCAAAAGTGGGATTTGATATTAGGAAAGTGGGATGAGAAATACAAGCATGGACAAATCATGGAATTCTACATAGCATAAGGTAATAAATACAAATAATGATAGCAAGAATAATGATAATAGAAATGTGGATAATGAAAGTTACAAAATACAAGAATAATGTGACTAGGTCTATGAAATTGCTATAGGCAAGAAGGTGAGGGTAGACAAGAGAAAAATATACTATGAAAAATATGAGAAGATATGAGTAGGACATATGATGGAATATAAAACATGGAAATACAAGTAGGATATATATATTACCAAAAGGGATTTATCAATATCAACAAATTCTATTCCTTCTAGAATGCATAGAATGAAGGGTACATCACTAGGTACATCTATGGCCATGTGATAGAGTCTTAGCGAGGAGATGAGAATTGATAATGTAATAGAAGATGGTCATAATATACATATATCATGTGGAAATCTATCATAGTAAGATACATGTATGAGTCATAGGGGGGTCAATAACACTATATAAAGAGAATTATGATCTAGCAATCATAACAATAAGATATGATGATAGAGATAAATAGGAGAGGAATAAATGACTTATTGTGGCATAGATGATATAAATAATGAATGTATAATATGTATAAGAAAGATGTATATAGACAATAAGAGATGATTGAGATAGGAGATGGGGGTACAAAAAAGGGGCAAATAGAGAGGTGCAATGATCTACTATAGGATATATGGGAAATGAAAACAAAGGGTTCTGGTGCCCGATGGAGTCAATCCTAATAATACATAAAATCATACTATGAATATAGACTCATCATTGTCTAGAACAACACAACCATGGGGAAGAAAACTGTAGGATAAAAACACAATATGACAAGGGCTAAAGTGGATAAATGTGTTATATTTAGGTCAACATGAAGAGGTCCCTAATGCTTTGCATCCTCCTTAAACATGGTCAAGGAAGGATAGGGATAATAGGTACAAAGAAGAATCAGGGTAAGAAACAAATAGAGGAAAGAAAAGGAGTACCAAAAAACACACCATACGTTGTCCCCCAAGTGTTGGCATGTATAATAGCTCATCCACATAACAAGGGACAATAAACACAAACATAAGAATAAGGATGAGAGAAGATGTGTATAAAAGTAGGGTAGAGAAAGAGGCATCTAAGGATCACAACCAAGTGGGACTTTATTAGCCATAAGATCATCATGCTCTAAATCAACATTTAAAGATGTTGTCAAACTAGCTATCTATGTAAACACAAGTAGTAAAGATGGATGAAAATGGTGTATTGTGGGCAAGACTATCAAGCATACTATCAGGTGGTGGTGGAACAATGTGTAGTGTGGATGATATCTCAACAATGGTGGTTGCAATGGAATTAATAGGAGGAAAAGAATGCTTAAAGCAGAGAGAATCTAAGAGATGGAGAACTGTGTAGTCAATGGGCATGGCATGGGATTCAAATGAAACTATGGAATCCTCAAAAGAAATAACAGTTGTAGATGTCATAAATGGAATACTAGTAAATGATGATGAAGATATATATAGTAAAGTAATTATAAGATATTTTTATTAGTAGTTTGCATTTTTAGGAGGATGGAAGAGTGGCTTGTTTGGAATTTCAAGTCTTGATTCAATATAAAATTTTGTTTGACCACAACAACTCAATTCATAAAGCTTTCTTGAATGCTATTACGTTCCCATTAGAAGTCATTGAAAATTTGAATGCATTCGAATCATACTCACACACAATTAAATCTTTATAATTTGGTTTTTTAGGGTTTATAGTTTAGGTTTTTAGGGTTTGTAGTACAACATGGTTTTAGGGTTTATAATTTAGTTTTTTAGGGTTTTTATAGTTTAGGTTTTTAGGGTTTGCAGTACAACATGGTTTTAGGGTTTATAATTTGGTTTTTTAGGGTTTATAGTTTAGGTTTTTAGGGTTTGCAGTATAACATGGTTGTAGGATTTATAATTTGGTTTTTTAGGGTTTATAGTTTAGGTTTTTTAGGGTTTGCAGTAGCATGGTTTTAGGGTTTGCAGTAACATGGTTTTAGGGTTTGCAGTAACATACAACCACAAAAAATCATAAAACTCTAAAAACAAGTGAAACCCTAATTTTCATTTTAATCCTATAATCAGAAAAAAAACATAAAAACAAGTTAAAAACAAGCAAACAACCAACCTGGAGGAGCTCAGTAGTGACGAGATGGCGGGAGAAGGTGACAGGGCAAAAAAACTTTGGAGTTGTGCTCGTTTGGCCTTCAACAACGTGTACCCGTTCTGTGTTTGTTGCTATCGCTATAGCTGTCGGCTAGAGGTGGAAGAAAATGAGCCCGTAGGGCCATTTTTAAAAAATATATACTTTTTTGAAAACAGGTACCCATTTAGTAACGGGTACCCATTTAGTAACGCGCACCTGAAGCTAAACGGGTACCCGTTTAGGCTCAGGTACTCATTACTAAAAGGGCACCCATTACTAAATGGGTACCCGTTTAGGTTCGGGTGCCCATTCCTAAATGGGTACCTGTTTCTTTGAAAATAGGTACCCGTTCCTATCAAGAAGTTTTTTCCCTGCGCGACTTCCCCTACATGTGGACCCAGTTTCTTGCTTTTACCCAGTAATGAGATGTCTATTAGATAGGAATTCCAATGTGGTGGTGAATCTGGAAGAGTACAAATAATCAATTGTAGAGAATCACTGGAACCCTTCAGAGAAGAAACACTAAACTTAGATGAAGCAACAAATGATGATGTTTTTACAACTACTAGGTTAGAAGAATTTAGCAAACTAATGCCATTGGTAATGCAAAGTTGTTTTAACTGATGAATCTCAGTGATAGCACGATAAACTAAAACCAAACAACTCTGCAACACTTTTGAGAACTAGAGGATTATGACAAATTAAATTCATAGAAAGTTATTCAATCAATTATGTGGACAATATATTTAGATGACAGAAATTTGAATATTAATCATTCTTTCTACAATTGGGACAGGAATAAAAACTACATTCAATAATGATACGAATTGATTCAAACTTGCATTTCAAATCTGTTCTTTTACATCATTCACAGAGTCCAGACAGACATGGAAGACTGAAACAAGAATAGTCTTATAGTGACATATTTGACTTATATTCACTCTAACAAGGAATTCGTCATAGTACCACTCCTCGATTTCGTTTCCTTTCCTGTCGTTCTCCTCCTATGATTTGTTCTTCCCCCTTAATCTTGCCATCGACTTCACCTATATCCTCCTCCTTCTCATTCTGGCTCATTCCCTCTCATTTCAAACACAACAATCTTCACAATGATCTATCGTGCCCAACAAACTTCAATCCTCCTCAACGAAATTCAATCAACTTCCTAAAATCAGTTATCAACCATTTTTCACCGGTCACAGTTTGTTCACCTACTGGAAGTAAGAAAGAGGTAGAAAGTTGTTTTGTTCCTATCTTAATGGCGACAGGAGTAAATTGAGGACAGAGGAAACTTATTACAAAAATAGAGGAAAACTGACACAACATAAACTAGCTGCCAGAAAACAGAGAACAACTAAACTAATGATGTGATGCTCCTGCATCAAACTCCCCAGGAGATAAAATAAAACATGTGCCCCTACACATGAGGCTAGTAATCAATCTTATCTGCCACTCTTTTCTTCTTCTTCTTTCCAAGATGCCTCCTTTTGCTTTCCTTTTTCTTCTTGTATTTTCCTCTTCTCATGTCTTTTCCATTCATAAGCCTCCACAGTTCCATCTCACATTCTAATAACTCAGTGTTACTATCCAGTTCCACTTTCATGATTTCTTCCAGTCTTTGTTTATGTTTGTTGTCACAAACTCCACCATTAGTCATGTAGTGCCTATTCGAGACGACATTGAGGTATAAGTTCCAGTTTTATGTGATGTTGAGATTCTAACCTTTTATTCATGTGGATGTCTCTGATGATGGATGTATTATGATTAGTCGATACTGGACGAATAGAGATAATGTGATTTGATCATGGTGTATTAATTGATTAGTTATGTTAGATTTCATATCGTGATTGGGTGTACATGTGGAGAGGATGACACCATGACATTGGCACACTATGCAAATGATTATAGATGTTGGAATACTCCCGTGTGGATTATTTATGCTTCAGCTATTATATGATGTATATGTGCACATGTTGTAATATGTTTTGAGTGATGCAGGTACCAGGCATCAACTCCACCTAGCTCCACAGGTCTTAGCGTGCCTAATGCCCCAATGGTGGTGAGTTGGAGATGTCACATTGGCCAACACCTTAGCCTCATCATCGTCTCTATGTTGAGATGAGTATCTGACTCTCTTGTTATTGCCTCAGACACCTTCCGGTTATCGTCTGATTACTCCATCCTTGGTGAGTCTAACCTATGTAGTTATGGTGTTGAGTCAGTTCTTTGTGGGTTGCCTTCGTGTGTTTCATTTGCCTATTATATTGTGGCATTGTGTTAGCAAATGGACCTTGTGCATAGTTTCTATATGACCTTAAGAAGGGTTATTTCTTAACGTATAGTTGTTTCTTTTAGTTAAAGAAAAACCCCAAAACTAAGTTATGTGGTCCTTGATGACTTAAATAAAATGATATACCTTGCTTTTAATCAGGATCCTAATTCTCACCCATGGGGAGGAATGCTTTGGATTTGGGGAAAAAGGAGTGTTTCGAGGGTTTGGGGAAGAAGAGGAAAAGGAGATATTTTATTTTATTTTTCCCAATTCTCATTTTTTTGGGGGGGGTTTCGGACCCATGAAGGCTTGGGAAATTGGGAAAAAAAGAGGGAAAGAGAAGCTAGGGTTCAAAAAAAAGGCACGAAGGAGAGCAGAGAGTAGCTATGAGTGGCCTCCATTCTCTACAACTCGTAAAAATTTCATGTAAGTTTTTGAAGTCTTTCCAACCAATCTAGGGTAATTATTTGGTCCATGAGGCCTTATTTTATTTTAGGCATGTTGTCAAATTGTTTGCATGCCTTCTCTATGTTTCTACATGTTGCATACATAATTACCGTAGCATCTCCCACTATTAAATCTAATAAAAGTTCCTCTTGACATGTTGGATGGAAGTCCCTACTCTGTCTAGGCTGCGAGCTAGCATAGGCCATGGCTTGGGTTTACTCTTGATAATTGCTTTTGTTCAAAAGTTGCTTAGTCCTTCAAAAAACCCATTTCTAGTATACTCTGCATACATTGTATTATGTGGGATGACCCCATGATGAGACACTATGCAACACATGACGTGCCTGGTCTAGGTTTCCACTTTCTCCTACACATTCACATTGCAAACAAGACTACTAGTACAGTTGCAACTACAAGATCTGACTAAAATGTCTTATTCGTTGTGTTTTATATGGTTGTTCATACCCTGTTCTTAAACTCCCATTTTGGCCACGCATAGGGAGGATGTTGGCATGGGTTTGGAGTGAAATATACTCCTACTTGTTGCATTTGCTTGAAAGTTCCTATAGCCTGTTTAATAAATCCATTTTGTGCATGTCTAGCAAATCATTGCATTACATGAGATAACATTCTTTAGGCATTTGGTCAAACAATTTATGTGCCTTGTCTACGCCTTCATTGCATCCATGGGATGACATCTCTTGAGGCACTCTGCCATACAATTTGTGGGCCTTCACTAGCTGCCATATTGGCATAGGACATGAGTTGTTGGCAAAGGCTGTGGACTTGGCTTTATAATAGCCAATTGCATTTACTTGAAAGTCTCTTAAGCCTTTCTAACAAATTCATTTTGTACATATCTTGAAATCATTATTTTTCTGGAGATGACATCGCTGCTAGGCATTCTATCAAATAGTTCGTGGGCTATCTATGCTTCCACATTTTCATACATGTCTACCATAGCAGTTCTAATTATAACATCTAACAAAATTCCCTTTCCGTTATGTTTGGGGAATGTCCCTCCATCATTACAGGAGATTTGACACTGCACATTATCATAGTGCAAGCTTAAATTTTAGATTTGCATCATTTAGTACCACCAATAATCTCCACAAGAATACCATCCCTATTTAAAATGAAGGAAACAGTTCACACCTCTCACAACATTTTCTCTTGCATCAATATTGGAAAATTATTGTTGTTGCAATGTGGCAACCAACACATACTCAAAAGTTCTTAACTACTCTGTTAGTTTCTCTACGAGGCATGTTTATCAAACCAAATGCAATTGCCAACTGATTCAATATGAGGGTAGAGATATAATTCACTTTCCCCTTTCCTTTTTATAGCATTATTAATTGTCTTGAACTTGGAAAATATCCTACCACCTCAACCTTCCTGTCGCTACACCTTGTGTAACTGGATCTCTTTTGCTATGTGTTATTAGCTTGTTCAATATATGTGTATATTGTTGTTGGTTAGTGAACATAGCTTACGGGAAATAGGTCGGGAAGGGTAGTCTCTTATCTTGCCTTTTTGTTTGGGCTATTTTGGGTTCCTCATTTGTGTGATGAATGGGATGAGCTTGGGGAATGGGTATTAAGGGGTGTTGGGAGTGGTTCTCAACGGGGCCAAGGCCCAAAGTGGCTACCAAGTTAACCCATTGAGGATTTTTGTAATCAAGTGATAACATTAAAACAAATCTGGGGTTTACACATTAATACAAGATAATCGGTTTCCCGATTTCAATCCTTGAGTGATTATAAGAGGATAGTGCACTCTTGTGTATTTGTACTTGTGAGATTGGTTGCCCTTTTTGCACCATGTCTTGTGTGTGTGTAAACCTTTCTCTTTTTTGTGTGATTGGTTTTTTTGGCCTTGTGACTATCTCTGAGCATGGGGGGTGGACCTTTGAGGTTCCACATGGTAGGGTGGTGTGCACCCACTGCCATTGGTGACTTGTGATCCATGATTGATATGACTTCGTAGCAGTTGTCCTTCATCTTCAGCTTATGAGCATTGTGTATTCTTCAGTTATCTAATTGTATCAATGATGTAAATCATTCTTGTAGTATTGTAATTGGTAAATTTGTAAATTATGAGACATTCCAACCTAGAGAATGATGTGACTATCTTATGTAATGTATTTTAAATGACTATGTAATTTATTCAATCTTATATGTTTTCATTAATTATTATTAACACATATCTCCTTTGGTGTTTAAAAGAAAGTATATAATGTTGGTTTGAAACTTGATCTTAGACATTCTCATAATGTTCTTGTATGATAGAATGAACAAAATCGTATCACATCTTCTTATGAATGTTTTATCCTTTCTTTAGTTGTAAGGATGTTTGGAATTACTTCTTTCTGAATCTATGTATGTTTTCGATGCTTTATGCTAGTGTCCCTTGGTTTGGTTCACCTGACAAGGTGTTTTGGATGTCTTATCCCGCACCTTGTTTGCCTTCCCCGCCTTTGTGCGATGGGGTTTAGGGGCAGGTGGAAAATGTTTTGGTACTTCATGTCATGACCACATGGCTAATGTGGGCATTACATGGGGTTTTGCGCGTCATGACCACATGGCAAATGTGGGCATGATAAGTCACCCATAGTTTACATTCTAACTGTTGTCCTTTCTTAATAGATTTCTTCTGCCAACTTGGTACTATATATCCATGTTCATACCTCTTTTATCTATTAACTTGCATAACCACATTCTCACTTCCACATACATGACTAAAAACAATATTCTTACCTCCATTCATTTTCTGTCCCGATTTACTTTCATCATTGGCTTCTTTGTTTTCCAACTTGGCATCTTGCCCTGCTTCTGCAACATCTGCCAAAGCATCATGAGATTCTGTGGTTTCTTCCTCATCTCCTTTATCAAACTACAAAACTTTAGCATTAACCTTTTTTTCATTCTCAAGTGCTTTGCCATGTACCCCTTCTCTCATTATCTTCAATAACTGGTTTTCAATCTTCTTCTTACCTGCATTCACATTCTTAAACATGACAATAGAAAATAAATCAAGAGACCAAGATGTCTCCTTAAGTGCCTCCTTTATGGACACTTTCCTCTCCTCTTCCAATAGGAGATCTTCCTCATATTCATCTATCTCCTTGTCAAATTTTGGATTTTCACAATCCATTTTCTACACTTTTGCATCTCCATTTCCTGCACACAAAACATCACTTGCAAACCTGTCATCACAAAAAGAACAATGGAACTTCGCTTCACCCATTTTCTATTTTTCATCCTTTTCTTTCTTATCTGCATCTTTCTTTTTAAACCCATCTTCAAGGGCATCCATTCTTGCTTCTATTTTCTTCAACTCTTCATAGAGCCTTCTATTTTGTTTTTCTTCCCAATATTGTTCCATTGGTTCCCACACAACTAGCTTCTTCAAGGCAACCATCCTTCTCTTTGTTAAATACATCTTGCTCACTGCTACTACAGAATCTCTCACCTTCAACAACTACCCTCTACCCAACAAGAACCCTGGAAGATGCCACTCGCAAAAACCCCCTCTACCCACTCTCTCTTAGTGGAGGAAGTTATACACCTTCTACCCAGTTTATCTCTGCTGGAGGATAGAAGTTACAGACCCTTTCTCATGCCTGCAACAACATATTCTCTCATACCTATGACAAACAAACTCTTTCACAATTCTCTCCTTTTCAATTCTCTCATACCTCAATCTTCAAGCATACTTCTCACCATGCCAGCAATCTTCTAGATCTAATACCAAATTGATAGCACGATAAACTGAAACCAAACAACTCTGCAACACTTTTGAGAACCAGAGGATTATGACAGCAACTTAAATTCACATCAAGTTATTCAAACTCTTTCATAATTCTCTCCTTTTCAATTCTTTCATACCTCAATCTTCAAGCATACTTCTCACCATGCCATCGATCTTCTAGCTCTGATACCAAATTGATAGCATGATAAATTGAAACCAAACAACTCTGCAACACTTTCGAGAACCAGAGGATTATGACAACTTAAATTCACAGCAAGTTATTCAACTGATTATGTGGACAATATATTCAGATAATAGAAATTTGAATATTAATCACTTTCTACAATTGGGACAGGAATAAAAACTACATGCAACAATATACAAATTGATTCAAACTTGCATTTCAAATCTGTTCTTTTACATCATTCAAAGAGTCCACACATTCGTGGAAGACTAAAACAAGAATAGTCTTACAGTGATATATTTGACTTATATTCACTCTGACAAGGAATCTGCCATAGTACCACTCCTTCTCATTTTCTTTTCCTTTCATTTCGTTCTCCTCCTATGATATGTTCTTCCTCCTTAATCCCATCGTCGACTTCACCTATCTCCTCCTCCTCGTTCTGGATCGTTCCCTCTCATTTCAAACACAACAATATTGACAACAACCTACTGTGCCCAAAGAACTTCAATCCTCCTCAACGAACTCTAATCAACTTTCTAAAATCAGTTATCAACCATTTTTCGTCGGTCACAGTTTGTTCGCCTACCGGAAGTAAGAAAGAGGTAGAAAGTTATTTTGTTCCTTTCTTAATGGCAACATTAGTAAATTGAGGACAGAGGAAACTTATTACAAAAATAGAGGAAAACTGACACAACATAAACTAGCTACCAGAAAATAGAGAACAACTAAGCTAATGATGCAATGCTCCTGCATCACTTAGAGTAGTTTTAATTCATCTAGTTGTTTCAACATATATTAATTTATAGTGTGGCTTTTCTTCCCACAATAATCACATTTTAATTTCCACAAATTTGGAGACATGATTATCAACAAAATTAAATGTAAAAATGAAGCAGATATGAACCCCACCCAAAAATAAAAATTCTCCAGGTACCAGTATGTCCAAGTTATTAAACAAAGTGTGAAAAATTGACAAATTGAATAAAATAAACCTAGGGATGAATTTGGAAAAATTACATGGGTTACTGTCTAGAGCTCCACAATACCTTTCCAATTCTTATTCAAATCAAAGATACTGAGTGGAAGATATGACCTCAAAATCGAGAAAAGGAACCTAGACTTCAACCTACAGTAAAAATCACTAGAAGTATAATCTGGAAAAAACACCAACACCACTATAAGGAGTATGGAAGCAACCTTTTGATGCCTATTTGTTTGTAAAAAATTGAGTCTATATGTCGAATATATGCTTCAGAAAATATACCCCCTTATGACAATGTAAACAGGGGCAGGTGGCCCTTTGGTGGTTGTTAGGCAGATGGATGAGGGTGCTGTTGGTTGAGCGGATTAGTTGTGATAGTTGGGTTGTGAGTTGGAAGAATAGTTGGTCACAAATGAGGATATGGAGGTGCATAGATAGAGAATGGGAGGCGTGCCCCATTGGTGGTGCATGGTCTAGCCCCCTTGTTGAACACACCTAGATACTGAGAGGAGGGTGAATCAGTATACAAACAATTCTCAAATCCTCTGGTGCAGATTAAAACTTAAACTTTACAACAATAATAAAAGCATGAAAGATCAACACAATGCACAAGACCACATAACACCAGATACACACGTGTAAAACCCCAAAAGGGGAAAAACCACAGTGAGGACTAACTCACAATATATGAAGCTCACTGCTATAATAATTACAACTTTTTTAAGGGATACAACCCAAGGAAGATACTACTCCCTATTGAATTTGTTTTAGGGTCACTCCCAAGGAAGCTACAACTCCATGTAGACTTTGTTTTAGGGCCACTCCCAAGGAAGCAACTACTCCCTGAACTAAGAACAAACTCAGAAATGATTTTAGCATGGCAATCCTTCTACTGTCTAAAAACTGACATTGAAGCTCACTCCTTTCGATGATTCTACTTTTGCCTCTTCGCTCCTCTTTTGATGATTGAATTAGTTAGGCACACTCTTTACTTTCCTCCTGCCTAGAAAATGTCTTCAAGATGAATCAAGACAGGCTCTAACACTTCTATTCTTCCTCCTTCAGTCGCACATCATAATGCATATCATATTCATATTTTGCTCTTCATATGTTCATCTTCGCAATCATACATCACCTAGATCAACTAGGTTTGTTATATATACATGATATTACATTGATTACATTGCATGTCATCCAAAGCCAATAATAACATTACAATTACAAGTTGTCCAAATATCAAACATCATGAAACTTGTAGAGGGAAAGCCTTAACATGAACTCCATGCAACACCAGGAAGAGGAACACAGCTTGTGGATTCCAACACTTAACTTGGTCCTAAAAATCCTTCACAGCATCATCCTTAAAGGAATAACAGATCCACACATTACGCGCATTTGAAATAGGCTTCCCCTAAGCAAGAAACCATGAAACTTGTAGCACATCGTCCATTACGACTTGATAGTACACATGAAAGATTGAACATTGCTTGCACATCTCCCAGATGAGTCAGCAGGACTCATAAACCATCTCCAAACACTCATTGAGTTCTGCACAACAAGAACTTTGTGCTACACACCTTCAATCATGTGTTCTAGGAACAACCAGGCATCCAGAATAATCTGTAGCTCACTGTTTCTTGAAAAACAAAACTTGTGGACCACCAAAACACTTGATACTGCAAAGAAGCATGAATTGAACTTCCCTGAACATGTCCACAAAACCGTACAACCATATCTATCACTGTAGAGGAATGCAGAGCATTCCAACAATCCTTCATCATCACCTTATTCTGCCAAAGCACAGACTAGAACTCTGCCACCTGTAACTTCCGCTGCAGAGGAGCAAATGATTTGAAACTTTGGATTTAGCACCTTTACAACATACCGAACTTAACTTCTGAACTGTACATCCATATGTTCAAATGTGGAGGAATGTAGAGTATTTAACTAAGTAATCTTCCAAGTAGCCACCTGCAATAGCAACCTTTACCAACATCCAGAGACCAAAGTCTTCTTGTATCAACCCATACTTCCTTAGGAACAAAAGGAAGGATCATACAACATGCTTCAGATCATTAGCAACATCTTCTCATAGATTCTAATACCCATCTTAATATGTCATCATGAAATCATCCTTGCTGACCACAAACATGCTCAATACAACTTTACTTGACATTAATCAAGGCATGTCATCCAACCATGAACATTAGCAACCACTGCTAGCACACCATCAACATAGTATATCATCATCATAAGCATCCCAACATAGTGTTGATATCAAAGACAACCACACAACCACATCAGTGACAAACTTAGGTAACATATGTGCAATGCTCATAGTGTTGACATCAATGACAACCACATAACTACATCAATGACAACCATATGTGCAACACCCCCCACCTAAATGGAACTAGGGGCTTAGCCACAATATGATCCTAACTCAAAACACACCATGTTTCCACCTCGTGGAATATTCAAAAGAATATTCCCTACGCTGTGACAATCGTGTAGCCATACCTCAATTTAAAATGATTGTGTAATGAATTTACCCTTGGATAGAAGATTAAAAATCTACTGCGACTGACGGATAAAAATGAAAACCTTCAAATTTTCCTACTATGACAAAGACTGAATGCTTGCGGATGGTATGATGCCATATAGATGTACATAATTGTATAGATTTCAATTAGAGCCCAAATACAAAGCTACAAAATTATCTAGTGTTTGATTTTGACGTTTGAAAAGCAATCCTAGGGTTTTGACACCTTTTGAGTACAACTGTGAGGTCTGTTTCACACCATGAAGTACTGATTATGACCAACCCTCTCAAATTCAAGAAGATGTTTATAGATCCAAAGTCCTGATACCATGTTGGATTCCCAAAATCATCTGTAGTGTTTCTTCTACAAAGAGGATTGCTTCAAAAAGCATACGCCAAAATGAGAGATCAAATTACAATCAATTTACTTGCATGTGCATTAATTATTCACAAAATAAAAAATACATAGATATACATTTGGATTTGTCAAAATAGACAAAGTGGAAAAACAAAAAGCAATCTTATCATGTGTGATAAGATTGACAACAAAATAAAGGAAAACATTTTCCTAAATAATTCCCTAATTATCTTATGCTAATGTGTAAATATAATTTTATACCAACATTTCATCCTTGATTCTGGCATCAAAAAAATTATTCCCTTATAAAGAATGAGTTCATTGAACACAGTGTACCTATCATACAACAACTTCCTTCTAAAACATTAGTTGCAAACTCATTCTTAGCATACTCTGCTGAAATTTTATCCTTCCAATCAACTGCAATGTGAGACATTCAGCACAATGTTGGTTTTCTAGACAAAGCATCAACAACAACATTTTTCTTCCGCTTAACATACTCAATGTCAAAATCACATGCTTGAAGTTTACTCATGCACTTATGTTGCCATTCATTAAGGTCCTTCTAATTGAGAAAATACTTGAAGTTGTTGCAATCAATTTTGACCACAAATTGATCACCCACCAAGTATTGCCTGAACTTGGCCAATGCGTGCATAATGGCCAACATCTCCTTATCATAAGTTGAGAATCATCTTCCAAGCTTCTTGAATTTATGACTCTCAAAAGAAATAGTGTACTTATTTTGCATAAGCACTACCCCAGTCCCTTATCCAGAAGCATTGCATTTTAGAACAAAGGGAAATGGAAAATCAGGAATAACTAACACTAGACATGAGCTCATCACTTCCTTCATTTTGTCAAAAGTTCACTGTGGTGTCTTGTTCAATGTGAAAGCTCCTTTCTTTGTTAGATCTATTAAGGGGGTAGTCATTTGAGAGAATCCATTAACAAATCTTCTATAGTAACTGTAGAGGCCAAAGAACCCTTGCAGTTGTGTCAAAGTTATTTGGGGAGGCCAATTCTAAATAGCTTTGATCTTCTCCATATCCACTTGTAATCCCTTTGCATTGATGACATGACCCAAGTATAAAATCTGTCATAGCAAATTCACACTTTGACTCCTTTGCAAACAAACTCTGTGCTTCCAAAATTCCCAACACCTCATCAATATGTCTTAGCTGCTCCTCCCAAGTCCTACTGTAGATGAGAATGTCATCAAAGAAAACAAGGACAAACTTCTTCAACTATTTGATGAAAACTTGGTTCATGCATGACAAGAAGGTTGCTGGAGCATTCCTCAACCCAAATGCCATGACTGGAAATTCATAGTGCCATTTAAATTGTACATTAAATAATCAAGGACTCATTATTGAGCTTGCACAATAAACATGATTGAACTCTTTAACCCACCTAGGTTTTAGACTAAAACAACTTAAGGGAATTCTGACACAAAATATTATTTGCACATGATAATCCACATCATAATTTCCCATTGCATAAATTTATCAATATTAACAAGTCTATGTTACCTCAATAATAGTCAACTAGTCCATGTCACTATATAGGTCATAATCATGGCAATAAATTGTATTACATTTGTACCCATTAGTTACACATCAATATCAACATGGTGTCAATCATAATTCCATGTGTATCAAAAAAAATTGTTAAAATCAAGTTTCAAGTCATGTTATGCATGACAATCGCTAGAATTTAATTTAGAATAACTTCCATAATTCCATCAATGCCTAGAAATAATATAAGTATCCAAATCCATCATTTATCTTAATGCACAATAAGAACATATATTTAAATTAGGTAAGGAACCATTATTTGGAACTAAGATAATTATCCACATTTGTTATTTATCTTAATACATAATAAAGAATGTCCATTTAAATTGGGTGAGTAAAGTAGTGTCAATATTAAATATTCTTAATTACTCACTACATCTCAGCATAAATCAAGTCACTCTTAATTGACATAAAAGTGATGTGGTAGTCAAGAGATGGTTCAAATTTATCTGGAGGTTGAGAGAAGAGAGGAAATAGAGAGGTACAACAACTATTGGGAATGTCTAAAAGGGAATAGGAACTACACCTCCCCATAGGTTCAAATACTTGCCCAAATTACAAACAACATAAACTCACACAAGATAAATTGCTTCTTGCTTTTGCAAATTATGATATGCATTTGGGAGTTGCTGAAATTGGAGGTTTGTTTCTTTGGGCTGATATTCTGGAAATGCCCTCTATTAATTGTGTACTTCAGGCTTTGATTAATAGTCTGCAGAACAACAACAATGAGCATCTAGACTGCTCTTTACATGAACACAAAAATCAATTTGGAAATGGTAAAAAGGAGAGAGTTGAATATGTCTACAATGCATGGACTTTTCTATCCATTTCTAACCCCCTCCTGCTCCTTTTGCTCCTGAAGGTGACATAGTGATTGTAGAAGAAGATGAACTAGTAGGGTCCCATGGTTTTAAGGTGGCAGACCTTAATGTAATTAACCCATAAGTTTAAGTCTAGTCCGGTGTAGACACCTAAAAATGTCTTCACCATTCAATCGATCTCCGACATCACTAATATCACCAATTACCCTTCTAATTAATTAATTAAATTTTTATTTAATTAATTATTCCTTCCAACGCCTGATTTATTCATCATTCTATCCCTAAAATTGAGTTAATTTAATTAATTCAATGGTTCCCTTTACTAACATTAGCCCAATTGATTAAATATATATGCAAATATTTATTTGATTAATTCCCCTATTTCATTAAACCCAGTTAATTAGATAAATTACATTTATCTAGTTAATTTGACCTATTAATTAGCCTATCCCTACCCTAGTTAATTAAATACATGTTATTTAATTAGCCAGTCTAACCTACATGACCCTAAACGTAGGATTAATTAAATTAAACACTATTTAATTAATCTTAACCACTAATTAACCACTCCCTAATTTACTACAACCATATTAATTAAACTAATCACCTTGATTAGTTTGGTCAAACCTTGTTTAACACTCCTCCCCACATTCTCTAAATAAAAAAATTGATTTTTATGCCACAAAAAACAATTTTTTATACACATTTGTCATAAACTCCATAAATGACCTCTTACACCACCCACTTTCATTAATCACCACTCTTCTTGAAATGAATTAAAAATTCATTTTTAATCCTCACCTCTTCCCCATGTGAATTTAAAACTCACATCTAATCCACCTCATCTACCCTCATTTAATCCTCTCCTCTTCCCAAGATGAATTAAAAATTCATCTTTATTCTCATCCCTCTATTTTTTATAATTGAATCTAAACCCTCCACCTCACATGCATCCTCATCCATTGATCTCATCTTCAAATCTCAACCCTTGGATCAAATCTTCCTCCAAAAACCCTATAAATACACCCTCATCGAAGCCATTTGATCATCCACAATTTGAGCAAAGTTATCATACCAAAATCTCTGCATCTCTCCATCATCTTGAGCTAGGCTTAGTGATTTGTTGCATAGTTTGAGGGCATTTCACATTTAGTAAGCCATGGGTGAAGCTAGAATGTTTGGGTGCAACATTCTCAACCTTATCTAGGAGGTGGAGGCCAGTTTGAAGGTATAAAATAGTGTTTTTCATGCATTTATTTAGTGTTTTTATTTTCACTTAATTTTCCTAACCTCATTTGGCATGCCCGGTGGGACCCCATGGTCCCAATCTACTAATCTTTATGTGAGTTTTTGTGTTTGAAGACATGTTTGTGCAGGTTGCAGTGCTAAAGACTCTATGTTTGGCACCATTTCTTCCCGCATTGGTGCCATTTCTGCATTCTATGGCATCTTTTACGACTGTTTTGGCACTATTTTTCACAGCTATTTTACTAACACTTTGGCTCTAACATTTAGATTTTAGTGCTTTTTTTGGTTTTTTTCAAGGCTTTTAGGATAAGTTACTCTCAGTTTTCACAGAAAATACACAGGAGGAGGGGGTTATTATGGCAAAATTAGTTTAGGGATATATCTAATACTTTTTCATCTAACCCTAGTTCATTTTTCTTGCTTATAACATCTTTGTCACCATATTTCTAGTCTTTTGGGTGTTATTTGACAAGGAGACAAGTACTAACCCTGCTTAAGCTGAGATTTTAAGACTAAATTTGTTTTCGAAGACCCTCGTAATACACTGCATCATTTTGGTGCTATCCACACCTAGTTTAGCACTATCAGATTCGACAGACAAGGTAAACTGAGGTAAAACACTTTTTGGTGCTATTTCCCATTCTTGTAGCACCTTTTTCTCCTGTAGCACCATTTTGTCTTTCTATAGCGCCATTTTTGGTCACAGTTGGAAATAGTTAAATTTTTTATCTATAGCACCATTTCTGGTTTTTGTGGTGCTAGTTATCTATTCTGTGGCACCTTTTCATTCTATTTTGGCACCTTTTTTGTGCTAATCTTGGAATCTATGCAGGTGGTTGACAGTGTTCTGTAGGTTAATAACGTTTGTCCAAGACTCAAAAAAAACAAACTACTAACATCTTTTTACAGGATTTTGTTAACTTAGAAACACTTCATTTTGGTGCACTAAAACAAACTTTGCTTGTTAGCTTAGAAAACACTTACATTTGGTGCATTAAATTAACCTTGTTTGTAAACAATCATAGGAACACTTCATTTTGGATCTTAAAAAGAACATAGATCTTGTTTGATGTGTCTTGTGCACTTGCACACTTGTGTTACCCAAGGGATAGAATCAAAGTATCCTCTCCCCCCACCTTCAAAAGGATCTTGGGTGAAGAGAAATGGTTCTACTCTCTTTTTCTTTTTCTTAGAGGGGGCCTGCCCTTGAGACACATCCACAAGGAGAACTCATTGGTGACCCCAAGCAGTACTTTCATTCAGTCGGCTATACAAAATAGGATAAGGTGAAAGCCAAGTCCAAATCAGTATAAGCGCTTACCATACGGTGCTAGTTCGAAAGGAAGTCGTACCTTGTGTATATGATACTCCTAGTAGAACTAGTTAAAACCTTAAGTGGTTTATTAGATGCTCGTAACATGCTGATCCCCTGAATGTTTCCCCACTAGAAACCTTTGTTTAGTGGCCAAAATCCTTCTATTTGCTGGCGTAGGAGGTCAGACCTCTGAAGCCATCCCCACGTTCTTGCAGTTCAAAGTTGAGATAGCAAATTCCTTGAGATCTTCAGGTCTTTAGGAATTTGAAGTTTGGTGTGCCCGAGAAGTGTGTGTCATGTAAGGGGAGCCAGTGCCACCAAACTTCAAAGCTATCCACTCTGAATAAGTACGGCTCAGATTTATCCTCAGTTGAATCTAGCAAATATTGTCTTTTTCTCACCTTAGGTTGTACAAGTGCTTGATGAATATTCAAATTACCACATTTCACAACAAAACCTTTGGCCATTGTGTTCTCTTGTTTGAAGTGTTTGTATGCTTGTCAATAAAACATCATTTAAACATTTGACATTTCCCAAAGAACCAATCATTTGACCTGTAAAAATCCAAAAGTTGACATCAAAATCTCAATTTTACCAAAAAATTGCCATCTACTACCCTATTTTGGGCTAAAAGCCTTCTATTTGGCGCCTAAATATCCACTGTGGCTGCTTTAGTGCCATTTTCCAGATCCTTGGTGCCGCTACTCACTGTTTTGGTGCCTTATCCTAAAGCTTTGGCGCTATTTTCAAATCAATTTCCACACGTGCCTAGGGAATTATTTTGGGACCTTTAAACTCTGCACATTCATAATTTGCAACCACCTTATCAAAATCCACCAAAGCCATAGCCCATCTTTGACCATCACCCATAATCATTTGACCCAAAATTTTGATCCATATTCCCATCTTGACCTTAGAGAATAATCACATTCATTATTGGACCCTTTCACTACCAATCACATCACTAAGACCAACCATAATCCCCCTTTTTCATAATCACATCTCCATACATAACCCAATTTAACCCTACATTGTGATTTTCATCTTTGGACCTATACTTTATCCATCCAAACATTATCCAAACCTCAAAATCTAAACTTCCAAAAATCAAAACCATCCAAACATCCAAAATCAATCTTTCAATCAAATCCACAATCATATTCCAATCAAAACTTTGAGTATAGAACTAAACCTAGATCTTGTCATCCTTTGATTCCTATTTTACTTGGTCATTAGTCTACCTTCAAGTAGAATAATCATCCCCTTTTTTGCCTAAGGTCATTAGTCTACCTTATGTAAAAAATAAACACCAATCTTTACAAAAATCCTAAAGATCTAGATCTATTCAGGCTCACTTTTTGATTTGGGTATACCCCCAACATCATCAAAATCATCTAAACATCCAAATCACCTAAGGTTTTCTTAGTTGATTACTACCCAAAATCATTTACCCTACTCATCTAAGGTTTTCTTGGTTGATTATTATCCTTAGTCACATCCCCCAAATCATCCCAAAATCATTTTCACTTACACCTCTTTCACTCCTTTTGGTCTTTTTTTTTTGAAAATCAATTCACCCACCTCCTTAAAGGTCTTAACCTCTAAGGTTATTCCACCATCCCCATGTTTTAACATTTACATTCCTTAGGTTGTTACTTTTTAGGATTTATTCCCAAAAAGATAAAACCTATACCCGCATCACACCATTATCCTTAGATTTAGACTTTGAGGATATTATTCTAAACCTAAATCTTTGATTCCCCAAACAAACCCCAATCATCTCATTCCCCTTTTCATCCCCATTCTTCAAACATTCATATCTTCATCCTCACTTATTTTTGGGTCCAATAAATCAAAATATATTCTCTAAGGTCTTCACCTTCATCCACCCCCAACCAAATCCACACCATTGCATGCCCATAACAAGATCACAAGCCAAGAAGAATCAAGAAATGGCCCATCTTGGAAATAACTTTGGCATAGGGATGCCACCAACCGACCAAAATAATGTCCCTCTCGTCCAACAAGTGCAATCATATGAGGCTACCGCTATGCTAAATCCTTTCCCCTTCCCGTCACAAGCACAACCATCTAATTCCAACCAAGTAGATCAAGATATATTAGACTTTACACAAGATCCCAATTCTATGGACATGCTTGATAGAGTCCTAAGATCGGACCCTAATAGATATCTTGAATTTCTTCTCTGAAATGGTGCTACGATACCCAATGTCACCATGTTGTCACAACCATCCACATCACATGCCAACCCTAACCCATCTCAAGCCTCAAATGTCACTGCTTCCACAATTCCCACTAACTCTAGTGTCACCACATCCACAAATCCCACCAACGTATCAACCACACCAAATGTCTCAAATGCGTCAACATCCATTACCACCACTTCTATACCCCAAATCATCCTAAGCATTCCCAACAACACCACACACGCAAGTGTTACCACTAGCACTCCTCAACTTAACCCCAACACCATAGCCTTTATAAACCACTTATTTTTGCAACCCCTCCCTAACCAACCCATGTACCAATCCATCATCTAATTTCACATATGTACAAAACCCCATCTCCCAAGCACCCGTCGTATCATCCGTCCAAACCACACAACACAATCCCAACCCACAACTTCCACCACACATCTTACAACAACTTCATGCATACCAACAACACCTCGTGCTCCAAAACCAAAATGCCCAAAGTCAAACATCCCAAACACCAAACACCACCTCAAAATCAAATTCCACCCTTTCTCCAATAACTCATGCAAAATCAACAAAACCAAATTTCACAACCACCTCCCAACCAATATTTAGTGAGCGTTGTCCAAATATTAATCCAAAAGGTAGACAACAAGCAACAAGGAAACAAGAGGAAGCAATATTCTTTTGAGGATATTTGTCCCTACCCATTTGATAGGACACTATAAATGCCTCCCTTCCCTAAGAACTTTGAAACACCTAAATTTGACAAGTACAAGGGGAAGGGAGATTCTAGGGAACACCTTCGGGAGTTCTACATCACTTGACTAGAGTTCTCATATGATGACACTTATTTGATGAGACTCTTTCCTCGAAGCCTTGGTAACCAAGCCACCGAATGGTTTTCTCATCTTCCTCCTAGCATTAGGACCTTCCATGAGCTCGCGGAGAAGTTTGTAAACCATTTCTCCTACAACTTTGAGCATAAAATTTTGATGACTGACTTATGCAATACCAAACAAAAGAGTGGAGAGTCATTCACCACCTTCTTACAAAGATGGAGAGGCTTAGCAAGCAAGCTCTCGTGGCCCATCCTAGACAAATAACTTGTTACCATGTTTTTCACTAACTTAAGTCAAGAAATGGGGTTCCACCTACAAATACAATGTGCATCTACCTTTGAAGAGGTCATAGACAAGGGAACCACCATTGAAAGAGCCCTCATCGCTGAGGGCTCCATTAAACTTTACAATAACGACAGCAAAGCCAACAATCACAACAACAAAGTTAGCAACAACAACACCAACACCAACGCACCTTCAAGCGAAAAACCCCGCTTTTGGGGAAAGAATAAAAACACTCTCAATGACGGCATCACCGATGTGAAGGTCGTTCAACATGTACAAAATCAAACACTACCAAGCACATCCACCACAAACAATGTCAATGTCCCCAAGGGACCACCCAAACAAAATAATAACCCCAAGAGGAAATTCGCACCCTTAGGGGAACCTATTGAAAATGTTCTGAACAATCTTGTGAAGGCAGATTTGATCGTCTTAACCCCTATTAGACATTATGATAAGAATCAATTCAAAACCGCTTGGTTTGATGAAAATCTCTTTTGTGAGTATCATCATGTGAAACGAGACAAAACGTCAAATTGCATGAGGCTAAAGCACTGCATATAAGATCTCATCGATAGGGGACACATTACCAAATGCTAACCTAGGAGCTTACAAGGATCCTCTACCTAACTACAACAAAGGAAAAACATCCTCGTCCAATCAAGCCTATAATGTTGTACCACCTCCTGCTTCTTTTGACTTTGTCATGGGTCGAATAGAAGATTCTTCCAACCGCATCAACACCATCACCATTCAAGCCAAGACCCCAAATTATGCCATCACTACTCATTGTGGCTGTGTATCCATCCATGGGGCACCCACCAACAAAAAACCCTCCACATCTACATCTACAAATCCACCATCTACCCACAAATACAACCTCCTAGACCATCTAGGCAAGACCCCCACACAAATCTCCATCCTTGAACTACCCCACATGTCTCCCCTTCATAAATAAATCCTTGACAAAGCCTTAATGGAGACCCAAGTCCCCACCAACTTGAATATGGATCAATTCCAATCCATGGTGGGCCACATCGCTTCACCCCACCATCTCACCTTCTCTGAAAAGGATCTTCTTGCCTCCGACAACCTACATAATGATGCCTTACACATTGAAGTCTGCATCCACAAACACATCATAAAAAATAGTCTTGATAGATGGTGGCTCCAGCCTAAACCTATGCACTCTAAAATTGTTAAAACATTTTGGATACTTTGATGTAGTTGTGGATACTAGCGAATGCATAACTATTAAGGGGTACGATGATACCAAGAGACTGTCTAAAGGCACCATCAAACTCCCTATCCAAGTAGGGCAGAAAATCTTGGAAACCAAGTGTCAGGTGCTTGATCTTGACCTTCCCTACAATATCCTCCTCAACCAACCATGGATCCATGCCATGCAATCCATCCCTTCCACGATCCACTAATGCTTGAAATTCTCCCATAACGGCACAAAAGTTACTATCTATGTCGATCCCCGTCCTTTCCAATATTGCATCTTTTTGGAAGGACATGATCTCACCTTTTGCCCATATAACAATGCCACTAAGAAATCTACCTCACAAGCCAATCTTACATCATCTGCCTCATATGTTGACCCTTCCAATATTGCCACTACACCACAAACATCTCCACCTCCCAAAGTCAAGATCAAGCTAAGCGACATGGGGTGTGGTGAATATGACCTACATGATGCCTTTTGTGTAGGATTATTGCCCACTCCTAAGACATTTGGTGCTCTGAAAGAAGAAGAGGTTTCCATGGTAATCATCAAATGCAAACCATCACCCACCTTTGAGAAGAAGCATCTCCTTGATCAGGATGTTCACGAAGACATATCCTCATGGTTATACAAAGACAAAGAAGAAAAACAAGAAGCCCCTATTATCCTGGCTGAAATCTATGGCAAAGGTCTTGAGATTGTCAAGTATATGGGCTATAAAGGGCAAGGTGGTATAGGCCTTCATGAGAAAGGGATTATGGATCCAATTCAAGAAATAAGAAACCTGCATCTTCATGGATTAGGGTATGAGAAACAGGAATCCATCCTTGCTAATGGCAAATGTATCTTAGGTGAGGTTGCTAAGGTTTCCCTTACGGTCAATAACATCAACGAAGTAGACCGTCAAGACTCCTTTAGTGATTTCACTAAATTCTTTGAAACCTTCATATACACTATCTATACCCTAACCACCACTCCATCCAACTCCCATGACTTACCTCTTGTTTACCCCTAGCTTATAGATTGGGACCAACAAGGACCTCCCATCCTTGATGTTGCACAAAACTATGAAGCAATAGCTGAGATGATGGGGGTCAGAAATTACTTTCCCCTTGGAGACCACAAAGTAGGATATATCATGGAACTCAATACATCTACCTACTTTGGAGAGACCACCCATGCTCTTAGTCACAAAAACATAAAAATAAAAACAAGACCCCCTAGTGAAAACCACTTCATGGCACTTTCAGGTGAAGGAAAAATCAAAATAAATGACGTATCACCTAGTGAGAACCTCCATGAGGTGCTAGGAGATGAGAGCATGGGCCTTCCTGAGGTGGATGAAGTATATCCAAATAGATCACCCATCCTAGTGAAAGCATCACAGGAAATGAACCTTAGAACAGAGGAAGCACCGAAAATCACATTCAGAGCAGAGTCCCTTACAGCAACAGAACAGTAGAACTTCCTATCCATTTTTAAGCAAAGAAGCCATAATTTCATATGGACCTATGCCGACATGTCGAGATTGGATCCCACCTTGGTTGTTCATCACCTTGTGGTATGTCCTGATGTGAAACCAGTGAAACAAAAGCTAAGGAAGATGAATCCTCAAATTGCGCTCCTTGTCAAAGAAGAGCTTAAGAAAATCCTAGATGTGGGGTTCATTTGTCCAATAGATTACCCTGAGTGGGTATCCAATATTGTACCTATAGCCAAAGTCACTGGGCGCATCCGGTGCTGCACAAATTTTATAGATCTTAATAAAGTTTGCCCTAAAGATGACTTTCCACTACCAAACATCACCATCATAGTGGATCTCACAGCAGGTCATGATATGTTGTCTCTGATGGATGGTTTCTCAAGTACAATCAAATCAAGATTGTAGAGGAAGACCAACATAAAACATCCTTCATATGCCCATGGGGGATATACTGCTAGGTCGTGATGCCTTTCGTCTTGAAGAATGCAGGTGCAACATATCAATGGGCAATGATAGTCATCTTCCATGATCTTTTCCACATCATAATGGAAGACTATGTCGATGATCTATTGGAAAAATCTAAAACCAGAGAAGAACACTTAAATGTGTTCACTAAGATCTTTGATAGGCTAGAACAGTATAATGTGCGGTTGAATCCAAAGAAATGTGTCTTCGAGGTCACTTCTGAAAAACTTCTAGGATACATAGTGTTGAGAAGAGGAATCGAAGTAGACCCCACCAAAGTCAAAGCTATAATGGAGATGCCTCCACCAAAGACACTTAAGTAGCTGTGAAGTCTACATGGAAAGATTCAATCCATCCGACAGTTTATAGCACAACTTGCTGATAAATGCCACCCGTTTTAGTATCTTCTCTACAAGAACACAGCCTTTGTGTGGGATAGTCAGTGTCAGAATGCTTTTGAGCAGCTAAAATAATACCCCACTAACCCACCTATCCTTATTCCACCAAAACAAGGAGAACCCCTCCTTTTGTATATTTCAACAACAGAAACAACTATAGGGGCCTTGTTGGCACAACATAATGAATAAGGAAAAAAAAGGGCCATATATTATATCAGTTGTACCTTGGTGTCATATGAGCTCAATTATACTCCAATTTAACAAGCATGTCTAGTTGTTGTCTTCACTTCGCAAAAGTTAAGACACTACATGCTTAATCACAAGACTAAGCTCATTGCCAAGATTGATCTGCTGAAGTATTTGCTGACTAGAGCAGCCCTTACAGGAAGAATGGCTAAATGGGTAATGATCCTGAGTGAGTTTGATATTGAATACAAAGAGAGGAAAGCCATTAAAGGATAGGTAATTGTCGATCAATTAGCTGAGGCACCAATCCCAACAGAACAACCAACACTTGCAGATTTTCCTTATGAGTCTATATTGATAGTAACACCAACAGTAGGATCATGGAAAATGTATTTTGATGGGTCTTATATGCATCGAGGCTCGGGGGTAGGTATTTTGTTTGTTACCCCTCAAGGAGACACCATCCCCAAATCATACAAGATCACATTTCCATGTACAAACAATTTAGCAGAATATGAGGCCCTCATCACAGGACTCCGTATGGCAATTTAGTAGAGGATCGAGAAGCTGGTGGTCTATGGAGATTCCCAATTGGTCATTCAACAAGTAAACAATGAATACAAGACTAAGGATGATAAGCTCTTGCCCTATAAAAGAATGGTTGATGACTTTAAAGAATACTTTCACGATATACATTTTGAACATATCCCAAGATTGAATAACAAAGCAATAGATGCCTGTTACAAATATGTGCCTAATTAGTGTTGTCATTGATGTCAACATATCCTTGTTGTCATTGGTGTCAATTATATCTTATTCTCCAGAAGAAACAAGTGAGTTACATATCTCTCTGTGAGAAACAGTGAAGACAGTGCAGTTCAGTGAAGTAGATTGCTCCGAATTCCCAGTGAGATGAAGATCAGAGTCTGCAGATTAAAGGGTTTATAGAGGATTGTTTGAAGTTGCTCCAGTCAAGATTTGAGAGGTCCGCATGGATAACTTGTGAAGTTATGGCCATCTGAGTAGAACTAGGTTTTGCAATTGTTTAGAGGTAACAAAGTGACAAGAGTTTGGTCTGGATTGCTCCGCATTGGAATATTATGGTCTGTGGTTCTAGATGTATGTTTGGGATGTTGGTGTGTATCCTCAACTCAAGTGATTCATGGTTTGGAGGCCCGCAAGCAATATTTCTAGTGTGATAGTCATGACAATTAGTGTTCTTGAGTTTTCGGATGAAGGTGCAAGTGTTTCTAGTGATTTGAGGTGGTGCGGTTGTTCTGGTTGATTTCATTGTGCTTGTGGTGGTCTCTGGATCATGTGGCTATTGTGTTGGTGGTCCGCATTGAGGATTGAGCTCGTAGTTGAAGAGTTTTCCTTGGGTGTTGATGTTCTTTCCAATCTTGGCCGACCAGATGCTTGGTGCGTGTTGCAGATGATCTAAGAAGAGTTTTATGGAGCGTGGCGTATTGTTCAAGGAAGATTTGAGTCCCAGCTATGTTTGGCTGATAGTATAATGGTTTGCATGTAGCATTTTAAGTCTTGTGATTGTAATTGCTTGTAATGCCTATCTTGGAGAATGTTCTAGATAGATGATTGTAAGGCTGACTTTGATGTTCATTCCAAAGTCGATGTCATTTATAAATAAGTGTTGTGAAGTCATGGAAATGTGGGGATGTAAGCGAAGAAGTGAGTGGGAGCAGAGCAAAGGTGTTGTGCGCTTCAATGGAACTGAACCTTGCATGAATAAGATGTTGTTTCTCAGTTTAATCTTTCATTGTTAACATTGTGAATGTTCTTGTAGGCAGTGAGCCTCCTTTGAGCAGTGACCTCTAGGTAGTGCACCCGAAGGCAAGTGCCTTCCCATTTTTCTATTCTTTTAACAGAGAATAAATCTTGTGGGTTAACCCCCACCATGGTTTTTCCCTTAATCAGGTTTCCACATAAAAATTCTGGTTTTATGTGTGTTGATTATGTTTCTGCTCATGTGTTGTTGATTCATGCTTTCAGGGTTATATTATTAATATGTTAATAAATGGTAAATAAGATTAAATGTAGCAAAAGATAAAAGTTTTGTGACAACTGATTCAGCCCCCCTCTCAGTTGTCTTCCCTAATTTCAACAATTAGTATTAGAGCCGGTTCCTCTAAAATAAGCTTGACCACTTGAGGAGATCTAGGATGTCGACATACAAGAAGGACAATCTGAGATTTGATGGAACAAATTACTCTCTTTGGAAGAATCACATGGAATGTCATTTACAATGCATGGGTGATCCTTATTGGTTGATAACTAAGAATGAGTATAAACCTCTGTAGAATGGTCCTTCAACTCTAGATGAAATCAAAGATGCTGAAAACAACATTCGAGCTAAGGAAGCTTTGTTGAGCACCCTAATTGATACAGAAATGACAAATGTCTTGGAATTGCAAACTGCTCATGAAATCTAAAAGAAGTTGGAAACTCTATATGAAGGTGATGCATATGTCAAATGTGCTAAGTTACAAAGCCTGAAGGGTAGATATGAAAGTCTGAGGATGAGTGAAGATGAAAACATCACTTCCTACATGTAGAAGGTGAATGAACTTGTGTGTAGTATCAGATGTGTTGGTGGAAAACTAGAAGAATCAAAGATTGTTGGCAATGTGCTCAGATCCTTACCTGCTTCATACAAGCATAGAGTTGCTACTATTGAAGAGATCAGGACTATGACAACTGTCACAAGGGATCAGTTGGTTGGCAAGCTTTTAGCATTTGAAATGAGTGAATTTGGTGATTCTCTTCCTAAATCAGAATCTTCTTTTAAGGCCAGTGTTTTTGGGAAGCAAAGATTTGATCCAGGTGAAAGCTCTTCAAGAAGACTAACCAGATATGAAAAGACAAGGAAGGAACTTGAAGAAGATGAATATGAACTTGAAGAAATTGAAGCCCTTTTTGCCAAAAGATTATCAAGAGTATCCAGTAAGTATGAAGGAAAGTTGCCTTTCAAATGTTTTGCTTGCAATAAGATTGGTCATTTTGCTTCAAGATGTCCGAAGAGGGTTTCAAAGCCAAACCCTAACAGACCTAGGGTTCAGAAGAAGTGTTACTATGTCCAAGAAGCTATTGATGAAGGAGTCACAGATGATGAATCTGATATGGGAAGTACCTTTGGAAATGAATGGGTGTTCATTTCTATCAAAGAAGAAGATCTGGTGCCTACTGAATTTGCTAGTTGTGTGAATGTGGAAAGTGCCTTGGTTGCTCAGGTTGAAGAAAAGGATGAATGGGTGATTGACAGTGGATGTTCTCATCATATGACTGGTGATAAAAGTAAGTTTGTAAGTTTGGAAAGATATGATGGCAGAATTGTGAAGTTTGGGGACAATTCAGCTGGTAGAATCTGTGGCAGAGGATCCATCTCACTTGATGGTAAGAATAACACTAATGATGTTTTGTATGTAGAAGGGTTGAAGCATAATCTTCTCAGTGTTGGACAGTTGGTTGACAAAAGGTATGATCTTCGATTCGAGGATGGAAGATGTAAAATTTTGGAAAGCTCTAGAACTGAGATTGCATCTGGTACATAGACTAGAGGTAATATCTTTCATTTAAGTGGTACTGGTAAAAATTGTTTGATTGCTCAGATTGATCAGAGTTGGTTATGGCATAGGAGAATGTGTCATGTAAACTTTGATAATATTGTCAATATAAGTACTACTCAGGTTGTGAGAGATCTTCCAAAGCTTGTGAAACCTGCTAATAGCATGTGTAAGGAATGTCAGTTGGGCAAATAGAGCAGAACTACATTCAAAAGTAAAGAACAATTTTCAAGTGGATTGTTGGAACTTGTGCACACTAATTTGTGTGGTCCTACCAGAGTTAGGAGTTTGCAAGGAGACATATACTTTATGTTGCTAATTGATTATTACTCCCGGATGATGTGGGTCACTTTCTTGAGAGAAAAATTAGAGGCTCTTCACAAATTCAAGGTGTTCAAAGCTAGGGTGGAAAATGAGATTGGTGTGAAGATAAAGTGTCTGAGATCTAACAGAGGTGGAGAGTTTACCTCCAGTAAGTTTAATGCATTTTGTGAAAAGCATGGAATAAGAAGACAATTATTTGCTCCTAGGACTCCCCAGCAGAATGGAGTTGTGGAAAGGAAGAACTGGACTATTCAAGAGGCTGCTAGAACCATGATGATGGAAGAAATTGTTCCACATGTCTATTGGAGAGAGGCTGTGAGTACTGCTATCTACACTCTTAATCAGGTGCAGATCAAAGGTAATACTAGTAAAACACCTTATGAACTGTGGTTTGGTAATGCTCCTACTGTGAAATACTTCAGAGTTTTTGATAGTAAATGCTATATCAAAAGAGATGAAGATCTAGTTAAGTTTGATGCAAGATGTGATGAAGGAATATTTCTAGGTTACTCTAACCAAAGCAAGGCATACCGGTGCTTTAACAAGATATTGAAAAGGATTGTTGAAAGTGCTAATATCAAGGTTGATGAAAGCAAGAAGAGACCTTCCAAGTCTTGTGGATATGAATCAGATGATCAAAATGAAAGTCCAAATAAAGGAAAGCAATTTCAAAAAGCTAGTGCAAATGTTGAGGAACAAGCTCAAGAATCAAAAGTTCAAGAAAATCCCAAAACTACCAGGTATGTAAGGTTGAATCATTTAGAAGATCAGATTATAGGAGACAGAAATAAAGGTGTTCAAACTAGAAGAAAAATTGTTAAAGAACAAGAAGAGTATTGTTTGATTTCAAAGATTGAACCAAAATCAGTGAATGAAGCTTGTAATGATGAAAGTTGGGTAAAAGCAATGGAAGAAGAATTAATGCAATTTTGAGATGAATTATACTTGGGATCTTGTTCCTAGACTTGAAAACAAAAATGTAATTGGAACTAAATGGGTCTTCTAGAATAAATTGAATGAAAATGGTGAAGTTGTGAGAAACAAAGCAAGATTGGTGTGCAAAGGATATTCTCAGATAGAGGGAATTGATTTTGAAGAAACTTTTGCTCTCGTGGCAAGAATCGAAGCAGTCAGATTATTTCTTGCCTTTATTGCTTACAAAGATTTCAAATTTTACCAGATCAATGTCAAGTCAGCATTCCTAAATGGAGATTTGGAAGAAGTCTACATTGAGCAACCGGAAGGATTCCAGTTGTCTGATCAAGGATATATGATCTGCAGATTGAGGAAAGCATTGTATGGACTTAAACAAGCCCCAAGAGCCTGGTATGCAAGATTAGATAAGTATCTGCTAAAGTTAGGTTTTAGCAAAGGCACAACTGACAATAATCTTTATTTCAAAATTGATCATGAACACATCTTGATTGTTGAGGTATTTGTTGGTGATATCATCTTTGGTAGAAATGAGAGCATGTGTAAAAAATTTGTTGATCAGATGCAAAGTGAATTTGAGATGTCCATGCTTGGTGAAATGAATTTCTTCTTGGGCCTGCAAATCATTCAGTCAGATAAGGGCATCTTCATATCTCAATCCAAGTATGTAAAAGAGTTGTTGAAAAAGTTTGGAATGGAGGATTCAAAACCAGTGAGCACTCCTATGATAACTGGATGCAAGTTGAGTAAAGATGATGATTCCCCCAAGGCAGATCAGAAAAAGGTATAGATCAATGATTAGAGGATTGCTTTATCTAACTCATACCAGACCTGATATTATAAATGTTGTTGGCCTTGTTGCTAGATTTCAAGCTGATCCTAGAGAATCTCATGTTGTAGCAGTCAAAAGAATTTTTAGATATCTGAAGGGAACATCTGATTATAGCTTATGGTATCCTAAGGATGATGATTTCACTCTTCATGCATATACAGATGCTGATTGGGCAGGAGATGTGGATGAAAGGAAAAGTACTAGTGGTGGTGCATTCTTCTTAGGAAAGAGATTGGTTTCTTGGTTGAGTAAAAAGCAGGAGGCAATATCTCTGTCTACTACAGAAGCAAAGTATATAGCAGTAACAAGCAATTGTACTCAAGTTTCGTGGATGAAGAAAATGTTGAAGGATATCAAAATTGTGTTTAAAGAGCCTGTTACAATCTTCTGTGATAATTCAAGTACAATAAACATCTCAAATAATCCGGTGTTGCATTCAAAGACAAAGTACATATCCATCAAGTTTCACTTTTTGAGAGAGAAGGTAAATGAGAATGAAGTCAGATTGGAGTTTATTCCTTCAAAGGATTAGATTGTGGACATCTTCACTAAGCCTCAACCTAAGGACACTTTTGAGTATCTTAGAGGGAAGCTAGGGGTAATTACCCCTCCTGTTTAGAACTAAGGTGCACTAGTGTGCATCAGTCTATTGGAACTCACAGTCATATTTTGTGGATCCAAATTGGTGTTAAGGGGATGCTACTCAGGGGGAGTAGTCAGTATGTTCTGAGTTTAGAAATAAAAAGGGTGAGAGGTGATTACAAATATGTGCCCTTTGCCATTGATGTCAAAGGGAGAGAGAAGTCATGTGAAAAACTTGGATGGAAGTGAGTAGTTGCTGGTGAAAGGGGGAGTAGTGATGAAAGTGGTTGCAGATGTGATAAGAGAAAGGGGGAGAAGTTCTTGTCTTGATGGTTGAAACAGGTTTTCACATCATATGTTGCCATCAATGACAAAGGGGGAGATTGTTGCAAATATATGCCTAATCAATGTTGTCATTGATGTCAACATATCCTTGTTGTCATTGGTGTCAATTGTATCTTATTCTCTGGAAGAAACAAGTGAGTTACATATCTCTCTGTCAGAAACAGTGAAGATAATGTAGTTCAGTGAAGTAGATTGCTTTGCATTCCCAGTAAGATGAAGATTAGAGTCTGTGGATTAAAGGGTTTATAGAGGATTGTCTGAAGTTGCCCCACTCAATATTTGAGAGGTTCGCATGGAGAATTTGTGAATTTATGGTCATCTGAGTAGAATCAAGTTTTGCAGTTGTTTAGAGGTAACAGAGTGATAGGAGTTTGGTCTGGATTGTTCCGCATTGGAATATTATGGTCTGCGGTTCTAGAGGTATGTTTGGGATGTTGGTGTGTATCCTCAACTCAAGTGGTTTGTGGTTTGGAGGTCCGCAAGCAATCTTTCTAGTGTGACAGTCATGACAATTAGTGTTCTTGAGTTTCCGGATGAAGGTGCAAGTGTTTCTGGTGATTTGAGATGTTGCAATTGTTCTGGTTGATTTCATTGTGCTTGTGGTGGTCTCTGGATCGTGTGGCTATTGTGTTGGTGGTTTGCATTGAGGATTGAGCTTGTAGTTGAAGAGTTTTCCTTGGGTGTTGCTATTCTTTCCAGTCTTAGCTGACTGGATCCTTGGTGCATGTTGCAGATGATCTAAGAAGAGTTCTATGGAGCATGGCATATTTTTCAAGGAAGATTTGAGTCCTAGCTATGTTTGGCCGATAGTATAATGGTTCACATGTAGCATTTTAAGTCTTCTGATTGTAATTGATTGTAATACCTATCTTAGAGAATGTTCAAGATAGATGATTGTAAGGCCAACTTTTATGTTCATTCCAAAGTCGATGTCATGTATAAATAAGTGTTATGAAGTCGTGGAAATGTGGGGATGTAAGCGAATATGCAGATGTAGTGAAGAAGTGAGTGCGAGCAGAGCAAAGGTGTTGTGCACTTCAATGGAACTAAACCTTGCATGAAGAAGATGTTGTTTCTTAGTTCAATCTTTCAGTGTTAACATTGTGAATATTCTTGTAGGTAGTGAGCCTCCTTTGAGCAGTGAGCTCTATGAAAGGAAGCTAGGTATGCAGAAATTGCTTCCTACACTAATCTAATGAGGAGAGGGCTATGCAAATTCAAATTATTCTTTACAACTACAGCAACATAGAACATGTAAATGAGATATTGCAGCAATACACATGAACCAGAAAGGAGACAGAAGAAGAGAGACAAAGATATATGGTCGGGAAAACCCTTATCGGGTGAAAAACCCCACTCAAAAACCTGCACAATGTATTAAAAAATCTGAAAGAATGTTTACAATACACTTGCAATGCAAGCTTCAATGGTCTTCGACACTCATATTTGGAGTCAATCCAATAGCATAACAGTACATGTAAACCTGTAATACAAAATCCATCTCCAAGCACCTGTTTATATAGAAAATACAAGGCAAAATAGGTCCTATCTTGGGATGGGCATCCAACTTGGCCTCATGGACCAAAACCCATGCCTAGGGACACTTGGTCAACATTGTAGACTGTGCCTGACACTTGTCCACAATTTTCATCCCAAAGAGGTCACCTATTTCCAAAATGGGCTATGACAGATGCTCTTATGACACTTACGACCGTCATAGAGTCTATCATAGCAGTTACAACTTACAACTGTAAGAGAATCTGTCATACACATGCTATAAATAGTATATTCTCTTACAACCTGTCATATTCCACCTTAGGGTGCCCAAATATGCCTTTTTCAAAGATACTTCATGACACATGTCCTCACCTGTCTTACAAGCTTCTATTTCTGACTCTTACATGTCATAGATTCTGTCATAGGAATCTGTCATAACCGTTTCGATCAATATTCCCTTACACAACATGGAAGATGCCGACACATGGAAAAATGCTCCTACCACAAAGTGGGATGCCTATCTCCTCATGTGAGGACAAAATTACAAGTTGTCATATTCCATGTAGGATTGACACATCACCATGCCACATCCCACAATATGACAATATGGAATTTACAAATATTTACAACATAGGCAATTAAATAATAAATACAAACATTAATTATGTAAGGAATTACCAAGGTTGAGACACCTTAATTCCCAAAATTATCCCACTTGTCAAACACCTTGTAAGAGCCAATAGAAAAATAGGATTTAATTGCTATAGGCCGAAAGGCCCATAGACTCCAGACACCAACTAAACTTCTTTGTGCCCACTGGCTTCATCAATGCATCTACAACATTCTTCAAAGTATCTACCTTCTCCAAATTTACCTTTCCATCCTCAACTATGTCTCGTACGAAGTGAAACTGAACATTAATGTGCTTTGTTCTAGCATGGAAAGTTGGATTCTTCGCAAGGCAAATTGCACTCTGACTGTCACAACTGATCGTGATCTGACCTGCATCAACACCAATATTAGAACACAATCTCTTAAGCCAAATGGCTTCCTTACAAGCATGAGTTGCTGCCATATACTCAACTTCTATCATGGACAAAGCAACAATAGGTTGTCGCTTACTCATCCAACTAATAGCACCACCAAACAATGTAAACACATAAGCATTAGTGGATCTCCTACTGTCAATGTCACCTGCCCAATCTAAATCCACAAATCCACGAATATCAATAGAATGTAGAGGTCCTATAAAACTACCATGATAACATATGGAATACTTGAAAGTACCCCTCAAATATCTAAACACTCGCTTAACTGCATCCCATTGAAAACATCTAGGATTAGCCATAAATCAACTAAGGACTCCCACTGATTGGGCAATGTTTGGTCTTGTGCAGACCATAGCATACATCAAACTGCCAACAACACTAGCATAAGGTACTCTGCTCATGTCCTCCACCTCACTAGGAGATTTTGGACAATCCTCAATAGACAACTTTGTCCCCAAAGAAACGGGAACACACAATGGTCTACAATCTACCATGCTAAACCTATCCAACACGGTCTTCACATACTTACTCTGGCTTAACCAAAGTTTTATGTTAGTTTTGTCTCTTCTGATTTCCATTCCTAGAATGTACCTGGCTGCCCCTAAATATTTTATTTCAAACTGTACTGACAAATGAGATTTAAAATCAGAAATAATATTCTTAACCTTCCCAATGAACAACATATCATCAACATACAATGCAACAATGAGAATACGATCACCATCAAACTTATAATACACACAGTGATCTGATTTTGATCTCACAAATCCAATTGACAACACAAAGGCATCAAACTTCAAGTACCATCTCCTAGGGGATTGCTTCAAACCATACAAAGACTTCTTAAGTTTGCAAACCAAATTTTCTTTACCTTTCATCATGTAATGCTCTGGCTGTGACATGTAGATTTCTTCCTCCAAATCACCATGAAGGAAGGTTGTCTTCACATCCATCTATTCTACCTCCAAGTCATAAGCTGTTGTGAGAGACAACAGGAATCAAATGGATGTCATCTTTGCAATGGGAGAGAAGATCTCACCATAATCTATACCCTCCACTTGTGAATACCCCTTCGCAACCAATCTGGCCTTATACTTCTCAACACTGCCATCTGCACCAAATTTCTTCTTAAACACCCATTTGCATCCAACGGGTTTCCATCCAGGAGGCAAAGGCACCAAGTCCCAAGTTTGATTCTTTTCTAAAGAAGCCATTTCATCCTCCTTGGCCTCCTTCCAGGAACTTGCATCTTTCATGTCCATAGCCTCTAATACAATTCTAGGTTCATCACTGTTAGTAAGCAAAGAAAAAGTACAACTAGAATCAAGCAATGTAAAACCAAACCTTTCAGGTTGCTTTCTTATCCGTGTAGACCTCCTCAAGAGCTGAGGTTGAGGTTTGACTTCTTCATCTGAGCTTTCAGAGCTGCTAGAGCTCTCCTCATCATTAGGTCCAACATTGTCTTTCTGTTCAGTCTTCTCAGGGGTGAGAGGAAACTAAACAACATCCTCTTTCTTTTCTTTTTCTTCTGGGTATAAAACAATGGAAGAAGGTGTAAGCTCTCTGAAGATGACACTTCTGCTATACAACACTTTTTCAGCCACAGGGTCCCAAAGATTGTATCCTTTCACACCAACACCATAGCCAATGAAGATACACTTAATAGCCTTGTTCTCCAATTTTGATTGATTCTCCCTAGGTACATGTGCATATGCCTCACAACCAAAAAACATGAAGATGCCTTATTGAAGTCTTTCTACCAGACCACACCTCCATGGTTGTCTTTCCAACAAGAGCTGATGTAGGAGATCTATTAACAAGATAGCAAGCAGTGGCAACAGCTTTAGCCCAAAACTTTTGTTCTAGGCCAGCTCCACTAAGCATACTCCTAGCCTTCTCCATTAGTCTCTTGTTCATCCTTTCTGCAACTCCATTTTGCTGCGGAGTGTATGGAGTTGTCTTATGTCTTTCAATCCCAAGTTCCTTGCAATATTTATCAAATTCTATAGAACAGAACTCACCATCGTTGTCAGTTCTCAAACACTTAATCTTCTTACCAGTCTGATTTTCAGCAAAGGCCTTAAACTCCTTAAACTTACTATAGACTTCAGATTTGCTTCTGAGAAAATAAATCCATGTCCTTCTACTGTAGTCATCTATAAATGATACAAAATATGTAGATTTTGATAACGAAGGAACATTAACATGACCAAATACATCAGAATGAACAAGGTCCAACACACCAGAAGACTTGTGAGAACTCGAATAAAATCCCATAAATGCAATGTTCGCAAAAGTTGAACTCAAGATTACAATCATCTAACCCCTCAACGAGGTTTTTATTTTTCATAGTGTTGACCCATTTTCCTCTGCTCAGAGCTAAATAGTTCACCCGGTATTTTCCTTAAAAAAGCTTTTGGGAAATGTTCCCTGAAAATGAAAAGTGCCAAATTGCCTAAAAAAAACCTTACAATTTGAAAGAGCTTGAAAAAATAGGCAAGTTTGCTTTTTGCATCACCTTGAAATTCGGCCAAATTAAAAAGTTATCCATGGTCAAAGTTTTGGTCAACATACAGTTCAAATGTACATTTGGCGAGCTTGCAAATCTATATCGGCCTTAGAAAATGTAGAAAATATTAAGTTTTTATGCATTTCAGAATGTATATTGATCCGAGGAAATGCATGTGCAAAGGGGGAATCTTTCGCAGATTCCTGAAATATTCCCGGTTTGTATATCGGCGATATACAAGGAAAGGTGCAAGTGAAACATACAAGGTTTAATGTGCATTCATCACATATTCCTCAAATATTCCCCATTTGTATGTTTGGGAGGTTTGTATATTTGCCTTTGTATTTTTGACATACAAGCAAATATACATTCGCTGGAGGATGCAAGGGCAGATACAAGGATGGAATATACATCGCAGATCCCCGGAATATTCGCTGAATGTATATCGGGTCTGCATGTATGTAGGGGCTTGTATTTTCAGATATACAAGTGAAGATACAATCAGATATACAATGAAAAGATACATCGCGGGCATATTCTGTAAAGATTCCCTATTTGTATGTGAAAGGGGTTTGTATATTGTGTTTGCATATTTAACATACAAGGTGCAAATGTACATTTGCTACAGTGCCACAGGGAAAATATACAAAGGCATTTGTATATCGCCAACATACAAAAGGTGGGGCCCGCGCATATACAAGGAGGATTGTATGTTGCGACATACAAAGGATCTCATGAACAGTGGCTTGTATATCGCGCATATACAAAGAGATATACAAAAGGAAGTGATACAAGCCGGACCCGACAGGGAAATCAAATATACTTGATGGTCTTTTGGGGTCCGACTTGTATGTATATGGCGCTTGTATGTTCACATATACAAGCAAATATACCATGGCAACATGCAAGCCGGATTTCAAAAGGTGTTTCCAATTTGCTTCATAAGGGGTTGGAGTCCATAACTTGCATGTATATGGACTTGTATATTCGCATATACAAGTCAAAGATACAAATGAAATATACAAGGCGGATTTCAATCGAAGATCAAGTTCGGCACATAAAGGTTTCAGGTCTGCCTTGTATGTATAGGTGTTTGTATATTTGCATATACAAAGAAATGTACAAGGAGAAAATATATGAGCCAGACCTGGCAGAACAATGAAATGCAGCTGATGGTCATTTTGGGGTCTACTTTGTATAAAAGGTGATTATATGTTTTGACATACAAAGGAGCAGATACAAAGATATATGCTGGGTGATTTCAGGAGGTGGGGCCCGCATATACAAGGGGAAATTGTATGTATATACAATTTCAAAATACAAAGGGATGTACAAGGCCCAATATGCAAAGCACCATGTATATGCAAAGGAGTTGCAGAGAAAGGTTTTTTAAATGTTGATTCAGGTAGCAAATGCAAGCCATATACACAGAGATGCAAAAGTGATATATACAGGCGATTGACCAAATCTTTGACCACCTGTATCTCCTCCATTTTGGTGAATTTCGACCTGCTGTAAGAGGCAAAGTTGCATATTTTGGTCCCCTCTTTCATTTGGCAAGGTTTTTCAGGGGTTGTCACTTTTTCAAATTCAGATCTGGAGTTGCATATTTTGGGCGACTAGACGTTTTAGAGACTTCTTGAACGAGATGTAGATAGTTTTTGCATTCATTTCTGCAGGTAATGGAAGCTACTCGCATTCATGATCAAAATATCTCCTCACTGATGCATTGGCTGAAGATTGGCGATGAGTAAGAAGCTTGCATTAAAGACTTGAAATATCTCCTATCTGCCCAGCGCTAGATTTTGACGTCATAGCTGTTGCAGCTGGACGGTCATTAAAGGTAGATATTTTTCTGTTCTAGCTCATAGTGCAAATTTTGTAACCGCCCTAGGATAGTTTGGAATGCTATATATAGGCATTCGAATGTTGTAAATAAGGTTGGAACTTTTTAGCATACAGGCTCTTCTGTTTCCAAACAGAGTTTTCATGTACTGTAACCTTGCCTTTTCATCAGATATATGCAAGTTATTTTACCTCCTTTGCTGAATTTTCTAGTTCTGTGTGAATCTGCATGAGGTTGTCTATGAACATTCTGTTCCTCTCAACCATATTGCTCCTTACCTCTACTAGGGTCATCTAATCTGTGTATGTTTACTTGTTGCATCTGATTATACTGTGCATTTTCTCAGTGTTGTGGAAGTCTTTTTTAATCTAGCCTCTTCCTCTTCCTGCTCCGGCGATGGGTGGACCGAGAACTTCTCTCATTCCGGGAGGGTTGGATGGATCTGGATCTCGAACAAGGTGAGACAGCCGCTTCATCACTATCACTATCATCAGAGACTGGATCATCGACAGAATAAACTGCTGCTGCCGCGGGTGAATTTTAACTTTAGATTTCAACATTGTAGAATGTGCCTGACACTTGTCCGTGGCTCCCATCCCAAAGAGGTCACCTATTTCCAAAATGGGCTATGATAGATGCTCTTACGACACTTACGACTGTCATAGAATCTGTCATAGTAGTTACAACTTACAGCTGTAAGAGAATCTGTCATACACATGCTATAAATAACATATTCTCTTACAACATGTCATATTCCACCTTGGGGCACCCAAATATGCCTTTTTCAAAGATTCTTCATGACACATGTCCTCACCTATCTTACAAGCTTCTATTTCTGACTCTTACATGTCATAGATTCTGTCATAGGAATCTGTCATAACCGTTTCGATCAATATTCCCTTACACAACATGGAAGATGCCGACACATGGAAAAATGCTACTACCACAAAGTGGGATGCCTATCTCCTCATGTGAGGACAAAATTACAAGTTGTCATATTCCATGTAGGATTGACACGTCACCGTGCCACATCCCACAATATGACAATATGGAATTTACAAATATTTACAACATATGCAATTAAATAATAAATACAAACATTAATAATGTAAGGAATTGCCAAGGTTGAGACACCTTAATTCCCAACATTCTAGGTAGTGTGCCTGAAGGCAAGTGCCTTCCCATTTTTCTATTATTTTAACAGAGAATAAATCTTGTGGGTTAACTGCCACCGTGGTTTTTCCCTTAACTGGGTTTTCACGTAAAAATCCTGGTGTTATGTGTGTTGATTATGTTTGTGCTCATGTGTTGTTGATTCATTCTTGCATGGTTATATTATTAATCTGTTAATAAGTGGTAAAGAAGATTAAATGTAGCAAAAGATAAATGTTTTGTGACAACTGATTCACCCCCCCTCTTAGTTGTTTGCCCTAATTTCAACAATGCCATGGCCACGATAGGATCTTTGTTGGACATGAAGAAAGATAGCAAGAAATGTGAGTTCCTAATCGAAGAACTCTCCATACTGGCTTATGACGTTCCACAATCAGAATTAGTATGTGACATTGTTGGTTTGCTATCTCCCTGGTATCAAGAGACGTACATGTACCTTCATGACAACATCATGCCACCCAACCTCTCATCCTCACAATGTAAAAGCTTCATCTACCAAACCTCCCACTTCACCTTATAGGAGGCACCCTCTACAAAACGAGTCTTGATGGTATGCTTTGACAATGTCTCCACTCTAGGGAAGTTGAAATGGCCTTACAAGAGGTACATGAAGGCATTTGTGGGGAACACTCTAGTGGACCTACCCTAGCCAAGAAGATCTTAAGAACAGGATACTACTGGCCGACCATAGAATGAGATGCTTATAGGTTTGTGAAGAAATGCTTGTCGTGTCAACAACATGGGGACCTCATCCATGCACCATCACAAGAGTTGTAGCTAATAACAACTCCATGGCCTTTTTCACAATGGGGACTTGACCTTGTAGGTAAGATTCACCCTCCATCATCTAATGGGCATACGCTCATTCTCACCACCACCGAATACTTTACCAAGTGGGATGAAGCAATTCCACTCACATTCACCACAGGAATCCAAATAGCCAAATTCATTCTCCATTACATAATATGTTGATATGGCATTCCCCATTTCATGATCATAGATAATGGGAAACTGTTTAAACACCAGGAAGTCTGCACTTTGTGTGAGAAATTCTAGATCCAACACCACTTTTCCACACCTTATTACCCTCAAGGTAATGGTCAAGCCAAAGCTTCTAAAAAAATCATCCTACATATTCTGAAGAAGATAGTTAATGAAGTCGGTCGTGACTGGCACCTCCAACTTAATCCCACCCTATGGGCCTACCACACAAGCATCTGCACACCTATAGGAGCCACCCATATTCCCTGGTATTCAATTTGGAAGCCATCTTACCTATTGAGGTTGAGCTCCCATCACTCAGAGTTTCTTTATAGAATATGATCACTAATGAAGAGTATCGAGTTGCAAGGCTGCATGAGTAAGAACTACTGGATGAGAAATGCTTGGATGCTCTCAACCATCTACAGGCATACCAAAATCGCCTACGAAGAACCTATAACAAAAAGATCAAGAACCACAAGTTTGAAGTAGGTGACCTTGACCTCATGGAAAATTAGAAAAATTTGCAGGAGTGCACCAGAAAGGGAAAATTTGAGCCCAATTGGTTGGGACCATATGCCATGACAACCAGCTATGGATCAAGGGCATATCAGCTTGCAACACCTGAGGGGAAGCCTCTAGATGAACCCATGAACATCCTGCATTTGAAGAGGTTCTACGCATAACTCATCAAGTATCCCAAAGACAAAATACAAAAAAAATTTAAAAAAATGAAAACTACCAAAAAATTAAAAAAATCAAGAAAAACCCGAGTGCAATAAAGCCATCCAATGGTGAAAATCACTTCGATGGCACCTTGGATAAGTACCATGGTGAAAACTTGTCTCAGGTGCCATGTGTAGTGACCAGTTCCACCATCTAATAAGTCCTCTTTCCATCACGACACTAAATGTCTTGCATCTAGAAAATACCATGTTGCCTTCATCTCCCAAGCCAATTACTCCAACTTTGCATAGATATGTTGTGTCTATGGATGTGATCTGTCTCCTACAGAAAAAGCATGTACCATTTTATGGCCTTCAATCCAACTACATCCAGGGATCTTTTTAATTCCTCTATCTTTCATTAATCTCCTTACCATTTGAACCTAACCCCAGCTACCCACTTCTGCATATATGTTTGAGAGAAGAACATAAGTCGCAACATTTTTAGGATCCAAATCAAAAAGAAGCATTGCTGTAAATACTCCTAAGCATATATTCATATGTGATTTACAAGCACCAAGAAAACACATCCACACAACCACCACAGGTTTAACTAGCATCTTAATTATAAAGTTTAGGTTGTCCTCAAGATAGCCAGCACGAGCAAGAAGGTCAACCATGCACACATAATGATTGACTATAGGAGTAATGCAATAAGGGTTACTCATGTGATTGAAGTATGTACAACCCTCATCCACTAAACCTGAATAGTTGCATGCACATAGAACAAAAGCAAAGCTTACAATGTTAAGATATGCTCTAGAGTGCTTCATTAATTCAAAGATTTTGAGAGAATCCTTGCAAAATCCATTTTGTGCATATCCTGCAATCATGGCATTCCATTAGACCACATTTCTTTGAGGCATTTTGTCAAATAAGTCACGTGCCTTGTCTATACTTCCACATTTTTCATACATGTCTACCAGAGTATTTCCAACTATAATTTCTGACAAAAATACCCCTTCCATTATGCTTTGATGGATGTCCATACCCTATTTCAAAGCTCCCATTTTGGCATAGGCAAGGAGGATGCTGGTAAAGATTGTGGAATTTGGCTTTAGACCTGCCAATTGCATTTGCTTTAAAGTTTCTAAAGCCTTTTCAAAAAATCCCTTTTGTCCATATCCTGCAATCATGGCATTCCATGAGACCACATTTCTTTCAGGCATTTTTTCAAATAGTTCACGTGCCTTCTCTATGCTTCCACATTTTGCATGCATGTCTACCAGGGTAGTTGCAACTACAACAAATGACCAAATTCATCTATCCTCCATGCTTTGATGGATGTCCATACCCTATTCCAAAGCTCCCATTTTGGGACAGGTAGGCAGTATGCTGGCAAAAGTTGTCGAATTTGGCTTTACACCTGCTAATTGCATTTGCTTGAAAGTTTCTAAAGACTTTTCAACAAATCCATTTTGTACATATCCCGCAACCATTGCATTCTATGAGATGACATCTCTTTGAGGCATTCTACTAAACAGTTCACATGCCTTGTCAATGGTTCCACATTTTGCATACATGTCTACCGCAAGGTGCTTGTTGGGCCTTCGTGGTGATGTGGGGAGTTCCAGCATCACCGTGAAGGCCCAACAAGCACGTTGCAGGGAGTTCCTATTCTGAGATTTATAAAGTATAAGATCCATTGTTTCCCCTGCCCGAAAATAGTTTTCACACATCGCAGCATAATGCAAAGTTGTTTTCCCCTCCTCGTCCACGTCTACTAGACTTGCTGCCCTCTCTAACAGCTTTCCCACCATATTTGTGTTGCCTTCAAACATGCAAACTGGCGTAAAAGCTTGTTGAAGTCCACTTTATTAAAATATGACTCGGGGGGTTCCTTTAAAATTGGCAAACACTTGTTGCAATGGTAGCATTCCATGAGATGACATCTCTTTGAGGCATTCTACCAAACAGTTCACATGCCTTGTCAATGCTTGCACATTTTGCATACATGTCTACCGCAAGGTGCTTGTTGGTCCTTCACAGTGATGTGAGGAACTACCTGCATCACCACAAAGGCCCAACAACTGCCTTGCGGTGTTGCGGTGACCCTGGCATCACTGCACCACTGTAAATTAACAAAAAATATTTACATATATATTCACCATTTCCCTATTCATAATGTTTACATGTATACATAAATCTACGCTCACGATTTCCCTGTATATGTTCATAGTCCATGGGATTCCAATGGTACAAAAGATACCAAAATGGCAGAATTTATTTTGTTGTTATTCAGAAGTGTCCATCCATTTCAGAGTCGCTTGTCTCTTCTTCTTCTGATGCACTCACACTTAAAAGATCTTGGAGGTCTGAAGTGAAAATGTGATTGTAATTTGTGTCAGGATCTGGTACAACAGGTGGTCGACGGAGCTGGTGGATTGAATCCCATTGCAGGCCTGTGAAAAAGGCATGGCTTTTCACCTCTTTGGCTCCATTGTAGAATCCCATTAATTTTTGGGGCTTTTTTTCTAATAATCTGAGAACCAAGTCATGCAGAGGAGTGGAGGGCCCCATGAGCTTAGGATTCATGAGGAGTATTCTAGTGAAGGTTTCCTTGCTGGAGGACCCCTTGAATGGGGTGTGACCATACAACAATTCATAGAGAAAAATGCTTAGAACCTCCACACCACCACCCACGCACCCACTGACCCACTAAGACACATGCCTCCTCACCTTGCCACACACACACACCCACACCCACACACTCACCCATCCACCCACTCACCCACAGATAGAGAATACACTTTACTTTTATCAAAAAGAGATAATGAATGATAATGAAACCAAGATGCATGGTGAGGCTCTACCAGGAGCAGATTGGTTTTCTATTGACTTGCAAAATATTTAAACATCACAAATTGTTCTTTCTATACTACTCTAGAAATCATTGTTTTAAGAAGTATAGAATATCTGCTTATGAATTTTGAAGGAACCATGAAGACATTAAAGTGAACATGCATGTTGTAGAAATATTAATAAACACAAATGATTTTGGATGGTGAATGAAACTAGAAACAAGATGTTTTATACGTGAGTATTAGCAGGAAATTGTGGGTTGGGGGAGAGGGAGTTGGGTTGTGGGGCTGTGGTCCTTCCAGTAGAAGATTGAATTTCCATTAGAAAATATTATGGTGAAAAACTTGTTCTAAACTTTGAGGAGGTCATACCTCTACTTTTTCATAAGTAGAGTTGCATGGAAATAGATACGGTATCTGATATGGATACTGGTGTTGGATATGGTAAGTACAGGATATGGCTAGATACAAATTTATACACATACAAATATATTATACATCAAAAGGCATAGGAGAAAAGACCCAATAGGTGAGATAGTTCCAATGGCTGAGAGATTATATGTGCATTTAAGGCCTAATATTTTTTAAGTTTAGTACTAGTATATGTGCATTTAAGGCCCAATATTTTTAAAGTTTAGTACTAGCAGTTGTGATTTTAATGTTGTTAGTGTTACTCTAAGTACTAATAATTGAATGAAATGTGCCCTTTAAATTTTAAAAGCAACCAATCATGTGATTCCACATCAGCCCACCAACAAAACATGACTTAATGCTCACCTATTGGTCCAACATTTTTTTGGGGAACTATTTGACACCTCAACAAAAATCATGCTGATGTGGCATCATATTTGATGCTGTGGCCCTGAAACCTTAGTTATAAGCAGGTGTGTTGCTAAGTAAGCTACTGTAAAAATTTTGGAGTGATTTGAAATTGCCAGGTATGATTTTGAGAGGCGTGAAGTTAGGGTGCACCACTACTGGGTCCTCTTCCCTAGAACATAATGTAAAAACTTAAAAGTTTTTGTTGTTTTTATAGATTATTTTTAAATGTTATTTGTATTTTTTGTGATATATATAGAGAACAAAATCATCGCTTTTAAATCAAAATGTTACATTTTTTTTTGCAGTTTTTGAATTTTTTTTATAACTCTAAACTAGATTCAGATCTGGACAACATGATACCGTATCTAGATGTATCAAATATGCAAGGAGGAGGTGGAAAATGAGGATGTTGATAAAAAAGAATATGAAAATATACTTGAACTTATTCATAAAGAAAATAGCAAGATGAAAGGTGAAATCTTGTCCATTATGGGTGAACAAATGAAAGGGTTGGCAAAGTCATGTGATATTGAGAAAATTCTGGAGATACTTTCCAAGCATAAGCAGTCACAACACCAAGATGTGGAGGAAGAGGATTCTACAAAAGTGAAGGGTGTTTTTGGGTTTGAATCAAATCTCAAGATGGATCATCACACCACTCATTTTATGGCAAGGAATTTCACACCAAAGTTGGATATGTGAAAGTTTGATGGTCAAGATCCTACCAATTGGCTCTGTCAAATGGAGCAATTCTTTGATATCCACCATGTTCCATGTCAACAAAAGGTGGCCATGGCTTCCTTATACTTGGAACCTGATCAATTCATTTGGTACCATTGGCTATGTGAAGAAAAGAAAGCAAAAGGATGCATTGTCACTTGGTCAGTTTTCCAAGAAGAACTCATTACTCATTATGGTGAAAATCTTATGGAGACCTGCTTCAGCCAAATTACCAAATTAAGGCAAATAGGTATGGTTAAGGATTACATTCATCAATTTTGTACTTTGTCTTTAAGAGTGGAAAATGTGTCTACAGAAAATTTGTTGGAGCTATTCATTGGTGGCTTAAAGGATCACATTAAATATGAGGTATGCATGTTCTGTCCAAATTCCATCTTAGATGTAATGATTATGGCAATGCAAGTAGAGGAAAAATTTATGGTTAATAAAAGGCAAGGTTTTATAAACATAAGAGATAAAAGCACTCCTACACAGTCACTTCCACAACCTACTAGGCTAACACCACAACAAATTGAAGAGAAGAGAGCAAAAGGATTATGTTTTAATTGTGATAGCAAATATAGTAGAGGACACAAATGCACTGAAAAGAAATTGTTCTATATTGAAGGGCCAAGTGAGGAAGAAGAAGAGGTACCAATAGTACAGAGTGACAATGAGATAGAGGAGGAGTCAAGAGATACTCAACCAATCATTTCTTGCCATGCACTTTCAGGTTTTAGTACCCCACAAACTCTCAAGGTAGTGGGTTTCTTAAAGAAAGAAAAAGTAACAGTGTTGATAGACTCAGGTAGCACTCATAACTTCATCAACAAAAAGTTGGCCACTCGTCTAAATTGTTTTATATATCCAGCTCTAGAATTTTAGGTCTTAATTGCAGATGGCAGTACTGTTAGTTGTTCAGGAAAATGCCATAGCATTAAATTATCCATGGGAGATTATCATCTTAATTGTCCAATGTATGCTATCTCAATGGGTGCAGCAGATATTGTTTTGGGAGTACAATGGCTCACCACTTTGGGAACAATTGAATTGAACTTCCAAGAACTATTCATGCACTTTCAATCAGAGGGAAGAACAATAGAATTACGAGGGATGCGTGCAAAGTCACCACAGATAGTAAGTTCTTACCAAATGCAAAAGATGTTGAAGAAGGGGGTAGATGGGATGGTAGCCCAATTATTTTCATTAGAAGCATATCACTCAAAGGCTTCTACACCATTGGATCTACAAGCAATTATAGATAAGCACTCTATAATTTTTGGGGAGATGCCAAAAGGATTGCCTCCTAGGAGAGATCATGATCATGCCATTCAACTAGTACCAGGGAGCCAACCACCCAACATCAGGCCCTACAGATATCCATATGCTCAAAAAAGTGAGATTGAGAAGATAGTTCAAGAGATGCTAGAAGCAGGCATTATCAGGCATAGTCAAAGTGCTTACTCATCTCCTATGGTAATGGTGTGTAAGAAGGATGAAACTTGGAGGATGTGTCCAGATTACAGGGAGCTTAACAAGTTCACCATAAAAGATAAGTTTCCTATTCCAGTAATTGATGATTTGTTAGATGAGCTTAATGGTGCTGTTTATTTTACAAAACTTGATCTCCGTTCTAGTTATCATCAAATTAGAATTAGAGATGAGGATGTACATAAGACAGCTTTTAGAACCCATGAGGGCCACTATGAATTTTTGGTAATGCCTTTTGGTCTCACTAATGCACCGTCGACATTTCAAAGTTTGATGAACTCTATTTTCAGGCCATTTTTGAGGAAATTTGTTTTGGTATTTTTTGATGACATCTTAATATATAGTAAAACATGGGAGGAACACTTGCAACATGTAAATCAAGTGTTGGACATTTTGAAGCAGAATCAATTATATGCTAAACCATCCAAGTGTGTCTTTGGTGTCAAAGAAGTGGAGTACCTTGGTCACATTGTGTCACATGAAGGAGTCAAGGTGGACCCTCATAAGATCCAAGCAATTATAGAGTGGAAAATTCCTAAGACCCTTAAGAACTTATGAGGTTTTTTAGGGCTTACAGGGTATTATCGCCGATTTGTAAAGAATTATGGTAGCATAGCATCTCCTCTCACATCCTTGTTAAAGAAGGATGCTTTCCAATGGAATGAAGTGGCGACAAGGGCATTTGAGAAACTAAAGGAAGCCATGTGCACAACTCCAGTCCTAGCTACCCCAGATTTTTCTAAAACATTTGTTGTTGAATGTGATGCTTCAGGACATGGAATAGGAGTAGTACTTATGCAAGAAGGAAAACCCATAGCATTTGAAAGTCACCAACTCAAAGGTAAGAATTTGTTGAAGCCGGTTTATGAGAAGGAAATGTTGGCTATCTTGCATGCAGTCAAACAATGGAGACCTTATCTAATGGGACGACACTTTAAGGTCAAGACAGATCATGATAGTCTCAAATATTTCTTGGAACAGAGGTTATCATCTGAAGAACAACAAAAATGGGTCATAAAGATGTTGGGATATGACTTTGAGATCATATATAAGAAAGGCAAGGAGAATGTTGTGGCTGATGCTCTATCAAGGCGTGATGAACCCACAGAGTCATTTTTATTTGCCATTTCCATGTTACAAGCAGACTGCGTAAATGAGGCAAGAGAAGAGTGGGAGAAGGACATAGATACTCTAAGGCTAATTGAGAAGCTCCAACAGGAATCAAGTGTGTCTGACAAATTTTCATGGAAAAGAAATATTTTATGGTACAAGGAGAGGTTATACCTTTGCAAGAATTCAACTCTTAAGCTTAAGGTGTTGGAAGAACTACATGCTTCTCCACTAGGTGGGCACTTAGGATTCCTCAAAACTTATCATAGAATCAAGCAAGATTTCTTTTGGGAAGGGCTAAAAGGGGATGTTCAAAAATTTGTAGCTGAATGCATGGTATGTCAACAACATAAAGGGGAGACAGTTAAGACTCCAGGTCTTCTACAACCCTTATGCATCCCAAGTCAAAGGTGGGAGAAGGTATCTATGGATTTCATCATAGGTTTGCCTAGATCTGAAGGAAAAAATGTCATCACGGTTGTTGTGGATTGTCTCACCAAATATGGTCACTTTTGTGCTTTGGCACAACCATTGGCAGCAAGCACTGTAGCAATAGCTTTTATGAATACTATTCAGAAACTGCATGGGACTCTGAAAGTTATAGTCAGTGATCATGACCCTATATTTACAAGTAATCTTTGGACTGACTTGTTTTCATGCTTGGGCACTCAGCTTGCTCATAGTTCATCATATCACCCCCAGTCAGATGGACAGACAAAAGTGGTCAACAAATGCTTGGAAGGCTATCTCCGTTGTTTTGCTTCAGATAAACAAGAGAGATGGGTGTAATGGCTACCACTAGCAGAATGGTGGTACAACACTTCTTTCCATACTTCTTTCAAGATGTCTTTAGTACTATATGGTTACCACCCACCATCAATCATCTCTTCATTGCGGGCACAACCAAAGGTTCACACAGTCGATAAACACATCCATCATCAGCAAGAGGTATTGGCTAGTTTTCAAGAGAACTTGGCAATGGCACAAAATAGAATGAAGCAACAAGCTGATCAACACCGTAGTGAAAGAACTTTTGAAGTGGGAGATTGGGTCTTTGTGCGACTACAACCATACAAGAAAATGTCTCTAAAACAACAACATAAAGCTAACAAGCTAGCACCCAAGTACTATGGTCCTTATAAGGTGTTGCAGAAGATTGGCAATGTAGCTCAACAAAAATTCATCCAGATTTTCATGTTTCCTGCTTGAAGAAGGTTATTGGGAATAAAGTGGTAGCACAGACTAAGTTACCTGAGCTTGATGAGGAGGGAAGAATAATTGTGGATCCTGAGAGAATTATTCAAACACGCACCAAGACGCTGAGGACAAGGGAAATCATAGAATATATAATTAAATGGAAGAACTCTCTAGTTGAGGAAGCTACATGGGAGAATGAGGAATTCATGCAAAAGCATCCACATTTGGTCAGCATTGAGGACAATGCTTCTTTGAAGAGGGGGGGCATGCTACGCCCTTAATCCTATAGTGTGTATAGGGTTATGAATAGTCAGCTTGTGGCTATCTTAACTCTTAATTAAGTCATATTATCATTAGTTTATTGTTATTTAGTTGTTTAGGTAGGCCTAAGGCTTATATAGGCCCATCTAAATCGTCCTAGGTGATATCCTAGGCATAAATAGGTATATATAGGAGGTAGTGAGTCTTATTTCATCATATTCAGTATTGTGTTCTCATTGAAGACTATTGGAGGTATCCCGCTCGAAGTGGTTTTGGAGGTTGCCCCCTCGAAGTGGCATATTATTATCAAGTGTTTGCAGCATATTTACTATTACATTCAGATATTGTGCAAGTTGTTTCATTACAGTATCCAGTAACTCTGGTCATATCTCAGAAAGTTGTCCTTTCTACTTTGCCATCCATGGACTTCCTTTGCTATAATTTCATGTTGAATATCATTAGAAGATTTTTAAACAAAGATGAATTTGTAGACACTCCATCCTTCTTATTATTTTGATAACTTTATAGTGGATAAGTAGTAAAAATTATATTCACAATTTTACAATATTATGGACATGAAAGTGTATTTATGACTTGTGTTACTAAATTTGAAATGTTAACATGATTTCATTTTAGATTTTGTTGTTTATATTTTTTGAATCTTGCTTGTCAAAAAACATGCTGCAACTTTGGTATATTGTTAACTGCCTTGGCAAGTTATTCTTGTTGCCATAATTTTAGTTTAGATTGTTAACACCTCAATGGCTTGTGTGAAGGAGAATATGGAATGCACAAAGGCTGTAGTCAAAGCACCTGAACTGGTTAACAGAATGCCAAAAGAAATTATGCCTCATGGAATGCTCAGTAGTAACATCTCTTTTCTAAGTGTCAAAAGATGTGAAGGGCTTCATTGGTCTGACCCGTCTTTCCATTGTTTTGCTATTGTATCTAATGTGGCTGTTGAATTGGTTTTTTCTTCAGCAAGTCCTTGTAGTTTGTTGTACATGACAGAGCTGAACTGGTTTTTTCTTATGGCAGCCTTGTGCTGCTTTTTTATTATTTGTAATTATTTTCCTGCATTGTTCTAATACAAAAAAATATTTATTGCCACTTTTCTTTGTCTTGTTTCATTTTCTTATTGGTCGATTCTCAAATAGAAAGTGTTGGCTCAAATTTATCAATATTTACTTGGCAGCGTCATAAAATATATAGTTTTCCAAATTTATTTGCTTTTATGTTTTAATTCAATTTAATAATATGTTTTTTCTACATTATAAAATTTATGGTATTTAATAAATTATTCATATCATGACTAAATTTACTACCAATTAATGGAAACCAGTAAATAAAAATGACTCCCATGACTAAATAAATGACCAGTTAACAAAAATCAATCAATAAATCATTACAATAACTAAATAAATGACTAAATATACGTACTACCAAATTGATGAATAAATATACTACCAAATTGTTGACTAAATATACTACCAAATTAATGACTAAATTAATGAAGTTAAAATTTGTTTAGTCATAAATTTGGTCATGAGATAAATGACCAGCAATAAACTACCAATGGTCACATGACTAAATATACTACCAAATTGATGTCTAAATATACTACCAAATTACCAAATATACTACCAAATTGATGACTAAATATACTACCAAATTTATGACTAAATATACTACCAAATTAATGACTAAATATACAACCAAATTTATGACTAAATATAATACCAAATTAATGACTAAATATACTACCAAATTAATGACTAAAATTTGTTTGGTCATAAATTTGGTCATGAGATAAATGACCGATAATAAACTACCAATGGTCACGTGACCAAACTACTAATCACATGACCAATTTTTGGTAGTTTTTGTCATTTATTTCTACTTTTCTACTAGTGTCCTCCCTTTTCACCAAACATTCAAGGGCATATCAACCTAGTTGAATCTCCACTAAGTGAGAGCAATCATCTATCAAGTTGGGCTACCAATTGGAATGATGCAGAAGTTTAGATGATCAAACAATATCTCAATTTAATGCTCAATTTACTATTAAAACCCTAAATAAGCAAAATAGTAAGCAAATTAATGAATTACAACAAATCCTTCAGACTAAGGTGAAGGACAAAGATTATTAACTCACTATTTTTTAAAGTTGGGATACAGAACAGTCAGGGACACTAGGACTAGTGCCCTAGTCCCAGGTAGAGTTTTCATCATGGAATCTGAATCTCCTTCCAACACTAATCTGCACTGCATCTTCCATTTCTACCCCAGAAAAAGTAGAGGACATGGATTAGTGGCCTTGTCCCAAAATGTTGCACAGTCTCCTCTTTCTTTTGGATCTCGAATCTTTGTTTCCTGCAACTTCCTTTTTGCAACTCCACTCTGTGAAACTCAGTACCTATAACCTACAATCACAAAGGAGTGTGGGAGGGGGTTGTGGTGTTTAGAGGCTTGCCTCGGTCAAGCCCTGGAGAGACATTCAAGTCTTCTGAATACTGTTGTCAGATAAGAGTGCATATCCCTGCGGGATAGAGGCAAAAATTCAAATGATAAATTATTGAAAACACAATAGATATCACCTTGTAATGTAGGTCTCATTGAAAAAAGATGCTCTTCATTGCCATGAGGAGATGGAATCAAATCTGCAATTACAAACACAATAACAACAAAATACTACTCTGCAACACAATGAATGCCTTGAATCACTTTAACATAAGCTTGTAGATCAAAATGCCCATCTAGTTTGCAAATAAAAACCTAAACATGCTTATATATGCAACTACAAAGATTCTCGCTAAGAATTTCGTAATTCAAACTTGAGATGTCGGCATAGGACCCAAATAACAATCATAAAACCAACATTAACATTTAGGGTAAGCCCAAAATATGGCAGGACTAGGGCGCTAGTGCCCAAGTCCACCCCCTTATTTTTGTTCAGAGATCATCAAAATAGCACCCCTAGGTCCTATTTTCGATAAGACTTCAGGGTTTTCTCATCAGGAGTCAAAATTATCATGCAAGATGTTCTAAATGCATTCTAAGGATCCGAGAGCTAAACCTTAAGAGGGAAAAGCCCCCAAGGAGACATTTTCTGACATAACATTTAGGCTCCACTTTAATGTATGTATAAACGCAAGGCCAATACATGCATTAAAGTAAGGTCAACAAACACAGCAAACATGCCAAGAATGGTGAAGACACGCTAAACACATTGAAGATAGTAACAGGCACACAAAATATGGAGAAGATAGTTACAGTCACGCAAAACACAAAGAAGACAGCATTGAAGACATGCAAAACACAAAGAATATAGTGAATGCAGTGATTATTTCTTTTTTCATTTTCTCATATATATATGAATGCAAAATGCAAGTACAAGGAAAGTAAACACACAACCCAAATGAAGGAGGAGCTCATTGCAACCAGTCTTGAAACTACATAAGGGGCAACAAACATGCCAAACAAATCTCAAAGTGTAGGAGGAGCTCATCACCACTAGTCTTGAAACTACACTTGAGAACAAACATGCCATACAAATCCCAAAGTATAGGAGGAGCTCATCACCACTAGTCTTAAAACTATGCTTGGGAACAAACACGCCATACACACACACATGGAAGACGTGGAGAAAACATGGAAAACAAGCAATGGAAGAAACCTATTGCTAGGTTCGCAACCATCTCAGGTAAATTGCAGGCACACACTGACGATTGCGCTTCACCACAACAATCACCGAAGACATGCTTAAGGGTTAGGATAGTCTCAGATCTGCCCCACCACCTTAGAGGACTTTTAAAAAATGACAATATGTGTAATCTCCTTGAGAAATACACCATCCCCACCTCTGCAAAGGGCTTAAATGATTGTAAGATAGAAAAGAAAGATGTGCACTCTCTCGGAGATACAACATCCTGCCTCCGTAGAGGACTTCAAACATGCTTTGTTAGTACAAAAATCATCAGACAACTTACCTTATATATGCCCCCACCTTAAGGTGGTTGATATCGTGTACCGATATCAAGCAAGTTAAGGTAGGAAGAAAACACACAAGGGAACATGAGCTCTCGCAAAGCCCATGCCCCCAGAGGTAACATGTACTTTACGATCTCCAAATGTGTTGGAAAGAGACACTGCATGGCTTCATGGGTGTTGTCATTGATGGCAACAAAGTCTATCCCACACATCCATAGCACACAGTATGCCTATACCAGAATTCAGATTGAAGATTGTTTTAGTCCGGTGAATAAGAACAAACCATGCAACAAGGTCTGACAATCAGGTCCGGATCTCTCATATGGTCTAGCTCAACAAGTTGCGAACTTGAGAGGAGTATCATGACTTCTAGATTCCAGAGATTTAGCCTCCGGAGATAAAACATGGAAAAGATATGAGCATCTGAGTGTTAGATTCTAGATAGGCAGAGTACTAGACTTCAATCCGGATGAGTAATTAATGTTGATCAAGCTATTTGAGGGATCATACAATGTTGGTCAACATGATTGATGACTTCAATGCCTATGTTTTTTATACGCATTGTTAGGGTTAGCCGGCAGAAGATATCAATTAAATGCAAATAAAGATTAAACAGAGAAATGGAAATACACAGAATTAATAACAGCGAGAGACAAGATTTAACGTGGTTCACCCAAACTCGGGCTACATCCACCAAATAGAGAGTCCAATATTATTATCCAGTAAATCAAACCGATTACAATCAGCAATCCCTGCAACTCAATACCGCTGCAAATGCTACAATACAATATCTCAAAACCCTAACCCTTAGCTGCTTTTTATCAAGCTTTTTGTCGGTTACAAAATAGGGTTTTCTTATGTCGGTCAATGAAAAAATTAACTCCCGGTGCATTATAAAATAATAAAAAACCGCTGCCCCTTGACCCCGTCTTGGGGGCGCTGCTCCCAAACCCCCGCAAGGGGCGCTGCCCCTTGACCCCGTAGGAATTTGGGGGGAAACCGTGCCAATAAAAGTGGGGTAAATATAACCTCTGAGTCTGATTAGGCTCCATATAACAACAATCTCCCACTTGGAGACTGATCAGACTCCACACCATATCATCTCCCACTTGGAGACTGATCATAACACCACTGACCCTGTAGCTCCCACTGGAAATAAGCACCCTGGACTCTGTTGTTCTATTTTTGTTGTGTTCAGTCTAGAAGACCAACCGAAGCTGAAGAGGAGCTCAGCTTCTCCCTTGGCACTGCCTTTGTAAACATATCTGCTGGATTGTCATCTGTATGTATCTTTGCCAGCTGTAACTGTCCATCATCCAACACCGACCGAATGAAGTGATACCTCAACTGTATATGTTTGGTCTTTGAATGCAAGGCAGAATTCTTTGCAAGATGTATGGCACTCTGGCTATCCGTAAACAAAGAACTGTTAACCTGTTGTGTGCCCAATTCATTCATGAAAGATTGTAGCCATATCATCTCCTTGCTTGCCTCTGTTGCAGCTACATATTCTGCCTCTGTGGTGGATAAAGCAACCACCTTTTGCAACCTGGAAATCCAACTCATCGTTGTTCCACCTACAGTAAAGACATAACCTGTAGTACTCCGCCTGGTATCAATATCCCCTGCCAAATCTGAGTCTACATAACCTGCTAAATCAGTATTAGAGCCCCCAAAACATAAGTGTTTATTAGATGTACCTCTCAAATATCTGAGAATCTATTTTACCGCATTCCAATGCTCTAATCCGGGATGACTCATATACCTGCTAACGACTCCTACAGCATGTGCAATATCCGGTCTTGTGCATACCATGGCATAGATTAAACTGCCTACAGCTAAAGCATATGGTACCTTGGACATTTTCTCTTCCTCCTCTTGTGTCTTAGGACACATGTCCTTAGTCAATTTCAAATGACTAGGCAAAGGTGTGCTAACAGCTTTTGCATTCTCCATGTGGAATCTCTACAACACCTTTTCAACATAAGCAGCCTGAGATAGAGTCAATTTTCTGTTCGGCCTATCTCTGCAAATTTTCATACCAAGGATTTGTTTTGCTGCCCCCAAATCCTTCATATCAAATGATTGTGCCAACTGCTGTTTCAACTCTCTTATGTGAGCCATGTTAGACCCAGCTACAAGCATGTCATCAACATATAAACATAAAATAATGTAGCTGTCATTATCTAACCTCTGAAAATAAACACAATGGTCAGAATTACACCTGTTGTAGCCTTGCTCAGCCATAAAACTGTCAAATTTCAAATACCATTGCCGAGGTGCTTGTTTCAGGCCATACAAACTCTTCTTCAATCTGCACACTAGTTTCTCCTTACCTTTGACCTCAAATCCTTGGGGTTGTTCCATATAGATCTCCTCCTCCAAATCACCATGGAGAAAGGCAGTTTTAACATCTAGCTGTTCCAAATGTAAATCTTCAACAGCCACAATACTTAAAACAGTACGAATAGAAGTCATCTTGACAACTGGAGAAAATATCTCATCAAAATCAATGCCCTTTTTCTATGCAAATCCTTTTACAACTAACCTGGCCTTAAATCTTTTCTTACCTCCATCTTCCTCTTTCAGCCTGTAAACCCATTTATTTGGTAAAGCCTTTTTACCTATAGGTAACTTACATAATTCCCAAGTCTGATTTTTTAGCAAGGAGTTCATTTCTTCTTTCATTGCAAGCTCCCACTGAACCTGTGTATCCACCTGCATAGCTTCATCATACCCTTCTGGTTCACCAGCATCTGTTAACAAAATAGAATACAAAGAGGGAGAAAACCTTTCAGGAGGTCTACTTATCCTTGTGGACCATCTAACATTCACTGGAGTTTGTGGTATTTCTGGTTGCTGTTGCGGAGCATGAGGAACCACTGGAACATCACTATTTGGAGTATCATCCAGCACCACATAATCCTTTTCTTTCTTCTCATGCTGCTGCAACTGATCTTTGTACAACACCTTCTCATTGAATATAACATCCCTGCTTCTCACAATTTTATGATTTTCAAAATCCCATAGCCTATAACCAAATTCATCAATGCCATATCCAACAAAGGTACATTTTTTTGATTTCGCATCCAGCTTGGTTCTATTTTCAGAATCTATATGTGCAAATGCTTCACAGCTGAAGGTTTTCAGAAAAGAATAACTCACCTTCTTGCATGTCCATGCTTCCTCTGGAATACCACAGCCCAAAGGAACTGAAGGACCTCTGTTAATTAAATATACAGCAGTGCTGACAGCCTCTGACCACATGTTTAAAGGCAGCCCAGCATGCAATCTCATGGTCCTTGCACGCTCCATTATTGTCCTATTCATGCGTTCAGCCACTCCATTTTCCTGTGGAGTCCCTGGAACCATTTTCTGCCTACGAATTCCATTAAAGGAACAATAATCTTCAAATTCTTTGCTGCAATACTCACCACCATTATCAGATCTGAGACATTTTAATATTTTACCCGTCTCATTCTCAACCAAGCTTCTCCATTTCTTAAATGTTTCAAATACATCAGATTTCTGTCTAAGAAAATAAATCCAGACCTTCCTAGTTGCATCATCTATGAATGTAACATAATACCGAGAGCCACCAAGAGAAGATACCTGAGCTGGTCCCCATACATCTGTATGCACAAGCTCTAACTTTTCATTTTTCTTTTGCTTCCCATCCTTAAGAAAACTGACTCTCTTTTGTTTTCCATACACACAACTTTCACAGAAATCCATATTAATACATTTCAGACTTGGTAAAACTTTCTTAGAATGAAGTACCTTCATACCTTTTTCACTCATATGCCCAAGTCTGTTATGCCACAGTGTTGTCTCAGAACCTGCAGCAACTTTTCCAGTCTCTTCCTGCAAACCTGCAGCAACTGTTCCTGAACCTGTTTATTTTTTCTCTGTAACAGCTAAAGTAGAAGGAACAGTATGACCTGTACAAAGATATAAGGTGCCTACTTTCACACCTTTTGCTACTACTAAGGCACCTTTTGAAACCTTCTAATTTTTATCAGTAAATGTAACAGTGCAACCTTGTTCAGTTAGCTGCCCTGCTGAAATTAAATTCCTACTGAGCCTTGGAACATGCCTTACCTCTTGTAGTAGCCAATGATTCCCATTCTGCAACTTAATTTTGATTCTTCCCTTTCCAACAATCTGATAGGGTTCGTTATCTCCCAAATAAACCAGCCCAAAATCCCCTTGGACATAATCAAGAAAATAACTTCTATGGGGCGTTGCATGAAATGAGGCCCCTGAATCTAAAACCCATGAATCATCAGCATTATCTAGGGAAAGAATCAAAGCATCATCTTCAGACTTATTGCTTACCACATTTGCTTCCTTATTGCCTTCTTGTTTGTCTCCTTCTTTGTTCTTCCGAGACCAGCAATCTTTCTTCAGATGACCTGGTTTGGGATCTTTTGTCCTTTGATTTTCCTCGTGACTTCCCATGACCTCCAGAACCTTTTCCTCTCTCCTTTGATCTACCCCTGCTTTCTGCATTCAAAACACTACCTGATTTGGATCCACCTGAGCTTTTCTTACGAATTTCCTCACTCAGAATAACACCAACAACATCATCAAATTTTAGGGTATTTGAACCAGAAACAGAGTTACTAACCGACATTACCAAACTATCCCAGCTTTCAGGCAATGAACATAATATTAAGAGAGCTCTAACTTCTTCATCAAATTTTACATTTACAGAAGTCAATTGACTGACAATCGTATTAAATTCATTTAAATGACCTGTCACAGATCCACCTTCAACCATTTTCAAATTAAACAACTGCTTCATGAGAAATACCTTATTTGAGGTTGAGGGTTTTTCATACAATTTAGCCAAAGCTTTCATCAAACCATCTGTTGTCTTTGCTTCCGTTATATTGAATGCCACCGACGGTGCCAGGCACAACCGAATGGTTCCCAGTGCCTTTCTGTCAAGAAGATTCCAATCCTCATCAGACATTGTTGCCGGTTTCTTGGCTACTCCTTCCAACGGCCTCCATAAATCCTTTTGATAGAGGTAGTCCTCCATCTGCATCTTCCATAACTGATAGTTCTGCCCATTGAATTTATTGACCTTCGTTTTACCCTCGTCCGCCATTGCTCCCACTCAACCGTGAGACTTTCCTGCAGACGATAATCGAACACAACCCGCTCTGATACCACTTGTTAGGGTTAGCCGGCAGAAGATATCAATTAAATGCAAATAAAGATTAAACAGAGAAATGGAAATACACAGAATTAATAATAGCGAGAGACAAGATTTAACGTGGTTCACCCAAACTCGGGCTACATCCACCAAACAGAGAGTCCAATATTATTATCCAGTAAATCAAACTGATTACAATCAGCAATCCCTGCAACTCAATACCGCTGCAAATGCTACAATACAATATCTCAAAACCCTAACCCTTAACCACTTTTTATCAAGCTTTTTGTCGGTTACAAAATAGGGTTTTCTTATGTCGGTCAATGAAAAAATTAACTCCCGGTGCCCCTTGACCCTGTCTTGGGGGCACTGCCCCCAAACCCCTGCAAGGGGCACTACCCCTTGACCCCGTAGGAATTTGGGGGGAAACCGCGCCAATAAAAGTGGGGTAAATATAACCTCCGAGTCTGATTAGGCTCCATATAACAACACGCATCACAAATCAAGCATGGATTTAGCTGACAGTTCAGTAATTTGTAAATATCTTGAGTATTCTGGTTGCCGAATAGAAAGTTGTTCAAATCCTTGGTGCGGATATATATACCAAATGGATTCCAGTAGGAAAGTGTGTGTAAGTATATAAGTGATGAAATAAAGTGCAAAGAAAAGTAGAGACAAGTGTGGAAGCAACAATATAAGTCTGGTATGTGACAGAGTAACAACACTAGAGCAGAGGAAGAATGAAGTGCATCAAATTAGTATATTGTGCCTAAATGGAACTGGACTCTAGCATTTGTAGATGCCTCTCATCATTTCAAACACCTGGTTACCTTCTGTAAGTTCTATAGATAGTGAGTCTCTTGTAGGCAGTGTGCCTCTTGTGAGCAGTGTGCTCAGGCAGTGAGCCCTAATTGGCAAGTGTCATTTTGTACTTCCTATTCTTTTAACAGAGAATACAATCTTGGGTTAGTCACCCTGTGGTTTTTCCCTTAATAGGGTTTTCCACATAAAAATTCTTGTGTTATGTGTGTTGATTTTATTTCTACTCTCATGATTATATATGCTTATATGTTTTGATGCTGCACAAATTATAAAAGAAAAAGAAAGTAAAGATAATAGAGATAACTGATTCACCCCCCCTCTTAGCTATCTGCCTTGTTTCCAACAAAATCTTCCCACAAACACACAAGTTCCTACAAGAAAAGGTGTTAGCATCCATATAATCATGATAAAAAATAATGCATGGCTAGATCCAAGATAGAAAAAGTGCACGGAGCAGCAGTATTGTTATGTTTTGTAAGTGTGATAAGACAACATCAAAGTATCACATGGAGTGATTCTACTAGCCAAGCTTCGGATAATATATATCAACCCCATCATCATGTATGGACTAGGTCCATTTTTTTATTTCTCACCAAAGGGACACTAGGTCCATATCACTATTATATGCTTTTCATCATCCGCTAGCTAGGTAGAACCACTAGACGAAGGTAAACAATAAATCAAGAGAGGAGAAACAAGTGCCTTAGGGATAGTCACATAGGAGGGTGCCCCCAAGTCACAAACTACAATGCTATGTCCATAAGACACAACTGTTGGCAAGAGACACATTGTAGCTTCATGATCGTTGTCATTCATGGCAACAAAGTTCATCCCACACATCCTCAGGACATGGTGTGCCTATACCGGAAGTCAGATTGAAGAATGTTGTCATCCGGTAAGCAAGAACAGAGCATGTGGCAAGGTCCAACAGTCAGGTCCGGATCTCTTAGAGGAAGTATATTTGGAAAGTGCAGACCTAGGGAAGTCAAGAGGAGTACCTTGATTGATAGATTCCAGGAATTGAACCTCCGGTGATGAAAGAGTGAAGAGATATGAGCTTTCAAGTATTGGGGTCCTGTTTGGCAGAGCAGACAGAGGAAGAACTTACCAGCAGAGCTTCAAACATTACTCCGGATGAGATGTTGATGGTGATCAAGATTCTTAAGGTATCATTCATGATTGGCCAACTTGTTAGATGACTTTTTAAGTATCTATTTGATCCGCATCACTTGGTAAGAAAGGATTCAGCCGACAGACTAGAGTTTGGGAAATACTGACTATTCTGGATGTCGACTAGAAAGAGGATGAAATCCTTTTTACGGATATATATACCAAATGGATTTTGATGAGAAGGTGTGTGTGGTGTAATTGTGAAGTGTGAAGAAAAGCAGAAGAGCAGTGTGGAAGTAGTAAGGCAGGTCCGGTACGTGAAATGACAGCAACCCTAAAGAAGAGAAAGGATGAAATGCAGTAGATCAGTATACTGAGCCTAACCAGAACTGAACTCCAGCATATGTTGATGCTTCTCATCAGTTCAAGTATCTTGTTACTCTCTTTATAACTTGTAGACAGTGAGTCTCTTGTAGGCAGTGAGCCTCTTATGAGCAGTGTGCTTGGGCAGTGAGCCCTAATTGGCAAGTGCCATTTTGTACTTCTATTCTTCTAACAAAGAATACATTCTTGGGTTAGTCACCCCCTGGTTTTTCCCTTAACATGGCTTTCCACGTCAAAATTATTGTGTTATGTGTATTGATTTTGTTTCTGCTTTCATGTTTATGAATGCTTATTTTCTTTGATGCTGCACTAGTTGTTAAAGAAGAACAGAAAGTTAAATTAATCAAGATAACTAATTAACCCCCCCTCTCAGTTATCAACAATTGGTATCAGAGCTAATTTCCTCCAAATAGAGCCTAACAGCTTGAGGAAGATCTGGGAATTAAGATGGATGTGTATGGTATGAGGGAGCAACTTCAGTCTGCCCTAAATGATCTTGAGCAATCTAATTCTGAAGTCAATGAATTGAAGGAAAGACTCAAACAAGCTGATGATTTCATAAATGAACTAAAAGGGAAACTAAGTCTCTCTATGAAAAAGAGAAAGGATCTACTTCAGCAATTGGCAAGTCAAAGTGAAGCAAATGATACAAATGGAGATCTGAAGGAAAAAACCAAGGTATGTGAAAAGTTATCAAAAGAGATCATTATGGTAAGACATGAAATGGAATTAAGAGTTATGAAATTTACTCAAGAAATTGAAGAGAAAAGAAAAACTGAAGATGATCTAAGACAATCTCTCAAGGAGAAATCTGAAGACTACCACAAGATGGATACAATAATCAGACATCTTGAATCTGATCTTGAAGATGCTAAAGATAATGAAGAAAAACTTGAGGATCAAATTGTCTCTCTTAAAAGGTATCTTCAAACAGCAAATGAATACAAAGAGAAATTCAAGATAAGCTCTGCTCAACTTGAAGTTCTTCTTGAAATCCAAAAGAGGGTAGATGACAAGTGTGGTTTGGGATATGAGAAAGGTGAAAGCTCTGGATCTAGTCAGAAGAAGTTTGGATCAGAAAATTTAAGGAATATGCCTAGAAGACCTCCAATAAGGCAACCTAATGCTCAAAGATATCCATCCTTCAATGGATACTGCCACAACTGCAATAACTTTGGTCACAAAGCTAATCAGTGCAGAAAAAGAATGAATCAGACTAATACATCCTTCTCCGGACAGTGTTTTAACTACAAAAGGAATGGTCACAAATCTCATGAATGCAGAAATATGCAAATGAACAACTCATTCAATGGTAGATGCTTTGCATGCAATAGAATGGGTCATATGGCTAATCAATGCAGATCAAGAGGACATCAATCAAATATGCAAAGAAATATTGTTTTCCAAATTGCAATAGATCCGGTCATATTGCCAAATTCTGTAGAAGCAAGAATCAGGACAAAAGGGGTCTGGTACATCATAACGAGAATCAAGATAAAGGAAAAAGAAAAGTGAATGCGGATGAAGTTCAAAGTGAGATGAACAAGATTTGGGTGAAGAGAAGTACATAAAATGTAGGGGATGGATCTGCACCAGAATCTGGTGCTGATATTCCTTCCAAAAATTAAAAAGTGAGCTCTGGCTCAGGGGAAGACACAGGGAAAAACATTTTTCCCCCAGTCAGTTAAATTGGTACCAGAATTGGCACAAGGAGAGTTACGGATTAAAGGGTTCTTAGAGAAAACATCTAAATAATCTGTGGTTAAGATATGGAAGATCCGCAAGAAGTTTAGAACAAGTTAATTTACCAAGATTGATCAGGTTCATCAAGTCATCCGAATCAGGAAAACAAGGCAAACAGGAATGACTTAAGTTGAGCATTTATTGCAACTTGGTATTAGGGTTTGCGGAATAATATAAGGGTTTTCTTATCAAACACTTGTTCATTCTGCATTCAAGAAGAAGTGAAAAAGAGCTCTGCAACAAATCTCCTCAAGCCCATCAAAGATCATCTGCAGAAGTCGATTCATCCAACAATCGATCCAGCTCACTCCGTGAAACCTAGAAGCGTAAAAGGTATTCTCCGTTCTTAATATCTCTCTATAAATCTTTGAAAGATGGCTACTTCAAATGTGGTGAAGATTTCTGATAGGCCACACCCTAAATTTAAGAAGCACCCATACAAATCTCTAGAAGTGGATCCCTCAGGTGCATTTTCCAGCATTCCGCATGGTATTTTGCATGTAGAAGATGTTAGGGTTTACATTCATGCGAACATTGAAGATTTTGGAGAATCCAAGCTGGAAAATATCTATCACAATCAGTTAATAGATGATGCTTTTGAACCCAAACCATAGTACTAGGCCATCTGGGATAAACATTTTGGTCAATGCATTCATTTCCCCTGTTTTGAAGAGGATGAATGGGTTTGGTATGTGTTGAGCAGAGTACATGATAACTTCTTATGGTTGAATAGACCATTTAAGATCACTAAGGATGCGATTAGGGTAGTAACCAGTTTGCACTCTTCCAGAGGGATACCAGTTCTCAAATCTGTCAAAAACCAAACTGTTAGTAAGGGTACTGAATCAAAATTTGATAAGAGAGCAATGACCATAGAAGATATCTCTAATCCGGATATCAAGTTTGCATCTATGATAATTGGTTATAAGATATATCACTCCAGCAGGGAGAATTTAGTACCCGGAACTATTGTGTATACTGCTTATGAAATGTTGAGAAAGAATGTAGATTATGATCTCTGTGAACTCCTTCTAAGCCAACTGATGGAAAACTTACAGAAGATCAAGAAGGACAAGAAGAACTCTTTTAAGTATAGTGGACTGATATTGTGTTTGATTTTCTATATTTATGAATGAGCTGCCCGAATCCAGTGGTTGGGTATGGCAGAATGACAGACCTGTTTCCATTCAAATCAGAGACTACCTGCATAGGCTTGGGAATACGAAGGCAAGAAATACAGCTCTGTGGGTTTATTTCAAGAACTTTCAGAGTATGATGCAAGCAAGGGAGAGAATTCCCAAATCTCTAGTTGAAAAGTATAAGGATACAGTTTACTTTATGGTAGAAATTGATCAGTGCCTAATGGAGGCTATGGAGCCAAGGATAGTCTAGATCATGCCAATGGGGTATGAAGTAGATGAGAAAATTGTAGAGCTACCTGTTCAACATATGCTTAGTCAACCCAAGGATCTCAAGGCAGAAAGGTTTGGAACCTTTGAAGAGTTGAGTGTAAAGATTCATGTGGAACTTAGACAACCGGAGATAAAGAGGAAAGTGAGAAGGGAAGTTAAAGAAGTTGCTAAGAAACTTAGAATATCCAAGGAGGCACTTGATGCAAACAGAGAAAAGAAAGAAAGGGAAGAGAAAGAAAAAGAAAAAGCAAAGAAAGAAGGTGCTCCAGTGGAAGTCCCCTCTCGGACCAGATCCTCTAAGAGACCTGCACCTACCACTGACAAGAGCTCAAAGACATCAAAACCGGAAGCAAAATTATCTGGTAAAGCAGAGAAAAGAACTAAGACAAATGCCACCAGGTCTTATATCAGTCAGAAGGATGAAGAAGAGACAGAATCGGATGAAGAGATCAAGAAGATGAAGAAGAAGAAGAAAGTATCTGGTGAAGATAAGGAGGTAGAGGTAGAAGAGTTTGTTGAAAGACCCACTATGTCCTTAGATGATGTAGTTAAAGCAGTCACTATGTATGGGAACCTACAACCAATAATAGAATTCTATGATGCATACAATGATGCAGATAAAAAGATTCTGGAGGAAGTCACAGTTAAGTATTTGAACATATACAATAAGGCTTTTATTGAAATCATATCTCTCATTCCCAAAAGCCTAGAGAAGTAATTAGAAATAAGAAAGAATAATGCTAGGGCAAAGGATCTTGAGATCTAGGAACAGATAGCCATTCAGCTCTTTCCTTCAATCACTCTGAAGCAAATGAATATGATCTTCAAATATTGCAAGGATGAGTTCTAAAGCAAAGCCAGAATGAATCAACTTATGCTCGGTGAAACTGACAAAATAGGAAAAGAGACAGAAGAGATTCTCTGGAATGCTTACAAAAGATTCAACATTCCCATTGTAGAGGACTTAGGTGATGATCCCTCAGCTACAGATGAATCTACTGAGACAGTGGCAAAAGAGGTAAAGGAGACAAGTGAAGAAAAAGGTAAGGACTTAGATTCCTCTGCTCTGGAAGAGGAGGCCCATGATCAAGCAAACATCTCTCCTCTGGTTTCCACTACTGACTCCGGATCTAAAGAAGAGGAAAGAGTAGAAGAAAAAGAAGCAGAGGAAAAGGAAAACCAAGATGACAGTAATAAGGGTGCAGAAGGAGAGAAAATTCCAAAAACCACAGATGATAGTGGTAAGGTTGAAAAAGGGGACAAAACCCTGTCACTGGCAAGAGACACAGCACAAGCAGTCGAGGAATTCTTAACCAAGTAGATGATAGAATTTGATGAACCGAAACTTCTTCAAGGACCGTTCAATTTTGACTCCCTCTCCCCGGTTCAAACCATGAAGCTAGCATCTTTTACTTCAGCAAAGGCAAAAGAAAAACTTCTGAAGTCTCACATGGAAGACTGCAAGCTCATAGAAACTACATCCAGTCTATTAGAGAAGATCATGCCATCTTTTCAGAGGGATCCCTCAGTCTCTTCATCCGGTAATCTCAAATCTCTAGTAAATAATGTTAGCACTCATTTTGAATCTTTAGAGAAATCAGCTGAGGTAAAGGTCCGGAAAGAGTTTTTGGATAGGAGATTCTCTGAGTTACAAGGACTTATAACCAATGATAGGAGAAATATGGATATTGGGATAAAGAGCTTAGAAAATGCTCTTAAGGATGGAGGAGAAGTATATAAATTTTGTATATCCTAGACTAAAGTAACAAAGGATATTGAGAAGAAAGTGAAAGAACAAGAGGATAAACTGTCAAGCCTCTCTCAGAATTTTGATCCTCTCACTGTATCCATAATAAACCAGGAATGCCAAACTATTGCAATCATGAATGAGATTAAGAAGCTTGAGAAAGAGAGGAAGAACATATTAAGCAGAATGGGTGAGCTTAGAGGGATGATTATCCCCAAATTAGAGGTCATGCATGAGGCCCTAACAGATGCCCAGACCAGTGATCCGACAAACCTCAAGAGGGCAGAAGCCTTTGCATTCCTATTGAGTGGTCACATCTCAATTTTGGACAAGATGAAGCAGAGTTGGGTAACAGAACTTGTCCAGTTGAAGACAACTTTTGCAGACATACTACAGTATATGTAAGTATAACTTGTTTATATACTTATGCGGCTAAATATAGTTAAATTTTTGGGCAATTTTGGTGTGTGGACCCTACCCTTTGCCATTGATGTCAAATGGGGAGTGAGGAACAGTGAAATATGTGGAATCCAACTAAGGGGGAGCTTCGGTAAAGTGTACTTTAGAACAGAGCATCAGCTAAGGGGGAGTATAATATAACACTTAGTCATTTTTCACTAAGTGTTGCCATCAATGCCAAAAGGGGGAGATTGTTGGCAAGAGACACATTGTAGCTTCATGATTGTTGTCATTGATGGCAACAAAGTTCATCCCACACATCCGCAGGACATGGTGTGCCTATACTGGAAGTCAGATTGAAGAATGTTGTGGTCCGGTAAGCAAGAATAAAGCATGTGGCAAGGTCTGACAGTTAGGTCCGAATCTCTCAGAGGAAGTATCTTTGGAAAGTGCATACCTAGGGAAGTTAAGAGGAGTACCTTGACTGATAGATTCTAGGAATTGAACCTCCGGTGATGAAAGAGTGAAGAGATATGAGCTTTCAAGTATTGGGGTCCTGTTTGGCAGAGCAGACAGAGGAAGAACTTACCAGCAGAGCTTCAGACATTACTCTGGATGCGATGTTGATTGTGATCAATATTCTTAAGGTTATTGCAAGTATGAGGATAACCAGTGTTGTCATTGATGGCAACATACTCATATTGCATTAATGAGAAGGATTGGATGAGCTATGTGCTTAGGATATTGAGGAAATTAGTCTCAATTAGGAACAGTGAAGAATAGTGATGACATTAAGGTAAAAGTCCAAGATAAGATGAAGATCAGAGGATGCGGTTTAAAGGGTTTGTAGATATGAGTCTTGAGATGATCCAGTCAAGTTTTTAGAGGTCCGCATAACAATTTGAAGAAGTTATGACTGCTCTAGTAGAACCGGTTCCAACAGATGTTTAGTGGTGATAGAGTGTCACAGATTGGTCTGGTGAGCTCCGAAATTGCATTATCTCATTCTACGGATTGGAGGGAGTGTTGAAGAAGTCCGTGTGAAGTGACAACTAGATTTGTTGATGGTTTGAAGGTCTAAAAGCACCTTTTTCATTGTGACAGTGATGACAGACTATGTTCTTGAAGTTCTGGATGAAGAAGAGAAGAATTTCAGTAAAGCTGATAAAGTGCAGATGTTCTTGGTGACTCAGGAAAGGTTTTGGTGATCTTTGGATAGTGTACAATTCTTATTGGCAGTCCGCAGTGAAGTTAGAGTTTGGATTTGATGTAAGAACCACTGGATGTTGGTGTTCTTCCTGAGACAGGCCGACCAGATGTATTACATGTCTTCTGGATGATGTAAAAGTGTTTTCTGACTTAGATGATTTTTTCTAAGTCGACGCCTTGTATAAATAAAGGATTGTGAATTCATTCCAAAGTGTGGAGTGTGTGGATGAGTGTGGCATAGCAAAAAAGAAGAGCAAAAGGCAGAGCAAGAGTTTTTGGGCTTAAATGGAACTGATCCAGGCATGGTAAAGATGTCAATCTCCAGTTCAAGTTTGTGATACTTGTTACTTTGTAGACAGTGTGTCTCTTGTAGGCAATGTGCCTCTTGTGAGCAGTGTGCTCGGGCAGTGAGCCCTAATTGGCATGTGCCATCTATTTTTTTTATTCTTCTAATAGAGAATAATCCTTGGGTTAATCACCCCATGGTTTTTCCCTTGACCGGGTTCTCCACATCAAAATCTTGGTGTCTCATGTGTTGATGTGTATTTGCTTTGGTGTTTATGCTTTATGCTTTCATGAGTGATTAATTGATATGCTATTAAATAACAAAGAGGATTTAAGTGTTTGAATTGTAAGCAAGTTTTGGACAATTGATTCACCCCCCCTCTCAGTTGTCTGTCCTGAATCCAACAATTGGTATCAGAGCCAAGTTCCTCTAGAAGGAGCTTAATCGCTTGAGGAGATCTAGAATGTCATCCTACAAGAAGGATAGTCTGAAGTTTGATGGAACTAACTTTACACTCTGGAAAGGTCGCATGAAATGTCACTTGCAGTGTATGGGAATAGCATACTAGTCCATGGTCACAAAAGCATATGTTCCTCCACAGGGTGGTCTGACAACCCTAAATGAACTCACAGATGCTGAAAACAATCTGTGGACCAGAGAGGCTCTTCTAAGCACATTATCTGACTCAGAGATCTCAAATGTTATTGACCTACCAACTGCTTTTGAGATTTGGAACAAACTAGAACTCTTGCATGAAGGAGACCAGTATGTTAACTGTGCAAGGTTGCAGAGTCTAAAAGGGAAATTTGAAAGATTGAAAATGAGAGATGATGAAAATATAACTACTTTTATGCCAAGAGTAAATGAGTTGGTGTGTGGAATTAGGAATGTTGGTGGAGTCTTGGATGAAAATGAGATTGTTGGCAAAATTCTCAGATCACTTCCTGCTGCCTACAAAATCAAGGTTGCTGCCATTGATGAATTCAGAGCCCATACAACTGTCACAAGAGACCAATTGGCTGGCACACTAGCTACATTTGAAATGACTGAGTTTGGAGATGATCCAAGACTGAATCTGCATTTAAAGCCAGTGCCTCTGTGAAAGGTAAACAAAGATTTGATCCGGGAGAAAACTCTTCAAGGAAACTGTCATGGTATGATCAAGCAAGAAAAGACATGGAAGTGGAAGAAGCAGAAATAGCTCAACTTGAAGCCCTCATTGCAAAGAGACTGCCAAGAGGATCCGGTAAGTATGAAGGAAAATTACCCTTTAAGTGCTTCAACTGCAATAAGATTGGTCATTTTGCCTCAAGATGTCTGGAAAGATTTACAAGGTCAAATTCTAACAGACAAAGGTTCCAAAAGAATTGTTATTATGTTTATGAAGAAGATGATAATGAAGGAGTAACAGATGATGAATCAGAGATAGGAAACAATTCTAGAAATGAATGGGTGTTTATTGCCATCAATGAAGAAGATCCAATGTCCTATGAATCTGTCAATCATAAGGTTGTAGAAAGAGCTTTGGCTACCCAAGTTGAAGAAAAGGATGATTGGGTTATTGACAGTGGATGCTCTCACCATATGACAGGTGACAAGAACAAGTTCTTAGATTTGGAAAGGTATGAAGGAGGAATGGTAAAGTTTGGTGATACTTATGCTGGTAGAATCAGAGGTAGGGGAACTATTTCTTTTGAGGGAAAGAACAAAACCGGTAATGTACTATATGTTGAAGGATTGAAGCATAATCTTCTTAGTGTTGGACAGTTGGTGGACAAAGGTTATGATCTCCGGTTCAAGAATGGAAAATCTAGGATCTTTGAAAGCTCTGGAACTGAGATTGCATCTGGTACTCAAACAAAAGGTAATATCTTTCATCTAGGTAGTACTAATAAAAGTTGTATGTTTGTTCAAGTTGATCAGAGTTGGTTAGGGCATAGAAGGATGTGTCATGTAAATTTTGACAACATCATCAAGATAAGCAATACTCAGGCTGTAAGAGATCTTCCAAAATTGGTAAAACCTACAAATAGTCTGTGCAAAGAATGTCAGCTAGGTAAACAGAGCAAAGGCTCATTCAAAAGCAAGGATCAGTCCTCTACTGGATTATTGGAATTAGTTCATACTGATCTATGTGGTCTGACAAGAATTAAGAGTATGCAAGGTGATAGATACTTCATGTTATTGATTGATGACCATTCCCAGATGATGTGGGTTACCTTTCTGAAAGAGAAATCAGAAGCTTTTGAGAAGTTCAAAATCTTCAAGGCTATGGTAGAGAATCAAACCATATTAAAACTGAAATGTCTGAGGTCTGATAGAGGTGGTGAATTCACATCCGGTGAATTCATAGATTTTTGTGAGAAGCATGGTATAAAGAGACAGTTGTCTGCTCCTAGGACTCCACAGCAGAATGGATTAGTAGAGAGAAAGAACCGGACCATCCAGGAAGCATCCAGGACAATGATGATGGAAGCAAATGTTCCCCAAATGTTTTGGAGAGAAGCTGTCAACACTACAGTCTATACTTTCAATCAAGTTCAAATCAAAAGCAATACCAGTAAGACTCCTTATGAACTTTGGTTTGGCATCACTCCTACTATGAGATATTTCAGAGTATTTGGTAGCAAATGTTACATTAAAAGAGATGAAGATATAGGAAAGTTTGATGCTAGAAGTGATGAAGGAATTTTCTTGGGCTACTCCACTCAAAGCAAAGCATACCGGTGCTACAATAAGAGACTGAGAAAGATGATAGAAAGTACAAATGTGAAGGTTGATGAAGGAATTGAGAAACCCTCAAGGTTTTATGAATATGATGAAGATGATCAAAATGGTGTTCTGGTTCAAGGAGCTCAATCCTCTTCTGAAAGTCAGATTCAGACTGATCCAGTAAATCAGGAAGAAGAGATAGGTCTGAATGAGCCTGATCAAGAAATAGAAGTGCAAGAAACTCCCAAAGTTCTAAGGTATGTAAGACTGGACCATTTTGAAGATCAGATCATAGGTGACAAAAGCAAAGGTGTGCAAACTAGAAGGAAAATTGCTCAAAATTTAGATGAATATTGTCTAATTTTAAAGATTGAACCCAAGACAATAAATGAAGCCTGCAATGATGAAAACTAGACCAAAGCAATGGAGGAAGAGTTGATGCAAATTGAGAAAAATCACACTTGGGATCTTGTTCCCAGACCTAGAAACAAGAATGTGATTGGAACCAAATGGGTCTTCCGGAACAAACTAAATGAAGTTGGTGAAGTAATCAGAAATAAACCCAGATTGGTCTGCAAAGGCTACTCTCAAATAGAAGGAATTGATTTTGAAGAAACTTTTGCTCCGGTGGAAAGAATTGAAGTAGTTAGATTATTTCTTGCATTTACTGCCTTCAAGGATTTCAAAGTGTATCAGATGGATGTCAAATCTGCCTTCCTAAATGGTGACTTAGAAGAAGAAGTGTACATTGAACAACTGGATGTATTTCAATTATATAAGGATAGTGATATGGTATGCAAATTAAAGAAGGCACTGTATGGACTAAAGCAAGCCCCAAGAGCACGGTATGAAAGATTGGACAAACATCTTTTGAAGATTGGTTTCAACAAAGGTACTGCTGACAGTAACTTATATTTCAAAGTTGACCATGAAAACATCTTGATTGTTGAAGTATTTGTTGATGATATCATTTTTGGAGGAAGAGACAGCATGTGTAAAACCTTTGCAAATCAAATGAAAAGTGAGTTTGAGATGTCAATGCTTGGTGAAATGAATTTCTTCTTGGGTTTGCAAATTTCTCAATCAAAGAAAGGAATCTTTATTTCTCACACCAAATATGTGAAAGAATTGTTGAGAAAATTTGGGATGGAAGATTCAAAGCCAATGAATACTCCCATGGCAACCGGATGTAAGTTGAGTAAAGATGATGACTCTCCTAAAGTAGACCAGACAAAGTATTGTTGTATCTCACTCAAACTACCCAGAGAATCTCATGTAATGGCAATCAAGAGAATTTTTAGATATCTAAGAGGGACAACTAAGTATGGTTTGTGGTATCCTAGAGATCATGATTTCTCTCTTCATGCTTATACAGATGCAGATTGGGTAGGAGATGTGGATGACCGGAAGAGTACCAGTGGTGGAGCCTTCTTTTTGGGAAAGAGATTGGTTTCTTGGCTAAGCAAGAAACAAGAGGCAACATCTCTGTCTACAATTGAAGCAGAATACATTGCAACAGCAGGTAGTTGCACTCAAGTTTTATGGATGAAGCAGATGCTAAGAGATATTAAAGTAGAGTATGAGGAGCCTATCACAATTTTCTGTGATAATTCCAGTGCAATAAATATTTCTAAGAATCCAGTGTTGCATTCTAAGACTAAGCATATATCTGTCAAGTTTCACTTTTTGAGAGAGCAAGTGAACAACGATGAAGTTAGACTGGAGTTTGTGCCCTCTAAGGATCAGATTGTAGATATCTTTACTAAACCTCTTCCCAAGGACTCTTTTGAGTTTCTCAGGGAGAAGTTAGGGGTTATTGCCCCTCCAGTGATGAACTAGGATGCACTGATTTGCATCAGTCCAGTGGATATCACAGTCATATCTTGTGATCCAAATTGGTGATGGGGAGCTGCTACTCAGGGTGAGCAGCTAGTATGATTCTGATGTGTTAAAATTGCAAGTATGAGCCCTTTGCCATTGATGTCAAAGGGGGAGAGAAGACATGTGAAAAACAAGTGGTTGATGATCAAAGGGGGAGCAGTAAAGAAAGAGAAGACATGTGAAGAGTTGTTGCTGATAGGGGGAGCTGTGACAGAAAGGAGAAGTTCTTGTCTTGATGGTTTTTCACATCATATGTTGCCATCAATGAGAAAGGGGGAGATTGTTGCAAGTATGAGAATAACCAGTGTTGTCATTAATGGTAACATACTCATATTGCATTAATGAGAAGGATTGGATGAGCTGTGTGCTGAGGATATTGAGGAAATTAGTCTCAATCAAGAACAATGAAGAACAGTGATGACATTAAGGTAAAAGTCTAAGATAAGATGAAAATCAGAGGATATAGTTTAAAGGGTTTGTAGATATGAGTCTTGAGATGATCCAGTCAAGTTTTTAGAGGTCCACATAACAATCTGAAGAAGTTATGACTGCTCTAGTAGAACCGGTTCCGGTAGATGTTCAGTGGTGACAGAGTGTCACAAATTGGTCCGGTGAGCTCCAGAATTGCATTATATCATTCTGTAGATTGGAGGGAGTGTTGAAGAAGTTCGTGTGAAGTGACAACTAGATTTGTTCATGGTTTGAAGGTCCGGAAGTACCTTTTTCATTGTGACAGTGATGACAAACTATGTTCTTGAAGTTCTGGATGAAGAAGAGAAGAATTTCAGTAAAGCTGATAAAGTGCAGATGTTCTTGGTGACTCAGGAAAGGTTTTGGTGATCTTTGGATAGTGTACAATTCTTATTGGCAGTCTGTAGTGAAGTTAGAGTTTGGATTTGATGTAAAAACCACTAGATGTTGGTGTTCTTCCTAAGACAGGCCGACCGGATGTATTACACTTCTTCCGGATGATCTAAAAGTGTTTACCGACTTAGATGATTATTCCTAAGTCGATGCCTTTTATAAATAAAGGATTGTGAAGTCATTCCAAAGTGTGGAGTGTGTGGATGAGTGTGGCATAGCGAAAAAGAAGAGCGAAAGGCAGAGCAGGAGTTTTTGGGCTTAAATGGAACTGATCCAAGCATGGTAAAGATGTCAATCTCTAGTTCAAGTTTGTGATACTTGTTACTTTGTAGACAGTGTGTCTCTTGTAGGCAATGTGCCTCTTGTGAGCAGTGTGCTCGGGCAGTGAGCCCTAATTGGCATGTGCCATCTATTTTTCTTATTCTTCTAACAGAGAATAATCCTTGGGTTAATCACCCCGTGGTTTTTCCCTTGACTGGGTTTTCCACGTCAAAATCTTGGTGTCTCATGTGTTGATGTGTATCTGCTCTGGTGTTTATGCTTTATGCTTTCATGAGTGATTAATTGATATGCTATTAAATAATAAAGAGGATTTAAGTGTTTGAATTGTAAGCAAGTTTTGGACAACTGATTCACCCCCCCTCTCAATTGTCTGTCCTGAATCCAACAAAGGTATCATTCATGATTGGCTGACTTGTTAGATGACTTTTTAAGTATCTATTTGATCCGTATCACTTGGTAAGCAAGGATTCAGCCGACAGACTAGAGTTTGGGAAATACTGACTATTCTGGATGCCGACTAGAAAGAGGATGAAATCCTTTGTGCGGATATATGTACCAAATGGATTTCGATGAGAAGGTGTGTGTGGTGTAATTGTGAAGTGCGAAGAGAAGCAAAAGAGCAATGTGGAAGCAGTAAGGCAGGTCTGGTATGTGAAAGGACAGTAGCCATAAAGAAGAGAAAGGATGAAGTGTAGTAGATCAGTATACTGAGCCTAACCGGAACTAAACTCCAGCATATGTGGATGCTTCTCATCAGTTCAAGTATCTTGTTACTCTCTTTATAACTTGTAGACAGTGAGTCTCTTGTAGGCAGTGAGCCTCTTGTGAGCAGTGTGCTTGGGCAGTGAGCCCTAATTGGCAAGTGCCATTTTGTACTTCTATTCTTCTAACAGAGAATACATTATTGGGTTAGTCACCCTGTGGTTTTTCCCTTAACATGGCTTTCCACGTCAAAATCATTGTGTTATGTGTATTGATTTTGTTTCTGCTTTCATGTTTATGAATGCTTATTTGCTTTGATGTTGCACTAGTTGTTAAAAAAGAACATAAAGTTAAATTAATCAAGATAACTAATTCACCCCCCCTCTCAGTTATCAACAACAACACACAATAATGAAAATAGAGGAGAAGCAATATAGAAGAATGATGATACAAATAGAAGAAGCGTCACAACAGAGGCAGTCTCCTGGTATCCTTGACCTTACAAGAGAATCAAGAGTAATCCTAGGAGGCCTAAACAACATGTAACACATCACGAGGGAAACATAACATAGAGGTAAAGGGTTAGAAACACTTACCTGCAAGGACAACCGAGCTAGTAGTCATCACAGATCTTGATCTTTACTTTAATGGTTAAAGCTTGATCTCTTCTTCTCTCTTCCACATGTTCATGAGCTTGTGAGGGTATCCTTCTAGGAAAGGTATTTATTAATGATGGTAGAGAGGGGATATTGTGGTTTTCTATGTCAGTTAAATGTGGTGATGTAGGAGCTTTGATAATACCCATTCCCGTTGAGTGAGGAATCCAAAAAGTGCCAATTTGAGTCCATATATAGGGTGTTGGAATACCTTGGTTGTGAGGAATAGTTTGTTCTTCAATGTTTTGTGAGTTTTCATTGTTTTCCAAGGTATGTGAGGGTTTACGTAAATGTGTATGATCTATTTCTCTCTTTAAGATGTAGTTGATAAGTTCTTGAACATCAGTTGGTAAATTTTCAGTTTTAGTAGGTTGAAGCAAATGTTCACAAAGGGAATCTGCATCATCCAATGCTTCATCCTGGCCAAGGAGAGAAGGAAGGGATGGTAGAATAGTGTTAAGGAATGTGTCAATGATATCTTCTTCTTATGCCAAAATATCCTCACTAAGTGGTGTTGGTGATTGGTTTGATGCAATCATAACAATTAGTTAAAATTCACATAAAATGAACCAAAACTGACAAGAAAGATATGAAGGAATCGGTTAAGATTCGCTTAACCCTAAGTTTAATATGGTTAGGTCTTGACCTGTTGAGCAAATTCAGTTGGTCGATGTGAAGCTGTAATGTTCAAGGGCCTTACATAATTTAGGGTTTCCCGTTGGTTAACTGGACTCAAACTTATGCAAAGAGATTATAAATATTAGTGTGTTGTTCATTCCCCTTTTTGCATAAAAGTGTTACTATGTTTACAAAGCTTTAAATGATTTATATTATTGCAAGCTTTTTTTTTCCTTAAATATTATGAAAACTGTCTACTTTCAACTCAATTATGCATGCCTTTTCAAATATGAGACAATTTCCTTTAAATTTCTATGTTTTAAGCTAAGTATTTTCAGATGGGTTGGGAAAAGTTGGAAAGATCTAATCTAAACATCATTCATTCTACCAAAGGATCTAATTATTCTGTTATGCACTTTGTAATATAAACAACAAATTGATCAAATCCACAAACAAAACCCTAAGTGTAAGTTTTGAGTATTTTCACAAACATACACTTAAAATTGCAAGCTCTAAGAGAAAATGTTTCAAACACAATGAAGAGAAAGAAAACACTCAGAAGATAGATGCAGAATTCCAGATTCAATTATATTAGAAATAGACAGTCATATAAGATTTACAATGTCTGAATGACTCTTAGCTTCATTGATCAAACTACAGAAAACTTACAAGCTTTACAGATACAGCAAAGAGGCAGGATGTTCCACATGCTCCTTGTTGCAGACATAGGTGACCTCCTTCTTCTATTCCTAAACTAAAAGGTCCCTCTATTCTAAATGTTATGTTTTACAAATCTCTATTGCTACAAATCCCTATGTAGCCCCTACGTAAAGTATTACAATATAGAGAGGCACAATATATAGACTTTGATTGTCCTCAACACAGCTCAAAAAACCCAAGTTAAGCACTGGTTCAAACCCCTAGTTACAGTAATAAATGCTGGAGAACAAGTCTCCCAAAATATCTCTGAGCATACATCAAATCTGGGCAAAATATGCCCCACTGGAAACCCTAGTAGCTCAATAATAATTTATATTTGTCCGTTGTAATAATGTTCCCATCTGCATTTGGTCTTCATCATTGATGGCCTTTTGACTTCCTCGCCCTTCATCCTTATCTTCCCCTACTGCTGAGATCGGATCTTCTTTCTGTGATGTCACCGTTATCAAGCTTCAGCTCCTTCTTCAACTGCAAACCTGCAAAAATAGACCAGTAATAAATACCATTTCACCTAATAAACCTCCAGGAAGATAAACAATTATTAAATCCAGCTGTGACCATGTGATTTACAGAAATCGGGCTCTAAATCCATGAAAAAAGTGGGTCAAATGCATATACAACGTCTAAAACAGTCAGGTCAACCATCGTTGACCAAAAAAATGCATTCGGGCCCCAAGAAATGCCTCAAATTCCTATCGCTTCATTTTCCCGCTCATTTTCCTTGTTTAAATCTTTGTATTTTCTGACATACAAGCCAGGCGTGATACATTCGTTTAATCTGATTTCAATCCCCTTCAGTTCCATGGATTGTATGCATGCTATGCACATCAGCATGTATATCGCAATATACAAACGCCAAAAATATACAAGCACTTAACTCTATCTTATGATTTTTCAATTCCGCTCAATGTATAAATGCATTGTATCTTTTAGATATTCAATTCAGACGTGATACAAGCATTTAACCAAATTTAATCCTTCGCTGAGATCTGCTTTGTATACCCATCGCAATGTATAAACTACCATGTATGCCTCACTTTGCATCTCAAACATGCATATAAGGTGGAATTATGTAACCAATTAGCTTTATTTCATAATGGTTCAGGTCCGCCCGATGTATAAAACACTTGTATCTTTTAGATATACATTCAGGTTTGATACAAGCATTAAATCAGATCATATTTCATTTGGATTCCAGCCCTTGTATCAGTTGTTGTATATCGCAATGTACATGTAAATATACAAGCCAAAATTATACAACGACTTAACACTATTTCAAAAACTTTTTAAGTCCGCGTTGTATATCGGACCTTGTATACTATGAAACCCTCTTTTCAAATCCGTGGATATACAACGAATTTACCATATTTAAAACCCTTTTCATGTCCACCATTGTATATTTCATTGTATGTTACTCAAACATACAAGCCTGCGGACATACAACAAATTAACCATGTTTCATAACATTTGAATTCCGCGCGATGTATATTTCCAATGTATATTTTGACCTGCCAAACATACAACGTGAGATATATGCAACGGAACTCAAATACCTATTCATTTCAACTCTAAGTTATTTCAGATCCATCTTGTATGTACACAAAGTTTTTATTTAAAATGCATACAAGGAAAAAGACATACAATTGGCTTTGTATATGAAAGCGATATACAAAGGGCATTGTATGTACCTTTCAAATGACCCAATCATGCAAGTAACCCTACTATATGAACCTGATTGCAAATGTGACAGTACAAAATGACTATGCACATACAAAGGTCTTTGTATACAGGCGAACTCACATACAAAGGGCCTTGTATATGCAACATGCATATACAAACAGACTTGTATGTGCAAACAGCAAACCCTTTCCTTGTACATTTTACCAAAATGATCATAACTTGCAAAATATGGCGAATTTTAAGATGGTTCAAAAAGCAACCCTGGCTCATTTTACACGAGGAATCTAACCATATCATGCCTTGGTACTGAAAATGCAATTTGTTCTCTATTTTAACAAAGTTTTCCATTTTAACTCTCTTTTTCCCTTTACCATCAAACAAAACAAAACACACACAAGCAAAAGCAACAGCCACAGCAGGGGTCCTCATTTTGCTAAGGAGTAAAATGGGGCGTGTTGTGAACATCACAACAACTAGAAACCAAACAAAACAATTAAATTCAAAGTATTCAAGAAAACTAAATGAAATAAATCCATAACTTCCAACTATCTTTTCTGCAAATTATTATTCAACTTGAGACCTAAAATATTCAATAAGGGTACATGAATTTTTATTTTCAGTTTAAGTGTGTACATGTGATTAATTATCCTCATCTTGAAGATCGGTTGAACAAACCAGTGACTGACATTAGCCTATGTAGGTGATGATATTCCCTCATAGCCAACTGGATAGAGCCTTGCTGCCAGCGAGCGTCCATAGCCCCGGTAAGGTTATCGTTACAATTCTCCTAAGTAGAGCCCCACTACCATCGAGCGTCCATAGCCCCAGTAGAGTTACTTAGATGGCTTAATCTAGATTTTCCAGTATGATCGATTTTATTATATTTTTATATTTTATATTTTATTGATTTTGATGGTTGATAGAAATTTCACAAGATATAGCAATTTGTAACTTTATAATGCAAAGAGTGAGCACCTGCTAAAATTAAGCTGAGAATTGTAATGGTAGAAAGGGTGACCTCAGATTTTTCACCTAATATCTACACTGGTAGGTTCAACAAACCCAAGGATTTTAGGTGTATCATCGTGAGAAACTTCCCTTGAATTCTCAATCACTATTATTGAATACAAAATTTCAGAAGCTAAACAACTCTCTACATTCATGACAGTTACAACAAGTTATGCATAAATTGCAAATGGTTAACCTGAATATTCTAAATTTTATACTATTTTCAATGGTTGTTAGTTTGCTCCATAATACTCTAAAGAAAAAAAAACAAAGATCCCTGCTGAGGAGACAATAACAAACCAACAACAGACTGTACAAGAAAAATAAAAACAAAGCAAAAGAAGACAAAACTGTACAAACAACAAACAGAAAGAAACAAAAACAAAAAAACTGTACAAACAGCTACCCTACAAAAGAAACAACAAAAGAGAAAAGGGAAAAAGGAAAGTTGTACACTTTTTACACTGCATTACACAAAAAATGGACTGCCCTTCACCTCAAGCCTGGAAGTAGTGTTTCAAATGTTGGCCATTAACTGGTAATGGCACATCTTCCCTTGTCAAGGTCTTAAGTCTAAATGTGTTGTCTCCTATTATTTCTGAGACTTGCAATGGGCCTAACCATAGTTTGTCAAATTTTCCATGACTCCCCTTCTTTTCATGTGCTTTATCCCAGCACAGCACTAAATCTGATATCCTAAATCTTTTGACTCTTGCCCTCTTATCAAACCACCTCTTAACTACTGCTTGGTGTTTGGCAAATTTCTCGATGGCTTGACCTCTTTTCTCATCTAGTTGTAGCATTTGCACTATCCTGGCTTCCCTATGGTTATCAAAGCCTAAATACTCATTGCCAAACTTCCAGATTGGTATTCTCAGATTTACTAGAAGTATGGGATTAGTCCCATAAACTAAACGATAAGGTGTACTACCTAAGGCTATTTTGAACTTGGTCCTATCTACCCACAATGCATATTTTAACAAGGTATTCCACTCTCTAGGACTCTTTGCAATCAGCTTCTTGATTATGTCTAATAAAATTTTGTTCGTAGACTCAGCTAATCCATTACCTTGGGGGTAATAATTTGAAGAAAACTTTAAAACAATCCCATATTCAAATGCCCATTTAGAAAACCTTAAAGAAGAGAAAGCAGGGCTGTTGTCACATACCAATGAATAGGGAGTTCCAAACCTGGTTATGATGTTCTCTTAAAGGAAATTGATAACTACCTCAGTGGTGGAGAACTTGCAGCATGTGGCCTCAGTCCACCTTGTATAGTAGTCCGTCACCGTCAGTATGAACTTATGTCCTGCAGTAGATGGAGGATTGATGACTCCAATGAAATCTAGGCCCCATTGTGCAAATGGTCTTGATTCAATCACAGGTTGTAGTGGATTGGCCTAATTTCTTCCCTTATCTGCTGTAGTCTGACAGGTGTGGCAACTCTTGATGTGACTCTCTGTATCTTTGAACATCGTGGGCCAGTAATAGCCTGCCCTCAATATTTTGTGTGTTGTAGCTAGATGGGAACCATGACCTATTCCGTACTTGTCATGCAGCTCCATTAACACCTTATCTACCTTAGCTCTATTTAGACATCTTAAATAAATTCCATCATGGTTCTTCCTGAATAGAAGACCTCCTTATACCATATATTTTTGTGCTTTAATCTTCAAAGCTCTCCTCTGAGAAGCTTTCATCCTATTAGGGTACCTTCCAGATATTAGAAAAGTGTTTAAAACGCCATACCAGTCTGATGCGTACTGGAAATTCAGTACATACTGCTGTTTTATCAAATCTAGGTCTGTGTTTGCTATTGTTTGCACTAACACCTGCCCTCTGACTAGCTTCATGGGAATTATTTCCATGTCAAACTCTTGCAACGTGGTGATCCATTTGGCCCTCTTTTCCCCAAGTTCATTCTACATCAACAACATCTTTACTGTTGCGTCTGGCACTATGGCTTTGACCTGGCTGTGCAAAATATAATACCTAAATTTCTTCATGGCCCTCATTAGTGTGAACCCTTGCCTTTCCGTGTCTGGATATCTCAGTTGTGCGTCCTTCAGAGGCACGCTCATAAAAGCTATGGGCTTTTCTTCATTGTCTACACCCTTTTGCGTTAAGGCAGCGGCGACTGAATGGGACGATGCAAAGGAGTATATGTGAAATAGCCTTGTGTAGGGGTGTCAGAAATGGCCTGCTTGATATCTTTGAATGCATCCCTAGCCACAAGCGTCCACTCCACCTGCGCATCTTTCTTCAACATGGCATTTAATAGCTGCATGATTTCTGCAAAACCCGTGATAAACTTCCGAACAAAATTAATTTTACCAAAAAATGATTTCAACTCTTTCCTACTGTTTGGTATTTGCAAATTTTTTATTGACTCTATTCTATCTGGGTCAATCAATATTCCATCTTCAGAAATGACATGCCCTAGTAATTTACCTTTAGTTACCCCAAATGAACATTTTTTAGGGTTAAGAGAAATTCCATACCTCTCACATCACTTAAGTATTTTTCTGAGATCTTCGGCGTGAGTGGATGCATCCTTGGAATACACAGTCAGATCGTCCATATACACAACAATGCACTTACCTGATAATCCATGGAATGCAATGTCCATGGCTCTCTGAAAAGTGGCACCTGCATTGATCAGACCAAAAGGCATTCTCCTATATGCATAATTTCCCCTTACAAGTGAAGGTGGTTTTTAACCTGTCTTCTCTATCAATTAAAACCTAGTTATAGCCCAAGAAACTATCTAAAAAAGACATCATCCTTGCCCTGTTTACTGCTTGCAGCACTTTGTCTATTGGAGGCAGAGGATAATTATCCTTTTCAGATGCTTTATTCAAATTTCTAAAGTCTACGCACAACCTGATGTCTCCATTTTTCTTCCTTACTAGTACTAGGTTAGCCACCCAGGCTAAATGTCTGACTGGGAAAATTATTCCAGTAGACAACAATTTTTTAACTTCCTCAAAGATTAAAGGCTCTAAAATGGCGTTCACAGGCTTTTGTTTCTGCCTAAATGATTTAAGATCTGGTCTCAAAGGTATCACGTGAGTTACGATGGACGTATCATATGTTTTCAAGTCTTCATATGTCCATTCTATGATGTGTTTGTAATCTTTCAAATCATCTAAAATTTCTTTTCTTATTTTCTCAGAGCAAGCCTTTCCGATCGGCACATTTTGTGGATCTTGCTCTGTCCCTAAATTGTGTAGATCACACTTACCCCCTTCTATTTTGGGCAAGTCCCTCTGTCTTATTACCCCATCGAAGTCAAAAATATGTTCTAATTCAATTACCCCTTTAGGTAAGAAGTTGCTCTTCAAGTTGATTATATCCTCTTCGTCTCATGTTATCTCAGGCCTTTCTTGTTTGTCAATGATTTGAGCCTCAAATACCTCATTACAAGTCAGAAAATCAATAATTTTTTGATCCCCTCCAAATACCTGAAAATGTGTAACATTGTTTGGGATACTGGGAACATTAACTAATTCAACAACAAATCATCTCAGACCTAACAGTGTCAAGGGTTCTAATGTGCTAGCAACAGCTGCTAGCGCATTCGACCTGTGGTTCAGCTCTCTAGGGATATGATCTATGTTAAAAGCATCAAATGAATCTATTAAACCCCATACTCTATGTCTATAACAAATCATTTTCTTGTAGTTGCTTGCATATAGCTTCCTTACTTGCCTAACTATTAATTCAGAGTCTGAAAATACCTTAATCATTTTCACCTTTTTCTTGATGGCCATAACAAGTCCCAAAATTAAGGCTTCATATTCAGCAATATTGTTGGTACAGGAAAACTGCAGTCTGTATGCCGCCAGATATGATTTACCCTAACAGTCTATGAGTTCAACCCCTGCACCCGCACCCTGTTTTGATTTGGACCCACCACATTTTAGTGTCCACATGCCACTTTTACTTTCCTGACCTTTTACCTTGGCATGCCTTTTCTTTTCTATCACTTGTGAGGTGTTGGTCTGTTTATACATGGGTATTTCTGTTTGGCCAACTCGCATATGCATATTTTCATATTGCAAATCAGAAAGACAACTACCCTTGTCTTTTATTCCCTCTTCTAAATCTAAAATCAGAGCATCTACACTACTCTGAACGTATCTCTGTGGTTGATCAAGATTCACATTTTTCTCTTGTAACCCTACCCTCATTGTGCATTTTTTGTATTCATATTCAATAATGTCTTTACACATTCCACAACTCTCCTCAGAATGTGGCCTATCATGGACTCTACATCTGTTCTTATACAGTTTACATTGGACGGGCAGATTTTGTTTAATGCACTCTTCCACCTCTTGTCTAATGGTATGACCAAATTTGTCCATTGCACTGTTTTCTTCATCCGAAGAATTTCCATCAGACTCAATGAATAATATTGTCTCCTTGCTGACATGTTTTTCTCTATAGTTTAACATCATGATCTCTTCAATTTGTACCCCGTTGTTAGTAATCCTATAAACACCAGGTTCAGTAGCAGCATATAATATTTCATTCATTCGATTATACTCTGTTATCATGTGTTTCATCCTAGGTTCTGCCTCTATTCTAATCTGGTTTGGGACACCTCTCCAAGGTAGCCACATATGTGAAAAATCAATGGCCATATATCTGTTTAATGTCTTGGACCAATCCCTACTTAGCAACATTCCATAATACACAGGTATATCCACTATTTGAATGTCAATGAATTGGCTTACCCTGGGGTCTGAAGCTAATTGCATCTGAATGCTCATTAGTTCTCCTATCACACTAACCTCAGTTTTGTCTAACTGTGTGACAACCTTGGCAGATTTGGTGGGAGTCAGCCCTAGAGTTTTACATATCCCTAAGGGCATTATGTTGGCCGATGCACCAGAGTCCACCATGCAATTGTGTATGTTCTTCCCACACAATCTAACAGTTAACAAGAAAGGAGGAGCATCCTTCTTATCAGCATACATTACTAAATTTGTAATGGAAGGCTGTTCAACTTTCTTACTTTTCTCTTTAGACGGTGAATCTTTATTAGGAACAGTTATATCAGCAACAACCTCATATGTCATGGATACATCCAGAGATTTTATAAAGGCATTTCTGATCCCTGGAGTTTTCAATAATTCATTCAGAGGTATACTGACCTTAATTTTCTTTATTTTCTCTGACAAGTATCTCATTAACCTTGTTGTCTCTATTGTTTCAGTTTTACCTGTTTGGGCCTTATCTACTGTTGTTGTTCCATTGTTTGCATGATAATTAGCTTTAAGTATGGTGGGATTGTTGCTAGCATTCTAATCTGGGGGTGTATTGAAGTTGTTAGGAGGAATAGAAGTGGTGAAAGGTCCTCCTAGCCTAGCGTTGTTCCTTAAATTGTAGGTGTGTTTTTTATTAGTCTGTTGAAAGTCCTACACCTCTTCTGTTTCAGTCAATACCTCATTTTCAGTTTCAAAAGGAAACTGAAAAGCATTTAACACAAAGTCTGATTCAGGATAAAGATTTTCACAAAAGTATGGTTCATCCTCTAACAATTCATCTTCTTTCTCTTCTGTAGTTGCAAAGGTAAAGGTTTCTAAAACTAAAGTTGTATCATACCCTGAGGGTACTACCTCATTACCCTTGGGAATGAGAAATTTAGAAGTAGGAGGCTACACATCTATATTAAAAATGATGGTTGTTAAATGGAACTGTGGACAGTCAAGCTCAGTGTGGGCATTGGTATTGTGAAATTTGCACCAGTTTTTTAGTGATGTATTGGTCATTTGGATGCCAGTTGTTTGTTTTGCATCATGATTATCTATATTCTTAAAAGGAGAAGCTAGAGTACCATTGTTTAGCCCAGTGTTCCATATTTTGGGTGGTCTAGGCTGATTCTAATTTTTGTTATTGTTACCTCAGGCCCTATTGTCTACCACTGGCCCTCTATTTTGCATTAGTTGCCCTTGGTTGTGACCTTGATGCTGATTATAGTTTTGGCTTTGATTTGAAAATTGGCCTTGGCTGTTATTTTGGGTATGGCTCTGATTATAGTTCTAATTGTAATGCTGATTTTGATTTGAACTATAGTTTTGATTTTGGCCTTGGTTATAATTCTAATTTTGATTGTATCCTTGGTTGCCTCTTCCATAAAGATTCTCATTTCTTAGTTGTGTCACTTCGGTGGTCAATCTTTTCAAATGTGCAGTGATCTCTTTGATTTCTTCCCTTTCCTCTTGTGCTTTTGCCACAATTCTATCTCTAGGAGGTCGGAAGAAAGGCTGACCATTATTTTGACTGTTATTAGTAGTGTTCCCCGTGTAAGGAGTTATGGCTTGGATTGGGGTAGGACTATACATAGGTGTGTAGGAAGGAACCAGATTTAATAATGGAGTGTGTTGCATAAGGACTCCCTTCCAAGGCTGTGCCTCATTTTGCATCCCAAGATTTCCTCCATTAACAAATGGACTATAGGTTGTATGCCTCATCTCTTGGTTTACTGAAGCTGCCTCTTTATTGGCTTTGGATATTGAATCTATGTCAGGTTTTCTTTTGACAAACATGGCAGTTAAAGGATCTAAGGCTGCATAGTACATAGCCAACAAGGTATCATCATCCACGGTGTAAGGGTCTACTAACCTAGAGTAGGCCTTTTGAAATTTGTCATTGAGATTATCAATCAGCTCTCGCTCACCTCTTTTTATGGTAGCCAATTTATGATACAAGATGCAAGGATCAATGGGTCCTCTAAATCTAGATAGAAATGCTTCTTCCATAAGTGACCAAGAAGAAATGTAGTCACTGGGTAAGTTTACATACCAGTTAGATGCCTGTTCATTAAAGGTGTAGGGAAATAATCTACACACAACATCCTTGTGTTCTAATCTAGCCCTAAAGCATCCTTCCTTGAATATTCTAATATGGTCTTCTGGATCTTGATGTAACTGGTATTTGGGACATATCTTTTCTAGATTTTTGGGCATCTCATTATAAAATTGAACTGTATGGGAGAATGGACATTAAAATAAGCCATTGTAGGTATCTGTGCTTGACCTGAACCTATAGGAATACCTAAATTTACTGGTGGGATAGGATCTCTGGGAGGACTAGGACCTCTAGGAGTACCTAAACCAAGATTTAAAGATCTGAATGAAGAAATGTCAGGACTCACAATGTTGTGGATAGTATAAGGTGATCCAGGGGGTGTGTTAGATGAACCTCCTGGGTGAGTTATTTTAGGGTTCCAAATCAGAGGACTCTTACTTCACCTTATATCATGTAATTGCACAAATATATCCCCTAAACTGGATTTAGATCTAGTCACTCTATTGCTCTTATGAGCCAGCTCTACTTGAAATAAACCCTAACTCAAGTCGGCCCTCCTTCTAGCGCCAAGAAAATTGTTGGTGATTGGTTTCATGCAATCATAACAATTAGTTAAAATTCACATAAAATGAACCAAAACTGACTTGAAAGATATGAAGGAATCGGTTAAGATTCGCTTAACCCCAAGTTTAATATGGTCAGGTCTTGACCTGTTGGGAAAATTTAGTTGTTCGATGTGAAGCTATAATGTCCAAGGGGCCTTACATAATTTAGGGTTTCCTATTGGTTAACTGGACTCAAACTTATGCAAAGAGATTATAAATATCAGTGTGTTGAGTCCCCTTTCTGTATAAAAGTGTTACTGTGTTTACAAAGCTTTAAAGTGTTTATATTATTGCAAGTTTTTTTTTTTCTTAAATATTATGAAAACTGTCTACTTTCAACTCAGTTATGCATGCCTTTTCAAATATGAGACAATTTCCTTTAAATTTCTACATTTTAAGCTAAGTATATTCAGATGGGTTGGGAAAAGTTGGAAAGATCTAATCTAAACATACCAAAGGATCTAATTATTTTGTTATGCACTTTGTAAATCATACAGCAAATTGATCAAATCCACAGATAAAACCCTAAGTGTAAGTTCTGAGCATTTTCACAAACATACACTTAAAATTGCAAGCTCTAAGAGAAAATGTTTCAAACACAATGAAGAGCAAGAAAACACTCAGAAGATAGATGCACAATTCTAGATTCAATTGTATTAGAAACAAACAGTCATATAAGATTTACAATGTCTGAATGACTCTTAGCTTCATTGATCAAACTACAAAAAACTTACAAGCCTTACAGATACAACAAGGAGGCAGGATGTTCCACATGCTCCTTGTTGCAAACACAGGCAACCTCCTTCTTCTATTCCTAAACTAAAAGGTCCCTCTATTCTAAATGTTATGTTTTACAAATCTCTGTTGCTACAAATCCCTATGTAGCCCTTATGTAAAGTATTACAATATAGAGAGGCACAATATATAGACTTTGATTGTCCTCAACACAGCTCAAAAAACCCAAGTTAAGCACTGGTTCAAACCCATGGTTATAGTAATAAATGCTGGAGAACAAGTCTCCCAAAACATCTCTGAGCATACATCAAATCTGGGTGAAATATGCCCCATTGGAAACCCTAGTAGCTCAATAATAATTTATATTTGTCCGTTGTAATAATGTTCCCATCTGTATTTGGTCTTCATCATTGATGGCCTTTTGACTTCCTCGCCCTTCATCCTTATCTTCCCCTGCTCCTGAGATCGGATCTCCTTTCTGTGATGTCACCGTTATCAAGCTTCAACTCCTTCTTCAACTACAAACCTGCAAAAACAGACCAGTAATAAATACCATTTCACCTAATGAACCTGCAAGAAGATAAACAATTATTAAATCCAGCTGTGACCATGTGATTTACAGAAATCGGGCTCTAAATCCATGAAAAACGTGGGTCAAATGCATATACAGTGTCTAAAACAATCGGGTCAACCGTCGTTGACAAAAAAAATGCATTCGGGCCCCAAGAAATGCCTCAAATTCCTATTGCTTCATTTTCCCGCTCATTTTCCTTGTTTAAATCTTTGTATTTTCTAACATACAAGCCGGGCGTGATACATTCGTTTAATCCAATTTCAATCCCCTTCAGTTCTGTGGCTTGTATGCATGCTATGCACATTGGCATGTATATCGCAATATGCAAACGCCAAAAATATACAAGCAATTAACTCTATCTTATGATTTTTCAATTCCGTTCAATGTATAAATGCATTGTATATTTTAGATATTCAATTCGGACATGATACAAGCATTTAACCAAATTTAATCCTTCGCTGAGATCCACTTTGTATACCCATCCCAATGTATAAACTACCATGTATGCCTCGCTTTGCATCTCCAACATGCATATAAGGCAGAATTATGTAACCAATTAGCTTTATTTCATAATGCTTCAGGTCCGCCCGATGTATAAAACACTTGTATCTTTTAGATATACATTCGGGTTTGATACAAGCATTAAATCGAATCATATATCATTTGGATTCTAGCCCTTGTATAAGTTGTTGTATATCGTAATGTACATGTAAATATACAAGCCAGAATTATACAACGACTTAACACTGTTTCAAAAACTTTTTAAGTCCGCGTTGTATATCAGGCCTTGTATACTATGAAACCCTCTTTTCAAATCCGCGGATATACAACGAATTTACCATATTTAAAACCCTTTTCATGTCTGCCATTGTATATTTCGTTGTATGTTACTCAAACATACAAGCTTGCGGACATACAAGAAATTAACCATGTTTCATAACATTTGAATTCCACGCGATGTATATTGCCAATGTATATTTTGACCTGCCAAACATACAACATGAGATATATGCAACGGAACTCAAATACCTATTCATTTCAACTCTAAGTTATTTCGGATCCATCTTGTATGTACACATAAAGTTTTTATTTAAAATGCATACAAGGAAAAAGACATACAATTGTCTTTGTATATGAAAGCGATATACAAAGGGCATTGTATGTACCTTTCAAACGACCCAATCATGCAAGCAACCCTACTATATGAACCCGATTGCAAATGCGACTAAGTACAAACGACTTTGTACATACAAAGGACCTTATATATGCAAAGCGATATACAAAGGTCTTTGTATATAGGTGAACTCGCATACAAAGGGCCTTGTATATGCAACATGCATATACAAACAGACTTGTATGTGCAAACAACAAACCCTTTCCTTGTACATTTTACCAAAATGATCATAACTTACAAAATATGGCAAATTTTAAGATGGTTCAAAAAGCAACCCTAGCTCATTTTACACAAGGAATCTAACCATATCATGCCTTGTTACTGAAAATGCATTTTTTTCTCTATTTGAACAAAGTTTACCATTTTAACCCTCTTTTCCCTTTACCACCAAACAAAACAAAACACACACAAGCAAAAGCAACAGCCACAACAGGGGTCCTCATTTTGCTAAGGAGTAAAATGGGGTGTGTTGTGAACATCACAACAAGTGGGGTTATGTTGGGACAACTTTCTTTGTTCGATGAATCGCCCAGGCTATATCAGTCTCATAGGTCTCGAAAAGAATGTCTATTATGTCGTCATGAAACAAAGGGAGAAAGCGAATGATGTTTTCACTACTACTTTCGCCATGGTTATTTTCAGAAATGAAATTAGTGAGATTTTCCAAGATTGAAGGGAAAACACCCACGATAGTGAGAAAGCTTTCAAAGTAGGCTATTGTTCGAAGGATATCACAAGTAGTGCTTACAGACATGTCAATACCATAGATGTATGCTATTTGATGCAAGACTTGAATATGCTTATCAGTGAATTTGCAAAAGTTATCAAAATTCATAATGTACTCAAATAAATCTTCCAAAGATGAATGACAAGGAGAATCCATGTTATATGAATGCAAAACTATGTATGAATATGACCTAAAATGCTAGATTTTTCAACTTTTTTCAATGCAAATCACTAAGAGAAGAGGTGTTGTGAAAACTTTTAAGAGGGATAGAAAATAATATGCCTAATAACAGTCCAATGATGCAATAATATCTTTCACAACATGCCTATAGTGCAACTCTAGAGTGATGACAAGTCAAAACCTAGTGAAAATACACCTAAAATATGCAATTTTTCACCAATTTTCAGTGTAAATGTCTAATAGAAAGGGTGTTGTAAGGAATTTGATGAGGAGAAGAAGATAATAACCCTGATATCATTTAAATAGTGCAGCAAAATCCCTCACAACACGCTTGTAATGCAATTCTAGAGAGACACTAAGGCCAAATCTAGTGGAAATGCAAGGTTTTCAAACCCTGGACATGAAATTTTGCAAGGAAACCAATATGATGCAACACTAGAATTAGAAATCAGTCCTAATGAGTGTTTGAAAAGGGTAGTAAAATCTAAAACAAGATTTTGACTACAAACCCTAGCTAATGCAAAACTAGGTTTTTGTGAAAAATGCACAATTCAAGCTATTTTTGACAATTTAAGCATGAAAATGTAATGCAAATGAATACTAAATCATGAATTTCTATATTTTAAATCAGGTCTAATGAAAATAGAAGAAATTTAATGAAATTTAATGCCAATTAATTCAAATTATGCTAAAATGCAAGCCTAAGATGCCAATTTTTTTAAATTTTTCAAAATTTTCAATTTATTTGTAATTTTTCAAATGCAGTAAGATGAATGAATACAAATCTATCAAACAACACTCAGCAATGTGCAAAAAGTCCAAAAACATGGGTTCACCAAAATGTTTAGGGTTAGAAAAGGGGGATAGGTTTTTGTTTAGGTTTTAAAGGCAAATCCTCCCTTCTCACCAAATATTCAAGGCCATATCAACCGAGTTGAATCTCCACTAAGTGAGAGAAATCACCTATCAAGTTGGGCTGCCACTTGGAACGATGCAAAAGTTTAGATGTATCAAACAATATCTCAATTTAATGCTCAATTTACTATTAAAACCCTAAATAAGCAAAACAGTAAGCAAATTAATGAATTACAACAAATCCTTTCAGACTAAGGTGAAGGACAAAGATTATTAACTCACTATTTTTTGAAGTTTGGGATACGGAATAGTCAGGACACTGGGACTAGTGCCCTAGTCCAAGGTACAGTTTTCATCATGGAATCTAAATCTCCTTTCAACACTGATCTGCACTGCATCTTCTATTTCTACCCCAAAAAAAGTGGACACAGGGACTAGCGCCCTTGTCCCAAAATGTTGCACATTGTCCTCTTTCTTTCGGATCCTAAATCCTTGTTACCTACAACTTCCTTTCTACAACTTCACTCCGTAAAACTTGGTACCTATAACCTACAATCATAAAGGAGTGTGGGAGGGGGTTGTGGTGTTTAGAGGCTTGCCTCAGTCAAGCCTTGGAGAGACATTCAAGTCTTCCGAACATCTGAACACCGTTGTCAGATAAGAGTGCGTATCCCTATGGGATAGAGGCAAAATTTCAAATAATAAATTATTGAAAACACAATAGATATCACCTTGTAGTGTAGATCTCACGAAAGGAAGATGCTCTTCATTGCCACGAGGAGATGGAGTCAAATCTGCAATTACAAACACAATAACAACAAAATACTGCTCTACAACACAATGAGTGCCTTGAATCACTTTAACATAAACTTGTAGATCAAAATGCCCATCTAGTTTGCAAATAAAAATCTAGGCATGCTTATATATGCAACTACAAAGATTCCCGCTAAGAATTTCATAATTCAAACTTGAGATGTCAACATAGAACCCAAATAACGGTCGTAAAACTGACATTAAAATTTAGGGTAGACCCAAAATAGGGCAAGACTAGGGCACTAGCACCCAAGTCCACCACCTTGATTTTGTTGAGGGGTCATCAAAATAGCACCCCTAGGTCCTATTTTCCATAAGACTTTAGGGTTTTCTCATCAGGAGTCAAAATTATCATGCAATATGTTCTAAATACATTCTAAGGATCCGGGAGCTAGACCTTAAGAGGGAAAAGCCCCCAAGGGGACATTTTCTGACATAACATTTAGCCCCCACTTTAATGTATGTATAAATGCAAGGCCAATACATGCATTAAAGTAAGGTCAACAAACACAGCAAACATGCCAAGCATGGTGAAGATACGCCAAACACATTGAAGATAGTATCAGGCACGCAAAACATGGAGAAGACAACATTGAAGACATGCAAAACACATCAAATATAGGGAATGCAATGATTATTTCTTTTTTCATTTTATCATATATATATGAATGCAAAATGCAAGTACAAGGAAAGTAAACACATAACCCAAACATAGGAGGAGCTCATCGCCACCAGTCTTGAAACTGCATAAAGGACAACAGACACGCCAAACAAATCTCAAAGTGTAGGAGGAGCTCATCGCCACCAGTCTTGAAACTACACTTGAGAACAAACACGCCATACAAATCCTAAAGCACAGGAGGAGCTCATCACCAATAGTCTTGAAACAATGCTTGGGAACAAACATGCCATACACACACACATGGAAGACACAGAGAAAACACGGCAAATAGGTGATGGAAGAACCCTATTGCTAGGTTCGTAGCCATCTCAGGCACATTACAGGCATACAGTGATGATTGGGCTTCACAACAACAATCATTGAAGACACGTTTAAGGGTTAGGATAGTCTTAGATCCGCCCTGCCTCCTTGGAGGACTTTTAGAAAATGACAGGATGTGCAATCTCCTCGAGAAATATACCATCCCTACCTCCGTAGAGGCCTTAAATGATTGTAAGATAGAAAAGAAAGATGTGCACTCGCTTGGAGATACAACATCCTACCTCTATAGAGGACTTCAAACATGCTTCGTTATTACCAAAATCATCAAACAACTTACCTTATATATGCCCCTATCTTAAGGTGGTTGATATCGTGTACCTATATCAAGTACGTTAAGGTAGGAAGAAAACACACAAGGGAACACGAGCTCTCGCAAAGCCCATGCCCCCAGAGGTGACATGTACTTTATGATCACCAAATGTTCCCACAAACACACAATTTCCTGTAAGAAAAGGTGTTAGCATCCATATAATCATGATAAACAACAATGCATGGCTAGATCCAAGATAAACAAAGTGCATGGAGCAGCAGTATTGTTATGTTTTGTAAGTGCGATAAGACAACATCAAAGTATCACACACGGAGATTCTACTAGCCAAGTGTTAGATAATATATATCATCCCCATCGTCATGTATGGACTAGGTCCATTTTTTTATTTCTCACCGAAGGGACATTAGGTCCGTATCAGTATTATTTGCTTTTCGTCATCCATCAGCTAGGTAGAACCACTAGAGGAAGGTAAACAATAAATCAAGAGAGGACAAACATGTCACTTAGGGATAGTCATGTAGGAGGGTGCCCCCAAGTCACCAACTGAAATGCTATGTCCATAAGACACAACACACAACAATGAAAATAGAGGAGAATCAATATAGAAGAATGATGATACAAATTTAAGAAGGGTCACAACAGAGGCGGTCTCCCGGTATCCTTGACCTTACAAGAGAATCAAGGATCATCCTAGGAGGCCTAAAAAACACGTAACACATCATGGTGGAAACACAGCATGGAGGTAAAGGATTAGAAATACTTACCTACAAGGACAACCAAGCTAGCGGTCATCACGGATCTTGATCTTTACTTTAATGGTTAAAGCTTTATCTCTTCTTCTCTCTTCCACATGTTCATGAGCTTTTGAGGGTATCCTTCTAGGAAAGGTATTTATTAATGATGGTAGAGAGGGGATATCATGGTTTTCTATGTTAGTTAAATATGGTGACATAGGAGCTTTGATAATACCCATTCCCATTGAGTGAGGAACCCAAAAAGTGTCCATTTCAGTCCATATATAGGGTGTTGGAATACCTTGGTTGTGAGGAATAGTTTGTTCTTCAATATTTTGTGAGTTTTCATTGCTTTCCAAGGTATGCAAGGGTTCAAGTAAAGGTGTATGATCTATTTCTTTGTTTAAGATGTAGTTGAGAAGTTCTTGAACATCAGTTGGTAAATTTTTAGTTTCAGCAGGTTGAAGCAAATGTTCGCAAAGGGAATATGCATCATCCATTGCTTCATCTTGGCCAGTGAGAGCAAGAAGGGATGGTAGAGTAGTGTTAAGGAATGTGTCAATGATATCTTCTTATTGTGCCAAAATATCCTCACTAAGTGGGGTTATGTTGGGACAAGTTTCTTTGTTCAATGAATCACCCAGGGCTATATCAGTCTCATAGGTCTCGGAAAGAATGTCTATTATGTCATCATGAAATGAAGGGAGAAAGGGAATGATGTTTTCACTACTAATTTCCCCATGGTTATTTTTAGAAATGAAATTAGTGAGATTTTCCAAGATTGAAGGGAAAACACCCACGATAGTGAGGAAGCTTTCAAAGTAGGCTATTGTTCGAAGGATATCACAGGTAGTGCTTACGAACATGTCAATACCATAGATGTATGCTATTTGATGCAAGACTTGAGGATGCTTATCAGTGAATTTGAAAAAGTTATCAAAATTTATAATGTATTCAAATAAATCTTCCAAAGATGAATGACGAGGAGAATCCATGTTATATGAATGCAAAACTATGTATGAATATGACCTAAAATGCTAGATTTTTCAACTTTTTTCAATGCAAATCACTAAGAGAAGAGGTGTTGTGAAAAATTTCAAGAGGGATAGAAAATAATATGCCTAATAATAGTCCAATGATGCAATAATATCTTTCACAACATGCCTATAATGCAACTCTAGAGTGCTAACAAGTCAAAACCTAGTGAAAATACACCTAAAATATGCAATTTTGCACCAATTTTCAATGTAAATGTCTAATAGAAAGGGTGTTGTAAGGAATTTGAGCAGGGTAAGTAGATAATAACCCTGATATCAGTCAAATAGTGCAATAAAATCCCTCACAACACGCTTGTAATGCAATTCTAGAGAGACGCTAAGGCCAAATCTAGTGGAAATGCAAGGTTTTCAAACCCTAGACATGAAATTTTCCAAGGAAACCAATATGATGCAACACTAGAATTAGAAATCAGTCCTAATGATTATTTGAAAAGGGTAGTAAAATCAGTCCAAGGTACAGTTTTCATCATGGAATTTGAATCTCCTTTCAACACTGATTTGTACTGCATCTTTCGTTTCTTCCCCGAAAAAAGTGGAGGACACAGGGACTAGCGCCCTTGTCCCAAAATGTTGCACACTATCCTCTTTCTTTCAAATCCTAAATCCTTGTTGCCTACAACTTCCTTTCTATAACTCCACTCTGCAAAACTCAGTACTTGTAACCTATAATCACAAAGGATTGTGGGAGGGGGTTGCGGTGTTTAGAGGCTTGTCTCAGTCAAGCCCTGGAGAGATATTCAAGTCTTTCGAAAACCATTGTCAGATAAGAGTATGTATCCCTGTGGGATAGAGGTAAAAATCCAAAAGATAAATGATTGAAAACACAATAGATATCACCTTGTAGTGTAGGTCTCATGGAAGGAAGATGCTCTTCATTGCCATGAGGAGATGGACTAAAATCTGCAATTATAAACACGATAACAACAAAATAATGCTCTGCAACACAATGAATGCCTTTAATCACTTTAACATTTGCTTGTAGATCAAAATGCCCATCTAGTTTACAAATAAAGACCTAAACATGCTTATATATGCAACTACGAAGATTCCCACTAAGAATTTCGTAATTTAAACTTGAGATGTTAGCATAGGACCCAAATAACAGTCATAAAATTGACATTAAAATTTAGGGCAAACCCAAAATATGGTAGGACTAGGGTGCTAGCACCCAAGTCCACCCCCTTATTTTTGTTCAGGGATCATCAAAATAGCACCCCCTAGGTCCTATTTTTCATAGGACTTCAGGGTTTTCTGATCGGGGCTCAAAATTATCATGCAAGATGTTATAAATGCATTCTAAGGATCTAGGAGCTACACCTTAAGAGGGAAAAGCCCCCAAGGGGACATTTTCCAACATAACACATTTTATGGATGACTCCTTGAAGAGTAGCCACCTACTAAGTAATTATAATGGCACCTACTTTAAATTTTAAAATAAAATAAAGTTAAATTGTTAAGGGCTGGCCAAACCTATTGATAAAGTGCTCCTTGTGTGGAAAAAAATTGAAATAAATTACAAACAAATTCTTATAGGGCTGACCTCCTAAGAGTCACCTTCTTTGATTGCAGCCAACCCCATGAAGGATCGCCACCTTTGGGTGAATGGGTATGAAATTAAGCATATAAGAAGAATAGAATAGGAGTTGATTGAAGTAAGTTTGTAAAATGTAAATCATAAGTGTAATGAGTAGATCTAAAAAGAAGAATTATATATGAGAAGAACAAACACATGCAGATCTATAATGAAGAATATTTCTGATTCATACTGAAGAACATATGTAGATTTATTAGTAATGTGTGCAATTTTATTTTGAAAACATGAGCAGATTTATATGAAGAGATGGAGAATATTTTTATGGAGGATAGACTCACAAATAAGTGTCACATACCATACTTGAAGAGAAGAGAAGAGAGAGAAAGAGTAGGAATAGTTTCCTAAAATGTAATGTTGTGGCCATCCCTTGAGACACATAGGTCACAATAGTATTATAGTGAAATTATGACAATTCTAAAACACAGATGACATTTCCACAATGGTTCGTACTATGAAATTATAGTTTATTGGAGGTAGAACAAGAAATTTCAAAATGGGCAAGTCACTACCACATCCCCTCATAAAGAGTGGTAATATAACAAGTAACATAGTCTCAAGTGAGCCATCACAATTAATGTGAACCATGAATCATCAACAATATAATAATAAAATCCAAGATGTATAGAATTATAATCCCAAGAAACTTGTACCATGTCAATTTATAAATTGCATAGCATGATTAATTAATGTAGTAGTTATGCATAATGTATCTATATAAATATAAATCAAGAGGATTAAATGCCAAAAGGATTAAATAGTAACCCAAGACGAGCATTACCTAAATGATGTAAAATAAGCATGACATAACAAAACCCATTATAACTCTTTATCTTTTAGAGTACTTTAAGTGTGTTATCTATTAAATAAACATCATCAAACAAGTGCTCATAATGTGAAGTTAATAAAGTTCTGACATGTAATTTAGCATCTCTATTTCCACTAAATGTATCAAGCATAGAATCATTATAGGCATTTGTATATAAAACAACTACATCATCATAAAGCATAGAAACATCCATATCATTGAAGGAATCACCATGAGTTGTTTGAGAAATGTAATCATCATCAAGTAAAAAAACACCATGTGAGGGTAGAGATAAAGAAGTAGTGATACTAAAAGGCACATCACTATCATTAGTGGTAGAAGAAGTAGCCTCCCCAATCTCAACACTAGGATAGGCCATGTCATGGATAAATGAATGAAAAATTGATACATAATGGCAACACATATCACTAGTCATAGAATAAGTAACATGACACACCTCAACATCATATGGAAGTGAGGGTAAAGTATGTGTGGCAATCAAAGTGTTAGGATAAGGTGTCTCAAACTTGCAATCCTAACATTCAAATTAAATACTTTTGTATGCATGCACTATTTTATCTTTTTCACATGGAGAGTTGGCGCCCATTTAGAGATGCCATGTTTTTCATCATTTAGTGTATTTTTTCCTCACTTGAGGATGTAGGTGTCCCACTTTTATTTTGGCATGTTTGGCGATGTCTCAATATCTTGGAAGGTGTTTAAGAGCTTGATGTGTACAAACATGTAAGGGGTAGGTTTCATTGGAATCTTGACCAGCCTTATGATGAAATTGGACACTTTTCATGAAGCATATGATGCATAGGAGAATGAGGACAAATTGGATGCCCAAGTTGGGTAGTCAAATATTCCTTGTTTATGACATATGACACACTTTTAAGGAATATGCTAATAATAGTTGGGGACATCTAAGACCAAGGAGTCTGCAATGTTGAAAATAGGTGATATACCCAATGTCTTTGGTAGCTTCACTTCATATGCATTTCCTGAATCAAACTTTCTGAGTATCCTACAAGGTCCAAACTTCTTCATCTTCAACTTGTTATATGTCCCAACTGGAAATCTTTCTTTTCTCAAATATACCATCACTTCATCTCCTATGGAAAACTCTTTGTGTCTTCTCTTCTCATTTGCTTGTTCTTTATACTTACTATTCACCTCTTCCAAATGCTTCTTCACCTGATTATGAACTATCTCCATATGTCCTACAAATTCTTCTTCTTCTACACTTCTCTTATCCTCCATATTGATATCTCTTAACTCTTCTACTCCTCTAAGGTTCACTCTAGTAACAATCTCAAAAGGTGTTCTTCCGGTACTCCTATTCACTCAATTATTGTATGAAAACTCTGCTTGTAAAAGGATCAAATCCCAATTTCATGCCTTCTCTCCAACCAAGCATCTCAACAAAATTCTCAAACTCCTATTCACTACCTCTGTCTATCCATCAGTCTGTGGATGAAATGTTGAACTGAACTTCAAATCTATCTTCATCTTCTTCCAAAGTGTCTTCCAAAAGTATCCAAGAAATCTTGTGTCTCTGTTCAAAATTATGCTCTTAGTTAATCCGTGTAATCTCACAATCTCCCTAAAAAATAGGTCAGCTACATGCACTGCATCAGTTGTCTTCTTACAAGGTATGAAATGTGCCATCTTTGAAAATCTGTCCACTACTACAAATATTGAATGATGTCCTCTCTATGCCTTTGGCAATCCCATTATGAAATCCATACTTATGTCTTCCCAAGGTCTCTCTGGTACTGTCAAAGGTCTATACAATCTAGTATTCATATGACTATTTCCATTTGCAACTTGACAAACTCTACAACTTTGCACCAATTGCCTAACATCGTTATGTATCTGAGGCCAAAAGTAATTCTCACTTACCAAAGCCACTGTCTTATCAATGCCAAAATGTACTGCCAATCCACCACTATGTTTCTCCTTGATCAAATTGTCTCTCATTGAACTCCTAGGTATGCATAACTAATTTCCTCTGAACAACATATCTTCCTAAATGAAATAGTCCAACCACTTACTTCTATTTGTCACAACAGGTTCCTTACATGCTTTCCAAGGTTCTGTAAAATTAATGTTATGCCCTTACTTCTATAATGTATATGGTTATGAATAGTCAGCTTGTGGCTATCTTAACTCTTAATTAAGTCATATTATCATTATTATATTGTTATTTAGTTGTTTAGGTCAGCCTAAGGCTTATATAGGGCTATCTAGGCTGGCCTAGGTGATATCCTAGACATAAATAGGTATATATAGGAGGTAGTGAGTCTTATTTTATCATCATATTGAGTATTGTGTTCTTATTGAAGACTATTGGAGGTATCCCCCTCGAAGTGGATTAGGAGGTTGCCCCCTCGAATTGGCATATTATTATCAAGTATTTACAACATATTTCCTATTATATTCCTTTTTGTGCAAGTTATTTCATTACAAGTGGTATCAGAGCATGATCTTGGCACCGTGAAGGCAAATACAACATGATTTTTTTATTATTTGGGAGGTCATTTTAGAAGGCGCATATCTCTTAGAGTTAGATGCATATAAATATAAGTAACTGGATACAGAATGAAGTTACTATGTTATAGAGATGAATTGATGTAGGTGTGAGTAGAATTGAGGTGCAAAGCAAATCTGGGTGATCAGATGATGAGAGATAATTATGCTCTATTTTATTCCATATTTTAGCCTATTTCATACACCTTCAAACCCATTCCCACATTCCATTTCCATTCCATATCATACCATTTTATCATTTTATGTTGCATATGATTTAATATACATAAGTAATATTTAATTTAGTTTTTAGATGAAATATATGAATAATGAATATTGGATTGTATTTACTAATCTTTTCTTCTATTATGTTAAGAAAATAAATCTTTCAACATTCTGATTTAAGGATGCATATTTTCATGTCACCTTCTATGCAGAAAATCTTCCTGTCACTTTCTGGTCAGGAACCTTCTTCACAAAAGTATGTTTTATGCCTACCATTGCAATTTCCTTCATCCCATGGATGACATCAGCTTTTGTGGTGGCATCAATTACCTATTTAATGTTGACTGTGCAACACTTTATCCAATGACAGACTTCTTTCTATTCTTTCTTTGTGGCACATTTATAACATGTATTCACACCTATTTTCTAGGTTGGACACATACTTTCTACTATCACATTTGTTGGGGAAATATTTTATTTGGTCTCTTTACCTGCATCCTTCATCCATGCGGATTCATTTCAAGGAGTAGAATCTGTTATAACAGTTGTGCTTTCCAACTGTGAGGAGGAGAATAACAAAATCATTCATTTCCTATTTTTGTTTGCTATTATAACAAGACAATGTTTGATTTGTGGCCAACAAACAATAGAGAAGAGTACATTTGGCCAAGGCTTCACGTATGCCATTCTTGTGGACTAGGGAAGGAAACCAATGCTGGAGATTTGCTGCTAATTTGCTAGAGAAAAATTTGCAGATCTTCATGTCTTCTATTTTTATTTGCTGTTATAACCAACACGTTTTTAAGATAGATGTGCTTCTAGGAAAAACTATGTATGCTTTTTTGACTCAACGTTTCGAATCATACTCCATGATCCATAATCAAGAGGAAAGTGAGAGAATACAACTGAGAATGAATTGTAGAAAGAGTTTCTTAAAAAGATGGAGAGTGGGCATGGATAACAATAAGTCAAGGGAGAGAAAAGAGGGATAGGAAGGGACAAGAGAAGGAGGAAATAAAAATAAAAATTAATAAATAATAAAATATAAAACAATAGAGAGAGAGAGGAACTCAATGAATAGACCTCAAAAAAAAATTAAGGAAAAAAATTAAAAATATAAAAGTAAAAATAAGACTCTACGAATAAGAAAAATAAATTTTTATTTTTCTTATTCATAGAGTCTTATTTTTACTTTTATATTTTCAATTTTTTTCCTTAAAATTTTTTTTGAGGTCTATTCATTGAGTTCCTCTCTCTCTCTATTGTTTTATATTTTATTATTTATTAATTTTTATTTTTATTTCCTCCTTCTCTTGTCCCTTCCTATCCCTCTTTTCTCTCCCTTGACTTGTTGTTATCTGTGCCCACTCTCCATCTTTTTAAGAAACTTCTTGTCATATTTTTCTCAGCCCCAAAATATTCCTATTTCCTTCCTTCTATCAAAGAAATCCTATCAAAGAAAGCTTAAATTCTTTAATTACTCATGCTCTGCCTTGCCAAATTTTCCAAAATCTCACCTGAAAAATCCTTGCAGAAAACCCAGAAATCTTTTGTCTTCAAGTGCCTTCCATTGCAGATATTTCTCAGTTTTATATTTAGTCATTTTTATATGCATATACATTGTATGTTTCTTTGTATGTATGTTCGCATTGTATGTTCATATATACAAATGTACATACAAAGGCCATATACAAAGGTGAATGTACATCAAGTCCTTTGTATGTATTGTTGTATGTATTTTATATATACAAAGGCCATATGCAAAGGGTGGAATGCAAAGATGAATGTATATTAAGTTGTATATCGCGGATGCAAGGGAAATATACAAGAGGCAAGTATACAAAGGAAAGGCTGCAAGGGGAAGATACAAGAGGCAGAATGTACATTGGAAAGATACATAATGAAGATACAAGGTAGACATACAAAGGATTATGCAATGCACATACAATGAACATTTTAGCGGGACTTTGCATATCGGTGACTCAGCTAGAGGTCGCCCTGACAACCTGATACATACAAAGAAGTTTGTATATGAAAAGGCAGATTCAAAGGGTCATTCAGATGGCGATTCAAGCTGCATATGCAAAGCGATATACAGATGTAGTTTGACCGCAACTTTGACCACCCATATCTCCCTCATTCTGGCAAATTTCAACATACTTCAAAAGGCAAAAGTGCTTGTTTTTTCCTCCTCTGTCATTTAGCGGGCTTTTGAGGAAGATATTTTCACTTTCAAAATTGGATCTGGCTTTGCATGCTAGATCGACTGGACATTTCAGCGACCAATTTGAGATATGCAGATGTAGATATTTGTGGCATTTATGGGTGCACGTCGATGATTCAGCAGTTCACATTGAAGATTCAAAATATCTTCTATCTGCCTCAGTTCCAAATCTTTTATTCCATAACTTCTTGCAGGTGGACATCCCTTCAAGGGCAGATATTTTCCTGATACAGCCCATGGGGTGAATTGTTTGTAACCAACTTAGGTCAAATTGTAAATGCTATATATGCATTGAAGTGAGATGTAAAAAAGGGTTGGAAATTTTTAGCATTATGTCTTTCTGTTTCCAAACAAAACTTTCCTCTATTGTAACTATGCCTTCTTATTGAATATATGCAAGTTATTTTTACCTCTTTTACTAATTTTTTTAGTTCAGTGTGAATCTGCATATGATTGTCCGTGAACATTTTTGTTCCTCTCAACCATTTTGTTTCTCACCTCTGCTAGAATCATCTGAATCTATGTATGTCTACTTGTTGTATCTGGTTTTGTTGTGTATTTTCTCAGTTCTGTGAGGGTTCTTTTATTCAACTTGTTGAATCACCCTTACTTTCAAGTATTTCTAGTTTTATCTTTCATTTAAAAAGTATTCCTTCTCCCTTTTCCTCTGCAAATTCAGTAGATTTTAGGTGATAACCAGCTAAGAAGCCGGCCTTCTCCAGAGGTTCTTTCCAAACATAGGTGACCCACAAACCTTGGAAAGATCCCATGTTTCTCCAGATTGCTAAAGTTTTACAACTACAACAAGGGTGCAAATCTGGGTGATAACAAAACTCTTTCTGTAATTCATTCTCAGTTGTATTCTCTCACTTTCCTCCTGATGATTGATCATGGAGTATGATCCGAAACGTTGAGTCAAAAAAGCATACATAGTTTTTCCCAGAAGCACATCTATCTTGTCATTATGGACTATGGAAATATCATGTCTACAACACGTTTTTAATTTGTGGATAGTAATAAATCTTTTATGTAAGCTAATCGCTTCTAAGTTTGTTGGTTGCAGGACAAAACAAACTTAATATTTTGTTGTAGTTAGTAGTTTCAAACATCATATATATATGCATAGTGTAAGGGAAGAGACAGACTTTTGCATCATAGACTTTGTATCAAACCTTTGATAAATAAAATAATATTTTGCATGATCAGCCTAGCGTAAGAGAGCTCTGTTCATTTCTTCCACCGTGTGAACCAGGAGCAAGAGCCCACTCCTTGGGGAAGCTCAGTGATGTTTTACTTTCTGCATTTTATTTTCTTTTAGTTAATTTAATTCTGCAATGTGTTGTTAATTTCGGTAATGCCTTTATATTTAGAGTGGACTATTATTTAATTAATTGTGATCTAGTTATTAATTGAAGAAATATGAGATGTGATTCTTTTAAATATTAATTTGTTCACTTGAATGCTTAAAATATTAATCATATTTTGAGTATATTCAGGTTGTTGGTATTTCACAATCTGTGACAGTTCCTATCACAGTTCTTGTCACATTTCTACCAGTAAGACAAAATAGAAAAGTTAAGCCATATTTTCATTTAAGTAATTTTCATGTGTTCTAGCTGCATTTCATCCCCACTTAATTCACTGCTTTCTGCCCTTAGGTATACTATCACAACACCTTTCATAAGCTTACGATCCTTGGATTGACACTTAGACCGAGCTTAATCCAATTTATTCTTTACCCCAGTTTTAGCCTATCATTTTGGCGATGTTGCTAGGGAGAGGTGTTAAAGGCTAGAAAACCTAGTGAATTAAGTTAGGACTAATGCGTTAGGATGAAATCTCGTGCACTTGTCAACCGTGCCTAGGTGATTACTCCTAATTTGTGTTGTTTAAATCATATAGATGCATGGTTTGAGTTTGTAGGTAGATCGTAGAAGTTAAGAACCATTTGTATATATTATCACTAGTTGTTGTGAGTCATTGATAAGAAAGAAGTAAGTTTGAAGAAACAACACAAAAAAAATGTTAAAATGTTGGATTTTCAAGGTCATTCAAACGCATCAATTTTGGGAGAAAAATGCTTCGAAAACGAAAAATTTGAAGGCACCACAAGAGGGAGAAAAATGCTTCAAAAAGGGAGCGTGCCCTGGGTGTTGCCCTAGGACCCCACAAGGGGCGCTGCCCCTTGACCCCACTGGGGGCTGCTGCCCCTAGATCGTCACTTTCAAATTTAAAAATAAAAGAAGAAATTGGTGGGGAAATTGCGCTGAAACAAAGTGATGTTTTTATAGATCCTCTACCTAATGAATGCAACTTAGCTCATCTTGATCTTCCAATATCATTATCACAAACATCTACAGATGATACTTCCATAGTTGAGCAAGAACAAATAATTAATGAATTTTTAGGACAATGGAATTTTAAAAATGATGATTTGACCATTTGTTTTTCTGATTGTTGCAAGGGAGAAGCTAAGTGCCCATGCTAGGCTATTCAAGAGGATATGGTGAAGGAGATAGATGTTATAAGTGATCCTCAACAAAATAATGGTGGAAGTGAGAAAGTCTTCTTTGTAACTCAAGAACAACTACACACATCAAATCAGGTAGATCAAGGTATGTTTAATGATTTTAAAATGTCTTATAATTCTATTCAATTTCAAAGGCGATATGTTTCTTCAAAAAATGCTTCTCCACCTAACATTTGTGGTGAATGGAAACAATCCCCATGCTACCAAGAATGGCATAATGAATGCTCATAACAATCATACCCATCCCATATATTACCATCTCCATCATATCCATCTTATCTATTACCATCTCTACCACCTACTCTATATCCAACACAACTTTTACCATTGTCATTATCCCATTCATATCATCCACCATCCACTCCAACATATCCACCAAGGGAAATTACAATTTGTCATAAATTATTATTATCTAATAAGGTGGTTCAAACTACATATAATAATAAGATTTCAATGATCCCTTTGCATTCCATTAATGTGCTTGAAATTGGTGAATCACAATTGAAATCGATTAATACAACTGAAGGATGTGATTTTGATTTATTTAAATTAGAAGAACAATATGATTAATTCCAAAAATACTCAACTTAGTTCTTCTTATCTACTTAGAAAATCACAACCTTTAGAAGGAATTCACACACATAAAGAAACACTTCAATTTGAGTATAGTTTTACCATTGAGCTCATAAATGTGTGTGTTGAAATTTATTATGCACTAAGAGGTGTTATACATTATACATTAATCATTCAAGAATTGTGTGAGATGAAAAATGAAAACCTACAAGATCTACTATTCAATGTTATTATACTCAAACATCTAGATCTTTGGAGACCTATGGTCAAAATATGTATTCCTCACACACTTGTTGATGTAGGTCCAATGATTAATGTTATTCATACACTTAGATAAAAGATAGTTTGAATGAATTAATGACCATACCAAACATGCTACAAATGGATGATCATTCATTAAAGCTCTAAGATATTGAATATGTCTTTATTAATTCTTTGGATTATCCTAATACCCTCATGATTTTACAATGTGAAATTAAGCTGGGGGGAATCCATTGAATTTTGGAAATCTTTGGTTGATCATTCATTGAACAAGGCTCAAGGTATTCTTAACATGTCACTATCTTTATTCATTCTTTGGATTATCGTAATGCTCTGATGCCCTTGCAGTATGAAGTTAAGTTAGGGGGGAATCCCTTGAATTTTGATGATTCTTAGTTGATTTCTAATAAAGTTTCATTAATTGTTTCATTGGTGCTTCTAATAAAACCACCTATGTGATACTTGGACCAAATAAAGGTATGCATTTTTGTGTTAATTGATTTTGTATTGTGTCTATGCAAGCATTCATTGTAATGATATTCATTCATTTTATTATTATCAAGTATTTATTCATATAAATAACTCTACAATTCATTTTCTTATGATGGTGGAGTTATTAAATGAATGATATTGCATTACTATACTTGATATGCTTGGTCATGAGAATATGGTTGCAAGTTTCTTATCGTTGTTACCCAACACTCTTTACACCAGTACCAGTTGATGATGCTTCTCTACATGAGCATTGAATGACACACTTTGTTGGCTTTGCTAACATTTTGTTGGCCTTGCAAGTTGTATGGGGAACATCAAGTTTCATTTGTTCTTTTCTCTTGGAGATCACCAGAGGATTATTGGGCAATATGTGAACAAAATTTATGGGTAGAACTTCTCTTGATTCTAGACCCTATGGAAGACAGTATGCAACTTGGTCTATGAGATCCACAAATCTTGTAGTACTATGTTCTTGAGCTACACATCCTGAGACAACTTGAAGATACAAGCAAGGAGCTTGAACACATTATAATGCAGATCATCGCACTCCATCATAGAGATAAGTATCCACCTACCTAAAGTTGTATGGACACATTGAACTAGTTGAGAGACTAGAATTAGTCTTTCACTACACTCCCTTGTCTATGGTAAGGAAGTTGTATTATTTGCAACTACAAATTTTCATACAACTTTGGAAATATGTATGGATATCTCTCATGCTCAGAAGGAAAGGATAACATAGCTTCATGAGGTTTTGATATGATTTGTTTCAAATTGGTCATCATAGATCAATGTCTCTTCCAAAGATTGTGGCCATTGTGAGTAATTATTTCAACCAAGTGAGTGGGTATGTATTCTAAAGTTCTACAAGCAGCTTTCAAGCATAGTGGCATGAGCAAAAATGGTGCTATGAACTATGCATTGTCAATCTTGATGAAGTTATATTTTTTGTTGATCATCATTTCAAATATAGTGGGATGAGCTAAATGAGATCAATATTGTTTGTAGAAGTGGTTATATGTTCCAGATTATGCTCAGGTTATTATTGGTCATCATTTCAAATACTACATACAAGCAATTGATTTTCACAATTACTTTTATTAAAGGGATTTAGATGGAACTCTAGGATTTTGATGGTATCATTTCATCATTCATATGAGAGTTTCATTTCTTTGGTCATTATATGTAGCTTTTGAAAAAATTAAAAAAATTTAAAAAAATGAAAAAAATGAAAAAAGACAAAGCAATAAATTCTAACAATGAAAACCTTTGGGCATTGTTATACAACTACAATTTGAAAACTAATTTCTAGAAGATTGTAGTTGAATAAAATTCTTAGTGGTGAAAACTATTTTCACAGCACCAAGTTAAGCAGTAAGTGATTGAAAACTAGCTTGCCAGCAGTCACTTGTCGTTATCAAAATTGAAAAAAGGAAAAAAAAATGAAAAACCAAAAAAAAAAAAAAAAATATTTTGTGGGATAATGATTTTACAGGTACAGTTTGTTGCTTCCATGGTTGTCTGAGTGCCTCTAGCACCTCATGTTACTCAATCATGTAGATGTGCTCTCATTTGTCATGGTCAGCATAACTTTGACCACCTGTAGCACAAAATTACACATTCAGTTGAGGTGTTAGCAAAAGTGAAGAGAGATTCCAGGCTACCATCAGTATGATCCATAATGCTTCAAGTCCGATGGAGATCTTTCATCTGTGGTGTGGTTGCAATCCTTATCACAGTTTTTTATTTCCTTCCTTGGTGGACATTAACAGTTGTTGAGTTCTTTTGGGTACCAGACCTTAGAATACATGGACATGCAAGTTGGTAACAATCAGTTTTATTTTCATTGTTTCATCTCTTAACTTTATTAATATTCCTTATTATATTAATCATATAAGAAGCATTCCTACCTATCCTCTCCTTGTTGCTTGAGGATGGTCAACCCTTTAAATTGGGGGGAGGTCCACTATCTTTATTACCTATCTTTTCACCTATCATCCTCATTATTCCATCATAGTTATAGTATCCATTATATTCACTTCTCATAATCATTCAAATTGTCTTTCATTTCACCTATTTCACATAGCTCAGCATATGGAATTATAGCATTTCAAGAAAATAATGCTATGGAAAAATGCCCATGAAAAATGATTAAAAATAAATAAAAAAAGAGGTATGAATATTGAAAAATGAAAAGAAAAATGTAAGTGAGCAAATCAAATCCATGATGCTTGAAAAAAATTGAAAGAGAACATGTGATTAAGTCACAATCCCAATGCTACCCTCTCAAAAATAATGATTGCACGAGGACGTGCAATATGCGAAGTTGGGGGGAATGATGAGAGACAATTATGCTCTATTTTATTCCATATTATAGCCTATTTCATACACCTTCAGACCCATTCCCACATTCCATTTCTATTCCATATCATATCATTTTATCATTTTATGTTGCATATGATTTAATATACATAATTAATATTTAATTTAGTTTTTAGATGAAATATATGAATAATGAATATTGGATTGTATTTACTAATGTTTTCTTCTATTATGTTAAGAAAATAAATCTTTCAACATTCTTATTTAAGGATGTAAATTTTCCTGTCACCTTCTATGCAGAAAATCTTCCTGTCACTTGCTGGTCAGGAACCTTCTTCACAAAAGTATGGTTTATGCCTACCATTGTAGTTTCCTTCATCCCATGGATGACATCATCTTTTATGGTGGCACCAATTACCTCTTTAATGTTGATCGTGCAACACTTTATCCAATGGCAGACTTCTTTCTATTCTTTCTTCGTGGCACATTCATAACATGTATTCACACCTATTTTCCAGGTTGGACACATACTTTTTTCTGTCACATTTGTTGGGGAAATATTTTTGTTGTTCTCTTTACCTGCATGCTTCATCCATGTGGATTCATTTCAAGGAACAATATTTGTTATAACAGCTGTGCTTTCCAGCTGTGAGGAGGAGAATAACAAAATCATCCATTTCCTATTTTCATTTGCTATTATAACAAGACAATGTTTGATTCATGGCCAAAAAATAATAGAGCAGAGTACATTTGACCAAGGCTCCACATGCGCCATTCTTGTGGACTAGGGAAGGAAACCCATGCTAGAGATTTGTTGCTAATTTGGTAGAGAAAATCTGCAGATCTTCACGTCTTCTATTTTCATTTATTGTTATAACCAACACATTTTTAATCTGTGGATATTAATAAATATTTTATGTAAGCCAATCACTTCTAAGTTTGTTGGCCGCAGGCTAAAACAAACTTAATATTTTGTTGTAGTTAGTAGTTTCAAACAACATATATATACACATACTGTAAGGGAAGAGACGGACTTTTGCAACATAGACTTTGTATCAAACCTTTGATAAATAAAATAATATTTGAATGATCATCCCAGTGTAAGAGAGCTTTGTTCATTTCTTCCACCGTGTGAACTAGGAGAAAGGGCCCACTCCTTGGGGAAGCTCGTTGATGTTTTACTTTCTACATTTTATTGTCTTTGAGTTAATTTAATTCTACAATGTGTGTTAATTTCTATAATGCCTTTATATTCAGAGTGGACTGTTATTTAATTAATTGTGATCTGGTTATTAATTGAAGAAATATGAGATGCAATTCTTTTAAATATTAATTTGTTCACTTGAATGCTTAAAATATTGATCGTATTTTGAGTATATTCAGGTTGTTGGTATTTCATAGTCTATGACAGTTCCTATCCCAGTTCTTGTCACATTTCTGTCAGTAAGACAAAATAGGAAAGTTAAGCCAGATTTTCATTTAAGTAATTTATGTGTGTTCTAGTTGCATTTCATCCCCACTTAATTCACTGCTTTCCACCCTTAGGTATACTATCGCAACACCTTTCTTAAGCTTACTCTCCCTAGATTGACACTTAGACTGAGCTGAATCCAATTTATTCTTTACCCCAATTTTGGCCTATCAGTAGAGAGAGGAGAAGAGATTGAATTAAAAGGTGCAATTGAAGTTGATGAAGAACCAAATGGTTACATACATGAATGTGTAAAAATTTAGTAAGGTTGGTGCCTGCTATGGATTGAGTTGGTGCTTAGATCAAGGGATTGTAGTCTGCTTAGAGTTGGTGCTCTTAAATTAGGGATGTGGTGATTCCTTAGAGTTGGTGCTCTTAAATACTGTAATCGAAGGTTTCAATTGTGAGGCTGGATTAGGATGGTAGATCCTAACAGTGTTTTCTCACCATGGTTTTTACCACATTAGGTTTTCCATGTAAATATGGTATTCATGTGTGCATTCTTCCTTATTGTTGATATTACTGCATTGAAAGTTAATTTGATTTTAATACTAGAGGGTTGAAGTTTTAAGTTTTATTTACCTACTGATTCACCTCCCCTCTCAGTAGATTGCTTGTGTTCTAATAATTGGTATTAGAGCACGGTTCCTTGGAAGAAGCATAACAGCTAAAGGTTGATCTGGGAGATTAAACACATGACCATTAAAGAAGGAGCTGACTCAAACAAGGCACCATTGTTTGATGGAACGAATTATGCATTTTGGAGTATACATATGGAAACCTACCTTATTTCAATCGAGTTTGATGTTTGGCAATCTGTTACGGATGGTTATACTACTCCTACAGCTCCTCCAATAGACTAGGTGGGTAAGAAGGAATGTGAGAATAATGCTAAGGCTAAAAATGCAATTCTATGTGGTTTAGCTAGCTCTAAATTTGTGAAACTGATGCGCTACAAGTCTGTAAAGGAAATTTGGGTTAAACTTCAAAGCATCTATGAAGGAGATACAAAGATGAAACAAGCTAAACTACAGACCTTTAAAGGAAGATTTGAAAGCCTGAAGATGAGAGAGGAAGAAAATATTGTTGATTACCTTCTCAAAGATGATGAAGTAGTGAATGCTATGAGAGGACTAGCTGAAGAAGTAAAAGAGCAAGTGATTGTTCAGAAAGTGCTTAGATCTTTACCTTCTAGATATGATGCTAAAGTCTCTGCTATAGAAGAAAGAAAAGAACTAGATAAGATAATTGTTGATGAGCTACATGGTATTTTTATTGTCTATGAAACATGAGGACTAGTGGTATTGAGAATTCCAAGAAAGAAGCAACATTCAAGGCATCGAAGAAGTCAAAGAATGTAGAACCTAAATCTAGTACAGATGAAGAAGAAGCCAACTTTGTAAGAAGGATAAAAAGAGGATCTAGGAAGTATAGAGGTAAGTTACCCTTTAAGTGCTTTAATTGTGGAAAGGTTGGTCACTTTGCTGCTAAATGTCCTATTGGAGGAAAAGATAAAAGTGATGAACATGACAATAAGAAAAGTAACAAGAAGTTCTTTCCAAAGAGGAAGTATTTTCAGAAGAACAACAAAATCCTTTACACAAAAGGTGACAGGAATTCCTCTAATGAAAGCCTCAATTTAGAAGACAACAATGAAGGCACTTATGAGCCTAAAGAAAATGAATATCTATTTATGATAGTAGAAACTTCTGATAAAGATCAGAACATTAGTGATCTAGACGATCCTGATAATGAAGGAGAAGCAGAAGTAGATCTGGTAGGAGAGTTGGTGTGTGCTTTAGAAGAGATTGAGTCACTTAGGAAGAAAAACTCTAAACTAAAGTTTCAACTTCAAGAAGATATTGTGTCAAAGAAGCTTGTTGAATCAGAAGAATTGATTGTTAAATTAAAGACACAAGTTGAAGAAGCCAGAAGAATAGAAGAGGTTATTGAATCTAATTTGAAATCTAAATTAGAAGAATGTTTGAAACTAGAATCTAAAGTGGTATCTTTGAGAAAATAACTAGAAAAGGCTAAGGACAAAATTGACCTAAGTCTGAAATTTGATAAGACCAGCAGCATGCTTGATGAAATGATAGGAAAACAAAGATTTGCAAAGAACAAGACCAGATTAGGATTTGAATAAGGTTAACATTCAAAATCTAGTGATCCTCCTAGATAGACTGAAGAAAAGAAGTAGAAGAAGGAAGATGATGGCTTCACAAAAGTCAAAAATTTGAAGAAGAAGAGCTACAGAGGACCCCCTCCTACAAGACATTCTAGCGTAATCAGGTTTCCTCAATCCTTTTATGGCTATTGTTATTCATGTAATCAATATGGTCATAGGGTTGTTAGTTGTAGAATTGTTCCTAGGAGAACTGATTTTATTAGCAAAAAATATTTTGCACCTCTAGGAGATTAAAGAGTAGTTTGTTATAAATGCAATAACTTTGGACATATTGCAAAATTTTGTAGAACAAACTTTTTTAAAACTAAAAAATAGGAAAGAAAGGAGAATGTTCCTCCTAAGGAAGATAATATATCAAACTCTCTTATGAACAAGGACTCTAAGAAAGTCTAGAAGAAGAAGGATGATCAGAAGAAAGAGGCATCTTTGATAGTCCAGACAACATTTCATGCAGAGAGACAAAATCTATAGGTGATAGATAGTGGCTATTCCAGTCACATGATCAGAGACAAGAGTAAGTTTATAATTCTACAAGAATTGGATGGGGGCTCAGTTAAGTTTGGTGACAACACAACCAAGGAAATCTGTGGTAAAGGAACACTGAGCATTTATGGAAAAGCCAAGACACACAATGTCTATTATGTGGAAGGACTGAAGCATAATCTAGTGAGTGTAAGTCAGATGTGTGACAATGGATACAATCTAACCTTTAATGCTAAAGGTTGTGAAATCAAAAAAGCAAGTAGAAAAGATAATAACCTTTACAATCTCAAGGAGGTTCAAGGTAGAAGTTGCTTAAAGGAACAGATTGATGAAAGTTGGTTGTGGCACAGAAGATTGGGACATATTAATTTTGACAACCTCGTGAAGGTTAGTTCAAAAAATAAAGTTAGGCATTTGCCTAAAATCACCAAGCCAGCTAATACAATTTGTAAGGAATGTCAACATGGGAAGTAGAGAAGGTCAAGCTACAAAACAAAAGAATACTCCACTTCAAGACTCTTGGAGTTAGTTCATATTGACCTATGTGGTCCAACTAGGACACAAGGACTAAATGGTGAGAGATATTTCATGTTATTAGTTGATGTTTTTTTAAGAATGACATGGGTAACCTTTCTAAAGGATAAATTAGAAGCCTTTGAGAGATTTAAGGCTTTTAGGTCTTTGGTTGAGAATACAAGTTGTCTGGTTATCAAATGCCTAAGATCAGATAGAGGTGGAGAATTCACCTCTAACATGTTTGTGGAATATTGTGAAAAGCATGGCATAAAGAGACAATATTATGCACCTAGAACTCCACAGCAGAATGGTGTTGTGGAGAGGAAAAATAGAATAGTAAAGGAAATGGCAAGAACTATGCTAAATGAGACAAAGTTGTCAAATGTTTACTAGAGAGAGGTTGTTCACACAACAATGTATACTTTGAATAGAGTGCAACTGAGAGTAAACACTGAGAAGGCACCGTATGATTTATGGAATGGTAGACTCGCTACAGTCAAATATTTTTAGGTATTTGGTAGCAAATGCTACATTAGAAGAGATGAGGACTGCCTTGGAAGTTTCAATTCAAGGTGTGATGAAGGTATTTTTTGGGGTTACTCTAGCAAATCCAAAGCACATAAATATTACAATAATTGATTACACAGAATCGTGGAAAGCTCTAATGTTAGGGTAGATGAGGACCAACCACATCCAACTCAGAATAAGGACAACTCCTTAGTTGAATCAGCTATAACAATAGAAGAAGAAGATGTGACTCTTGAGGAAGAGGATGTGCTTGCTAAAAAAAGAACTGGTAAAGCACATGCTCAGTATGTACAAAAAGAACATCCTGACCAACTGATTATAGGAGACAAGATTGAAGGAGTTCAAACAAGAAGAAACCTAACAAAGTCAAAACAATAGTTAAATTTTTCATTGCTATCTAAAATTGAACCTAGATCATTTAACAATGCTAGTGTAGATGAAGGTTGGATCAATGCAATGGAAGAGGAACTCAATCAGATTGAGAAAAATTAGATGTGGGAATTGGTTCCACGGCCTGTAGAAAATAATGTAATAGGCACCAAATGGGTGTTTAAAAACAAACTGAATGAGGATGGAGAAGTTGTAAGGAATAAGGCACGTTTGGTTTGTAAAGGCTATGGTCAGGTAGAAGGCATAGACTTTGAAAAAACATTTGCATCAATAGCAAGATTGGAAGCCATTCAAATGTTTCTCGCATTCTCAGTTTATAAGAATTTCAAGGTTTACCAAATGGATGTTAAATCTGCTTTCCTGAATGGAAACCTTAATGAAGAATTCTATATTGAGAAACCTAAAAGATTTCAGTTGTCAGAGAAAGAAGACTATGTTTGCAGACTGAAAAAGGCCTTATATGGTCTGAAACAGGCCCTTAGGGCTTGGTATTCTAAGCTAGATAATTACCTCCATCAGCAAGGTTTTACAAAAAGATGTGTAGACAACAACTTGTACTTCAAATCAGAAGGTGAGCACATGTTGATTGTTGTTGTGTATGTTGATGACATTATTTTTGGTGGTAGTGATGACAAGATGAGCAAGAAATTTTCTAATCAGATGCAGAAGGAATGTGAAATGTCCATGCTTGGAGAACTTTCTTTCTTTCTTGGTTTACAAATATCACAGTTAAATCAAGGTATATTTATATATCAAACCAAGTATGCAAAGGAGATGCTCAATAAGTTTGAGATGGAAGATTGTAAGCCTATAAGTACCCCCATGATGACAGGATGCAAGTTGAGCAAGAATGATGAATCACCAGATTCAGATCAAACTTTATATAGATTAATGATAGGTAGCCTACTGTACCTAACGATATCTAGACTAGATATCATGCAAGCAGTATGCATGGTGGCTAGATTTCAAGCTACTCCTAAGGAATCACATGTTCAAGTTGTGAAGAGAATCTTTAGATATCTGAAAGGTACTCAGGATGATGGATTATGGTATCCTCAAGATAATGATTTTACCTTGATAGCATATACAGATGTTGATTGGATAGGAAGTATGGATGATAGGAGAAGTACCAGTGGTGGAGCTTTCTTCCTTAGTGATAGGTTGGTATCATGGCTCAACAAGAAGCAAGATTCAGTTACATTGTCCATTGCTGAAGAAGAATACATTGTTGTTGTTTCATGTTGTACACAAGTTTTATGGATGAAGCAGACACTCAAGGATATAAAGGTACAGGTTTTTGATTCTATTTCCATTCTTTGTGATAATACTAGTGCAATCAATATCTCAAAGAATCCTATGATGCACTCAAGAACAAAGCACATTGCCATTAAATATCATTTCTTGAGAGAAAAATTTGTAGATCAAGAGGTTAGGATGGAGTATGTCCCCACAATAGAACAGATTGTGGACATCTTCACCAAGCCACTTCCAAATGATACTTTTGAATATCTTAGGAAGAAGCTAGGAGTTATTGCTCTTTCTTCTCACAAATAGAAGTGAAGCTATGACAATTGTCGAGGGAGAGTAGATCAAGGCATATTTTTTGTCCCTGTTTTGGACAGTGACTACCTCTTAGGTGGAGCAAGTAGATAGTTGGTAGTTTGTATGTCACAAGTTCATGTGACATGGTGAGGAGAAGCATTTCAGACAGTTGCAGTTGGCTGTCAGAAATGAGGTTGTACCTCCCTTTGCCATTGATGATAAAGTGGGAGAGTAAGAGGAAGGGGGAGTAGCACTAGAGCAAACAGTAGAAGAAAGAGAGCAACACAAAGATCAGATTATGCACAAGTGTTGCCATCAATGACAAAGGGGGAGATTGTTGATATATTGTCATTAATGTCAAAGTTGATGTCAAAATTGGATGGCAGTCAGCAAAAATGGCCAAAGAAGAACTCTTTGAGCTTTGCCCTTAGTTGGAAAAAATGGCCAAGTAAGAACTTTGTGAATTTTGCCTTAGTCGGTAAAAATGGCTAATTAAGAACTTTGTGAATTTTGCCTTAGTCAACAAAAATGGCCAAATCTGAACCTCTTTGTATTTTGCCCTTAGTCAGCAAAAATGGATAAATCCGAACCTCTTTGTATTTTTTCCTTAGTCAACAAAAATGGCTAAATCCAAACCTCTTTGTATTTTGCCCTTAGTTGGGAAAAATGGCTAAATCTGAACCTCTTTGTGTTTTGCCTTAGTCGGCAAAAATGGACAAGTCAGAAAGTCTTTTTCAATAAAGACTTGGAAGAAAAGCTAAGGACTTAGAAGGAAAAATTGCATTATTGGCAAAGTTCTCTTTTTGAGAACTAGTTCAAGAGTTCTAAAGTTCACCGAGTCACCGACCGGGCGACATGTGGCAATAGTGAAAGAAAAACTTAAGTATTTTTGTTTAAGTTTTTTTATTTGTCAGTAAAGTTCTCATTTTGAGAACTAGTTATGAAGTTACAAAGTTTAATCAATTTGCCGACAACAAAGGGAGCATGAAAAGAAGAGTTGAAATGCATTTAAGTGACTTAGTCGAGAAAGTTCTCTTTTTGAGAACTGGTTCGAGAGTTCAACATTTTGTCGATTCATCATAGGGTGACAAGTGGCTCCCAAAGTCAAAAGTTCATGGTTTGACCAGTTAGCCGATAGAGATAAAGTGTTGAAGAAAAAGACTTAGTTGGGAGAATGACTTAGTTGGGGAAGTTTTTATTTCTTAATCTCATTTGAGAGTTCAGGTATTCTTCAATTCGCTGACTAGGCAATAAAGAGAGTGTTGAAGACAAAGACAAAGTTCATGAAAAGTGGATTTCATTGATAAAGGCGATATAGATGACGGTTAGTAAAAAAACTTGTTTAGCTGATAAATCAAAGTTTGAAGAAAGTGATTTTTGTTGATAACAAAGAAACAAGTGCCAAGGTTTATGGTTGGGCAACTTTGTCGATAAAGGCAATAAAGGCGATTTAAAGGAAATAAGGCAAAGTTCAAACAAATGAACTTTTGTCGATATAAGGAAAAGATGATAGTGCGAATATAGTCGAAATCGCCGATAGACCTGACAAGTGCCAAAGTTTTGAAAAAGTGATTTTCGCTGATAGAATGGATAAAGTGCTAAAAGGCAGAAGTTTGAGTTTTGGAGAAATTTCTGATAGAAGGCAAAAAGCGGTAGATATGAAAACTTTGAAGAATGAGCTTTTCACTGATAAAGATAGACTTCGCCAACAATAGCAAAGCTTTGAAAAAGTGATATTTGTTGATACAGAAGAGATAGAGACAAGTTTCAAAAAATAAAAAAGTAGCCAATAAAGAGAATAAAGAAGATAAAGGCAGAAAGTTCAAAAAATTGGAAAATTGTCGATAAAGGGCTAAAAGCCAAAAATCAAGAATTGATAAAGTCGACGGCAGAAGAGGATAAATGACTATATTTGTGGCATGATCTTAGGATACAGAATTAGTGTGAATAATAAGTGAATGCATGGATACAGTACTGAAGCTGACTGAAGTGTTATGCATGCAAAGATGGAGTGTTGTTTATGCATACAATTGAAGTGTTCTTATGCACACGACTAGAGTGCGAGCATATAGTTGTGCAAGTTTAAGTGAAGTTTTCTGATCATGCAAAAATTAGAAGTATTGTGCATATATTTATATTTATATGATTATATTTATATTTAGATGCATATAAATATAAGCAACTAGATATAGAATGAATTTATATGTTATAGAGATGAATTGATGTAGGCATGAGTAGAATTGAGGTGTAAAGAAAATCTGGGTGAGCAGAGTGAGAGGAGAAGAGATTGAATTAAAAGGTGCAATTGAGGTTGATGAAGAACCAAATGGCTGCATACATGAATGTGTAAAAATTCAGTAAGGTTGGTGCCTATTGTGGACTAAGTTGGTACTCTTAAATCAAGGATTTGGTGATTCCTTAGAGTTGGTGCTCTTAAATATTATAATCGAAGGTTTCATTTGTGAGGATGGATTAGGATAGTAGATCCTAGCAGCATTTTCTCACCATGGTTTTTCCCACATTGGGTTTTCCATGTAAATCTGGTGTTCATGTGTGCATGCTTTCTTATTGTTGATATTACTACATTGAAAGTTAATTTGATTTGAATACTAGAGGCTTGAAGTTTTAAGTTTTATTGACCTACTGATTCACCCCTCCTCTTAGTAGATTTCTTATGTTCTAACAATATAATGGTATATGTTTGATGATTAACGAAGCATGTTTGTAAGTTATCTCTGCGAGGTGGAATGTTGTATATTTTGAGCTAGTGCACATCCTTATCTAAATTACAATTAAAAAGCCCTCTCTGCGAGGCAGGATAACGTATCTCTTGAGCTAGTGTGTATCCTTTTATACAAAGCCCTTCTATAGAAGGTATGATGGTGTATCTCTTGAGCTAGTGCACATCCTTTTATACAAAGTCCTCATTGCAAGGCGGGGTTGGATCTTGAGCTATCCTCCCTTAAGCGTGTCTTTGGCAATTGTTGTAGCATAATCTCAATTGTCAGGTGTGTTTAACATGTTTTAGATGGTGGGACTTAGCAATAAGCTCCTTCTATTGCTTGTGTTTTCTGTGTATAAGACGTATAGTATGTCTATGGCATGCTATACGACAATCGTGTTAGGAGTTGCATGCAGAAGATATCAATTAATTGCAAATAAAGATTAAATAGAGAAATGAAAAATACACAGAAATAATAACAACGAGAAATAATTTTTAACATGGTTCACCCAAACTTAGGCTACATCCACCAACAGAGGGTCTAATATTATTATCCAGCAAATCAAACTGATTACAACCAGCAATCCTTGCAACTCAATACCACTGCACATGCTACAATACAATATCAACAAAAACCCTCACCCTTAGCCATTTTTATCAAGACTTATGTCGGTTACAAAATAGGGTTTTTATAAGTCGGCCAATAGAAAAAATAACTCCCGATGCCTTTATAAAATAATAAAAGTCATTTAAGGTTTTGGGGGCACTGCCCCTCAACCTCACCCTGTATCGCGGTAGGGAGTGCGCCAGGGGCACTGCCCCTGGACCTCGCAAGGGGCACTACCCCTTGACCCCATCTTGGGGGCGCTGCCCCCAAACCCCCATTAAATAATTTGGGGAGAAATTGTGCCAATAAAATTGGGGAAAATTTAACCTCTGAATCTAATTAGGCTCCATATAACAACAATCTCCCACTTGGAGACTAATTAGACTCCACAAAATATCCTCTCCCACTTGGAGACTGATCATAACACCGCTGACCCTGTAGCTCCCACTGGAAATAAACACCCTGGACCCTGTTGTTCTAATTTTATTGTTTTCAGTTTTGAAGACCAACCGAAGTTGAAGAGGAGCTTGGCTTCTTCCTTGTCACTTCCTTCGTAAACATATCCGCTGGATTTTCATCTGTATGTATCTTTTCTAGTCGTAACTGTCCATCATCCAACACTAACTGGATGAAGTGATACCTTAGATGTATGTGTTTGGTCTTTGAATGTAAGGCAGAATTCTTTGCAATATGTATGGCACTCTGACTGTCTGTAAACAAGTAACTGTTAGCTTGTTGTTTGCCTAATTCTTCCATAAAAGATTGCAGCCACATCATCTCCTTGCTTGCCTCTTTTGCAGCTACATACTCTGCCTCCGCGGTAGATAAAGCAACCACCTTTTGCAACCTGGATATCCAACTCACCGCTGTCCCACCTACAATAAAGATATAACCTGTGGTACTCCACCTGGTATAAATATCCCCTGCCAAATCTGAGTCTACATAGCCTGCTAAATCAGTATTAGAGCCCCTAAAACATAAATGTTTATTGGATGTACCTCTCAAACATCTGAGAATCCATCTTACCGCATTCCAATGCTCTAATTCAGGATTACTCATTTCCTACTTACGACTCCTACAACATGTGCAATATCTAGTTTTATGCATACCATGGTGTACATTAAACTACCTACAGCTGAAGCATATGGTACCTTGGACATTTTTCTTCCTCCTTTTGTGTCTTAGCACACATCTCCTTAGTCAATTTCAAATGACTAGGTAAAGGTGTGATGACAACTTTTGCATTCTCCATATGGAATCTTTGCAACACCTTTTCAACATAATCAGCCTAAGATAGAGTCAATTTTTTGTTCTTCCTATCTCTACAAATTTTCATACCAAGGATTTGTTTTGTTACCCCCAAATCCTTCATAGCAAATGATTGTGCTAATTGTTGTTTTAACTCTCTTATGTGATCCATGTTAGACCCTGCTACAAGCATGTCATCAACATATAAACATAAAATAATGTAGTTCTCATTATCCAACCTCTTAAAATAAACACAATGGTTAGAATTACACCAGTTGTAGCCTTGCTCAGCTATAAAACTATCAAATTTCAAATACCATTGCTGAAGTGCTTGTTTCAAGCCATATAAACTCTTTTTCAATCTGCACACCAATCTCTCCTTACCTTTGACCTCAAATCCCTATGGTTGTTCCATATATATCTCCTCCTCCAAATCACCATAGAGAAAGGTAGTTTTCACATCTAGTTGTTCCAAATGCAAATCTTCAGCAGCCACAATACTTAAAATAGTACGAATATAAGTCATCTTAACAACCGGAGAAAAAATCTCATCAAAATCAATACCTTTTTTCTATGCAAATCCTTTTACAACTAACCTGGCTTTAAATCTTTTCTTACCTCCATATTCCTCTTTCAACCTATAAACCCATTTGTTTGGTAAAGCCTTTTTACCTGCAGGCAACTTACATAATTCCTAAGTCTAATTTTTTAGTAAGGAATCCATTTGTTCTTTCATTGTAATCTCCCACTAAACCTTTGTATCCACCTGCATAGCTTCATCATACCCTTCCAGTTCACCAACATCTATTAACAAAATAGAATACAAAGAGGGAGAAAACCTTTCAGGAGATCTGCTTAGCCTTGTTGATCATCTAACATTCACTAGAGTTTGTGGTATTTCTTGTTGTTGTTGCGGAGCATGAGGAACCACTGAAACATCATTATCTGGAGTATCATCTAGCACCAAATAATCATTTTCTTTCTTCCCATGTTGCTGCAACTAATCTTTATACAACACCTTCTCATTGAATACAACATCCTTGATTCTCATAATTTTCATATTTTCAACATCGCAAAGCCTATAACCAAATTCATCAATGCCATATCCAATGAAGATACACTTTTCTAATTTTACATCTAGCTTGGTTCTATTTTCAGAATCTACATGTGAAAATGCTTCACATCTGAAGGTTTTGAGAAAAGAATAACTCACCTTCTTACCTATCCATGCTTCCTGTGGAATACCACAGCCAAAGGAACTAAAGGACCTCTATTAATTAAATATACAGCAGTATTGACAGCCTCTACCCACATGTTTAAAGGCAGCCCAACATGTAATCTCATGCTCCTTGCATGCTCCATTATTGTCGTATTCATGTGCTCTGCCACTCCATTTTTTTGTGGAGTCCCTGGAACCATTTTCTACCTATGAATTCCATTAAAGGAACAATAATCCTCAAATTATTTACTGCAATACTCACCACCATTATCAGATCTGAGACATTTTAATCTTTTACCCATCTCATTCTCAATCAAGTTTCTCCATTTCTTAAATGTTTCAAATACATCAGATTTTTGCCTAAGGAAAGAAATCCAAACCTTCCTAGTTGCATCATCTATGAATGTAAAATAATACCGAGAGCCACCAAGAGAAGATACCTGAGCTGGTCCCCATACATTTGTATGTACAAGCTCCAACTTGTCATCTTTCTTTTGCTTCCCATCCTTGTGAAAACTAACCCTCTTTTATTTTTCATACACACAACTTTCACATAAATCCATATTAATACATTTCAGACCTGGTAAAACTTTCTTAGAATGAAGTACCTTCATACCTTTTTCACTCATAAGCCCAAGTCTCTTATGCCACATTGTTGTCTCAGAACCTTCAGCAACTGTTTCAGTCTCTTCCTGTGAACCCGCAGCAACTGTTCCTAAACCTGTTTGTTTTTTCTCTGCAACAACTAAAGTAGAAGGAATAGTATGACCTGTATAAAGATACAAGGTGCCTACTTTCACAGCTTTTGCTACTATTAAAACACCCCTTGAAACCTTCCAATTTCTATCATTAAAAGTAACTGTGTAACCTTCATCACCTAGTTGCCCTGCTGAAATTAAATTCCTACTTAGCCTTCGAATGTGCCTTACCTCTTGTAGTAGCCAATGATTCCCATTCTGCAACTTAATCTTAATTCTTCCCTTTCCAACAATCTGACAGGGTTCGTTATCTCCCAAATAAACCAACGTAAAATCCCCTTGGACATAATCAAGAAAAAAACTTCTATGGGGCGTAGCATGAAATGAGGCCCCTGAATCTAAAACCCATGAATCATCATCATTATCTAGGGAAAGAATCAAAGCAGCATCTTCAGATTTATTACTTACCACATTTGCCTCCTTATTGCCTTCTTGTTTGTCTCCTTTTCTGAGACCAACAATCTTTCTCCAAATAACCTGGTTTCCCACAGTGTCGGCAATCCTTCTGTCCTCTAGATTGGGACCTCTTGTTCTTTGTTTTTCCTCATGACTTCCCATGACCTCCAGAACCTTTTCCTCTCTCCTTTGATTTGCTCTTGCTTTCTACATTCAAAACACTACCTGATGTATACCCTCCTAAGATTTTTCGTCACATTTCCTTGCTAAGGATAACACCAACAACATCATCAAATTTTAAACTTGTATTTGAACCAGAGACAGTGTTACTTACAACCATTACCAAGCTATTCCTGCTTTCTGGCAAAGAACATAAAACCAAGAGAGCCCTCACCTCTTCATCAGATTTCATGTTTACAGAAGTTAATTGACTGGTAATTGTATTAAACTCATTTAAATGATCTGTCATAGATCCACCTTCAATCATTTTCATATTAAACAAACGCTTCAGCAAAAATACCTTATTTGAGGCTGAGGGTTTTTCATACAATTTAGCCAAATCTTTCATCGGTTCATTTGTTGTCTTTGTTTCTGTTATATTGAATGCCACAGATGGTGCCAAGCACAACCAAATGGTTCCTAGTGCCTTTTTGTCTAGAAGTTTCCAATCCTCATCAGTCATTGCTACCAATTTCTTGGCTATTCCTTCTAACGGCCTCCATGAATCCTTCTGATAGAGATAATCCTCCATCTGCATCTTCCATAACTGATAGTTCTGCAAATTGAATTTATCTACCTTCAATTTACCCTCGTCTACCATTGCTCCCACTTAACTATGAGACTCCCACTCAACCATGAGACCTTCCTATAGATGATAATCGAACACAACCCACTCTAATACCACTTGTTAGGAGTTGCATGTAGAAGATATCAATTAAATGCAAATAAAGATTAAACAGAGGAATGAAAAATACACAGAAATAATAACAGCGAGAGATAATTTTTAACGTCGTTCACCCAAACTCAGGCTACATCCACCAACAGAGAGTCCAATATTATTATCCAGCAAATCAAACTGATTACAACTAGCAATCCTTGCAACTCAATACCGTTACAAATGCTACAATACAATATTAACAGAAAACCTAACCCTTAGCCATTTTTATCAAGACTTATGTTGTTTACAAAATAGGGTTTTTTTATGTCGACAAATAGAAAAAATAACTCCTGACGCCTTTATAAAATAATAAAAGTCATTTGACGTTTCGGGGGCACTGCCCCTCGACCCTGCCCTATATTGCGACAAGGAGTACACCACGGGCACTGTCCCTGGACCCTGCAAGGGGCACTACCCCTTGACCCCGTCTTGGGGGCGCTGCCCCCAAACCCCCATTAAATAATTTGGGGTGAAACTGTGCTGATAAAAGTGGGGAAAATTTAACCTCCGAGTCTGATTAGGCTCCATATAACAACACATGTGATTAGGTGTAGCGATGAGCTCCCCCCACACTTGGGTTTTGTTTGGCGTGTCTTCCCCTTTGTGTGGTATCAAGGGTGTAGAGATGAGCTCCCCCCACACTCAGGTTTTGTTTGGCGTGTTTTCCCCCTAGTGTAGTATTAAGGGTGTAGCGATGAGCTCCCCCTACATTTTGGGTTTTGTATTGCATGTTTTTGGTGGTTTCAAGGGTCTAGAGATGAGCTCCCCCTGCCCCTTACTAAGGATTTTATTGCATATATTAAAATATTATATCAATGTATTCATCATGTTTTGCATGACTGGTCTCATGTTTCATCATGTTTTGTGTGCTTTCACTATCTTCACCATGTTTTGTGTGCTTCCTATTGTCTTCATTATGTCTTGCATGTTTTTAATGTGTCTTCTAGTGCTTACCTGAGACTAGGGGCTAGAAATAGTTCTCCAATATTGGTGTACACCTTAGCTTCATGTGCTTGGTGTGTTTGATGTGTTTTCAAATGTACTTTAATGCATGTATGGGTCATAAGATCATACATACATTAAAGTGGGGGCTAAATGTTATGTTGTAAAATGTCCCCCTAGGACTCTTTACCTCCTAGTTTAGCTCCTAGGTCCCCTTAGTTTAATCATGCATGTGTAAAACTTATCTCGGAGTAAAATCCTTTGAAACCCATGACAAATGGGGCTTAGGGGCCCATCCTAAATATGAATCATGACTAAAAATAGGCCTCTGGACTTGGGCCCTCACCCTAGTCCAAACCTATTTTGGCGGGACCCAAATTTACAAGTGTCGGTTAATGACCGTTAAAAGGTTTCCCTTTGTCAGACTTTTCAATTTGAATTAAAAATGTTAGTGGGAATTCATATATAAACATGTTTAGGACTTCATTTTACTCCTAGTTGATTAAGGCAAACTTATGATTATCAGGCAAAGAGCATTCAAGGCATTCATTGTGTTGCTGAGCAAAATTGTGTTGTGTTTGTTGCAGATTTGGCTCCATCAACTCATTCCCTCATGATTTGAAGGCACTTCATCTCTGTGAGGGTTTTCACCTCCAAGGTGATATCTATTTGTGTTTCAATCAATCTATCATATCATTTGATTTTACCTTTATCCACCAAGGACACACACTCTATCTAACAATGGTGTTGGAAGGCTTGAATGCCATTTCCAGGGCTTGACTAAGGCAAGCTCCTAAACACCACAACCCCCAACCCCTCTCTTGTGATTGCAGGTTATAGGTGTAGGATCTTGTAGAGAGGAGTTGTAGGAGATCAGAGCAAAGGATAAAGATTCAAGCTGAATAAAATAATAGAGAATTTTCCCTTCTGGACAAGGGCACCCACCCCTGTTTCCTCTCAATTGTTGTTTTTGGAAACTCTGAAGCAAGTTGCAGTCTTCATCATCTTATAGTTCCAGATCTACAAAAAAGTGGTCAGTTAGACTAGGGCACCCGCCCCAGTGTCCCTAAAGTTTCTGCTTTCTGAAATCTAAATCTTGGTACGTTTCTAATCTACATTTAGTGCCTTCATGTGCAATCATTTGTTGTGTTTCGTTTGTCTGTATATGATTTCATATAATTAGGGTTTAAGGCTTAATCGGATTAGGATTTAACAAATTTATCAATACATTCCAACTTTCCTTATCATCTCAAAGTGACACCAAACCTGTAGTTGAGTCTTCTTGCAGGAGAAGTGACTTAACTTGGTTTATGTCCTTGAATGATATATGTGAAAGGAGGGTTTGATTAAATCTATCTAAAACACTACCTCAACATCATCATTCCCACTTTTCATATATAATAGTTTAAACATCAATAAAGAAAAAATAACAAGATAGAATCCCTATCAGGAATTTTTGATAAATAATATATCAACTATCAACCATACTCATCAATGGTGACATACCAACTTGGTTTACAACAAAACATAGACTTATTGGATTGTTTCAACAAATCGACAACTGTCGAATCAAAACCAAATTTAGACTAGTTAGGTCAATACAACTTACCAATCTCTCTAATGGTTCACTAAATTGTACAAGCGCAATACTAATATGGCATCAACTATTATTTCCCATACATCTATTCGCTTCTCTCGAATGATAATCTCCCTCTTTTTCTCAAAGGGGCGGAAACCTATTTCCTAAATACAACTTGCAATCTCCAAACTGTGATTAGTGTATCATTAATCAATTCATAATCCTTATGAAATCATAACATCTTAACAACATATAATCACATGTCAATTATATTCAAATAAACATAACTCATGAAATCATTGAATCATGCATAATCATCCACTAATTACTTCAAAAGTAAAAAGTAAAACATAGTCAAAGTTAGGGATGTGACATATCTCCCCCCATAAGATTCATCATCCTCAATGATCCAATGTATCCAAAGCATTAATAAGATAAAATTAGTGTTTAACCTACAAAAGCATAAACAATTAAGAAAATCTTTGCTATAAAATCATGGTAAAATTTCCTTGTCATATTACCTTCTGCACACTGAATAACCTCTCTGTTATGCAAGTAGAGCTTGCGATCTTTGAGTATTTAAGGAATCTCGATCATGACCACTCCTGGGTCTTGTACTTGTAAAACATTCTAAGAATATAATTATCATCTATTATATACTTTTCAAATATGAAACATGAAAAAACACTATGCCTCTTAGCAAAAGATGATTGTAGAATAATTCCATAGGCAACCAATTGATAACTTCGAGAACTTAGAAGAGTCCTACCTATCTAGGAGCTAGTTTGGAAGACTTTCCAAACTTTATGGAACTTTTCTAAGGTTTGATCTTCAAAATAACTTTTTGTCCAACTAAGATTTGTCTTAGTATATGCTTGGCATCTGCGTAACTTTCCTGCCTATCATTAACTTCCGCCAATATTTTCTGATCAGCTTGATTTGTTCATCCATTTATGACAACATTTCTAGACTAATGCTAATCCTATCTTCTAGCTTATATTAGCTTATAGGAATTCAGCATCATCTTCCATCCAATACATCTAATGGAATCATCTTGAAAGCAAAATTGTGGTTGTTAAAAGTAAACTCTATAAGAGGTGGATACTCTTCCCACTTGTATTATTGTTCCATGTAATACATTCACAAGAAATGTTCTAAAACTTGAGTTACCCTCTCTATCTAACCATCTATCTTAGAGTGATAAGCCGAGTTTATATTGAGTTGAGTTCCTAGCACTAAAGATAAATTTTGCCAAAATGTTGGTGTCATACGTGCATCTCTATCAGAGATAATCTTCTCAAGAACTCTATGCAATCTAAACACTTTTTGCACAACTTACGAGTTAAAACTGGTACTCCATCCATTAAATTTGTAGGTATAGAGTGAGCTATCTTAGTGAGTTTGTCTACCACCAGTAAAATAGCATCATGCCTATTTTGAGACATTGGAAAACCTTGATCAAAACCCATACTTATGACCTACCACTTCCACTCTGGAATATCGTGCTGATACAGAAGTCCTGCTGGATGCTAATACTCAACCTTGACTCTCTGGCACTATAGGCAACTTGCTACAAATCTTGCAGCTTCAATCTCAATTCCTTTCCAGAAATAAAGAGGATTTACATCTGCTAGGATTTTGGTTACTCCAGTATCACCTGAATATGGTGTAGAATGAAATTCCTTCCATTCAAGGTTTCTTAATTTTGTAGAGTTAGGGACATACCAAGTGCATTCTCCACAATTTACTCCCCTACACAATCCATCAGAGGCCCATCCAGGACATGATAGAGGTGAACATTGCATAAAACATAGTGAACAACCAAAACATTCTAGTAGAGTCACCGCAAAAATTTAAATAAATAACAAAGTACAAGAAAGTTCATTTTCAATAATAAGTCAAAAGAATGAGCTCAATTTTGACAATAAATCAAATTTTGACCAACTGGTCATAAAATAAATGATCTTCAAATTTTGGTGGCTAGACTATTCCAAAATAAAGGAATAAAACAATGATAATCCTTGCAAATATTAAAAGAATTTTACCAAAAATCCAAAGAAGTGTCGAAACCTAGAGAAACACTTATTATGCACTACGTGACTAATTGATTCACTAACAAGGGAGTAGATTGCTGCACTACACTTGGATTTTTCCAAAAACCCATAGTGAGATAGAGATTGTGCTACAAGCGCACCAAACAAATAAGTCCTTTAAGACTTTAATCATGCTCAAAAAATTTACAAATCAAAATATTATATCACATTCACTCCTACTTCCTAGAGTAACTATCATTCATCATTCAGATGATATTATAAGATCGTGTTATAACAACACAAAGGGATTAAAGTTGGAACACAAGCTTCTTCCCATCATTCCACTTTACAAACCTCTATTCCCTACCTCCCTGAATAGGTTACTTGATCAAAACTTAAACAACTTGACTAAATACCTTGGTGATAATTACATTCACCATTGCAGTTGTACTTTCTTGCTCTACCAAGAGGCAAAATACATAGTTCTCAATAATTTGGCCAAAATACCATGAGAATAAGTAATATCTTTTCCTTACAACTATTATGAATCATCTTGCAAACTTCATGCAAATTCTTAACAAAAAGTTTCAAAGAATGATACTAATCCCAATCTATAGTCATCAAAATATTGTCTGAGAGGACCCTCTATACTTGCGTCCTCTACTACACATTGACACATTTTCCAAAAGGCTTCAAGAGATACTAAGGAACTCTTATCCACATCTTCTTATGCTCAATTCTTTATATATGCCAATTGGTTTTTACATGAATCTTGGAAAACAAATGCATTTCTAAGTCCTGTACTATTTTTCTAGGCATTCAATGCCAACATATCATTACTTTCCTTTAATGATCCTTTTATTCCACTTGGCTCATTCCAAGCCATCTAGGAATTAGACAAGAACCCATCGTATCTACATATCTTTGATACAATTCTAGGATCTTCAACACTTAGTTTCTCCTACATCTGGTTAAATATTTTTGGATCTTCCATCCCTAAGTTCTTGAGAAATAAGAGTACTTTGCTTTACCTAGGTTCACTTGTTCTAAAAAAAAATTGTGTTAGACACAATAGGCTCATAGGCCCTAGTACTTGAACTTGGCTCTGATACCATATGTAACAAACCTTCTCATATTACTTGAAGAAACTTAAGAATTTACAAGAAGTAAATAACCATGGTAAACATGAGAGAGAAATTGCATTTTTTAAATAAATATCATTTGCATAATCACAAAGAAATAAACTATATTTTTCTGAATATTTTCAACCTTGAAATTACAACATATTCAAAGATAGAATCATAGTGAAATGCTTTCACTTTTCATTTACAATACATAAACTAGACTTGGCATAAAGAATAGTTTTACATCATAAATTTGACTATCATAAGTCATAACATGGAGTACACTGCATCTAGAATATTGATATCTATCTTCACAAGTCTTAGAGAGTCATATGCTACAGAGGGAGAGCATAATCTGAGTGCTTTACCTCCAACCATAGACCGGTGGTCCCCTGCACACCTTCCTTCCTAGAAGTTGCCCTACCCTTCACAAAGAGTATAGATATAAGGAACCAACAGGTTTTTTCCATTTGAGTCCTAGTGTTGTGTCCTACACAATCAACACGGTCATACAACTATAGATTCCTTCTAACTAAGTATGACACTATTGGTTGGTTATGCAAATCTGGAGCACTGTGAACCAACTAATGCATGCAGAGACAGATGCATTACTTTGGCCAAAGATTCAATATAAATAGACATTCGCAATGAACATAGTCGTATGTTCATAGATCTCTGACTCAACTTGGATATTATCTCATCCTACAGCAACTCTAGACAATAATTATCTGATCTATATTCCAATCTTAGACAATCTGGCTTGGAGTTAATCCTTAATCTAGGGTATACATACAATATGTAGGTTTAGGTAATTCTAACCTTTTAGAGAGTCCCTCTTCGCATACTTGTAATTTCTAAGGTCTATGACCTCCTATCATTCTATTCACTGACTCAAATATCAAACATCCTTGTGCAATATAACAAGTTTTAACTCTATCATGGAATCACTTAAATTTGTTAAAGTACTACTTCGACTCTTTTTGTCTTACTCTATGGTTTTCTCAACCAATCATCGTTGACCAATATATATAAATACAATGTCCTATCTGACATAAGAGTTATAAGTTTTCTAAACCCTTCAGGTTATGATTCTAGGGTTTAACTTCTCTAACCTAATACATAGAATTATCAAATATCCTTGTTATCCAAAAATATTAGTTATAATATAACAAATGCCTCTAGTCTTCCTAGACCACTTGGCATTGTTCGACTTCACATTTCACATAACATGAATAAACATAGTATACGAGGTATATCCTCATCCATATAATATCTTTAATAGATACTTTCAGCCTTTGGTCCTCTTAAATCTACCGACCTCTAATTTAAGATGGGTTATGTACTCATATATAGCATCCTTTATATATATGCCACATAAACCTTTATTGAAAAAAGTAACTCAATCATGAATGCTTGAGTTTCAAATATCCCCACATACCCTACTCGAAGTTGGTTCTAACAATAATGCCAATCATCAGGACAACTATGTCTTCTATGTATATAGCACTAAAATAAGTTCTATTAGACACATATTATAAGGACTGTAACTTCTATCTCCTAGTAGACCTACACCCTTGAGCTAGTTCACTAGTTTCAGTCTTGAAACATAGGAGAAGTTTAATATGACAAGTAGGATTATATTTCTCATAAGGAAATCTATATTCATGTTATCACATAGTCACATCAATATCATAATGACGTAATCTCACCAAAATCTCCATTCAGAAAAATAGTGAATATATGCTTCCAAAAGTAAGGATATATCTATGGATCTCTTATAATCTTCAATATAGATATTTAATATAGATATTTACTTAAGACTTGATGAAATCCTTGAAAAATTTGAGTCTATAACATAATTATAGACCATCTTGGTCTTCTCAAGTCAACTAACTTTTGCCAAAGATGAGGTAGACACTAACATTTAACCTCCTATGTTTATCATGCTAAATTGTGTCTTTGTTGTTGAATAAGCATGTGATGCTATATCACTATTCAAAGTTGTTCTTAATTATAACAATAGCATTCTAGCACAAATGAATATTTCAATTCCAAATCTCAGATCTCAAGGATTAAAGTGTATACCATTAACAGGTATACTTGTCATAATACATATATCTTAATATTAATGTATGGTATCTTTAGGTGTTTTCTATGATCCATAACACTTTAGAGTAGATGAAATTTAACACTAAGTCCTTAATTGTACAAGGAGTCACTTGCATGTAAATCTTGGAACAATAGACCTATCTCTATCTAACACTTATAAAGCTTACTACTAGGTTAAAATAGAGACTTCAATAAGTTTTGGTCTTCGCTCTATTACAGACATCTGGTCTTAACTAAAACACACAAAAAGTAAGGCTATTTGGCCTCTTATTTCCATTGTAACGCACTATGCTCTCGACCTCTTATTTCATATAGAAATTGTTGGTGTAATTAAAAATTTAATCACACTTTAATAAGTTTACTTAGGGATTATTTTTAGTCTTAGGTTATTATTAAGTCATATTAGGTTTTTATTTAACTTGCAATTATAAAAGCAAGTTGTCACATGTAATTGATTAATCCATTTCATCAATTCATCCTTATTTAGCAAATTATTCCTCTTTTCTTTTTTCTCTTGTGGAAGGTAAATCTTAGGTTTTGCAGGTGATCCTGGTGTTTCAAGTTTATCATAAACTTCAACATGGTATTAGAGATTATTTACAGCCTCCTTCTCAAATACAGGAAAATTTCACATAGTCTTTTGTTGGGTGCATTTTTCAGTAAAATCATCAATCTCATTAGATCCAGATCAGCTGGAAAAGTAAGATTTGTCTTTTGTTTGGCTAAATTTGGTCTTGTGAGGCCAAATCTGTGAAGGTTTCAAGAGTGCTTTTTTTTAGATCCAGAGGGAAGCAGCCGTTTCGGAGCATTTTTGGCCAAAATCATTGTCACCAACGTGCCCAGAAGGGCCAAAAACCCTAAGAACTCCTATCAATTCGTCAAATTTCACCTCAAGAGAAAAAAAAACAATTTTTTTTTGTTACAGGGTCGTATGGCACCTATATACGGCCTCTATGAAAAAAAAATCTAAAAATATTTTTTTCCCGCAGGCCCGGACCAGCCTATGGACTGTAACATCCCACTACGTAACCCCAAAGGGTAAGAGCCAAAAGAGGGCAAGAATATTTTTTTTTGAATATAAAGTGATAACATAGACATAATAAAGTTACCAAATCGATAGATCGGCAACATTTATGGCCAAGTATGGCCGAATGTACAACCCAAAGGAGAGGACTAAATCACCCTCCTTGCAAACATCTCTAAAACTACATTCATTTTAAACACTAAATTCAAATGTTCCTAATACCCATTTCCACTTATAAACATAAAGCCTTAATGATCATCATAGTACAAGTGGGTCCGATACCAACACTGGAAAACCGTAACCCAAATATAAAACATCTCATTTCTTCTCATTAATATAATTTACATTATCTCTCTAAAGAGAGTACAAATTACATAAAAGAATATGCATAAGTACAATGGCATAGCCATGGATAAGATACAATAACTGATAAAATAAGTACAAGAGAGAACATCTCCATCTAGTGCTCCAATAACCTATACACCAGTCCCCAATGGCCATAGCAACGCCTCCCAACTATGTGGAATCATAAGAGACCACCCCACCATGCTCAGAGGTAGTCACAAGGCCCAAACAGGAGAATAAAGGAAAGGAATACAATGGCCAACACTCACATCAATCATGGAGCAAACTTGGCACATAATGCATAAAGCTAATGTCACAACAACAAGATGCTCATCCAATATAATGTCAGGTACTACTCACGACTACTAAGGTACTAGATATTAGAGTGTAGATCAGATGAAATTTTATCATGCGTGCTCGAAGGGATGGCACCACATGAAATAAAGTACGTCTCTCATATGGACGAGGAGACTCAATCATGCCCGAATCAACACCCCGCAGATGGATAGGCCTTCTCATGTGCATCCTTAGCCTTTACAAGCAATCAAGGCCATGCACGAGGACTAATCATCTTATAAGTGTTTTACCTCATTGTTCTTATTTAGTTATCACTTGTTTACTATAACTCTGTTACTAGTTCCCCCGGCAGCCACTTGCGGGCCCTGAGCCTGTAGAGAGCACTCTATAAGACCACTCTAATTACCTACACCTAAGCTCATCTCATTTAACCAAATGAGGTATTCCAAACCAAATTAAAACAATTCAATAATCGGTCACAATCCATGATAACATCAATTAAATCCGTCAAGTAAAAAATGCTATTTAAATATTCAAATCAGCCAAGCAATAACAAATTCCATCTTTTAATAATAATTAAAACAATCCATATTTCAGGGGAGACCCTGTGGTGAAATGGTGGAGCTTCTTGCCTGCAGTGCCAACAACCCAGGTTCAAACCTCGCGGGGTCGCCCTCTACCGTGTCAACAATTGAGGGACCTTACCTAGGGGAGATTTTGTGGTAAAATAGTGGGGCTTCTTGCCTATAGTGCTAACAACCCAGGTTCAAACCTCGCGGGATTGCCCTCTACTGTGTCAACAATTGAGAGACCTTACCTCCAATTTTTAATGTGTGTAAAAAAATTGATAATTCGCAATGGCGGAGAAAGACCAAAAAAGAGGAGACTTGAAAGGAAAAGCATGGGGCGACATCGAGGAAGACAGGGAACCAAGGGAAGTAGAGGAAGCGAGATGGCAAAGATCGGAAGGAAGACACATTCCACAATGGGTTTTCGAAGGTGGGCGATGGGTGGACAAATGTTGCCTGAGCTTTAAACTGATCAAACTAAGAGGTGCAAGAAGATAGGGGCAAGAGGCACAATACAGGAGCAAGGAGTGGAGCATGCAGAGAGACTTGCCTTGGATGCAACCACGAAGACAGTATGAACGGAGGAACATGAGTCATAAATTTTGAGGGCAAGGAGCACATAGGCAGAGAAAGGGTAGAGAAACCCCCCTTGGGGAAATCCCCCGCAAGGGCGTCATGGGTGGTTTAGGGAAAAGGAATTGTCCAAGGTAGATACTATGGAGAGTTGGCCCCACAAGGGAGCGATGGATCAAAGCGATCAAAGGAAGGCCTCCTGGAAAAGAAAGGAGACAACAGCAAATGAAGAAGATCCTTCGCACAACCTCAAAGTCCTAAAAGGTATGAGCATAAACCCTAACTCACTTAGGCCGAATATAATTTTGAATAAAAACTAAATTGAGAAATCCATAGGAAGACTTGAGGAATATGGGGTAATGGCTAAATGGAGAGGGGGATAGACTAAAATAGAAAGGATCCAAGATTGGTGTTGGGGCCTTTGGGGAAACCAATATCAGATCACTGCAATCTCAAATGCCTTTTACTTGCTTGAATTCCCTTCAAACTTAGAAAAATGGTAAGCCCTTAAAGGTGGACTGTACATCCTAAATGGGGCTGGAATGCACCTGGTTGACTGGTACCCTAATTTTGATCCTTGGAAGCACAAATTTGAGGAGGGGCCGGTTTGGTTTCGAATGTATATTTTACCATCAAAATACTGGGCAGAAGACCACCTAAAGGAGATTGGGAAGAGCTTGGGTCCACTCATAGCAATTGATAAAATGGCAGTAGATAGGATCTAGGGAACCTACGTGAGAATCTGCATAGGTTTGAAACCACATCAACACCTACCTCAAGAGATAGAGATTTCTGCGAGGGGAAGGAAATGGATGCAAACTCTGCTAAGAGAGGACCAACTGTCAATATGTACAACCTACAAATCAAGGGATCATGGGAACTTAGCTTGCAAAATCTTGATAGAATCAAATAAGGCAGACATGTACAACTGGAGTGCTCTACACACCAAAGAGAGTTTGGAGGAAATTAGGGCCCTAAACCCTAATTAGGAAAGTTCTCAGGGGAATGGACATCTAACAGAAGAGGGACTATTAAAGGACATCCTTGAGGACAGAGGGGAGATAGGGCTATAAAAGAAAAACACCTCTCCCTCCTCCACAAAAATTTGTGGCAAGGCAGAATCATCAGAAATAATTATATACAAGCCCTAGAATATGGGGAAGTTGGAATCAGACCCCCAGAATGAAGAAGGAAAGCAGATGGATCTAGCCAGTGGGGAAAGATAGGAAGTCCCCCAAGGGAAGCAAGGTTTAGAATTGGAGAAGAAGGCCCTAAAATCTAAGTGTGTGGAACAGATAGAGACCCCTTCTGGAATGGAGGAGAGTGAAGAAGAGTTTGAGTATGAAGATGAAGGGGGATTGGGAGGGGAAGAGGAAATAATATTGGATGAAAGGACTCTAGAACAATCTCAATCCAAGCGTCGAAAACCTAATATCAAGAAGTCTGGAAGGAGGGGTCCGAAAACTAACCAGACAAAATTAGAGATAGCAGCTAATGCAGCAGGACAAATGAAACTAAGATCAGGGAAGGATGTGTTCCTTCCCCAAGAACAATGAGGGTGATAACATGGAATGTTAGGGGTGTTAATTCCCCTAACAAATGGCATCTGGTCAAGCGCCAAATTGACCAAACAAATGCAAACATAATTATCTTACAGGAAAACAAAATTAGGGAAGGAAGAAAGTGTTGGGAGGCTTAGGAACTGGAGACAATGAAAAGGCCACTTTTTTGAAGCTAAGGGTGCCTCTAGAGGAATGGGTATCATCTGGAATCCACTCACCATTGAAGGAGAAGTAGTAGAGTCAAGTAGGAGGTGGATAATCTTGAGAGGAAGGCTGCTATAAAAGAATGAGAGGTTTTTTATAATCAATGTGTATGGCCCAATAGATACACCATACAAGAGACTACTTTGGTAGCAGATCACTGAAAAGTAAGGAATCTCAATGGGGGAAAAGGCATTATAGCAGAGGATTTTAATGCCACTATAAACAATGAGGAGAAAAGAGGGGGACTGATCAAAATAACGAATGTGCAGCAAGATTTTTAGGATTTAATAGACAGAAACCATTTCAAAGATATACAAACAAGGAATGGAGTATACAATTGGACAAATAGAAGGAAAGGGTGTTGGATTTAGGACGGACAACTGAGAAGGGCAGGTGCATCAATTGTTACCAAAAACCTATTCCTTATTCACTTTAAACCTTCTTATATTTCAACAGCATATCAAATATTCAATCATGGAAGAATAATGCAATAATTCAAGAGCAGGAACAAATTCAACACATATAACACCAAGATTTTAACGTGAAAAACCTGGTTAAGGGAAAAACCACGGGGTGACTAACCCAACGTGGTATTCTCTGTTAAAAGAATAAGATGAATAAAATGGCACTTGCCAGTTAGGGCTCACTGCCCGAGCACACTGCTCACACGAGGCACACTGCCTACAGGAGACACACTGTCTACAGAAGAATATAAGTATTACATACTTGAACTAGAGATTAGCATCTTCACTATGCTTGAGTCAGTTCCATTTAAGCTCAACACCTCTACTCTACTTTTCGCTCCTCTTCACTACCACGTTCTCATCATGATCACCAAGATGCTTTTGAATGACTTCGCAACTCTTATTTATACATGACATCGACTTTGTAATGATCATCAAAGTCGACACAACATATACTTATTTTGTTACAGAGCAATTATAAAAATATAACTTGACTTATTACAAAAACTTCATGTGCATCACTACACTGTGGGCTACACATAGCTGAGACTTCAATCTTCTTCGAGGAACACGCAATGCTTCGCAAAACATCTTCAAGATCATCCGCAACAAGCACAAATCATCTAGTCGGCCAAGATTAGGAAGAACACCATCACCTGAAGGTAAATCTTTAATCACAAGCTCAATCTTCAATGCGGACCGCCAACATAATCTAGACACAATCTAAAGACCCCCACAAGCTTGCTTGAATCACCAAGAACATCCGCACCACTTCTGCTTACTGTAACCATTCGCATCTTCATCAAAACCACAAGAACATAGTCGCCTATCACTATCACATTAGAAGGATTGTTTGTGGACCTCCAAACCATGAACCAATTGAGTTGTCAATTCACATTAGCTTCCCAAACATGCCACCAGATCCGCAGAATATGATGTTGTATTTCCAGATCTCACCAGACCTATTTGTGTCACTCTGTCACCTCTAAATGGTTGCTCGAACTAGTTTTACTCTCATGGCCATAACTCCTCCATATTTTCATGTGGACCTCTCAAAACATGACTAAATCATCTTCAAACACATATCTACAAACCCTTTGATGCGCATTCTTTGATCTTCATCTAGCTGGGATCTTCACTTCATAGAGCTTCACTGTCTTCACTGATCTTCTCTGTTTCTGATAGGACTAATTTTCTCAATATCCTCAGCATACAACTCATCCAATCCTTGACATCAATGTAACAAGAGTATGTTGACATCAATGACAACACCAGTTAGGCCCATACTTGGAACAATCTCCCCCTTTGTCATTGATGGCAACATCTAATGTGAAAAACTAACAAGAACTTCTCCTCACTGACTAACATAGCTCCCCCTATCAACAACAACCATTCACATGTCTTCTCTTCCTTTACTGCTCCCCCTTTGATCAGTAACCACTTTGTTTTTCACATGTCTTCTCTCCCCCTTTGACATCAATAGCAAAGGGCACATACTTGCAACCACTTCTCATACTTTAAAAACATATAGAGTGCTCCCCCTGAGTAGCAGCCTCCTAACATCAATCCGGATCACAAGATATGACTGTGGGATCCACCGGACTGATGCACATCAATGTGCCTTAATTCAAAACTGGAGGGGTAATAACCCCTAACTTCTCCCTGAGATACTCAAAAGAGTCCTTAGGTAGAGGTTTAGTAACAATGTCTATAATCTGATCCTTTAAGGGCATAAACTCCAATTTGACTTCATTCTTGTTCACCTGCTCTCTCAAAAGGTGGAACTTGATGGATATATGTTTTGTCTTTGAATACAACACTAGATTTTATGATATATTTATTGTACTTGAATTATCACAGAAGATTGTGATAGGTTCTTCATACTCCACTTTGATATCTCTTAGCATTTCCTTCATCCACAATACTTGAGTGCAATTGCCTGCTACTGAAATATACTCTGCTTCTGCAATGGATAGAGATATTGATTCTTGTTTCTTGCTTAGCCAAGAAACCAATCTTTTTCCCAAAAAGAATGCACCACCACTGGTACTCTTTCGGTCATCCACATCTCCTACCCAATCAGCATTTGTATATGCATGAAGAGAGAAATCATGATCCTTAGGGTACCATAATCCATATTCAACTGTTCCCTTCAGATATCTGAGAATTCTCTTGATTGCCATGACATGAGACTCTCTAGGATCAACTTGGAATCTGGCAACAAGACCAACATCATTCATAATATCAGGTCTAGTTTGAGTAAGGTAGAGCAATCCTCCAATCATTGACCTGTATTTTTTCTGATCAGCTTTAAGGGATTCATCATCTTTACTCAGCTTACATCCAGTTGCCATGGGAGTATTCTTTGTCTTTGAATCTTCCATCCTAATTTTTTTAACAATTCTTTCACATATTTGGGCTGTGATATGAAGATTCCTTTCTTTGTTTGAGTGATTTGCAAACCCAAGAAGAAATTCATTTCCCCAAACATAGATATCTCAAATTCACTTTGCATTTGATTTGCAAAAGTCTTGCACATACTATCTTTTCCTCCAAAAATGATATCATCAACAAATACTTCAACAATCAAGATATTTTCATGATCAATCTTAAAATACATATTACTATCAGCAGTACCTTTGTTGAAACCAATCTTCAAAAGATGTTTGTCCAATCTTTCATACTAGGCTCTTGGGGCTTGTTTGAGTCCATACTATGCCTTCTTCAACTTGCAGACCATATCTCCATGATCAGACAATTGAAATCCATCCGGTTGCTCAATGTATACCTCTTCTTCCAAATCACCATTTAGGACAGCAGACTTGACATCCATCTAATATACCTTAAAATCTTTGAAGGTAGCAAAGGCAAGAAATAATCTGACTGCTTCAATTCTTGCCACCAGAGCGAAAGTTTCTTCAAAGTCAATTCCTTCTACTTGAGAATAACCCTTACAGACCAATCTGGCTTTGTTTCTTACTACTTCACCTTCTTCATTTAGTTTATTCCTGAAGACCCACTTAGTCCCAATCACATTTTTGTCCTTAGGTTTGGGAACAAGATCCCAAGTGAGATTCTTTTCAATCTACATCAATTCTTCCTCCATTGCTTTAACCCAGCTTTCATCATTACATACTTCACTTACTATTTTTGGTTCAATTTTTGATATCAAACAACACTTCACTAAATCTTGAGCAATTTTTCTTGTTTGAACACCTTTGCTTCCATCTCCTATGATTTGATCTTCAGAATGATTCAGTCTTACATACCTGGAAGTTTTGGGATTCTCTTGCACTTCTAATTCTTGGACTGGTTCATCCAAACTTGTCTCTTCTTCTTGTATTTCAGGATTCTTCGGATCAGTCTGATTCTGAACTAGAGTTGGGACTTGTTCTTCTTTGTCTGATACATCATTCTGATCATCTACTTCATACTCATAATACTTTGAGGGTCTTTCCATTCCTTCATCAACCTTCACATTTGTACTTTCTACAATCTTTCTCAGTCTCTTGTTATAACATCGGTATGCTTTGCTTTGGGTAGAATATCCTAAGAATATTCCTTCATCACTTCTAGCATCAAACTTGCCAAGGTCTTCATCTCTTTTGATATAGCATTTACTACCAAAGACTCTAAAATACTTCATAGTAGGAGTGATGCTAAACCAAAGTTCATAAGGAGTCTTACCAGTATTGCCTTTGATTTGAACCCGATTAAGAGTATAGATAGTAGTGCTTACAGGTTCTCTCCAATAGATCTGAGGAACATTTGCTTCTATCATCATGGTCCTAGATGCTTCCTAGATGGTCTGGTTCTTTCTTTCTACTACACCATTCTATTGTGGAGTCCTTGGAGCAGATAACTATCTCTTTATCCCATGTTTCTCACAGAATGATATGAACTCACCGGATGTGAATTCTCCACCTCTATCAGACTTGAGGCATTTTATGTTTATGCCAATTTCATTTTCTACCATAGCCTTGAATATTTTGAACTTCTCAAGTGCTTCAAATTTCTCTTTTAAGAAAGTTACCCACATCGTCCGGGAGTGGTCATCAATCAGCAACATGAATTACCTATCTACTTGCAGACCATAGAGATCAATGTGTACCAAGTCTAACAATCTGGTTGAAGATTGTTCCTTCCCTTTGAATGTGACTCTATTCTGCTTACCCAACTGACATTCTTTGCACCAATTGTTATTAGGTTTCACCAGTCTTGGAAGATCTCTTACAGCCTGAGTGTTGCTTATCTTGATGATATTATCAAAATTCACATGACACATTCTCCTATGCCACAACCAACTCTGATCAATTTGAACAAATAAGCAACTTTTTCCAGTACCAACCAATTGGAAGATGTTACCTTTTGTCTATGTATCGGATGCAATCTCAGTTCCAGAGTTTTCAAAGATCTTGCATTTTCCATTTTTGAATCGGAGATCATAGCCTTTGTCCACCAACTATCCAACACTGAGAAGATTATGCTTCAGACCTTCAACATACAGAACATCACTAGTTTTTTTCTTTCCATAAAAAGAAATGGTTCCTTTGCCTCTAATTCTACCAGCAAAATTATCTCCAAACTTTACAACTCCACCTTCATATATTTCCAAGCTTAAGAACTTACTCTTGTCACTAGTCATATGGTGAGAGCATCCACTCTCAATAACCCATTCATCCTTTTCTTCAACCTGAGTAGCCAAAGCACTTTCTATCATCTTATGATTGGCAGATTCAATAGGCATTGGATCTTCTTCTTTGATGGCAATAAACACCCAGTCACTTCCGGGTTTGTTTCCTATCTCAGATTCATCATCTGTTACTCCATCATCATCTTCTTGAACATAGTAACACTTCTTCTAAAACCTTGATCTAATAGGGGTTGTCCTTGAGAACCTTTCTGGACATCTTGAGGAAAAATGACCAATCTTATTACAGGCAAAGCATTTGAAAGGTAATTTTCCTTCATACTTACCAGATCCTCTTGGCAGTCTCTTTGCAATAAGGGCTTCAAGTTGTTCAGATTCTAACTCATCTTCTTCCAGATCTTTCCTTTCTTTATCATACCAAGATGATTTCCTTGAGGAACTTTCTCCTGGATCATATCTCTGTTTGCCTTTTGTAGAGGCACTAGCTTTGAATGTAGATTCAGTCTTGGGAAGTGCATCACCAAACTTAGCCAACTCAAATGCAGATACTTACCAACTAATTGATCCCTTGTGATAGTTGTTAAAGATCTGATTTCCTCAATAGCAACAACTTTGTGTTTGTAAGTAGGAGGTAAGGATCTGACAACTTTGGCAACAATCTCATCTTCATCCAATATTACACCAACACATATAATGCCACATACAAGCTCATTTACTTTTTACATATATAAAGTGATATTCTCATCTTCACTCATCTTCAAGTTTTCAAACTTTCCTTTCAGACTTTGCAGGTTGGCACACTTAACATATTTGTCTCCTTCATATAGATTTTCCAACTTTGTCCAGATTTCATAAGTAGTCTTCAATCCCATAACATTTGTCAGCTCTAAATCAAACAAGGCACTCAGTAGGGCTTCTTTAGCTTGAAGATTATTGTCTGCATCTTTGACTTCATCTATAGTTGTTGGACCATTCTTTGGGGGAACATATTTAGTTGAGGTTATGTTCCAATACTGATCTCCCATGCATTGTAAGTGACATTCCATGCAGCTCTTCCAGGCAGTGAAGTTTGTTCCATCAAACCTTGGATTGTCCTTCTTGTAGGTCGACATCCTAGATCTCCTCAAGCGGTTAAGCTTTTTCTAGAGGAACTTAGCTCTGATACTAATTTTCAGATTTAGGACGAACAACTGAGAGGGGGGTGAATCAGTTGTTACCAAAATCCTATTCCTTATTCACTTTAAACCTTCTTATATTTCAACAGCATATCAAAGATTCAATCATGGAAGCATAATGCAATAATTCAAGAGCAGGAACAAATTCAACACATATAACACCAAGATTTTAACGTGGAAAACCTAGTTAAGGGAAAAACCACGGGGTGACTAACCAAGATGATATTCTCTGTTAAAAGAATAAGATGAACAAAATGGTACTTGCCAGTTAGGGTTCACTACCCAAGCACACTGCTCACAAGAGGCACACTACGTACAAGAAACACATTGTCTATAGAAGAATATAATTATTACATACTTGAACTAGAGATTAGCATCTTCACTATGCTTGAGTTAGTTCCATTTTAGCTCAACACCTCTGCTCTTCTTTTCACTCCTCTTCACTACCACATTCTCATCATGATCACTAGGATGCTTTTGAATGACCTCACAACTCTTATTTATACATGACATCAACTTCAGAATGATCATCAAAGTCGGCACAACATATACTTATTTTATTATAGAGCAATTACAAAAATACAACTTGACTTATTACAAAAACTTCATGCGCATCACTACACTGTCGGCCACACATAGCTGCGACTTCAATCTTCTTTGAGGAAAATGCCATGCTTCACAAAACATCTTCAAGATCATCCGCAAAAAGCACAAATCATCCGGTCGGCCAAGATTAGGAAGAACACCATCACCCAAAGGTAAATCTTTAATCATGAGCTCAATCTTCAATGCGGACCGCCAACATAAACTGGACACAATCTAGAGACCCCCACAAGCTTGCTTGAATCACCAAGAACATCCACACCACTTCTGCTTACTATAACCATTCGCATCTTCATCAAAACCACAAGAACACAGTTGCCCATCACTCTCACATTTGAAGGATTGTTTGTGGACCTCCAAACCATGAACCAATTGAGTTGTCAATTCACATTAACTTCCCAAACATGCCACCAGATCCGCAGAATATGATGTTGTATTTTCAGATCTCACCAGACCTATTTGTGTCACTATGTCACCTCTGAATGGTTGCTAGAACCAGTTTTGCTCTCATGGCCATAACTCCTCCATATTTTCATGCGAACCTCTCAAAACTTGATTGAATCATCTTCAGACACATATCTACAAACCCTTTGATGCGCATTCTAATCTTCATCTAGCTGGGATCTTCACTTCATAGAGCTTCACTGTCTTCACGAATCTTCTCTGTTTCTGATAGGACTAATTTTCTCAATATCCTCAACATACAACTCATCTAATCCTTGACATCAATGCAACAGGAGTATGTTGACATCAATGACAACATCAGTTAGGCTCATACTTGCAACAAAGGGTTCACAAACATAGCGGAAAGATTAGACAGATTCCTACTAGCGGGGGATTGGGAAGATCAGGCAAGTATAATAGAAGCAGTCATTCTACCATTCTTAGGTTCGGACCACTTTCTGGTCCAGCTAATAGTCCTGCCAGGGGAGCCTCCCAAGGGTAGCCCTTTCAAATTTGAGAGCATGTGGCTAGGGGATGAATCCTTGCCAGAACTAATAGCAGGTCGGTGGGATGAAGTCAAGATTGTAAATCAATCTAAACTCTTCATATTAAGCAAGAAGCTTGGCTTTGTGAAATCCAAACTAAAGGAGTGGAATAGACTGTATTTCAAAAAAATCTTTCAGGAGAAGGAAAGAGTGGAGTGGGAAATGGCCACCCTGAATGAGCACATCATCAAAAATGGGATGAGGGAGGAGGAATTTGAAGCAGAAAAAGCATTAAAGGAGGAATGGACTGAACTCTTAAAGAGAGAAGAAAGCTATTGGCGACAAAAGTCTAGGGAGACATGGCTAAAAGAAGGGGATAGGAACACCAAGTTCTTCCATAGAACAACTATAGCAAATAGGAGTAGGAATAGAATCTCGGAAATCAAAAGAGAGGATGGGAGTAAAACACAATCAATTGAAGAGGTCAACCAGGAAGAAGTGGCTTTCTTTGAAACAATTTTGAACAAGGAAGCCCCAGTTCAGAGAACAGCCAGGGACAAAATTCTACCCTCAATCCCCGCTACGATATCTGAAGAACAGAATTGGGCCGTTTTCAAGAAAATAGAGAAAGAGGAAGTGAGAACCGCCACCCTTCTTCTCAACCTGGATAAGGCCCTGGGTCCAGATGGTTTCATGGCCTGTTTCCTCCAAAGTTTTTGGGAGATAGTAGGGGATGATCTAAGGCTGTAGAGGAATCTAGGAGGAAGATGACTATGTTGAGGACCTTCAATCACACATTCCTGGCTCTGGTCCCAAAGAAGAAGAACCCTCAGGAAATGGGATATTTTAGACCTATGCACTATGCAACACAGTATACAAGATAGTAACCAAAATAATAGCCAACAGACTGAGAGAAGTTCTGGACTCAATCATCTCGGAAGAACAAACAGGTTTTGTTCTAGGAAAATCTATTGTGGAAGGGATCATCATAGCCCATGAAGCCATTCACTGAATCAGAAAAGCAAGAGAGGCCAGCATGATTCTCAAATTAGACATACTAAAAGCATATGACTTAGTAGACAAACATTTCCTAATGGAAGTGCCAGAAAGATTTGATTCAGTAGTAATTGGAGGGAATGGGTCCGCAACTATATATCCACACCAAAGTTTTCAATTCTAGTCAATGGCGTAGCACATGGCTTCTTTGCTTCTTCCAGAGGCATCAGGCAGGGTGACCCATTATCCCCTTGCCTCTTCATCATCATGGCAGAGGCTTTAGGGAGAGGGATCAATGCACTCAGAAGGGAGGGGAAGTGGAAAGGTATCTCAGTGGCAAATGGTTTGGAGAATGTAACCCATCGACAATTTGCTGATGATACCATTCTCTTTGGTGAAGCTTGCAGAAGAGAAGCAAGAACAATCAAATCCTTTCTGGATGAGTACTGCATAGCCTTTGGTCAAAGCATTAACTGGAGGAAATCAGAAGTCTTCTTCCTAAACACGCAACCCAGCCTTCAAAGGGACTTGGCAAGGATACTCAACTTACACGTAGCCAACTTTCTTGGTCGTTACCTGGGAACCCCTCTCTTTGCACGAGTCAACAAAAAGAGCTATTGGGAGAAACTGGTAAACAACTATAAAACCAAAATGGGAACTTGGATTGGAAAGTGGCTTTCCTCTGCGGGTAGGCTCCTAATGGTGAAGTCAGTTTTATCAGCAATCTCAGTCTATTCGATGGCATGTTTGAAAATCCCCAAAATGGTGGAAGAAGCCATTTCTCAGACCCTTAGCAAATTCTTTTGGTGTGGGTCTGAAGACCAATAGAAGCTCCCATTGGTAGCTTGGAACAAGGTCTGCACCCCAAAGGAGGCAGGTGGAACCAGCATCAGGCAGCTTGCTATCATGATCCTAGCTATAGGAGCCAAACTGGTTTGGAACATATACGACAAGGGAGAACAAAAATGGGTAAGGATCCTCAAGACGAAGTACCTGGACTCAGATGAGGACACTAGAATCCTTACCATCCTGGATCCACCAAGGAGATCTGTGATATGGAACTATATATTAGAATGCAGGGACATAATAGCTAAGCATGTCACCTAGGAAGTCAAAAATGGGCAAAAAGCAGCCTTCTGGAGTGACTCCTGAGGTGGTGGAGGGACCCTGGCTAGCTACTATTGTTATATGGAGCCTAATCAGACTCTGAGGTTAAATTTACCCCACTTTTATCGATGCGGTTTTTCCTCAAATTATTTAAAGGCGTCAGGAGTTATTTTTCTATTAGCCAACATAAAAAAACCCTATTTTTGTAACCAACATAAGGCTTGATAAAAGCAGCTAAGGGTTAGGGTTTCTATTGATATTGTATTGTAGCATTTGCAGTGGTATTGAGTTGCAGGGATTGCCGGTTGTAATCAGTTTGATTTACTAGATAATAATATTCGACTCTTTGTTTGATGGATGTAGCCCGAGTTTGGATGAACCATGTTAAAACTTGTCTCTTGCTGTTATTATTTTTGTGTATTTCCATTCCCCTGTTTAATCTTTATTTGCATTTAATTGATATCATCTGCCGACTAACCCTAACAGCTACCCCAACCTAGTTGAAATAAAAAATGAAACAATGAGAGTCTGGGGCTCCATGGTCTGCAACTATGGAAGTGTAAAGGAGAAAGATGGGGTCCCAGTGTGGGAATGGAGATCCTTGGAAGAGATAGAGGCTCCCCAAGATCAGAAGAAAGAGCTAGAGGTGACCTTGAGGAATAGAGCCCTAGCTCCTTTAGTGCAGATGGACACAATTAAATGGTGTGGCTCGACCACAGGTTCCTACAGGGTCAAATGTGGATATAAAATCAAGGAAGCAGCTATCGCCAAGCAAAATTGGCCTACAAAGCTAATTTGGAATAAGAACAATCTCCTAAAAGCAGGAGTTTTCTCATGGCTGGCATTACAAAAGAGGATCCTCACTGAAGATAGACTAGGAAGATATGGGATAGTAGGGCCGAGTAGATGTGTGTTATGCAAGAGCAACAGTGAGAGTGCAAACCAAATCCTCCTGAATTGCCCCTTTGCATTAGACTGCTGGCAGTACTTCATGGAAAAGCTAAACTTTCAGAGTCCTCTTCCCCGAGACATTGAAACATGGTTCAACATGTGGCCAGATATTCATTGGAGGGCTGTGTTTGGGAGCATTTGGAGCATTCTACCTTCCTCCCTTATTTGGTAAATTTGGAAAGAGCACAACAGGCGCATCTTCCAGGACAAGGAAATGACCCCAGAGACTCTTTGCAAGAAAACAGAAGCCCGCATCATAGAACTAGTCAATGAAGCCTCTAGCATGGGCATGAAAAAGAAAAAGGAGTTCACAGGCTGGGACAATACAATCACCAAAGCATTTCCTGGCCTAAAAATTCCCACCTCGGCTAGAACAAGGGAAGAAGGGAGAGAGAGGAGATCGAAGATGAATTGGGAGCCCCCTGAACTGGGATGGATCAAGGTGAACTTTTATGGGGTCTCTCAAGGCAACTCGGGGCCAAGTGGTGTAGGGTGTGTGGCTCAGGATGAGTCTGGAAACATATTGGGAAAAAAATCCATTGGCTTAGGTGTGGCTACCAACAACCAAGCAGAGTTTAGGGCAGCCATGATTGGCCTTCAGTTGGGTATAGAAATAGGAATTAAGTGGGTCCACTTGGAAGGAGATTCACTCAACACTATCAATGCAATCAGGCAAAATTCCACTCCAAATTGGATCCTAAGATAATGGTTGCACCCCATCAGGTAGCTATTAGACGAGTTTGAGGACTTCAGGGTGAGCCACGTGTACAGAGAAGGCAATTCAATTGCCGATGAGTTGGCAAAGGCGGTGGCTCAAAGTACTATTTGTTAATTCCCTGGTGACATCATGAGATCATCAACTGAAATGGCAACTTAATTGGCAAGTGTGGGAAAGATTTCACCCTACGGGGACAACTTTGAAAAGACCTTAAAGCATTTCTCTATTGGTTGATCGGTACGGTGATGGGTTGTTTGATCGCCCAACATTGATAGTTCCAAGATTTGTATATTCGTGGGCTCATGCGGACTGAGCTCATTTGCCAGAAAAATCATAAGCCATCGTGATCGGGGCCTATAAATAGGGGGTGAGTAAACAAAGAAGCCTCATCATTTGCATATTGGTCCAGAGAACTGTGGGAGCTCGTAGCCATGGACACACCGATTTGCCTAGAATCCACGAAGTAGAAGATGGCATTCTGAGGGGAGGTGACCGATAAAAGACTCAAAGCCATCCTTGTTTCTGTTCATCCACTGGTGCTTTGGGAAGTGAAGAAGGTATTGGGAGGTGAATTTCTGCAGGCCATTCACCGATACTGAGTGAACACGGACATCACAACCATGTTTCTGGCGGTCCTGCTGTATATGAGGGTCGGCAAAAACAAGGCAAAATTCCTGTGTCAAAAGCTCTTCTTGCACTCTCTACTAGGAGAGATAGATGCAGCCCTCGATAATGCGGATGACAACCTTCTCTCCCCGCTGGCATAAAACTATTACATGTCCAAAGCTCGAGGCGTTGAGCTGAAAAAATACCCAGTGGTGCAAACGCTGAAGCTGAGTGAGCTGGAGGGAAGGTGAGGAGAAATTGAGAGGAGTATCAACTTTTTGGGCAGGATGGTTGGGGTTGTGTGGGTGGTGGAACTAGGTTGGGTGAGGTGGTACATGGAGGAAGAAGAGCTGGCGGCAAACGGCGATACTGGAGATGTGCAATTATGGGGGTTGGGTGAAGGAGAAAATTGGGTTGAAAATGACGGTCGCACCCTAGAGGAAGCTGCAGATAGCCCAGCTCATCATGTGTGCGGTTCTGATTGCCCAGTGGTGACTCAGGCATTGGCAGAAAGGCGAACTCGTGAAGCTGAAGCTAAAGGAGACTAAGAGAGGTGGCCAGTGTGTACAGTTGGCTTTCTGGTTGCTATTTGAAAATCATAGTCAATATTTCTACTTTTTATGTTCTGTACTGGGCCATTTTGTAATCATAGGCCCGGCTATATAAGGGAGTTGTATGTATTTAGTGTTCGTAGGAGGGAAGGGTAAAAAATAGTGAGTAAAGTCTGGTGTTGGTTGGCTAAAGTCAAAACTATATTGTAATCTTTTTTTTTGCTTCTAATATAATGGGTGCTGCCCCTAGCAGCTATTTACCAAAAAAAAAGATAACAAAAAAAAGTTCCATATTTCATCATTAAAACTACTCCACTACTATAATAAGAGATTCATCTTCATGTCGCTACCTACAGGGCACTAAAACATCGCACAAGCATATAAATGACAGCTCTTAATAAATAACAATGTTGATGGCAAGGTTCTGGCAACTTAAACATGGTCAAAATAAGAAGTGCCCAGATCTAAAATATGACCACAACCTAATTCATATTTTGGCATTTCTAGTTGAATACCACTTTAAAATTAAGTTTAAGACATGGGTTTTCAAGCTGGTAAGGAAATGCTCTATTTTGCCTCAAATTACAAATAAATTTTACCAAGCTGAAAAGAGGAAACCAAATCCAAATTGGAGATAAAGAGAGTGCAATTAAACAACTTCCAAACTGATTTCAACCACTAGCTATACAGATTGCTCCATAAATTTGAGAAATAAAATAAAGAAAAGAGATTATATGGAGCGACAGGGTACCAGCTGGGCAGATTTTGCCCAAAAATCAAAGTGCCCATAATTGAACTCTGACTTTGACCCGATTGAGATATGGGCGTTTCTACATGGAATCCACCTTTAGTTTGTGTTTGTGACATGTAGTTAAGGTGCTGGATTTAAAAACATGTTTTACTAGGCTGACACAAATTTTGACCAAAAATGAAAGTGTCCAAAATTTGTTTTTGACTCCAACCCAGTTGAGATTTTAGTGTTTCCAATCAAATTTCATATTTGGTTTCAAGTTTATGATAGGAGTTTGAGGGCTGGGTTTAAAAATGTTTTTCTGCCTCCAAATTAACAATTGGAAGATGCAAACTGTGAGAGCCATTTTAAACCAAATCTGCCATCGACCTAGTTGAGATATGTTGTTTTCAAGTAGGATTTCATGTTTAAAAATAGGAGATTTGAACAGGTTTGGAAAAGTCTCTATTTTTCCCCAATATAAATGCAACGGCCAAACTAAAAATAAATCTCAAAAAGCAATATGCCATGACTTGACACCCAAAGCAGCTAAGACTCCCAACACATTTAAACACACACATACATTTCTAACTTGAAAATTCAAGGAATACACAAAAAATACCTTTAATTCTACCCAAATTTGAAATGAAGAAATGCTCTGTTTGCAAGGCACGACTAGATTCCAAAATAGAGCAGCAAGACCACAATGCTACACAATGAGTGACATAATGATATAAAAAATGACTCCTACAGCTGAGCGGCCAGCTCTTATTTTTCCTTCCATGTTGGCATTTACTCCTCCGAATGCTTTCCTTAAGAAGTGTGATTCCCAATAGGCTCAGAATCCTCATCAAACATGCTCCCTAATAGGTTGTGTTGACTCCTTAGAGGGAGAAGTTGTGGCTATGAACTAGACTGGAGCTATCTTCTTTGGCTGCGATCACCCAAGGGTCTCCAATCACCCACCTTGCAAACATAACTGAACACCATAATCTTTGGGCGGCCAGCCAAACACCAAGCTACCTACATGTATGACAATGTCTACACAAGGTAATGTCTCACCACTAAGACCAATGGTTAGGCTTAGGTTTTGGGATCTGATTTAGTTTCTTTATTAAAGGTTGCCCCCTTCCAAAACCCTCATGTTTCCTTATAATGTTTCCGCCTAGTAGCTTAGTGAACAAACTGCCCAAACTCAGATTTTAAAATGGAACTTTAAATTAAAATAAACAATTATCAAAGCTCACATAAATGATTTATTAAAATCACTAACATAAAACCAATTTGAAATACTTAAAATCACTTAATGAAATATAACATTCCATACTCCAAATAAAATTACTAAATATATCAAGCTCCCCTAATACACATAAAATACCAATTAGAAAAAATACTTAAAATGCCAATAATCTAATTAACTTAATAGAGTTCTCAAACTGGTTTATTTAAAAATCACATAAAACCCCATCCACAAAACCATGCAAACATAATCATTTAAATCACCGATATGACATACCAAAATAAACCACCTAATAAATTAATGCAAAACCATAATAAAATACTGACAACCCATAACGAGATACCTCAACGACCAATACTGGCAAACAACATAAGACCAGATGGGCAATCCGGACGTTACCACAGGGTAACCGGAAGGTAAACACATATCACAGATTTACTGTACTAACCAGGTGCAGTGGGCTAGGCTAGGGAACGTTTGTCCTATGACTATCTCCAGTAACCACCATCGGGAAATAAGAGTACGCTCAGACCTGTGAACCCACGCAGAGTCGATACCCAGTACCTACATCACTCTGAAACACATTACAAATATTTGCATATATATATCATTTAATAGATGAAGCATCAATGGACATCAAGAAGAGGGCCATGACATCGTAAGCCTCTCGAATACGAGTGTTACGACATCATCCCTTTCCTGTCCATAATCATACAAAGCAATGATAACAGTATATAAACATATAAGCATGTAATCCAGCATAATAACTAATCATGTCAACATCGTAATAGTATTGGAATTCATCAAGGAAAAGCAACAACCAAAATGCAAACACGGGGTTGTTACACAGACACCTTTTTTGTTTGCAGATAGGCTTATAGACAGGGCCTGCCTCCACCGAGATCTGCCACTCAGAGCGGCCAAACATAGCGGCGCTGCCTCTAATCTGCCACTCAAAGAGGCCAAACACCGCCGCCACCACCCGAGTAGTCTGTCAACGACGCCGCCTGTAAACTCCACCCAGCAACTACCACCACCGGTGACACAACCTCATTCTGCCACCACCATCAATGGCACCGCCCATCTACCACCACTACAGTGCTCTAAGGGGGTTCTTTTGCCCTAAAGGAGCAGCTTTCAAAAAATGGCCATAATTTGGGCATATGGTGTCCAAATTTCACAAAAAAATAGGCATCGGAAAGCTGATTTTGTGTTCTACACTGTGGTCCACTTATTTTTTCCAAAAAACTTCATCAGGCACTTGATTTTTTATTTTAAGTAAGATCTTATTTTTTCAATTTTTTTTGGAAAAAGTGCATGGAAGTGGCCAAATTGTTTTGCACAAAGGGGAATATTCTTGCATTGTGAGGAGTATATTGTTGTTATCTATCTTTTTTCTGTTCACACATCATGGATCAACCCAAAATTGCTCCTCTTACCCCATACAATTATCATGGGTGGAAGAAATCAATAGAGATCCATCTGAACAAATTGGGGCTATACAGAGTGACTATGGGCTTAGAAACTGAACCTACAGGGGCTGCTAAAAAGAGGAAATGGTTTAATATGTGTGATGAGGCCTTTGGTATATTATGTCAGTTGATTTCATCTGATCTACTCTTTCATGTTGATTCTTGCACAACACCAAATGAAGTATGGGCCCAATTAGAGATTTTGTTTGGCAAGAAGGATACTTTGAGGAGTTTTCAGTTGGAGAATGAGCTTATTGGTCTAAATCCTACATATTTTTATAGCATCCAAGAATTCTTCACCTAACTCAAATCCCTTAGATTGCAGCTCAAACAGTGTGGTATTGAGAAAGAGGACACCCAGTTGATTCTCTCCATACTTGCTAAGCTCAGTTCAGATTATTTCATTTTTATCTCCACATTCTATGCTACCATGGATGCTCTTGGAACTAAATTCACAATGCCTTCACTTGATGACTTTGCTACATCACTCACCAGGGAGCAGGAAAAATTGGTTCAGATGGGCACATTGAAGTCTACAAAGCCTCAGGCACTTCTTGCAAGTCAAGGCACCAAAGATGAAAAGGCTTCAAGTGGTAAGGAAAAGAAACAAAAACCCAAACATCAAGAGCAAGGAAAGGAGTGTACTTCACATTCACCTCCTATTTCATCTTGATCCAGCAAAAAGGAGCAATCCAAGGAGATGCCCACATGGAGCAATCCAAGGAGATGCCCACATGCATCCATTGCAAGAAATGTGGGCATGATGATACTGTTTGCTATCGCAAGCAAATAGATGAGCTAAAGAATTTTGTTAAGAAACTCAGTGTTGGTTCTCCTTCAGCTTTGGTTTCTAGTTCATCCTCTTCTACTCCTTCATCACATCAGTTAGGATCTACTGAGACAGGACATGCAGGTATTGCTAATGGAGCTGACAAATACAAACGTAAAGCACTTTGTGCCACTACCTCTCATGGATCAGGTAAATGGCTTATTGATTTAGGAGCCTCTCACCACATGGCTTCCTCTTTATCTATGTTTTCTACTTTTGAGCCTTGTGATATGCCACCAATCTTGATAGGTAATAATAATTACATGAAGGTGATAGGAAAGGGATGTATTGATACTGGAGGGAGTACTTTTCATGATGTATTGTGTGTGCCTTCCTTTGAAAGGAAGCTAGGTGTGCGGAAATCGCTTCCTACACTAATCTAATGAGGAGAGAAGAGTGCAAATTCATTTTAATCTTTACAATTACAGAATGTTTAACACAACAAAAGAGATATTGTAGCAGCAAACAACATAAGAATGTAAGACAGAAGAAGAGAGACACAAGATATACATGGGGAAAACCCTTATCGGGTAAACAACCCCACACTCCAAAACCTGCACAATGTATTATCAAAACTATAATGGTTACAATACACTTGCAATGCAAGCTCTCGAGAGTCTTTGACACTTGTATCTGGAGACAAACTGGTAGTATAACAACACCTGTTAATCACTCTCTACATCTCCTCTCCAAGCACTTGCTTATAATGAAGTTTTCAAGGCAAAACTGAACATATCTTGGAATGGGCGTCCAACTTGGCCTCATGGCCCAAAACCCACGCCTAGGGACACTTGTCCAACACTGTAGCATGGTCATGGCATTGTCATACCACCCCATCCCAAAATGGTCGCCTATTTCCAATTTGGGCAATGACAGCACCAACCGGTTGTCATAGAATCTATCATAGTTGTCATAACTTACAGCTGTAAGAGAATCTATCATAAACAGGGTATAAATAGCATATTCTATTACAACATGACAAAACCCTCCTTGGGGTGCCCAAAGATGCCTTCTTCCAAGATGCCTTATTACACATGTCTTCACCTATCATAGAACCTTCTATTTCCAACTCTTACATGTCATAGATTTTGTCATAACCGTTTCGGTCAAGATTCACTTACACACTAGTCAAGATGCTGACAAATGGTAGAAAACCTCTACCACAAAAAAGGGACACCTATCTCCATATGGAGTGAGTTGACCATCCCAGTCACCTTACAAGTGGTGTGACAACTCATCGTGCCACTTCACACTAGATGACAAAACAGGATGTGCAACAAAAATTACAACATAGGTTAAGTAAATAAATTACATTACAATAATAAATGTAAGGAATTTACAAGGTTGAGACACCTTAATTCCCAACATTCTCCCACTTGTCGAACACCTTGTAAGAGCCAATAGAAAAAACATGATTTAACTACTATAGGCCGAAAAGCCCATAGACTCCCAACACCATCTGAACTTCTCAATGCCCACTGGTTTCATTAATGCATCTGCAACATCGCACTCTGACTGTCACAACAGATAGTAAATTGTCTTGCACCAACACCAATATCTAAACACAATATCTCTTAAGCCAAATGGCTTCCTTGCAAGCATGAGTAGCTGCCAAACACTCAGCTCAATTGAACTCCACTATGTTCACTAGCTTTACAGAAGCACCTGTAACATTTTCCAAGTGATCACCAACATGACAAAAAGATTAGAATGCCAAAAATATGATGAAACACTAAATGCCACATAGACACACCAATGTATCAAACTTCAAACCGGTTAACAGAACATAACTTTGAAGTCCAAACATCTTCAAAACAAGATCGAGCACGTAAGCTCGAAAAATGGTTAGAACAACAACCATAGCTAGTTGTTTACATCCAACTAAATAACCACCATTGATAGAACTTTTTCACATGACATATTCAGCCCATACTGCAACTCTCATCCCTGTATAATCCACTGTCTTGCACAAAGTTACCATCTCCCATGATAACAAACACACCAAAACCATTGATGTGCAAAAAAAAATCTATAGACCTTTGATTCTGCGGTCCAATGAAAAACCATCTACCAAAGATATACATACATCCTAGGAATCAAACTACATGAGCAATGCCAACCAAAGTAACTCAAAGTCTACCAATCAGCACTTACATAAAAGTGGCTTATAATACAAACATATAATACAAAGAACAATTACAATGATCTGCAAACTACAACTAACTGCTGCAAAATAGAGCATACTTCCACAAACGGTTTTCTGCTCACTCTCTACACTTCTGATCTCCTCCACTTCTCCAAAGTCCACATCTAAAAAAGAACACATATTGTTGCCAAAAAATAATAAAGTACAACAACAGTAGATGACCACAAACTTAGTGATCATACTAGATGAGTAAGAACCTCTAGGAAAAAAAATGAGACCATAAAGAGAAACTACAAACCATATCATGTCCTTCTGCCAACATCACCAAGTGCTAAGTTGTGTCAAGTATGATCTCCTTCACAAAACCCCAACTAAAAATCCTTAACAACACCCAACCATTCAATCTCATAAAATCAAATAAACATCAACATAGATGTAAGCCTCTCTAATCAAGGTAGATCAAACTCATAACCATTCCATAACAAGGAATAAGCCCAATCACATCTCCTAAACTCCTCATAAATGAACATCATAAAGCAAACTATACGAATCAAGAAGATAACCATGCTATCATCCCTCAAATGAAACCTCCAGAACCAATAACAGTAGCTCAAGATTCATATCCATGAGAAAACAAAGCATAAAACAACATGAATCTAAAATAACCTGGGCAATGCCTATCAAAACATTTTCTGCCAAGTGAACTAAGAGTGGGAAATGAGAATGATCCACTAAGATACACTGAGTCTCATATACTCTCTCCAAGAACAATCTCCTCTCAAGTTTAAATATGAACTCACGTCCATAACAAGTGAAGGCTTCTCAGTATTTCTGTTGAAACTTAACCATTCCAACACATGATCTCTTCAACAAGAGATCTCAATCCTCACCTCAAGTCTCTCTAGTATCCATGAGAATCCATCAACCAATACATGCCAACTTCAAATGCATCCTGTAAAATCATGAAGCTTCAAGAAAATGATTAATACTCTAAACCAAAGAGAACAAACAAGATCACTGTCAGAACTTCCACTGCAGGTCTGCATGATCAAGAAGCCCATCATGACATCATGATCTAACCATCTCCTCATAAGAAGATCACATACAACAAAGCATAGAATGATGCATACATCCTGTCTCAAGAGAACATGTATCATGCCAAAACTTTAAGCTAGCATCAAGAGTAAATCATGACATAGTAACATCTCTAAACAAAGGATAAACATGTCATACTGACAAATCATAAACCTGACACCTCAATCAAGATGTCAACATCCCAAACATATGAAGATAACCATCTCTTGATAACAAAATTGAAAATGTCAAACTCTCTATACCAAGAGCTCCTCCATGACACCAATATCCACTACAGAAGATCATCCATCACTTATGATGAATCCAACATCACTGCCAAAGCTCCCACTGAAACTGTGATACTGATCTTATCAAGGCATCATGATAACCATCCTCTCAATGAAGATCATCGATGGCTCTAACACAATCAAACAATTGTCCTATGAAATATCAACAACACAAAAGAATAAAGTAGAACCAAGATCTCCAAGTCAAGAAGATAAAACCATCATTGTCAAAAGCTTACACTAAACTGTGTAACCAAGCTATCCATGACATCGAGATAAACATGCTATAAGTCCCAATAACTGCACTCAAATTATCCATCCTCTTATCCCAAAGCAACATACCAATACACAAATGACCACAGACAAGGCCAACTAACAAAGTCTGCATAAATATTGAATCAATCTTGTGGATATAGACAGTCCACATCTGAGTCATCCCACTGCAATCAAATAGGTGATCAGCCCACAAAACTGCATAACTTGTAGATCCCAAACATGAAACATGCAAACTCATCATCACATTAGTAACTTACAAACTTAGATACCAAAGAAGACAATCTGTAGACTTCAAGACTCAACCATCAAATCAATTCTAGATTCAATTTGCCAACAAGCCCACAAATGAGTGATCATAGTCAAGGAACTAATCAAGCATATGCTGAAGAAATGATGAGTGATAAATCACATACCAACATCTTCACACTAAGAAAGATACAAACCTCCTCACACTATGCACGTAGCATACATATAAATCTGCAACTATCTTACATCTAGAAACACTCTCAAAGAATCATAATCTGAAAAATAGTTTGTCTATAGATTTACAAAACCACAAGTTTTGATTAACCATGTAAAACCTACAAAACCACCATGTCACTGACATACATGCAGGTCCATATCCACTTATCATCTGGAAAACACACCAGTCTGAAAAACACCAATATAGTTAAACCAAAATAATGGAATAACATAGATAAGCATAACCATAGATTTTTTAACGGAATATCTACAAAACCCTCAGATCAAATCAATATGAAACTGAGACATGCAAGTACAGCCAACCAAATGAAATAGAGGTCCAGGAACTTTAGGCCCACTTGTAGGCCAACTCCACAACCATTACCATGTACAAGCATACAGAGAAGCTAGGTTGTTCCAGAAGCTTTTAGATCATCCAATGATCAACTCCACAGCCTACATGTATTCAAGGTTAACAAAATAATGTCTTCCAATGCCCGGGACTAAAGCCAAGCACCCAACATAAACACATCAAGCCATAGTCATTACAACCCAAGTTACTCCATGTGATCAGGGGGCCAAGAATGAACACCCAACATGAATACTTTGTTGCAAACAACCATAGAATGATAGAACATAACCACCATGCATGAGGGTTATTGTATACTATCAAACAAGAGCTCTAGATCAATAACATACTAAATGTAACCACATGATCAACTCCACAACACTCCATCTTAAGTTTCCATAACTCAAAATTTGTGTCGTTAAACATCCCCATCTCTATTCTTCCAGATGTGTTTGCCATCTCATTCCTGCAACAAGATTTTAGAATACTCTGCACAAACTCCCACTGAGCCTAAGATTAGTACACAAAACCCTTATCTAACAACAAGGACCAAAGAGAACTTAGCTCTGATACCAATTGAAAGGAAGCTAGGTGTGCGGAAATTGCTTCCTACACTAATCTAATGAGGAGAGAAGAGTACAAATTCATTTTAACCTTTACAATTATAGAATGTTTAACACAACAACAGAGATATTGCAGCAGCAAACAACATAAGAATGTAAGACAGAAGAAGAGAGACACAAGATATACGTGGGGAAAACCCTTATTGGGTAAAAAACCCCACACTCCAAAACCTGCACAATGTATTATCAAAATTGTAATGGTTTACAATACACTTGCAATGAAAGCTCTCAGGAGTCTTCGACACTTGTATCTAGAGACAAACTGGCAGCATAACAACACCTGTTAATCACTCTCTACATCTCCTCTCCAAGCACCTGCTTATAATGAAGTTTTCAAGGAAAAACTGAACATATCTTGGAATGGCATCCAACTTGGCCTCATGGCCCAAAACCCATGCCTAGGGACACTTGCCCAACACTGTAGGATGGTCATGACACTTGTCATACCACCCCATCCCAAAATGGTCGCCTATTTCCAATTTGGGCAATGACAGATGCTCTTACGCACCAACCGGTTGTCATAGAATCTGTCATAGCTGTCATAACTTACAGTTGTATGAGAATCTGTCATAAACAGGCCATAAATAGCATATTCTCTTACAACATGACAAAACCCTCCTTGGGGTACCCAAATATGCCTTCTTCCAAGATGCCTTGTGACACATGTCTTCACCTGTCATAGAACCTTCTATTTCTGACTCTTACATGTCATAGATTCTGGCATAGGAATCTGTCATAACCGTTCGGTCAAGATTCACTTACACACTAGTCAAGATGCCGACACATGGCAGAAAACCTCTACCACACAAAAGGGACAATTATCTCCACATGGAGTGAGTTGACCATCCTAGTCACCTTACAAGTGGAGTGACAACTCATCGTGCCACTTCACACTAGATGACAAAACATGATGTGCAACAAAAATTACAACATAGGCTAAGTAAATAAATTACATTACAATAATAAATGTAAGGAATTTACAAGGTTGAGACACCTTAATTCCCAACATCCTTATCACATAATTTGCTTTCCATCTATCAGATTACTCATAGTGGTGCAGGGAAAAATGTAGAATTCACACCTGATCTAGTTATCATTAGAGATATGGAGACCATAGAGATTCTTGCTACTGGGGTGGTTGATCATGCATCTCAGTTATATACCTTTTCTGATTTTACTCCAGATGATGGTTCAAATCCTTTGACTGTTGATCGCACTTCTTGTGTGAATATTACTTATGAGAAGAAGTTTGGGTATTTGAATCTTGGTATTCTTGCTACTAATTCATTTTTACATCATAGTGCCCTTCATTCTTCTCCTCCACATCCTGTTTCTATTGAGATTGATGCTTTCTTGGTTGAGAAGGATGATGATTCTGTTGAGGGCTTGTAGTCCCTCTTTCCTAATAGTCATGACACTGTTGTTGTCAGTCATATTCTATCTTTGGAGACACTTGATTCAGAGCTTCCATTTTGTCTTCAGTTATCACCTTCATGGATTCAACAGGTTGTTCCTGACTTTGTTGTGGCATCTACAGATTTTGGCATGTGGACATTCATCTAGTCTTTAGAGACATTCATCTTGAGGCCATCTACTTCACAGGTTCTTCATTATTCATAGGTTGTTCTATTTCTTTCTAAGGGAAGAAATGTGATTTTCCATGAGGGGATTGGCTTTTGCATTTGTGTTTGAGCATCCTCTTCTTCTTCTGGAGATTCTACAGTGTTGGAGGATTTTATGGCCTCTCTCTTTCCCTCTTATGGGGGCTCATGATTGTATTCTTGTGATGGATTTAGTTCTAGGGGGGTATTAGTTGGAGCCCTTCTTCCATCACTTGTACATATTTTTTTGCATATTTTTTGCATGTTTTTTGCATGTTTTTTCTCTCTTTTGGAGAGGGGGTTTTTCCCACGGGATTTTTCTCCTTTTCTCCACCTTATGAGAGATTCTTGTTGTTCATGGGTATCTAACATGGCCTTGTAGCCAGGACCCATTCTTGCATTAGTTGCATGGTTTTCATTTCTCCCTAAGTTGCACTTATGGGAGGTGTTGGTGTAATTAAATATTTAATTACACTTTAATAAGTTTACTTAGGGCTTATTTTTAGTCAGGTTATTAATAAGTCATATTAGGTTTTTATTTAACTTGCAAATGTAAAAGCAAGTTGTCATGTGTAATTCATTAATCCATTTCATTAATTCATCCTTATTGTGCAAATTATTCCTCTTTTCTTTTTTCTCTTGTGGAAGGTAAATCTTAGGTTTTGTAGGTGATCCTGGTGTTTCAAGTTTATCATAAACTTCAACAGAAATTCTCTAGATTCAAGCCTTGTTCATAGTGCTTTACTAATTTATCGGCCTCAAGTATACTAACTCAGAGGTTTAATATTAACACAAAGATAAATTACTATGTTCATCGGCCTTCAATAGATACATGACACAGTGATCTTCATCCAATATAGTTTCTTATGTTTTAAACTTCCACTAAGTTCTCTTGGCCTTTCAGCCTACATTAGATTATTATTATTTATAGTCTTCAAACTAAGGTGAGAGGGACTATACTACAAAGTATTCTCTCTGAAATCTATAATTTCCTCCCTATATTATACTAAATGATAACTATTGTCCTAGAAGAGATGTCATTCTAACATTTAAAGGGTCCCAAATGCCTTGGCACACCTCTGTATTATTACAAGATAAAAACTTTGTTCTTCTTAGCTAACAATCTTGCATACTAAATATTCAAACATCAAATATTGCAGTCAATAAAATTATTGAATGACATTACTTACCTTTTGATATCAACTTCTACATCCTGATCGGTCTCAGCCCGCGAACTCCTGCTAATGATTTTTTTTGAGTTTGAACAAAGTTGACTCAGTATCATGCTCCAGTAGTCCCTTCATTAGTTGATTGATTTACTCACTAGGTACATGATCAAATTCTTAATAAAGGCTTTTGAATATAATCTTTAAAGGTGCTGCTTGCTCAACTCTTATCCACAATGTTTAACAGAACTTTCATCCCATTAATGAAGCCCTCTCTTCTTATCTTCCAACATTGAAACGTGTAGTTGGTTTTTGTCATAGCTCTGTATTATCCACCCCTGTCAAATACTTGGTGTGGTGTTTAACACATTTTAGTAGGGCTTCCATCTCACTACCATTTTTTTTAATTCTCCCTCTAGATTGGATTTTTTCTCTCCCCCCTCTTTATCTTTCAATGAGATAGCCTTATTAAAGGTTTGACACCTCCACAAGGCTGCAAAAACATAGGCAGAGTCTTAGCCTTATAACGAGATTTGATAGCATGCAAGTATAGTGGAGTAGTTGCTATTTAAGGCCACTCTCACCTCAACGTCGACAAAATAGCCTTTTAAAAAGGCTTCACTCCTCGGTAGTTAATCTCTATGCCTTTCTCTTAAATGGTAAATCCTTAATAAAGGCTTTCCCCTCTCCACCCACAGAGCTCTAGGTGGAAAATATGCCTATTAAATATTTCATGAAGGCACGCAAACTAATGGAGATAATGGTCTTAAAGACCACTCCACAATCTGGTTTTAAAGCTCCTCCTTTATCTCCAAGTTAGCTAAGGAGTCAAGTCGGCATAACCAAGAGACTAGTTGGCAATGAATTAAGATCTCTATCATGTATTCCTTAAAACAAATACATAGAAAAATGTATAATCTTTAAATTGTGTTTAAATAGATAAATATATAAGAAAAAATATATTATTTGTGTATACAACGTATACTCATGTTATTTTAAGCATTCAACGAGATATGAGATTGGGGTCGAGGTGTTCTCCCCCTCTCTATCTCGTTTAAATGTCAATAAAGACAAAATAACAAGATATAATCCCTATCAGGAACTTTTGATAAATAATCTATCAACTATCGACCATACTCGTCAATGGTGACATACCAACTTGGTTTACAACAAAACATAGACTTATTGGATCTTTTCGACAAATCCACAACTATCAAATTGAAACCAAACTTAGACTAGTTAAGTCAATACAACTTACCAATCTCGTTGATGGTTCACTAAATTGTACAAGCACAAGACTAAGATGGCATCAACTGTTCTTTCCCATACATCTATTCACTTCTCTCAGATGATACTCTCCCTCTCTTTCTCGGAGGGGTAGAAACTTGTTTCCTAAATACAACTTGCAATCTCCAAACTGTGATTAGTGTATCATTAATCAATTCATAATCCTTATAAAATCATAACATCTTAACAACATATAATCACATGTCAATTATAATCAAATAAACATAACTCATGAAACCATTAATTTTTCCTGAGATTTTCACTAAACGTCAAATCATTTAATCATGCATAATCATCTACTAATTACTTCAAAAGTAAAAAGTAAAATGTAGTCAAAGTTAGGGATGTGACAAATTCCATTATCTCTTATCCTTCTTGCCCAATCAATCAGTTTGTCACCAAAGATCCTTAGTCTGAAGTCATCTAGGTCAATATGACCCAAATCTGTGTCTCCTATGTTTTTCCATGTTGAGGTGATACTAGAAGTGGGAGGGATTCCTTTGAATTCGTACTTCATGGTTATAGCCCTTGTAGACATTTATCTTGCAATTCAATACCCTAATTGAATGCTACTCCATATGCCTAAATCTATCAATTTGATCAAAGAAACTTACATAAATCATCAAGAAATTACATTACATGAGTTCATAATCATTAATTTCCATTTAGGCATCAAATTGAATCAACTGCAAAGAAAAGTGGAACTTTGCCCTTCTACAGGATATCAATGTGCAGTGTTATAAAAATCTAATCTATACATCAATTATAATAAGTAAAGCTTTAAAATCAATGAATGATGCAAAGTATTTTAGCATGAGATGAGAAATTTAGATTTATTTAGGGTACCATGATCATTTTGCATGAAATGCAGGCTTTCTAGTCTTGATAGGATGTAGCGGGATTTTTGGCTTCTGCTGGATAAGCGGGTAAACTAGCATTCACAGGATATGTCATGTACACCTAATTTTTAACACAAAAGAGCTTAGTCTCCTTGGGTGGAGGAATTGGTCCTCACTGGATAAGTGAGCAAAATGGGCTTCACGGGATATATCTGACATCATGCAAAATTACCACAAAGTATCTTATAGCGATTCAAAGCAGTAATGTGGGTGAAGTGAACCTCACCAGACTTGCAGAGATTTAGGAGTTTGGTGGATATGTGGTGTCATGAAAAATCCACACAAAGCACCCATCGAGAGTCTTTAAAGGCACCTAGGTGAGCGGAATGGAATGCATCGGAGGAGGCAGAGGATTCAGGGTCTGACGAATATGTCCGGCACCCCTCAAAATCAGTGCAAACCTTGTAAACCAGAATTCATAATGACTAAGGCGAGTAGAAAATAGTTCAGAGGACAAAGCAAAATTTTGAGTCCTAATGGACATATCCAATAATGGTGAAAAGTTGCGCTACCAAAATTTTCCCACGTAAGGTATATCCTCTAAATGGTCCTGAATGAAAACTATATTTTGGCAAAAGGCTCATCAATTGCAACATTTTCTTAAAACAGCCTACTCATCAAAGGATATATCAATTTAATCCTAGGATCATGGTTCCAACACTTTAAATCCTCTTCACACAATCCCTATGAAATATGAAAACCCTATGCAAAATCAATGAAAATGAAAAAACTAGGGTCTTGCAATTCATACCATTCATCATTGTGAAATAATAACAAGAACTTTTACCCAATTTCAAAATGGAATTCAATCAAAGGCATAAATATCCAATTCAAACATGAACCAAAAGAAAAGGGAATAAAGTTGACCTATTTTAACTTAAAATGCAAATAAAACCCTCCAAGCCGATAATAGAAATCCTTCAATTGATGCAATGTAATCTTCTCACATAAGGAATCACCTCACAGATATTTCAAATCACCTAAGCTTCGAGAAGTATTGAAATTTTTGAATGCAAATGGAAAAAATGGATCAAATTTTGACTTTTAAACCCCCTAAAAAATGCCATAAATGCCTCTGACAAGTGCGACAGAGTGTCCAACACTTAGAAACGAGAAAGCGGGAAAAGTTGCATAACCGGATATGCAGGAAGAATGACCTTCACCGGACATATCCAGTAGTGACCAAAATCTACGCAATGTCCTGTGACGATCAAAAAGTCCTCTTTTTCACCAAAACACCTAACTAACCCAGAAGCGGGACTTTGAGAGGTCACCAAATATGTCCTGTAGGACTGGCTTTTAGTGTTGTATTCGGTAAGCTTAGACATTGGCGTAAAAGTCAAAAGGACAAACCTCCCATGCATAAAATCAAGCACAAAGAAATCAAAAGTTTTTGTAAATCCATCATAAAAGTAGAAGCAAGCCCCAAGAGGGCCCAAACCATCCCAAATGCCCAAAATTGAAACAAATCTTGCATTCTAAGCACCATTTCACTTTCTCATCATCATAAGGAAGAAAAACTGAGACTCGGCCAAAAACAAAAAGAGGAGGTCTCCATTTGGCAAAATGGGGCGTGTGTGTAGGGCACAAAAACCTCCTCCTAGACAACCACGATAGTGGAAATCAATGATCGTCTATCCAACCTTAACTTGAATAAAAACCATAAGTCTATAATATTTCAAGATTTCAAACCAAAATGGAGTCACTGAAAGAATTTCTAACTTATATTCATATGTGACATTCAAAATCCAATTTCTAGTCTAGTGGATGTAACTTTATCTATGATTCCATGGTTTGCATGCATGTCTTCAAGAGCATTTTTTTAACAATATTATCTGACAAAAAAATCCCCATTCCATTCTACTTTGATAGTTGTTCGTACTGTTTCCAAAGCCCCATTTTGGCACAAGAAGGGAGGATGTTGGGACATCTCATCAACAACTCTTTGTCTTTCTCTTCCATCATCTTATCTCCTTTTCCACTACTTCACTCTTCCACCATTTTCCCAACACCGCTTTAAGCACTGTCACACTATAGTTGGCTATAAGTAAGAATTTCAATGAACTATTTTGGAGGGCAGTAGAAGCTAAGTATGTAGTAGGAGATAATTGTTTCCATTCTCCCTTCCTCTTGAGGGGTTACAATTATTCATGTAAACTTAACTCACATACAAGAGGTTCTAGATGTTTCTACAAAGAAGCTGATGCGTACTCTTCCCTCTATATTAGATAACTATATCAGCTACTAAAAGGTGTTAGTCTCTTACCAACCAAAACCCTTTTTACCATTTATGTGTTGAAGCGAAACAAGTGGTCAAATCATGGCGATGGATTTGGATGCGGATTTGGAGGAGCTTTGACAATTGCAGTCGATTGCCAAGAGACCTAGAGTTGTTTCTTTGCTTTCCGGTGAGATTCACAACTTGGATAAGATATGATAAACTCTCATCTTTACCACTTTATTTCAGGGGTCTCCATAATGATACAGGTTAGAGTATTTTCTTTATTTCAATCTGACCCAATTGGGTATGGTAAGCCCTCTTACTAGGAATGTTATTGGGTTTGTACCCTAAGACATTTGGCATTTTCTATTAGTAAGGCATTCAGGATTTTACAGTCTACAAGGATGCAATGATGGCAGGTGGTTGGGGTGATTTCTCATGCCATTACGTGTAATACCCAAGCCATCAAAACTAGCGTGTATCCCCTATTAGAGAATTTCTAAGAAAATTAGCTTGAACTCAGGACAGGTTCCCATTGTGATTGGAATTAAAAAATTTGATCTGACCTTTTAGATAGTATAAACCCTTGTATCGGTGATATTATTGGGCTTTTACTAGCACGGTTAAGAGACGAGTCTTAGGATTAGGTCTAAGGACATAAGACTGGTGGGTATCCTTTGTTGGACTAGTGTTTTGGGCCTTCAACCTCACTAGTTCAAAATTAATTATAAATTAGACATGGATAATGAAAATTATACTTCGGATTGCTGTCATATTGGAATGCATTATATGGATAATGTTGTTACCTTTTTTTAAGTTTTAACTATCTCCTTTTTATCATTCATAAAATTGTACCACATTCAAGTGCAACAACTCCTATCTCAGGACATACATCTAAGCTATAACAATTTGGGTAACTCTATACAAGAAAAAAATCGTAGAACTTGTTGGCAAGAGACACTACTCTAGTATAGACTTGTATGTTGTCATTGATGGCAACAAGACTCAGAGATCCCTTCAATATTATGAGAAGACACCCCTCCAGAAAGTCATATTGGAATTCAGGTCTAGTTGGCAAAAATGGCTAAGTATGGAAAATGTTCAGGTATGAGACAGGAAAATGATCAGTACTCCTCCGCAAGATAAGATGTGAAGATGTGGTTCAGGTATGATATTCATAGATTCTTATTGCTCTTATATTCCAATAATCAAGTCATGACTTTCTCCGGAAGTCATCTGATGAAAAGGCAAAGTCTGGGACAACAGAAGTAAGATAGGAATAGTGAACAGTGTAGAATGAAGTGGTCCGCATTCCTCTGCATCAGCATATTTTGTTCTGCAGAATTGAAGACATGTCAAGAGAGAAAAAATGTTTTCTGATTGTGATTCATGAAGTCCCATTTGGTCCACAACATGAGTTATGATGTGACAGAGGAACCTATCATATATGTTATTAAGAAACAAGCCGATAGGCTAGTTGAATTCTTATGCCGAGAAGAAATATGAGTTGGATGATAAAGGTAAGTGGTTGTATGATTAGAGCTGACACATATGAAGACATGTGCATGATGGTTTGGATTTGCATTGACGATTTGACACAAGAACAAGCTAACAGGATATAACACTTGGTATACACGTTTCACAGTTTGCTTGTCGACCTGATCATGAGAAAGACTTAGTTGCGGATATAAATAGAGGATAGATTTTGATGTTTAAATGTATGTGGCATGTGATGTGATGTATATGAATGCAAAATATGCGAAGATAGAATAGCTGTAGCAAATAAAGAAAGATCTCAAGCATATGTAAGAGCAGAGCAGAGAAATAGGGGCAAACTGAAATGAAGAGTTTTGAGTCAGTATTCACAAGCATAATTGGAACTGTAATCATGCATAAGTAGATGCAATCATAGAAATTCATCTTTGGCAGTGATCCACCCTTCTTCTTCTTTCCTTTCTTTTGGCAGTGAGCCTTTTTGTGAGCAGTGAGCTCTGGGCAGTGAGCCTCTTGTAATTCGGTATTGCTATAACTAACAAAATTCTGTGGGTTAGCCCCCACCGTGGTTTTTCCCTTTTGGGTTTTCCACGTAAAAATCCTGGTGTTCATATGTTATGTCTTTAAGGTTGTTGTTCATTTGTTTAATCTATTTTCACATAATTGAATTTGGTAAATAGATCAAAGAGCAAGTGCATAAATGGTTTTATAGAACACTAATTCACCCCCCCTCTCAATGTTCATTATATTCAACAATTGGTATCAAAGCAAGGTTCCTTGGAAGAAGCCTAATAGCTTGAGGAAGATCTGGGAAGGTTTACTCATGGTAGCACAAAGGTATCTCACTTATCCTAAAGCAGATCCTCTTGGTAGCATTAAGATTGACAATCAAGTATATGTTAATAATGAACAATTTGAAGCAGTTCTAGAAGATATTGACAACTCCAAAGCTGAAATCAAGGGTTTAGAGGAGAGTATCAAAGAAGCTGATGTTTGCATTCTGAAATTAAAAGAGAAAATTAGTAAATCTTAGGAAAGAAGGAAAGAATTATGTGTGCAACTAAAACAAGCAAGTGAATCTACAGAGAGTCTTCTTAGGGTGATTGAAGAAAAGAACAAGAGTGAGGAATATCTGAATCAAGTTGTAAAGGACAAGTTAGAGGAATGTGAAAAACTAGGAAAAGAAGTTCTGCTCTTGAAATTTGATCTAGAAGAAACCAACAGCTACAAAGAAAAATTTAAAATAAGCTCTGCCAAACTTGATGAGTTGCTAGCTAGTCAAAAGTATCCAGATGATAGACAAGGTTTAGGATTTGAAAAGGGAGAAAGTTCAAATTTGGGGCAAGACAGATCTAAAGAAGGTAGAGGCAGAAAAAAAACCATCTAGTAAGAAATCAAAGAAGAAGACCTAAAAGACCTCTGATCAGGCAACCAAATGCATAAAGGTACCCATCTTTCAATGGTTATTGTTTTAAATGCAATAAGTATGGTCATAGAGTTACTCAGTGTAGAAGTAGAATAAATCAAAATGCTCCATCTTTTTCTGGTCAATGTTTCAATTGCAAGAAGATTAGTCATAAAGCAAATGAGTGCAGAAGTGTGTCAAGAAATGTGGCAAACTATTCAAGGAATGGTCAATCTTTCAATGGCAAATATTTTGTATGTAATAGATTTGGGCTTATGGCTAACCAATGTAGATCAAGGCCAATTCCCAATTACAGAAGAAATCTAGGTCAGAAAAATGTTGTTTGTTTTAATTGCAAAAAGTTCAGACACTTTGCCAAATTCTGCAGAAGCAGAAATGTAACAAGAAACCATCCTGCAGAGAAAGGGAAAATAGGGCAGAAAGATGTTAGAGGCAAAAACAAAGTTGATCCTGTGGAAACCAAGAAGGAGATGAATATGATCTAGATCAAAAAGGGTGTGAATGAGTATGATCCATGTGGTCACGACATGCAACACATGTGTCGTGTCCACATTTGTTATGACATGAAATATCAAAAACTTTTCCACACATCCCTAGAAACCCCCTCGCATGCGTCAGCATGCTCGGTGGCAATACGCATAAGGCGTAAACATGTCAATCCAACTTCGGGTTAGTGCGAATGTCTATGCAATCCCCTGCGAGATGATAGCCTGCTAAGGGGGTTTATGCGACACGAGAAGCGTCGCCATTAGGGTTAGAATCAATTTGATTCAAACCCTAACTTTTCCTAAATGAGTGGTGTGATTTTGACATGTGTCGAAATCAAAACCTAAGAAACTAGAACAAGGATGAATAATTTAAACATATATAGGTTAGGAAAATAACACTATTGCATAGATAAATCATCTACTTAACCATACTAGGAATTCCAAAAAATTCTGGCAGCATAATGCCTCTCAAGTGTACATGGGAATTATTTACAAAATAAATTCCTACTACTATTCAATAATTAAATATAAAGAAAATATAAATAATTACGCTCGATTAATTAATCATCCCTTATTAACCTCTAGGTTTAAATGCTTAAGTTAAATTAAATTAAATTAACTAATTACATTGATAAAGTATTAAAATTAATAATTTTCATAGCCCCATCGTCAAATCCACCAAAATTAATCTTCTAGACCAAATTACACATAAGGTTAAAATATAATTATTCACTTATCAATCTTTTTCCCTTATCATTTAATGCTCAAGGAAACATAGGAATAAATTCAAGGCCTAGATAAAATAAGATTAAAACAAATCCCACCCACTAAAGGATAAAATAAAAGTCCACTAAGTCAAACAAATATGCCAAGGGATAAGATTATCCCATCTCACTAAATTATCCCAAAAGGTGAAATAACCAAATATGAGTGAAAACAAACAAAAAGGGATAAAGGGGAAAGAACTCCTGTGCACTAAGTTTTAAAAGAAAAAATTCAAATTCTTTATTATTATGTTTTCCCACTCACCACAACCCTAAAACAAAACCCTAAAAGCTTTCTAATAAAAAATTCATTTCCTTATGAGAGCAACTCATTTCTATTCTAATTCCTTCTAACCCTGACCTCTTCTCTCATTTCTCTTATATTCTCTTGTCTTATTTTGTATTGCAGGTAGGGTTTGGGGCTGCCATTAATGAAAGCTTAGAAGAGGTATACACATTTTTATGTTTCCTAGTTATTTACCCATCTTTACTTCTTTTATATATATATATATATATAATATATGTATCTGCAGTGTATATACGTCTCTGTGTTTTGTGACAGGCAAGAATGGCAATATACATAGAGGATATATATGTATATATAATGAATTCCAAATAAATGTAACAGAGACATTTTGATTTCAAGGCGGACTGCAGAATGTGAAGCGACCGTGTCTACCAGCGCCAAAGTAAGGGAAATAAGGGGGGTGGGGGCGGGCTCCCCACCAAATGGTGGGAGATGGGTGGGGGGTCCGTCCCCCCTCCCCATCTCAAAAGAAAACAAGGCAGTGTGGAGGACAGTTTTGGCCGCCACCCCCTATCATAAACATTTACAACTACTAAAATTTTTAAAGCATTTCAACAGTTTTTTTTACACCCCGTCCGCGGGGGTTTCACAGCAGCAATAATATATATATTTTATTCTTCTGTGTTTTTTTTTAAATTCATTCCATCATATATTTTATATATATATATATATATATATATATATAATTCTCACAACTACTCTATATATATATATATATATATATATATATATATATATATTATTCTCACAACTACACAGTATACTTTTTTTAAATACACAGTTAGGTCAAAAATGTATATATATATATATGGTTTTCTATTAAACAATGTAAAAATTGATCTCTAATTTATTACACTTACTATCATAAATAATACAAATGACAGAAATAGAAATCAAACCCCCCCTTTTTTTTCTTGAAATAGAGAATTTATTTAGCCACCTTTTTTAAAAAATAAATACAACAGCTACTATTTACCCCTCCTCCCTTTTCTTTTGATAAGGAACTAATAACAATAATTCATTGCTATATATATATATATATATATATATATATATTAAAAATAAACAGAAGTATATTTCTAACAGAACTATATGAAATCACTATATCCTTCACTTAAAACCACTTACTGCAACTATGATTTTAAATGCTTTGTTGAACATAACCACAGAACATTGTAGGCAAGAGATTTCCAACATCAACTATATTTGTTTTGCCATATGAAGTCCATTTTCAAATACATATAGAAACACATACATCTGAATATATATATGTTACTATTTTTTTTTAATGAAAACTACAGAGATTCATTACTAACAGCAACATGTATATTTTCCTTTTTGCAAACACTTACAAAATAATGTAATACACTCTCTTTTGAGACAAAAACCACAACACTATATTTAACTGAATATCATTTTCTATTTCTTCAACATTGCACTACAATTACCATGAATATATATATATATATATATATATATTACAGAATAAAAGATTTACAATAGCAACCATAAAGCAGTCTCATCTCTTTTTTTTATCATTTCTAATATAAGGATGGCAACCTCACAAAATGGAAAAACTTGCATACATGGATAACAAATCAGTTAACAACACAACCAAGAGAGTTTATACTCTCATGAGGAAATCTCTACAACAAGCCAACTTGGCTAAGGTTCCAATCAGCCTTACATACATAAAACTAAAATTCTTTTGACACCTTTCAAGCTCCAAAGGTCTCCAACAAACCTGCAAAAACTAAAACCATGGGGATTCTTCTAAGCCACCAAAACGCTCTCCACCCTTCCATAGACCCGCAAGTGGGTCACCCCCGAGATTGAAGGTCAATCTTCACACGGGTCTCATGCCACAACACAACAAAGGCAATCACATAACAGCAAGAAGAACACCCATAAGACTTGAACAACACAAAATCCATAAACAGTGGATTTGAGGGGGTAGGAGAGTGGACTCTCTCTACTCAAGAGGTTCACTCCTACAACCAAATCTCATGATTCGAAAACAAGGCCTCAAGCCTAAAAATACCTCCATGAAAATTATAATACTCCAAAACAAGGCCTCAAGCCTAAAATCTCCTCCATGAAATATATCACACCAAGGCATTCATGCCATAAAAATAACCATCAAAATGCCCTCAAGGCCACAATATGACAATACAAAGAGGGTGACCTCAAGGAGGTTCAGTCCTCTCCCACCCCTCACATGAATGGACACACCAAGAATGGTAGTCTCATTCAAAACAACACAACAAAATGCAAAACACAAGCAATTCCAATCACACAATAAAAGTAAAATGCATGAGAAAGGTTCAATGCCTTGAGGCTTACCTTAAAAAGCCCAATAATGGAAGAGGGTTGTAGAAGAGCTTTCCAACCTTCTCCTTTAAGCCTCCTTCCAAGATCTCCAACTCTCTTACTCACCAAAAATACCTCCAAAGATAGCCAAAACACGAAAATGAAAGAACCCCTTTCCTCTCACAAAGAGGAAATAATATAGGCTTCATTCCAAAGCCTTGAGGAATGAGAAGGTGAAACATGTCACCTTCTCCTTCCTCTTCCCAAGACACTTGCAAGGAATATGGAATGTGGAGGTGACATGTGTCACCCTCCCATCCATTCAAACCTCACCCTCTCCACATGTGTGAGAGCAAAGGTAGACAGGTGGCATCTCTCAAAATGGGCTCCAAGAGGATAAGGGATGACACATGTCATCACCTTATTCTCTAAAGGAAGCCCCTTCACTCCAAGATGCTCTCACACATGTGTGAGAGCATTGGAGGAAGGTTCCACACACTTGGGGGTCTTGAAGACTCCCCAAGCCTTCAAGGTGATGGGATTCCATGCCTTGGAAAGGGGAATGGGTCATGTTTCAAGGCATGAGTCATCCTCCACTCCAATTCAAATTTAAATTTCGTCACTTTACTTCAAGTTGAAGTTAAAGTGACTAGATAGAGGTAACCCTAGGGTTTGGCATGCTCAAATGGGCCCTAGACCCTAGGGGTACCACCTAGATTAATTTTAGCCCAAAATAAACACTTTAGGAGGTAGAAAATCACATAAAATGGCCTTAAAAAATAAAAGACACCAAGTGGTGTAAATTAAATCACATATTTTTACAACGCTTCAATTAAATAATATAAAAGGGTGAAATCTAAGTCAAATAATAAAATGCAGACATTTATGAAAGCATCATACAATTTCACACATGATCTTGGTCCCCCTAGAACTAGATCAGTCTAACACGGGAAGCACATTAGGTGTGAGATCGATCTCTATTTTTTTGTGGCCTGAAAAATCACCTGCGCACTTGAACAAATAGATTAATCCAACAAATATATATATATATATATATATATATATCATAGCCGAAGCAAGGAAATACATACACTCACGCCATCACACAATCATGTAAACATTATTAAAATCACCTAGCTTCATAATTAAGATTCATAATTGCATTTCTAAACACTATCTCAAGATCAAAATCACATAACAATACCATTTAATAATTTCACAACTAACAGATCTCTAATATCATCAAAATGCATATCACATGTCTAATAATCACCAGTGAATCAAAATCAGGATATAGTCACATCACAATCTACTAAATATAGCTAATCAAAATAAAGGGGTAGAGTCCAGAAAATCTGCATATCAGGATCAACAATCCCAAATGTCGAAATGTCATCAACTGTAGATATGAAATAAGTAGAATAAGGGAGTGAAATAAATAGGCCTCGCATCCTTCCCCCCTAAGACTAAACTCCCTCCTAGAATTCGTCAAAGAGGTGAGGGTAAAGTGTCCTCAATCTAGCTACATCCTCCCATGTCGTCGTGACCTCATCATATCTGTCCCACTGAACCCTAACCTGGTCCAGCTCTTCACCTCGAAGGCCCAGCATCCAACGACCCAATATGCGAATTGCCTCCAAAGCCAACTATTCATCTACCTCTATCTGTAGATCACTCAAATCCAATACATGAGATAAATCAGATATATATCATCGCAAAACAGACACATGGAACACATCGTGGATGCTCGACAGGCTAGGTGGCAAGGCTAGACGGTAGGCTACGGGTCCTATCCACTCCAAAATCTCAAAAGGCCCAATGAACCATGGTGCAAGCTTAGAGCCCTTTCCATAATGGATTGGAGTCTTCTGCGGCCGTACTCTCAAGAAAACTCTATCACCGACTGAGAAGCTCTGATCTAGTCTCTTAGCATCGGCATACTTCTTCTATTGATCCTACGTCTCCTGAAGTCTCTTTCTAATCAAGGTCACCTACTGCTCTATATCCTGCACCAGCTCTGGCCCAATGGAAACCCTATCCTCTGTACGGTCCCAACTCAATGGTGTCCTACAAGGTCTGTCGTACAAGGCCTGATAGGGAGGCATACCCAATGAGCTTTGATGTCCATTATGTAGGAAAACTCAACCAAATACAAATACCCCTCCCATCTAGACTGGTGGTCCATCACATACATTCGGAGCATTTCCTCTAACACCTGGTTCACCCTCTCCATCTGACCATCTATCTCATGGTGATAAGTGGAACTGAAGTTGAGTTGTATGCCCAACACCTGCTGCAATACCCTCCGAAAGGCTGATGTGAAAATTGAGTCCCTGTCAGAAATAATGCGGCGAGGTACCCCATATAATCTCACAATGGCATCTAAGACTACTCTCGCCACTGCCGGTGCATTGTACGTCGTGCGTACAGGTGAGAAATGCGCCACCTTGGTTAACTTGTCAATCGTCACCATGATGGCATCATGGCGACAATATGACATAGGAAGACCAACAATAAAATTCATGGAAATGGTGTCCCATTTCCACTCTGGTATCTCACGAGGGTATAAAAGACCTACTAGATGCTAATGCTCAGCCTTGACCCTCTAGCACTCAAGGCATCGAGCAACGAACTCTGTAATATCCCGTCTCATACCTGCCTAATGGCACAGTTGTCGCAAGTCGGCATGCATCTTCCTCACCCCTAGGTGTGCTGCATAAGGTGCTCTGTGAGCCTCTGATAGAACTACTGCACATAGATCACCTGCATGGGGTACATAGATGCAATGTCGATGTATAAGGAGCCCATCTGCCTCTAGGGAATAACCTGTAAACTTGCTCACAAGGGCCCTCTGTGACTGGATCTCCTGCTGCACCTCAAGAAACCACTCATCCTCTGGCAGATGCTATAAAATGCATCCTCTCAAGTCTACACTCAGTGTCAAGGTCAGGGTCTTGTGGTGCCTCCAACTCAATGCATCGGCAACCACATTCTCCTTCCCTTTGATGTAGTGGACATCAAAGTCGTACTTGCAAAGGAACTCCATCCAATGTTGTTGGCGGGTGTTTAGATTTGGCTATGTGAAGATGTATTGTAGACTGTGATGATCTGAATGTATCTCGAAATGATGACCCAGTAGAAAGTGCCTCCAACGAACAAGAGCATGAACCACCACTATAAGCTCTAAGTCATGTGTGGGGTAGTTCAGCTCATGGGTCTTGAGCTTTTGTGACTCATATGTAATCGCTCGACCCCCCTACATAAGTACAGGTCCTAATCCCTCTAAAGAAGCATCCATGCAAACCATGAAATCAGCTGCTAGATTAGGAACTACTAAGATAGGAATGCTGGTGAGACGCTCCTTGAGGACCCCAAAGGCCATCTCGCACTGCTCAGTCCATGTGAAACTCTTCCCTTTTCGTTGAAGGGAAGTGATGGGGTGTGCTATCCTGGAAAATCCCTCAACAAATCTGTGGTAATACCTAGCTAACCCCATGAAAACCTCTGTCACACTGGTGGGTGCTTGCCAATCCTTGATAGCCCTAATCTTTGATGGATCTTTGGAGATACCATCGCTAGATAGGACATGTGCCTCAAATACTACTCCTCTGATCTGAAAAAGGCACACTTTGCCAAGTTGCCATATATATGCTACTCTCTCAAGCACTGTAAAACCTAACATAAGTGCTCCTCATGCTCCTCCTCGTTCTGCGAATAGATCAATATATCATATAAGAATATAATCATGAATCGATCCAAGTATGGAACACCCCATTCATGAGACTCATGAACACTGCAAGGGTGTTTGTCAAGCCGAAGGGTACCACAGTGAACTCATAGTGGTTGTATCGAGTCCGGAAGGTAGTCTTATGGATATCCACCTCTGTGATGTGTAACTGGTGATAACCAGACTTCAGGTCAATCTTAGAGAACACCCTGGCTCCCTGCATCTGGTCAAAAAGATCATCAATCCTAGGCAGAGGATAACGGTTCTTCACCATTACCTTATTAAGCTGCCTATAATCCATGCACAGTCGAAGAGACCCATCCTTCTTCTTCACAAAGATGACTGGTGCGCCCCAAGGTGAAACGCTAGGTCGGATGTGCCCCTTCTCGAGCAACTCCTCTAACTGTAACTTGAGCTCCATGAGCTCATGGGTAGTCATCCTATAGGGTGCACGAGGCATGGGCTCGGCACCCGGCACAAGATCAATGTGAAAGTTTACCTCTCTGTGAGGTGGCATCCCTAGTAACTCTAGTGGGAAACCATCGGCAAAGTCTCTCAAAATGGGATGATTATCTAATGATGCCTCTAGCTCATCCTCTGACCTGTCACTAACAATAATGGCGAACATCTAACATCCCTTCCACATGCAACATTTAAGTTGCTGAGCAGAGATCATGCGAACTGTCGTGGGCTTCTGAATGCCAAAATATCTCGACTACCGCACCATGGTCATCTAAGCAACTAATCACCTTTCGGTGACAATCTAGCTTGGCTCTATGAGCTGCAATCCAAACCATGCCTAACACCACACCATAAGATCCCAAGGGCATAACCCTAAGGTCTTCTAATGTAGTGAAGGCTCCCAATGATATCTCACAATCATGAACCAAAGAATCCACTGCCATCTTGGCCCCTGTGGCCAACTCAACCTCCCACCTATCGCCCTACCTAGAGGACACCAGCCTACAACGCTCCATTAACGATGGAGAGATAATGAATCAGTAGCACCCGAATCAAATAAAATAGCAATGGGGACATCCCCAATCATACCTGCGGTCTCGATCATGAAGGCCTGAAAGTTGGCCTGGTGGTTATCAACCGCTGCAAACATGCAGTGGGACCTACCCACATCCCCAACTGTCTGCTCAGATCCACCCACACGAGGCTGTCCCCCCACCATATAGCCCTATGGGCACTCTCTGGCTAAATGACCTGCTCCACCACAAACATAACATGGTCCCCAAGCCTACACATGTCTAGACTGTGTCGTACTCGACTGCTGCTGTCCAGGTTGACCCGTGGAACCTTGTGAACCTCTGAATGGCTGCTGTGATCTAGCGGGCCCCGCAGATGGTCCCTACTATTGTTGATCCCTATGCGGGCCCTATTGCTACCATCTATGATTATGAACCCCATGTGCCCTTCGCAGCGGCATGGACCTCTGTTGATGTTGTTGTTGCTCTGGAGGTCTAGGAGCTAGTGATGCAAAACTAAATCCGCCCCTCTAAGGTGGTGGTGGTCGATGGAAGCCCTACTATTGTTGCTGACTACGGTCCTGATACTAGGGACGTGAACTCTGACTCCGTCCCTAGATCTCTTTTGTGATGTATGCCTTTTCGGTAGCCTCACTCATGGTTTGAGGGTCTACCATGCGCACTGGTCCTGAGATCCCATGATTCAAACCTCTAATAAATTTATGAACCAGAAGTTTTTCATCATGGAGGTGTTGATAACTGAGAGGGGGGGTGAATCTGTTATCTTAATTATTTGACTTTCTTTTCTTCTTTAATAATTAGTGCAGTATCAAAACATATAAGCATACATGAACATGAGAGCAGAAAGAGATCAACACACATAACACAAGGATTTTTACGTGGAAAACTCTGTTAAGGGAAAAACCACAGGGTGACTAACCCAAGATTATATTCTTTGTTAAAAGAATAGAAGTACAAAATGGCACTTACCAATTAGGGCTCACTACCCGAGCACACTACTCACAAGAGGTTCACTACCTACAATAGTTTATACAAGAAAAATAGGTACTTGAATTGATGAGAAGCATCCACATATGCTAAGGTTCAATTCTGGTTAGGCTCAATATACTAATCTACTACACTTCATTCTTCCTCTGCCTTAGTGTTGTTGTTCTATCACATACCGGACCTGTATTGCTACTTCCACACTGCTCTTTGCTTTTCTTTGCACTTCACAACACACCACACACCCCTTCACATTGAAATCCATCTGGTATATATATCCACACAAAGGATTTCAACATCTTTCTAGTCGGCATCCGGAATACTCAAGATTTTCCCAATCTCTGGTCTATCGGCTGAATCCATCAATAGTAAGTGATACGTATCAAAAAGATAGTTATAGGAGTCATCAAACATGTCGGCCAACCATGAATTATCCCTCAAGAAACTTGATCACCATCAATTTCTTATCCGGATGAAGGTCTGATGCTCTGTCGGTCAGTCTACTCTGCCAAATAGGAACCCAACACTTAGGTGCTCATATCTTTTCACTCTTTCATCACCAGATGCTCAATCTCTAGAATGTAGCAGTCATGGTACTCCTCTTGACTTCCCCAAGTCTGCACTTTGCTGAGATACTTCCTCTGAGAGATCTGGACTTGACTGTCGGACCTTGCTGCATGCTCTATTCTTGCTTACCAAACCAAAACACTCTTCAATCTGACTTCCGGTATAGACATACTATGTGCTGCAGATGAGTGGGATGGACTTTGTTGCCATCAATGACAACACTCATGAAGCCACACAGTGTCTCTTGCCAACAATCTCCCCCTTTGGCATTGATGGCAACACTTAGTGAAAATTGACTTAGTGTTATAACAAACTCCCCCTTTGTTGATGCTCATCTTATGTACACTTGTACCAGAGCTCCCCCTACCTGGATTCCATAATTTTCAATACTCCTCACTCCCCCTTTGACATCAATGGAAAAGGGTAGAATCTGCACACCAAAATTTCAAAGATCATCCTATTCATAGCCGCATAAGTATATATACAAGTTTATACTTACATATACTTAAGTATATTTGCAAAAGTTGTCTTCAACTGGACAAATTCTATTGCCCAACTCTGCTTCATCCTGTCCAAAATTGAGATGTGACCACTCAACAGGAATGCAAAAGATTCTACCCTCTTTAGATCTGTTAGATCACTGATCTGGGCTGTGGTCTGAGCATCAGTTAGGGCCTCATGTATGGCCTCTAACTTAGGGATAATTATCCTTCTAAGTTCACCCATCCTACTTATTATATTCTTCTTTTCCTTTTCAAGTTTCTTTAGTTCATTTAGAATGGAAATAGTCTGACATTCTTGGTTTATTATGGATGTGGTGAGAGGATCAAAATTCTGAGATAAACTTGATAGTTTACCCTCTTGTTCTTTCACTTTCTTCTCAATATCCTTTGTCACTTTAGACCAGGATAGACAAAATTTATATATTTTTCCGCCATCTTTAAGAGCATTTTCTAAGCTCTTTATCCCAATATCCATATTTCTCCTATCATTTGTTATTAGCTCTTGTACTTCAGAGAATCTCTTTCCCAAAAACTCTTTCCGAACTTTATCTTCTGCTGACTTCTCTAAAGAATCAAAATGTGTGCTAATTGAATTAACAAGAGATTTCAAGTTACTGGATGAGAAGGCTGAAAGATCCTTCTGGAAGGATGGCATGATCTTCTCCAACACACCGGATGCAATCTCTATTAGCTCATAGTCTTCCATGTGAGACTTCAGAAGCTTTTCTTTTGCCTTTGCTTGGGCAAAGGATGCTATCTTCATTGTCTGAACCGAGGAGAGGGAATCAAAATTGAATGGTCCTTGAAATAGCTCTGGTTCATCTAATTCCATCATTTCTTTGGTCAAGAAATCTTTAACTGTTTCTGCAGTGTCTCTTGCTGGAGACAGAGTCTTCTTTCCTTCTGCAGCTTTAGAACTATCATCTGGGGTTTTCTCTGTTTGGTCTTTTTCTCTTCCCTTGACCTCTTCTTGAAAAAATTTCTCATCTTTTTTTTCTTCTCCTTCAGTTCCGAAGTTAGCAGGGGGATCTAGAAGAGAGATATTTGCTTCTTCATGGACTTCCTCTTTCAGAATAGAGGAATCCAAGTCCTTAGTCCTTTCCTCACTTATCTCCTTTGGATCTTCTGTATTTTTCTCAGTAGGTTCATCATCTATGTCCTCTATAACAGGGAGATTGAATCTCATGAAGGCATTCCGGAGGATGTCTTCAGTTTCTTTTACCACTTTGTCAGTCTCTCCAAGCATAAGCTGATTCATTCTTGCTTTGCTCTAGAACTCATCTTTGCAATCCTCGAAGATCATGTTCATTTGTTTAGGAGTGATGGAAGGATAGAGTTGAATAGCTATCTGTTCCCGGATCTCTAGGTCCTTTGCCTTAGCATTGTTCTTTCTTATTTCAAGTTCCTTCTCTAGGCTTTTGGGAATTAAGGAGATGATTTCAATGAATGCTTTGTTATAGATGTTTAGATACCTGATTGTAGCTTCTTGCAAGATCTTCTGATCAGCTTCACTATAATCATCATAAAATTCAGTCATTGGTTGCAGGTTCCCACCATAGTGACTGTTTTGATGACATCATCAATGGAGAGAGTAGGCCTTTCAACAAATTCTTTTGCCTCTTCCTTGTTCTTGCCGGCAGATGATTCCACAGAAGTTTTATTTTTCTTTTTCATTTTCTTAACCTCCTCATCTGTCTCTGTCTCTTCATCATCCTTTTGACTTATATAGGATCTTGTAGCCTTGGTTTTTGTTCTCTTTTCTTCTTTTCTAGATGTCTTGGCTTCTGGTTTTGAGGCTTTTTGGCTCTTTGAGGTGGCAGGTGCGAAGGTTTTGGAGGATCTGGTCTGGGAGGGGACTTGCACCAGATTACTTTCTTTCTCTGCTTCTTGTCTCTCCTTCTCATCTCTTTCTAATTTCTCTCTATTTGCATCGATTGCTTCTTTGGAAATGCCAAATCTTTTGGCAACTTCCTCTATTCTCTTCTCACTTTTCTTTTTATCTCCAGTTGTCTTAGCTCAACATGAATTTTCACACTTAACTCTTGGAAGGTTCCAAACCTTTCTGCCTTAGGGTCCTTTGGTTGACTTAGCAGGTGTTGGATATGCAACTCTAGGATTTTCTCATCAACCTCATACCCCATTGGCATAATCCAGACTGTCCTTGGCTCCACTGCCTCCATTAGGCATTGATCAGTATCTAGCATAAAGCACACTGTACCCTTGTATTTCTCAACCAATGATTGGGGGATTCTTTCTCTGGCATGCATCATACTTTGAAAGTTCTTGAAGTATCCCCAGAGTGTTGTACATTGAGCCTTGGCATCACCAAGCCCATACATGTAATCTTTGATTTGTATGGCAACTGGTCTGTCATTTTGCCATAGCCAAGCACTGGATCTGGGGAGCTCATTCATGTAGTAAAAGAAGAGACATAATATTAGGCCACCATATTTGAATGAGTTCTTCTTGTCCTTTTTGATCTTTTCGGATCACTGAGATGTACTTAGAGTTATTCTCAGTGATTATTGACAATCTATCTACCTTTCTCCAATCATTCCATTTATCCGCAGATCGAGATATTTAAATTTTAAATCATACCAAATCTAACTGTGGGAATCCTACTTTTACTGGATGACTATTAAACCAGATCAATCTTGGATGCTTAACCTCTTGAAAACTTCTTGCGGATCTTCCATATCTTTACCAAGGCTTATTTAAATATTTCTCTGAGAACCCTTTAATCTGCAAATTTCCATGTGCCAATTTCAGGCACCAATTGACTGGCTGGGGGAATTTGTTTTCCTTTTTGACTCCCCCTGAGCCAGAGCTCATCTATTTAGTTTCCGGAAGGAATATCAGCACCAGATTTTGGTGCGGATCCGTTCCCAACATTTTATGTACTCCTCTTTACCCAGATCTTGTTCATCTCCCTTTGAACTTCATTCGCATTCACTTTTTCTTTTCCTTTGTCTTGATTTTGATTATGATGCACCGAACCCCTTTTCCCCTGATTCTTACTTCTGTAGAATTTGGCAATATGACCAGATCTATTGCAGTTGTAGCAAACAACATTTCCTTGCATATTTGACTGATATCCTCTTGATCTGCATTGATTAGCAATATGTCCCATTCTATTGCATGCAAAGCATCTACCATTGAATGAATTATTCATTTGCATATTTCTACATTCATGAGATTTGTGACCATACCTTTTACAGTAAAAACACTGTCTGGAGAAGGATGAATTAGTCTGATTCATTCTTCTTCTGCACTAATTTGCTTTATGACCAAAGTTATTACAGTTGTGGCAGTAGCCATTGAAGGATGGATATCTTTGAACATTTGGTTGCCTTACCGGAGGTCTTCTAGGCCTGTTCCTTGCATTTCCTGATCCAGAGTTCTTCGGACCTGATCCGAAGCTTTCCCCTTTTTCATACCCCAAGCCTTGCTTGTCATCTACCCTCTTTTGGCTTTCAAGAAGAACTTCAAGTTGAGCAAAGCTTATCTTGAATTTCTCTTTGTATTCATTTGTTGTTTGAAGATCCCTTTTAAGAGTGTCTATCTAATTCTCAAGTTGTTCTTCATTGTCTCTAGCTTCTTCAAGATCAGATTCCAGATGCCTGATTATTCTAACCATTTTGTGGCAATCTTCTGACTTCTCCTTAAGAGATTGTTTTAGATCATCTTCACTTTTTCTTTTCTCTTCAATTTCTTGGGTGAATTTCATAACTCCTGATTCCATTTCATGTCTTACCATAATGACTTCTTTTGATAACTTATTTTGAAGCGACCATGGCAGTTAGGGCCAAAGTAAGGGAAATAAGGGGGGTGGGGGGCGGGCTCCCAACCCATCCCCCGCCGAATGGTGGGAAATGGGTGGGGAGTCTGTCCCCCCTCCCCATCTCAAAAGAAAAAAAGGCAGTGGGGATAATGGTTTTGGTCACCGCCCCCCTATCATAAACATTTACAACTACTAAAAATTTTAAAGCATTTCAATAGTTTTTTTTTTACACCTCGTCTGCTTGGGTTTCACGGCAGTAATACAATCTATATTTTATTCTTCTGTGTTTTTTTTTAATTCATTCCAGCATATATTAAATATGTATAATGTATATATTGGTAAGAATATATATATATATATATAATATATATGTTTTTCTATTAAACAATGTAAAAATTGATCTCTAATTTATTACACTTGAATCATAAATAATACAAATGACAGAAATAGAAATCAAACCCCCTTTTTTTTCTTGAAATAGAGAATTTATTTAGCCACCTTTTAAAAAAAAATACAACAGCGACTATTTACCCCTCCTCCCTTTTCTTTTGATAAAGAACTAATAACAATAATTCACTGCTATATATATATATATATATATATATATATATATATATATATATATATATATATATATATATATATATATATATTAAAAATAAACAGAAGTATATTTCCAATAGAACTATATGAAATCACTATATCCTTCACTTAAAACCACTTACTGCAACTATGATGTTAAATGCATTGTTGAACATAACCACAAAACATTACAGGCAAGAGATTTCCAACAACTATATTTGTTTTGTCATATGAAGTCCATTTTCAAATGTACATATAGAAACACATACAACTGAATATATATATATATCTGTGTGTGTGTGTGTGTGTGTGTGTGTGTGTGTGTTACTTTTTTTTTTTGAATGAAAACTAGACATTCATTACTGACAAGAACATGGATATTTTCCTTTTTGCAAACACTTACAAAATAATGTAATACACTCTCTTTTGAGACAAAAACCACAATACTATATTTAACTGAATATCATTTTCTCTTTCTTCAACATTGCACTACAATTAGCATGAAGCTATATATATATTTTTTATAGAATAAAATATTTACAACAGCAACCATAAAGCAGTATCATCTCTTTTTTTAATCATTTTTGATATAAGGACAACAACCTCACAAAATGGAAAAACATGCATACATAGATAACAAATCAGTTAACAACACAACCAAGACAGTTTATACTCTCATGAGGAAATCTCTACAACAAGCCAACTTGGCTAAGGCTCCAATCAGCCTTACATACATAAAACTAAAATTCTTTTGACACCTTTCAAGCTCCAAAGGTCTCCAACAAACCTACAAAAAATAAAACCATGGGGATACTTCCAAGCCACCAAAACACTCTCCACCCTTCCATAGACCCACAAGTGGGTCACCCCCAATCTTCACATGAGTCTTATACCACAACACAACAAAGGCAATCACATAACAGCAAAAAGAACACCCACAAGGCTTAAACAACATAAAATCCATAAACAATGGATTTGAGGGGGTAGGAGAGTGGACTCTCTCTACTCAAGAGGTTCACTCCTACAACCAAAACTCATGATTCGAAAACAAGGCCTCAAGCCTAAAAATACCTCCATGAAAATTATAATACTCTAAAACAAGGCCTTAAGCCTAAAATCTCCTCCATGAAATATATCACACCAAGGCACTCATGCCATAAAAATAACCACCAAAACTCCACCAAAATGCCCTCAAGGCCACAATATGCCAATACAAAGAGGGTGACCTCGAGGAGGTTCACTCCTCTCCCACCCCTCACATGAATGGACACACCAAAAATGGTAGTCTCATTCAAAACACCCATAAAACCCAACACAACAACAAAATACAAAACACAAGCAATTCCAATCACACAATAAAAGTAAAATGCATGAGAAAGGATCAATGCCTTGAGGCTTACATTAAAATGCCCAATAATGGAAGAGGGTTGTAGAAGAGCTTTCCAACCTTCTCCTTCCAAGATCTTCAACTCTCTCACTCACCAAAAATACCTCCAAAGATAGCCAAAACAAGAAAATGAAAGAACCCCTTTCCTCTCACAAAGAGGAAACAATATAGGCTTCATTCCAAAGCGTGAGGAATGAGAAGGTGACACATGTCACCTTCTCCTTCCTCTTCCCAAGCCACTTGCAAGGAATATGGAATGTGGAGGTGACATGTGTCACCCTCCCATCCATTCAAATCTCACCCTCTCCACATGTGCTCTCACACGTGTGAGAGCAAAGGTGGAGAGGTGGCATCTCTCAAAATGGGCTCCAAGAGGATAAGGGATGACACATGTCATCACCTTATTCTCTAAAGGAAGCCCCTTCACTCCAAGATGCTCTCACACATGTGTGAGAGCATTGGAGGAAGGTTCCACACACTTGGGGGTCTTGAAGACTCCCCAAGTCTTCAAGGTGATGGGATTCCATGCCTTGGAAAGGGGAATGGGTCATGTTTCAAGGCATGAGTCATCCTCCACTCCAATTCAAATTTAAATTTCGTCACTTTACTTCAGGCTGAAGTTAAAGTGACTAGACAGAGGTAACCCTAGGGTTTGGCATGCTCAAATGGTCCCTAGACCCTAGGGGTACCACCTAGGATTAATTTTAGCCCAAAATAAACACTTTAGGAGGTAGAAAATCACATAAAATGACCTCTAAAAAATAAGACACCAAGTGGTGTAAATTAAATCACATATTTTACAACACTTCAATTAAATAATATAAAAGGGTGAAATCTACGCCAAATAATAAAATGCAGACATTTATGAAAGCATCATACAATTTCACACATGATCTTGGTGCTCCTAGAACTAGACCGGTCTAACACGGGAAGCACATTAGGTGTGAGATCGATCTCCAATTTTCTGTGGCCTAGAAAATCACCTGTGCACTTGTATATATATATATATATATATATATATATATATATATATATATATATATATATATATATATCATAGCCAAAGCAAGGAAATGCATACACTCACGCCATCAGACAATCATGTAAACATTATTAAAATCGCCTAGCTTCATAATTAAGATTCATAATTGCATTTCTAAACACTATCTCAAGATCAAAATCACATAACAATACAATTTAATAATTTCACAACTAACATTTATAATATCATCAAAATGCATATCACATGTCTAATAATCACCAATGAATCAAAATCAAGATATAGTCACATCACAATCTACTAAATATAGCTAGTCAAAATAAGTGGATAGAGTCCAGAGAATCTGCGTATCGGGATCAACAGTCCCAAATGCTAAAATGTCATCAATTGTAAATATGAAATAAGTAGAATAAGAGAGTGAAATAAATAGGCCTCACATTTATGGTTACAAAAGATCAATGCGTAATGGAAGTCGTTGAGCCTAGGACAGTCTAGGTAATGTCAATGGGCTATGAAGTGGATGGACAGATATTAGATAGCTATGCTCAACACATGTTGAGAAAATCCAAGGATAACAGAAAAGAAAGGTTTGGAACTTATGAAGAGTTATCTATGAAACTTCATGTTAAATTTAGAAAACCTAAAATATCTAGGAAATTCAGAAAAGAGGTGGAAGAAATTGCTACAAAATATGGCATCACCAAAGAACAACTAAAAGAAGGAAGGGAAAAAGCAGAGAAAATATAAAAGGAAAAACAAAAAGGTGAACCAATACAAGTTTCGGAAGAATCACAGATAGAGCGGGATAAGCTCTGCTACCTCCTTTGGTGTCACACCATTAGTAAACATAGAGAAAACTTCAAAGAAATGCTTTTTCAAAGATACAAAGAGGAAAAAGATGAAGGGAAAAAGACTATATGATAGTGTGGGTGGAAAGGATGAAGAAGAAATAGAATCAGATGAGATAAAGAAGATGAAAGATGAGGCAGTCAAAGCTACAGGAAGTCCTCTGTAAATGTCAAATTAAACAAAAGGCAAAAGGTAAAAGAGCCTTATGTTGAAAAGGCTACAATATCTCTTCAAGATGTGTTAAAAGCTGTCACAGTTGATGGGAACTTGAAGCCCATGATTGAATTTTATGACGAATACAACGATGCGGATAAGAGAATCTTCGAAGAGGCCACAATAAAATACTTAAACATCTTCAACAGGGCCCTCATTGAGATCATCTCTGATCTCCCTGAAAGTCTAGCCAACATTTTGACCATTAGAAAGGAGATTGCCAGGGCAAAAGATATTGAGCTAAGACAACATGTACTTAAAAAATTATGTCCAGAAATTACTCTAGAAGAAGAAGTGTTGATTTCTAAGGAAACCAAGGATAAGTTTAGAACCAAAATGAGGATGAATTCATTAATGATGGGTGAGATTGATAAAGTGGTAAAAGAAATAGAGGAAATTATCTTGAAAGCTCTGAAGAAATATAATCTTCCCACCACATGTGACAATGAAAATCATAATGTTGATGATAATACATCTGTTCCAGAAGTTAACATGGAAAAGGAGACAGATAAAGCTGACCAAATAGCTAAAGAAAAGGAAACTCCTGCCTCTCTGGAACATCAAATAGTGGATAATATTGTTGGAGAGAAGACTGCAGAAGAAGAATCACCAACTACACAAACCAGTTCACATTCGGTACATCAGATTGAAAAGGATTCGGCACAGGATGAACAAAAGGAGGACTCAAACAAGGTCATGGATATTACTCCTCTGAAGAAAGAACAAAAAGATGTGGTCTCTGGTGCAGCAAGACACACTGCAGAGGCAGTAAAAGAACTCTTAGAAAAGAAGGAACTAGTTCTAGATGAGCCTGAGTCAATCCAGGGTCCAATAAACTTGGATACAATGTCTCCTGTTTAGATGTTCAAGTTGGCTTCAGTTGCTCAAGCCAAAGCAAGAAAAGAGATATTGAGGTCCCACATTGAGGACAGTGAACTCATAAGTGAAGCATCTAGCATCTTGCAGAAGCTGATGCCAACATACAGGAAGGATACCTCTCTATCTACTTCATGTCAACTCAAGAGACTTATGCACTCTGTAAGTACACACTTCGAATCTCTTGAAATAACTTCTGAAACAAAAGTTAGACAAGAGTTCAATGAGAAAAGGTTAGATGAGTTGACAAAGTTGATAGCTCTTGATAAGGTTCAGTTAGATAATGGGATACAGAGTATTCAAAGTGCTATTGTAGAAGCTAGTGATGTATAAAAAATTTTTCTATCATGGATAGAAATTACAAAGAAGATAGAAGAAAAGATTAAGGAATTGGAAGAAAAATTGTTGAATATCTCTAAGTCTTTTGATCTGGTAAATGAATCAATCAGTAACAAAGAAGCTCAAGTCATCAACATTCACAATGACTTGAATGGTCTAATAAATCAGAAGTATCAAATAAAGATTAGAATGGGACAATTGAGAAGATTGATCAGTACTAAACTAGAGTCAATGACTAAGCTTGTACCTGAAGCACAACTTGTTGCACAAACTGCCACACCATTAGACCTGCAAAAAGTTGAAACTCTAGTTTTTCTACTCAGCGGGCATATACAAATTTTGGATGGTGCTAAGAAGAGTTGGAATTTTGAGATAGCTCAACTAAAGAACATCTTTAGTGACATTCTTCAGCATATGTAAAATAAAGTAGAAGACTGTACTTGTAAATATGTGGCAGAGTACATAAAATTTTTGAAGTTTTGACAAATCTTTGGTTCCGGAATACACCCTTTGCCATTGATGTCAAAGGGGGAGAAGAAAATCAGTGAAAAAAGGATAAACATCTCAGGGGGAGTAGGAAAATGAAGTGTATGTAGTAAGGAGTAGTCAAGTATTTTCAATAAGTGTTGCCATTAATGCCAAAGGGGGAGATTGTTGGCAAGAGACACTGCTCCGGTATAGACTTGTATGTTATCATTTATGGCAATAAGACTCAGAAATCCCTTCAATATGATTAGAAGACACCCCTCTGGAAAGTCATATTGGAATGCAGGTCCGGTTGGGAAAAATGGCTAAGTATGGAAAATGTTCAGGTATGAGACAAGAAAAAGATCAGTACTCCTCCGCAAGATAAGATGTGAAGATGTGGTTCAAGTATGATATTCACAGATACGTATTGCTCTTATATTCCAATAATCAAGTCATGACTTTCTCCATAAGTCATCTGATGAAAAGGCAAAGTCTGAGATAACAGAAGTGAACAGTGCAGAATGAAGTGGTCTGCATTCCTCCGCATCAACATATTTTGTTCTGCAGAATTAAAGACATGTCATGAGAGTAATAATTTTTACTGATTGTGATTCATGAAGTCCCATTTGGTCCACAACATGAGTTATGATGTGACAGAGGAACCTATCATATATGTTATTAAGAAACAAGCCGACAGGCTGGTTGAATCCTTATGCAAAGAAGAAATATGAGTTGGATGATAAAGGTAAGTGGTTGTATGATTAGAGCTGACACATATGAAGACATGTGCATGATGGTTTGGATCTGTATTGATGATTTGACACAAGAACAAGCCAACAGGATATAACACTTGGTATACACGTTTCACAGTTTGCTTGCCAACCTGATCATGAGAAAGATTTAGTTGTGGATATAAATAGAGGATGGATTTCAGCATTTGAATGTATGTGGTATGTGATGTGATGTGTATGAATGCAAAATTTGTGAAGATAGAATAGCCGCAATAAATAAAGAAAGATCTTAAGCATATGTAAGAGCAGAGCAAAGAAATAGGGGCAGATTGAAATGAAGAGTTTTGACTCAATATTCACAAGCTTAATTGGAACTGTAATCATGCATAAGTAGATGTAGTCACAGCAGTTCATCTTTGGCAGTGAGCCACCCTTCTTCTTTTTCTTTCCTTTCTTTTGGCAATGAGCATTTTTGTGAGCAGTGAGCTCTGGGCAGTGAGCCTCTTGTAATTCGGTATTGCTATAACTAATAAAATTCTTTGGGTTAACCCCCACTGTGGTTTTTTCCTTTTGGGTTTTCCACATAAAAATCCTGGTGTTCATATGTTATGTCTTTAAGGTTGCTATTCATTTGTTTAATCTTCTTTCACATAATTGAATTTGGTAAATGGATAAAAGAGCAAGTGCATAAATGGTTTTATAGAACACTGATTCATCCCCCCTCTCAGTGTTCATTATATTCAACAGAACTTATTTATCAAATGTTTTCCTTTAAATGTGATTAATTCCTTAGAACTTATTTGCCAAACAATTCTCTATTAATAAGATCTAAATATGTTGGAAGGTGTAATGTACAGCTACAGCTGGGAGTGGTGGCCATAGTACATGATGCCAGTGACTCAATTAACAAAAATTCCCCTTAGTTATGCTTTCATGGACGTCCCTTCATTACTACTGAAGATTTGACACTATGCACACTGTTGACTTATTCCCAGACTGGATGCTTATTCCCAGATTTCCCTACAAGGTAGCCATCAGTGATCAACAGGATCTCTGGGCCAGGGGGTCAACAGTGTAGGAGATAGACTCTATATTTTATCTCCTCTTCCTCTTCAGGCTCTGCAAGACCTAGGGGGGTATTCCCTACTCAACATCCATGAGGATATCCATGCAAGGCTGGGATGTTGACAGAAAGCAGATGAGTCCTCCTGTAAGTAGACCAAAACTGAAAGATAAGGGCAAAGGGGCTAGCTTTGGGCCTATTTGCAGTTGTAGACAGAGGACTGAGGTTCCTAAAACTAATTCTAAAGTCCTAATGTTGGTTTTAGATTTTGCTTTGGAGTTTAAGTGTGGATGTAAAGCTGGATACGGTTATAACACAAAACAAAGCATGATTGGTGCCTATCCAGGGCCTGGAGTCAGTAGACATACACCTGTGGATGATCAGCATGAACAACTAAAACTGGATTTCAAGGGGATATGTGTGATACCTGCCTTACAGGCATCTCCCAATACAAAGTGTTAGGTTATCTCTACTTATGGTATCCCTACTGCAGTATACTCTTCCCAATGTTCAACCTGAAAACAGTTTAATCTACCCCTTGAGTAGAAGTTAGAAGATCAGACAGTCAGCATAGGAATTCTATGCTCTAGAATCTAAACATTACCAAACATCCAGATTCAGAAGAAGAGTACATGCAATACTGGAGACAGAATTAACACAACACATGCCAAACAGCATTTCTCATATAAGTTTAATCATGAAATCACTGGGTTCATGCCAAAAACAAACAACAAGAGATACATAAACTCACAGGTAAGCTGTACAGAGCAACCAGATCAGCTTGTTATGCATTACAGAGCCAAAATTATCAACTTTCAACAACCTCTGAAATGAGCAAGACCACCTGCTTATAACAGCCAGGTAGGTGCTCAGCAATTAATTACATGGTTGACCAAAATTTTGCCAGATACACAGTATCAGGAAAATGGTGCTCAAACACAACCGGATTGGCGCCCAAACTTGAATGCAGCAGGTAAGGGAGGAGACAGGAAGATTTCTCGAGCCCTGCGCCCATGTCCGCTGATTGACACCTCCAGTCGGGTACAAGATCGACCCACGCCATCGCCCATACCTCTGCAACAATCGCCATTAATGGCGCACCAACCCGCGGCCTTGGGAAGATCATCATACAGACTAGCGCAAGCTTTTCCCGCCGAGATTCATTATCATGATGTTTGAAAATGCAGGATAACAATATCCCACATGCACCCCGCGATGACCTCAATAACACCTTATATACTAGGTCATGAGCATATATCATGTCGGTGCTTTTGCTCCTGACGACACTAGTATAGACTTCATCATCATCATCCTCCAGCAGCATGATATCCTGTTGTTCGAAATATCACCCTGACGTCATCACGATATTTGAAATATAACCTTCATGATAATCGGCACAACCTGATCCATCGGAGGAACATCCTCCTGCTGAGCTTATAACAAAAGTCTGGCCGATGAACATCCTGATGACGTCATCATCATATACTGCTGACGTCATCATCATATCTGCCTACTGCGCACCTCCTCATATCCGGATGACGTCATCATCATGTTTACAAATATCAGGAGGTCTCTTCAAGATGATCAGTTGTTAGAAATATGACCCCCGCGGACCTTGATGACGTCATCATCATATTAACATCATCATGATATTCGGAAGACAACCAGATATTTGGAAATATCCTCCTGACGTTCAAACATCAGGTTGCACTGTAGCTCCTCTGTAAGATCGGGGCGATAACTGAATATGATGATGATGCTTGAAAAAATCACCCCCCGGAGATAATGCGCGAAACCAACAGGCGGATATCTCCTTGATATCAACATCATCATGATGTTCGAGCAAACATATATCCGGGTGATATGAAAATATCACCCCTTCCTTCGGAATATCATGATGCAGATAGGCAGAAAAACAAATATCACCCTGATATACGGATGACGTCAGCATCATCAGGATGAGAAACAAAGAACAAGAAGTGATACAACATCATCAGGATGATATTGACTAAGATCATCCTGACGTTCAAAATATGATGACCCTAGTGAATATCGGGTCGCAATTAGAACTCTTCAACAACATCATCAGGATGATCATAACCAAGATCACCCGATGATAAAAATATCACCCCGGCGAAATATCATGAAGGCAGAAAATATGATGACCTCCACAAGCAGCAGGATGATAACTGGAAATATCATGATGATGACGACCCTTAGGAAAAAACGAGTTAGGTCGAACACTTAAAGAATAATCCCATCAAGATATCGGGGCAACATCGTCATCATGTTTGAGCAAGGTGATATTCGGAAGATCACCGGATACTTGAAAAATCACCCCCGCAAGCAACTGAGGGCGCACTGTAGCTCACCAGTATCATCAGGATAATAAGCAAACATCACCTGACAGTTGAAATATGATGATGACGATGAGAAAAACAAGCCGACGAAGAACATGCTGATGAAGATCATCATCGAAGACAAGATGATGATGACGACCTCCTCCTCAGAAAATATGATGCTGCAGCTGAAAAACGCTGAGGAGGTCCAACACTTAGAAAAATTGGGCAAGAAGATGAAGGCTTCAGATGAAGAAACCTCCTGATCATGACAAATCAACCCCAGGTCAAAATAAGTGCTAACAGTGGCTCCGAATGGGGACGTGCAGGTGAAAACCTGCAGCGAGAACCAGATCTCCGGGCAGACCTGACAAAAAGCAAAAAACGCGAGCTGTACAAGGCATTTACACTACATACATATTTTACAAATGTGCACAGCAACCAGATATTCATGCAAAATAGAACTTAAGGAATTGGCCATGCATAGGCAATTCCAGAATTTCACCATCTAGGGCCTGGAGGAAATAAGAATCCTCCCCATGAGTATTGCAAACCTGATATGGGCCCATCCATAAGGGCTGAAATTTACCATGTTTACCCTTTTCCTGATCTTTAGCATTCCAAATAAGCACCAGATCATTGACTTGAAACTTCCTTTTTGTAGTTCTCCTGTCAAACTGATATTTCATATCCTGTTGTCTTTTGAGATTGATCTGGTGGGCTCTCCTTCTGTCTTCATCCAATGCAACCAGCTGATTCACTCTTTCTGTCATGGGATCTTCAATGTCCTCATCATTTTCCTGAATGAATCTGTAAACTGGTAGGAGATTGTTTATGGGCAGTCTAGCTGGTGCACCATATACTAGCTCAAAAGGTGACTTCCCAATAGCCCTTTTCACTGTCACTCTGTCAGCCCATACTGCTAAGTTCAACTTTGAGTCCCAAGCTCTTTTGTTCTTGTCCAGTATCCTCTTGACAATTTTCATGATGCTCTTATTGCTTGATTCTGCTTGACCATTTCCTTGTGGGTGATATGGTGATGTATATGACAAGTTTATCCCATACCTGTTGCAAAAATCAACAAACTCACCTGATCTGAAGCACATAGCATTATCAGTGATAATCTTAAATGGTACTCCAAACCTGATGATGATGTTCTCTAGTATGAAGTCTGTCACCACCTTACTTGTAGCTCTTTTAGTTGGAATGGCCTCAATCCATTTGGTAAAGTAGTCAGTTGCCACCAAAATCCAACTGTGTCCCCCACTTGATTTGTCTGCAATTTCCCCTATAAAGTCAATTCCCCATTGCTGGAATGGAGCATCCACAGGTACAGTTCTGAGGGGCAAAGCACCATCATACTTCAGCTTTCCTGAGAATCTCTGGCAAGGGTCACATTTTCTTACTAACCTCTGTGCATCTGAAAAGAGAGTGGGCCACCAGTATCCTGCCCTGAGAATTTTATGAGCTGTTGTTTGGGCAGTATAATGGCCACCACACAATCCTTTATGCATGTCAATCAAAATATTGTTAGCCATGTTCTTATCCACACATCTCAGCAGCACACCATCAGGATTTTTCCAGTACAGCTCACCTTGAACAACAACATACCTGATTGCACGTAGCTTCAGAGTCCTCTTTTGATTGTCACTGAAATGGAAAGGACAATTCAGATTTTGCAAATAATAGACAATATCCTTGTACCATTCAGATCCTGACACACTTACATTCTCATCTTGGACTGCATTAACTTGGCATGCTTCCAAGTTTGACTGTGCCATCATCTTGGCTAATCCTTGTCCTCTTATCAACTTAGTAACTTGTATGTCTATGTTGAATTCCTGCAGTTTGTTTATCCATCTGCACCTTCTTCCAGTCACCTCCTGCTAAGTGAATATGTCTTTGACTGCTGCATGAGGTACATATGCAATGATATATGACCCTACCAGGTATGGTCTGAAACTTTTGATGGCTCTAACAAGTGCATATGCCTGCTTTTCCATAATGTCATATTTCAACTCAGAGGCCTGCAGGGACATACTGAAGAAAGCAATGGGCTGTTCAAAACCATCTTCATTTTTCTGTAACAAACACGCAGCTACAGTATGAAAGGAAGCAAATGAGAACACTTGGAATGGCCTAGAAAAATCAGGAGATTTAAGAACAGGGGCCATCTTGATTGCCTCTTTGATATTCTGAAATGATTCTGCTGCTTCCCTTTCCCAGTTGACAGTTGCATCCTTCTTCATCATCTTGGAAATGTTCCTTGTAGTTTCTGCAAAGTTAGGAACAAATCTTCTAACAAAATTTATTTGTCCAAAGAAGGACTGAACTCCTTTCACAGTTTTTGGCATTTGAATCCTGTCAATAGCTGCCACTCTCTCTGGATCTATCCTGACTCCATCCTTGGAAACAATATGTCCCAGAAGCTTTCCTTCAACTACTCCAAAGGCACACTTCTTTGGGTTTAAAGAAATACCATATTCTAGTGCTCTTATGAAAATCTGCTCCAGATGCATACAATGCTGCTCCTCTTTCTTTGAGTAAGCAGTCAAGTCATCCTGATATACTGCCAGGATTGAATCAATCAGCCCTGCAAAAGCAACATCCATTGCTCTTTGAAATGTAGCACCTGCGTTTGTTAGTCCAAATGGCATTCTAACATACACATATGTTCCCCATGGAGTGGTAAAGGCAGTCTTATACTGTTCTGATTCTTTCACCTTTACCTGATTATATCCTGAAAATCCATCCATCATGGATAGGAGTTCACAACCAGTCACTCTCTGCAACATAGCCTCCATATTAGGCAGTGGATAGTTATCCTTCAAAGAGGATACATTCAAGTTCCTGAAATCAACACACAACCTAATATCACCATTCTTTTTCCTGACTGGGACAAGGTTAGACACCCAAGTTGAATGTCTTATTGGCACAATTATTCCAGCATCCCTGAGCCTTTTGAGTTCTTCTTGCATCTTAGGAGCTAAGGTAGGATTTATAGGCCTTTGCCTCTGTCTAAATGGCTTAGCTTCAGGCTTCAGTGGGATCTCATGCTGGAATAAGTCTTCTCTATATGCTTTTAGGTCCTCATATGACCAAGCAAAAACATGTTTATACTTTTTTAGCAATGCAATCAGCATACTTCTTATGTGTGGTTTGAGCTGTTTGCCAATATATACCTTCTGAGGGGCCTGAGATGTCCCCAAATTTATTTCTTCTAAATCCTCCTTATTTGTGGGGGATGTCTTTGTGACCATTTTGTCTCTACTGTCAAAGGCTCTTTCCAAAGCCACTAACCCTCTAGGGATCTTGTTAGTCTTCAACTGAATGATCTCTTTTCCCACAAGGGTCTCTTTTCCATCTACAGTTTCTACAAAAGCTTGGAAATCAATCTGTTGATTCTCATACTCATCTATGCAGTGCAAAAATTTCAGCAAATCCCTATCATCATTAAAAACTTGCCAACTGCATATGTTTTCTGGTATGGCAGGCCTAATTTTAACTTCTACATCTGTGACACCTGACAGAGTGATGTCATCTGGCCTTATTGCAACATTGGCTAAGAAATCAGCCATAACATTTTTTGACCTTTCTACCCAGCCAATTGAAAATGCATCAAAAAGTTCAATGGTATCCCAAACAGCATGCTTGTATTGCTTCAGTCTTTTATTCTTTGCAGCATACTTATTTCTGATTTGGGATACAATCAGCTCAGAGTCCCCAAATACTCTTAACATCTTAATCCCATGTTTGAGAGCAATATTCAGGCCTAAGAGTAAAGCCTCATATTCTGCAATATTGTTTGTGCAATCAAACCTCAGCAAGAAAGAGGATTTGAGGAGCTTACCAGTTGGAGACAGGAAAACAACTCCAGCTCCAGAGCCTTCTTTTGCACAAGCTCCATCAAAAAACATGGTCCATAACCCTTGTTGATCCAGCTCATCAATACAGGCATTTTTCTTTTTGTCTTCTGCATCATCTGAGACAACCTTGAAGTTATCACAGTCAGTGTCTACAAAGCATATCTGTTCATTTGCTTCTTGGTCTTCCACTGTCTCTGATGATCTTTGCTCTCTGCTTAGCTTGACATCCCTGCCATTCATTGGAATCATGGCATATGACAGGTCCAGCTGCATACTTCCACCTATTAGTGCTGCCCATCTTCTTGACAGCAGCATACCATACTGTGGCTTGATGTCAACCACTGTTATATTCATCTTATATTTCTTTTCAGGAAATGCTGCCAGTTTGAAATCTACATCCTTCATGATTCCAATAACTGGTACCTCTCTGGCATCCATAGCATAACACTTCCCACATGCCTTGTCAATTTTTAGTCCAGTTTGTTGCATGATAGCCAAAGGCATGACATTTGTGGATGCTCCAGAGTCAAGCATACAATTTCTAATTATTTTTCCGTTTATGACCAGGGAAACATAAAATGGTTCCACCTGTGAAGGACACTTTGTCATGGTCATTCCTAAATAGACTTCAGGAGTCTCATCCTCTTCATTACACATGACCTGTTTTTCACCCTGGGTCTGATCATCTTGCTTAGCTTGAAAAGGTACCCCTGAGATTAGGGATATTGTCCTATTCTTGATCTCTTCCACTTTCATGAGTTCCATAAGTGGAACAGAGACCTTTACCTGAGTGAGGATCTGGGCTATATCAAATGGAGCATAGTTTTGTACAACAGTTGTAGCTTGCTCCACAATCTTGCTTTTATCCTGAGCTGATTTAGTTTTCATTTTCATAGTTCCCTGATCATCATTCTTGTCTTGGGAACCTCTACTTTGATCTTCAGCCTGAGGGGTTTTGTTTTCTGGTCCTTGAGATTCATGACCTGCTCTGTATCTAAAGTTCTGTTTATTATTCACCCACTGCCTTTTTTGCGGTTCAGTTCCTTTATGACCATGCACCAGCTGACCTGCAGAAATATCCTCTGGCTGATGTGGGCTGCCAACCTGATTTCTACCTCTGAGGTTGTAGTTGCTCTTGACCTGAGCAACTGCTGCAGCTGTGAAGGCTCTAATTTCCTCATCAGAAGGTCGTTGTAAGCTACTCAGAAAATTGTGTGAATTCTGAGCATACACATAGTTATCTTCATCATCTTCATCATATGGGGACTGTTGGCAGACCTGAACTTGATGATCTGTTTTCTCATCAGCATCATACAGAGTATATCCATTGCCTATGGACATCATGTTAACATCATCATCCTGCACATGATGTGGCTCATTGCACTCATTACAAGATGTAGCATTATCATACAAAGATTGAGCAATCATGCACTGTGACTGTGAATGTGGCATCTGACAGATTATACACCACGGAGCATCATCAGCAATATTTATAGTTTTCTTCAGGGGATCAGGAGTTTCCTTGGCATGTTGAGCCCTCTGATTTGTGTTGTTACGTGGATATACAGGCTTACCATCATGCCAATTGGTGTTATAAGGCATATCGTGTAATGATGGCCTCTTTTCCTGCCTTTGATAGACTTGCCTATCAGGACCCATCCCTTTTTCACTTCTAGCTAATCTATAGCTCAGGTCCTTAACAACATTTGCTAGTTTGTCTATCTTATCTTCAGGAGCAGATGTACTACCTTGTGTGTTCTGAGGCTTGTTTGGATTCTGCAGAATTTTTACATCATCCCTTCTATTTGTCTTGCCTGATGCTTTCCTATTGTTTTCAATATTTACTGCAATTCTGAAAGCATCCCTGAGAGTGGCAGGACCTTTATCTCTCAGTCCATATGCAGTCTTTGCATCAAAGGCATTGATGTACAAAATTATGCACATTGGTTCATTTGGCCTCATGTGATGTGGCAGTTTGTTCAACACTTTAGTAAATCTTGCATTAAAGTCTGCAACCTGCTCATTTGACCCTTTTGTGATACTGGTGAACTCATTTACAAAGAAGCTAGGGTCAGTTTTATCACCATATTGCTCCTTGAACATCCTCTTAAAATCATCCCATGATGATATGCTCTGGTCAGGCAGATTCCTGTACCATTCTCTTGCCTCATCTATTAAGGATTGCATGAATGACTTCATGAAAACATCCTCATGCTCAACCTCAAAATTATCCATGACATTTTGGAAGGCCTTTAGATGATCTTCTCCTGACACTGTATTGTTTCCTGAAAATTTAGGCACTTGCAGCCTCAGATGCTTGTCAATGGGGTTAGGATACCCAGGAATACCATCAAACACCAGCTGCCTGAATCTATCTAACTGCATGGGCTGTCTGTTTGGCTGATTAACATTAACATTTCTGTTTGCATTCTGGTTTCCTGCATGGTTCAGTGGTATCCTAGCATCATTCACATATTGTCTGTCATCATGATGCTGATGTTGCATTTCATATCTTTGCTGATGTCTTTGCATATTTGCATTTTCTAAGGTAGGAACTGAATTATTTTGGGCAGTTCTCAAGGCTTGCACTTTCTGCTGTATATCATCTCTGATTTTCATGGCTTGTAGGTATTCTAGTTCTGCTCTTAGGCTTTTGATTTCTTCAGCTAACTGTTCATCCTTAGGTCTGGAGGTAGATGGTCTCATACCATTTGGGTCATCATCTTCATCATCCCTCAGAGACTCTGCCTCTTCAAACCTTTCACTTGGGTCTAGAAAAGGGCGTTCTTGGAACACCTCTGACCTCATTCTCATACTACCACCCTGTTGCCTCTCATATGCACCTTGGATATCAGCTTCTGCACTTGAAAAATAAGGAGCATGCTATCCTGATGGCCTAGGGTTATCTTGTACCTCATCACTTTTTCTGGGGGAGCTCTCATGACTAGCTGAGACAGTTCCCTTTCTTCTATACATCATTCTTTTTGTGAATGGTAACTCTTCAAATAGAGGATTTTGTTGGGATCTTCTCCCCTGCATATAATTTTACTGTGACCGGTTGGGAGATTACTTCGGAGTCGCCACCTATTTCTAGGAACTGTTTTCTTCTGAAAACCAGGGTTCTTTCACAAGGTTCCCCAGCGGAGTAGATTACTGTTGCTGACTCAGATGGGTCACATATATATCACTGGAGATGATTAGATAGCACTTTTACCTCTCAAGTCCCCAGTAGAGTCGCCAATTTCTGTTGACTTATTCCCAGACTGGATGCTTATTCCCAGATTTCCCTACAAGGTAGCCATCAGTGATCAACAGGATCTCTGGGCCAGGGGGTCAACAGTGTAGGAGATAGACTCTATATTTTATCTCCTCTTCCTCTTCAGGCTCTGCAAGACCTAGGGGGGTATTCCCTACTCAACATCCATGAGGATATGCATGCAAGGCTGGGATGTTGACAGAAAGCAGATGAGTCCTCCTGTAAGTAGACCAAAACTGAAAGATAAGGGCAAAGGGGCTAGCTTTGGGCCTATTTGCAGTTGTAGACAGAGGACTGAGGTTCCTAAAACTAATTCTAAAGTCCTAATGTTGGTTTTAGATTTTGCTTTGGAGTTTAAGTGTGGATGTAAAGCTGGATACGGTTATAACACAAAACAAAGCATGATTGGTGCCTATCCAGGGCCTGGAGTCAGTAGACATACACCTGTGGATGATCAGCATGAACAACTAAAATTGGATTTCAAGGGGATATGTGTGATACCTGCCTTACAGGCATCTCCCAATACAAAGTGTTAGGTTATCTCTACTTATGGTATCCCTACTGCAGTATACTCTTCCCAATGTTCAACCTGAAAACAGTTTAATCTACCCCTTGAGTAGAAGTTAGAAGATCAGACAGTCAGCATAGGAATTCTATGCTCTAGAATCTAAACATTACCAAACATCCAGATTCAGAAGAAGAGTACATGCAATACTGGAGACAGAATTAACACAACACATGCCAAACAGCATTTCTCATATAAGTTTAATCATGAAATCACTGGGTTCATGCCAAAAACAAACAACAAGAGATACATAAACTCATAGGTAAGCTGTACAGAGCAACCAGATCAGCTTGTTATGCATTACAGAGCCAAAATTATCAACTTTCAACAACCTCTGAAATGAGCAAGACCACCTGCTTATAACAGCCAGGTAGGTGCTCAACAATTAATTACATGGTTGACCAAAATTTCGCCAGATACACAGTATCAGGAAAATGGTGCTCAAACACAACCGGATTGGCGCCCAAACTTGAATGCAGCAGGTAAGGGAGGAGACAGGAAGATTTCTCGAGCCCTGCGCCCATGTCCGCTGATTGACACCTCCAGTCGGGTACAAGATCGACCCACGCCATCGCCCATACCTCTGCAACAATCGCCATTAATGGCGCACCAACCCGCGGCCTTGGGAAGATCATCATACAGACTAGCGCAAGCTTTTCCCGCCGAGATTCATCATCATGATGTTTGAAAATGCAGGATAACAATATCCCACATGCACCCCGCGATGACCTCAATAACACCTTATATACTAGGTCATGAGCATATATCATGTCGGTGCTTTTGCTCCTGACGACACTAGTATAGACTTCATCATCATCATCCTCCAGCAGCATGATATCCTGTTGTTCGAAATATCACCCTGACGTCATCACGATATTTGAAATATAACCTTCATGATAATCGGCACAACCTGATCCATCGGAGGAACATCCTCCTGCTGAGCTTATAACAAAAGTCTGGCCGATGAACATCCTGATGACGTCATCATCATATACTGCTGACATCATCATCATATCTGCCTACTGCGCACCTCCTCATATCCGGATGACGTCATCATCATGTTTACAAATATCAGGAGGTCTCTTCAAGATGATCAGTTGTTAGAAATATGACCCCCGCGGACCTTGATGACGTCATCATCATATTAACATCATCATGATATTCGGAAGACAACCGGATATTTGGAAATATCCTCCTGACGTTCAAACATCAAGTTGCACTGTAGCTCCTCTGTAAGATCGGGGCGATAACTGAATATGATGATGATGCTTGAAAAAATCACCCCCCGGAGATAATGCGCGAAACCAACAGGCGGATATCTCCTTGATATCAACATCATCATGATGTTCGAGCAAACATATATCCGGGTGATATGAAAATATCACCCCTTCCTTCGGAATATCATGATGCAGATAGGCAGAAAAACAAATATCACCCTGATATACGGATGACGTCAGCATCATCAGGATGAGAAACAAAGAATAAGAAGTGATACAACATCATCAGGATGATATTGACTAAGATCATCCTGACGTTCAAAATATGATGACCCTAGTGAATATCGGGTTGCAATTAGAACTCTTCAACAACATCATCAGGATGATCATAACCAAGATCACCCGATGATAAAAATATCACCCCGGTGAAATATCATGAAGGCAGAAAATATGATGACCTCCACAAGCAGCAGGATGATAACTGGAAATATCATGATGATGACGACCCTTAGGAAAAAATGAGTTAGGTCGAACACTTAAAGAATAATCCCATCAAGATATCGGGGCAACATCGTCATCATGTTTGAGCAAGGTGATATTCGGAAGATCACCGGATACTTGAAAAATCACCCCCGCAAGCAACTGAGGGCGCACTGTAGCTCACCAGTATCATCAGGATAATAAGCAAACATCACCCGACAGTTGAAATATGATGATGACGATGAGAAAAACAAGCCGACGAAGAACATGCTGATGAAGATCATCATCGAAGACAAGATGATGATGACGACCTCCTCCTCAGAAAATATGATGCTGCAGCTGAAAAACGCTAAGGAGGTCCAACACTTAGAAAAATTGGGCAAGAAGATGAAGGCTTCAGATGAAGAAACCTCCTGATCATGACAAATCAACCCCAGGTCAAAATAAGTGCTAACACACACTATTATAGTGCAAGCCTTTTTTTTTAGATTTCTTCATTTAGCATCACCAACAATCTCCACAAGAAAATTGTTCCTTCTTAAAATGATGGAAATGTTTCACATCTCTCACAACAATTTTCCTTGCAGCAATCTCAAAGATAAGCATCATTGCAATATGGAATTCAACTCATACTCCAAGGTGCTTAACAACTCTTATAGTTTTCCTTAGGGGCGAGTTAAGAAACCAAATGCAATTGCCAACGTTTCACTATGATGGCAGAGAAATAATTCTCTTTCCCCCTCTTTCACAACAATATGTAAATGTCTTGAAATTAGAAAATACTTGTTGCCTTCATCTTCCACACCTTTTTCCTCCAAAAATATGTGAATGTTGTGGCTGTAGACTTTTCTATTCCATTACTCAATCCCCTATTGTTGAGGCAAGTCATTTTGAAAATGAAATGTTGAGGCTATCCCGATGAAAACCATAGTCACAGATTAAGATGGTAGGCTATCAATCAAGTCTCTGATAAAGCTGAAAACAATTCAATATGGTTTGGTTTCCCACATAATTAGTTTTTCTTACTCTCTTCTTTCAAGAATAGTTAAAAAACTTCTTTGTAGATAATTTAATGAAATAATTAAGTGTGAATGTGTATAGACTTTTCTATCATGACTCAGTGAGGATCTAGCTTTAGAAATGTATTAAGGTAGGATGTGAGTCGAACAACCATAATCACTTAATGTAGTCATGACTCAACAATTGATAGGAAAGATGATCAAGGACTCAAATACAATGTAGATGACATGGCTTTGACCAACCTTATTGCAATGCTTGACACTTCCTATTAGTTAAATAACAAAATTATGATCCATGATGTTAACTGCAAGGTAAGATTCACCAGGGTCAAACATAATGTCAAGTGCAATACACATCTTAATTACCTCCAAAAATGTAGTTACAGACTTTTTTGTTCTTTTATACTTTTATTAGAAGTGCATTACACAGTCTCTTGATGCTTTGATTTCTCAGTACTTTTAAATATAAAAAATTATGTATCCTTCTTGTTCTTTATTCTTATCATGGAATATGTAGGATTTACATTATAAATAAAGAAATGTTAAATTCATTAATTAGGTCTATATTTGTCCTAGTATTTCATACCTTCTTAAATTGTATTTAATCTTCCTTATTTTGAGATTTGCAATAAGGAATAGAATTCTAATTATGTTGAGATATTTATCCTAGTATGTTTACTTGTGTAAATACACATGGATCGAACTTAGTTGGGATATCATCACTATTTATTTTAAGAGGGCATCAAATCTTAAAAGAACAAGATATGAGGTACCAATGATGCCAAATCTTAATTGAAGAAACACAATCCATTGATAATTAAGAAATATCTTTCATTAATAGGCTTTTAATATTTAAGTAATGAGGATTAGTATGTGGTGGTTTAGATATCTTTCTTGTATGAATCTTGTCTATAGAGACACTATTAAGGCATGAATCTTTGTATATTGTGATGAGGGAGATTGTAGAAGTGAATATAGAAAATAGAGATGATATATTTATGTGAGTTCCTAATGGTTGGCTGATTGATATTTTGTTTATATGTTATTGTAGTCTAAGTTCCTCTTGTATTCTAATCAAATGAATTATGTATCCTTTTCAATATATGAGGAGAGTTAGTGTTATCTTATTAGAGAGATGAAGTCTTTAAGCATACTGTACTGAATACATATGACTAACCAATAGAGTGTAGGTTGTGGAGTATTGAGGGACCTAGATAGGAACAACTAAGTACTCAACTATGGTAAGAGTTCCATCATAGTAATTTATTAGAGAAAATAACTTTATATGAAATAAATAAATAGTTTTACGATTTATGTAAGTGTATTATCTTAGCTCGGTGTCATCTTTAAGGAGATAGCAGTATTTACCTTGAACATGTGAACTTAGCTAAATTGGTGAATAAAGTATGTTTATTTTGATCACTGTGAGGTCTTGTAACAATATAATGGAGTTGGTAACATTTCATGCTATGACTAGAATTAAGATTACACATATTTTACTACATTAAGGTTAGTAAATATAGATGATGATTTAAGTAAAGCATTGTTATCAATAGTTTTCTTAGAAGCTTGAATAGATAGAGTTGTGATTTACAAATATTGGATGAAAAGATATTGTAGTGGTATTGAAGACCATCATAAATAGTTGAAATTCATAGACATGTCTCTAAATAACTAATTTATTAATGGGGTCCATCACTCTTATGATGCTTAATCATGTTTTCGAGTGTTTCTTGATAGTTAGTCAATTTAGGTGTGCATATGCAATATGTTTATTTGAGAATTATTTCTACGTATATCTTGAGACTAACAATGAGATATAATGTAATAGTGCCTATGAAAATGATACCTAATATTTTAGTTATATTCTAACTTAGTTAAGTTTTATTATAGGAGTTTATGATAGTTCACTATTCTTGGTAGTATTTATAATCTTTGTGTTTGAAGAGGCATCTATTACCTTGGTGACTATAGTTTGAGGACTAGAAAAGTTTCGATTAGAATCTGAAAACCTTCTTAAATTGATTATGTTATTGATTAGTGAATTGGGATGGGATAATCTACTTCTTGTATGATGTTTATGCATGAATAAGGTTGATAGACTAAACATCACATCAAACACCCCTTCTAGGTGTTTGCATATAGATGATTCCATAGGTTTTCATCTTTGTTCACCTGAGTGGGTGGCAGCCAATGAAGAACTGTCTGGGGAAATTGGACCCTAGAAAGGGTCATGTACCCATTCATATAGTTGCATAAACATAGATTGAAATAGAACTACATATTGTGAGTGACAAATCCTTTTTGTACCTTGATCTCATGGATACAGGGTATGTAGGTAGTCTGGGAAACGAAGAATGTTTCCAGGACTTAGGTATAAAGGAATGGTGAGGTATTTGGTTCTTTTCTTCTATAAATATTGTGATGCTAACTATTTGTGCAGTGTTGCAGAGCCATGTTAACATAAGATTATCTAGCTAGTTTTGTACATGTGGTTTAAGAATACAGGTTGTTGGAGCAAAAGCAAGTTGATAGAAATAGATTCAAGGTTATGATTAGTGATCTTTTTAGGTCTTAATGATTTTAGGAACTAAGTTCTAGTTGTCTAACTTCTGTAACATTTGTTTGAGCAATTATTCAAAATTATTAGTAATGTTTTTTATGAATCTGCATCTCTTGCATCTATTGAACAAAAATTTTCTTCTCTCGGCATTTTTCAATTCAAAGTCAATATTATTTTGGTATTAAGGAGTTGGATCCTTACACAAATGGTAAATCAATAGGGGCACATGTAGGAGGATCCATATATGTGATAAGAGAAATATTAGAGATGTGGGAAGAATAGAATCAGTAGGTACAACAACATCACATGAAAGAGAGTCCCTAGATGTATCATGAGAAAGTAGGGCTACATCATCATCATAATTCATTAGATGAGGGATATAGACATCATGAATCATGTAGGAAAATGAACTAAAGTCCTCCAAGATTGAAGGAAAAGTACTAACAAGGTCCATGAAAGAGGAGAAACTAGATAATCATGCAACCAGCTTACTCATGGAGCATGTAACATCATCTATGTGGATCAAAGGATAATAGTCAATGTGAAAATACCTTATGATCTTTGATATATGCATGGAGGTAATTCCAAGGTAGAGGAGCTCATAAGGATCCATAGTGAAAGGTATATCAAACAACAAGAAATGGATGAAAGGAATAATAAATCAAGAGTCAAACCCTAGGTGAAAGGGAAATCAAAACAATGAGATGAGATAAAACTAATTTTAGATTTGAAATTTTAGATTTAAAATAGTAAGATAGAAGGACAAACCTTGAGTTAAAACACTAGGGGTGTAGAAGCAATTGAGTTTACCAAATGAAGAGAAGTAAATATAACCCTCTTTTAAATTTATTCTATCTAAATAAATAATTGATCAAATAAATTAGATCTAAACTAACATAAAGGAGTTGAGCCAAGTAGAAGACAAGTAAATGTAAAAAGCATAATCAACAAAGAGGAAGGGATTTAAGGAAGTGAATATCTTTATGTTTGGATTCAAGGTGTTGTATTGTGACCAATGATGACTATATATCAAAATAGAGAGTTGAAGGTTGTGAAAACAACTATGGGTAGTTGAATTGTACACTCTAAGCTCATGTATAGAACTGCACTAGCAAGGTCAACTTTGAAATCTACAATCCTATCCAAAAGCTACAATCATGTCATGTGCGCTTAAAACCTATAGTTTTTGATTCACTTGTGCCAAATATTTGAGATGGGAAATATGGTGTTGACAAACACCTTTAGGATCGTGTTGTGTTGGAGTTGAATTACTTCACTACCTTTAGCCTTAGTCAAACCTTATTGATTATTGTTCACAAGATTGAAGTTGCATTTGATGTACTATACGTATATGAAGAACCAATGCAATTTCTTTTCTCTAAATTATTATGTAGATCTAGGATCTACCATGCTTCTATTTCTTTCCCTTTTAAGCAGATGATGTGCAATTTTGAATCACATGATGAGTTATGAAACTAGGGTCCTAGAGAATGTCTTTAGATATGATGGTCTAGACTCTAATTTTGACAAATTTGGCATGTAATCCTCTAGACAACAATCAAATTCTAAAAATGTTTACCTCACAATGAGAGGATTCAATTTTGAAACTAAAAAAATGACTGCAATAATAATTGTGTCCAAAGTATGTGAATGGATGAGATGAAGGTGTGTATAGATAAGCAAGGTCAAATAATCAAGTGAAGAGATGATTTATAGTTTTGTCAACTATTTACACTAAATCAACCCAAATTGAATACTAAATCAACACATATGTCAACTTAACTAAAATGAATATAAACCTAAAATTTAAAAATACAAAATATACACTTTTCTCTTTACATTGAAATTCTTTTTAGCATTTGGAAAGATAGAAACTATGTTGTTTTCACTAGTTGCTCTAGTGATATTCATTTCTCACTTTATACTAAAGTTATAATTTGCTCCAAAGTTCTTATGTAGATTCGCGTGCAAGCCCACAAAGTTGCACTTGAAGTGGCACATCTTCAGGGGCTTTTAGATCACGGGGTAATGCCTCATGTGTGGCTGACAAAGTTCCATCAACTCTAGTCTCCAGCAAGGGTCCCTCTCTGCCTTGTGGGCATCAACGTGGACACAATCAATCTACTCAGGGAGGTCATGATTCTAAGGCACGTTGTTCCCAGCCCCCTCTAAGAAGATCCAGGGGTCAATCTACGCATAGTTGGTCTCATCCATCCCGCCCATGTTCCGCCTCCTCTCAACCACATGACCAAGGGTCCTAGCTAGCTGAATTTTGGCAAGTTTCCTTACCTTGCTTTAGCCATCTCACCTACTCATGACACAACCTACCGAGGAAGAAATTGAAGAGGGAATGATCAACAACTAGGAGCTTATTACTGATGACCTAGTCCTTGTTGATGTATGGAGCAAATCGAATGATCATGAACCTTGCACCCCACCCCACAACCCCCTCTACTAGTACAACTCTCACTACTTACCGACTTTGTCTTGTTGTCTTCTACTTTGATATTCTGAGCTTGGCCCCATATGAACTTCAGAGTATACCTTCTTCTACCCACCTTTTTTTGTAAGAATATGTATAATATTTTTTTTTACAAGTAATATAAACCCTTATTTATCCCAAAAAAGCAAATCTAACTCTTCAAGAAATATTTTATTCACAAACAAATGTTTTAAACAATTTGACCATTTTAATAATTAGGTGATTAAGATTATCATCATTTCCCAATGTACCCAAAAAGATTGTCCTTTGGATACATGCCATATTAATCATTCTCGGTGTGATCCTCTTAATAAAAAAAGCAATCAAATCCAATTCTTGATGTGGGAAATGAGCCAATGATAAGGGTGAATTTGAAAGTGTCGGTGGAGGTACAAGTTCTAAATTATGAAGAAAAACAATAATGGCTTCCACCCCATCCACGACATAAAAGGAATCATTACTACACACTCTTCGTATAAAGGATTTGGTAGTAAAATATTTTTCCCATAAAGTAAAAGTAAAAGCCTGGCCAAGGACATCCAAGAGTACAAGTAAATTTCGAAAAATATGAACTCTAAAATTATGAAAATTATTATTATTTTCTTAGATTGTTTATAACTAATAATAAAATAAAATAAATTAAGGTTAGAAGACATGTTAGACGATTTATTTGTTATGTAAGCAATACTAACTTTTTTATTTGTAATGAGTTGATAAAGGAGATTCTTCTCTAATTAAATTTAATAAATTAAGATTATTTTAATTATTTGTTACTTTTTATTTAAAAAATAATTGTAAATTATCTATTTTAAATTTGAATATTATATTATTTAATGATTTATATATATATTTAAGTATTGTGACATTAATATGACCATTATGATTGTTAGTGCAAACATTTAAATTGTGGTGTGAGTAAGAATCTAGATATTAAGTTAGAATTATTTTTTTTAAATTAAATAAGTGATTTATTAATATAAAGAATTAAAATTATAAAGAATACATCCTAGACATTGAATGGTGTTTAAAGACAGAATTAAATCAATTAAAATTGCCTACCAAAAAGGTCTCTAAATTTTACCATTTTTTTTAATTTTGATTGTTGAATTCAAGGTGGATTGCTTTCCAGTAACTATGTTTTTGGAAGTCTCTTTGTATCTAATTTCAATATTCTTCCTTTTACTTTTTGTCTAATTATAAGAGAAGCGAGTGTATCCTCTTTTGTCATCTTGGGCAAGTGTTAAACTTTCTACTTTATCATCTTCAACAAGTAACATCTCCTTTTCTAGCAATGCAGCCTCTTCTTAAACCACCTCTTCAGAAGCCTTGTTTGCAAAAGCACCTAAATTTTCTGTAAGCCACATATTGGGACAAGATAGAAAAACATTTGGAGGAAGAGGGAACTTGAACAAAATCATCTAGATTTTATTTTTACTTGTTATTTTCCTACTATATTAATGGAAATATTATTTTTTGCCCTCATTATATTTAGTCTTTTATAGGGTAGTTTCTTTGAGAATGTCAATTCTCATGGAAAAATTTACATTTGAAAGAAACACATATATTCAATCTTCTAACTGTAAACATAATCTTTTAGGTCCAAATTATTGAACTCGGGAAGTCCTTTAAGAAGATACTCTTCCACATAGATAGGGGAGTCTTACCCTGACTGACACTCTAGAGGGTGTTTCTTCTATTGGATCAAAATCAATTATCTAGTGATCCAAGTACAAATTGTTGGATCCCATAAACCAAGGATCATTACAAAACAATTAGGTATTTCTCCTCTTTGATTGAGAAGGTGAAAATGGAGAAACTTCTCCTAAATGTTGAAATGTCAACATCGCCTTCAATCTTTGGTGTTTATGCTTTATCTACCTAGATGATTAGTGAATTGTAAGAGGGCTAAATGCACCTATAAACTTGCCCACTAGAGCCTTCCCAAAATACTTGATGAGCAAGTATGTTGATTCACTCATGGGAATATCAATAAAAGAAATATCATGGCATTGTTGAACCATTCAAAAAAATTCATTATCATTCCCAAGATTGGGGATATCCCTAGTAGCAAAGGAATTTGGGTTTAGCGATGGATTCATCGCCACACCCAACCCCAACAACATCATCTTAATATGGAATGTGGATCTATGAGAGCAAAGAAAACATCCAAAAACTACTCCACTGATAACAAACAACACTTGCAAAGATGTTAGGAGAACCCAATGGCCAGGAAAAATGAATCATGGCAACATTCAAGTAATAAATAATGGTGATACAGAGGCCGCAACAAAACTAGGTGACCATTAAGCTCCTTAAGTTAACAATATTATTATCTCAGTCATACAAATTTAAAATTATTTTGTGGCTTTCTTCCTTGCTCTTTTATTAGGAAACTAGAGCCATTTGATTGATAATTTTTAGTGTCAACAATTTCAAATTGACCTACTCATTTTCAATCATGTTTCATTTTTACCACTTTAATTATTGTTGCATTTGTGTTGTCATTGATGTCAACAGTGCTGTGTTGAGGAAGGTTAGAAGTGTTGCAAGTGGTATGATGTGTTGTTCAGTGATGATCAATGATGTTCAAAGAAGCAAAGTGATGAGTATATGCTAAGGTGATCAGAGAAGAAGACAAAGGAGTAATGATCAGAAATGGATCAGAGAAGTTGTGAAGTGAAGGGTAAGGTAATGGAAGTCATTTACTATGCATACTGATTGGATCAATATCATTTATACAGAGTTGTACCCTATCTTCTGAAGTTCATAGACAGAGGTTGTGCTAACATGAAGATTCTTGTTTTGTTGAGAAGAGTTGTGATTGTTGTTGTATGATGTTGTGAATGAAGTCTCTGGTGTGGTGAATGTTATGTTCATTGTTTCCTAAGGAAAAGCATTTCTTTAGTTTTGAAAGAAAGTTTCAGAAAGTCCAAGGCATTGGAGATTGCACTGAAGTAGCTCGTGAGAATGCTCCGCATTCCTCCACATTTGAAGGTTAGACAGAGACAGGTGTGAAGAAGGTATGTTCCTGATTTCATAGCATAGAAGTTATCGTAGAAGATTCTGGAGCCTGCAGAGTGAAGACAGTGGTTTAGAGTTGTTGTAGTCAAGATGAGTCTGAGGAATGCTCTGCATTTCTCCACATTTGAAGTTGTGATGCTATGACTTGAAGGATAGTAAGATACTGATGAGAAGAATGATATATTCAAATTTCAGATGATAAGGTGTACCACAGAGGTTCTCTGAAGTCAACAGAGCAAAAATATATCATGTTGCTAATTAGGGTTGTCTAGAGGAGAAAGCAATAGCCACTGCATTTCACTGCATTTAATTAGCTGGCTTTGATGTTTGGAGGATGAGTTTAGTTAGTTTGTATGTTTGTTCATTTCAGGTGCTGAAGTGCACCACAAGTTGGTTTTTTAATGTTCCATCTCAAGACTATATGTTCAGTGTTTGTAAGTGATGCCAAGTTCAGTATATGTTTGTTTGCACCAGAAAGAAAATATATAATTCAGAAGAAGGAATGTTTGAGAAGGTTTGTGCAAGTCTTATGTTGCTTGTGAAGTGATCTACATGATGCTAATTGGTCTCTCTAATACTGCTTTAGGTTTGGAGCTATTTTGTGGAAGGATAAGGGTTTGCTGGGCTGACTTCATGTGTTTTGATGATCCCTCCAGATGTTTGGAAGTGTGCGCCATCTTGGGAGAATGTGTTAAGGAAGAATAGGTCCTAGTTATCACTTGGCTTGAACCACATTGGATTTCTACATCTTTTGGAAGCTAACTTGTTGTTGTCATTGCACGTTTCATCTTGGTCGATGACAGAGAAATATTTTGATGCTTGCGGAGGATATAAATAAAAGTTCTTGTTTGATGTGAAAAGTAAGTGAGTGTGAGAGGGTGTGAAGTTGTGTGTATGAGTGTGGAAGTGAGTGAGTGTGTGTGTGAAGGTGTGTTGAAGGTATCAGAGTTTCAGTGTGATGCACGTGTTGATGTTGCAGAGGTGTTTGATCAGTGGAATTTGTCAAGTGTGATGTATAGATGTTGTAGCCTCATTCTGTAAGTGTTGTATTGTATTTCAAGGAGTTGCAGCTTCCTTTGGGTTGTAGCCCATAATAATATTGTAATCTTGTTTTACTTGTGAGGCCAGATTTGGATAGTAGATCCAAGCAACTTGCTCACCGTGGTTTTTCCCTTCTAGGGTTTTCCACGTAAATTTGGTGTTATGGTTGTGTGCTCATGTGTTGTGCTTTGATTTGCTTAATTTGCTTTATCATTTGTTTAAGGCAGTAAAAAGATTTGGTTGATAAAGATAACTTGGATTAAGTTTTGGCATATACTAATTCACCCCCCCCCCCCCCCCCCCCGCCTCAATATATCAGTGTGTTCTAATAATTATTTCAAATAATATTGTTCCCTAACTTTAAATTCAAAATAACAAATATCCATTCTTATTGTGAATCCTCTTTATTAATTTTATAAAAACTATATTCCAAATCTTATGATTATTATTATTTTTAATATCCTTAAACTATAAAAATATTTATGAAATAAAATTGTAATATAACGCTTACTTTAGTTTTAATAGAATTATCACTTTAATCTCATCTCAATAAAAATTATATTATATATATATATATATATATATATATATATATATATATTTGTGTAAAGTAAAATAGACTTTACCTAAGTTTAGTTTAGGTTAATTCAATAAAATCTATTTATATAAATATAATTAATTTAGAATAATTAATGAATTAGTTCTAGGATTGTAAGAACTGTGAGGCCCACCTTTGTGTGACAAATTTACTTGCATTATTAGACTTGATTATTTTCTGGTACACCTGGGTATTGGATATGGTATATGGACTTATGATCCTTTTTGACAGAATATATTAATATTCATGTTGATTTGGAATAGTTAACTTAATTGCATGATGATGTGGATTTAATTAGAATATAATTGTGCTATTATTCAATTATGTGTAAGAGATGCATGTCGTGATTTGGGTTAATTGTATGTCGTTCAATTGTGATTGGAAATGATCCTTCTACTTAGTTGAATTGTATTGCAATTGATTACATATGTTTATTAGATCATAATATTGGACACGTGATGTCAATAGAATATAATTTGATTTGAAATTATTTTTGATACACATATGAAATGAGATGGAATTGAATTGGATTAATGACACGTACCTTGATGAATGAAATTTATTATCATTTAAAGTGTGAACATTTGTATGTTACGTGATTAAGTGTCTGAGTTCAATTTAAGTTGCTTTGGCTATATATTTGTTGAATATATTGATGGGTGCAATGCTTATTTTTCTATGGCTAATGGAAATACAGAGGTCGGTCAAGGTACCCCTATGAATTAACCCTGTAACATTGAACCTAGTCCCTAAGGTGGACTAAGGTCTTTTGTTTGATTTTTGAATGTTGAAACGTGTTGAGGCTTATGTAAATTTTAATTGCTTGAGTGTCCTAGGTTAATTAGGTTGAGTTGGATGATATGTTGTCATCCTTGTTATCCAATTTTAGATTTATGAATTAGGGGTTTTTTTAAAGGTGTTAAATGACCTCTATTTCTTGGCTATTTTAATATTTTTAAGGACCTAGACCAAGTACCTATGGAATAGGTACTTGTTGGGATACTAATCTTGGGTCTTGGCCAAGATTTGACCCTTCCCAAGTGCCTTGGGAAGGGAGTGACGAAAATTGGGTTTGGGGAAGAGGGATGGTTGACTTATCACCATCCCATTCCCATTCTCCAAGGTTCATTATGAGCTTGGGTTGATCCCAAGGCCTCACATATGTGTGAGCACACATTGGAAGCTTTTCATGGGAAGAGTGCCCAAGTACATTCCACTCCCCAATGTCTCACAAATGTGAGAGAATATGTGGGGAGATGTGCTCTTGGGATTGAATGAAAAAGTGATAACTGCCACCTCTCCATTGAAGGATTTTGAATCTTGAATCCCTATTTATCCTCCTCTTAATGGTGAAGGAAGGTTTTTTTTTTGTTTTTAGTTTTGGTCTCTCATGGAAGATAAGGAAGAAGGTTGTAAGATGTGTTGGAAACAAGGTAGATAACTGAGAGGGGGGGTGAATCAGTTATCTTAAATATTTTAACTTTCTTTCCTTCTTTAACAAATAGTGCAGCTTCAAAACATATAAGCATATATAACCATGAAAGCAGAAATAAAATCAACACACATAACACAATGATTTTTACGTGGAATACCCTGTTAAGGGAAAAACCACGGGGTGACTAACCTAAGATTGTATTCCCTATTAAAAGAATAAGAAGTACAAAAATGGCACTTGCCAATTAGGGCTCACTGCCCGAGCACACTGCTCACAAGAGGCACACTGCCTACAAGAGACTCACTATCCACAAGGTTTTATAGAAAGTAACTAGGTGTTTGAACTGATGAGAAGCATCTTCCAATGTTGAGGTTCAGTTCCAGTTAGGCTCAAAATACTGATTTAATGCACTTCATTCTTCCTCTGTTCTGGTGCTGTTGTTATGTCACATACCGGACTTGTCCTACTGCTTCCACACCTCTTTCTGCCTTTCCTCGCACACAATACAATCACTTTCACACCTTTATACCGAAATACATTTGGTATATTTATCCGCATCAAGGATTTCAACATCTATCTAGTCAACAACCAGAATACTCAATATATTTCTAAGACACTGATCTGTCGGCTGAATCCATGCTTAATATGTGATGTGTATCAAAGACATAGACATAGAAGTCATCAATCATGTCGGCCAACCATGTATGATCCCTCAATTAGCTTGATCACCATCAATTTCTCATCCAGATTAAAGTTTGATGCTCTGCCGGTCAATTCTTCCTCAGTCTACTCTGCCTGTCAAGACCCCAACACTTAGATTCTCATATCTTTTCACTCATTCATCACTGGAGGCTCAATCTCTGGAATATAGTAGTCATGATACTCCTCTTGACTTGCCCAAGTCCGTACTTTGCTAAGTTACACCCTTTGAGAGATCCATACCTGATTGTCGGACCTTGCTGCATACTTTGTTCTTACTCACTGGACCAAAACACTCTTCACTCTGTCTTCCGGTAGAGACATACTACATGCTACGAATGTGTGGGAAAGACTTTGTTGCCATTAATGACAACATTCATGAAGCCACACAGTGTCTCTTGCCAACAATCTCCCCCTTTGACATTGATGGCAACACTTAGTGAAAAATGACTAAGTGTCGTAGCAAACTCCCCCTTGGTTGATGCTCTGTCTTATGTACACTTTTACCGGAGCTCCCCCTTAGCTGGATTCCACATTTTTCACTACTCCTCACTCCCCCTTTGACATCAATGGCAAAGGGTGGAATCCACACACCAAAATTTGCAAAAATCAATCTATACATAGTCGCATAAGTATATATATGTTGTACTTACATATACTTAAGTATATCTGCAAAAGTGGTCTTTAACTGGACAAATTATATTGCCCAGCTCTGCTTCATCCTGTCCAAAATTGAGATGTGACCACTCAACAAAAATGCAAAAGCTTATGCCCTTCTTAAGTTTGCCGGATCACTGGTCCGGGTTGTGGTCTGAGCATCAATTAAGGCTTCATGCATTGCCTCTAACTTAGGGATAATCATCCCTCTTAGTTCACTCATCCTGCTTATTATATTCTTCTTTTCCTTTTCAAGCCTCTTTATTTCATTTATAGTGGCAATAGCTTGACACTCTTGATTCATTATGGATGAGGTGAGAGGATCAAAATTTTGAGATAAACTTGACAGTTTACCTTCTTATTCTTCCACCTTCTTTGCAATGTCTTCTATCACTGTGGACCAAGATAGACAAAATTTGTACATTTCTCCACCATCTTTAAGAGCATTTTCTAGGCTCTTTATCCCAATATCCAGGGTTCTCCTATCATTAGCTATGAGTCCCTGTACTTCAAAGAATCTCTTTCCCAAAAATTCTTTCCGGACCTTTTCTTCTGCTGATTTCTCTAAGGAATCAAAATGCGTGTTGACAGAGTTTATCAGAGTTTTAAGGTTACTGGATGGAGAGGCACAAGGATCCTTTTGGAAGGATGGCATGATCTTCTCTAGCATTCTTGAGGCAATTTCAATCAACTCACAATCTTCCATGTGAGACTTCAGAAGCTTTTCTTTTGCTTTAGCTTGGGCAAAGGATGCTATCTTCATTGTTTGGACCGGAGAGAGGGAATCAAAATTGAGTGGTCCTTGAAAGAGTTTCAGTTCATCTAACTCCATCATCTCTTTGTTCAAAAATTCCTTTACTGCCTCTGCAGTGTCTCTTGCTGGAGACTGAGTCTTTTCTTTTGGAATCTCTGAGCTGTCATCAGAGATCTTCTCTGTTTGCTCTTCTTTTCTTCCCTTTACCTCTTCTTCTTGACTCAGTTTCTCCTCTTCTCTTCCTTCTCCTTCAATTCCGGAGTCTGCAGGGGGATCTGGAAGAGAGATGTTAACTTCTTCATGGACTTCCTCTTCCGGAACAGAGGAATCCAAGTCCATAGACTTCTCCTCACTTATCTCTTTTGATTCTTCTACATTTTTCTCAATAGATTCTTCTTTTGATGTACTTAATCCTTCGACATCCATGGTAGAAGGTTCTTCATCTATTTCCTCTATGATAGGTGAATGCATTCCAGAGGATGTCTTATGTTTCTTTTGCTACATGATCAGTCTCTCCAAGCATTAGTTTGTTCATTCTTGCTTTGCTCCAGAACTCATCCTTGCAGTCCTTAAAGATCATGTACATTTGTTTTGGAGTAATAGAAGGATAGAGCTAAATAGCAATCTGCTCTTGGATCTCTAGGTCCTTAGCTTTAGCATTCTCCTTTCTCAGTTCAAGTTCCTTCTCTAGACTTTTGGGGATTAGAGAGATGATTTCAATGAATGATTTATTATAAATGTTTAGATACCTGACTGTAGCATCTTCCAAGATCTTGTTGTTAGCGTCACTATATTCATCATAAAATTCAGTCATTGGTTGCAAATTCTCATCCACAGTGACTGCTTTGATGACATCATCAATAGAGAGAGTAGGCCTTTCAACAAATTCTTCTGCCTCTTCTTCCTTGTTTTTACCGGCAGAGGATTCCCTAGAAGTTTTCTTCTTCTTCTTCATTTTCTTAACTTTCTCATCAGATTATGTTTCTTCATCATCCTTTTGGCTTATGTATGACCTTGTGGCCTTTGTCTTCATTCTCTTTTCTCCCTTTCCAAATGTCTTGGCTTCCAATTTTGAGGCTTTTGGGCTCTTAGAGGTGGTAGGTGTAGAGCTCTTGGAGGATCTAGTCTGGGAGGTGGCTTGTACCGGAACACTTTCCTTTTCTGCTTCTTGTTTCTCTTTCTCAGCTCTTTCTATTTTCTCTCTATTTGCATCAACTGCCTCCTTTGATATGCCATATCTTTTGGCAACTTCCTCTACTTCCCTTCTCACCTTTCTTTTCATCTCTAGTTGTCTCAGTTTAACATGTATTTTCACACTTAATTCTTGAAAGGTTCCAAACCTTTCTGCCTCAGGGTCCTTAGGCTAACTCAGCAAGTGTTGGACATGCAGTTCCAGGATTTTCTCATCTACCTCATAGCCCATTGGCATAATCCAGACTATTATGGGTTTCACTGCCTCCATTAGGCATTGATCAGTGTCTACCATGAAACACACTATTGCCTTGTATTTTTCAACTATAGATTGGGGGATTCTTTCTCTTGCCTGCATCATACTTTGGAAGTTCTTGAAGTATCCCTAGAAAGATGTACTTTGAGCCTTGGCATCACTAAGCCCATACATGTAGTCTTTGATTTGTATGGCAACCGGTCTGTCATTTTGCCATACCCAACCACTTGATCCAGGTAGCTCATTCATGTAATAAAAGAATAAACACAATATTAGCCCACCATACTTAAATGAGTTCTTCTTATCCTTTATTTTTTGCAAGTTCTCTAATAGTTGGTTGACGCAGAGCTAAGTACCGGTAACGTGGAGATTTGATGTCAGCTCCTGATCAACAAACATTTACCGTTGTATGTTCTTTGCGTCGGTTACCTATCGGCAACACATGAGCTATCAGCTTCCCCAATCTAAGTCAACCCGATACTTTCAGTTTTGTAGATCAGAATTTCTAAACTATCTCTGTGGTTGAACCTTTGAACCACTGAACCTTCAACTATCAACTCTATATACTGCCATTGCACAGTTGGCAACTCTCAGTTGAACCACTGAACCATTGAACCGTTGAACCGTTGAACTAGTTCAATCATCAATTTAACTATCGACAACACTTAAACACTATTGGCGATGAACTCTTGCACCCGTTGAACTATTGAACCGTTGAACTAGTTCAACCTACACCACCGGTTCAATATACTCCCGTCGCATAGGCTTTACCAATTGAACCTCCAAGTTCATTGAACCGTTGAACCTGATGCTCCTTGTTGAACCGACGAACCAAACGAACCTGCTGTCTCCGTTGAACTATTGAACTAGTTCAACCGTCGGTTGAACTGTCAGCAACACTTACTACGATGAACCGAAGGATCACATGAACCTGCTGTAGCCGTTGAACCATTGAACCTTTGAATTGGTTCAACCACCTGCGACCATCTACTATCGGTTCCCCTGATATGTTTTAATCTGATACACAGATGCAGGATGATACTCGTATACAAATGCGATATACTCATGAAATATACTCAGGTACATTAGAGATATACATATTGTTCATATGTTCAGCGAACAACACTAACTTAACCCAAAAGGACTTTTATACATACCTTTCTTCACAGGATATACATAGACACAGGATGATACTCGTAAACTGTTCCCAGCATGCAATTGACGTATATACATAAAATGTATATTTGAATCTCACGCCAATAACCTCCTCTGTAACAAATCTCGCAGTTTCTATTCTGCCATTACCATGAACGAAACGAAAACAAAACAGAAAACTATTTTACAAGTCCATTCCACTGATTTCATAGAAATCCACCAGTGAAATGGCTTTAATCGTACATCTCGACAATAGAAAGACTAAATTGAATACAAAACAATTCTATACAGAATATACACAGAACAATTTGATATACAGGGACTTTACACAGAATCCAGAATTGTAAAACACAACTGATAGAATTTCTATTTCCTCATTCTTATAGAGATTCATACATTTGATAATTCTAGAGCATGAAAAAAACCAACAACCTCTTCTCCTTTTCACCTCTGCCTGTTTTTCTGTATATAACTCCCCTGTTCTGATTTTGCTTAAACCAAGATTATAATCAAAAATCCTAACTAATCACACGACACCTGTTTGGTTTAAGATAGCAAAACATCTAATCATGCGACACATTCATTTTAATTCTCCACATACCCCAAATGTCTAATGATGTCTGAATTGGCTTATTGGGATGCCAAATTTGTGACCTTGATTCATGTGGTGGGGTCGGTTCTCATGGTGGGATCTTTTAAACATGAAATGTCAACACAAATGCTAAATGATAGCATAAAATACATAAAACATATTAAGCCTTATTCTTCTCCTTCAAAGGTATATTTATCTTGTTGAAGGGGTGCTCCTGCACCATTGGTTTAGAAGAAGATCACATAGGTCATAGTCAGCATTTTCCCTTAGCATTTGATATGCAGTATATATTGCAATTCCGGACATAGAGTTCTCCCTGCTAGAATGATATATTTTATAGCCAATTATCATAGAGGTAAATTTGATATCTGGATCTATGATATCTTTTATTGTCATTTCTCTTTTGTCAAACTTTGATCCGGTAGCCTCACTTACTGTCTAGATCTTGACAGATGTGAGAACAGGCAACCCACCGGATGAGTGCAATCTAGTTACTGCCATAATAGCATCTTTTGTTATCTTGAAGGGATTTAACAACCACATGAAGTTGTCATGTATTCTGCTAAGAACATACCCCACCCATTCATCTTCTGCAAAACAAGTAAAGTGGATGCAATGTCCAAAATGCTTATCCCGAATGGCCTTGTATTGAGGTTTGAGTTCAATAGTTTCATCTATTAGTTGTTTATGGTAGATATCCATTAGCTTTGATTCTCCAAATTCCTCAATATTGGCATGGATGTATACCCTAACATCTTCCACGTGCAGAACCCCATGCAGAATGCTAGAAAAGGCGCCTAAAGGATCAACTTCTAGGGATTTGTAGGGGTGTTTCTTGAACTTTGGGTGCGGCCTATCAGTGATCTTAACAACCATAGGAGTAGCCATCTTTGAAAAATATTTAGAGAGATATATTCAGAAATCAAAATACCTTTTTACGCTTCTAGGGTTCACAATATGCACCAAAAAGATCGCTGGTTGAATCGGATTCTGCGGTTGATCTTTGAGAAGGTTGTAACAATCTTGATGCAGAGCTCTTTCTTTCTTCTTCTCAAATGCAAGTGTGCAAATGATGAATAAAGAAACCCTTTTGTCTCTGTGCAAACCCTAATTTCTTATTGCAATAAATGCAAAACTTAAATTATTCTGGATGCCTTGTTCATCCTTGTTCTAAGAGAGATCTTTCTGAATCAAAGAGATACACTTAGAATTATTTTTAGTGACAATTGAGAATGTATCTTCCTTCCTCCAATCATGCCATTTATCCACAGATCAAGATATTTCAATTTTGAGTCATACCGGATCTAACTGTGAAAATCTTACTTTTACCGGATTGCTATCAAACTAGATCAATCTTGGCTGATTAAATCTTCAAAACTCCTTGCGGATCATTCATATTTTTACTGAAAGTTATTTGGATATTTCTCTAAGAACCCTTTAATCCGCAACATTCCATGTGCCAAAGTTAGGCACCAATTGACTGGCTGGGGGAATTTATTTTCCTTTGTGACTCCCCCTGAGCCAGAGCTCATATCTTTAGTTTTCAGAAGGAATATCAGCACTAGATTCTGGTGCGGATCCATCCCCAACATTTTATGTACTTTTCTTCACCCAAATCTTGTTCATCTCCCTTTGAACTTCATCTGCATTCATTTTGCCTTTTCCTTTATCTTGATTTTGATTATGATGCACCGGACCCCTTTTATCCTGATTCTTACTTCTGTAGAATTTGGCAATATGACCGGATCTATTGAAATTGTAGAAAACAACATTTCTTTGCATATTTGACTAATATCCTCTTGATCTGCATTGATTAGCCGTATATCCCATTCTATTGCATGCAAAGCATCTTCTATTGAATGAATTGTTTATTTGCATATTTCTGCATTCATGAGATTTGTGACTGTGAGGGTAAAATAGTGCATCAATCAAATGAATAACAGATGACCCAAACATCAACAGAATAGAGAAACAAAGAAGATTCAAATAAACAAAGCAATGAACAAACACAGCAAACCTCTTCCGTTTCGAAACTTCTGTTGTTCGCCTATCACGAATCGTCCTTTCGCAGATGAGATGAGCCCTCAGAGAGTGCAATCTTTTAAAAGCTGTTGGAGGAAGTCGATGGTGAACGGCGATAGTGTGATATGCAATGAAGGTGAGCTCCAATGCAACAATGGTGATCTCAAGCTTGTAGATGACAAATGGGTGCCAAAGGCGCGCTGGTGATATTTCTGCAGAGTAACGATGTCAAAAGCCTGGATGATTAGAATGAAGGGATGAAGCTTCATTTATAGACTCGGAGGAATAGGAATCAACGGTTGAGAGAAGATATGATGATCAACAGTTGAGGATGGTTGAGGAATGTGCAACCAGTGGAAACGTGCCAAGTGTCCCAGCTCCATCATGAAAGGTGGGATGTGACAAAACTGATTGGAGAGTTAACTCCATTGACTGGTCTGTTAACAGAATTGATTGATCAGTTAGAAGAGTGGATTGTGGAACTGACTGGATTGATTGAGGATTTGACTCAATTGACAGGTTAGTTAACAGATTTGATTGATTGGTTAACTGACCTCTGATTGGAGAAGAAATAGGCCATGTGGGTGAGGGAAAATAAGATAATTAAATATTAAATATATTTAATTACATGTGCAACCTGATGAGGTGGACAAGGTGAGGTGGAAAGGTGAGGTAAAATTTTGAATTTAGAACTTTAGGATAGAGGAAATAGGATTAATTAAACAATTTATGATTATTTAATTGTGAAGGACAAATAGAAGAATTTTAATTAAATAAATTGAATTTATTTAATTATGGAACAATGAATCGATTAAATAAATTTGGAATATTTATTTAATTAATAGAAGAATGGAATAAATATTTAGAATATTTATTTAGGATGATTTGTGTCATTTTTAGGCATATACATTTTGCCCCTCTTTGATGCAATGCAGTTTACAGCGTTGCCTCAAAGAAATTGATAGTCTGAATGATGATACATGCCCCAGTTTGCCCCTGGTACAGGTTAAATGACGATAGGATGCCCCCTCGGGAGATTGGACGGGAAAAACGGCGAAAGTTTTGGAGACGGACGATCTCACGACGAGGAAGGGGTAAGGATAAGGTGGAGGAATAGGGATGCGGTCAGGGATGCGGGAAGAAAACGGGAGGAAAAACGGACACGGGAAGTAGTCACAGTCATCACCTAGCCAGAATTAGGGTTTGGAGGCTATAAATAGGAGCTGGGTCCACAAGAATAGTCATTTGCACACTTGGTTGATCTGGATTGGAGAAAGAGAGCTCAGAGCAAACTTAGAGCAGCATGGCGGCCAGAGCAGCAGACATTCCACGCGAGGAGCACCGATTCGAGCGAGTCCGACGATTCAGGCGGCCAGCAGAGGCAGGACCCCCGGTATGTGCTTCGAAAAATTTCTCCTAGGGTCGAGTTTAGGTGTCATAAATGCCCGTAGAAAATAGGTGAAATGAATGCGTCGAAACGCAGAACGGCGCATATGCCTCGCGAAGCTGCGCTTTTGTGATTTCACGGCGCATACGCCTGTTTCGGCGGCGCATGCGTGAAAGCTGCGCATTTGTGCAGTCTAGTTGCGCTTTCGTAATTGGGCGGCGCTTTTGTACTTATGCCGCGCATGCGTGAAATGTAGCAGTGCATTTGTTAAAGTTGCGCATATGTGGATTCTTGCGGCGCATCTGTAATTTAGCGGCGCATACGTGGATTTTTGCGGCGCATGCGTTAGAACGGCGCATATGTGCCCTGTAGCGGTGCATATGCATTTTTGCGGCGCATATGTTGATTTTTGCGGCGCATATACCAGAAATGGCGCATTTACCACCTGTAGTGGCGCATTTGCTTGGGGTGGCAAATTACTTAGCCAAATTGATTCGATTAGCGTCTTGTTTGACGCAAGAATCGATGAGCTATCTCCGAGATTGCCGGAATCTAGTCAAGAGATGTAGTGTGCTGTTTTGATCAATTTGAAATGCTAAGTTTAGTTGATATAGTCCAATAGATATGTTGAGTATGGTATATGCGGCTTGAGACTGACGCCTTTCTTTGCATGCTTGCAGGAGGAGATACGAGAGACGTTGCAATCGAGGGAGACGTTCCCTATGCCTCTATTGCAGAGACATATGCCGACGGAGGCTGACAGAGTGGCGCTTGGTGCCATGGGATTAGATTATGTTTGCTTTATGCTCGAGGTGCGGGCGAACCGAGGACTGTTGACAGCTGCCGTGGAGAGATTCCACAGCGAGGACGGGACCTTCCACTTCCCCACTGGAGAGATGACGGTGACGTTGGAGGACGTCTATAGGATACTGCACTTGCCCGTGGTAGGCGAGTTGGTGGAGTACGACGCACAGCGGGACACGGGACTCGCTGAGTGTCAGCGAGTATTTGACGATCCCGAGCTGGTGGGACAGGTCATCCCTTGGCAGGATATCTATGACTGCTACGACTACTTCCCTGGGATTGTGGCCGGACTGATTGCGGGCGTGGTATGCCCGGATAGGAGATCACACGGGTTCCCCATTGGATGGGGCAGGATCATGGAGCGGATGCTGACTGAGGGCACTCGATATGCGTGGGGACCTTGCGTGCTAGCCCACTTATACCACGACATGCATCAGGTGGTGTACCACCGCAGCACGAGTCTATCGGCTGGGGTGTTGCTGTTATAGTTCTGGCTGTGGGAGCACATAGCGGTGACCAGGCCGATATGCGTCTTTGCTAGGCAGAGGGGAGAGCCGTACAGCTATGGCTACGCAGGAGTGATTTCTCAGCACAGGCTGGGGAAGTTGGAGTATTGGCGGCATACGTTGGATGGGATAGATGTGGTCGTCTGGCGACCGTATCTGGACTGCGAGCCTTGGGATGATGAGGGAGATGAGCTGCCCTTTTGCTTTCAGACCAGGTGGTTGATAGGCCGGACACGGCACATCTTGGAGAGGTAGACGGTGGGCCGAGTACTGAGACAGTTCGGTAGGAGACAGGGCACGCCGCAGGGACAGGCCATGTTTGCACGGACACATGCAGAGAGGGTCCGATGGGGGCCGATGGCTTCTTATGAGGAGGCTCTGGCAGAGTTCCGGCAGTTGCCTTATGTGGCATGGGACATGAGGCGAGAGATTGCAGATGCGGGGGTCACACAGGAGTATGAAGATTGGATTACTGCACATCCATTCCTGAGATATTCAGGACCTGGCATGCTGGTGCCTCGTATTGACGAGGCGGACTCAGAGGAGGAGGGAGAGGCTGGCCCAGGGCAGAGGGCCGCTAGAGGAGGGCGAGGACGGGGTGGCTGAGCTGCAGAGAGGCCGAGGCAGCGGAGGAGGATAGATCGGGCTGGGCAGGCAGTGCCAGGACAGGGAGAGGGACAGCAGCAGGTGCAGCAGCAGGCACAGATGCCACCACCCCAGCAGGTACCACAGCAGCAGGTGCCGCAGCAGCAGGTGCTCCAGCAGCAGGGGCTAGGACAGGCAGAGGCAGCACAGGGGCCGGTGCAGGGTGAGGCACATGAGAGGACCATAGCTAGCCTGAGAGGACAGGTGCGGGAGCTGCAGGCACAGCTGAGGAGAGTGGAGAGGATGCGAGATACAGATGCAGCGGTGATCGCTAGTTTGACTCGCGAGCGAGACATGGTAGATGCCCGGGTACGCCTGATCCGAGTAGAGAGGGACACAGCAGTAGCTGCCATGGGCACAGATGCAGCGAGTACATTTTTGGTTGGGCAGGTGCAGCAGGCACAGGCACAGGTAGGCCAGTTGCAGATGCAGTTGGCACAGGCGCAGACAGACTTAGCCAGAGCGCAGCAGCAGGCACAGTACTACCGAGGCTTGTACCATGGTGCCGTGTCATCGAGCCAGAGGGCAGGGAGTTTCAGGACTCAGTCTGGGGTGGCTCACAGAGCAGGTCCATCCCAGTCAGGGGCATCTGTCATGGGACCTCAGCAGTCAGGAGCTGGCAGTGGTGGCCCACAGCAGCAGGGGTAGTCAGAGACCAGATTTTGTACATTTTGGGACATGTATCACCGTCTATTTAGACGTACATTGTATATGACACTTTGATTTTGAGAGAGATGGTGATATTGTGCATTTGGACATCTTTGTATATGATAGTATGGATGATGATGCAGCTTTGTGTATCTATTGCATGCGTTTATGAGATGATTATTTCTATTGCATGATGTGGTTCTATTGCATAGTTAGATGGTTTATATGATGCTATATGAGAAATACTTTGATATGCTACTATATGATGTCTATATGATTTAATGTGACAAATGAATGCAAAGTTAATATGATGTCTTTGTGATGATGCAAATGTATGTATATGAAACATGATTTCTATGTTATGATGCTGTATATGTGGTGTGTAAATGAGCTAATGCAGATGTGTGTATGGAACATGATTTCTATGTTATGATGCTGTATAGATATGTGAGATGCTACTGGATATTTATATGATGTAATGCTTTGAATGTATGCATTTGTAACATGAGTACTATGGGGTGATGTAACTATATATGTGATGCACTTATGCTGTTTGATTTTCTGAGCTTTTAAGATTAAGATGTGATGCAAATGTATTGGTGACCTAATGCATTGGATGGTGCATTCTACGAACCTAATCATGTGCATGACTAGTTTCTGCGAATGATATGATATGCACCTATATGCCTTGCTTTTGTGATGTCCAAATGTACTCTATCGACATAAGAATGACATGATGGATAGAGGAATGGTTGCGAAAGAATGACTTAGGAATTTTTCTTGATATCGTTACTCTGCATAGTTTGAATGATGAGGACTGTATGGATGGGTGTATGGATATAGGACGGATGCTTTGCTTTTAGATTGCTTTATTTCATCATTGGGCATTGTGTTTTTGGTACTTTTCTGAAATGTTGTAAGTGAATACAAGCATCGAGGTATAATTGAACCGAGATGACCTGAGTATCGCTTACATGGCGTGTAATTTAGCAAGTTAATACAAGCATCTAGTCAAAGTTGAATCTAGATGACCTAAGTACCTCTTGCGTTTCAACAAGCAAGGATTGCCCTCGTTCATGTAAGACCTTTGATGTCCTCGATGATCTTTTGCTGATCATGTCCTTAGACAAGGTGTCGCATTACTAAAGTTTAATCCACAAATAACAAACAAAGAAAGTAATCATGCCCCCATCAGAGCATCTCTAGCTTTTGGCATCCTTGAGTAGCATAGGAAGGTATGATAGCAAAAATCAAGACTCAGTAACTTAACCCTAGGTGCCAATCTACAAAAGCATATTTGCGTTGATATGTGTTCATTTCTTGCCTTAATTTGCATAAAATCATTTAGAAGACCTTGGGTATTTGCCTTGCATTGGATAGGTTAAGATGCCCATAGTCAAGATTTCTACTCGAAGCACGGGTGTTTGCTTGTATTTGCTTGCTTGGTGAGAAGATGGCACAATCCTTATTGAGAAGACGGACCCTAAGGGACTGACCTAGTGCCTCAGGGGCTCATTGCTAAATGGCCTTGCCTACGTGACGACGCAGAGGCAACGTAGTTCGGGGTAAACCCTAATGGACCATGGATGGACTAGAAGAAAGACGACAGGAATGAAGACAAGAGAGGAGACGAATGGGACTTTGGGAGAGATGGAAGCCTCGGGGGCGCATTAGAATAATGGCCTTGCCTACGTGACGGCGTAGAGGCAACGTAGTTCATGGATTCGGACCACAGACACTGACGAGAGACACTACGCTAGGCTCCCTTCGAGGAGACGGTATGGGACAAAACCTTGGTTGACAAGGCCACAAGGTGAGTATCAAGCCATGATAGGTAACTGTCAAGTGTTTACTGTGGGATGGATATGGGTCGAATGGGGAAAATAGAGGGAGAATGGGCTCAAGGTGATTGGATTCCCAAAGATGGAGAATGCGGTTTGTCACCAGTAACACCTGTTTACCAGGTTTTCATCACTTGCTTTTATTTGCACGAGAAGCTAGAAAGTAACATGACGCCTGATTGCCAGGTTTTCATCAGGATACCTATCCAAGGCGCCTGTTTGCCAAGTTTTCACCAAAGGACGATTTTTTTTTGCATGCTTTCTATTTTTTTTCAATTTTTTTTTGTATTTTCTCTTTGTAACTTTTGCTAATTTTTTTTGTTTGATTTTATTGTGCCCCCTTGCATTGGGGTTCTCTTAGGTATAGAACCTGCGAAGGTGCATGCTGTTGATGGGATCATCAAACAACTCACCTTCTGATGTGGCCAACTGATATGCCCCCGATCCGTAAGCTGCTACAATTACATAGGGTCCAAGCCAGTTAGGCTCGAACTTACCTTTCTTTTCTCTATCCTGCTGATTGCGAGGGTTCTCTTTTAGGACGAGGTCCCCCATCTTGAAGCATCTTGGTCTAACCTTGTGGTTGTAGCTTCTTGACATCATCTGTTGATAGGCTTTGAGATGGTCAAAAGCTTTCTGGCGCCGTTCCTCTAGCAGTTCTAGCTCTTGCAGTCTGGAGACTCTGTACTCTTCGTCTGATATGAGACCTTTCAACGACACCCGAAGGGAGGGGAGTTAGACCTCAATAGGAAGGATGGCTTCGGAACCATAGACGAGGGCGTAGGGTGTAGCACCTGTGGGAGTGCGTATGCTGGTTCGATAGGCCCACAGAGCGGGATTGAGCTGGACGTGCCAATTGCGACCGGCTTCATTGACAGTCTTCTTTAGGATTTTCAGAATGGTTTTGTTTGATGCCTCAGCTTGGCCGTTACCTTGGGGGTAATATGGGGTGGAGAAGCGATGTTGGATCTTGAACCGTTCACAAAGTTCCTGGACATCTTGATTTTTGAAAGGTCTCCCGTTATCCGTTATGATGGATGAAGGGATGCCATATCGGCAGATAATGTAATTCAGAATGAAAGAGGAAATTTGCTTTCCTGTGACGGTTGATAAGGGAACGGCTTCAATCCACTTTGTAAAGTATTCAGTAGCGGTTATGATGAATTTATGGCCGTTGGAAGAGGGCGGGTGAATCTTTCCCACGAGGTCAAGTCCCCACTGGCAAAAGGGCCAGGGTGTCGTTAGAGGTCTCAACTCCTGAGCAGGTGCATGAATCAGGTTCCCATGTATCTGGCACTGTTTGCACTTTTTGACGAACTGATATGAATCCATTTCCATATTGGGCCAGTACTAACCCAAACGCATGAGTTTCTTAGCTAAGGAAGGACCGCTGGAGTGTGTTCTGCAGATCCCTTCGTGCACGTCTCGCAAGGCAGTTATAGATTCTTCTTGTTCTAGACAACGGAGTAAAGTACCATCCAGACCACGTCGGTAAAGGGTATTGGCGACAATGGTGTAACGGGAGGCTTGTCGGATGAAAGTTCGTTTTTGGTTGGAAGAGAGGTCCAAAGGGAGGATATTGTCCTTGAGGTAAGTGTAGGTCTTACCGTACCAAGGTGAATCAGATCCCACTAGGTGGCAAATGGAATGGGTCTCAAGGAGATCATAAGCCGGTTGTCGAATTGTTTCCACTAGGAACTCATACCGTGACTCCTGTTCAGGTATCTCAAGAAGAGAGGCTATGGTCGCCATTGCATCGGCTGCTTTGTTCTCTATCCTGGGTATTTGCTCAAACGAGATGGTCCCGAAATGTTCTTTAAGGTCATCGACCATTCGCTTGTATGGGATGAGCTTCTCATCTTTGGTCTGATACTCGTCGTTGACCTAGTTTATGACAAGCTGAGAATCACCGTAGACACATAGTGCTTGGATTTTCCACTCAGTGGCCATCTTGAGACCAATTACCAAAGCCTCGTACTCCGCTATATTGTTAGTGCATGTAAATAACAACCTGTAGGATTTTGGAATTGTGTCGCCTTGGGCAGTGATGAACAAGATACCTGCCCCCGATCCATGGTTGGTGTAAGATCCGTCGAAGTAGAGTTTCCAAGGAGATGTTGACAGAGTGAATAGAGATTCATCGGGGAACTCAAACTGCATTGGTGAAGTGTCCTGTAATAGTGCCTCAGCTAGTTGGTCTGCGATGATTTGCCCCTTGATGGCTTTTCTATCCACATACTCTATATCATATTCGCTAAGAAGCATAACCCATTTGGCTAGTCGTCCTGTGAGAGCTGCTTTGCTGAGAAGATATTTTAGTGGGTCGATCTTGGCAATGAGTTTGACAGGATGTGCTAACATGTAGTGTCAGAGTTTTTGTGAGGCAAAAACCACCGCAAGGCATGAACGTTCCACCTGTGAGTACTGCAACTCGTAGCCCACTAAGGTTCGACTGATATAGTACACAGCTCTTTCCTTGTTCTCATAGTCTTGCTGCGCTAGGAGAGCCCCAAGAGCAGTACGTGTAGCGGATATGTAGAGAATCAAAGGTTTTCCTTGGATCGGAGGCATGAGTATAGGAGGATTCATGAGGTACTCCCTGAGCTTGTTGAATGCCTCTTCGCACTGCTCATCCCATTTAAATGGAACGTTCTTATGTAGGAGATGGCTGAAAGGATGGCACTTGTCGGCCAACTGTGAGATGAACCTGCGGATGGCCTGTAGCTTGCCCTGTAAGGATCTCAACTGTGTTAGAGTTTTGGGCGGAGGCATGTCCATGATTGCCTTGACCTTGGCCGGGTCTACCTCTATGCCGTTTGCTGACACGATGAAGCCTAGCAGCTTGCCTGATGTGACCCCAAACACACATTTCTTCGGGTTCAATTTTACTTGGAATTGGTCCAGCCATTGGAAGACTTTCTCTAATGTGTCCAGGTGTGAGTCCCTAGTGAGAGATTTTGCCAAGATGTCGTCAACATAATCTTCCATGGTCACATGCATCATGTCGTGGAATATAGTTGTCATGGCCCGCTGGTATGTAGCACCTGCATTTTTCAGCCCAAACGGCATGACATTCCAGCAAAAAGTACCCCATGGACAAGTGAAAGCGGTTTTGTGCTGATCCTCTGGTGCTATTTTGATCTGGTTGTACCCTGAGAATCCATCCATAAGTGACAACATTGTATGTCCCGCCGTGAGGTCGACTATGATATCGATGTTAGGCAAGGGAAAGTCATCCTTGCGGCATGCTTTGTTTAAGTCTCTAAAATCGTTGCATAGTCGAACCCTGCTGTCTGGTTTAGACACTGGCACGATGTTTGATATCCATTCGGGGTAATCAATGGCCCTGATGAACCCCACGTCTAACAATTTCTTGAGTTCTTCCTTGACCAGGAGGGCAATATGGGGATGCATTTTTCTCAATTTTTGCTTTACGGGTTTCACCCCTGGATCCAATGGCAAGTGGTGTAGAATCAGGTTTGGGTCCAAACCTGGCATGTCGGCATATGACCAAGCAAAACTGCCTCTCTTCTTTTTAAAGAATGGTATAAACCTGGTTTTCTCAGGTGGCGTGAGAGATTTTGCAAAGTGGATTATCTTAGGCTGCTCTTCGGATCCAATGTTCACTGGCTCTGTTGGCTCTACCACGATCTGTGACCTTTCTTGATACATGTCACTTGGGAGGGTGTCAAGTAATCCATCGTTAGGTGCCACAGTTGGGTTTTCACCTTCAGATATGTCCTTTCTTTTTACTGTTTTATGATCTGACACTGCCGCATGGCAGTTTTCACCATCAGATCCCTTTTTGATCTTTACATTTTTGCGACTAGAAGGCTTGGCACCCTCCCCAAAGTATGCTACAGTATTGAGTTCGATAGTGAAACCGGCTTTATGATCTCCTTTTGGTAAATGATCTCGAAGTCCCATATAGTCAATGTAGGCATCATCGTTCTGGAACACATCTAATTGAGGGGTCCCTTTCAGGTCCTAGTCAATAAGCTCAGGGTGTAAGAGGGGAAGGGAGTCGGATGAAAGACCTGATTCATTGATAGTGTGGATGGAAATACTAGGAGCACCGGTGGGGGTAGTGTTCTGGGTGGTACTTTCTTCCAGGTTGTTTATCGCAATGGAATCTATACTTTCCTCGAAAGCCATAACTTCAGGGAGGGGCAAATCAGACTCCAGTGGTCTGTCCCGTTGCGTTTGTCTCTCATGATATGGGCTAAGGGTTTGGATGGTATCAATCTCCTTGTCATCGTAGGAGTGTTCTGTCAGCTCGTCCCATTCATACTGATTGGAATCATCTGAATCTGCGTCACTATCCTCTTGGAGTGTTTGAATTGTCTCCACTAGGCAGGCATTTTCTTTGGTTTTACCTTTACCTTTGTAGCCTAGGCCAGTCGTGTTTCTAGCCGAAGAGGAGGAAGAGGGTTGTATAGGTTTGATGATCCCCTCTTTTCTGAGGCCGATAGGGCCTTGTCCTTCATATCCCATCCTATGCAAGATGGTTTCACCTCACCCATAGAGCTCTGTAGGGAGTCTGGGTGGATCTTGGGATGTGTTTTCTTCTTCGGCATAAAGCCATTGCAAGAGATCTCGCTCCTCTGATTCATCGGATAAGGTCCCCCATTTTACAAAGGGGTTTGCGGGAGTTGTAGGAGGAGCAGAGGGCTTTGAAAAATACCTGGGTTGATGCTTGGGCTGGCCAAAGGAGCGAGGAGACAAGGGCATTTTTGCAAGGTTGAGGCTGTGCTCAATCTGGTATTCCCCCACGCCATTTTCTTTTATGGTGATTTTCATTGGTTTGGTCCGTGAAGAGGAAGCTTCGGCAGTATGGTCTTGTGGTGGAGTAGGGGAGATATGGGCTCGATTGTTGGGAATGACACATTCCGGTTTGGCTTGGAATGAGTTGCAATGCTGGTAGGGGTCGGGGTCGCCGTGTATGGTGACCTGCTTGCCATCGTGTGGGAACTTTATGCATTGATGGTAGGTGGAGGGGACAGCTTTCATGGCGTGGATCCATGGTCTCCCTAGTAGAATATTGTAAGCAAGCTCCCGATCAAGGACTTGGCACACCACATCTTTAATTACCGGTCCCACTTGAATGGGTAGGACAATCGTGCCCTTCATGGTGCGTTCCTCCTCGTCATAGGCCTTTATGGTAATCTTTCTCCGTGGATCCACTGCCTGTTCAGAGAACCCCAATGCAAGGACTAGCTTCAAAGTGCAAATATTCAAACCGGCACCCCCATCAATGAGAACCCTCTTGATGCGGTGCCTGTGTACGAATGCGACAATGTGTAGAGGAGTGTTGTGGGGTTGAGACATGGAAAGGTCATCTTGTTCTGTGAATGATATGGAAGGGGAGGATGTCAAATTACCCACCATGGTTTGAAACTTTTCTTGGGCTAGGTTAGTGGGGACAGTAGTCTCCACTAAGGCTTTCTCAAGAATCTCCTTATGAGAAGGAGATAGACGCAGGAGTTCCAATATAGAAATATGAGCCGGGGTCTTTTGCAATTGGTCGATGACATTATATGGGCGGGGGTTGGACGGAGATGGCGACGACCTTAGAGGAGTGGTGTTGATCGTGACTCTACCACTGCGGGTAATTATACTACAACCAGTTCCGTTAGGTCCTGGTTGTTGGTTGGGGGATATGACGTTGACTTGCGAAACATGCTCAGAAATGCAGTTAATGGTGTACTCAAAGGGAACGCTTGCATAGTTAGCATTACTCGACCCACTGTTCTGGTTTGGCCTGTTACGATTGTTGTCATTATTGTTATGGCCATTGGGGTTGTTGCCATTGTGACCATTGTTGTGGTTGTAACCATTGTTGTTGTGGCCACCGTTGTGATTGTTGTTATACGGCCGGTTGTGGTTTAGGAGAGGATCTCGGTAGGCCACATGAGATTCATTGGAGGTATGCTGTTGTGTTCCTCCCTGATTCTGGTCCAGTATATCTTGTATGACGTTCTTAAGACGGATGCAATTATTGGTTGTGTGCCCCCTTCCTCGATGATACTCGCAATAGTCTGTGTCCTTCCAATAGGGAGGTTTGACTATAGGCTCATAGTCACTTGTTGGCGGTAGAGAAATTTCATTGTTAGCCAACAACTTCCTGAGAGCAGACTCTTGAGATTCTCCTAACGGCGTGAATTTTCTCCTTGGATTCGAATTGAACCAAGGTCTAGATTCCCGAGGGGGTGGCTTGTTGAGTGCACCGTTATTTGCTTCTTCCTTAAGAGTGAATATGGGTTGTTGTTTAGGGGCTGCCGCCTTGGCATCCACTACTCCATCGTTGACCACATTCTTGTTCTTGGTCCAAAACTTGGACTTGTCAGTTGTGTAATTGGAAGGAGGTGTGTCCTTGTAGAGCTTGAGAGTTCCTTTAGCAATCATAGCTTTCTCAATGAATAGCCCCATTTCGATGACTTTGGTGAATGAGGTAGGGCATTGTATCTGAATCTGATAGCTAAGATCGGGATTCAAATTGTGGACAAACATTTCCAATAGTTGTTTCTCAGGCATGTCGTAAGAACATTTGCTAGCGAGCTGTCGCCATCGTTGTAAGAAGGTGGCGAAAGACTCACCACCTTTTTGTTTGGTGTTGCATAGGTCTAGCATAGATACTTCGTGTTCTATGTTGTAAGAGAAGTGCGTTATGAATTTATTGACAAGTTCATCAAAAGTTTTGATTCCTGGTGGAAGACGCGAGAACCACTCCATAGCTTGACCCCCTAAAGATCTTGGGAATAGTCTCATTAAGTAGGTCTTGTTGTGAGCTACTTCTAAACATGGTGCAGTGAATTCCCTGATATGATCTCTAGGGTCCCCCTTCCCTTTGTATTTGTCAAATTTCGGGATTCCGAACTGAAAGGGGAAAGGTTTCATGACCACACTTCTGTCAAAGGGGTATGGTGCTATATCTTCCAAGGAGTAGTTCTTGGAACTGGTGCCGATCTTAAGGTTGGAGATTTCTAGCTTTAGACTCTCAATTTGTTGTCTCACATCCGCTATAGGAGCATTTTGATCTATGTGTTGTTTTCCTCTTTCATTGGCTTGGGGGACCGTGTCATTTGTGCCTCTCTCATGTGCATTTGGGACTGTGTCATTTGTGTCCCTCTCACGTTCATTGTCTGCATTTTCCATGATGGAGCTAATGTCAAAGTCTGCGGGGAGTTTGAGTCCGAGACTAGCAAGATGATGGAAATATTTGGTGGGATCCTCAAGGAGTACTCGCTCCACTAGGCGTTGGAATTTGCTATCTTGCATGTGTGCCACTAATTCTTCACGAGAAATTTCTTCATCATCATCGCGTGGTGGGGCGATGTGATCGGAAGAGTCGGCCATTTCAGTTAGCTTGTTGTATTGGGATCGAGTAAGAACCATGCAAGGTGGGGTGGGACGAAATGGACTAGGATTAGAAATTTTGGCAAGGTGTCGACTAAGACTGTAATGAATGGGATATCTAGGACAAGACTTGGACAAAGGGTTCTCTCGCTCAATGACTTCAGGTAAGACGGTTGACACAAGACTCTGGCCACTAGCAAGGGTAGTCGATACCAGTCTCACTGTGTAGGGCTTAGTCGTTCAACAAGACTACTAGCAAAAGGTACTGTGACCTACTAGGCTTACGTGAATTCACTAAAGAAGGACCTATGTTGAATCGGTATGGGACAGAATGACGTTGGGGCAAGAGTGACTAGGACAGAAGGTGACGGGGACAACCGTCGAAAGAGAGAGAAATGGGTGAAATGGATGAAAACTGACTGCAAGGTTGATTCTGACCTCGGAAAATGAAACTAGGCTGAAATGGGTACTCCGAACAGCTGACGAAAATTTCTCAAAAATAGAGCAGATGCTCACTGTCACACATGCGCAGAAACAGATGCGCAGCAAGAATAGGTAAATGCGCAGTAAGTCGTTGTATATGCGCCGCTCTGGTGAGGTATGTATGCGCAGTAACAGTGTGCAAATGCGCAGCAGAAAAGTATATGCGCAGCAGGTCGGCGTATATGCGCAGCAAGTCGCTGTAAAAGCGCAGCAGAACAGTGTATATGCGCAGCAGAAAGGTATAAAAGCGCCGCAAGTCGGTACAAAAGCGCAGCAAGTCGCTGTATATGCGCCGCAGAAATGGATACATGCGCAGTTCTGGTATTTTTTTTTTGGGCAAATTTTTGGGATTTTTCTCTGTTTTTGGTATTTTTTGGCTGGAATAGGTCTTCCTGATCTGATATTATGAATTAATTTAGCAAGAAAACACAGCAAGCACAAAGAGTATTTTGTAGTTTTCCATTGTTTTTGTAGTTTTTCGACTCTATTTTGGACAAAAGCAAGTACAAAATCCTAGGCGAGAAATGGATTATAAGGGATTTGGGCCACTAAAACAAGAGGTTTGTAATTCGGGCAACCGTTCAAGTGGTTACACGTGCGGCGACGCTACTCTCCGTTATGGAGTCTCCCAGCCTCACAGGGTTGCGCCTGAGAGGGTTTTGGGGGAGGTTGGCCGTCGGTGTAACATAACAGCACTCGTTGCAGGAGGTTTTCACCTCAAGCACAATTTATTTTAAGTGGCTCGGTAGGGCTTGGCGTTAGCCTGTTACCACTCAGGGTCGTTCCCGCTTGGACAAGCGTGCATCCAAGGGCAGGCCCCTCCTAAAGGTTAAACAAGTAGAATGACAAGTCTGGCACTCTGATCACCCAGAAGAGGGGAGAGCATAAGCCTATTGTCATTCGCAAGCACAGAATACACTGATTAATCCACCCTAGTTAAAAAGATAAAAACTAAATGGGCTAAGCTAGTCAAACAAAACTTTGAAGTGATTTCAACAATATTGCAGTGGTTCAATTTTAAGTCCCCGAAAGCAGTTGTGAGTTCAGTTTTAAATCCACGTTGCGCGAGATTGTTAACTTTGAAATTCAGGTCTCACGATATAGCAATGGTTCATTTTAACTTCAGAAAGCAGTTGTGAGTTCAATTTTAGGTCCACGTTGCACGAGATTGTTAACTTTGAAATTCAGGTCTCACGATATAGCAATGGTTCATTTTAACTTCAGAATGCAGTTGTGAGTTCAATTTTAAGTCTTAGATAGCAATAACTTGGAAGTTTGTTTGCAATGCAAGCATGAAATAAACCAGTTACTTCCTCCCTAATTAAGACTAGATGAAGATTTGTAATGAACAACCATTTTACTCTTTCCCAGAAGATGAAATGTGAGCTTAGTTAGATGCGACTACATGTAACTGAACCCGAGCCTAACCTGCAAAACCGCTCCAGCAAACACCTGCAAAAGGGTTAGCGTTAGCAAAATACTCTAGAAAAGTGCTAAAACCTGAGCTAGTTACAAATGCGCAGCTTCAGTGATCAGATGCGCAGAAGTGATCAACAGAAGCGCAACATTAACGAATGCGCCGTAAAAATGAACAGATGCGCCGTTAAAATGAACATATGCGCAGTTTTAACGTATGCGCAGCAACAGTCGTCATAAGTGCCGTAACAGACAACAGATGCGCCGTTTTAATGTATGCGCAGCAATATTGTATGAAAGTGCAGCTAAAATCAACAAATGCGCAATTTCAACAAAAGCGCAGCAACAGTCTATAAAAGCGCAGTTACAGTCAACAAATGCGCAGTTTTACAGAAGCACCGTAACAGTCTTCAAAAGCGCCGTAAAAATGAACAAATGCGGTGAAAGAACCTGTGCGTGACTCTGCGGGACCTGTACGGAACCTGCCTTCAAAAAAGCTCAAAAACGGTAAAATAAAGGGGCAACGGCCCCACGGTGGGCGCCAAAAATGTGAGGGTAAAATAGTGCATCAATCAAATGAATAACAGATGACCCAAACATCAACAGAATAGAGAAACAAAGAAGATTCAAATAAACAAAGCAATGAACAAACACAGCAAACCTCTTCTGTTTCGAAACTTCTGTTGTTCGCCTATCACGAATCGTCCTTTCGCAGATGAGATGAGCCCTCAGAGAGTGCAATCTTTTAAAAGCTGTTGGAGGAAGTCGATGGTGAACGGCAATAGTGTGATATGCAATGAAGGTGAGCTCCAATGCAACAATGGTGATCTCAAGCTTGTAGATGACAAATGGGTGCCAAAGGCGCGCTGGTGATATTTCTGCAGAGTAACGATGTCAAAAGCCTGGATGATTAGAATGAAGGGATGAAGCTTCATTTATAGACTCGGAGGAATAGGAATCAACGGTTGAGAGAAGATATGATGATCAACGGTTGAGGATGGTTGAGGAATGTGCAACCAGTGGAAACGTGCCAAGTGTCCCAGCTCCATCATGAAAGGTGGGATGTGACAAAACTGATTGGAGAGTTAACTCCATTGACTGGTCTGTTAACAGAATTGATTGATCAGTTAGAAGAGTGGATTGTGGAACTGACTGGATTGATTGAGGATTTGACTCAACTGACAGGTTAGTTAACAGATTTGATTGATTGGTTAACTGACCTCTGATTGGAGAAGAAATAGGCCATGTGGGTGAGGGAAAATAAGATAATTAAATATTAAATATATTTAATTACATGTGCAACCTGATGAGGTGGACAAGGTGAGGTGGAAAGGTGAGGTGGAATTTTGAATTTAGAACTTTAGGATAGAGGAAATAGGATTAATTAAACAATTTATGATTATTTAATTGTGAAGGACAAATAGAAGAATTTTAATTAAATAAATTGAATTTATTTAATTATGGAACAGTGAATCGATTAAATAAATTTGGAATATTTATTTAATTAATAGAAGAATGGAATAAATATTTAGAATATTTATTTAGGATGATTTGTGTCATTTTTAGGCGTATACAGTGACCATACCTTTTGCAGTTGAAACACTGTCCAGAGAAGGATAAATTAGTCTGATTCATTCTTCTTCTGCACTGAGTTGCTTTATGACTGAAGTTGTTGCAATTGTTGTAGTATCCATTGAAGGATGGATATCTTTGAGCATTTGGTTGCCTTACCAGAGGACTTCTAGGCCTGTTCCTTGGATTTCCTGATCCAGAGTTCTTCTGACTAGATCCGGAGCTTTCACCTTTCTCATATCCCAAGTCACGCTTGTCATCTACCCTCTTTTGGCTTTCAAGAAGAACTTCAAGTTGAGCAGAGCTTATTTTGAATTTCTCTTTGTATTCATTTGTTGCTTGAAGATCTTGTTTGAGAGTGTCTATCTGATTCTCAAGTTGTTCTTCATTGTCTCTAGCTTCTTCAAGATTAGATTCTAGATGCCTGATTATTCTATCCATTTTGTGGCAGTCCTCTAACTTTTCTTTGAGAGATTGTTTTAGATTATCTTCAATTTTTCTTTTCTCTTCAATTTCTTGGGTGAATCTCATAACCCCTGATTCCATTTCATGTCTTACCATAATGACCTCTTTTGATAGCTTCTCACATAGCTTGTTTTTCTCATTCAGGTCTTCATTAGTATCATTGGCTTCACTTTGACTTGCTAATTGTTGAAGTAGTTCCTTTCTCTTTTTCACAGAGATACTCAGTTTTTCTTTTAGCTCATTTATGAAATCATCAGCTTGTTTGAGTCTTTCTCTCAAGTTATTGACTTCAGAGTGAGATTGTTCAAGATCATCTAGGGCAGACTAAAGTTGTTCCTTCATACCATACATATTCATTGAGATTCCTAGATCTTCCTCAAGCTGTTAGGCTCTGTTTAGAGGAAATTAGCTCTAATACCAATTGTTGGAAACAAGGTAGATAACTGAAAGGGGGGGTGAATCAGTTATCTTAAATATTTTAACTTTCTTTCCTTCTTTAACAAATAGTGCAGCTTCAAAACATATAAGCATACATAACCATGAAAGCAGAAATAAAATCAACACACATAACACAATAATTTTTACATGGAAAACCTTGTTAAGGGAAAAACCACGGGGTGACTAACCCAAGATTGTATTCCTTGTTAAAAGAATAAGAAGTACAAAAATGGTACTTGCCAATTAGGGCTCACTGCCTGAGCACACTGCTCACAAGAGGCACACTGCCTACAAGAGACTCACTGTCCACAAGGTTTTATAGAAAGTAACCAGGTGTTTGAACTGATGAGAAGCATCTGCCAATGTTGAGGTTCAGTTCCGGTTAGGCTCAAAATACTGATTTAATGCACTTCATTCTTCCTCTGTTCTGGTGCTGTTGTTATGTCACATACCGGACTTGTCCTGCTGCTTCCACACCTCTTTCTGTATTTCCACACACACTATACAATCACATTCACACCTTTATACCGAAATCCATTTGGTATATATATCTGCATCAAGGATTTCAACATCTATCTAGTCGGCAACCGGAATACTCAATATATTTCTAAGACATTGATCTGTCAGCTGAATCCATGCTTAATATGTGATGCGTATTAAAGACATAGACATAGAAGTCATCAATCATGTCAGCCAACCATGTATGATCCCTCAATTAGCTTGATCACCATCAATTTCTCATCTGAATTAAAGTCTGATGCTCTACCGGTCAGTTCTTCCTCAGTCTACTCTGCCTGTCAGGACCCCAACACTTAGATTCTCATATCTTTTCACTCATTCATCACCGGAGGCTCAATCTCTAGAATATAGTAGTCATGATACTCCTCTTGACTTTCCCAAGTCCGCACTTTGCTAAGTTACACCCTTTGAGAGATCTGAACCTGATTTTCGGACCTTGCTGCATGCTTTGTTCTTACTCACCGAACCAAAACACTCTTCACTCTGTCTTCTGGTAGAGACATACTATATGCTGCAGATGTGTGGGAAAGACTTTGTTGCCATCAATGACAACATTTATGAAGCCACACAGTGTCTCTTGCCAACAAGATGAACCTAAAAAAATATCTCAGAGTTGAGACTCTTGGATGGGCTTTAACATCTCTTCAACAAGTCTTTTGGTAGTTTGAGAGGTAGGATCTCAAGCTTCCTAAGAAAATATGTATGTTGTAATTCTCGTTATGATCTTGGAATGCTTATGAATGTTTTTGTGTATGCTTTATCTCTTGGATTTATTGCTTAGATGTATTGTGGGTAAGGGTTGTGAAAGGTGTTGATCTTTCCATGTGTGAGAGCATACCTTGTTTAGGGTTGAGAGATGTGAGAACCTACTCAGGGGAAGTCTACTCCTTGAGAGGAGTTTGTAGGGAAGAGTGCCTTGATTCTTGGATATTTTGAGTATTGTGAAGTTTATAGCAAGAGGCTAAGGATTTTTGGTTTCAATAAATTGGAAGAAGATTTGGTGTAAAGTTTTGGTATATGTACTTCCCCCTTGTAGGAGAGTGTCCACTCTACTCCCCCTTTTGAATCCTTATCTATGGATTATTGTGTGTTGTGAGTCTCATTGGGTTGCGAGTGTGTCTTCATTGAATGTTTGGTATGTGTTCTATGTGTGTGTGAACCCAGGGTTACCTTGAAGGCCTCCTAGAGCAAGCCTATGGTTGGGTGATGAGCCCTCGATTGGCCTAGTTTGGAGTTGTTTATGTATTTTTGCAAGTTTTTTCAAAGTGGAAAAAGGAAGGAGAAGAGTCTCCCATTGTGAAGTCTAGTTTCCTGTTTAAGAGAACTATTATTTTATTGAGACTATGTATAAGTCTAAAGCTTGTATAGCTTTGTATGTGGGAAGGGATGTGAAGGAAAATTGAAACTAGTGTATTTAATATTTTTATTATTGCAAAAAGAAAGAAATAATGGTATACTTTATCATTTTTATCGTTCTTGACTTCACTATCCTTTGTTTAAAATAGATTAAGCCTTTCTCCTCTCTTTGCATAGTAAAATATATAATTTGTTCTATATATATGGCTTTCTCTCTCCTATTTGCTTAAAAAAGGAGAAGATTTTTGCCCTTATTGTTTATGAATGTGTGTTGGATTAAATTTTGTTCATATATATATATATATATATCACATTTATTTATTGGTTAAGGGTTTTATAGGAAAATGATACATATTGGAATGCATTTATTCATGGTATATATACATTGTTATTCCTTATAGTTCTATGTTTTTCTTTATAAAAATAGAAGAGTAAATAACTTTTACTATTAGTGTTTCCTATATATATTTATATAAATATGTATATATGAGTCATTTTAAAAATATGTTTATTGAGGGAAGATAGATTTAATGTTTTGCTTTATGTTAATATCTATGTAAAAGTAAATAGAGGTATGGTTTTGGATATATATATAGGGTAAATATAATGTATAGAAAATACTAAATAAAGTTTATTGTTCTGTTATGTTGGAAAAATGCACCCTTGGGGGCTTTTTCCTTTAAGGTTTAGCTCCCGAGTCCTTAGATTGCATTTAGAGTATCTTGCATGATAATTCAGACTCCCAATGAGAAAACCCTTGGGTCTTGTGACAAATAGGACCTAGGGGGTGCTAATTTAATGATGCCAGAACAAAGATAGGGGGTGAACAAGGGTGCTAGCAACCTAGTCCAACCCTATTTTGGGTCTGCCCTAAATTCAAATGTTAGGTTTGTGACCGTTATTTGGTTTCCAAGCCGACATCATAAGTTTCAAATATGAAATTCTTGGCGGGAATCTTAGTAGTTGCATATATAAGCATGGTTAGGTTATCATTTGCAAATTTGATTGACATTGTGATTCATGAGCTTCTATTAAAGTGATCAAGGCATTCATTGTGTTGCAGAGCATAGCATTGTTATTGTGTTTGTTTTTGCAAGTTGGATTCCATCTCCTCTTCATGGCATTGAAGAGCATCTTCCTTCCATGAGAGCTTCATCATCAAGGTGACATTTATTGTGCTTTTTCATCATTATCATTTGGATTTTTGCCTCTATCCCACAAGCATATGCACTCTCTCTCTGACAATGGTGTTCAGAAGACTTGAATGTCTCTCCAGGGCTTGACTGAGGCAAGCCTCTAAACACCACAACCCCCTCCCACACTCCTTGTGATTGCAGGTTACAGGTATCGGATCTGGAGAAAGTGGACTTGCAGGGAAGATAGGTGGACATTGAAGATTTGGGATCTAAAAAGAAGTGGACATTGTGTGAGATTTCAGGACAAGGGCACCATTAACCTTGTCCTCCGCATTTCAGTCACTAGAAATAGAAGACATAGCAAAGATCAGTGTCGGAAGGAGATCGAGAATCCATAGAAAAATCAGTACCTTGGACTAGGTGGCCATCATTGTTGTCCCCGACTTTTTTGTGTTCTGGACTACAAAAAATAGTGAGTTAAGGTTCTCTGCCCTTTGTCTAATTCCTGTAGCATTTGTCGTAATTCACAAATTTAATCATTGTTTTGCTTAAATTAGGGTTTTAAGAGCATAAAAGCATTAATTGGAAACATTGTGTGATAACTTCTAAATTTCCCAGCAGAAAGCCAAGTGGCAACCCAATCTGATAGATGACTCTCCTCTCGATGGGAGAAGCACTCGGTTGAAAAGCCCTTAGAATGTTTTGTGGAAAGGAGGATTCAAACTAAAACAACCCCGTCATCCCACTTTTCATACTAAAACATTTTGGTGAACTCATGTTTTGAAATTTTTGGCACCTTTCTAAGTGTTGTTTGATAGATTTTCATTCACTCATTCTATTGCATTTGAAAATTTACAAAAAAATTGATATATTTGGAAGAATTGAAAAAATTGCATTCTAGGGTTTGATTTTTAACATAGTTTGCATTCATACAATTGTATTTTATTAATTCTCTAATTTTTACATCAGATCTGAAATTCATTATCATTCAATTCATTATTTTCAATATTGCATTTAAAAAATTACAAAAAAATTTGAAAAAACCGAAAAATTTGCAAAAATTGGCATATTAGACTTGCATTTTTCTAAAATTTGAATGAATTGGCATATAATTTCAGCTAATTTATGTTTTTGTCATTAGATCTGCCAAAATACATAAATTCATCATTTACGATTCATTTGCATGCTTGATTTGTTAGAAATTGCTTGAAATTGTGCATTTTTCATAAAAACCTAGTTTTGCATGAGCTAGGGTTGTAGTCAAAATCTTGTTTCAGATTTTACTACCTTTTTATAACACTCATCAGGTCTTATTTCTAATTTTAGTGTTGCATCATAGTGGCCTCCTTGTGAAATTTCATGGCTAGGGTTTGAAAACTTGCATTTTTCACTAGATTTGGCCTTATCGTCTTGCTAGATTTGCACTCCAAGTGTTGTGTAAGGGATTTTTATGCACTAATTGGCTTTTATTAGCATTATTATCTTCTTCCCCTTCCCAATTTCCTTACAACACCCTTTATTTTGGGCTTTTGCATAGAAATTTTATGAAAATTTGCATATTTTTGCTATTTTTGCACTAGGGTTTGATCTAGAGTGGCACTATAGGCATGTTGTAACAGATTTTTTGGAATTAGGTGGTTGTTTTTACTATTATAAGTTGTTTTCCATCATCATTTTCCTTACAACACCCATTGCCCTACTCTTTTGCATGGAGATTTGGCGAAAAATCGCATATTTTGACCTATTTTCACTAGGTTTTGTCTTATCAACTTTCTAGAGTTTCTTCAAAAGCATGTTGTGAAAGGTATTATTGCATTATTGGACTGTTATTAGGCAGATAATTTTCTGTGCCTCTTGAAAATCTTCACAACACCTCTTTTTCCATTTGTTGGCATTGAAAAAAGTTGAAAAATCAAGCATTTTTACCTTTAAACATATCTTGCTTCTAGAGTTTATTCTATTAGTTTGTGCATGTTGTTGCATGATTATGATAACTCGCTTCCCTAATAGAAATATCCATTTAAGAAGAAGCATAAGACTCATGGGATCTAGTGCTCTTGAAGAAATTGGTACACTGAACACCTTCTTTACAAAAGGAGAGACACAAATGATACAAGATACTATACCTATCACAAGTACAATCGAAGAGCAAACTTTTCATGATGTTGATGATACTATTGAGGTGAAAGGACATATATCTGACGAGAAAATAGATAAACTTGATAAAGAGTTAGCTGAATTCCAAACATTTATGGAAAATGAGAGGATAGTTGAAGAAGCTATTCCTGCAATTCATAACATAAGAGAATTGATAAAATAAGGACAAGATGGTGTTAATGCGATCCGTGGTTTAGCACATATTGTATAAACCAATATTATGCCGGTCACTGAATGTGCAAAAGTGATAAATAACACTGTCACCATCTCATACGCAAGTATCGGCACCTATACCAACCATGGGAATATCTTCATTTACATTGAATATTTTGACAACTAATGCAACTGCTTGTAGTAACGTCACCACTGGTATTGGAGTATCTAATGGCACTAATTCACAAAATTATAGAGTTGTCAGATTCAACTATCAAAACCTTGCCCCTAAGGTGTCTTCATATCACTCTCAACCACCCATTCAATCCGCTTACTCTCAACCATTTTCCACCTATCACTATGTCCAACCACCACCTAATTACTCGCAACCTCCGCTTGCCACTACCCATGCTCAATCTCCTCCACACTTTGGTTCCAATTCCTCACCACAAGCTACATCTCCTAATGACGCCATTTTAAATCAACTTTTGCAAGGCATGACCTCTTTACAACAAAAAGTGACAAGCTTGTCAAATGCTTCACAACCTAATATACCGACTTACCATGCTCAAAATCCCTTATCCTATGCAATCTTGAGAACTCCTATGCCTGAGAAGTTTGAAACTCCTCGCTTTGAAAAATATGGTGGAAAAGGTGATCCTAATAGTCATGTGGCGGTGTTCACAGCTATGTGTAGTGATTTCTACTTTGAAGAAGACTTGTTAGCAAAGCTTTTCCCACAATCTCTTAAAGATACTGCTTTGGAATGGTTTTTCTCTTTGCCTCCGATTTCAATACATTTTTTTTCACAGTTAATTGATCAATTTCTATAACATTTTCAAGCAAAAATTGGACCCCAAGTCTCTCTGATTGATTTGGTTCATTGCAAGCAAGGTTTGAAAGAGAAGTTGACTAAGTTTATTAGCCGGTAACAAGGACTCTATGTACAAATTCAATATCAGATGAAAGATGACGATGTTCAGAAGATATTTTTAACAAATTTGCAGCCTAACATCCGTGATAAGATCCTCTTTATGAAATATAACTCTTTTCAACACCTATGTACTACCCTTCGTGACTACCAACTTTCTTCTAGTCAATATGAAAATCAAAATTCATCAACTCAAGTTGGTCAATATGAGGGTGGATCATCACAAAACAACTTTAAGAGGAATAATAAGAGTTTCATCAAGGTTAATGGACTGAATAACTTTTCTCAAGTATCTTCTATCACTAATCCGAAAAAGGCATCGTACCAACAAAGAAAGTTCACCCTAATATATGAGTCTTATCATTCTATCATGAATCAAGCTCTGAGTAATAATCTCTTGAAGCTTCCCCTGATTAAACCAATGGATCCTAATAGAATGCAAGGACCTTATTTCGATGCTAATGCCTTTTGTCACTATCATCGGACACAAGGACATGATACTGAATGATTTATGCATCTTAAACATGAAATACAAAACCTCATCGACTCGAATGTTATACATGTATTTGGTGTGAATGATAATGGGAATAAATCAGTTGCTTTGCCAAATCAGAATTTAGAGATCTTCACTAATCCTTTCCCTAAGCATACTGATAACAATTTGATGGAACAAAATACACATGTAGAAGAGGATTATTTAGATTATGATGAGATAATTGTTACAATTGAAGTGGATAAGGAAAATACTCAAGTATCACCTCATCCATAAAGAAGAGGTATCTACTCTAAAGTTCCTCCTCCATTATCCCTTCAGGGATCAGGAGAGAATCAACATATACCAAAAAGACAAATGGAAAAGCTGAAGCAAGAGATTATGACAATAGAAAATGTTGAAGTAGTACAAGATAGTCCTTGTCATTACGATAGACAGAACCAACAGAACAAGAGAAATAAAAGTTGGAAACGAACAAGAAGATTATCATCAATTGGAAATAACAATGGTTCTCCTCCTCATAAGCAACAAAAGGTTTCACATAAACAAGGAAGTGTTGAAAATGTACCGCATGGACTCTCTGATAACAAGCAACAACCTAATAAGAACCACTCAAGCTTTTCACAAAACTTGATTGAATACCTCTCCAAGAGGTTTGCAAGTTCCAAAATTTAGCGCGATTTCATTGACAGGTAATTATCTCTAACCCTTTATCTTCGTGATGTGTTTCCCTTGTGATTTGTTATGTGTTGTTAGGCCTCCTAGGATGACCCTTGATTCTCTTGTAAGGTCAAGGATACTAGGAGACTGCCTCTGTTGTGACCTTCTATTTGTATCATCATTCTTCTATATTTCCTCTCCTTTGATTTCATTGTTGTGTGTTGTGCCTTACGGACATAGCATTGCAGTTGGTGAATTGGGGGCACCCTCCTACATGAATATCCCTAAGGTACTTGTTCTCCTCTTTGATTTATTGTTTACCTTCCTCTAGTGTTTCCATCTAGTTGGTGGATGACAAAAAACATATTATATTGATGTGGACCTAGTGTCCCTTTCGCGAGTAATCAAAAAATGGACCTAGTCCATATATGACGACGGGGTTGTAAAAAATTATCCGACGCTTGGCTAGTGGAATCACTCCGTGATTTCTCTATCTTGATGTTGATGTTGATGTTATCTTCTCTTGCTAACAACACTTTAACAATATTGTTGCTCCGCACACTTTCATGTAGTTGATCATATGCATTGTTGTTTATCATGATTATTTGGACACTAATACTTTTCTTGTAGGGATGTGTTTGTGGGAACATTTGGCGATCATAAAGTACATGTCACCTCTGGTGGGCATGGGCTTTGCGAGAGCTCGTGTTCCCTTGTGTGTCTTCTTCCTACCGTAACGTGCTTGATATCAGTACGCGATATCAACCACCTTAAGGTGGGGGCACATATAAGGTAAGTTGTCTACTTTAGATCATAGTAAAGTGTGTTTGAACAATCTAAAAATTGATCACAATCATTTAAGCCCTTTGCGGAGGTAGGATATCGAGCATATCCTTTTATCTTAAGCCCTCATCGCGAGGTGGGGATGGTGTATTTCTTAGAGAGATTGCATTATCCTGTCATTTTCAAAAGTCTTTGTCACGAGGCGGGAGCGGTTCTGTGACTAACTCAACCCTTAAGCATGTTTTCGGCAGTTGTTGTGATGAAGCCCAATCGTCGGTGTGTTCCTGTAATGTGCCTAGGATGGTGATGAATCTAGCAATAATTTCACTCCATCGCTTGTCTACCATGTTTTCTCCGTGTCTTCAGCGTGTGTGGGTATGGCATGTTTGTTCTCAAAGTGCAAGATCAGTGGCAATGAGCTCCTCTACACTTTGGGATTTGTTTGGCGTGTTTGTTCTCAAGGTGCAAAACTGGTGGTGAACAACTCCTCTACACCTTGGCATTTTATTTGGCGTGTCTGTTCTCAAAAATTGCAAGACTGGTGGTGAACAACTCCTCTACACTTTTGGGGATTTGTTTGTTTACTTTCCTTGTATTTGCATCCTACATTTCATATGGAAAAATCAAAAAGAAAATAATCACTGCATTCATTGTATTCTCTGTGCTCTATGTGTCTTCAATGTTGTATTCTTCGTGTTTTGCGTGACTATAACTGTCTTCTTTGTGCCTGGCGTGTTTGCTATGTTTGTTGACCTTACTATAATGCATGTATTGGCCTTGTGTTTAATACATACATTAAAGTGGGGGCCAAATGTTATGTCAGAAAAATGCACCGTTGGGGGCTTTTTTCTTTAAGGTTTAGCTCCTGGGTCCTTAGATTGCATTTAGAGCATCTTGCATGATAATTCAGACTCCTGATGAGAAAACCCTTGGGTCTTGTGACAAATAGGACCTAGGGGGTGCTAATTTAATGATGCTGAAACAAAGATAGGGGGTGGACAAGGGCGCTAGCGCCCTAGTCCAGCCCTATTTTGGGTCTGCCCTAAATTCAAATGTCGGGTTTGTGATCGTTATTTGGTTTCCAAGCCGACATCATAAGTTTCAAATATAAAATTCTTGGAGGGAATCTTAGTAGTTGCATATATAAGCATGTTTAGGTTATCATTTGCAAACTTATGGACATTGCAATTCATGAGCTTATGTTAAAGTGATCAAGGCATTCATTATGTTGCAAAGCATAGCATTGTTATTGTGTTTGTTTTTGCAGGTTGGATTCCATCTCCTCTTCATGGCATTGAAGAGCATCTTCCTTCCATGAGAGCTTCATCATCAAGGTGACATTTATTGTGCTTTTTCATCATTATCATTTGGATTTTTGCCTCTATCCCACAAGGATACGCACTCTCTCTAACAATGGTGTTCAGAAGACATGAATGTCTCTTCGGGGCTTGACTGAGGCAAGCCTCTAAACACCACAACCCCCTCCCACACTCCTTATGATTGTAGGTTACAGGTACCGGATCTGAAGAAAGTGGAGTTGCAGGGAAGATAAGTGGACATTGAAGATTCAGGATCCGAAAAGAAGCGAACACTGTGCGGCATTTCGGGACAAGGGCACCATCAACCTTGTCCTCCGCATTTCAGTTACCAAAAACAAAAGACATAGCAGAGATCAGTGTTGAAAGGAGATCGGGAATCCACAGAAAAATTAGTACCTTGGACTAGGGCGCCATCACCGTTGTCCCTGACTTTTCTATTTTCTGGACTGCGAAAAATAGTGAGTTAAGGTTCTCTATCCTTTGTCTAATTCCTGTAGCATTTGTCGTAATTCACAAATTTAATCACTATTTTGCTTAAATTAGGGTTTTAAGAGCATAAAAGCATTAATTGGCAACATTGTGTGATAACTTTTGAATTTCCCAGCAAAAAACCAAGTGGCAACCCAATCTGATAGATGTCTCTCCTCTTGATGGGAGAAGCACTCGGTTGAAAAGCCCTTGGAATGTTTTATGGAAAGGACGATTCAAACTAAAACAACAACCCTGTCATCCCCCTTTTCATACTAAATAGGAGGGTATTACTTTTTGTGCAAGATCAGCAAAAATTGTTGTCTCTGCATGCGGGTGTAAATCTTGCAAAGTGTAAAAGCGGTAAAAATTGTCGACAATGCATTTGGTAGAATCTACAAATATGCAGTAGCGGGGAAAAACACTGACCATGCATCTTTATACTTAGGAAATTTGTTTATGCATTTTGATGTAAGGGTAGCAAAAATTGCCGCCCCTACATATGGGTAGAACTCAAGATAACTTCTATGTATGGGTGGCGAAAATTGCCGCCCCTACACTTTGAGGAAAATTCTTGTCTTGAGCATGGGCAGCGAAAATGCCCACCTGTGCATCTAGAAAAAACTCAAACTTGAACATGTATGGGCAGCGGTTATCACTGCCCTTGCATATCTTAAAGCACTCTTGGTGTATGGCTGGTGAAAATCAACGCCATTACACCAAGAAACAACTTTCAAAAGAAAGCGAACCATCGGTGATAACTGCCGATCATACATGATGAAGAAAAACAAAAATAACATTGAACATTTTACAACAAAAACCCTAAACAAGGTCATAAAAAAATGACCCTAAAGTGGTGAAAACTCACCAATACAAAAAGGAAGACATGAAAACTAAGAAGGAATTGGCTAAGGTTTTTACAGACAGACAATGAGTTTTAAATCTAATGATTTTAGCAAAGGAAAAATGATAGATTCAAACAAAGATACAACAATAAACCCTAATTCAAAACCACAAAAGAAGAAGATAGAAAAAACTTACTTAGGTAAAAGAAAAACAATGAAACCCTAGGTCGACGCTAAGAAAAATTTGATTCGCCGTGCGCGCCAGGGGTTTGAGGGTTTTGCTGAGTGCCCAGAGGAATCACGGAGGATGAAAAACACACAATGAAAACAAAACAAAAATAAAACTAACAAAAAACCATTTAAAACGCTAAAATAAATAACTCAACTTTGCATTTATTACAGTTCGTGTGAACTAAAAGACACTCGAGTGGCAAAAATTGCCGCCTCCACACATACAAAGGAAGACAACATGCACGGGCGGCAAATTTTGCCGCCCTTGCATATGACAAAGGTATTAACATGCATCGGTAGCAAATTTTGCCGCCTGTGCATATAACAAAAATACTAGCATGTAATGGTGGGGAAAAATACCACCCCTACATGTTACTGAAAACACTCTAACTTTGAAAAAGATCAAACACAATTGTTTGATTCATTTGCAATTTGACTTAATGATGCAAACTTTGAGACACTGAAACAAGGGGGACTTGAAGAGAATTTTTAGAGCTAGGGAATCATGCACGAGAGCAAATAGACTTGCCTCGTTTTACGTGCTTAGAGTTGTAGGCTATGAAATGAACAAGTTTCGTAGGGGTCATCCTACAAAATCGAGCGCAGCTAATTTTGAGGATAACGTATTTAAACTCAATACATGCTGAAACCAACTACTTTTCCAACTTGGACAGCTACTTTTACATAACTTCATCTTCGTGTCCTTGTTGCGTGCCCATCTAGCCTTGAAAATCTAGTGAAGAAGAAAATAATGGTGACTAGGAAGATCACCGAACATTTCAATCGCGTTCTAACAGTGGAAGGAGCAAAGAAAAGCAAAACTATTAGGCCCCGACCAATCGAGCTTTTGAAAGAAGAATCTCCCTGATCCTCGACTCCACAAAACTTAGAAGAAATTATGAAGTTTATCAAGGATCGGGCCTTAGACCTTCAGTCTTCCGCCTTCCAAAAAAAAGAGGGAGAAGAAAACTTTTGCTTGCTTCTTGCTTGAAAGATTTAGATGGTTTAGAGGTTCGACGGACTTCGGCGAGCAGGCCTTTTGTCTATCACTTGCCAAATGGGATGAAAAAGGGTACAACCTCAGCCTCCGACGCCCCGCAACACTTGGAACTTTTGGAACCAGTGGACCTCAGTCGTTGGGCCTACCATCTACTGCTTGGCCAGAAGAAAGAGAAAGGCCATCACTCTAAACTTCGGCGCCCCGCAACACTTGCAAGGAAATGAAGCTTCAATGAACTTTCAAAGATCAGGATTCCCACCTGCCGTCTTCAAAAAGGAAGGAAGAAAGGATACTTTCCACTTGCTGACACTCAAAATACTTAGAAACACTAGAGCTTCATCAGACTTCGGCCATCAGGGCCTCACCATTCTGCCTGCTTTGAAAAAGAAGGAAAACCACCCCCTGAACTCTGACACCCAAAACACTTTGAAGAAATTGCAGCTTGACAGACTTCAGCGATCAGGCCTTCTGCCTGCTACCTGCATGGAAAAAAGAAGGAAGACCAAACTCCTGACCCCCAACGCCCAAAAGACAAACGAATCATGGACCACCAAGGCGGAATTCGAAGCTGATAAGAATGCCATGACAGAAGATAGAAACCCAACACTCTGAAACTCTGAAAAAGGCAAAACACAAGAAAAACACTTAGAATTTTTTGGACATGGCCATCTAGTGGGCTTCTTCCTTGCACTTAAAATTTTTTGGGATTAAATTCCTTCCATTTAAGGTGTCTGAGATTGGATTTGTTTGATGGAAAGGATGAGGGCCTTAGGGGAAACTTTGGGCTATTTGGCCTAAAGGCAAAATATGGCAACAATTACTATACTTAGTTAAAAACAAAAACTTAACACCTAGATTTGTTTCAATGTAAGTTACATTATGGGTCCATAACCCTAGATTCCAAGACTATTGTTGGAATGAGTTGGTTGGTACAAAACAATGTTTATAAAGGATGTGAAATTAAACAATTCTCTTAGAACTAGACATGGGGACATGTTGATTTTACATGGGGAGAGATGACCTCTAGAAATTAAACCATTTTTAGATACAAACTTTTCTATGATATGTAAGTTCCTCAAGAATTTATTTGGAAAAGAGCTAGTGTATGTAATGTTTAAAAATTCCACATGTTTTGTATTTTATAGATAATTTTAGTAAATCAATGATAGACAAATAAAATATCATCAACAATAGTTTGGAATATGAAATACAATATAAATACCTACTAAGTGCTAAATCTCCTCCAATTGCCAAATCATCTGCTCACTCTAACTATGAGGGCCATCCTCATCTCGGTTTTCATTTTTTTCTTTCTAAACACTTCCAATTAATTGCATCTCATCACTACCACTACATGTGTTTTTCATTGTGTCATATGTGCTAGTATTGTTGGAAGTGTTGTGTAACCCTCTTCTTTCACATATCGACCTCTAGATTCCTAGTTCCCTTTCAAAAAGAAAACTTCAAATACCATATCTACTTGTATACATCCTTAAGTAATTTTATAAAGTCTTGTCAAGTTTGTTTCTAATCTTTGATTTCAAGAACCTTAATGCACAAAAAACTTTCTCATCCTCCACCGACCCCAATATCATAGTTTGACATAGATGAACAAGTTTGAAACATTCCAATATTGAATCACTGCTCAAAGCTTTGTTATCAATCCATCTTAGAAGGGACTATCCATGAGTTTAAACTATTTCATCATTGATGTTGCAAAATGGGCTTATTGCTTTGTTAGCTTAGATTTATTTATAATTTCTTCTATATGGTGTTCATTAAATTCTAAACTTTTGAAAAATTGATTGGCCAAGGTCTTTATCTTATTATAAAAATCAATTAGTTGATAATTGATATAGTATTGAGGATACACAACAAACATGGCTTCAACCAGTTCAACTCAAGGGAATCATTCTCTAATCTATGAGGAAAGAGATCTCATAATATCCTTTAAATTAAAACTAATAGATTTAACAATCTTGTCAAAAGCTTCCCTTGTAATAAGTTCTAAGTTCTTTGGTAGTGCGCTTGACCTTAGAAAAATATTGCATTGGTATCTCATATCCCCGTACAAAGACACATAACTCCCCACTTGCATTAAGCTATAAAATTAGCAACATTGTTCACATTTTTCATCAAGTGTCAACTATTAAATTTTGGACTTATGAATGATTGCTCTAATAGATATAGATTATCAAGGGTCATGCATATCATTTTCCATAGCTTTGTATATTTTGATATATACATATTTCTTCTTGGGATTTCTTTACAAGCATGTTCATTTCCTCCAACATGGGAAGAATACTAGAGATACAGTTAGAAGTGTCTCTATGTCACTTAACCTATATAAGAGGTTAGTGGCTTTGTCTACTATGAGGTGATGTTCATACATTACTCCAATCAAGGATTAATATTCTATAAAAACTCTTTATGCTAGCCCATGCAAGGAGATCCATTTGGTATCAACGCCCTTAAGAAGCTTTTTTCCTATAGTTATTCCCTTAGAAAAAAATTGAAATTCCATATATACCGTTTGGGACTTTGATAGAAGTATGAGTGGAAATCGTGGGCTAGATCTTCAACTTTTGATATTGCAAAAAACTCGTTCACAATTTTAAATGCTAAATTCATTCTATGAGTCATGCAGTGAATAGAAATCATCTACGATGAACAAGAATTTTGTAGCTTTACACAAAGATCGTTCCTATGACCTTTCATTACTGAATCTGCATCTATCCCTACACATACCAACTTTGGCAATTGTATAGTCATCCATACCTCCAATTTCATTCAAAGATTTTGTAACTAGTTCAAATAGATTATGCAATGTTGCATTCTCTTTCATTTTATAAATAGAGAGTAGACGAGGTTGGCGGACATGATTATCTATAGTATACACATGTATACATACCCAATAAGTATTATCTACTATTGTAACTTCATCTAAAGATAATGCAATAAAAATTGATTTTTTATTTTTTCTTGTACATCCTATTTTTCCACCCCAGCAAGACAAATTGCAAATTCCCATCCACTGTTTATTGACCAATGTGTGTTAGAAAAGTTAGGAATGCCCAGAAAATACAAAAAACTAATATATTCTCGATAGTCTATCATAGGATGCTCTCTAGTAAAAATATGAAAATAACACTCAACTAAATAATTTTTGCCATATGTGCTACATTATTTGTGGCGGCACAATATTAATGTTGAAGACAAATGGTAGATCTTATTCAGGGACAAGTGTGAGATTTATATGGGATCAGTTACCATAAGTCTTTCACTAATTGCTACATAAATAGTTTTGGATCTTATTTATTTTTGGGGCAAATATCCAGACTCATTCTCACCCAGAATTGGCATTAGTAGAGAAAAATGAAAGAGGTTCTAAAAAATAAAATAATTCACATAGCTTCAAACAAATGGGAGATGACAAAAATCGACGTGTATGATACTAAATTAAGCTGGGACACATTTTTGTTTTGACTACTCTAAGGTGGAAATGGCTATTTGGTGTGCAATGGGTGAGGACTTGTTGATGGATTTCCCCCATCATCTCAGATACAATAAAGTCATGTCTATTTTTCTATCTAATTCTATGAATATAATTCAAGACAAGGAGCTCTTGCACCTGCTGGGCTTTGGCTATGTTCAATCATATTTGCTTTTAGAAGACAAGTTCCAACTGGAAGCTGTTGAAATGAACTCTTCGAGGGAACATCATTGGTTGGAGGTATCTTTTCTTTGTCTCAACTAAAGAATTCTCATGCAACTTTATATGTGCTCAAAGCAATGAAGATTGGATTACAGAATGACTATGGTAAATATTTCTGGAAAGTACTAAAACTACATGGCGTAGAGTTGGGTAGCTTTACAGGTGGTAAGGATTTGGATATCCAACCCAAACCAATATGTAATTTACTATACTATGTAGATGTGCTTCCTTCACATCATAAACGATCTTTTCAAAAATGACGGGAATAGTAGTTGGTGATCTTAATAGGATATGAGGTAGGATACAAGATACATGATATAAGATACCCTATAACTTCATTTTACTTCAAAATAATTAAAAGGTAGGGGGGTTGGGTCAAGTTTAAACCTCAATTTGGGAAAATGATCTTGACAACCTCTCCAAATTAGTGGAGTGGTTTTTTAATAGATGGAGCACTTATATAGCTCTAAACTAGAACCTCTTATCTAACATCCTTTATGGGCATATGTGGGAAAGTAAAATGTTGAATCTTACTAGATTTTTACACCTATGTTAAAGTGAATTGTAATAAAAGTTGTTATACATGATGCTTAAGTTTTGAGGCATTAGTATAAAAAGAAGCTCGATGCTTGCATCGGATCTACTTTTGGTGAATCAATAGGATCTATGGGTTTAGGATTTGGATCTCAATTATGATCATTAACTAGTTCTATTCAAGCAGTTGGATCAAAGTGCAGTGTACATGATGTTGGTAGAAGATTGAAGAGTATCCAGTATCTGACTGGGAAGAATAGGGAATTTTTAAGTCTATTTGGTTCCTATTGTGATATGTCTCAATCTGTCCCTCTTTAGGTGCTATTCTAGATCCTACTACTCCTTTTGTATTGAGTATGCCTTCTACCTATGCACAACCTATGAAAGAGGATGATGATAGCTCTACCTCTGAATATTGTCTATTAAATTCTAAACTTTTAAATAATTAATTGGCCAAGGTCTTTATCTTGTTATAAAACTCATTTGGTTGATAGTTGATCCAATATTGAGGATACACACTAGATATGACTTCAAGCAGTTCAACTCAAGGGAATCATTCTCTAATAACTAAGTAAAGAGATCTCATAATATATCCTTTAAAGTAAAACTAGCAGATTTAACAATCTTGTCAAAAGCTTCCCTTGTAACCAGTTCTTCTTTAATAGTGTGTCTAGCCTTGGAAAAATAGTGCAATGGTATCTCATATCCCCATACAAAAACACATATCTCCCCACTTGCATTAAACCATAAAAAGATAGTAGTATTATTTGCATTTGTCATCAAGTGCCAACTATTAAATTTCAGACTTATGATTGATTGCTCTAATAGATATAGATTATCAAGGGTCATGCTTTGTTAGACTTAGGGCACACAACTGAGAGGGGGGGTGAATCAGTTGTGCCAAACTTTCTTCAATTTACACACTTAAAACTTCTTGGTGATTAACAGTATATTAAACATGAAACATAATGCATTCAAATCAAAAGCAGAAACTCAACAACACATAAGACACCAAGATTTTGACGTGGAAAACCCAGTTAAGGGAAAAACCATGGGGTGATTAACCCAAGAAAGTATTCTCTGTTAGAAGAATAGAAAGAACAAATGGCACATGCCAATTAGGGCTCATTACCCGAGCACACTGCTCACAAGAGGCTCACTGCCTACAAGAGACACACTATCTACAAAGAAATAAGTATCACATACATGAACTAGAGAATAGCATCTTTACCATGCTTGAATCAGTTCCATTAAAGCCCAAAAACTTCTGCTCTGCCTTTCGCTCTCTTCTTCGCTACCACACACTCATCTCCACAAGACACACCTTGGAATGACTTCACAATCCCTTATTTATACAAGGCATTGACTTAGGAACAATCATCTAAGTCGGCAAACATTTATAGATCATCCGAAAGACGTGTAATACATCTGGTCGGCCAGTCTTAGGAAGAACACCAACATCCGGTGGTTATTCATCAAATCCAAACTCTAACTTCAATGCTGACTACCAACATGAACTAGATATGATCCAGAGATCACCACAACCTTTCCTGAGTCACCAAGAACATCCGCACTTTATCAACTTACTGGAATTCTTCTCTCCTTCATCTGGAACTTCAAGAACACAGTCTGTCATCACTGTCACAAAGTAGTAGGAGCTTCCAGGCCTTCAAACCATGAACCAATCTAGTTGACACTTCTCAAGGACTTCCTCAACACTCCCTCCAATCCACAGAATGGGATGATACACTTCCGAAGCTCACCGGACCTATCTGTGACACTTTGTCACCTCTGAACACCTGCCAGAACCGGTTCTACTTGAGAAGCCATAACTTCTTCAGATCTTCATGCGGACCTCTGAAAACTTGACTGGATCATCTCAAGACTCATAGCTACAAACCCTTTAAACCGCATCGTCTAATCCTCAACCTATTATGGACTTTTACCTTCTTGTCATCACTGTTCTTCACTATTCCTGATTGAGACTAATTTTCTCAATATCCTCAGCACACAGCTCATCCAATCCTTCTCATTAATACAACATGAGTATGTTGACATCAATGACAACACTTGTTAGGCCCATACTTGCAACATGCTTATCATTTTACGTAACTTTGTATATTTTGAAATATACATATTTCTTTCTTGAGCTTTCTTCACAAACATGTTCATGTCCTCCAACATGGGAAGAATACCAAATAAAGTTAGAAGTGTCCCTATGTCACTTAACCTATATAAGAGGTTAGGAGCTTTGTCTACTATGAGGCAATGTTTGCACTAGCCCATGCAAGGAGATCCATCTAGTACCAACATTCTTAAGAAGCTTGTTTCCTACAATTATTCCCTCAGTAAAATGTTGACATTACATAAACCATTTAGGACTTCAATAGAAGTATAAGTAGAACTCGCAGATTAGATCTTCAACTTTTGATACTGTAGAAAACTTGCTCACAATTTTAAATGCTAAATTCATTCTATTGGCCATGTAGTGAATGGCAATCATGTATGGTGAATAATAAGTATGTAGCTTTACACAAACTGTTCCTATGAGCTTGCATTATTGAAGCTCAATTTGTCCCTACACATACCAACTTTGGCAATCGTGTAGTGATTCATATCTCTAATTTCATTCAAAGTTTTCTTAACTAGATCAAATAGATTATGTGATGTTGCATTTGCATTCATTTTATGAGTAAAGAGTAGATGAGGTCAGTGGACATGGTTTTCTATAGTATACACATGCATACATACCCAAGAAGTATTAGAGATTGTCATAACTTTATCTAAAGATAATGCAATAAAAGTTGACTTTTTTATTTTTTCCTATGATCCTATTTTTCCACCCTCGTAAGACAACTTTCCAATTCCCATCCACTGTTTATTGACCAATATGTGTTAGGAAAGTTAGGAACGCCTATAAAAGACAAAAAACTATTATATTCCGGGTAGTTTGTCATAGGATGCCCTTTGGTCAAAATATGAAAATCAACACTCAACTAAACATTTTTTCCATTTGTGCTTCTCTCATTCTCTTTCCAAATTGAGCTTCAATTGAACCTCCACATGCATCGAGCTTCACCTTTCTTTCAATAAACACATCATATTCTAGGGCATGCTTTACATGAAGACATTCTTCCTTTGTTTTCCATTTTATCATTGATTTTTCCTTTATGTCTATGATTTGTTTCTCATTAAATTAACCGTTTTTCTATGGTGTCAACTTTTAGCTACAACTTCTTGTCCCTACCATATTTCCAACTACAAATCTTACGCCTACATTCTATGGTAGGTTCATCTTTGTTTACATCCTCCACCAATTCAATAAATGGGTACTTTGACACCTAAACAATCTGAAAATTCCTTGACATATCCCTTTCATGCCCTGTTTTTAATTTGACTTTTCTTTTCCCCTTTCATGTAGGGTCTACGTTTTCATTATCACTTGTTAAGGTTGACTTATTAATATTATTATGTAAACTCCTTTGGAACATCATCTCTGGCATTGTCATCCAACTCATTATAATCTCCCTATGAGGTATTCCCTTGTTCATTAATAGATGGTACAAATCCTGATGTTATAGCTTGATCTGATGGACCACAAACATTACCAAAGTATGACATTTTGTTTTTGTGTTTTGATGAGCTCCCTTTACTACTTTCAAGAAACTTTCTCCTACTTAACATATCTCATGAATTAAAAGCTGCAAAAAGAATGTCCTTGTGTTTAATCTCATGACTCATCGTCAAAGACTCAACACTAATAGTTTTCAGTATCATTTGTATTATGTAACAATGAAACTAAATAGTAAATAGACAAAATCAATACGAAAGAATCATAAAATATAGATCCTTGGGGCCTAGATGTCTCCCTACTCAATATCATTTGTAACAATGAAACCAAACTAGCAAACAAATAAATAACATGAGGAATATTATACTATAAAACTATAAAGAAATTATCATCTGCCTTTCATTGACTCACTAATGCCTATAGTTGTAACTTGTCTATGATCCAAATTGGGAGCAAAACAAAATGTGTAAAAGATTAATTCAAAGTTTCAATTGTATTTATCCTACACGATTTGAACTCGTGACCTCTCTTTCAAGAGGGCAAGTTTTTCACCAATAGGCCAACTCATATCTGAAGCACAATTCGGTGTCTCCTTGTTGGGAGTATGAGGTAGTCTCATATGTTATAAGTCATCTATAGACTCAAAATCAGATCACCATACATCTTAGACTACAAAAGGATCCTTATCCATTTCCATTTCCATAATACAAAATTGATGGTTGTATTTTATAAATCTGCCCAAAAAAATCTGCAAGTATTTAACGGTTAAAAATACGAAAAACATGTAAACGGGAGTTAATTTTTAACCGTACATCACAAGATTTAGATCAGTATATTTTTTTCCTCCTACGGAAGCTTTGCATATCTTTGGAGGACAAAGGGGGTCCCTCTGAGTCGCATAGCAGACAGAGGCAAAGCGTAATTAAAACCTCCCCAAAAAATGTGAGGGCCATAAAATTCGAGAAGATTGATTTTGATGTTGATGTTGTCATGTCTTAACCCCACAAATGAGATACTCCACTGTCACCTCAATACGAACAATTTAAAGGCACATAGAGAACAAAATGCAATTGTTTTCTCTTAGAAGGGATTAGATAGGCATTTCATTCATTCATATTCATGGCTTGAAGGATGGTTTTGCAGAGCAAGGCAGAGGATGATGGGGACGAGGCAGATGAAGATGGGCTCTCCCGTTACTCTTCTGTATTGAGTGCCATTCAAGTTTGACGATGGCGGGGTGTGTCTAATCAATGGTGTTGCAGACAATTAGGTGACCAACTCACAACTACAACACCAGCAATATACATGCTCTGTATCTGTGCAGGAGTATGATGATAAGGCGGTGAACAGTTTTGGCACTGTGGATGAGAATTCTATTGAAATGGGTGTTCATCATGCCAAATTGGCAGCATGTCTGATGACATTAGTGCTTTCTTGCACTTGGGTTTGTAGAGGAGAGATGATTGCTACTATGGATGAAGAATATCTTGTTCATGATTATGTGGAGAATGGGATCCAGGGGGTCTCAGGAGAAGATGAAAATTCAAATCAGCTTAGGTGGCCTCTGGATACACTCAGAACTCTGCTGGGATTGCAAGAAAGCCTGAGAACAGTTGCAGATGCTCCTTCCCCAATTGCAGAACCTCCCTCCTATGAAAATGGCGGCGGCAACAACAACAACAATGATAATAGTAGTATGCCCTTCTTGCCTCTGGGGCCATCCTTGACAACTCCCACACCTCCTGATCATGAGTTCTCTTCCCCTGCATTCACTTTCAATGCACCTTATCCAGAGTACAAGAAGAAAAATGGCAAGGGGAGAGTAATTGTTGTTTCAGTTGTGGTTATTGCTGCAGTAACTCTTACTGTGGCTGGAGCACTGTTCTACTACATGCATTGGAGATTTGTTGGAAATGGGCATGCATTCGAGGAGCAGCCCAGATCAGAGAGAGGGCTTTTGAATTCAAGTGTTAGTGAAGGGTCTGATTTCTTCAAGGGGCTGCATGCTTCAGGTAATGTGAACTTGATAAATTTTAAGGTTTGTATAGTTTTCTTAGGTCCTATTTTTAGTGATATGACACAGAAACATTTTGTTTTCAGAATTGGGTACGCTCCATGAGGGATCAGACTTGGCTTTTTCCTTTAACCAGGACAAATTTAATAGAGTGACCTTTCCAACATATCTGGAAAATAATGATACTATAGGGAGTCCTGAGGTTCAGGCTATGTGCTTATCCAAAAAGCCAAATTACCTTCGTGCACTGGAATGTCCATCTGATGACGATTCTTATCATTCAACTTGTGAGACGCCTTCTACAGATTCAAAGAGACCTTCTCAATCTCGGCTACAAGCTTGGGAGCTACCAGCTTGGGAGCTACAATCTTCACATTCTTCCCCTTCATCTTTATCATCATCACCACCACCTTCCTCTCCTGTTAAATCCCCTTCCTTCCAACTTGCTGCAGGCAGCTTCTCCCCTCCAACCAAACAGGATCCATCAAAACCACCTCCTGCACCCATTCCATCTAGGCCTCTACCTCCTCCACCAGCTGTGTCTGCTAGATCTCGTCCTGTTCAGTTTCAGAACACTACAGACTTACCTAATTCACAAGAAGCAAAGCAACCTTGTGTATTTGCCTCACAGTCATCTCTTCCACCTTTGCCACCCCATCCTCCACCATTATTCTTAAGGACAGGTCAAAATTCAAACCAATCACATCCAGGGAAACGCATGCAACTATTCGGTGCCACTGGGAGAAATGAGACTGATACTCCTCTTCCCAAGTTGAAGCCCCTGTACTGGGATAAGGTCCGTGCACCTCCTGATCGTACAATGGTGTGGAACAGGCTGAGATCGGGTTCCTTTGAGTAAGAAATACCTTTTAATTCCCTCTATGGATTTCGATGCAAAGGATTGCCATTTCTTTGAGCTGAAACACATTCACAGTTTTTCAGCTTTTTAGAATTTACATATTTCATTATGATTCTGCATCATTACATTATCCTGTGAATTGTGATAAACAGGTTGGATGAAGAAATGATTGAGTCTTTATTTGGCTGCAATACCACAAATAAGGTAAAAAATGAAGCAACCAAGTCCTCAGTTGTTAATCCACCTGCAAAGAATCAGCACATTCTTGATCCTAAGAAATCACAGAACATCGCTATACTTTTAAGGGCCTTGAGTGTTACTAGAGAGGAGGTCTGTGATGCGCTACTGCAAGGTGAGCTTCTTGACCAGTTTGGCTACATTCTGTCGACATATTGATAGGATATTATGGTCCTTTAATGGCCTTTCTTGTACATTAAACGGCTTGTGAATATGAGAAACATAAAAATGCAATCTCATACACACACACACACATATAAATTTCTGGCAATTATAATAAATGTCCCATATGGATCACAGAATATATAATGTAGAAATGTTAAAAAATTTAATTGTCAGGGACCAAAGCAGCACCACTAAACTAAAAATTATAGAACATTGTATAAATGACAGTTAAAGGTTGCAACTTCCAATGAAAATGAAGCACAGAGATAAGCTGTAGGAATATATTATATTAGTTATAATTCTCTACCTTAGCAACAAATGGCTATAATCTAGCCTGGAAACTTATTTTATGGCCTCAATAAGACTTGGCTTCTAGTTTGTAGGCCAACCTCTTCCCTGGGAATAGGTCAGACTTCTGTTGTAGTGGAACCTAACTCCTATCTGGTGCTAAGAGGTGCTAGGTGTTTAGGACACACCAAAAGTAGTCCTCTGAATGCATACTTTGTTCTCAATCACATCAAGAATGACATACCACGGATGGTAGTTATTTTTATCATTATGTTAGGTGCAGAACCAATAAAAGACTGCCACAGGTGCATCTTATCAATGAAAGGGAGGCAATAAACAGTAAATTAGGATTTGATGTGTATAACTAAGTCCTTTCGCTGGAAATTGCCTAGGGAGAGACTTGATTTCCTAATATTGATTGGCCCTCCCTACTTGGATTGGATTTTATTCATGAGTCAAAAGTGACCAATATTTAAAATAAATAATGCTTCTGCATTGAGTTTTGATTGTAATGTATATGCCATACTTGGATATTGTTTTTAATCCTCATACTGTCTTATGATCGAAAAATTTGAGGTGCCTACTATGTCAAGACACAATGAAACCTCAGTTAAGATGGAACCTTTTGAGTTTTAAATACAAATTCTGAACAGTTCCCAGCTTTCTTGATATTCAAGTTACTTAAGAAGATTTGCATTCAAATTTATGGTATGATTTCTGAATATTTTTCTAGAAGAGTTAAAGTCATTTATCATAACTCATATTTGAAATAAATAATGCTTCTTCTTTGGGCTTTGGTTGTAATGTATATGCCATACCTGTATATTGTTTTTAATCCTCGTACTGTCATATGATTGAGAAGTTTGAGGTGCCTACCATGTTAAGACACAATGAAACCTCAGATAAGATGGAACATTTTGAGTTTTAAAATACAAATTCTGAATAATTCCCTGCTTTCTTGATATTCAACTTACTTAAGGAGATTTGCATTCAAATTATGGGATGATTTCTGAATATTTTGCTAGAAGAGTTAAACTCATTCATCATAATTTATATACCTTCTCTCTAGTAATGACACTTTTAAAAGAGCTTCTGAAGAATATCCAAAAACTGGAACTCTTCATTTTCAATTCCATTATCTATTTCTGCCATGCAATGCAACTTTCTACCTTCTCTCTGTATTGTTATTTTCTGCAATAGGTTTGCAGTCATCCTGCGTAAGTTTAGCTCCTGCTTTCAATCCTTTTGATTGTGAAATATCTCTGTAAGTTCCCAGATGTTATAATAGTTTTACTTGTTCACTTTCCATTTGTGTAATAGTCAAATGTAAGATCTTATCAATTTATCTAGAATGTTGCAAGCTACACCTCCAACCTATATCATTTTCCCAAACTTTCTATTAGAGATAGGAAGGGAAAGAATGAAATTTATTTACTCAATTTACCAATATTGATTATTTCTCTTCATATTCTATGCATTATACCATTTTTTTTATTGATTGATTCATGGTTAGTAAGAACAGTCCTTAAAGGATTTGAAATCCTTGATTACCTGGTAGCTTTTTAGTTCTGCAAACCATAAGGCCATTATCATGATTTATCATGTTCCTAAGATCAAGTAATGTACTTTGGATTACATTCGCATAGCCTGTTAAGTTAGGTGCGGAAAATCCATATGAGCAGTTTCAAGAGTACATGTATAGATGCCAAGAGAGATAACTTCAATGGATAAAAAAATGTCGTACTAATTCTGATTCTAATGCAAAATCACTTCTTACACATGCTGAAATAAATGTTAGCTGCCCTAGTTGCATTCAATGTCTTATTCACATTTCAGAAGTTTGAGTGCTTATGGCTATCATCTGTGAATGTATTCATCCGACCTTTGTTAGCCAATTCATACGACAAAATAAAAAATGTTAGGAAGCAAGAGGGTTTATGATGCAGAGGTAAGGTAAGAGTAGTTTGAATCTCACTCAAGGAACTAAACTTCCTGCTTAGAGGTTTGCAAAAGTGTTTGTGACCACAAAGCCTACACAAGGCTATTACTGAGATTTATCTAGCCTAGGACCTCTATCTAGTGTCCTCCTCTCAGGCTAACCACTTCTCAATTTGGAGAGTCATTGCTCCATCCAACTTCTGGCACAATACACCCTTTCAAGGACTCACAACCTATTACCACACCTCTACCAATAGTAAACACACATACTTGTCATGACAGCCATGAGACTTCTGACATAGAGAGCACTTCCTGCATTCTCTAGACAAATAACAGTAGCAGCAATAAGACTGTTTTAGACAGTGTTTGGAATAAGGTTTAACCCTTCTAGAGTTGGTTCAACATCTCAAACTTCAAAGGACCATCAATACTATGTGCACACTAAACATTGGATATGAAAGACCAACCATCAACTCACATGTAGGCCCACACTATGACTAAAGGGGCAGTGGACAGCAAAACAGCAGGTTGCTGTCTTAGGACAGCGTTTGGAGAAAGTTGAAGACTTAAAGAATTTGTTAAATGACCCCTCAAGGTTTCAAAAGAACTTCAATGCTTGATGCATACTGACCATTTCAAGGTGAAATAACTACTATTTGCATACATACAATCCACACTGTATTTATGGAGGCAATGGACAGCAATAGCATACTGACTGTCCTATGACAGTATTGTGGTAACAACTTGTAACTTGTAACTGTTATGAACCATCAATTTGGTATGGTACTCCCTTATCAATAGGGTTCTCCTCATCATTCTTCCTTATACCTTCTGTAGACAGGAACAACATTAAACTATTAACCAGATGATCAAATTTCTGTCCTAAATAGGAATGTGGACAACAACTATCCTTGACTGTCACAAAAACAGTATTACAAAGAAATCTACTTCTTTAAGGTTTCTTCACACAATCTCAATTCAACATTCCTTCCACAGACCATGCAGGATTATTACTCACTCCAACATCCATGAAACTTTGCTATCTCTCCACAAAAAGTACAGGGCCGTACTTTGTCAACATGAATTAGCAAATAGACTGTTTTTTATAACAGCAAACTGTCTTTTCTCCTAGAACTCTTTCTAGTTGAGGAATAGAGAAGATTTGTTTCAAACAAACACCTTGACTGGACCAGGAGGATGATGTGCAGACTTGTCAACCTTCTAATACACAGAGATCAACATCATTTGATCAAATCTTTGGCTGTTTTCTAACATTTCTGCTGTCTTTTTATCTTTCTTGGCTAACTAGTCACTGTTTGACTAGATAGAGACATGCCAAACTCTCTGAAAGAAGGAGAACAACCTATCAAGCAACAAAAACATGAAAGCTACTCTAATTTCCTCCATCTTATCAAAATATGACTGTCCACCTTCAGAAGATAGAGGAAATGAACTCCATTTTTACCTCAGAACCCTAGGCAAAGAGAGTTTAACCCAGTATTTGCAAACAAGAGATGAAACTAACACCTCCAAACTTTTCAAAAGCCAAAATTACCTGCAAATGAGAGATACATCCAAGATCTAAAACATTTAAAAAAAATCACTTCCTTAGCAATCCGTACTTGGCCGTACAAATGCTGTTTTCACAGAAAAAACAGAAAAAACACTCTTTTTCCTTAAAAAACTCCTTCTTGCTGTATATCTTTGGCATGTTTTTTACAACTAATGTTATAGGAAGTTTCTAAAACTCTTCCACTTCCCAGCTGTCCGTACAACTGCCTAGGAAGGCAGAAAATCAATGGAAAAGGCAGTTTTTTCATAAAAACATAAGTTTCTAAAGAACAGTCCTAGAAAATAGGTCTAAGATAACTCCAAAAATAGACTAGTCAAACAAATGACTAAGTCTTTATTACAAAATAAGAAATGGCTTTCAAAGCCTTATGAAAACCAAAATTAATCAAGGTCACCAAAATATTATATGTGAAAAAAGAAATGTAAATTGAAGCTCCTGCACCAGTTTACCTTGAAGGAACTATCTTGAACTCATTTGTATAATTGGGTGCCATTCTTTTTTATACCATTTCCATTTTAGTCTTGCATCCTTTCATAACCATTACCATGATTTGATGGGCATATGAGTTTGTGATTCCTTACTCCCATATCTAACTTGTTGATTGCCATTATTGCTGCTCAAACTCACAGAACAAAGTTATCTTTTGCTGAATATTTTTTGTGTGAAATGTCATTTACATTTTACATGTTGAAAATTTCCACCATAAGAAGCAGCATTTTAGGTGCAAGCTTGGTATTCAAGGATATCACAAATAAATCCCAAAGCAATTAACTGAGAAACATAGGCATTTGACAGTTTTAATTCAGTTTAAATGGTCTGGGCATGTTTGGAACAGGGAAAGGCCTAACCACAGAGCTTTTGGAGACGCTCATAAAGATGGCACCAACTAGAGAAGAAGAAGCAAGACTAAATGAGTATAATGGTGATATTTCCAAACTTGGTCCTGGGGAGCGGTTCATCAAAGCATTGCTAGATATTCCTTGTGCATTCCAAAGGGTTGATGCAATGCTGTACAGGGCTAATTTTGAAGAGGAAGTAGCGTGTATTCAAAATTCATTGGAGACATTAGAGGTAATATTTGTCCCATTCATTTACTTTTTACATACTATTCCAAATGAACCAGAAGCTGTAGTGCCATGTAAATAAGGAAATCAATAAGCTAATAGTGTTTTCTAGTACTCTTTGTTATACAGTTGGCATGCAAAGAACTAAGATGCAGTCGTCTATTTCTCAAGCTGCTGGAAGCTGTCTTAAAGACAGGTAATCGCATGAATGTTGGTACCTTCCGCGGTGAGGCTCAAGCTTTTAAGCTTGATGCTCTACTCAAATTGGTAGATATCAAAGGGGTTGATGGGAAGACAACATTACTTCATTTTGTTGTTCTGGAGATCATCAGGGCAGAAGGCATGCAGTCAGCAGAGAGATCTAATGGCTCAAATGGCAGAGCCTGTACTGCAGGCAGTGACATTAAGACTCTTGAGGATAAAGAACAAGATTACAGAAAGCTTGGGTTGCAACTCATTTCCGGGTTGAGTAACGAGTTACGCAATGTAAAAAAGGCTGCAGGAATTGATTCGCAAGGTTTGATAAGTTCTCTGTCAAATCTTTCTGAGGGGTTTGTTAAAATAGGCCAGATTCAGGAATCAGAGTTGCAAGGATTGAGAATCAGTAAAGAAACAAATCAGAATATCACACAAGGAAACTTTCATCAGTCCATGGCATGCTTCCTCCAGAAGGCAGAGGACAAGATCGGTCAGCTACAGAAAGAAGAAGAGAGAGTTTTTTCTCTTGTAAAGGACATCACAGAGTACTTTCATGGTGATTGTGAAAAGGAAGAACTGCACCCAATTCGCATTTTTGTTATTGTCAGGGACTTCTTAGACATTCTAGACAAAGTATGTAAAGAAGTGAGCAGAATGAAGCAGAATTTTCAAACGTCTGCACAGAAGGGATCTTCCATGATTTCCACACATAACTCCTCTCATCATTCTCTTTTCCCCACAACTTAGGATAGTAAGCCTAATAGTTCTGGCAATGAAACTGTTTCTCCATAACAAAAATTTACTGGTCATAAAGAACGGTTGTCTCAAGTAGATAGAAATTTATTTGTTGTATCATCCCTCATTTACATGGGGAATTATACTGCAGATCCAAGAGATGGATTTTGCTGAATTCCAAAAGAAGGTCCCTGTGATGTTAAGGATCAATAAACCTTGACACATGCTTTAGGTTGTATTTTTAGGGTAAGTTCTAACATAGCTTGAACAACACTTTTATCTACCTTATGCATAGTGCATGTAGAATAAGTTCTAATTGTCCCCTTGTTCAGTTACAGTATGTACAGAGTGAAAGCTTGATTGGGTTCTCTTATTATTCACGTTTGGAACTTACAATGGAATTTTTTCATCTGCTTGTACAAAGCAAGATGTTTACAGAAATGAGGAATCAAAGCATGTAAAACGTTTATACAAATAAGAAAATGGTTGAGAATATAAGAAAATGGTTCAGAGTAGGGGCTATTCTTAAATATCATCCATTTCAACAGTCAAAGGTCAATTTTGGCCAATAAAAATAGGACAAATATTTACCATTTTTTGTTGTGAATGAGGTGTAAAATTGCTATTAACTATTTAATCATTGTAGTGGATGATATTTAGCCGATAGGCTTTTATATGTGAACATTATAGTGCTCGGAATTGTCTCACGCTGTAAAAAAATTACGCCGGGAAATTTTCTAAACTCGTCCCTTATTCTTATCGGTGTATTCCTTGAACCTCCTATGGGTGCAAGTGCTAGTTAAGTAGAGTGATGAGTAGGAGAGCTGTTAATTTCTTTTTGCAATTGAAATCAGATTTATGTAGGACCCGTCTTCTGAAGCAAGATATGCTCAATAACTGTTCAGGCAAACACAAAGCTACATTAGACCATAATTTTTTTTAATGAGGAGTGACATTGTTTCAAAATGCCCATTTCAGGTTACCATGCAAACTGTTCACAATTCACTTTTATTTGCATTTGAGTTTTCAATCCTATATATTTTGAAAGAAAATTAACATACACCGACTTATGTTGGGCAATTCTAAGGTCTGCAATCTGAAAATTAGCTGTCGGGCAACAAAAGCTCAGTGCTAAATCGTTTTCAACCATTTGTTGAACTTTATTTGATTACTACGAATGCGACATCTACTATGGAGCAAGCGTGTCTGCGTGATCAAAGGAGCAGACTGCATCTTAGCTGAGGTGTAGTGTCGTAGATGATTAGCAGTTTAGCATCCTTTTTGACTGCCAACAAATTAATATCATGTAGTGGAGTCAACTATACGACAAGAATGCCGTACTCGGAACAGCTTTTCTTTTTAGTACACTAAGGAAACGATTTGGACGGTGAAAGTGAAAGAACAATGAGTTGTAACACCAGGGAATCTATCACATCCCAAACGTCCTATCATAATACATAATATCTTTTATTGGGAAACGTTTTATACCAAAAATTTATGCGTGTAAAGGAATAGAGCATGCTTACAAAAATATCTAGGTTAAATAAATAAATAAAACATTAAAATGGTGTGGTTGATAGCAGATATTGTAATTGATGTAAAAATTAATTAAATTAATATAAGAGGATGTAGTTTTAGTTGTCTCTTCCCCTTTTGGATTATTGGGGTGTGACTTTTTTCGGTTCATTTTTTTTGTGAATATGTGTAGTATTATTTATTAATCAGTGATACAAACACTTATTCATAAAAAATATAGTGGTTTGTCAAATGATTGTTATTGATTTGAACATTTGATTGTAAAACTCTTTGGTTCACTTTTGTGAATGCAGATTTGAAAGTGTCCATGAAACTAGCCTTATACTACAAATATGAACTTATTCAAAATTATTTGTCTTGATCTTTTGACATTTGATTTTGAGCAAGGAGTTAGACAATGTTTAAAAATACCTTCGGAGAATTTGTTGAATTGTGACGGTCATTTTCTCCTCACTGATTCAGTGATGATGAACTATGATCAAGGACATCAAGGGTGTAATATGCCTAAGATGATGCAATGTTAATGTAACATTTTTTTTTTCTTTTGCAAAACATCTCTCTCTCTCTCTCTCTCTCTCTCTCTCCCCTTTAAATGAATTAGGGTTGGTCCTTAAATACACCATCCTAACATGCTATTTGAAATAAGTTCCTTTTTAGTTGGCTCACGATGGTTAGTAAGGGAGGGAAATAGGCCCAAATTAAGAAATTCAAATTTTCAAATTTGGGTTTCAAATCTACAATTGCAAAAATGACTTTGGTTAATTCTGCACCTATAGATTTGAACCAAAGGGATGGATGATTATGTGTGAAGATTAGATCTAGATTGTGAGGATGGGGAATGATGGGGACAAGCTAAGATAAAGTTATTTGCCAACTTCTATGCAAATTAAGTTATCTCACACACTAGTCAATGCATAAGAGACAACCTAGTCACTACAAGTCCAAAACACAAGGGAGAAGGGCATGGGTATGTAATTTTCACCATTATATTTTGCATTCACTTTGACTTGCACGTAAACCACTATGAGAATACATGTTAAAATAAAATCAAGCAGTCAACATAGAAATTTTAAAAAAATACCCAAACACTCAAAAGAACACAAATTTGTTCAATTATACATATATAGTTGATCATTCTTGAATCTTCTTGCAATGAGTGCTCCATCAAAAACTTGCAATAAAAAAAAACATGCAATGAGTAGCATCTTTCACACATTTAAAATAGACATTTTACTATAAATTGCTTAAAATAGAACTATCTCTGAAAACAATTAAAAGTAAAAAGAAGGGTAAGAGATTTTGTCTAAGAAAAAAATGATAGGGTTTTGACTAAGAGAAAATGTGAAAGCACTTTGACCATGTGGAAATGACTCTATGTAGAACAAGGCACTAAAGGACTTTGACTATATAAAAAAGAATTGGATTGTGAATAATCAGATAGCTCAATAAGTGCTCCAACTAAGTAGAAAAAGTGATATACTCTGTTTGAAACAATAATGAAACTCTATCTAGTACTAGAAATGATCATAAATGTCATCACTATGATCATAAACATGAAGAAGCATTAGTGATAACATATGTCCCCACTTCTATTGGTTGCATACAAAGTATGCAAGAAATTGGAGGTAAGGAAAAATAACAATAATATCATGTAAAACATAACAAACATGTAATAAATGTTAATGATAACATTGTGTAACAATCAAATAAGATATATCAAGAGATAAGCATGCAAGCACTTAAAATAAGAGGGTTATAAAGTGGCCCTAGAGTTGCTCTCTTGTGCTAAGTCAACACAAGCAATAACCTATACAGATGAATCTTGTAAACATAGTAGAAAATGTCATGTAAGATGCAAACAATGTCAATAGCAACATGTAAAAATAGTCATAAGATATGACTATGAATGCACATGCAATATGTTAAGAAATAAGGTTACATAAGGTGAAAGATATGGCAATAAACAACTATTGGTAGAAAGGAAAATAGGTAAAGGAGAATGGTGTAGAAATTCTAAATTATTATGTAGTTCCACCTTTTATAATGTTGCATCACTCTAATCAACAATAATAATTACTTAAATGCATAATATTAGTTGGATCTTTCACTAGTTTTCTTTCTAGAGTAGGTAAACCAAAAGCACTTGTTCCAAACCAAGAACTAATTATGAAGGGTCCCAACCACTTAGGACAAAATATATCATGTACTTCTTTAGCATTTGGATTTCTAGGATAGCTCAAAATCTCTTTGAATGATGCTCTTACAAGTTTTATTTAACCATCTTTGATATGCCTAAAGACTATCTAATGCATTAACTCTTATTTCATCAAGTGTTTCAAGCTCTTGTAATCTTTGTTCTCTAAATGTAGTATCATCAATGATTCCATGAAGAGAAGCATACTACGAAGGAATCTCTAGCTCAAAAGACATAATATCCTTAGTACCACAAACAAATGAATAAGGTATGTACTTAGTAGGAGTGTGAATACTTGTACAATAAGCCCATAATGCGAAAACAAGCTCTGTATGCTAATTGGTACCATTTCTATAAATTATTTTTTCTCAGAATTTATTTAATAGTCTTATTAGTATTCTTTGTCTGACCATTATCATGTGGGTAGTAAGGAGTAGAAAAACATAATTGAATTTGGAACTTTTCTCTTTTTTTTTCAATTCTTTGCTCTTAAAAGATGTACCATTATTTGTGATGATAGTATATTGCAAATCAAATCTAGCAATAAGATCATCCATAATAAAAGTTTGTATGTTGTAGTAGATTTGAGGGGGGTGGCCTAAACCTAGTTTGTGAAATAATTTGTAGCAGTGATAATGAAAGTGCATCTATTCAAAGAAGTTGGGGCAGTCTTACTAAACAAGACTAACCCTCATGTAGAAAACACCCAAGCATATATAAATGGATGAAGCTCATGAACATGTGCAAATGTTTTAGATTACTATGTGTTTGACATGTATCTGACTTCTAAACAAAATATATAAGCATTTCTCCATTTTACACTAGCAATAACTCACATGTAAAAGTTTTTGAGCTAATAAATTAACACTAACATGACCTCAATCCTCCACATATAACCCTATGAGATTCTTAGAGGGCAATGGATTTCTCATGATTATCAAGGCATCTAAGTATTAAACCTTTGTAACCCCACCTACAAAATACCCCCACAATAATCAGATACTCAGTAGTTGACTTATGGATGCAAATACAAATACTTTTAGAACAAATGGGGGAAATGCCCTTGAATTAAGATATAGTTAATGTAGCACAAACCAATAAAGAAGTATCCTCTATAGTTGGTTGGTGTAATCTATGAATAAGCAATGTAAAGTGAGGACTACCATCATCTACTCAAAAGTGAGCAATACTAGCTGTAGACACCTAAAATTGGACTGCTTCTGCAAACCAATTTTCCGTATCTCGCACTCATCTACTCCCCCAATCTGCATGTCCCTTATGATCAATTAATTCACCCTAATTGAGTCATTTAACCTTACAACCCTATCCTATTAATTGAATGAATATTCCTAATATTCATTTAATTGATTTATCCATTTCCCTAATCCATGTTAATTAGGTTAATCATGCTTAAGTTAATTAAGAAAACACTTAATTAACCTTGTCCCCCACTCATCCACTAAACTGAATATAATATTCAGTTGTCTCCCACTCATTCCCAATCACTGAATATAATATTCAGTTGTCTCCCACTCACCTCCACTCACATGAATTTAAAATTCATTTGTCCCCCATGATCCTCCACTCTTCCCAAAATGGGAATTTTTAATTCACCCACTAGGAATAAAAGATTCACTTTTATTCCTAGCCCTTGATTTGATTAGATGAATCCTGACCCTCCATCCTCAGCTCCAAAATCCTATAAATAGGACCCCTCTCTAAGCCATTTAGGAAGCCAAGTCTATGCATTAGACCTCTGCTCAAATCCTATCTCAATCCTCTCATCTCATCAGAACTCTGTCCAAATCACTCTAGCCATCCTCAATCTCCATCTGAATCACCTTATCTCTCATCCACATTATGTTGTGAACATTTGAGCAACCCACATTCTACAATGAAGTCATTTTGATCAAGGGAAACATCTGAGGAGCTACATGGCGCATCTCCTTCCCATATGGATTCATGAGGTCTTCATGAAGGTATAATTGTTTGTTTATGCATTAAATTAGTTATTATCTTCATCAGATTTCACTTGTTACATTGGCACGCCCGGTCGCGAATCTACTCGTCATTTTTTTAAGGTTTCATTGTCAGAATCTTCGTTTTCTAACCCTTTTTCTAACGATTTTTGTCAAGTTTTGGAGGTCAAGTGTTGCAGGTTTTGTCTTGGGCAAAAATGGACATCATTTTTGAGCTCCGGACGTTGTTTCTGTGAATTTTGACTATAAACTTCAATATATTTATTGAAAATTTTTTGAAAATTTTTAGGGGCCCTAGGCCGTACCGTACGGATCCGTACAGTACGAAACCCGTGGCCCCTGCACTGATCACTAGATTTTTTTGTTGTTGTTTGTGTTGCAAAAATGTTTTGGTGCGCAGGGTTAACGAGTGTGTTTGCAGGTTGTGTTTCAACCTCCCACCACCGCTTCAACCACCGTAGCTGCCGCCGCCGCCTTCTAAACCCACCCCCGCAGCCTCCCTCCAATCCAAAGTCTTTGTCCACCCCGTCGTCGCTACTCCCACCATCTCCCCGCAGAACCACCACACTGCCACCTCACCCAACTCCCTCCCATCTTCTCCCTGCAACCGCTTCCTCCCCGCAGAGCCGAACTCTCCACCTTCCCTCCGGCGGACCTCCCTCTCCCATCTGCTCCCACAACCCTTATACTATCCCGTCGCCCATCCTCCGCCTCGCCCTTCTCCCCACAGAGCCGTCTGAACACCTCCACCAACGCCCCCTCTATCGACCACTTCCCGCCTCTCGCGCCTAACTCCCATCACCCACCATTCCACTGGACTTCGCTTCCCCCAACTCCTCTGACCGTCACCCACCGCTCAAACCTCTAGCCTCCCATCACCATTCTCCCCGCACTCCGCTGACCCTTATACCTCCCCTCCTCCTGCGACAGCACCTCGCTGACCCCCGACTTCCGCTCCCCTACGGACCTCCCTCCCTTGAGCCCTCCCTGCGAGCCTCCCGTTGCTGCTTCACTCCCCCGTGCTCCCCACTCCAAACTCCTGACCCCCTCTCTGTAGATGCCACCATCCCCACCACCTGCCGCCCAAAATCCCCACACATTCCCTCCCAAATCTCCTGCCCAAACAAAACAAAACAAAAACCCTAAACCGTGGGTGAAAAAGGAGGGAAGCCCCTTTCTTTAGATCTTTTTTTAATTTTTTGCCCCGGTTCTAACCCCTGGTCATATGACCGACCAAGGGTTGCTTGCAAACATAAATTGCCAGGAGAACTCAAACCACTGGATGCAAACTGCCAGCATGTGACCGAAATCTTCAACACAGTTAACTTTTTTGGCAGACAGTCAGTTAACGTCCTAGTGCCTTCTATACACTGAAGGAGGCATTTTCTTTCTTTTGATCATAACTTGGCCATACGGAGGCAGATTTTTGCAAACAAGGACTCATCGGAAAGAGGACTCCGAGCATGTCGCGGTTGTGAGGTTTTTATCAGGTGATGGTACCTTTTTCCCACCTTTTTTATCAGTCGAAGTCAAACTTCATTGCAAACTTCAAATCGTCATATCTGTTGCAATTTTGATCAAATTTTGACGAATTTTTTTTCAAATTGCATAGAATTTAGCATATAATCTGTTCATGCACTTATTTTTCTCATATCAGTTCATATTTCATCAAATTTTCTTAGATTATCCATTTTTGCATCACAATTTTTTTGGCTAGTCTACTTGTTCCGTTTTTGGTTTCGTGACTTGTAGGTGATCAGTCGGGACTGGACCAACATCAAGAACAACAAATACAACAATTTGGACAGTGAATTAATTAGGTGCACTCATCCTATTTCCCATTCCATCATAATCTTGGTTGCAAAACACACTTCAATTGGGCTCATAAAACAAATCAGTGTCTTCATCACATATCAAAATTGGGCTTAAAATGAACAATGTGTCTTCAATCACATTTTGAAATTGGGGCTAAAAAGAACCATTGCCTGATTTGTCTTCATCACATTTCATTTTTCTAAGGGCAATTAATCAACTGTGAGTGTGAATCACGTGTGTGTGTGTATGCTCTCTCCTCGCACCGCAAGGTGATCTTGGAGATCAAAAACACCTCACTTGATTTGCTTTTGTATACCCTATCCTAGGAGGCCTGCTAGGGGATTTCATCACCCCTAGGGATGACCTCATCCAAGGCTGAATCAAAAGACACCCTTTTTGAAATCAGAATCCTGTCACTCTTGGCTAAGCCCCAAAGAACTTTCTACCTTTGGGAAGTGAAGGTGAAGGGTGGGTTACCCCCTTCTCCCGGCTATGTGATAGAATTTCCCTTTCAAATCATTAGTCAACCTCGTCTAAACAGTGACCAAACCTAACTGGCCATACCCCATCAAACTAGACAATAGGGCATGTTAATTTGTTTTGCAGGTGTGCTTGTCTAATCATTATCATATTCTTCCAATTCAAAATTCAAATTTTGGTTGTGTCTTGTGTGAGTGATTCTTGTTTGTACATGTGATCATTTGCTAAACATTGCCAAATCATAATAAGACATCAAACACATACGACAAGACATTCATCACATTTCAAATCCAATCACCCATTCTTAATCACCTCAATCCTAATCACATCCAAGTCATCCATCATCAATCCTACTCACATCCTAGTCACCTTCATCCTAATCACTCATTTTCTGCCATTTCATTCCTAATCACACCCTAATCACTCCAAATCACTCCAAATCACATCCAAATCAAATCCAAAATCCAACCAACATCACTCCATAATCTTCCAAACCATATTCCAAATCCAATCCAAAATCAACATCAATCCCAATCATTATCCAAATCCCCCAACATCATTATCAAACTCCAAATCCAAATCAACCCAATAAAAAATCAAGACCTTAATTGATCACCTAATCAAATCAACCCAATCAACCCTCTTGCTTAAGATCATTAGTCTATCAAAAGCATAGAGAACCAATCAACCCTATTGCTTAAGTGTCATTACTCTACCTTAAGCATAATAGGATCATCACTCATCCATCTAATCAAAACAAACCAAATCATCTTAAGGTCTTGAAATTTTGATTCCCAACATCACAATCATCCATCATCCCCCATCATCCCATACTATCTTCCACAGAATGGATCTTTATGAATCAATACAACAAATACAAAGACTTAGACAAGTCTATGCGAACATGGATCCTAATGCTAAGGAACAATTCAAAAATGACATTAAAGATCATCCCTTAGCAGACATCATCATTGGTGAACCCCAAATCCCTCCCCCATCTTCATCATCTCAACCCTCATCATATCAACCTTCAACATCTTACATATCCACACCATTGACATCATACCAACCTTCACCATATCAACAAACACCCTACACATCATCCCCATCCACACCATATCAATCGTCATTCTTTCAACCTTCATACCAATCTACATCTTACATATCCACACCATCAACCTCCCATCAACCTTACATGTCATCATCTTCAACATCATATCAACCTCCATCATCCTCATATCAACCTTCAACCTCATATCAACTTCCATCATATCAACCTCCATCATCCTCATATCAACCCTCAACTTCATACCAACCTAATTCATCCACCTATCATGTCAATGCCACATCAACAAATCAACCTCCACCTCAACATTATCCAATTTCCCATTCTAACATCCCAACATACCACCAAGCCCATCCACGAGACAACCAAGTGTCATCACAACAAGCACTAGTGAGCCCAAATCCACCTTTGCAACACGAAGCACATGCAAGTCCAAGTGGTCCCTTGTACACAAATCACATGAGTCCAAGTTATCCTAGGCAAGATTTAATCACCTTTGACAAGGGAGATACCAATCTAGAGTGCCCTCCACCATCTAATCCCACACCTATCCTTGAACCCATCCATGAACCATCACTACCTTATCCTATCACCCACCTATCCAATCCCCATCCTAATCCCACACCAACCACCATCATTATCCATCCATTATATTGCCTTTCAACCCATACACTCATGAAGGATACCATCCATTGGCTGATTGCAAGGAATCAAACACCCTCATCTAATCCACCATCCACCAAATCTCTTGAACAACCCTCTATCATAAGTCAACAACCATCATGTAGCCATGTTCAAGAACCCATCAGGCAAGCACCTATCACATCAATTCAAACACCCATCACATCCATCCAAGTCACTTCCACTTCCATGCAAGCACACGAGCTATGTCAAGAAACAAATCCAAAGCATGTTGAAACATCAACCCTTTCTCCTAATCAAGATCTAACCATCCCATCCAATCCCATCCACGATCCCCTCCCATCTATGGATCACCTTATTGATCCCACACCTTCTTCTACCACCCCTTTACCATCCCCCATGAATCCTTTACCTCCATCTACCAATCCCATCCCAAATCCATCCCCTTATCCACTTGGAAAAAGCACCTTCATCCATGGTAAACTCCTTGTAGGATGTGAACAACTTCCATCTATCACATATCTTTCCCCAACAAATAATGGATTCGCATCTTGTTTCCACAGCAACAAACATCCCATTGCATGTCGCATGCTCCAACTTATGAACTATCAAGGCAAAGGCTTAGGCCTTCACGAACAAGGCATCTTGGAGCCCATCCACAGCACATTCCATCCATCCTCACATGGCCTTGGCTATGCATCCCAAGGCAAACAACCTACACATGTCGATACCATCCACCCACCTTCCAAAATCCATTCATCCAATCCCAAATATGGTGCATCTCATTGCACTTCCAAAACATATGTCGCCATCCCTCCTCCATCATCCTACCATTTGCAAAAGCATGTGACCATCCATCTCCCTCCATCCAATTTACCTCCACTACTTCCAACTCCAAAAATTCCTATCAAATCCACTCTACCTCCTATCCTACCAACTCCCAACATCCCTATCAAATCCACTCTACCTCCTATCCTACCAACTCCCAACATCTCTATCCACAAATCCACTTTAACTCCTCTCCTACCAACTCCCAATATCCCAATCATCAAATCACCTCATCCATCTATCCAAAAATCCACTTTTTACCCCTCCATCCATAAGTCTACTAAAATCCCAAATCAAGACCAACAAAAGCACACATCTTTCAAACATGAAGCTAATCCATGGGATTCAAAAATTTGAATGCCTCAACTCATAAAGCACAAAAGCCTAAGTATATTATTCTTTCCAATCAACCTAAAAAATCAAAAAGGCTATCAAATCCCACACCATCACAAGAAAAAGCAAAAACAAAAATGGTGTGGGTCCCTAAACAAAGATCACTCAAATCTAATGAGGCATCCACCTCCCAATCCACCCCAAAATCCCAAACACCTCACTCCCCATCTAAAAATCCCCTAAAGTCTAAGTCTATTTGGGTCCCTAAAACCCCAAATCGACCATCCAAAAATCCCCCATCCTGATCATCATTACTCCCAACTTCACATCCAAAATACAAGCTTCCAAATACATCACAATGTGTGCAACCACTGGTCTTGGTTCCCCTCCACCACTTGCAATTCCCTCATACCCCTGTCTCTCCATCTTTCGTTCACTATCCTACATATCTTCCCCATCACATTCCTATGGTCCATGCTTTTGCATAATCCACATTATACACATCATAATCCACATTATATAATCCATTATCCACCATCCATTCCATCTTCTCCCATCTACCAACATCCATGCAATCACCATCCATAATGCTATCCAACATGGGACCATCTTTTCCTTGCTATAGAAATAGACGCTAGAGTCCCCCTTCCATCAAAAAAGTAAAAAAGTCAAAAAAGCAAAAAAGCAAAAAAATAAAAAAATCAAGAAAATAGTAAAGAAAAAAAAATAAAAATCCGTCCAATGGTGAAAACCACTCCTTGTGGCGCCTTGGGCAAGTACCATGATGAAAACCCCTTGTGGGCGTCATGCGTAATCCCTTCTCCATCCATTTTGTATCCCTACACTTGGGGGCAAAACCGTACCCTTCATCCACATCCATCATATCCTTGGCACATCTTATCCACTACCTTATCATTATCCTATCATATTCCTATCCAACATCCCCTATGTATCCTATCATTCCCCATCCATCATATCTTGTTGTAACCATCTCTCACCCTAGATCTTGATAAAGACAAGGGGAAACATATCAACCACATGCTTTGGAGACCTCTTGACATACTTCTTTTGTCAGTATATCCTCCATCCATCTACTGCAAAGTCCATCCATTCACACATGAGCCCATCATGCAAAAATTCTTTAGACATTGGGGCATATGATTCCTTGCAACCTAGCCCTTGGAGAAAATCCTGCAATCCCCCATCCATATATCATGCATATCTATCCTACCCCTCATCCTTATCTTCCATCTATCTACCATACGTCCCTATTGCTTGTCCATTCATCTATCATGCATCAGTTATACATCATCGTTTCATCGCCAACCCCCCCATCCAACCCCATCACTTTCACCTCTAGACTTGGTGTTCCCCTTGTCATTGGTATTTAGCATATAGGCTATCCACAGGAAATCCAATGCAATTATCTCATCATAAACCATTCCTTTTCCAAAATCAAAAAAATCCAAAAACATCAAAAAATCAAAAAATCAAAAAAAATAAAAAAATCACAAAATCAAAAAATCCAAAAAAATAACAAAATCAAAAAATCCAAAAAAATCACAAAATCAAAAAATCCCAAAACATCCCAAATATTAAAAAATCCCAAAACAATAGAAAACACAAAAAATTCCAAAAATAATCTATCCATCACACAAATAAAACTTTCCATCACACTCCCACATCATCATCACATCTATCATCAATAAGCTTACACGAAATCCAAGCTTCGCATCACCTATCAAAGCATTGTCCTTAATCAAAATCATCAACTATCAAATCAGCATCAATCACAACTTGTCACCATCACATCTTGAGCCACTTTTACAACATCACCAAATCATCTATCGATTCTTGCCTTAGGATATATCTTTCCTACGATAGGCAGAATCTATCACATCATGATCCATTTTGGCAAAAGATACAATGGTTACTTGTTTGGTTCATTGATCTTTTGATTTTGTTGATTTTTATCTTTTGTTCTATTCGACGATCACATCAAAGCTACCTTGATCTTACTATATCATGGTATGTGGCGAAAACATCTAGAATATTGGTTTCATTACTCCAAGCTAGTATTCATATCTTGTTGATCATAGGGTCGGTTCTAGCATATTGATCTCCTTATGCATCTAAGGTTCATCATACCTTTTTTGTACTAAGGGCTTATGCTATGAGTCCCCTTCCCTCGTCTAGACAAGGTTGTACTATCTTGGGCATGCATGAGATCATCCCTTTGTCTGCGTGTCTAGTCCATGCAAACATTGGATAAACATCATCACCCTGGTCTTCTATACCTTGGTGAACATATCCACTTTGCTATATCAAACCTAGGATTGCTCAACTTCAGTTTCAGCACAATGATCATCCACCAATCATCTCCAAACATCATCATCCTTTCATCCCACCACTTATCCTCTGCCCACATCTACCAATCTGTCCCATCCATTTCGAGAGCACAATCGTGTTCTTGCAACCTACCTATCCTCTCGAGGGGGCATCACCCTTACCAATTATCCCCAAATCTTACCCTATTCTTCCAAACCAAAATCTATTTTCTATCCAATCCATCTCTATGTTTTAACTTCTTTGAAATGATGTTGCTTAGCCGCAACACCATCTCAAAGAGGGGCAAATGTAGACACCTAAAATTGGACTGCTTCTACAAACCAATTTTCCGTATCTCGCACTCATCTACTCCCCCAATCTGCATGTCCCTTATGATCAATTAATTCACCCTAATTGAGTCATTTAACCTTACAACCCTATCCTATTAATTGAATGAATATTCCTAATATTCATTTAATTGATTTATCCATTTCCCTAATCCATGTTAATTAGGTTAATCATGCTTAAGTTAATTAAGAAAACACTTAATTAACCTTGTCCCCCACTCATCCACTAAACTGAATATAATATTCAGTTGTCTCCCACTCATTCCCAATCACTGAATATAATATTCAGTTGTCTCCCACTCACCTCCACTCACATGAATTTAAAATTCATTTGTCCCCCATGATCCTCCACTCTTCCCAAAATGGGAATTTTTAATTCACCCACTAGGAATAAAAGATTCACTTTTATTCCTAGCCCTTGATCTGATCAGATGAATCCTGACCCTCCATCCTCAGCTCCAAAATCCTATAAATAGGACCCCTCTCTAAGCCATTTAGGAAGCCAAGTCTATACATCAGACCTCTGCTCAAATCCTGTCTCAATCCTCTCATCTCATCAGAACTCTGTCCAAATCACTCTAGCCATCCTCAATCTCCATCTGAATCACCTTATCTCTCATCCACATTGTGTTGTGAACATTTGAGCAACCCATATTCTACACGTTAGTCATTCTGATCAAGGGAGAAATCTTGAGGAGCTACATGGCGCATCTCCTTCCCGCATGGATTCGTGAGGTCTTCATGAAGGTATAATCGTTTGTTTATGCATTAGATTAATTCTACTTTCATTCAGATTTCACTTATTACACTAGCCATAGCATCTGCATCTTTATTGTCCTTATGAGGGATAACATCATTGGTAAATGAGTCAAACGAATCAAGTAACTATAAAGCGAACCTATGATATCATGCTACAGTTCTAACATTTTTGGTCTTATAATCACCAATAATGATCTATCTAGCCACCAACTATGAATCAACATGTATATCAATAAATTTAACTTTTGAAGAAATAGTTACATACATAACCCTATAATTGATGCCTTATTCTCAACTATATTATTAGTATTTAGTGGAAAAATTGGTGGTTTGTTTAAACCAGGTCAAGTACTACCATTTCTCCACTAAGCATTGGGGAAGACAAGGATTGAATGTAAGGCTAATCTATAAGTTACTTGTCTACCCCTTTATGCTTGCGGTGTCTAATTGGAAGAGCCTAACTAAGGTTTTGTTAAGTATTTTGCTCATAAACCAAGTAAAAACCCTAATTATGCCTTAAATCAGAGATATACAAAAACTGATGACAATATAGGCAAAATTGATTACAAAAATGTAGAAATAGAGTATCAGAGACTATGCACCCATTTTTGAGGGCTGATTGGACTAGGGCACCCGCTCCTTAGTCCCGCAAGTTCCCGAAACTAGAAATCTTTTGCACAGGTTGTCTGACACTCCCAAATGGCTTCCAAATCCTAGAAATTGCCCCCTATTGGACTAGGGTGCCCGCTCCTTAGTCCTGCAAGTGTCAGAATCTAAAAACTCAAAAGTTCATGATAACTGTACCTGTAATATCCTCATTCCTGTAGTTTCTTTCCGTCGGAACCTGCAAAACATGATCTGCACCTACAAAAGAAGGAGAAAGATGTTGCGGCTATATAGGAGCTTGCCTCGGTCAAGCACCGTCTTTGATATTTCTACCTTAACAATAGCCAGAGATAAAGATTTGCAAACCTAACAATGTGTATGCAGAAATATCAAACCCTAGATGTCTCAATCAAGGGATCTCCATCCATTGTCTCCATGATAACAAATATAGAACACTTTCAAGAGCTTCAACAAGTCACTGATCTTCAATGGCAATTTTGGCAGAGTTTTGGCATCAAGCTTGCATAAGAATTGTGTATGTTAAAATAATTTTCAAATGTCTTTTTATATCTAGCTTTAGGGAATTCAAATTTTGAAATAACGTCTTGATATTGCATGAAAACCGAGAATTTGAAAAAGGAATCCCGAGGCACTCGGTGAGAGCCGACATCCCGCCAAAATTCAAATCTCAGGAAACAAGGGAGGACTAGGGCATGGGTGCCCAAGTCCAAACCCCCTATTTCCACTCAGATCTGCTTTTTGGGGGTCCTAGGGCCCTGTAATCCAAATTCCCTTTTCAGGTTCCATCAAAAGGTTACCTCAAAAAGTGAATATTTTGTAACTAGACTTAGTCAATTAGGGTTTCAGGAAGGTCAAAAAGAAAAAGGTTGAGAGGTCACCAAAGTGAGGAGCTAAATTGAGGGAAATTGTACCATTCCATATAGGAGGACAATTTCTGACGTTACATTTAGCCCCCATTTTAGTGGCCATATGACACTACGTGCATATGCAACTAAAGGAAAGTAAATACATCAATCATGAAAAGGATACCCAAAAGGATACTGTAGAGGAAGCCAAAGTGTTGTTGCCGAGAAGGAAGGAGCCCCTAAGTCTGTAATCCTGCAAGACCACAAAGTCAGGAACCACAACTTGCAAAGGCACACTTGTCAGAGGATCAAAACCAAATCAACCTACAACCACCACCAATGAGTCAGTACAGAAAACACTAAGGGGGTTGAGTGATGAGACATGATGAGGGAGGAAATTGAGGGTGATAGATGCTCCCACTTGTTTTTGCTTGCTTAGTCCGAGAGTAGAAACAAAGAGATATTCACACGCGTCGATTTCGGGGAAACTTGATAAGAAATGTGTTATGAGGGTCATTTGAAAAAACAACGCTCAATCATAACACATTGGGTAACAAAGAGAGCGGAACCCAGATTCCAATGCAACAAAAAGCACTGAAATCAGACTTCGACAACTCAAGAAAAGGGCTCAAGAGGAAAAAAGATCAATCTTGCACCTAGTTAGGGATAGGAATTCTCACTCATTTACTTTACATAAAGGGAGTTGTCACTTATCACTTACTCATTGTTTTTTCTTATCATTGTAGAAAAGTAGAGGAAAGAGAGAAGGAGAATAGGAGGACGACCATGCTGAGCCGATGTTTGTATCAGCCACCACGACTGGAGATGCTCCAAGCCCGAGCAACAGAGAGACATTTCAAGGCCAAGGTAGGGTCCTAATTCTATGCTTCTGTCATCTTTCACTTTACTTTTATTTTGACTTTTATCATTTTTTGTGCCAAGAGGGAGGAATGGACAGGGGTCCCTAAGAAGGGTGCCCGGGTCCACCTAGGGCGCTAAAGTCTCTCTGGGGCGCCCTAGTCCCACAGGGGCGCCAGTGTCCCTCTGGGCTGCCCAAGTCTTCCTGGGGTGCCTGGGTCCACAGAGGACACGGGCCCTAGGCACAAGCACTCTTTTTCTGTCTTTGATAGTTGCTTTCAGTTTCTGAGGAGATTATGATGTTCTTGTTTGTTTTTCGGTTTGTAGGACATCCCTGAGTTACGTGAGCACACAGGCGGTCGTCTGATGGCGCTTCTATGAGAGCATGCCAGTTCATTGTCCACTACAGAGAGAGAGCACCTGCAGACGGTGGGCCTATGGTGGGTGTTTGATATGCCCACAATCAGATTCCACTGCGCTATGTTGATGGCACTGATAGAGAGATGGGATGCAGATACATCTACATTCCACTTACCGATAGGGTAAAAGCACAAAGCTATGTCACACTTTGGGCCAACAAAATAGTTCATAGCACATTGTTTTCACGCGAATCAATATGGGGTGAGATGGTTTCGCCTAAAAAAACGTAGCCGTTGCGTGGCACATATGTGGCAAGCTATTTTCGGGCGAGATGGTTTCTCCCGAAATTATCCAATTAAAAACAAAAAAAAGAAATGAAATCATGCAGTTAAAAACCCAAAAAAATTTTTTTGCCCCCAAATGATTTCACCCCCAAATTGATTCACCTGAAACTGTCTATGTGGCATCTTACTTGGCAACCACCTCCTCATTGTCTAGAGTTTTCTAAAATTCTCAACTTAAACTGAATATTTCTTCAATCAGAATGAATTATTTCAAAAATTAAAAAATACCCTTTTGTAGAGCTCTGAGTCTAGAATCTGAATATGATTTTTTTTTTAATATTTTGATTAGTTTTAATATGTTTTTTTTAATTATTGCAAGTAGGTTGTTAAAATCAAAGATGACATTGATTAGAAATTAAAAAAAAAATATCAAAACACATCCAAATTTTTTCAAAATTATATGGTGCACTAGAGGAAAGAGTCCTCTCCAAAAGGGTATCATTGGTTTTGTGAAAATGATAAAAAAATTATATAAAAGTTGACGTGGAATGGAAACTATCAGATTTTGTAAAGTTTGACTTTAAAACGATATTACGAAGAAAATATGCTTTGAAAATTGATTTTTTTTCCTCCATGCACTAGATATTGAACTCTATTTGGGAAAAAAAAAATTAGGGAGAAATAAGATTGTTTGCTCTTTTTTTTTGTGATGTGGACTCAAAGTCACTTTTTCCTGAAATTTTCAGCGATTCAAAATTTGCTCTTAAATTTATAAAAAAATGTCAAAATAATTTTTTAATTTTTTTAAAAAATTACAAGCATAAAATTCATCAAGAGATCTACATTTCATTAGTTTACATCATTTTGAGATTCAAAACATAAATGCCACTTTTATGAGGTCGAAGTTCAAAAATTTTTTGTTGTTGGTCGATTCCTTTATAAAGTGTGACACATGTTTGTGCTTTTACCTGACAGGTGAGATGACCATTACGCTAGAGGATGTATTTAGGATCCTTCGACTTCCCATTCGAGAAGAGACAGTGAGGATAGTAGGACATCGTTCAGCGAGGTACACCCGCGAGAGTCAGCTATACTGCTTAGGTCGCACTATTTCTCAGGCAAACATTCAACTCCGACTTCTAGAGCAGGGATGTGGTGACATTCCCTTACTACAGAGGATTATGATAGTCATAGTCGCATTAGCCATTGTACCAGATGGATGAGGCACTCACCTTCATAGGGGTCTTGTTCACACCATTAAAGAGACGGAGGAGCATCAGACTGTCTATGCATGGGGGCACAGTATGCTTGCGCACCTTTACTGCAATTTGGGGCGATATGTCCATTATGAGATGCATAGTCTGATGATCTGCACATTACTACAAGTTTGGGCCTTTGAGCACATCAGATGCACATGATCGGTGGGTTATCCCATAGATGCAGCATTCACCCATCCGCGTGTGTATGCCTATCCACTGGTAAGGTGTTGGAGACACGGTAATCTGCTATACTAGAGAGTAGTTTTTGATAGATTACAGCCTGGCGACATCATCTGGAGACCGTATCGCGGCTACATCGGATGGCCTAACTAGCAAAGGCAGTTAGCGAGGATGCAGAGGGATCGGCTAATGGCCAGTTGCCTCGATCATGTTGTGGCTTGGTTCTATTTTGACAGGGTGGCACGGTAGTTCAGACAAATACAGGATGTTCCTGCTGTTCGTCTGAGCTATGCACATGCAGCTCGCAGCGCAATCAAGGTAAATACCGTCCGACAACTGACAACAGCAGATGTGCCACTTAGTGACGATGAGGGTCCTGAGGATGCAGAGCCAGTGTCAAACACAGATGATGTTGATTGTACTTGAGCATATCAGACGTGGTGGCACACAGTGTAGACTGCTCCAATCTTTCCACCTGGTCACCCTACAGGTGATGCTCGACCTTGGGTTGGTCACGCTAGTGACATAGGGGTAGAGGACGACGTCAATGATTTTGCAGGATACTACAATCTTGATGAGGATGACGAGGATGACGAGGATGAGTCAGAGGAGGTCCCACCACAGTACGTCTTCAGAGCAAGACCGTGATAGAGCCAGCAGGAGGCAGATGCTGACAAGGAGACCGAATCGAGACCGCGGTCGAAGGCTCGTGGTCCTATGCCTGCAGGCCATGCGAGACCTAGTCGAGGAGAGTGGGGGGAGAGTAGTAGGTCTATGCCCCCAGCTACAGATTAGATTGCAGAGCTCATCACACCTTCGGCGATCCAAGATCCATCCTAGCGAGATGGAGATCCAAGTTAGGTTTGATTTATTATTTTGATGCTTTGTATAGTTTATTATTTGTGATATTTTATATAAGGTTCTGATATCTATCTTATACTCTGCTTTGTAGTTGGGACGAATGCTTGGTGAGACTTTGTGGGTCGCGTTATAACAGACATAGTACATACAGATGTCTCAAAGCAGTGGGTGCAGGTAGGTTATTCACCACAGTCATCTGCTGGGTGACATGCAGAGATATTTATGCCTTTCGTTCGATATAGGACTGCTACGGAGGCTATGCTAGAGCAGTCTGCATGAGAGAGAGACGAGTTTTGATAGAGAGCTAAGCATACTGAATCTGAGCTTAGGGTGCAACGAGAGCAAACGAAAGCAGTACCTACATCAGAGGGAGAGCCAACTGTCAGTGAGTTCTTACTGTGTGAGGTCCGTCAGGTGAGAGCTGACAGAGACAGGACTCAGGCTGAGAGAGATAGGGTTCAATCCAAGAGAGACCAGTGCCAGAGGATGTACCAAGAGGCACACGAGTAGATGGTAGAGATGAGAGGCGAGATCAGGGGGTTACGATCGCGAAGCGTCTCTAGGAGTCATTCATGATCCGTAGCCACACATGGTCAGGCGTCTGTCACTCACACGCCACGAGGGCCTGAGGGTATTGGCGATCGAGGCTCAGCTATGTGATATATGTATTTAGGCACTACGACATCCCATTTTGTCCTGAGGGATAGTCGACTCGGATGTATATTTAAAACTGAAGATATATATATATATGTTGTTTGTTTCTTTTCATCTATGTGTAATGGCTTTTGATCTATCACATGTGATTTCTGTAAAAATGCAACTAGTGATGATGTCTAAATGCTTTAATTAATGCTATTGTGATATACTAACAATTCTAAAAAGAACATATAGTAATAAGCACAATGATCGAGCATTTTACACAATCTAAATTTTAATGCTATATTCAGTTAATACAAAGGTGATCTAAGTAAATAATACTTAAGCAGAATACAACAATGATCAACTGAACAAAGATATAATGTTAAGAGACAAAACCATAACATCTTGTCAAAAATGAAGCTAATCTATGTAATAAATTAGCTTAGAAATAGTTAACATTAGATCTTTAAGCATAAAATCTTTTAAGGTGTGCTACATTAATAGGTTCTTTAAGCAGCGTACCTTTCTCATCAGCTAACTTATACGCTCAAGATCTAAAAGTCTCAGTAATTATGTACAATCCAAGCCAATTAGGGATGAACTTACCTTTTTCACCAGGTGGTGCATTGATTTTCATAGAGAACCAAATCCCCAACATTGTATGACTTGCGCATTATAGGATCGTTGTACACCTTTTTGATAAGCCTTGAGGTGCTCAAGAGTGTTAATTCACCTTTCATCAAGCATCTCAAGTTCTTGTAATCTTTTCTCATGTTCCATGTCATCATCCATGATGTCTCTTAGGGAAATTCGTAAGGAAGGAATTTCTAACTCCAAGGACATTATCGCATCTGCGCCATAGACGAGATTATACAGTGTATTACCAGTAGGCGTTCTAATGCTTGTTCTATAAGCCCATAATGCATAGGATAATTGAGTATGCCAATATTTTTTATGTTTATTAATAGTTTTCTGTAAAATTTATCCAATAACTTTGTTTAAAGTTTCTGTTTGGTCATTTGATTAAGGATAATAAGGTGTAGAGAAGCGATGTTGTATATGGTATTTTTCAAGGAACTTTTTCACATCATTGTTCTTAAATGGCATACCATTGTCCAAAATGAGGGAGGAAGGTATTCCAAATCAAGAAATAATGTTGTCTTGTATAAATCGACAGATTACATTAGTGGTTGTAGATCGTAAAGGGACTGCTTCGACCCACTTTGTAGAATAATCAGTGGCAGTAATGATAAATGTATGTCCTTAGGAAGAGAGTGGGGAAATTTTACCAATTAGATCCAAGCCCCAAATAGAGAATGGCCATGGTGACACTTGGGCACGAAGTTCTTGAGTGAGAGCATGGATTAGGTGTTTGTGTTGTTGACATTGCAGGCATCTCTTAACATAAGCAAAGGAATCTTGTTCCATATGCTGCCAATAGTAGCCCATACGTAACAGTTTTTGCACCAATGATTTTCCTCTAAAATGCCCTCCACAGGCACCAGAGTGAGCTTCTTCTAAAGCTATCGAAATCTCTAAATTGCTTAAATATCGAAGTAAAACACCATTGTAACTTCGTCGATATAAGACATTTGACAATATAATGTATCATGTTGCTAGTTTGCGTAAACAAATTCGAGCATTCTTAGATGTTGAATTAGGAATAGTTCCATCACACTAATAATTATATATATGGGAGAACCATTCGTCTATGTATGTACTACTACAGAGTTCCATATTCGCAACTATAGGACAGTCAATTGTCGGTGTTTTAAGATTATGAACAACAAAAGTAAATTCCTCAGAAGAATCATTAAGATATATAAGGGAAGCTGTGCTTGCCATTGCATCCGCATGTCGATTATCTTTCCTGGGAATAGTGCTAATTGAATATTATGTGAATTGTTTTAAGAAAGATAAGGCCAACTCACGGTACTGAGATAGCTTATCATGCTTAGTTTGATATGATCCCATTATCTGTTTTACAATTAACTGAGAATCACCATATATTGCAATGTTTTTTATATTAAGAGCCAAGGCTACCCGAATGGTGCAGGGGCACTAAGGCAAATTTTAATTTTTTTTTTAATAAGAGCCTAGGTGGAGTTTAAATTTTTAACTGATGTAATAAAGTTTATTAAAGACCATTTTTTATGTATTTGTGGTCACCTAGATGTGCAGTCTTGATTATGGCATAAGATTAGAACAATCTATTTTTAGCATTGTAGTGGACAGACTATTTTGTAGCCTATTTTTAGCATTTTGAGGAATCTCAATGACCATGGGAGTCATGTAACGATGAAATATGAGGAAAATTTTTTTATTTAGGCCTCACACACCTCGAGGCAAAAGGAGAAGAAGTTTTGGAGAGAAAAATGAATAAAGATTTCTAGTTTTCTGCACTTTTTTTTTATATTTTTGTTGTTTCAGAGATTAGTATGGATCTGTATAGAATTTGTATGACCTGCATGTGGTATGGTTGGAAATATAATAAAATCTACTTTCTAATTCTTTTTGTTGCACTCAATTTCCTTGTGTTTTGTGAAAGTTATGGTTAAATTAGTGATTGTCATTTCTAGATTTTAGGCTTAATTGACAGAAGGATAATCTATTTTTTAGGGTTTCTATACAAAATAACCTACCTTGATTTTGAGATATGTTAAATAAGAGAAAAATAGGTATTTAAATCAAGTTTTCTTTCTCGGAGATCAGTTTTGGTTTGAAAGTTATGGCCGAAAAACCCTATTTGCTGCTTCACTTCAAATCTAAAAATAAATTGTTCTAATCTTATGCCATAATCAAGACTCCACCTCTAGGTGACTACAAATACATAAAAAATGGTATTTAATAGATTTTATTACATCAGTTACAAATTTAAACTCCACCTAAGCTCTTATTAGAAAACAAAAAATTAAAATTTGTCTTGGTGCCTCTGCACCATATAGATTTGAAGTGGAGCAGCAAATAGGTTTTTTGGCCATAACTTTCAAACTAGAACTGATCTCTAAGAAAGAAAACTTGATTTAAATACCGATTTGGCCCTTATTTAATATATCTCAAAATCAAGGTAGGTTATTGTATATGGAAACCCTAAAAAATGGACTATCCTTCTACCAATTAAGCTTAAAATCTAGAAATGACAATCACTAATTTAACCCTAACTTTCACAAAACATGACGAAAATTAAGTGCAACAAAAAATATTAGAAAGTAGATTCCATTATATTTCCAACCACACCACATGCAGGTCGTACAAATTATGTACATATCCATACCAATCTCTGAAACAACAAAAATACAGAAAAAAGTGCAGAAAACTAAAAATCTTTATTCATTTTTCTTTTCAAAACTTCTGCTCCTTTTGCCTCAAGGTGTGTGAGGCCTAAATAAGATGTTTTCCCTTATATTCCATCATTACATGACTCCCATGGTCGTTGACATTCTTCAAAATGCCAAAAATAGGCTGAAAATAGTCTGTCCACTACAATGCTAAAAATAGATTGTTCTAATCTTATGCCATAATTAAGACTCCACCTCTACATGACCACAAATACATAAAAAATGGTCTTTAATAGACTTTATTACATCAATTACAAATCCAAACTCCACCTAGGCTCTTATTAAAAGTAGGGGCACCAAGGCATATTTTAGTTTTTATTTTTTAATAAGAGCCTAGGTGGAGTTTGGATTTGTAACTGATATAATAGTTTATTAAAGACCATTTTTTATGTATTTGTGGTCACCTAGAGGTGGAGTCTTGATTATGGCATAAGATTAGAACAATCTATTTTTAGCATATTTTTGGCATTTTGAAGAATCTCAATGACCATGGGAGTCATGTAATGATAGAATATGAGGGAAAACATGTTATTTAGTCCTCACACACCTCAAGGCAAAAGGAGAAGTTTTGGAGAGAAAAATGAATGAAGATTTCTAGTTTTCTGCACTTTTTTCTGTATTTTTGTTGTTTCAGAGATTGGTATGGATCTATATGGAATTTATACGACCTGCATGTGGTATGGTTGGAAATATAATAAAATCTACTTTCTAATACTTTTTGTTGCACTCAATTTAGTTTTGTGTTATGAAAGTTATGGTTAAATTAGTGATTGTCATTTCTAGATTTTAGGCTTAATTAGCAGAAGGACAGTCCATTTTTTAGGGTTTCCATGCAAAATAACCGACCTTGATTTTGAGATGTGTTAAATAAGAGTCAAATGAGTATTTAAATCAAGTTTTCTTTCTTAGACATCAGTTCTGGTTTGAAAGTTATGGATGAAAAACCCTATTTGCTGCTCCACTTCAAATCTAGTGAAAGTTTTTAAGAAAAGTCAATTTCTTGTATTGTGTTTGTTTGGGTGAATCATCCATGCTCTAGATCAATTAGTATCAAATCTTGGAAGGTCTAGGAGAGAGAGTTTAGTTTTGTGTTTGTGCAAGTTGAAAAAAGGACCTGGATGCCAAGAGACTAAGTGGTGAAAAAGAGAGGAAACCTAGGTGAGGTGTCACAAAGAAGTTAAGAAGCAAGGTTAAAGGGACTTGCTTGAAGAGAAGATGGATTTGTTCAAGAAGTATTTGCAGGCTAAAGGTTCACAAAAGAAGAAGCAAGAAGAAAAAGAGAGGAAGAGGAAAGAGGAAAAGATGAGGCAAATAGAGGTTAAGAAAGAGATAAGAGAATTGAGGCAAGTTGTTGAAGAGATGGAAAAAGATATGGAAAGAATAGTTCAGGAGTTGCAAAGTTGACACTTATCAGTGAAGAGGAAGGTTACATGGTCCATCAAGAAAATTATCCAAAGAAGAAAAAGACAAGCAAGGACATCAACAATAGAGGAAGAACAAAAGCAATCTTAGAATGAAGAAGAGGTAAGCAATGAAATGGTGAGTACATCTTTGACATTAAGCACTGAAGAAGACAAAGTAGACATGGTGGTGGATGAGCCTTCATTTCATTTTCAATTGGTTGAGTCTCAAGAGCAAGTTGAACAAGTAGAAGGGCATATTACTAGTAATGTTGCTAAAAAAGTTGATATTGATAATGAAGTTGTTGATAGGGTTGCTGTTATAGAGTTACAGACCAAGTTCTTGCAGTTGGATGTTGTTATATTGTAGGGGTCACCAAAAGAGTGTGAGAAGAAAAGTAAAGAATGCATTATTGGTAATGGTACTAACCAAGTTGTTTTGGTGTATGAAGTTGTTATTGTTATTATTCTAGTGCATGTATCTAGAGATGTAGATAGGAAGAAGTTTATGCCAATTGACAGGCCTAAAGATCTTAGCAAACAGTTGGGGAAGCTCGAAGTGAAGATGAAGACTACATGGAGCTACTTTAAGGAAGACATAGGGCAGATCACAAAAGGCATCAAGAAGGAGCATTCAAAGTGGATATCTCTTGTTACTCTCAATCCAAGAGGTCTTGAAACTTCTTTTGGTTAGGTGTATGGTGCAGGGGCACCAAGACAAATTTTAATTTTTAATTTTTTAATAAGAACCGAGGTGGAGTTTGGATTTGCAAATGATGTAATAAAGTCTATTAAAGACCATTTTTGATGTATTTGTGGTCACCTAGAGGTGGAGTCTTGATTATGGCACAAGATTAGAATAATCTATTTTTAGCATTGTAATGGACATGTTATTTTTAGCATTTTGAGGAATCTCAATGACCATGGGAGTCATGTAATGATGGAATACGAGGGAAAACATGTTATTTAGCATCACACACCTCAAGGAAAAAGGAGAAGAAGTTTTGGAGAAAAAAATGAATAAAGATTTCTAGTTTTCTGCATTTTTTTCTGTATTTTTGTTGTTTCAGAGATTGGTACAAATATGTATAGAATTTATATGACTTGCATATGGTATGGTTGGAAATATAATGGAGTCTAATTTTTAATTATTTTTGTTTCACTCAATTTCATTGTGTTTTGTGAAAGTTATGGTTAAATTAGTGATTGTCATTTCTAGATTTTAAACTTAACTAGCAGAAGGACAGTCCATTTTTGAGAGTTTCTGTACAAAATAACCTACCTTGATTTTGATATATGTTAAATAATGGCCAAATGGGTATTTAAATCAAGTTTTCTTTCTTAGAGATTAGTTCTGGTTTGAAGGTTATGGCCGAAAAAACCCTATTTGCTGCTCCACTTCAAATCTAGTCAACAGTAGGACAAATAAATATTTGACCTCTATGTTCCAAAACAACCCCACCTGTACTTGAAGTATGTTGTGTAAGAGGATAATGGGTATCCAAAACAAGTTTTAGATCATGGTTTTGGGTTGTATTTTAAAAATTATGTCAGAAGAACCTTATTTATTGTTCTCATCAAAGCATAGTGGAAGTTTTTGAGAAAAGTCAATTGTTTGTATTGTGTTTGTTTGGGTGAATACTCCATGCTCTGTATCACCAAAGTCTTTCTATAAGGGTCTCATATTTAGCTATATTATTTGTGCATAAGAAGTCTAAGCGGTAAGATAGGGGAATCGGATTACCGACGGGGGGTATCAATATAATACCAGCCCCAGAGCCAGTTTGACATTTTGATCCATCAAAGTAGAATTCCCATTTTTCATCCGCACAAATTGTTAAGATTTGGTCATCAGGAAATACATCCTAATGTTGTGTAGAGAAGGGTGAAGGAGCTTCAGCTAATTGATCAGCTAACGCTTGCCCTTTAATCATTTTTTGGGAAATGAACTTGAGATCGAATTCTGTTAGTAACATAACCCATTTAGCGAGATGACCTGATAAATCTATTTTCACAAAGAGATGTTTCAGAGGGTTAAATTTTACCATCACATGTACTTCAGCATTTAGGAGATAGTGTCAAATTTTTTGAGTTGCAAACACTAAAGCTAAACAATGCTTCTCTATATTAGTGTACCGCACTTCATAATCGAGCAAAGTTCGACTGATGTAATAGGCAGTGCCTTCTTTGCCTTCAACATTATTTTGTGCTAACAAGGCTGCTAGGGCATTGTTAGATGCTGAGATATATAACAGGAATGGTTTTTCAGAGACAACGGGTTGTAAAACAGGTGGATTAGCTAGATAATCATTTAAGTTATCGAAAGCTTTTTGACATTTAGAATTCCATTAAAAATTAGAATCCTTCTTCAATAGTTGCGTAAAGGGACGGGTCCTGCGAGTTGTGAAACAAATCGACAGATGGCCTATATCTTTCCCTGCAAACTATGAAGTTGAGATATGTTCTTCGGTATTGGCATATTAACAATTGTGTCTATCTTTTTCGTATCGACCTCAATACCACGATTTGAGACAATGAATCTTAGTAACTTTCCATTGTTCGCACCGAAAACACACTTACGGGGGTTCAATCGCATATTATATTTCCTTATGCACTCAAATATTTGTCAAAGATTTGTAGCGTGATCCTTTCGATGGATAGACTTCACCAAGATGTCATTGATGTAGTCTTCTAAAATATTGTGTATATAATCATGATATATAAGAGTAATTGTACATTGATAAGTACCTTCGGCATTCTTAAGTCCAAACGACATGACTACCCAACAAAATGTACCCCAAGGTGTTATAAAAATTGTTTTATACTGGTCTTGAGGATTTATTAAAATTTGGTTATATCCTGAAAAACCATCCATGAAAGATAGCAATTCATGGCCAGCTATTGAATCGATAATCATATTGATATTAGGAAGTAGAAAATCATCTTTCAAGGATGTTGAATTCAAATCTTAGAAATTCATGCACATTCTTATATGACCATCAGGTTTAGCGATGACAATAATATTCAAAATCCAAGGCAAATAGTCAATAGGTTGTATGAAACTAGCTTGTAGAAGCTTGTCTATCTCAATTTTAACAAGCAATGCAATCTTAGGATTCATCTTACGAATCTTCTATTTAAATGGCTTAGCATCTGGTTTCAACAAGATATTATGCGTTACAATCTGAGGATCGATGCCAGGCATGTCAGAATATTTCCAAGCAAATAATTCTGAGAATTCATGCAATAACTTAGTCATCTCATCTTTTTTTTCCACATTTAAACAATCACTAATAGGGAGAACTTTCTCAGTATCATCCTTATCCATAACAACATCAACAGTCTTTCCATTAAGGAGAGTACTATGGTCTAAGGGATTATAGGATTGTAATTGTTCTTCAAGTTCTCCATTAGGTTCTACAGTAGCATTTATTGTGCTAATAGCTTTTCCAAAGTATGCACTGTTGTTTAAATAATAAGGTAGGCCATGTTTATGATGATAACGAGGAATATTGTCATAAGTGCCCGAGAATTCTACTATTGCTTCATCTGTTGAGAATACATCCAATGAAAGTGGTCCTGGAGGACAATTGATGTCAATCATCTTAGAAAATATCAAACTAAGTGTTCATATAGTATTCACATTAAGAGTAGGGTGTTTACGGGCTTTGGATTCCTTGAAAGGATTATATCCAATGCCACTGGAGCAATGTCGCAAAGCAAATTCTATAGGGACTTATTCCTTGTTGATTTATACCACAACCTTTACTTGTATAATCACAATCTTTATAAAGGATTCAAAATCCTCGACCATAAAGAGAAACCATTTCCTTAGAGGAAGGTGGAGCTTCATAAGTGTCATAATCAATAGTGTAAGGGTATTATCCTTATTTGTTACCAAAGAAGCTTTATGTTTATCAATTGAAGTGTGTGATGTGATTGATGCAATATTTGATGTTTCGGGGACGGGGTTTTTAGGTTTGTATTCTCATGTAGAAGAAGATGTAAAATCCAACGAACCCCAGTCATCACCAACAAATGCATTCGATTGTTTAGGCTCTTGCATAACATTTTTGGTAGCAAGAGGAGTTGATAAATCTATTATCAGATTGTTTAGAGTCTTAGGACAAACAACATGCTTATGAACTTTCATTTGTAAGCAACTATTTGGTTCAGGATTAGCATGAATAGTGTGTAACTTATCTTTAAATATAAACTTGATTGAACAATGTAGAGCAGAAGGAACTACTCCTAATGCATGTATCCAAGGTCTACCAAGAATCATGTTATAAGATAGAGAGAAAGGCATGACATGAATCAAGGTAGGCACCATCACAAGTCCAACTTATATAGGTAAAGTTATAGTGCCCACGAATTGTCGTCCACCATTGTCAAAACCACGGATACTTAATGATTCCAGTTTAATTGTAGATGTATCAACCTTAACCTTATGTAATAAGTCAATGCCACAAACGTTAAGGGCTGATCCATTATCGATCATAACTCTCTTAACCAATGTTTTGTCTATTATAATAAAGATGATCAAAGGATCATATTGATTTTGAACTTCGAGCAATGGTAATTTATGTTGTTGAAATAGGATATCTGTTTTTGTTGCATGCATACAATGTAATAAAGCAGCAACATTCTTTGGTTTAACAACAGGAGGAACAATCACCTTTTGTAAAGCTTCTTGTAGCATTCCATGGTAAGTAGGTGAAGTTTGTATAAGTTCCAAAAGAGATATCTTTGCAGGAGTAGTGCGAAGCTGCTCTACAAGATCATAGTCTTTACCACCCTTATATGTTAAACGAGGTGCTTGAGGAAGCATAGGTTGAGATGTCGGTAAAGATATTAGAATATTTGGTTGTTGTGTACTTTGTCTATTATTCTGAGTATTGTATGTATGAGCAACCACATTATGATTATTTTGTTGTAAGTTTTGTTGCGCTATTTGTTTAGCATAATCATAAATGTGATCAGGAGTTTGAGAAGCAGATGGACAACCTTTAACAATAAGCACAGGTTTAGAAGATGGTTGCACCACATTTGCACATAAAGTGACCACAATTTTTGGTTTTTCAAGCTCTTATTTAGATTTAGGAACATAAATCATATTTACAAGTCTTTGAAATAATGACAGCTTTGAGGCCATAGTGGAATGTTCAATCGAGATAAAGTCCTCAAGGGCTTCATCTAACATATCAAAGTCATCACGACTAAACGGCTCGTCATAAGCATGCAAATCTTGTAAAAAGTAATCCGACATTTTAACGTGCTCTTTTTAACCCAAGATTCAAATGCACAATGATGGCCTATGAAAATCAAATACCATGTAAAACAATGATTAACAATTTTTCTAATTCTTTTAGTGAAAAAGATAAAGAATATGATTCTCAATTCAATGCATGCAATTTCACCAAAGACACTTTTCAATCTAAATATGCTCTAGGACAACAAATTATTTCAGACCTGAAGTATAAAAGGATGCAAATTCTTTAAAGCTCGGGTTCACCAAAATGTTTAGTGGAAAAATTGGTGGTTTGTTTAAACCAGGTTAAGTACTACCATTTCTCCACTACGCATTGGGGAAGACAAGGATTGAATGTAAGGTTAATCTATAAGTTACTTGTCTACCCCTTTATGCTCACGGTGTTTTATTTGAAGAGCCTAACTAAGGTTTTGTTAAGTATTTTTCTCATAAACCAAGTAAAAACCCTAATTATGCCTTAAATCAGAGATATACAGAAACTAACGATAATATAGGCAAAATTGATTACAAAAATGTAGAAATAGAGTATCAGAGACTGTGCACCCAGATTTTGAGCACTGACTGGACTAGGACGCCCGCTCCTTAGTCCCGCAAGTTCTTGAAACTAGAAATCTTCTGCAGAGGCTGTCTGACACTCCCAAATGGCTTCCAGATCTTAGAAATTTCCCCCTGTTGGACTAGGGTACTCGCTCCTTAGTCCCGCAAGTGTTAGAATCTGAAAACTCAAAAGTCTGTGATGACTATACCTGCAATATCCTCCTTCCTCTAGCTTCTTTCTGCCAGAACCTGCAAAACATGATCTGCACTTACAAAAGAAGGAGAAAGATATTGTGGCTATATAGGAGCTTGCCTCGGTCAAGCCTTGTCTTTGGTATTTCTACTCAAAAATAGCTAGAGATAAAGATTTGCAGAAGTGTGTGCAAACCTAACAATGTGTATGCAGAAATATCAAACCCTAGATGTCTCAATCAAGGGAAGATCAACAACTTTCTTTGCATCAATAAACACATATAACTTCACCTCAAGGAGATGAAACAAATCAAGACTTGCATGAACAAGAAGGCGAATCAGCAATGTCTGCGGAGGATCTCCAAGCTCGATGTTGGAGGCTTCAACCCTTCTCCTGATCATGTAAAGAGTGTACAAACCCTAGGAAGAGAAAGATAGTCTCAAGATCTTGATTCCTAATCTCCATCCATTGTCTCCATGATAGCAAATATAGAACACTTTCAATAGCTTCAACAAGTCAATGATCTTCAATGGCAATTTTGGTAGAGTTTTGGCATCAAGCTTGCATAACAATTGTGTATGTTAAAATGATTTTCAAATGTCTTTTTATACCTAGCTTTAGGGAATTCAAATTTCAAAATAATGTCTCAATATCGCGCGAAAATTGAGAATTTGAAAACAGAATCCCAAGGCACTTAACGGGAGTCGACATCTTGCTAAAATTTCAAATCCTAGGAAATAGGGGAGGACTAGGGCATAGGTGCCCAAGTCCAAGCCCCCTATTTCCACTCAAATCTACTTTTTGGGGGTCCTAGGGACCTGTAATCCAAATTCCCTTTTCAGGTTCCATCAAAAGGTTACCTCAAAAAATGAATATTTTGCAACTAGACTTAGTCAATCAGGGTTTCGGGAAGGTCAAAAAGAAAAAGGTTGAGAGGTCACCAAAGCGAGGAGATAAACCGAGGGAATTTGTACCATTCCATACAAGAGGATAATTTCTGATGTTACAATTAATACATGGTGTTAAGGGAAAATTGGATCCAAATGAATAATCAATATAATAATATCAATGCTACCCAAAACTCAATGAAATAATGAACAAAAGGGATCAATCAAACAATGAACAATACAAAGCAAACCTCCTTTAATTCTCAGCTTCCATTGATCGCCTATCACAAATGATCTTGTCTATGAATATGGCCCTCAGAAGGTGCACTTCCTTGCTATGATTCTAAGATGTCAATTAGGAACAACTATGATAGTTTCACCATGAAGATGAGCTTCATAACAATGATAGTAGTGTGTAGTAACAAGTTTGATCACAAGCAATGAAGGAATTGGTGCCAAAGGCGTGCTGTAATTCCTACAGAGTAACAATACTAAAAGCTTGGATGATTGAAATGGAAGAATTGGGTTCAATTTATAGACTTGGGAGAGAGAAGATCAACGGTATAGACAGAATGAGAAGATCAACGGTATAGGATACTTGAGGGGATGTGCACGAATAGAAAGAAGACATGTGTCTTTCTCTATTTTGCATGAGAGGAAATTAATAAAATAGAAGAATGAGTTAATTGAAGAGATAAATCAATTAAAAGAATAGATCAATTAGTTAAGAGAATAGAACTAGAGAATAAAAATTGCCTGAGGATGAGAAGATATTTTAGCTCAATTAAACATTTAGAATATTCAATTGCATGTGCACAAGGATTGAATTATATTTAGAGATAACTCAATTTAGAAGAAATGGACAACTTAAATAAATATTTGATTTATTTAAATTTAGAGAAGATATTATTGGAAGAGACAATTAAATAATTGATATTATTTAATTTAGAATGAATTTGGAAGAACTAATTAAATAATTGATATTATTTAATTTGTTGGAGAAATTAGAAGAATTTAGGAATTTTAATTAAATAAATTGATTTTATTTAATTATTGGAAGAATATGAATCAAATAAATAAATTTGTTTATTTATTTATTGATAGAAGAATTTGACTTAAATAAATATTAAGAATATTTATTTGGGGAGAGTCGTGTCATTTTTAGGCGTATACATTTTGCCCCTCTTTGATGCAATGTGTTTTATGATGTTGTTTCAAAGAATAAATTTTTCTGATAATGATACATGCCCCAGTTTGCCCTTGGTATAGGTTTAACAACGATAGGATGCCCCCTCGGGAGATTGGACGGGAAGAAGGCAGAAGGCGTGAGACGGACAATCTCACAAAGAAGAAGGATGAAGAAAGAGTTGAATGATACGCTATGCAAGATAGAATGAACACGCACAGAAGCAAGTAAGCAAGTATGCACAAATGATACAAGAACAAACAAGGTATTACCCCTGTCAAGCGGTAAACAAATGATATACTGATAATGATATACGACAGTGTTGTCATGGCGGGGAATGATAGATCCATAGACCAACACAATAGGTGTGTTGTCATGGCGGGGAATGATAGATCCCTAGAGCAACACGAAGGATAGTGTCTAGTTTTAGGAAATGAAACATTTCGTGTAAGACGCGTGTATTGGTCTGATTTCGATAATGTTACATCTTGTATAAGACAATTGATTAATTATAATTGATCAAGTTGGTTTACAACCAGACAAGGATCAAGACCACTGATTGTGATTGGATCATTTGACAAGATTGACTTGACTCGATTTGTATGGATTAAGGATAGACTTGCATTTGGATCATTGCTCAGACTGACTAGACAAGAATGAAAGATACAATGATAGAGATTTAATTGATAGAAGAAATGTGAATGAAGGAATCACAAGCTTTTGTAAACATTGATACTCTGCATAGAATCTTTCATTGTTGTATGGTATGCGAAATGCAGTTTGACATGGATACGGATATGGATATGGAATGCAATTCGATACGGTATGGATATAGTTATTTGTCATCTTGATATTGCAAGTATTTTGAAGTCCTTATTGTTGCAAGTATGAGGTGAGCCAGTGTTGTCATTGATGTCAACATACTCATATTGCATTGACAAGAAGGATTTGATGAGCTGTGTGCTGAGGATATTGAGAAAATTAGCCTCAGTCAGGAACAGTGAAGAACAGTGATGAGAAGAAGGCAAATGTACTGTATAGGATGAGAACCGGAGGATGCGGATTAAAGGGTTAGTAGATATGAGTCTTGAGATGCTTCAGTTAAGATTTCAGAGGTCCACATGAAGATCTGAAGGAGTTGTGGCTGTCGGTATAGAACCGGTTCCGGCAAGTATCCAGAGGTGACAGAGGATCACAAAAAGGTCCGGTGAGGTCCGGAATTGTATTATCCTAATCTGCGGATTGGACGGAGTGTTTGGGATGTCCTTGTGATGTGTCATCCTGATTTGTGTATGATTTGGAGGTCCGGAAGTACCTCTTGCATTATGACAGTGGCGACAGACTGTGTTCTTGAAGTTCCGGATGAGGAAGACAAGAGATCCCAGTAAGTAGAAGAAGTGCGGATGTATCCGGACATTTAGACAGGCTTGTGAAGGTTCTTGGATCATGTTTAGGTTGTGTTGTTGGTCCGCATTGATGGTAGAGCCCAGAATTGAAGTTATTCTTCCGGATGAAGTTCTTGCTCTGTTTAGCCGACCGGATGAATTGTTCATCCTGCGAATGTTCTTGTGATGGCCGACCGGATGTGTTATTCATCTTGCGGATACTCCTATGGTTATTTGCCGACTTAGATGTTTGTTCCTAAGTCGATGTCTTGTATAAATAACGGTTTGTGAGTTCATTTCAGTGTGTGGTGTGTGGATGAGTGTGGCATAGCGAAGAAACGTGCGAAAGGCAGAGCAGAGATATTGGGCTTAATTGGAACTGATCCGGACATGGTAGAGATGTCATTCTCCAGTTCAAGACTGTGATTTTTATCACTCTGTAGACAGTGTGTCTCCTTGTAGGCAGTGGGCCTCTTTGTGAGCAGTGTGCTCGGGCAGTGAGCCCTTATTGGCATGTGCCATTCATTTTTCTTTATTCTTCTAACAGAGAATAATTCTTGGGTTAATCACCCCGTGGTTTTTCCCTTAACCGGGTTTTCCACGTCAAAATCTTGGTGTTCAATGTGTTGATGCATATCTGCTCTTGTGTTTATGTATTATGCTTCCATGGATGATTATTTGATATGCTGCTAACTAACAATAGAGAATTAAGTGTTTGAAAGAAGAAGTTTTATACAACTGATTCACCCCCCCCCTCTCAGTTGTATGCCCTAGATCCAACAATTGGTATCAGAGCTAAGTTCCTCTGATAGGAGCTTAACCGCTTGAGGAGATCCAGGATGTCGTCATACAAGAAGGATAGTCCGAAGTTCGATGGAACCAACTTCACTCTCTGGAAAGGTCGCATGAAGTGTCACTTGGAATGTATGGGAAAAGCATACTTGGCTATGATTTCAAAACCATATATACCTCCACAAGGTGGTCCGACAACTCTGAATGAAATCACAGAAGCTGAAAACAATCTGCGGACCAAGGAAGCCCTTCTAAGCGCATTGAATGACTCAGATCTCTCGAATGTCATTGACCTACCAACTGCATATGAGATCCTAACTAAACTGGAACTTCTGTATGAAGGAGATGAGTTTGTCAAAAGTGCAAGGTTGCAAAGTCTGAAAGGGAAATTTGAAAGATTGAAAATGAGAGATGATGAAAACATCACTACCTTTATGCCAAGAGTAAATGAGCTGGTATGTGGAATCAAAAATGCTGGTGGAACTTTAGATGAAAATGAGATTGTCTGCAAAATCCTAAGATCCCTTCCTGCTGCCTACAAAATCAAAGTTGCTGCCATTGATGAATTCAGAGCCCACACAACTGTCACAAGAGAACAACTGGCTGGCAAACTAGCTGCATTTGAAATGACCGAGTTTGGAGATGATCCTCCCAAGACTGAATCTGCTTTCAAAGCCAGTGCCTATGTGAAAGGCAAACAGAGATTTGATCCGGGTGAAAACTCATCAAGGAAAATGTCATGGTATGATCAAGCAAGAAGAGACATGGAAGAAGAAAAAGCAGAAACAGCTCAACTTGAAGCCCTCATTGCAAAAAGACTGCCAAGAGGATCCGGTAAGTATGAAGGAAAACTACCCTTTAAGTGTTTCAACTGCAATAAGATTGGTCATTTTGCCTCAAGATGTCCGGAGAGATCTGCAAGATCTAATACCCACAGACAAAGGTTTCAAAAGAATTGCTATTATGTTCATGAAGAAGATGACAATGAAGGAGTAACAGATGATGAATCAGAACTAGGAAGCAAATCCGGAAATGAGTGGGTGTTTATAGCCATCAAGGAAGAAGATTCAATACTCTCTAAATCTGTCAATCACAAAGTTGTTGAAAAAGCCTTGGCTGCTCAAGTGGAAGAAAAGGATGATTGGGTTATTGACAGTGGATGTTCTCACCATATGACTAGTGACAAGAATAAGTTCTTAGATTTGGAAAGATATGAAGGAGGAATGGTAAAGTTTGGTGACAATTCTGCTGGCAGAATCAGAGGTAGGGGAACTATTTCCTTTGATGGTAAGAGCAAAACAGGAAATGTACTGTATGTTGAAGGATTGAAGCACAATCTTCTCAGTGTTGGTCAGTTAGTGGACAAAGGCTATGATCTCCGGTTCAAGAATGGAAAATGCAGAATCTTTACAAGCTCCGGAACTGAGATTGCATCCGGTACTCAGACAAAAGGTAATATCTTTCATCTGGTTGGTTCAAATAAAAGTTGTTTGTTTGTTCAAATTGATCAGAGTTGGTTATGGCATAGAAGAATGTGTCATGTAAATTTTGATAACATCATCAAGATAAGCAATACTCAGGCTGTGAGAGATCTTCCAAAATTGATGAAACCTACAAATAGTGTGTGTAAAGAATGTTAGATAGGTAAACAAAGCAGAGTCTCTTTCAAAAGCAAAGATCAGTCTTCTACCGGATTGTTGGAATTAGTACATACTGATCTATGTGGTCCGACAAGAATCAAGAGTCTGCAGGGTGATAGGTATTTCATGTTGTTAATTGATGATCATTCCCGGATGATGTGGGTTACCTTTCTAAAAGAAAAATCAGAAGCTTTTGAGAAGTTCAGAATCTTCAAAGCTATGGTGGAGAATCAAACCGGATTGAAACTAAAGTGTCTAAGGTCTGATAGAGGTGGTGAATTTACATCTGGTGAATTCATTGACTTTTGTGAGAAACAGGGTATAAGAAGACAGTTGTCTGCTCCTAAGACTCCACAGCAGAATGGAGTAGTTGAGAGAAAGAACCGGACCATCCAGGAAGCTGCTAGGACAATGATGTTGGAAGCAAATGTTCCTCAAATGTTTTGGAAAGAAGCTATCAGCACTACAGTCTACACTCTCAATCGAGTTCAAATCAGAAATAACACCGGTAAGACCCCCTATGAACTCTGGTTTGGCATCACTCCTACTGTGAAATATTTCAGAGTATTTGGTAGCAAGTGTTATATTAAAAGAGATGAAGATCTAGGAAAGTTTGATGCTAGAAGTGATGAAGGAATTTTCTTGGGCTACTCCACTCAAAGCAAAGCATACCGGTGTTACAATAAGAGATTGAGGAAGATGATAGAAAGCACCAATGTAAAGGTTGATGAAGGAATTGAGAAGCCTTCAAGATTTTATGAGTTTGATGAAGATGACCAAGACAGTGTTCAAGGACCTCAATCCTCTCCGGTGAGACAGAGTCAGCCTGATCCGATAAATCAGGAAGAAGAGATAGGTTTGAATGAGCCTGATCAAGAAACAGCAGTGCTGGATACTCCCAAAATTCCAAGGTATGTAAGACTGAATCACTCTAAAGATCAGATCATAGGTGACAGAAGCAAAGGTGTACAAACTAGAAGGAATATTGCTCAAAATCAGGATGAATGCTGTCTGATTTCAAAAATTGAACCTAAAACAATAAATGAAGCCTGCAATGATGAAAACTGGACCAAAGCAATGGAAGATGAATTGATGCAAATTGAGAAAAATCATACTTGGGATCTTGTTCCCAGACCTAGAGACAGGAATGTAATTGGAACCAAGTGGGTCTTCCGGAACAAACTAAATGAAGCTGGTGAAGTAATCAGAAACAAAGCTAGATTGGTCTGCAAAGGCTACTCTCAAATAGAAGGAATTGACTTTGAAGAGACTTTTGCTCCGGTGGCAAGAATTGAAGCAGTCAGATTACTTCTTGCATTTGCTGCCTTCAAAGACTTCAAGGTATATCAGATGGATGTCAAGTCTGCCTTCCTAAATGGTGATCTGGAAGAAGAAGTCTACATTGAACAACCAGATGGTTTTCAATTGTCTGATAATGATGATATGGTCTGCAAGCTGAAGAAAGCTTTGTATGGATTGAATCAAGCCCCTAGAGCATGGTATGAAAGGTTGGATAAGCATCTTGTGCAGATTGGATTCAACAAAGGTACTGCTGACAGTAACTTATATTTCAAAATTGATCATGAAAATATTTTAATTGTTGAAGTGTTTGTGGATGACATCATTTTTGGAGGAAGAGATAGTATGTGCAAAACTTTTGCAAATCAGATGAAAAGTGAGTTTGAAATGTCTATGCTTGGTGAAATGAATTTCTTCTTGGGTCTGCAAATTACTCAAACAAAAGAAGGGATCTTCATTTCTCAGACCAAATATGTGAAAGAATTGTTAAAGAAATTTGGTATGGAAGACTCAAAGCCTATGAACACTCCTATGGCAACCGGATGTAAGTTAAGCAAAGATGATGATTCTCCAAAGGCAGATCAGACAAAGTATAGATCAATGATTGGTGGATTATTGTATCTCACTCAAACTAGACCAGATATAATGCAGGCTGTTGGTCTTGTGGCAAGATTCTAGGCTGATCCCAGAGAGTCTCATGTTATGGCAATCAAAAGAATTTTTAGGTACTTGAAAGGAACAGTTGAATATGGTCTATGGTACCCTAGAGATCCGGACTTCTCTCTTCATGCTTACACAGATGCAGATTGGGCAGGAGATGTGGATGACCGGAAGAGCACTAGCGGTGGAGCATTCTTTTTGGGGAAGAGATTGGTTTCTTGGCTAAGCAAGAAACAAGATGCAATATCTCTGTCTACAACTGAAGCAGAATACATTGCAGCAGCAGGTAGTTGCACTCAAATCTTATGGATGAAGCAGATGCTAAGAGACATCCAAGTTGAATATGAGAAGCCTATCACAATTTTCTGTGATAATTCAAGTGCAATTAATATCTCCAAGAATCCGGTATTGCATTCTAAGACTAAGCACATATCTATTAAATTCCACTTTTTGAGAGAACAAGTAAACAAGGAAGAAGTCAGATTGGAGTATGTTCCCTCCAAGGATCAGATTGCAGATATCTTTACAAAACCTCTTCCCAAATACTCTTTTGAATATCTCCGGGAGAAGTTAGGGGTCATGGCCCCTCCGGTGATGAACTAAGATACACTGATGTGCATCAGTCCGGTGGCTATCACAGTCATATCTTGTGATCCGGACTAATGGGGAGCTGCAACTAAGGGGGAGCAGTTGGTATAATTCTGATGTATGAGAATTGCAAGTATGAGCCCTTTGCCATTGATGTCAAAGGGGGAGAGAAGACATGTGAAAAACAAGTGGTTGATGATCAAAGGGGGAGCAGTAAAGGAAGAGAAGACATTGATCAAAGGGGGAGCAGTAAAGGAAGAGAAGATATATGAAAAGTTGAAGTTCTTGTCTTAATGGTTTTTCACATCATATGTTGCCATCAATGACAAAGGGGGAGATTGTTGCAAGTATGAGGTGAGCCAGTGTTGTCATTGATGTCAACATACTCATATTGCATTGACAAGAAGGATTTGATGAGCTGTGTGCTGAGGATATTGAGAAAATTAGCCTCAGTCAGGAACAGTGAAGAACAGTGATGAGAAGAAGGCAAATGTACTGTATAGGATGAGAACCGGAGGATGCGGATTAAAGGGTTAGTAGATATGAGTCTTGAGATGCTTCAGTTAAGATTTCAGAGGTCCGCATGAAGATCTGAAGGAGTTGTGGCTGTCGGTATAGAACCGGTTCCGGCAAGTATCCAGAGGTGACAGAGGATCACAAAAAGGTTCGGTGAGGTCCGGAATTGTATTATCCTAATCTGCGGATTGGACGGAGTGTTTGGGATGTCCTTGTGATGTGTCATCCTGATTTGTGTATGATTTGGAGGTCCGAAAGTACCTCTTGCATTATGACAGTGGCGACAGACTGTGTTCTTGAAGTTCCGGATGAGGAAGACAAGAGATCCCAGTAAGTAGAAGAAGTGCGGATGTATCCAGACATTCAGACAGGCTTGTGAAGGTTCTTGGATCATGTTTAGGTTGTGTTGTTGGTCCGCATTGATGGTAGAGCCCGGAATTGAAGTTATTCTTCCGGATGAAGTTCTTGCTCTGTTTAGCCGACCGGATGAATTGTTCATCCTGCGAATGTTCTTGTGATGGCTGACCGGATGTGTTATTCATCTTGCGGATACTCCTATGGTTATTTGCCGACTTAGATGTTTGTTCCTAATTTGATGTCTTGTATAAATAACGGTTTGTGAGTTCATTTCAGTGTGTGGTGTGTGGATGAGTGTGGCATAGCGAAGAAACGTGCGAAAGGCAGAGCAGAGATGTTGGGCTTAATTGGAACTGATCCGGACATGGTAGAGATGTCATTCTCCAGTTCAAGACTGTGATTTTTATCACTCTGTAGACAGTGTGTCTCCTTGTAGGCAGTGGGCCTCTTTGTGAGCAGTGTGCTCGGGCAGTGAGCCCTTATTGGCATGTGCCATTCATTTTTCTTTATTCTTCTAACATAGAATAATTCTTGGGTTAATCACCCCGTGGTTTTTCCCTTAACCGGGTTTTCCACGTCAAAATCTTGGTGTTCAATGTGTTGATGCATATCTGCTCTTGTGTTTATGTATTATGCTTCCATGGATGATTATTTGATATGCTGCTAACTAACAACAGAGAATTAAGTGTTTGAAAGAAGAAGAAGTTTTATACAACTGATTCACCCCCCCCCTCTCAGTTGTATGCCCTAGATCCAACACTTATTTCATCATTGGGCTTTTAAAAATGTTGTAAGAAAATACAAGCATCGAGGTATAATTGAACCGAGATGACATGAGTATTGCTTACATGGATTTTGATTTAGCAAGTTAATGCAAGCATCTAGGTATAATTGAACTGAGATGACCTGAGTATTTATTGCATTTCAATAGACAAGGATTGCCCCCTTTCATGTTAGACCTCTAATGTCCTTGATGATCATTGTGTTGATCATGTCTTTAGACAAGGTTTCACATTACTAAAGGTAAACCCACAAGCAACAAACAAAGAAAATAATCGTGCCCCCATCATAGCATCTCTAGCTTTTGGCATCCTTGAGTAGCATAGGAAACATGATAACAGAAAGTGAAGACTTTAAGACACAACCAAGTGAAACAAAACATTCTTGCTTAGATGTATTTTACTTGCCATAATTTGGATAGAATCATTTAGATCAGTTTAGGTGCTTTGCTTGTTTTGCTTTGGATAGGTTGAGATCTTGCGTAGAAACTTCTATTTTGAAAGCGGGTTTGCTTGTTCTTGCATGCCTTTTGAGAGAAACTATCATCCTTATTGGGGAAATGGACCCTAAGGGACTGACCTAGTGCCTTAGGGGCGCATTGTTAAATGGCCTTGCCTATGTGACGATGTAGAGGCAACGTAGTTCGAGGACCTAGACCATGGATGGACCAGAGGATAGATGACAAGATATGGATGGACAGGAAAGCCTCGGGGGTGCATTTATAATGGCCTTGCCTACATGACGACGTAGAGGCAACGTAGTTCAGGGACTTGGACCATGTGGATACTGACGACAGACACTATGTAAGGCTGACACTGTGGGTAGGGTACTGGATAAAACCTTGGTTGACAAGGCAACAAAGAGATAGAGTATCAAGCCACAATAGGTTATCGCTAGGTATTTTTATTATGGAATAGATATGGATCGAATGGGTCACGAGTGAAGGAAGAATGGACACCAGGTAATTGGTTTCCCAATGATGGAGGAAGTGGTTTATCACAAGTAACAACTGTTTACCAGGTTTTCACGACTTGCTTTTATTTGCACGAAAGCTAGAAAGTGTGCATGACGCCTATTTGCCAGGTTTTCATCATGATACCTATCCAAGGTGCCTATTTGCTAGGTTTTCACCAAAGGACAATTTTTTTGTATTTTGTATTTTTGTATTTTTTGTATTTTTCTGATTTTTTTGGTATTTTTTTGATTTTTTGATTTTTTTGTATTTTTCTGATTTTTTAATTTTTTTGTATTGTATGTGCCCCTTACATTTGGGTTCTCTTAGGTATAGAACTGGCAAAGATGCATGTTGTTGATTGGGTCATCGGATAGCTCACCCTCTGATGTTGCTAATTGATATGCCCCCGATCCATAAGCTGCTACAATCACATAAGGCCCAAGCCAGTTGGGATCAAAATTGCCTTTCTTTTCCCGATCCTGTTGATTGCAGGGGTTCTCCTTAAGTAATAGATCTCCAACTTTAAAGACTCTTGGGCGGACTCTGTGGTTGTAGCTTCGTGGCATCATTTGCTAGTATGCTTTAAGATGGTCAAAGGTTTTCTATCTCTTTTCCTCTAGCAACTCTAGTTCTTGCAATTTGGAAACTCTATACTCTTCATCTGTTATGAGACCTTTTAACGACACCCTGAGAAATGGTAACTCAACGTCGATGGGGAGGATAGCTTTTGATCCATAGACAAGGGTGTAAGGGGTAGCACCTGTGGGAGTGCATATACTGGTTCAATAGGCCCAAAGAGCAGGATTGAGTTGGATTTGCCAATCACGACCAGCATCATTGACTGTCTTCTTGAGGAGTTTCAAGATGGTCTTGTTGGATGCTTCTGCTTGGCCATTGTCTTGGGGGTAATAGGGTGTGGAGAAATGGTGTTGGATTTGAATTGGTCACATAGTTCTTGGATATCCTAGTTTTTGAAGGATCTTCCGTTATCCGTGATAATGGATGAAGGAATTTCGTATCTGCAGATGAGGTAATTAAGGATGAATGAGGAGATTTGTTTACCTGTGATGGTGGTGAGGGGATGGCTTCAATCCACTTGGTAAAGTACTCAGTGGTGGTTATCATGAATTTGTGGCCATTGGATGAGGGCAGGTGGATTTTGCCTACAAGGTTGAGTCCCCATTGACAAAAGGGCCAAGGTGTCGTTAAAGGTCTCAACTCTTGAGCTGGTGCATGTATCAGGTTCTCGTGTATCTGGCACTACTTGTACTTCTTCACAAATTGATAAGAATCTATTTCCATGTTCGACCAATAATAACCCAAACGCATGAGTTTCTTAGCTAAGGAAGGACTGCTAGAGTGTGTTCCATAGATCCCTTCGTGTATGTCTTGTAAGGCAGTTTGGGATTCTTCTCATTCTAAACAACAAGTACCATCTAGACCACGTCGGTATAGGGTGTCGACAATAATGGTATAACGAGAGGTTTGGCGTATAAAGGTTCATCGTTGGTTTGAAGATAAGTCAGGTGGGAGGGTGTTGTCCTTGAGGTAGGTGTAAACCTTACCGTACCAAGGTGAATCAGATCCAACTAACAGGCATATGGAATGAGTTTCAGGAAGATCATAAGCTGGTTGCTGAATTGATTCCACTAAGAACTTGTACCGTGACTCATTCTCTGGGATTTCAAGGAGAGAGGCAATGGTTGCCATGGCATCTGCTGCTTTGTTTTCAATGCGAGGTATCTGCTCAAAAGAGATGATCACAAAGTATTCCTTAAAGTTCTCAACCACCATTTGTATGGGACAAGCTTCTCATCTTTGGTTTGGTAATCGTCATTGACCTGATTGATCACTAGTTGAGAATTACCATAGACGTGTAGCTCTTTGATTTTCCACTCTGTTTCCATTTTGAGGCCAATGACCAAGGCTTCATATTATACTATGTTGTTGGTGCATGGGAATAACAGATGGTAAGACTTCGGTATGGTGTCTCCATGAGGAGTTACAAACAAGATTCCTGCCCCCGATCCATGGTTTGTGAAGGACCCCATCAAAGTAAAGTTTCCTGGAATGTGTTGATAGATTGAATAAGGATTCATCTGGAAACTCAAATTGCATTGGTGTGGTGTCATGTAGTGGTGCATCTGCTAACTGATCAGCAATGACTTGCCCCTTGATAGCCTTTCTGTCTACATACTTAATGTCATATTCACTTAGGAGCATTACCCACTTGGCTAGGTGACTTGTTAGAGCTGCTTTGCTTAGTAGGTACTTCAATGGATCTATTTTTGGAAGCAAAAACTACCGCAAGGCATGATCTTTCTATATGAGAGTATTGCAACTCATAGCCCACCAATGTGTGATTGATGTAGTAGACGACTCTTTCTTTACTTCATAATCTTGTTATGCTAGAAGGAACTCAAGAGCTGTTGGTGTAGCAGATATGTATAGTAACAATGGCTTCCCTTGAGTAGGAGGCATGAGAATAGGTGGATTCATAAGATAGTCTTTTAGTTTGTCAATGCCTCTTCACATTTCTCATCCCACCTAAATGGAATGTTCTTATGTAGGAGATGACTGAAAGGTTGACACTTGTCTGCCAGTTGTGATATGAACCTACGGATTGCTTGTAGCTTGCCCTGTAGAGATCTTAGTTGAGTAAGATTCTTGGGTGGTGGCATGTCCATAATAGCCTTGACTTTGGCAGGGTCCACCTCTATTCCATTTGCAGATACAATGAAGCCTAAGAGTTTGCCCAAGGTGACTCCAAACACACATTTCTTTGGGTTCAACCTGACTTTGAATTGTTCTAGTCTCTGAAAGACTTTCTCTGACACATCTAGGTGTGATTCTCTTGTGAGTAACTTTGCAAGGATATCATCTACATAGTCTTCCATTGTGACGTGCATCATATCATGGAATATAGTAGTCATAGCATGTTGATATGTGGCTCCTGCGTTCTTTAGCCCAAATAGCATGACATTCCAGTAGAAAGTGCCCCATGGACAAGTAAAAGCTGTCTTATGTTGGTCTTCTAGTGCTATCCTGATTTGATTGTATCCCAAGAAGCCATCCATGAGAGATAGCATGGTATGTCCTGCTGTTAATTCGACTATGATATCTATATTTGGCAACAAAAAATCATCCTTGTAGCAAGCTTTGTTTAGATCTCTGAAATCATTGCATAGTCTGACTCGGCCATCAGGCTTGGATACTGGTACTATGTTGGAGACCCATTCCGGATAGTCTATAGCTCTGATGAACCCTACATCCAGTAGTTTCTTGAGTTCCTCTTTTACTAGTAGTGCAATGTGTGGATGCATCTTTCTAAGCTTCTATTTCACTGGTTTCACTCTTGGATCTAGTGGAAGATGATGTAGAATCAAATCTAGATCTAACCCTGACATATCTATGTATGACCAAGCAAAATTGCCTTGCTTTTTCTTCAAGAATGGTACAAACTTAGTCTTTTCTGGTGGGGTTAGAGACTTAGCAAAGTGAATGATCTTAGGTTATTCCTCTATTCCAATATTAACAGGTTCTGTAGGTTCCACAACAATCTGAGACTTCTCCTGGTGCATCTCATCAGGGAGAGTGTTTAAGCCTTCCATTGTCAGGTGCCACAGTTGGGTTTTCACCATTGGATGCATCCTTTCTTTTTACTATTTTGGGATCTAACACTGCCGTGGAGCGGTTTTCACCATCAGATCTAGTTTTTATTTTGATATTTTTGTGACTGGAAGGCTTGGCACCCTCTTGAAATAAGCCACGGTATTAAGTTCAATGGCAAAACCAACTTTATGATCTCCTTTAGGTAGGTGGTCCCTAAGTTCCATGTAGTCAATACAAGCATCACCATTTTGGAACATATCTAGTTGCGGGGTTCCTTGTAGATCCCAGTTAATAAGCTCAGGATGCACAAGGGGGAGGGAGTTGGAGGATAGATCTGATTCATTGATAGTTTGAATGGATATGCTAGGAGTATTGGTAGGGAGAGTGTTCGGGATGATACTTTCCTCCAAATTGTTTATTGTGATAGAACTTGAACCTTTCCTCAAAAGTTGTATTCTTAGGGATAGGCAAATCACACTCTAATGGTCTATGCAGTAGCGTTTGTCCCTCACGATAGGGGCTATAAGTTTGAACGGTGTCAACTGCTTTGTCATCATAGGAATGCTCTGTCAGCTCATCCCACTCATACTCATTATAATCTATGTCACTATCCTCTTGAAGGGGTATGGATGATTTCCATAAGACAAGCATTTGCTTTAGCTTGGTCCTTATCCTTATATCCTAGACCTTTTGTAGTTCTAGCCAATGAGGATGAAGAGGGTTGAATGGGTTCTATAATTCCTTCTTTTCTTAGGCCAATGGGGCCTTGTCCTTCATAACCCATTATGTGTAGGATAGACTCACCTCGCCCATAGATTTCTGTTGGGAGCCTAGGTGGTTCTTGTTGTGTATTCTCTTCTTCTTCTATGTAGAGCCATTGTAAGACATCTCTTTCCTCTGTTTCATCTGATAGGGTCCCCCATTTTACAAAGGGAGCTATGGGATGAGCATATGGCTTTAGAAAATGCTTGGGTCACCCAAAGGATCTAGGAGATAAAGGAATTTTGGCCAAATTGAGGCTGTGCTCGATGGAGTATTCCCCTACTCATGTTTCTTTGATGGTAATTTTCTGCTCTTTGGGCTTGGATGAGGAAGCTTCGGAGGTAGAATCATGTTGTGGGGTAGGGGATGTAGATGCTCTATTGTTGGGTATGATGCAGTCAAGTTTTTGAGAGGACAGAGTTACAATGCTGAAAGGGGTCTGGGTCACCTTGGATGGTGACTTGCTTACCGTTATGAGGGAATTTTATGCATTGGTGATAGGTAGAAGGCACAGCTTTCATGGCATGAATCCATGGTCTACCTAGGAGAATATTATAGGCTAGCTCCCTATCTAGGACTTGGCACACAATGTCTTTTATCATCGATCCCACTTGTATGGGTAATACCACTGTTCCTTTGGTAGTTCTCTCCTCTTCATCATAGGCTTTGATAGTAATCTTCTTCCTTGGATCAACTGCATTTTCAGAGAACCCCAATGTAATGACTAGCTTGAGCGTGCAAATATTTAAACTAGCTCCCCCATCAATGAGAACCCTCTTGATGCGGTGCTTATGGATGAAGGCGATGATATGTAAGGGGGTGTTATGAGGCTAAGACACTGAGATGTCATCTTGTTCAGTAAATGATATGGTACTAGAGGAAGTGAGATTTCCTACCATAGATTGAAACTTCTCTTGGGCCAAGTTAGTGGGTATAGTTGTTTCCACCAAGGCTTTATGCAAGAATCTCCTTGTGGGAAGGAGATAGACACAACAACTCTATAATAGAAATGTGCGTAGGAGTCTTCCGTAGTTGGTCTATGACACTATACTAATGGGAGTTAGACTAAGAAGGTGATGACCTTGGAGGGAGGGTATTCAACATGACCTTACCACTGTGGGTGATGATGTTGCAATCAATTTTGTTGGGTCTTGATTGTTGGTTAGACGTAACTACATTGATTTGCGGGACATGCTTTACTATGCAATTGATGGTATAATAAAATGGCACACTTGCAGAATTGGAATTACTATTCCCATTATTCTGATTTTGCCTGTTGCGGTTGTTGTTGTTATTACCGTTGTTGTTGTTATTGTTGTACGACATGTCGTGATTGAGAAGTGGATCTTTGTAAGCCACATGTGTCTAATTAGAAGTATGTTGTTGAACACCTCCTTGATTTTGATCAAGTATGTCTTGAATAACATGTTTGAGATGGATACAATTGTTGTTTTTATGTTCTCTCTTCCTCTATGATACTCACAAAAGTCGGTGTCTTTCCAATAGTGAGGTTTTATTTGAGGTTCATAATCACTTGTTGGTGGTAGAGTGATTTCATTGTTGGCCAATAGCTTCCTTAATGGAGATTCTTGGGACTCACCCAGCGGTGTGAACTTTCACCTTGGATTTGAGTTGTACCATGGTCTTGGCTCTCGAGAGAATGTTTTGTTGGGCGTAACATTGCTTGCCTCTCCTTTGAGAGTGAATATCGGTTGTTGGTTTGGGAGCTGCCACCGTGGCATCAACTACTCCATCATTGACGATATTTTTATTCTTAGTCCAAAACTTTGATTTGTTGGTCATGTAGTTGGAGGTAGGTGTGTCCTTGTATAACTTGATTTTCCCCTTGGCAATCATAGCTTTCTCGATGAACAATCCCATTTCAATGACCTTCAAAAATGAAGTAGGGCATTGGATTTGGATTTGGTAGCTTAGATCGGAGTTGAGGTTGTGGACAAACATCTCCATTAATTGCTTCTCAGGTACATCTTATGACCATTTTCTTGCTAGTTGTCTCCACCTTTGTAGGAAGGAGGCGAATGATTCACCACTCTTTTGCTTGGTATTGCATAGGTCAAGCATGGAGACTTCGTGTTCAATATTGTACGAGAAGTGTGTGATGAATTTGTTGACTAACTCATCAAAAGTTTTGATGCCCGGTGGGAGCCGTGAGAACCACTCCATGGCTTGACTACCTAGAGATCTAGGGAATAGTCTCATTAAGAAAGTCTCATTGTGAGCTACTTCCATGCATATGGCCATATCACGGGAAAATTGGATCCAAATGAATAATCAATATAATAATATCAATGATACCCAAAACTCAATGAAATAATGAACAAAAGAGATCAATCAAACAATGAACAATACAAAGCAAACCTCCTTTAATTCTCAGCTTCCATTGATCGCCTATCACAAATGATCTTGTCTATGAATATGACCCTCAGAAGGTGCACTTCCTTACTATGACTCCAAGATGTCAATTGGGAATGGCTATGATAGTTTCGCCATGAAGATGAGCTTCATAACAATGATAGTAGTGTGTAGTAGCAAGTTTGATCACAAGCAATGAAGGAATTGGTGCCAAAGGCGCGCTATAATTCCTGCAGAGTAACAATACTAAAAGCTTGGATGATTGAAATGGAAGAATTGGGTTCAATTTATAGACTCAAGAGAGAGAAAATCAATGGTATAGAAAGAATGAGAAGATCAACGGTATAGGATACTTGAGAGGATGTGCACGAATAGAAAGAAAACATGTGTCTTTCTCTATTTTGCATGAGAGGAAATTAATAAAATAGAAGAATGAGTTAACTGAAGAGGTAAATCAATTAAAATAATAGATCAATTAGTTTAGAGAATAGAACTAGAGAATGGAAATTGCATGAGGATGAGAAGATATTTTAGCTCAATTAAACATTTAGAATATTCAATTGCATGTGCACAAGGATTGAATTATATTTAGAGATAACTCAATTTAGAAGAAATGGACAACTTAAATAAATATTTGATTTATTTAAATTTAGAGAAGATATTATTGGAAGAGACAATTAAATAATTGATATTATTTAATTTAGAATGAATTTGGAAGAACTAATTAAATAATTGATATTATTTAATTTGTTGGAGAAATTAGAAGAATTTAGGAATTTTAATTAAATAAATTGATTTTATTTAATTATTGGAAGAATATGAATCAAATAAATAAATTTGTTTATTTATTTATCGATAGAGGAATTTGACTTAAATAAATATTAAGAATATTTATTTGGGCAGAGTCATGTCATTTTTAGGCATATACACATGGAAAATCTAATGGAAAAGATAAAGGATCAAGTCACCTAAGGGTGGTATCAATATTACACTCACCCCTAAACTAGTCATACATCTAGAACCATCAAAGAAGGACAATGAATTAGCATGTAGTATATGCTCATCAGGAAAATGCATACCTATAGGTTCATGAGAACAACTTGGTGCTATGACTAACTAATCAACAACTACTTGTCCCTTAATGGAGTTTTGAGAAATAAATTTGAAATCAAATTCTATAAACTTAATATGACCTATTGTGTTGCATGACTAGAAATATTAGCCTTAGAAAGCATATATTTTAAAGGATCTTCCTTTACTATCACATGTCTTAGTGTGTAACTTATAATGCCTCAAATTCTAAGAAGAAAAGACCACAACCAAGCATAAATTATCCATAGGAATATATTGTGACTCATAATCCAATAAAGTATGACTAATATAATAGACCACGTGTTCTTTACCATCCTCGTCATTTTTTTCCAATAATCAACCAATAGCAGAATTAGTAGCACAAATCTATAAAAATAAAGTTGCACCATGAATAAAATGCATAAGAAATGGTAGATTCATCAAATATTGTTTCATATCATTAAAATATTTTTGGAATTCTTCATTCCATTGAGATTTAATATCTTTATTTAAGAGTTTAGTGAAAGGTAAAGCATGATTTGTTAATTGTGAAATAAAGCATCAAATAGCCTAAATTTTGCTTTGGATACTAAGGATTTGTGTAATATTTTGATGCAAAGGCATATTAAAATAACATATATCTTGTAATATCAACCTCCATGCTTCACTTAGAGCTAATAAAGCCCAAAAAACAACTATTGTCTACAACAAATATGCATTTCTTAGGATTCAGTCAAACTTGATATGGTTGCAACCTCTAAAAGATGGTTCTCAAGTCTCACAGATGATTAGTTTGTTTCTTAGATCTACCCAAAATGTCATCCACATAATCCTCTAATATATTATGAATCAAATCATGGAAAATCAGAGCCATAGCCCTTTAATAAGTAGCACCAATATTTTCAATAAAAAAAGGCATGACAACATAGAAAAATGTACCCTAGAGAGTAGTAAAAATTGTCTTGTCTTGATCTTGGGGATTGATAAGAATTTTATAACCTGAAAATCCATATATAAACAACATCTCATGTCCAACAGTATAATCAGTAATCATATCAATATTTGGAAATGAGAAATCATCTTTAGGCAATGGATTATTAAGATCTTTAAAATTAGTGTTAGAAATCTTGAACAAGATGTGAAAACCAGGAACTTTATGAGAGAGATTCTAAGCTACATAAACTGGAAAATAAAAAAACAAAAGCAAACCCATGATTCTGAGAGATATGCAAGTGTCGATGTGATAGAATTGCATTAAGAGCTTAAAGCTTCATACAAATTATAGTAGAGTAACTAGACAATGCATTCAAGATGATTTCAAATACAAGTTAGGTAGTGAGTTTATATAGACCAGGAAGAGGGGAGAGGTGGCAAAACCAACCAATAGGGAGAGGCCACCATATAGGCTTAATATAACAAGAGCATCTCCCCAAGATAGCAAATGCCACATCCCATGTAAGATGCTGACACCTCAAATCACCCACTCACTAATTAAACTCACTCTATTTAACCTCAGAAAGCTTAATAAAAGTGTAGGAAAAACCTAGGAAATAGAGAAAATAACTAATCCATTAGGAAAATAAAAACCTACACTAACACCCCCCTTAAGTGTATCTTAGGTGGGTGAAGAATGGGTCTCGACAAGTCAATCCTAATGAGGTACCCATGTATAATGAATTCCCCCCCAAAGAGAAGAGGACCCCCCAGACAAAGTAGAGAGAACACCCCCCAGAATAGAGAGAAAAAGGAAACTATGAAACCCCCCACAACAAAGTAGTTCTTGTGCCAAAAGAGGATGCCCATATATGAATGTTGAAGATGATCCATTTGTGGCAAATGACATTTCTCCCCTTAGGAAGAAACAACTCCAATGGTGAATGTTGAAGTAACTCCCACTCAAAGAAGCAAGGTGAGGAAGGAAGTCTCATGATGTATCCTATCTTGGAACTCTGCTCAAGTGTCCCCATGTGAATATCAGAAGATGCCTCAATGCATGAAGGTAGAAGTAATCCAATCCTGTGTAGAACCAGGAGGTACAAGATCCAAATACAAGGAAGATGGGATAATAGTGATGAAATGACTATCATCAAAGAGGAGTTGAATGTCCTCAAGAGTGTCACCCAAATCTGAAATGAGGGACTCTACAAACAAACAAGAGATGTCTGGTAGAAATTGGTCCCAATGAAGTGAATCCAAAAGACGTATATGACCCTATTGCAAAGAATCACCGGAAGCCCTTGAAGAAGCAACTCTGAACTCTGAAGTAGCAACACATACAATAGGAATGTCCTTAACTGCAAATGGGGTATTAATGCATGTCAACCAAATAGACTGATCATCCCATGAGGATGTGTTCACACAAGATGGGCAACAAAAGTCTCAATATTATCCACAAGAGCCTGGTCATCCAAGGAAACATCACTATCAGATGAAGATCCAAAGTCTCCATACAACTACTGGATGATGGTCCAGACAGTGAAAGGGCACTCAGTGAGCTGCTCTATGTGATGTAGAATATCCTTAGAAATAGTAAGACATATTAGTCCATAGACCATGTCATTATTTTTGAACCATGCATTCTTTTGTTCATTGTCACTTGGATTAGGAATGAGTCCAAGTGGTGCAGGAGCTCCCAGTTCTAGTCATTTTTGGCTATGTCTTATTTTGTTGTCATGTTATTTTATTTCCTCTAAGGCTTTAAAAGCCATTTTCTTGAGTTTGTAATAAGGACTTGGTCCATTTGGTCAACTTGTCCAATCTAGGTCTTACTTTGGTCAATTTGCATGTAATTTCACTTAAGAAACATGTGGTTTCTTGTGCAAAATGTAACCTCCAACGTTTCACTACCCTTGGAGGGTAGTTGTATAGTTGGAGGAGGAGGAGAATCATTGCAAAAGCCTTCTATAGTCAGAAAACTATATGATCATGCCAAGAAGAATGAAGGGGAGAAGTTTTTGAAGTGCAAAACTATCTTTTTTCTACGTTTTTTGAAAAATAGTCTTTTTGTATGGCTCAGTACGGACAGGGGAGGATCTAAAAGTTGTGAAATATGTTAATGCATTGAAATACCTTTCTTTTGAGTATATTTAGCCTTCTTAACACCTTTTGTGAAGGGAGAACCAATTCATTTTGTAAATACTATTTGAAAACCCTCTAAACTAGGGTTTTGTGCCAAAATGAGGAATTTCTCCTCTGTCCTCTGAAAGATCTCACCCATTTTTAGTAGGGTGGAGGAAGGTAGGTTAGGTTTCATGTTTTTGGTTGCATGTCAGGTTGCACTTCTCTCTCCAAGGCATTTGGCATGAGACTAACTAGTCTACATAGTGACTAGTTAGTATGCTAATGGTGGACAACAGTGTAAATGTAAAAAATAGTCAAGTGTTTGACCAAATGGATGATGAATTTGGTGTTTACAGATGATAATAGTCCTGTGCAGGTACCTGATTGCTCCTGAGCAAGTGAATTAGATACACTTCCTTCACAAAGCACTTAAACTAGGCCTATTCCTTGAAGAAGACTGTTTGCTATCCTTGAACACTTGTAGCAGAGTATGGCCCTGCACATTGGTGGATGATTACATGTCCATAATGGGTATTTGAATATGCATTAAGTCTTGATGGTCTTTTGGAGTTTTGGAAAGTTATCCATGGTTTAGCCGATTTCTAGGGCTACAAGAAATAGGCCTTTCTTAAACACTGTCATAGGACAGTCATGCTGTAACTTGCTATCCTCTGTCTTGGAGAGTACAAAGCCTAGTTATTGGGTCAGAGACCTCATGTTAGTCATTCCCTTGACAAGTACATGCTGGTGGTAGTGTGAAGATCCTGTTGGTAGAGGTGTTAGTAGTTGATTGCTGTCCTAGAAGGTGTATGTGTTTGTTGGTTGGGTTGAGTGGAGACTCCCCTAAAGAGAGTTGAGTAGCCTACGTTGTTGGACACCAGGGTGTGGTCCTAGGCTAGATTAGTCTCTTGAGTAGCCTTGTGTAGGCTTGTGTCACATTACCCTTTGGAAACCTTTTGGAAGGAAAACTAGGTCTATTATGTGGACAAAGCCAAACCTACCAATACCTCTGCATCACCAAGGAGATAGGGAAATTGATCCTATTCAAGATAGTGATTCTTTATCCCTTGTTTCCAAGATAAATAGTTATCTGAAGTTAGCTTGACAACCGAAGGATGGAAATGAATACCAAAATCCATGATGAACCCCCCAAAATGGAACTTTATCTCAGTCCATGATTACAATAACCCCAAAAAGATTCCTTTATAACTCAAAGAGAGCACACAAGACACCCCCCTTTTCACTCAACCAAAGAATCTCCCCCAAGAAATACAATTTGGCACTTTATATTTAGTGCAATTAGAATTGTCACTAGAAAGAAATACTGAGTGGACTTGATCTCAATGCTTTACAAATTCTCAATCAAATGAGTGTATGTTGAAAGTAAATCCTAGAACCAAACCAAGTGAAACTAATAGCACTACTGCGAAGTACTCAAAAAATCATGCACTTTCAAAAAAAGAATCACCTCAATCTGAGGTCATATGCAAAAGTTATGAGTCTCTGAAGTTCCCAAAACGAGAACTGTGCAGTGTCACATGTGAGAGTATACATTTTTTGGAAATTCTGTGCACCAAAATCACAAATTGTTTACAGCAGCATGTAGAGCGCAAAAAATTAGCCCAAATAAAAAAAATTCTCAATGAAAAGAGGTCTTGAGTCCAAGTTATTAGCCTTCAAAGTTTTTCTTCAAAAATGAAAAACCCAATGGAGAGGGGAGTTGTTTGCAAATATTCAACCTCTGCCAAATTTGGAAAAAGTGCCACTAACTTTGGTGACTTGCCAACTGTATAAGCTCACCAAATAATTTGTAGCTCTACCAAACAAGTCAACCTCCAGCTAAAAATAGACCTCTGCTAATAATGGCGAAACTGCCAAAGATCCACCAAATTTAGTAATACTGCCAAAAAGGACACAGAGGTCAAGAATGGCACAAAGGCCAAATGAATGTTTTAAAATGGCAAATGGAAAAAATTGAAGGCCTTTATAGGCTGATCCATAGGGGGGCCAAGGGCTCATCCCAACCCCTACATGGGGGTTCACGACCTGTCAAAGGCCAACAGGCTTGACAAGGCCCATAGGCTCCCTTGAGGTTGTGACCTTTGTAAAAGGCTCGTAACCTTTTAATGGGGGCCAAGGCCCTCACAAGGTTGAAGCCCCTTTTTTTTATTTTTTATTTTTTGAAAAATATTTATTTTTAAAAAATAAAACTTGCAATGTAGGAAGAATAAAAAAACTATATATTTGTTTTTTGAAATTTTCACAGAAATCTACCTCAAACTGCATGTTGGGGGGCCGAAATGGCCTTTCAACAAATATTGTTTGCCTCAAATGCTCCCAGCACTAAAACTAGGCAAATTATATATGAAAAATTGTTTACGAAGCCTCCTGGACACAATGGCAAGGTCCTTTTGCCATGAAAGTGCTCCAATTGAAAACTGAGTTCCAAACTTGAGCAAGAAACCTTCATTCACAAATTTGTCATACAGACTCTAAATCTAATGAAATGAAAGCTATTTTTGACTTTATCAAGCCTCTTAGACGTGTTGGAAAAAAAAAATGTTGCCAGTATAACCAAAAATGGTGCAATCACCCAGATCTCACAAAAAACCACATGTAAAATAAAGGAGTTAATGGGTCTTGTTAAATCATTTCTGGTTCTCCATATCATTAAAAAATGCAAGAGAAGAGCATACGGGATTCACAAGAACTCACTCTCTCAATTAGGAATCTATGAACTTAAAACTCTCAAAATAAAAGCTCTGATACCATGTTAGAAATCTTGAACAAGATGCAAAAACCAGGAACTTTATGAGTGAGATTTTAAGCTACATAAACTAGAAAATGCAAAATAAAAGCAAACCAACGATTCTGAGAGATATGCAAATGTCGATGTGACAAAATTGCATTAAGAGATCAAAGCTTCATACAAAGAATGGTAGAGTAACTAGACAATCCATTCAAGATGATTTCAAATACAAGCTAGCTAGTGAGTTCATATAGACCAAGAAGAGGGGAGAGGTGGCAAAACTGACCAATAGGGAGAGGCCACCATACAGGCTAAAGATAGCATGAGTATCTTCCCAAGATAGCAAATGCCACCTCCCTTGTAGGATGTTGACACCTCAAATTACCCACTCACTAGTTATACTTACTTTATTTAACCTAAGCAAGCTTAGTAAAAGTGTAGGAAAAACCTAGGAAATAGGGAAAATAACTAATCCATTAGGAAAATAAAAAACTACACTAACAATCAGTACATATACAAATACATCCATCAAATTTAGCCAAAGACACTATATTGGTAATCCATGGAGAATGGTGAATGGGTCTAATGAATATAACTTTTAATAACTTTTCAATTTCATCTTTAACCATCAAGGCAATTGTAAGATGCATCTTTCTAAAATTTTAATTTAAGAAAGTTGATCATCTGGATCAAGAATAATATTATGCATGACAATATCACTAGAGATACTAGTCATCTCCTAATAAGAGCATGCATATAAGTCACTATAATCATGCAAGAGTAGGGATATTATGTAATGCCTGAAAATAAAATAACTTAAAATTAAAGTAAATAAATATGAAAAAATAAATTTATTAATCACTCACACTTCTTCTGATAATAAAGTATTTGTAATCAAATAAGAATTGATAAGAAATCAATTTCCTCAATCATCTGTACAAAAGAAATTAATTAGACAAGTGAAAGAAATATAATCATTGAGGGATAATTATATAAGATCACATTAACAAAAGATAATTACTTTTCCACATAATCTTATTATAGTATGGTCACAATGAGTGCAATTTCTCAATCTGACACTTGGTTGACAGGAATAGGTAATACCGATAAAATATCAGATTCGTAGAATTAGCTATAATCTCAATAAACTCATAAACATCTATTAATCAAGCAAACAATTTCTCTTTCTGAAAAGTATCACTTAGAAAAGGATGATCCCAATATTAGACTTGGGCTACAATATCAACCACGAAAAAGTTGATACCAGTACCTTCAAGAAAAACAAACATTTTTGTCATAAATACAATGTGAATGATTTATAAACTAAATCATAAGACGATCATCATTTTTATTTCCTGTTAATACGTACCATTATTATTTCTAATACAAGATCAATATCAAAGCACAAGATTAAGATAAAATAAAATGTTCTATGATAAACCCTAACTAAGAGAATACTTGTAATTGCTTTCAATTTAATACCCATCATCTTATTGAGTATTATTGTATGCTAATTATAATTCAGACATCTGGATGAAGATTTAATACAGTGATAACGCCACAGTCAGGATGCCTGAAAGAACGGTAGGTTGCTACATTTCAAATTTACTATATTTAGTTAAGAGGATTACATGGGTCTCTTAGTATCTCATTTATCATGCCATCCGTTATACAAAGAAGATGATATGTTTTATTTATGGCAAAGCAATGATAGCTAAAAACATATGCATATTTCTTCCTACTATTTTTAATAATCACAACCTTGATTAATATTTGATAAGGTAGAGAACTAGAATAATGTATCTATATACATATAGTCATGCGAGGGTCGCAAATAATGAATAGGCTATGTTTAGGATTACTACCAATACATCTTTAAGTTCAAATATGCAACTATACAATATTTGTCTCATATAAAGCTATACGGGTTTGCAAAGACATCTTGTTATTATCATAACATAACTACGACCTTACAAAGCTATTATTCCCTATGTTCTCAGCTCGAAATGATTTAAAAGATTGCTAAAACATCAAACAAGTTTGATTGTAATATAATATTCCACTACCAAAAAAGTTTTATAACCCACCTCTATATTTCATTACGTTACAGTAATAATGTTTTGAAACTGACAAAAGATTTGTATCAAAGGAATTATAAATGAATTTTATGGGTAACGGTGACATCATAAATCTATACATTTTGATCCATAACTTAAGGGGTAACTCTAATGTTAAAGCTATCATGAGAACTTTGTTAATGATAATTAAGACTGCCCTTCAGGGCGACATCGACTGTCTACACACTGATTGTAGATTACATATAAATTACTTTGCTACCCGAATAACAAAATAACTAACACAATTATAGACCCATACCAGTGTAGTCACATAAGGAATATTTCAGCTTACCAGAACCTCACAAATACAATCTTATCAAGTAATTATTCAACTCAGATAAACTAGAAACAATTAATTTAATTTATGTATTAACATTGACAGGATACAAGAAAAGAACCATCACTTGAGATCTTTTGAGCCACAGTCCACTCTTGATTACTACTCTGATAAACTTATTCAATTAAATCAACATCCTATTTAGATCATTCAGTTGTTCTCATGCAACAATAAAATATGTTCCTGCATCAACAGAAAAACACAGTTTTGTTCTTTTGATCTGCAACCACAAAGTTAATAACAAACCATATTTGCTCATTTGTCCTACAACCTCAAACAATAGCAATCTAATTTTTGCTCTCCTCCCAACCATAGGAATCGACCAATGTCGAATTCCACCCCCGAGCATAAAAATAAATAAATAATAAACATTCTTGTCCATCATGCGAAGATTCAAGAGAAACAATCAATTCTTAGAATTTAATACACAAATTCATTTATATTTCTTTCTCAATAAATTTACAAAAAGAAAAACAATCTCCCAAAACAAAACTCCCAAAAAAATTTAGATCTCCCAAAACGATACTCCCAACACTCCCATCAAATATCATCTCCCAGCATTTCTACAAAACAATGACTCCCATACATCAACTCCCATGATCAATATAACATAGATCTCTTTTTTTTATAACATACTCCCATGATCAATAAAGTTACAATAATAATAACTTCCAAAAAATTTCATATTAACATTCACCATCCTCCAACTCCCATTCTCCTTTATAGCCATCATAATCATTCACAATAAATTCTCCAATATACATTCAAATTCTAAATGAAACATTCGCAGTTCATTCTTTTTCCAGATTAATAGCATTGAATTTCATATTTACCTTCTTAAACATTTCTTTATGAACATTTATATACAAAAGAAATACATAAATAACAATTGAAATCATACCTTGGCTATGCAAACACAAATCAGCCCATGAGTCTTTTAGAACATCCTCTCTTCTTTCTCTTTTCCTTCTTTGTTTTTCCCCAAAGATCCACAAACTCACAACAACCCCAAATCCCAAAAGATTCCATTACATTTCAAAAACTACAACTCCCTCCCTTCTTGGAGACAATTCCCTTATTTAACAACCTTTCAAGACTCCTCGCATTCCCTCTCATAAACAATAATATGATAAAAAGAAATTATATATATATATATATTTCCACATAATCAGTAACCAATCCTTAGTGTTCCACAATAATATTTCTATTAATAAAATCAATCATGGTATAATAATCATTTATTGTGATAGTTAAACTTATTGATGAATATCCATTAAACTCACAAAACATTTAGTTTCCATAATAAAATATAGTATTCATAGTTCAACTTCAATCAAAACTATCACCTAACCACACACCAAAAATATATTAACAAATAAATATCCAAAACAAAATTAAAAATTAATTACACCCCACATATTATGTCAAAATTAATTAGACCCCACATATTATGTCATTAAAAATGTTTAAGTATTTGATGTAAGAGCATCCAAGGTGTAAGAGCAATTTTATATCAACCAAAAATATTCTTTCATGTTGTTTGTTGTTTTGTAGGTTTTCTAATAATGTTCCAGTCATTACATTCTCATTGTAAACTATGGATCTCACCAGAAAGGCATATTAGGTTTCATATACAAAGGTCCAAATACATATTAGAGCTTCATTATAGATCATTCTACACTAATGTTATTTGGCTTCTCAAAACTAATTTTTAATTGAAAGTTATGACTTGTTCAAATCCTTAAGGAATACCTATTTGAGTATGTAACACACTAGAGCTTCACACTGACATTTGAATATATTTCCAAGTTCATTGGTCTCAAGGACGTTTGTGGTATGAATTGCATCAAGATTGATTGCATATCCTTTACTACATTCATTATAGAGGGTTCCCTTCTACATGTCTCATGGTTACACATTTCACTTTGCATTAAACTTTGCACCAACTTGTGGTTGACATAGATCATTCTAGATGCTAAGGCTCACTATATAAACAACATTCATCATCATTAGAAAGTATCCATAATAGAGCATCCATGATAGATCAGACTTAGAGATCATAATGTAATTCTCACTCATAGAGTTTGATGGAAGATTAAGAGCAATGTATTGAATATTAGCTAAGGAGTTGTATTAGCACACTAATTGTGTCTATGTATCATTGAAATCTAAGGCCTCATATTGTAGCCCTTAACAATAGAATGTGATGTAATTTTGTGACTATGAATAATAAAATATCATATTTCTATTTATTTGTTACATCAATTAAAATCCATTGCACATTTGTGTATTTGGTTGCATGTTGGATAATCCTTAATTAGACCCTCTAGCTATGATTTCATCAACATTCACCCATTTTTAACACTTTGCATTTGTCTGATTTGTCCTTATCAACATCAAAATTACCACCAACAAAAAGTGCATTTATATATTAAATGAATGGTCTAGCGGGTAAACCATTAAATAATTCCAGAGAATCACCTAGTGAAGGAGAGGTTTGCCCAAAATAATAACAAACCTCAAGAGAATATGGAAAACTTATATCATGATGTAAGTTAGATAGATCTTCATAAACAACTAAGAATTCAACAAGAGATGATTCATTAGAAAAAGTGTTTAGAGGAGGAGTAAAATCTAGTACATCTATACAAATTAACTTGGGATGTATCGACTATAAGTCTATGTCATGATTAACTTTACAAGCTTACTAAAAGTTTGTTTGTTGTGTAACTTTTATGTTCTTATCCCTAGTAAGAGAATAACCCAAACCAATAGTATTATTTTTTTTTATGGCTAAATAGGTTCTAACTGAAATAAAATAAAATAAAATAATAAAATAAAATAAAAGGTGGCTGGTTTTTTCTTTTCTTTAAGTGTGCATGTAAACTAGTACAAAATGATGACTTTTTAGCCTACACTAATACTAATAAATAGACATTAGAGTTAAGACTAACTAATGATAAGAGAATATTTATCAGTTAAGTATGTGAATAAATGCAATGATAATATTCATTTAAGTGTCAAAATTTGAGTTAATCGTGTGATAAACCATTAAACATGTAGGAATTTAAAACAACAAATTAGAATTAGAAAGCACATATAAATAAGCACATAATACTAGATGTACATGGATAAAACCTCTTGAGAAAAACTCTACCCTCAAAGAGAGGACAAGTCTGTATTAATCCAACATAAATGTTACATTAATACATCCAACTTTCTCCATTCTGATGGCATTCTAGCAGCATAACATCGCTCAACCTATAAAAGACCTATAAAACAACTATCCAAGGCACCTAATTTATAAAGGATTAGAGAGGAAAAACCATGAATGCTTTCCCAAACTAAAACTACCAAAACTAATGGTATGGAAAAATTCAATGCCCCCCATGACCAATTAGTCAATGTTCCATTAATGGAAACCATTACAAATAGTGTCTTTGATCCATGTGAAGAGTGGGCACACATTCCCAAGTATGACACTCTAAAATGGAGTGGCCAACTGATGTGGACCCCACGCATCATAACAAGATGCTCCTCTCTCTCTCTCTCCTAACACCTAAGATTGGGAAATTTATGTAAATGAATTCAAATAATTTTGTAACCACCACTATCATAATTAATCTCCCCTCTTAATTCCACTACAACTGATATTTCAAGTTACAAGGATAAACAATAAAATAATATCTCTCAACCACTTACATGGGCATCCAAGTATCCATTTCCAAGATGTTGGAAGTCTAGCATTAGTACATAGGATTGCAAGGTTAATATCATCTTATCCTATCATTCTCCCATTTGATATTATCATTACAATGACATAAACATGAAACATAAGAAAATCAAATATAGAATGCAAGGCCCATGGCCTCCTTACTCTAAGATAACTTATATGTACTCACTAGTTCTGTAAGTGATTCTGCAACATTATCTCGAGTGTCAACCCTTTGAATCATGAGCTTATCACTCTCCACCATCTCATGAACAAAGTGATACTAAACATCAATATACTTCATACGAGCATGGTACATGGGGTTCTTGGCCAAACAATAACACTTTGACTATCACATTTAATTTGAACCACTTTGCAATCAAAACCAACTCCTAAGCATAATCTCTATAACTAAATCACATCTTAATAGATATGTGTAGCAACTTTATACTCTACTTTTATAGTGGAAAAAAATAAACATGGGTTGCCTCTTACTCATCCAACAATACCGACAAATAGAGAAAACTAATAGCTATTAATAGACTTTGGGTTATCCCAGTCACCTACCCAATCTGCATCAACAAAGCTTTGTATGTCTAATATCTTATCCACACCATTAGAACCATGATGACATAAGTAATAATTAGAAATTCCTTGAAAATATCTAAATACCCTCTTAACACAAGTCCAATGCTCTCTACCATGGTTAAAATAAACTTGCTAAGAATTCCCATTGCTTGGACAATATCCATTATATTAAAAATCATTGCATACATCAAGATACCAACAACACTATCATAAGACACATTATACATATCCTCAAAATCATCATCCAACTTAGGACACATATCTAATGAAAGGTTAGTGCCTACAAGTAAAGGAATGCACATAATTTACAATTGTACATATCAAATTGCCACAAAATAGTGTCAACATACTCACTTTGAGTAAGCAAAAGATTTCTATGATATCAGTCCCTGTTGATTTGCATTCCCAAAATAAATTTTTTTGCTGTTAAATCCTTCATGTCAAACACATTAGAAATTTGAGCTTGAAGATTCCTAATCATCACCTTACTATTACCAATAAACATGTCATAAACATACAAGCCAATGGTTAGAACCTAATCATTAATACATTTAATGTAAATATAATGATCCTCTTCACTTCTAACAGAACTTGACTTCAATGCAAAAGCATCAAAATTTTGATACCACATCTAAGTTTCAAACCATCTAATTACCATTTTACTAGTTGTCACATATAAATTTCCTCTTCAAGATCACCATGCAAGAAAGTAGTTTTAACATTCATTTGTTCTACTTCAAAATCACAAGCAACAATAATAGAAAGTAGGAATCTAATGGGAGTTAATTTAAAAATAGGAGAAAAAAGTCACCAAAATCAACTCCTCTCTGGGAGTATCCCTTAGCCACTAGTTTAGCTTTGTACCTCCCTAACTCACTGTCTACTCTTAATTTCTTCTCAAATACCACTTGCAACCAATGGGCTTCCTTTCTTCTAACAGACTCACAAGATCTCATGTGTCACATTTCTCCAAGTCTATCATATCCTCCTACATGGCCTCCATCTAAGAATCACACTCATTTGAAGAGAGAGCTTCGTTGAAGAATTACAAAATGTGGAGGCATCAAGCCTTAATAGAATCCAACATTGTGAGCATCTCACTACCACTAGATTCCCTCTTACCAACCTATGTCTATTGAACCTAACTAACTCAAAATCAAATTAAATGAATTCAAATGTTTTGAAACAAAATCACCTACCTTAATTTTCAAATAATATAAATGTCTTTTGAGACATAGCGTATTAGTTAAGTCCTTTTAGTTTGATAAATATCACCTATCCTCTTCTATAATGCAAATGCAATGGTCTCTTATGAGACATTCAAGAGAATAGAACCTATAAGGCACAACCAAATGGTTCCTTATACCTTCTTGTCTAACTTTTTTTAGTCTTCATCAAACATTCCATTAGGTTTTTCTTATTTTCAACTACTCTCCATCAATCCATTTCTTCCAATAGATCCTCCATTTTCAACTTCTACAACTCTTACCCAGACCATTGAACTCAAATATTTAATGGGAAGTAGATGCCATGACTACAACCACAAATGAATTTATAAAAACCACTAAATTAAATACTCCCATTTAAACAAAACACCTCACAACACTTCTAGAAATGTATTCCTCTTTGATCACAACTATAGGATTTGATACCAAATGTTGATTAAACAGGTGAATAAATGTAGTGATAAGATAAGATTAAGTGTTGAAATCTAAGTTATATCATGTGATGAACCATTATAAATATGAAATAGAACTTGCAAAAACATGTAGGAATTAAAAACAACAAATTAAAATTAGAAAGCACATATAAATAAACACATAACACTAGATGCACATAGAGAAACCCTTTCAGACTCCACCATCAAAGAGTGTACAAGTCTATATTAATCCATAAAAAGTGTTATATCAATACATTCAACTTTCTTCCTTCAATATGACAACATTTTGAGAGTCTAACATTGCTCAACTTATAAAAGACCTATAAAATAACTATCCAAGGCAACCAATTTATAGAGGACTAAAGAGGGAAAACTATGAATGGTTTCCCAAAACCAAAACTATCAAAACCCATAGTATGGAAAACTTCAATGCCCTTCATGACCAATTAGTAAATGCTCGATGAATAACAACCATTACTAACATATTTGACCCATGTGAAAAGTGGGCACACATTCCCAAGTATAGTGCTCCAAAATGGAGTGACCAACTAATATGGACCCCACCCATCATAACAAGATGTTCCACTCTATCCTAGCACCTAGGATTGGGAAATACTGTCAATAAATTCAAATCACTTTGTTACCACCATTGTCATAAGTAATCTCCCCTTTTAATGCCACTACAAATAATATTCCAAGTTATAAAGAGAAATAATAAAATAACAATATCTTTCAACCACCTACATGGGTTGAAAGGAAGCGAGGTACACAGAAATGCTTCCTACACTAAACTTCTGAGGAGAGTGTTGTGCAAATTTCAATCTTTTAATAATTATAGAAATTAGAAACATATATAAAAATAAAATAAACAATATACCATAACACATGTGTATCTGGGGATAACCCTTTCGAGAGAGAAAACCCACACTCCAAAGCATCTCAATGTATTATTTAGTAAACAACACAGTCACAATACGCTTGTAGAGAAAGCCTTCACAAGAGCATCACCAACTAGAGATATGGAGGAATTCTCACAACATGACAATACCTACAAAACTTGGTATGAAACCTCCATCTCGAGCACCTAATAAATAGAAGATACAATACATGAAACTATCAAATGGTAATTAGAAAACCATGATCTAAAACCACTCAAAAATAGTAGCACCCAAATTCTTAGTTGAAGATCCAGCACCCAAATCCTTAGTTGAAAGTCCAACACCCAAATTCCAAGATGAGTCTACAGACTTAAAATAACATATTCCTTCCATCTATCATAACCTTTTTATAATCCACTCACCAAATTGGGAGTTCTATTTTGGCTTCATTATCCCCATCTAAAGATGCCTTATGATCTATTGGTCAACAAGTGTAACTCCTCTTTATGGTTTTTTTACGTGCTGATGTTTTTACAGTTCCAACGCAAGAGGCCTAACTGCTGGAGGCCATAACTTTTGATCTGAGAGGCCGATTGGGCTTTTTTTTTTTAATTTTAGAGCTCAAAGAGGTCCACATGACAAGCACATAGAACCAGTATTGAACAACCCAAAATTTTAATTTTTACCAAAAACCAACTCTATAGCCCAGAAATTGAGTTTTTTTTTTGTTTTTCAACCTAACAATCACACTGTTTGTAATCTTAACATTATGTGTAAGGTTGATACACCTTTCCTAACATGGATGTCCAAGTACCCATTTCCAACATGTTAAAGATTCAACATTAGTACATAGGATTGTAAGGTTAATATCACCTTATCCTAACATTGTTGATAGGAAATTAGAAACTAAAACTAGGAGAGAGTAAACTTGGAATGAGTACACTCACAATTTGTGCACCTAATATGGTGAAATATTGGGAAGAGAAAATGTTCAGAAAAATGTTGCTAGACTACAAGTCAAATTTGGAAGTCATAACTACTATTTTTCTCCTAATGTCACTAATGTACCTTGTAGAGCACACTAGTGTATCTCATAAGGAGTGCACCTAGTTCTTAGGCCTTTGACCATCACACATGATCAGAATTGAAGAGAAAATAGAGGGCTATTAGACCCTATACGTTATCTACATAGAATCTATAAAAAAGTGAGAAACCTATTAGAAAGGAAGACAATTTTACCAAAAATGAACTAGAAAGTGAAACCCTAAATTGATATAAAATCATAGAAGATGATATAATATACAAAAAGTGTAAAAAGAAAAAATAGTCAAGTAGTTGAGAGAAATGTTTTGAGAAAGAATGGGACTCTCATGAGTTGATTTGTGGTTGGAGGTGTTAATGTTTCATATGGGTGGAGGAGGAGCTTGTAAATGACTCCAATGGATCTAAATCCTTCACTATAGCTCCATTATGCCTTGTAATGCATTTCTTAGTATGACATCCCTTTGTGAATTAACTCCAAAATACCTAGAAAAACCACAAAACTTGCAAAAGAAAATGTTATAGGGGAATCTACCTTAGTCCCCTTATGATTTTTCCAATAGAAATTACCATTACCTAACTTATACAAAACAAATGTGACATGGCTATGGAAACAACAATAAGATAATAAAATGGCTAAGGAGAATGGAAATATGCAAAACCTAGTGATAAAGTTAAAAATCCTAGGGTATGTAAATGAAAGGGAAGAGGGAAAGAATAAGGATAAAGGGGAATGAGGATCAAAAGGAAGGTTGAAATGATGGGAAAGGAAGAGTATGAAAGAATGGAGAGGGAAATTGGATTCTATAGCTATGGAAGAGAAGAAAATGGTGGCATAATGGTATGGAAAGGGAAAAAGGAAGACTACAAAAGACTACTCCATGATCCATAAATGGTTCCATTCAAATCTCCAAAGCATGAAAAGATCTCAAAGAGACTCTAAGCTCCAATCTCTATCAAGAAAAGATCCACAAACATAAGCACAATAAGAAATGATAGTTGTGAATGGTCCAAATGAGGAAGGCTCCTATTTATAGATTTTTGGAAGGCTTTACTACATTTTCAAGAAAACTACAACTAGAATGGATATAACGATGAACTTATTAGTCATCCAGTGAAATTTGGGGCTAAATGTCACACTTACTAGGGCCGCCCTAAGGGGAAGATGTACCTCAGAGGGGGTGCACCTAGTATTTAATGCTAAGGGTCTCAAATTCATAGGGTTGGTAGATGAGAGTAGAAATAGGCCAAAACCAGTGGATACACACAAAGAAAGCTCATGAGATGCAAGGAATAATGAAAAGAGGTCCAAAAGAGGGGTAAAAGCACACTAGAGGTTTGACACAAAAATTAAATAATAAGCAGGTGGGATAAAAATTAAATGGGAAGGATAAGGATAAGAGATAGACAAGGGTCCAAAACAAATTAAAAGGCGGCCACAAAATCACATAGGGAAAATAAAATACTCAAGAGGGATACATTAGATGTATATAGAGAAAACACAAGGCTAGATAAAGGAGAAATGAAAGTTATAAAGGGGATAAAAAAGGACATGAAAAGGAACATGTAAAATGAATGCAAAACCTGATAATAGAAGTTGAGTTTGCAATTTTTGTTATTACATTGTGTCCTCACTTTAGCAGGTTGATGACACACTAAGGGAGAAGAATCATGTTAAAGTAAGCATACTGTAAAACATATATAAACATGAAATATTTTTATTTATCTTTTATTTAACTGTGTGCATGTACTTGGACTTGTAAAGAATCAAAAGAGAGTATTCACTGCATGCATACAAGAGAAATGCTACACAACAAACAATGTAGGAAATGGAAACTAGACAAAGCATACTAAAATAACTATGTGACTCATAACACATTGTTGTAGCTATGAAAACACTCATAATGAAAAAATTTAAATGTTTTCCTTTGCAGAGGGGACGGATCTATGGAGATCCATTCCATCCAGGAATTAAGGAAAAAAAGCAGCAAGAACCCATAAAGAAGGCACCTTGGCAAAGGTGAGATGCAAACTAGAAACTAGAAATTGGTCAATGGTCAAGACAATAAGGGTTGCATGCTATCCACCTAAAGATAGAGATAGGATAGGCATTTGATAAATGGTGTTGATGAAAATGATTAACAAAAAAGAAAAGGTAAATGGTAAGATACTTGGCTATGTGGTTGCCACCACAATATGCAACCAAACTAAGCTAAAAAGGAAAAAAAGGTAAATAGAAAAAGGGTGATGTCATCAATGGTTATATGGTAGCCACCCAATTGGATAAGAGCCTAGTAGGAAAAACATCATGATCATGATCAGGATCAAGTAAACATGAGCATGATTAAATTTTATAGAATATATGACTCCCCTAATTTGATTGGTGAAAGTGAGAGATCTAGTCAATTTAAAGAAAAAGCTAATGGAATAAAATATAAAAATGTCAAATATTTGATGAAAAGGATTAGAGGAAAAAGAATATATGAAAGAAAGAAGAGGGGAACACCAAGATTATGCCCCTAGGATGATGATTGGAGAGAAGGGTCATAAGGGGGATAAGTGAAGTAATGCACCAAAGTGATCAGAGAGCAAAGAGAGTGGTAATGATGGTGAAAAGGAGGATAAGAGGAAAAATAAACCATATAATATGAGGAACAAGGGGAACACCAAGTCATTCCTCTAAGGGGGAGAATGATCATAACTATGAATAATAATTAGTGATGATGAAAAGGAGAGAAAGAGCCCATGATAAGGATAATCAAGAGGGAATTGAGAAAGATCATGCCCCCCAGTAGAGGAAAAGGAATCATGAGAGGAATAGAGTGGGTTGATTCCCCCAAGTGTGTATTGTCAATATCTAGTAGTAGTAGGGAAGTTAGGATGACAATGGAAGGGGAAGGCTAGATAGGATATGTGGAATAAATAGGGATAGGATCATGGTAGCATAGAAGAAGAGAAGTATGCCAAGAAGTAGGTGGTAGGAGAAATGTTAGAGACAAGTGAATGCCCCTAGGGGAAAGAAGCAAGAAATGGCCCCAAGAAAAGGGAGGGAACATGAAAAGGATATAAGTGAGTGTTGGTGTAATTATTTAATTACACCTTATTATATTAGGTTTATTAGGTAATTATCTTCTTATGACTTAGGTAGGATAGGATAAATGTGTACAAGTCATTTCCTTCTTTCATGGGATCCTACTTTATCCTTATCCTCATAGATTTGAAATTTTGGATAAGCATTCCCTTATTTTTTGGTTTTATGCCTTATCCTCATCCTCGTCAGATTTGGAAACTATAAGTCTATATATATTGTATGCATCCTTTCAAATGAATCAATTAGTTAATCTCTTTTGCATAATGTATCCTTTAATATAATATTATTATTCTCTCATATCAATTTTCTTTGTACTTGCTTTTAGCTCTCTAGATTTTGGGTGGCTATTTCCATAGCCAAATCTACTATGGTATCAAAGCGGGTGAATGCCTAGGTCTAGTTATTTAAAAGATCGAGGATTAGAGATTATGGTTGCTCTTGAAAAGTTGAGTATGCTCTTATCTTGCATCAAATGATCATTTGGAGAATTAAAAAAATGATAGAAATACTAGATTCAAGGGGTTTTTTATTTATAGCTTTACGAAAGGTAGATTCAAGTGATTTTTTGAAGCAAATATAAGCTCACCATTGGGTTTAGGGTAGTTAAGAAAGTCATTTTTTCCTTTTATTTTTTCTAAATCAGACATCAGAGGCCAAAACTACAAGGGTTTGAAGTTAGGAAGTGCATGCCAAATCTGGTGGGTACCTGATAGTCTAGTGCATTTTGGTTTAAATTTGACCATTCCATCACATAAATTGCCAAAATCAAAGCAATTTACTTGAGTGCCTATTGGGTGAATATTTTGTTATCAACTAACTGATAACAAAATGGTTATATCAACCACAGTGTGATGAGATATAATCTCTCCTCTCAAAAAGGGGAGGCTCCCTTCTTATTTCCCTTGACAATCAACAATTATTTAATTATGTTTATTTACACTAAAACTAACCTTTGGATATTGCCATATCATCTATTTCTTTTATTTCAGAAAATATGTTCACTTACAAACTCTCAATAACAAACTCTTGATTCTTACAAAGTGTGATAAACTAAAAACTACTTGTTGGAACAATAATAACTGATATCCAAATTGAATAGACATAAGAATAATCAATGTGATACCATAATATGTTAATACCAAGAAACCCACAAAGTTACAAAGCCTTTTGTTGCTTCTTATGCTAACTTGAAGTTGAAAAAGTATAGATTAAGGTGCAGCCTAAAGTCTTCACCGTATTCTATGATTAGATCAAATGAACATAAAAGATAACCAGCAGCTCAAAGTCTTCAAGTATCTTCTCAATCATGAACATAAACACAATTCCAAAGACAATATTGCAGCCCAAAGTCTACAAAATCAAATTTGGAGCACCTTCTAAACATTTGATTCCACGCTACAATTCAACCACGTACACAAGATAATGTAATAGAATAGATGTAAGAACAATTCTATAACATCACAAACTTGATCCAAGACAGATTGGATGCCAACTTGCTTTCTTTGTATTGATTGAAAAATGATTTACACTATGAACTCAAAGTTTCAATTTGCTCTTCAAAATGGTAGTGCTTCGCTTCAAAAGATAAAGATCCTATTTACATAAGAGCCCCTCTTTATTTATAGGGAGAGGCTATGAGCAAAAATAGGGAATTTACAACTAATTTGACTTTTTCAAAATCAGAGTTCTAATTGACTTGGGATTCTGTCTCACAACTTCATGTAATCTGATTTTACAAAAACACATGGAGTTTGTCATCTACAAATTACAAAATGCATAACTAAAGCATGAAAAATAAACTAAGTGTCCTTAGACACTTCTTCATCATCTTGATCCTTCTCCAAGAAGTCTTCATATCTCTTCATTGTGGCCTAGACTTCATTGCTGGTAGGCCCCAATGTATGTTCAGAGATGGTAAGCACTCGGGTGATGGAATCCATGAGGGTGTCAAGCACTCTCTTGTGCTTATTCAATATCTTCTGCAGTCTATTCAAAGTTATCTAAAAATTTTCCAACCTATCAATTGAAGCCAATGTGAATGCTTCTATTTCAACTTCTATTTTTATTAAGGTGCTAAACTCTTGAATGGTTGCATCTTCAGGGAGTGTCTACTCATTATCATCTAGCATGTGGCAAGGAAGCTCAGCCAGCTCATCTGAAATATCTAAGCCTTTACTTTCTCCCCTTTTCAAATCTTTGTTCAAGTCTTGGATCAGGCCTTCAATAATTTCTTTCTTATGTATCATGGCCTCCCTGTATTCCACATATTTCTTTCTATTGGGGACCACCCCATGTTCAACCAACACTTCTATTTTAAAGTCCTGCAACTTATTCCATGAATCAAGATCTTGTTCAATGAGTTGCATATCTTGAGAAAGAAGCTCAAGTGTCTAGTTGATCTCTTTGCCTACTTTGCCCAGGTCATTATAAAGTTCAATTGATGACTTTATCAGTTGTGAACCTTGAGCAAGTACTCTTTCAATCTAGGCATCAACTGCCTGACCTTTAGCACCAATCCTCTCAGCCTTTTGAATGGATTCATTCTTTGTACCAATCTCAATAGGGTCTACCTGTTCTAATGACTGTGCTATCTTCAGAAGTACTGATTTCAACTGGTCCACTTGTACCTTGATTTGATCCTTGATTGCTTTGTCTCTATCATATCTATCTAGCAGTGTAGACAATTGTGGTAGTAAATCTTCCTTTGCCCTTTCACGTGTTTGATTGCCGAGCTCAACTCTTGATATGGTTTAATCTTTAGCCTGAACTTCTGTGATACTCTTGTCAAGTAGAGGCACAGCTACCTCAGCATATTTTTTGCTTGACTCATCAATAATCACCCTCGATAGGGTTTTGGATTTCTTGGTTGCTTTTGACATTACTGGAACCAACTGACCAAAATCAAAATCTTCAGGGGACACAACTTGCTTCTTTGTTTTTGATTTTTGTGTCATAAGCCATGGGGGAAGAACAAAAGAATCACCTCCATTTTCTATTACCAAAGCTTGGGATGATGTGGGAGGAATTGCAGGTTCTTGTGACACTAGTGGGATAGATGAATCTTTTACTAATGTGGACACATGTGAAGTGATGGTAACAATAGGTGGAGTTTGTGTTTATACAGTAGCGAGATTAACATCAAATGATACTTGGGAAGAGGATGAAGACAAAAACTTCTCAAACTTAGATTGTGTAATTGAATCAATCAACGATACGTATGATAAATTGGGTATGGATGAAAGAGAACCAAAAACATTATCAATGTTATCATGGGGAAACTCAAACAATGACTCATTAACAAGTGTAAAGGGGGATGAATGAACAAAATGTATTGATACATTGGATGACTCAGGATTGGCAGAAACAAATGGCAATTGTTGTGCACTTGAAGATACGAGAGGCATAGGATTTTGAATACTTGAATCTAAAGAAGAAGAGTGAATAGGTGTTACCTGTGTAGATTCAACTTGAGAGTCAACAGGAAGTTCCTGTCTCTCCTCATTAGGCATTTCCTCATGTTCAACATCTGGCTGAGTAGATGTTCCTTCTTTTTCCTTTTTCTTGCCTTTATCTCCTATCCTAATGATATACTTAGGCTTTTTCCCACTAGTAGAAGTGTCCTCTTTATTCATTGTCCTTAGCTCCTCTCTCTTCCCTATAGGTCCCTCTATCTTCTCTTCCTCTGATCCTATCTTAAAGTGATTCAATTTTATCCCTCTCTTCTATAGCCAGAAATTGGTGTTAGCAAGAATGGGCTGAAATCTTTCTCTTTCCGAGATCATCTCCTTTTGTGACCATTGAATTGCAAGAAGAGGAGTATCGGCAATCTTGTTACCCATATACACAGCTTCAACTATATCACCTTCATCTTGCATATCCTCTGGGATATCAGGTAATTAAAAATTCCTAACCTGATCCAAGGAGAGTTGACTATAGTCCATCCTCCTTACATCTTCCTTAGTTTGGCATTCGGCCCAAACATCTTTAGCCTTATGGACATAAGTGTAATTACCTTTCAACTTGTCCTTCATCCCTCAGTAATCAAAATCAAGTATTTTCCTGTATCTCTTCAAGGTAATCCATTGCAATTCAGTTTCCATTGCTTTTGCCTTGGGAGTCATGGAAATACCATATCTACCAATTTGAAACTGAAACTTGAAACCACCTCTGTGAGATCTTGCTTGCTTAATAAGTACATCCATAACTTGTCTACACAATTCCATCAGAATTAACTTGTCACCTAGATACCTTGGAATCATGTATGGTTGTCCACTAAAACACCCAACTCTAATGTAGGTGAAAGTGGGGAATTGTAAAAATATGCATCCAAACTTTTTCACTTGTTCCCAAGCCTCATTTGAGACTCTCTTCTTCTCAAGGTCCTTCTCTAGCATACAGATGTAATTGTAGAAGAATGCATCATTCACCCTCCTAAAGTCTTTGATGCTCTCTTTCAGGGTTAACTGAGGGTAGTACTCATATACATGAATGTTCCTCCTATCTCCTTCTGAAGTTAGCCCTAGAAAATGCTTCATAGCAGCAGTAGCATACACCAAGTATGAAATCATGCAGAACTTCAATGTTGTAGATACCTTTGACAGTTGTTCACAAATGGAGTCACTAATTTGTTTCCTCTACCATATCTTATGATTCTCCTTTTTTATGACATGAATGTATTGGTACATCCACTCTTGAAAAGTGTTAGACATGGGAAGACCTTTTACCCTACTGAGGAGGATTATGAGATCACCAACTTCATCAATAAACTCACTCCTGAAGATGTTCTTAGGCCATCTTGAAATTTTAGGCCTAGGAGTTTTGAGCCACCAAGTGTTGATGATTCTCTTACACTTTTTTGTATGACTTTCATAATACTTTTGTGCATCATCAACCGTAAGATTGGTATAATCATCAATATTTGGACACATGAAGACCGTGTCAAAGAAATCTGCATCCAACTTAATGATAACCTTACCATTTGCATCTGATATGCTTCTGGGGTCTTTGTCAAATTTCCTCGCCATTGCCACTATTAAATTAGGATTCTGTGCAGACACTGGGAAAGTGGAGACCAAATGGATGTCACTGTTTAGGATGCATTGCATGTGTGTTGGCACTGGTTGCTAGTTTATCCTCTCTAAGAAGTCACACATGTCCACATGTCCAATCTCTGTATCTTTGATGTCAACAATGTTAGACTCTACAGAAGTCACTAGAATGGCACCTTGGTATTTGTACTTCATCTTCTTCTTTGGAGAGGATTCAGACATCTGGCAAACAACTGCAAAAATTGAACTTTTAAAAATTTTCCCAGAGTTAGAAAAATTTCATGCATTCATCCTTTGTGTAATTGTAAAAAAGATCTACACTTCTGCACTTATAAAATCTTCATTTGTAATGCGGGAGAAAAACTCCCCTTTAGGCACTTTATGCCATTTCCCAGTGTTAGAAAATTTAAACAAAGGAGATGTAGATCGGAGAAACATCTCCGAGCTGCATCCCTTTATAAAACTCTAAGTGGTATAACTTAGTCATTTCATGAGGGTGGGGTCAGACATGTTGTGCGGACTTTAAACTCTGCACAACATATTCATAGCAGTGTTGTACAGAGTTTAAAGTCCACACAACATGTTATGTTGTGAAGGTAAATTGTGGGATGTGTTGTGTGGGCTTTAAACTCCACATAACACATTATTAACTATGTTGTGCAGAGTTTAAAGTCCGCACAACACGTTACGTGTTTTTGACAAGGGGAAGTTAAGTGATGTCATGCGGACTTTACACTCCACACGACATCTAACACTAGGTCATGTGGAGTTTAAAGTCTGCATGACATCCTTTGTAAAGGGTATTGATGGTGGCAAGTTAGGGATGTTGAAATACACTGGACAACTGAGGGGGGGGGGTGAATCAGTTGTCACAAAAACTTAGCTTCATATGAACATCAAACCATTAACAACTTAAATGTTTATAATCAGATTTAACCATGAAAGCATGAAACCATAAACTTAATCACAAACACACATTCAACACAGTGGAAACCAAATTTTTACATGGAAAACCCTAAAAGGGAAAAACCACAGTGGGTGTTAGCCCACAGAAATATATGAGTTATACCAATACCAAAAAATAGAGGCTCACTACCTACAGGGCTCACTACCCAAATTGCTCACTACAAACAATGGCTCACTACCAGAGGGTGGCTCACTGCCAAGGTGTGGCTCACTGCCAAAGAGGTGAACTGATTAAGTAGCATCTACTCCATGCCAGTATTCAATTCCATTGAAGCACAATATAACTTCTTTGCTCTGCTCTTTCACACCTTTGCACTTATCTCTTAATATTCGCACACTCACCACTTTTTCACAACTATATTACATGCTTTTATACAATTCATCTGTTGAAATGCATTGGACAATTGAGAGGGGGGGTTGAATTCGTTGTCCTAAAAACTCAAACACTTCTGCACTTAAACTAATCACTTGTTCGCACTTATTATGATTAAACAAAGAATGCATGAAATCAGAAACTTAAACACAGATGCAACATTAAACATAAGAGACACAAGATTTTTACGTGGAAAACCCCAAGGTGGGGAAAAACCACAAAGAGGATTAGCTCTCAAAATATATTGTAATCTTTGAAAAATGATGTTCAAGCTTGGTCACTCACATGCCTAGAACATACTGGCTCACTGCCATGAAGTACATCTAGGTCTAGTAGGCTCACTATCTCAACTCTAAACCTAGAAAGATTACAATAAGGGTTGTTAAACCCTACTGGTGGCTCACTGCCAAAATCACCATCTTCTTCATGTCTGAGATTAATACATTGAAGTACAATAGTTCCTCTGCTTTGCTCTGCCCTGCTCTACCTTATCTTCTTGCCTTTTTCCTTATCTTCCCATTTTCACACAAGGAAATCTTTTCCATGACTCAATTATAAGTATTTATACACTTCATCAACCTTGTAATGATCATCAAGGTCGGCATTACAATCATCAATGATTGGAACAATCTCCAAGGTCAGCATTACAAACATTTTACAAAATAGGTCTCGACCTAATACAAAATTATGCTAAGGATTTGTAGTATAGATGTATGTGGATCATGCCATGCCTTAGCTAGGACTCAAACATGATCTTCCATGCCACAACATGCTTCCATAATCTTCAAGGGATCTCTGCAATTACTGGAATTAACCAAGTCGGCTAAGACTGATTACACGCTACGTTATCTAGGAACAATCTTCAAACACAATCTCAATTCCTTAACACGGACCAATGTCAAGATAGGAACATGATTAGGAGGTATCCACAAGCATGTTGAAATCATCAGGAGCAACCATACAAACTCAAACCACTTTATTCATGAGATTTTTCACATCGGAGCACATGAATTTCACTGTCTTCAACTGTCATAAAAGAAAGATAGCTTGCGGGCCACCAAAACATGAACCATTGCAATTGTAGGCACTTATCATCATCCCAGACTTCCCTCTAGAACAACAGAGTAAAATACTTTATTGCAGAGGAATGCGGAGAAAAACACTTTCTCCCTGTCACCAGAGAATAATCAGAAAAAGTAGGTTTTACTCTAGTGAATGCAACTCTCTAAATTTTTCATATCAGAGGCTCAAACTTAGGATTTAGCATCTTCAAACATCCCTTTAAATAACTTCCAATCCATAGATCAAGATCTTCAAGCAGCAAGAAATGTGGAGCAATCTACCAGACTGTTCTTCAGCATACAACTCACTGTCTATACTGCACTTCACTGTAACTCACTTGTTTCTTTCAGAGAGGCCAATTCTCTTAATATCCTCAATATACAAAGCTTCTAAACAAGTAATAGAATAGGACATAGTTGACACCAATGACAACAAAGATATGTTGACATCAATGACAACACTGATTAGGCACATACTTGTAACAATCTCCCCCTTTGTCATTGATGGCAACATATGATGTGAAAAACTGCAACAACCATCAAGACAAGATTCTCCCCCTATCTCTTTACACATCTTCACTCTTTCTTTCTAAGTTTTTCACATGATTTCTCTCCCCCTTTGACATCAATGGAAAAGGGCACATACTTGCAACCTGCTGCTTCTGAACCAAGATCTTTTCTAAACTTTCTTCCATCGACTGCTCCCCCTTACTTGATGAACTTCTCTTCTTCTTGGTTTGTTAAGCCTCAACTTTGAATCTTGTTGCTATTGCACTATATCCTCTGTCAGAAACACCGCAACACTTTACTGCTCTTTATTAGATATTCATATCTTATGATCCTCTTGTCCTTAGCAGCCAATTTGATTACTACTTGCATTGCTACACCCTTTTCTTTTTGTTGTTCTAAATACTTCCTTTTAGAAGTGCACATTAGAGTGTGCATGAATTTTCCTTCTTCTTCCTAGGGAACATAACATCTCATTATCAATCATCATGACACCTTATGAAAATAGTGCTTATCAATTAACAACACCACATATAGCCAATAATTTCCATTGATCAACATTCTTCTGTCTATAGCTTTTCTTTTGCAGCCTTGTCTCAATATCAATTACACCTGTCAATTCCTCATTGATAGCTAAAGCAGTGCCTTTTTTACCTTATCAAAATTCATGACCTGTCAGCCTGTCCCTTTAGTGCATGTGTTACCAATTTATCTGTCACATCATATCTCCCAATGTAGATCATGTGAGACTTTAGAATTTATATCCAACATTCATCATTGACCTCTTAACATGTTTTCAGAACCATAGAACAAAATATGCAACAGTGAAGAAGTTTGAACCCTTGTATTCTGGTGTTGCACACTATTCTAGACTTAACTTTGTCCATTTGGATTTGGACAGTTCACCATAGTGCTTCTTTGCACACTGCTCATACTTAGTCATTTTAGGCTTCCAGACCAAAATCCTTTCAAGGGATATAACATATTTTTGTACCAAATCTCTGCACAGACTATCTAGCTGGGGGATTTAGAATTTTCAATATGGCTCCCCCTGAGCCATAGACCACAATCTACTTCCTGGAGGAAGTAGTTTCTTCAGAGTCTAGAGCAGACTCATCTCTTGCTTCATTTATTCCCTTCCTGACGCAAATCTTGTTCATTTCTTCTTGAAATTCTACTGGATCAACTTTTTCAACTGATATCCTCGACTCTGATTGATCATCCTTCTTCATGTTCTTATTTTTGCACAATTTTGTAGTAAGTCCGGGCTTGTTGTAATTGAAGCAAACAATATTTTTATGATCATTGTTTCTTCCATTTATCCTTGACCTGCATAGGTTGGCCTTGTGTCCAAATTCATTGCAAGTGCAACAATGGCCACTGAAGGATTCCATTATCCTATTTGTGCCATAGCCTTTTCTCTCTTGGCTCCTGCACTCATTTGCCCTGTGTCCCAATTTATGGCATGCATAGCATCTAATAGAGTTCTTGCTTACTTTACTTCTGCATTCGACAGCTTTATGACCAAATTTATTACATGTGAAACACTGACTAGAGAATGGTGGAACATTTTGATTCATCCTATTTCTACACCAAGTAGCCTTGTGACCAAACTTGTTGCATGAATTACAATAACCATTGAAGGGTGGGTACCTTTGAGCATTTGGCTACCTAACCAATGGTCTTCTAGGTCTGTTTCTTTGATTTTGTCTGGTTTTTTCCTCTTCTTGACTTGCTCTAAAATCTTTACCTTTTTCAAGTCTCATGCTTTCTTTTTCATCATCATTTTTATGGCTTGCCATTAGTTTATCATATATGGTCGCGCTCACACGGAATTGGTCTCTTTGAGCCCGTACATGTTTCAGATTAGCTTTTAGATCTACAACTTCTTCTTCAAGTTTCATGCAATCTTTAGTCTTGTTTTTCAGACATTCCTCAATTTTTGTCTTCTCTTCATTGTCCTCTTTTAGTCTTTGCTGAAGTTGCCTGATTTATTTTCTTAACTCTTTGATGTAATCATTTGCCTTTGTTATACTTTCTTTTAAATCCATATTTTTGTCTGCAGTTTTAGAATTGTTGTTGTCAATATTGGCAATTAAGCATAGATTCATTTGATTCACAGTAGCTTTGTGATCTTCCACATCACATTTTGTTTTGTCACTGATGGTCTGGGAACCTTCTTGTGCTTCAATTTGTAGATCCTCACTAGTTGGGTCTGAGTACTCTTGAATGTTCTCATAAACTAACATTTGTACTTTCAACAATCCTTCCCAATCGATTGATGTAGCAGTGGTAGGCTTTGGTCTGAGATGAATATCCAAGAAAAATGCCCTCATACTTAGCATCATCCTTTTCCATTTTGATAAGACATTTTCTTCCAAAGATTTTGAAATATTTCACAGTGGGTATTGTTCCATACCATAGTTCAAAGGGAGTCTTTTCATCTTTGGTTTTTACCTGAACTCTGTTTAATATATAGACAATGGTTTGAATTGCCTCCTTCCAAAATGTATCTGGCAGATTTGTTTATTCGAACATTAGTTTTGCAATTTTCTAAATAGTCCTACTTGCTTCTTCCACTACCTTATTTTTTACAAAGAGTTATTTCTCTATCCCATAGGTCTCATAGAATATATTGAAATCGTTGGAGATGAGCTCTTCTTCTTTGCCAATTTTCAAACTCTTGATTTTCATGCTTAGCTCATTTTCAACCATTTCTTTAAAAGCTTTGAGTGCATCTAGAATCTTTGATTTATCCTTGAAAAAGCTAACCCAAGTCATTCTAGAAAAATTATCAATAAAAAACATAAAGTACCTATCATCATGGAGGCTTGGTATTCTTGTAGGACCACAAAGGCTTGTATGGATCAATTCCAGTCATTCAGTGGAAGATCTTTCTTTATCCTGCAATATTTTTCTTGACAGTCTTTTATCTTGACATTTCTTGCAAATGATGTTGTTCAAGTAATCAATTTTTGGTAGATCCTTTACAATTAGAACTGAGCTTATTTTTATTAAAACATCAAGATTTGCATGATACAGTCTTCTATGCGAGACCCAGCTTTCATTGGTCTGAGATGTGAGCCCAGGAAAGTCACTTTTCCTGAGATGATAGAGATTCTCTTCTTTCCTTTTTCCAATTGCTATTGCAGCTCCAGATTTTTCTTTGATTTCAAGGGTATCATTTTCAAACACAAAACTAAAACCCTTTTTGCATAACTGTCCAACACCGGTGTGTAGCTATTTTCCTTTTGACTCCATTTAGGATCTCCCTTGAGTTGTTAGACTCTTTCTGAAGGGACTTGGCTCTGATACCAATTGTTGAAATGCGCCGGACAACTGAGAGGGGGGGTGAATCAATTGTCCCAAAAACTCAAACACTTCTGCACTTAAACATTAATCACTTGTCCACACTTATTATGATTAAACAAAGAATGTATGAAATCAGAAACTTAAACATAGATGCAACATTACACACAAGAGACACCAGATTTTTACATGAAAAACCCCAAGGTGGGGAAAAACCATGGAGAGGATTAGCTCTCAAAATATATTGCAATCTTTAAAAAATGATGTTCAAGCTTGGTCACTCCACGGGATTAGAACATACAGGCTCACTACCATGAAGTACAGCTAGGTCTAGCAAGCTCACTGCCTCAACCTTAAACGTAGAAACATTACAATAAGGGTTGTTAAACCCTACTGGTGACTTACTACCAAAATCACCATCTTCTTCATGTCTGAGATTAATACATTGAAGTACAAAAGTTCCTCTACTCTGCTCTGCCTTATCTGCTCACCCTTTTCCTTATCTTCCCATTTTCACACAAGGACATCTTTTCCACGACTCAATTACAAGTATTTATACACTTCATCAAGGTTGGCATTACAATCATAAACTAGTAGAACAATCTCCAAGGTCGGCATTACAAACATTTTACAAAATAGGTCTTGACCTAATACAAAATTATGCTAAGGATTTGTAGTATAGATGTATGCGGATCATGCCACGCCTTAGCTGGGACTCAAACATGATCTCCCATGCCACAACATGCTTCCATGATCTTCAAGGGATCTCCACAATTACTGGAATTAACCAAGTCAGCTAAGACTAGTTACATGCTACGTTATCTAGGAACAATCTTCAAACACGATCTCAATTCCTTAACGTGGACCAATGTCAAGATAGGAACATGATTAGGAGGCATCCACAAGCACGTTGAAATCATCAAGAGAAATCATACAAACTCAAACCACTTTATTGATGAGATTCTTCACACCGGAGCACATGAACTTCACTGTCTTTAACTATCACAAAAGAAAGATAGCTTGCGGGCCACCAAAACATGAACCATTACAATTGTAGGCACTTATCATCATCCCAGACTTCCCTCTAGAACTACAGAGCAAAATACTTTATTACGGAGGAATGAGGAGCAAAACACTTTCTCCCTGTCACCAGAGAGTAATAAAAAAAGTGGGTTTTACTCTAATGAATGCAACTCTCTCAACTTTTCACACCAGAGGCTCAAACTTAGGATTTAGCATCTTCAAACATCCCTTAAAATAACTTCCAATCCGCAGATCAAGATCTTCAAGCAGCAAGAAATGAAGAGCAATCTATTGGACTATTCTTCAGCATACAACTCACTGTCTATACTGCACTTCACTGTAAATCACTTGTTTCTTCCAGAGAGGCCAATTTTCTCAATATCCTCAACGTACAAAGCTTCTAAACAAGTAATAGAATAGGACATAGTTGACACCAATGACAACAAAGATATGTTGACATCAATGAAAACACTGATTAGGCACATCCTTGCAACATCATCAACCTTGGAATGTACGTCAAGGTCGGCATTACATTCATCATTCATTGGAACATTCTCCAAGGTCGGTATTACAAAACATACACAAAAATAGGTCTAGACCTATTACAAAACTTAGATAAGGAAAGATGTAGAGAAGTATGATGATCATGCTACGCCTTAGCCAAGACTCAAATGCAATTCTTCACGCCACAACATGCTTCCACAAACTTCAAGACATCTCCGCAATTAGTGAAATCAACCAAGTCGGCCAAGACTGGTGAGAACACTAGGTCTGCTAAGAACATTCTCCATCCACAATCCAATTTTCTCTTTGTAGACCAATCAAAAGGTAGGAACATGATCAAGGGACATCCACAAGCACATTATAATCACAAGGAACAACCACATGATCTCTAACCACTCTGTCAAGAGGATTTTTCAAACTAGAGCACAAGAACAACACTGTCAGCTACTGTCATAAAGAAAAGATAGCTTGCAGACCACCAAATCATGAACCATTGGAGTTGAAGGCACTTAACATAATATTAGACTTATCTCTAGAACCACAGATCAAAATAGTTCAATGTAGAGCATAACACTTTCTCCCTATCTTTGCCAAACATACAGAAAAAGTTATTTTCACTCTGGTGAACATAACTCACTCAATTCTTCATACCGGAGCCTCAAACTTGAAACATAGCATCTTCAGATGGACTTCTAAATAACTTCCAATCTGCAAATAAAAATATTCATTCTATAGAAAATGTGGAGCATTCTTCTGGACTATTTTTCTATATGCAATACACTGTTTCCAATGCAACTCACTGTTTCTACCAGAGAGGCTAATTTTCTCAATATCCTCAACATCAAGATTACTTAGATAAGTAAATACAAAGCATCTTACTCATTACAATCAGACAACAAGATAGGAGCACATTTGACACCAATGACAACAGTGATATGTTGGCATTAATGACAACATCAGTTAAGCACATACTTGCAACAATCTCCCCCTTTGTCATTGATGGCAACATATGATGTGAAAAACTGAAAAGACCATCAAGACAAGATTCTCCCCCTTTCTCTTTACACATCTATATTCTTTCTCCTTCTGAGTGTTTCACATGATTTCTCTCCCCCTTTGACATCAATGGAAAAGATCACATACTTGCACTCTGCTTTCACTTAATTCTGAATACATTCTTGTCCACAGTCATACAAATATGTTCCCAAGTCTGATTCTTCTCAATGTGTTTTGTTGGTGTTCTTTATGAATCAGCAGTGGGTTTGCCAGTTCCAATGCATAGGTAGATTCAGACAACTAATACAGGAGGTTGCGTGAGTTGCCTCCCCTTCACTTCTGGTTCTACCGCACCAAGGGGGGTATCCCTATTAGCTAAAGATTTAACCTTGACTCACCCAATGACATAAATATTTATCTTTACAATGATAGGAAGAATACTCTCATATGTGGACCAAGATTTGTGTGATAAATCACAAGGTTGGCAACATTCTTGGACATATTTGTCTGGTCAGGTATGAGAGCATGCAGGGGGTTCCTAATCCTAATCCTACAACTAACAGGTTGGAAATATGAATGGATTTGAATTTATGTTTGGAGTTATGGGATTTTCCTAGACCTTTTGAACAGACAAATTCCTAGACCAGTACCTTATCTGGGTAGCAAAGTCAAATCCATGAATGCAAATGTTTCCCTATGACAACATGAATTCATATCTAGAGGACTGAGGAAAAGTATTACTGCCTAACAATAATATATCCAAGAAAAGGTATTATCTATGATCATGCTTAACAATCCTATGATGCAATCCATTTCCCTTTGTATCTCATCAAAGCTTATTTAATCCACCCCTTGAGTAGATGCCAGAACCAGACACACAATACAACAAGTATATACTGACAAGATTGGAAGCCCTTGACAACCTTGCTTGAAAGGAAAACAAGTAACATACAGGAGATAGTCATAAATAACACACACCAGGTGTTTTTCATTTAAATTTAATCTGCATAGAAGATCATCATACAGGAAATTATCATTTACAAAGAAGAAAGACTGACACACCAGACTATGGACCAAATCTACAACAAGAATATGCCTTTCAAAATGTGAACACCTTGTGTTCAGAGTTAGAGCAGAAAACCCAAAAAACATCCAACCCCTACAAATGAGCAACACATTCTTCTATATATAGCAGGAAGGTGTACTTAGCATTGAAAGTACATGGTTGACTCAAAATTTCACCAGATACATTACATCATGAGAAAATGGCGCTCAACACATTGAATGTCGCAGGTGGGAGAGGAGGCAGGGAGTGGTTAAACTCGAGCCCTGTGCCACCACCTGGGGATTTTCAACTTCAATCAGGTACTTGATCCGTCCATGCCTTCGCCCATACCTTGTAACATCTGCCATTAAGGGCATACCAACCTACAGCCTTAGAAAATGCAGTAGACTGTGCGCTTTGAAATTTTCCCACCAAAAATCATGACCTAAATTTTTCAAATCATGTGGGAACTAATTATCCCACATTCACCCCACAGCGACCTCCTCAACACTTTATAAACTAGGTCATGAGCACATATGATGTCACATAATTTTAGCTTGCGTGACCAACGAACCATCCACCAAGACCCCATCATGATGACCCGCGCCATCGGCGAACCTCCTGCATGACATCCCGACATGCAATATCACCCTCATCGGAATATCACCCGATAAGAAAAATCACCCCAAGGGAAAAATCACCCCAAGGGAAAAATCACCCTGATGACCAACCTCATCAACGCAACCTGATGCATTGGAGAAAAATACTCCTCATCATATTCATACCAAGTACCTCACCGATGATCCTTCCACACTTGCACATGTCCTCATAGGCGATCGGTGGGACCCCCACATATCTGTTGATAATAACATGCCGGAGACCACATGATGCATCCCACCGGATCCTGATGACGTCACCATCATATTGACAAAAAAGGGTGATATTCAGTGGCAAGGGTGATATTTGTAAGATGACTGATATTTGGAATATCACCTCCCACAAGAAAACCAGGTTGCTAGACAGGCAGATACCGACCCCCACTTAAAATTGACGTCTGCACCTCGGGTTGATCTTGCGAACATGAGGTGATAAAATAACATCGGGGTGATATCGCGACATCAGGGTGACCTTCACCAAGATGACTGATATTTGAAACATCACCCCCCGGGCAGAAGGTCAGGTCATATATGAAATATGACCCCCCACAAGAATATCAGGGTGACAGAAACCCTGACTTAGAACTTTTTTTGGATTTTTAGGGAAGGTGCCTACAAAATTAATTACTTGAAACCTGAATGTTCATGCAGGCACCAACATGTTCTTCAGTAACCCTTGTTCTTTTTAGACACCAATGATATGATCTTCAGTGTGATGTTCTTGTACAAATCCTATAGGTCTTAGAAATGCTTTCTAGAGTTTCTTCATCCTGCACTTTCTTTCCTTTTTCTACATTGCTTCATGAAGACACAACTGGTTCATATCCATTCTCCTTAGATTTCATTAAGTACTGTCAATTATCATGAAAACTTGCTCTGTGCAGGGAACAATGAGCCCAAACCTTTTTGCACAATTCTTCTTTTATCCTTCTTAAATACAATCTTAGTCCTGACTTCGACTTTTGCTACTGATCCTTGACCTTATCATTTTATGTTGGGTTATTAGCATCCATTTTTTGGTGGAGGAAAGATTTTCAATAAGACTCCCCCTAAGATAGAGCTCCTAATTTACTTTCCGGAGGAAATATCTACACCGGAAACTAGTGCAGATCCATCCTTGACTTCAATCACATCTTTCTTGATCTAGATCTTGCCAATTTCTTTTTTGGTTTCAACGGGATCAACTTTTTCCTTTCCCTTATCATTTCTCTGCTCTATTTTCCTTTCTTCAGGATAGTAGTTTCTTTTCACATCCTTGCTTCTACAAAATTTTACCATATGTCTAGGTTTGTTGCAATCATAGCACCCAATACTTTCATGTCCTTGATTCCTTCTTCTGAATGAATTCATCCTTGATCTGTATTGATTAGCCATGTGTCCAAATCTATTGCAAGAAAATCATTTTCCATTGAAAGATTAATTTTTCCTTGGATTGTTGAAGTCATTTCTTGTCATACCCCTAAATTCACTTGCTATGTGACCAATTCTTTGTTGCAAGTATGAGGACAACCAGTGTTGTCATTGATGTCAACATACTCATATTGCTTTGACAAGAAGGATTCAATGAGCAGTGTGCTGAGGATATTGAGAAAATTAGCCTCAGTCAGGAACAGTAAAGAACAGTGATGAGAAGAAGGCAAATGTACTGTATAGGATGCGAACCGGAGGATGCGGATTAAAGGGTTTGTAGATATGAGTCTTGAGATGCTTCAGTTAAGATTTCAGAGGTCCGCATGAAGATCTGAAGGAGTTGTGGCTGTCGGTGTAGAACCGGTTCCGGCAAGTATTCAGAGGTGACAGAGGATCACAAAAAGGTCCGGTGAGGTCCGGAACTGTATAATCCTAATCTACAGATTGGAAGGAGTCTTTGGGATGTCCTTGTGATGTGCCATCTCGAGTTGTGTATAATTTGGAGGTCCGGAAGTACCTCCTACATTATGACAGTGGCAACAGTCAGTGTTCTTGAAGTTTCGGATAAGGAGGATAAGAGATTTCAGTAAGTAAAGGAAATGCGGATGTACCTGGTCATTCAGGCAGGCTTGTGAAGGTTCTTGGATCATGTTGAGGTTGTGTTGTTGGTCCGCATTGATAGTAGAGCCCGGAATTGAAGATATTCTTCCGGATGAAGTTCTTGCTCTGTTTAGCCGACCGGATGAGTTGTTCATCCTGCAAATGTTCTTGTGGTGGCCGACCGGATGTGTTATTCATCTTGCGGATACTCTTATGGTTGTTTGCCGACTTAGATGTTTGTTCCTAAGTCAATGTCTTGTATAAATAACGGTTTGTGAGTTTATTTCGAAGTGTGGATTGTGTGGATGAGTGTGGCATAGTGAAGAGAAGTGCGAAAGGCAGAGCAGAGGTTTTTGGGCTTAAATGGAACTGATCCAGACATGGTAGAGATGTCATTCTCCAGTTCAAGATTGTGATTCTTATCACTTTGTAGACAGTGTGTCTCCTTGTAGGCAGTGGGCCTCTTTGTGAGTAGTGTGCTCAGGCAGTGAGCCCTAATTGGCAAGTGCCATTCTTTTTCTTATTCTTCTAACAAAGAATAATCCTTGGGTTAATCACCCCGTGGTTTTTCCCTTAACCGGGTTTTCCATGTCAAAATCTTGGTGTTCAATGTGTTGATGTTTATCTGCTCTTGTGTTTATGTATTATGCTTTCATGGATGATTAATTGATATGCTGTTAACTAACAACGAAGAATCAAGTGTTTGAAAGAACAAGAAGTTTTATACAACTAATTCACCCCCCCTCTCAGTTGTATGCCTTAAATCCAACAATTGGTATCAGAGCCAAGTTCCTTTGAAAGGAGCTTAACCGCTTGATGAGATCCAGGATGTCGTCATACAAGAAGGATAGTCCGAAGTTCGATGGAACCAACTTCACTCTCTGGAAAGGTCGCATGAAGTGTCACTTGGAATGTATGGGAAAAGCATACTTGGCTATGGTCTCAAAACCATATGTACCTCCACAAGGTGGTCCGACAACTCTGAATGAAATCACAGATGCTGAAAATAATCTGCGGACCAAGGAAGCCCTACTAAGCGCATTGAATGATTCAGATCTCTCAAATGTTATTGACCTACCAACTGCATATGAGATCCTGACTAAACTGGAACTTCTGTATGAAGGAGATGAGTTTGTCAAAAGTGCAAGGTTGCAAAGTCTGAAAGGGAAATTTGAAAGATTGAAGATGAGAGATGATGAAAACATCACTACCTTTATGCCAAGAGTGAATGAGCTAGTATGTGGAATTAGAAATGCTGGTGGAACTCTAGATGAAAATGAGATTGTCTGCAAAATCCTAAGATCCCTTCCTGCTGCCTACAAAATCAAGGTTGCTGCCATTGATGAATTCAGAGCCCACACAACTATCACAAGAGAACAACTGGCTGGCAAACTAGCTGCATTTGAAATGACCGAGTTTGGAGATGATCCTCCCAAGACTGAATCTGCTTTCAAAGCCAGTACCTATGTGAAAGGCAAACAGAGATTTGATCCGAGAGAAAACTCATCAAGGAAGATGTCATGGTATGATCAAGCAAGAAGAGACATGGAAGAAGAAGAAGAAGAAACAGCTCAACTTGAAGCCCTCATTGCAAAGAGACTGCCAAGAGGATCTGGTAAGTATGAAGGAAAACTACCCTTTAAGTGTTTCAACTGCAATAAGATTGGTCATTTTGCTTCAAGATGTCCGGAAAGATCTGCAAGGTCTAATACTAACAGACAAAGGTTTCAAAAGAACTGCTATTATGTTCATGAAGAAGATGACAATGAAGGAGTAACAGATGATGAATTCGAACTAGGAAGCAAATCCGGAAATGAATGGGTGTTTATTGCCATCAAGGAAGAAGATTCAATATCCTCTGAATCTGTCAATCACAAGGTTGTGGAAAGAGCTTTGGCTGCTCAAGTGGAAGAAAAGGATGATTGGGTTATTGATAGTGGGTGTTCTCACCATATGACTGGTGACAAGAATAAGTTCTTAGATTTGGAAAGGTATGAAGGAGGAATGGTAAAGTTTGGTGACAATTCTGCTGGCGGAATCAGAGGTACGGGAACTATTTCCTTTGATGGAAAGAGCAAAACAGGTAATGTACTATATGTTGAAGGATTGAAGCACAATCTTCTCAGTGTTGGTCAGTTAGTGGACAAAGGCTATGATCTCCGGTTCAAGAAAAGAAAATGCAGAATCTTTACAAGCTCCGGAACTGAAATTGCATCCGGTGCTCAAACAAAAGGTAATATCTTTCATCTGGTTGGTTCAAACAAAAGTTGTCTGTTTGCTCAAGTTGATCAGAGTTGGTTATGGCATAGAAGAATGTGTCATGTGAATTTTGATAACATCAAGATAAGCAATATTCAGGCTGTAAGAGACCTTCCAAAATTGGTGAAACCTACAAATAGTTTGTGCAAAGAATGTCAGCTAGGTAAACAGAGCAGAGTCTCTTTCAAAAGCAAAGATTAGTCCTCTACCGGATTGTTGGAATTAGTACATACTGATCTCTGTGGTCCGACAAGAATCAAGAGTCTGCAAGGTGATAGATATTTCATGTTGTTAATTGATGACCATTCCCGGATGATGTGGGTTACCTTCCTAAAAGAGAAATCAGAAGCCCTTGAAAAGTTCAAAATCTTCAAAGCTATGGTAGAGAATCAAACCGGACTGAAACTTAAATGTCTAAGGTCTGATAGAGGTGGTGAATTTACATCTGGTGAGTTCATTGACTTTTGTGAGAAGCAGGGTATAAGGAGACAATTGTCTGCTCCTAGGACTCCACAGCAGAATGGAGTAGTTGAAAGAAAGAACCGGACCATCCAGGAAGCTGCCAGGACAATGATGTTGGAAGCAAATGTTCCTCAGATGTTCTGGAAAGAAGCTATCAGCACTGCAGTCTACACTCTAAATCGAGTTCAAATCAGAAACAATACCGGTAAGACCCCCTACGAACTCTGGTTTGGCATCACTCCTACTGTGAAATATTTCAGAGTATTTGGTAGCAAGTGTTATATCAAAAGAGATGAAGATCTAGGAAAGTTTGATGCTAGAAGTGATGAAGGAATTTTCTTGGGTTACTCCACTCAAAGCAAAGCATACCGGTGTTACAATAAGAGACTGAGGAAGATGATAGAAAGCACTAATGTGAAAGTTGATGAAGGAATTGAGAAGCCCTCAAGATTTTATGAATTTGATGAAGATGACCAAGACGGTGTTCAGATTCAAGGAACTCAATCCTCTCCGGTAAGACAGAGTCAGCCTGATCCGGTAAATCAGGAAGAAGAGATAGGCTTGAATGAGCCTGATCAAGAAGCAGCAGTGCAAGATACTCCTAAAATTCCTAGGTATGTAACACTAAACCACTCTCAAGATCAGATCATAGGTGACAGAAGCAAAGGTGTGCAAACTAGAAGGAATGTTGCTCAAAATTAGGATGAATGTTGTCTGATTTCAAAGATTGAACCTAAAACAGTAAATGAAGCCTGCAATGATGAAAACTGGACTAAAGCAATGAAAGATGAATTAATGCAAATTGAGAAAAATCATACTTGGGATCTTGTTCCCAGACCTAGAGACAGGAATGTGATTGGAACCAAATGGGTCTTCTGGAACAAATTGAATGAAGCTGGTGAAGTTATCAGAAACAAAGCTAGATTGGTCTGCAAAGGCTACTCTCAAATAGAAGGAATTGATTTTGAAGAGACCTTTGCTCCGGTGGCAAGAATTGAAGCAGTCAGATTATTTCTTGCATTTGCTGCCTTCAAAGACTTCAAGGTATATCAGATGGATGTCAAGTCTGCTTTCCTAAATGGTGATCTGGAAGAAGAAGTTTACATTGAACAACCGGATGGATTTCAATTGTCTGATAATGATGATATGGTCTGCAAGTTGAAGAAAGCATTGTATGGACTAAAGCAAGCCCCAAGAGCATGGTATGAAAGGTTGGATAAGCATCTTGTGCAGATTGGATTAAGCAAAGGTACTACTGACAGTAACTTATATTTCAAAATTGATCATGAAAACATTTTGATTGTTGAAGTGTTTGTAGATGATATCATTTTTGGAGGAAGAGATAGTATGTGCAAAACTTTTGCAAATCAGATGAAATGTGAGTTTGAAATGTCTATGCTTGGTGAAATGAATTTCTTCTTGGGTCTGCAAATTACTCAAACAAAGAAAGGAATCTTCATTTCTCAGACCAAATATGTGAAAGAATTGTTAAGGAAATATGGTATGGAAGATTCAAAACCAATGAACACTCCCATGGCAACCGGATGTAAGTTGAGCAAAGATGATGACTCCCCAAAGGCAGATCAGACAAAGTATAGATCAATGATTGGTGGATTGTTGTATCTCACTCAGACTAGACCAGATATAATGCAGGTTGTTGGTCTTGTGGCAAGATTCCAGGCTGATCCTAGAGAATCTCATGTTATGGCAATTAAAAGAATTTTTAGGTACCTGAAAGGAACAGTTGAGTATGGTCTATGGTACCCTAGAGATCCGGATTTCTCTCTTCATGCTTACATAGATGCAGATTGGGCAAGAGATGTGGATGACCGGAAGAGCACTAGTGGTGGAGCATTCTTTTTGGGGAAGAGATTGGTTTCTTGGCTAAGCAAGAAACAAGATGCAATATCTCTGTCTACAACTGAAGCAGAATACATTGCAGCAGCAGGTAGTTGCACTCAAATCTTATGGATGAAGCAGATGCTAAGAGACATTAAAGTTGAATATGAGAAGCCTATCACAATTTTCTGTGATAATTCAAGTGCAATTAATATTTCTAAGAATCCGGTAGTGCATTCTAAGACTAAGCACATATCTATCAAGTTTCACTTTTTGAGAGAACAAGTGAACAAGGAAGAAGTCAGATTGGAGTATGTTCCCTCAAAGGATCAGATTGCAGATATCTTTACTAAACCTCTTCCCAAGGACTCTTTTGAATATCTCCGGGAGAAGTTAGGGGTCATGGCCCCTCCGGTGATGAACTAGGATGCACTGATGTGCATCAGTCCGGTGGATATCACAGTCATATCTTGTGATCCAGATTGATGATGGGGAGCTGCTACTAAGGGGGAGCAGCTGGTATGATTCTGATGTGTTAAAATTGCAAGTATGAGCTTTTTGCCATTGATGTCAAAGGGGGAGAGAAGACATGTGAAAAACAAGTAGCTGATGATCAAAAGGGGAGCAGTAAATGAGGAGAAGACATGTTGCTGATAGGGGGAGAAGTGACAGAAAGGAGAAGTTTCTTGTCTTGATGGTTTTTCACATCATATGTTGCCATCAATGACAAAGGGGGAGATTGTTGCAAGTATGAGGAAAACCAGTGTTGTCATTGATGTCAACATACTCATATTGCTTTGACAAGAAGGATTCAATGAGCAGTGTGCTGAGGATATTGAGAAAATTAGCCTCAGTCAGGAACAGTAAAGAACAGTGATGAGAAGAAGGCAAATGTACTGTATAGGATGCGAACCGGAGGATGCGGATTAAAGGGTTTGTAGATATGAGTCTTGAGATGCTTCAGTTAAGATTTCAGAGGTCCGCATGAAGATCTGAAGGAGTTGTGGCTGTCGGTGTAGAACCAGTTTCGGCAAGTATTCAGAGGTGACAGAGGATCACAAAAAGGTCCGGTGAGGTCCGGAACTGTATAATCCTAATCTACGGATTGGAAGGAGTCTTTGGGATGTCCTTGTGATGTGCCATCTCAAGTTGTGTATAATTTGGAGGTCCGGAAGTACCTCCTGCATTATGACAGTGGCGACAGTCAGTGTTCTTGAAGTTCCGGATAAGGAGGATAAGAGATTTCAGTAAGTAAAGGAAATGCGGACGTACCTGGTCATTCAGGCAGGCTTGTGAAGGTTCTTGGATCATGTTGAGGTTGTGTTGTTGGTCCGCATTGATAGTAGAGCCCGGAATTGAAGATATTCTTCCGGATGAAGTTCTTGCTCTGTTTAGCCGACCGGATGAGTTGTTCATCCTGCGAATGTTCTTGTGGTGGCTGACCGGATGTGTTATTCATCTTGCGGATACTCTTATGGTTGTTTGCCGACTTAGATGTTTGTTCCTAAGTCGATGTCTTGTATAAATAACGGTTTGTGAGTTCATTTCGAAGTGTGGATTGTGTGGATGAGTGTGGCATAGCGAAGAGAAGTGCGAAAGGCAGAGCAGAGGTTTTTGGGCTTAAATGGAACTGATCCGGACATGGTAGAGATGTCATTCTCCAGTTCAAGATTGTGATTCTTATCACTTTGTAGACAGTGTGTCTCCTTGTAGGCAGTGGGCCTCTTTGTGAGTAGTGTGCTCGGGCAGTGAGCCCTAATTGGCAAGTGCCATTCTTTTTCTTATTCTTCTAACAGAGAATAATCCTTGGGTTAATCACCCCGTGGTTTTTCCCTTAACCGGGTTTTCCACGTCAAAATCTTGGTGTTCAATGTGTTGATGTTTATCTGCTCTTGTGTTTATGTATTATGCTTTCATGGATGATTAATTGATATGCTGTTAACTAACAACAAAGAATCAAGTGTTTGAAAGAACAAGAAGTTTTATACAACTGATTCACCCCCCCCCTCTCAGTTGTATGCCTTAAATCCAACATTCTTTTGCAGTTGACACATTGACCAGAGAAAGATGGAACATCTTGATTCATTTTACTTCTACATTGAGTAGCCCTATGACCAAATTTACTACATGAGTAACAATAACCATTAAAAGATGGATACCTTTGTGCATTTGGTTGCCTAACCAGAGATCTTCTTGATCTATTCCTTTGGTCCTGAGTCAGTTTGCCTTTGTCCTCCCTAGCTTTAGAATTATTTTCTTGGTCTGTTCTGGAGCTTTTATCTATCACATGTCTCATACTGAACTCATGTGATCAAAATTTTCCTAACTTCAGCCATTAGTTTATCAAATTTGGTTACACTTGTACTGAGTTTGTCTTGCTGGACCCATGCATGTTTCAGATCAGTCTTCAGATTCATTACTTCTTCTTCCAGCTTCAAGCAATCATTTGTTTTAATTTTCAAGTATTCTTCAATTTTTGCTTTTTCTTCATTTGCTAATTTCAAGTCTTTACCACTATCCCCAAGTCTTTGCATAAGCTCTTTTATTTGGCTTTTTAACTCTTTGATGCATTCATTTGCTTTTGTTGTACTTACTTTCAATTTTATGTTTTCTTCTTCAGGTTTCTCAAGACTTTCAAGGGCAATTTTGAATTCTTCAATGAACAAACGTTCATCTTGAGAGGGATTTATATTATTGCAAGCTTCAGTATTGGTAGTCAAACACCAATTCTTTTGATCTTTCTTTGTTTTCTCTTCTTCAGTATCATCTTCTACTTTGTTGAATACCTTTTCCCTTTTTGTGTTGTAAGGAAGTCTATTTGAATCAGATGCTTGATCAATAATTTTTGAATACTTTTGTATGTCTTCATCATCCCTGGCATTTGCACTCTCAATGATCTTTTTCAGTCTTTTATTGTAACACTGGTAAGCCTTACTCTCAGTAGAGTATCCAAGGAAGGTTCCTTCATTATACTTAGCATCAAACTTGCCTAGCTCTTATTCTCTTTTGATATAGCATGTGCTTCCAAAACTTTGAAATATTTCAAAGAAGGTATTCTTCCATACCACAATTCATAAGGAGTTTAGTATCATTATATTTGACTTGAACTTTCTTTTGAATATAGATAGCAGTATGTATAGCTTCTTTCCAATATGCTTCTGGTAGGTCAACTTCCTCTATCATTGTCTTTGCAGCTTCTTGAACAGACATGCTCATTATTTCCATCACTCTATTCTCTCTAGATAGCTATCTATTTATTCCATGAGTCTTACACAACATATTGAATTTTTCAGAGGTAAAATTTTCTCCTCTATCATACTTTAGACATCTAATTTTCACATTTGACTCATCTTCAACCATTGTTTTGAAGGCTTTAAATGCATCTGGAGCTTTTGATCTTTCTTTGAGAAAACTAACCCAAGTCATTATAGAATAATCATCAACAAAGAACATAAAGTACCTGTCATCTTGGAGACTTTTTACTCTTGTAGGTCCACAGAGGTTTGTGTGAACCAATTCCATCAGTCTAGATGAGGATCTTTCTTCATCCTGTAGACTTCCTCTTGCTTGCTTCTCAACTTGACACTTAGTACAGGTGATGTTGCTAAAATGTATCCTCTCTGGCATATCTTTCACAACTTGAGCTGAGGTTATCCTTGCTAGACCATTAGGATTGATGTGACACAATTTCCTATGCCAAAGCCAATTTTCTCGATTCTAAGATATGGAGAAGATGATGTTGCCTTCTCTAAGGTGATAAAGATTTCTCTCTATTCTTTTTCCACTTGTTGGTTTTTCTTCTGAATCAGCATTAGGGTTTGCCAGTTCTAATGCACAGGCAGATTCAGCCATTTGAATACAGGAGGTTGCGTGAGCTCCTCCCCTTCACTTCTGGTTCTGCCGCACCAAGGGGGGTGTCCCTATTTGATAAAAGTATGACCTTGACTAGCTCAATGACAGAAAGATATAACTTGACAGCAACAGGCAGAATACTCTCACGTAAGGACCAAGATTTGTATAACAAATCACAAGGTTGGCAACATTCTTGGACATATATGTCTGGTTGGGTATGAGAGTACGCAGGGATCCTAATCCTACTCCTACAACTAACAGGTGGAAGGATGAAATGGTTTGATTTGATTTTTGGATGCAAAGTTGGACATGGTATATAACCTCAACACAGAGCTAGATTGGTGCATATCCAGGGCTTGGAGTCGGTAGACATACACCTGTGAATGATCAGCATGAACAACTAAAACTGGATTTCAGGGGGATACATATGATACCTGCCTTACAGATATCTCCCAATACAGAGTGTTAAGCTATCTATACTTATGGCATCCCTATTGCAGTATACCCTTCCCAATATTCAATCTGAAAATAGTTTAATCTACCCCTTGAGCAGAAGTTAAAAGATTAAACATTCAACACAGGAATTCTATGTTCTAGAATCTCAGACATTCCTTGAATACCTGGACTCAGAAGAAAGATACATGCAAGACTGGAGACAGAATTAGCACAACACATGCAAACATAGCATTATTCATATATGATTGACCATGAAATCAGTGGATTCATGCAAAAACGTACAACAGGAGATACATAAACTCACAAGTTTTGCTGCACAGAGCAACCAAAACCAATTGTATCTTATTATAGAGCCAAAATGTCTAGTTTTCAACAACGTCAAAAATGGTAACACAGTCTGCCTATATTGGCCAGAAAGTGTACCTGCAGCAATTAATTACATGGTCAAAAATCAAAAATCTGCCAGATACATCCATCAGAGGGAATGGCGCTCAGAAGCCATCAATGTAGCAGACAAGGGAGGCCTCGAGCCTTGCGCCGCCATCTGGGAGTCCTCATTCACAATCGAGCAGTTTAATCACTTGTACCATCACCCATATCCCTGCTACAGTTGCCATTGATGGCCCAACAACCCGCAACCATTGAGAAAACAATCGCTGCATTCAAATGGAAGTTTCCTGCCAAAACGCCCTCTTCGCAGGCTCAAACTACATAGGGGAATAATCCCACATGCACGGTGCGGAGACCACACTAGCACTTTATAAACATGGTTGCATGCATAATAGGTGTCGAGCATTTTTGCCACACTCGACACACGTTCCTTCACCCAAAAGCCCATCGCTTAGACCCAGGCCATCAGCCAACTCCCAAATCCTCCTACCGATCTATCAAGTCTTGTCGACGACACCTCCCGAAAGCCTACAACTTCCATATCGGCCAGAGAAGAACCATCGGCCAACTCCACAAAACTTATCTCGACATCAATAGTCTGGCCGATGACCACAAACTACACTCTGCACCCCTGTCGGCGTGACTCCCTCCATCAGAGCATCCAAAAATCCTCTGGCTGACCTCAACAGTCTCGCCGACCGTTTCACTACATTCCCCTCATCGGCCAGAGACTGACCATTAGGCTAACTCTCCAGACTCCCACCGACAATACGAGTCTCCCTAATGGCCACCAAAACATACTTCGTCGGCCAGACAACAACCGTCGGGCTAGCCCAAAATTCCCTAGCCGATGGACCAAACTCTCACCGATGAAGTCTTCACATTCCTCGCCTATCGGTATGACCAAAGCCATCGGCGAACAACAAAATGCCTACACCGATAGAACTTGTCACCTCGATAGACACATCCTCCTTGGTCCCATCGGCCAAGCCCCCCATCGTCGGCACAACTCAAAACACTCATGCCGATAATACAACACATGCCGATAACATCCATCGGCCAAACACAAATGAAGCCTGCCGACGATGAATATCACATCGATGGCATTTCCATCGGCCAAACCAAACACATCGGAGGGAACAAAAAATAGCTCGCCGATGATGCCGATCACTCCGATGAACCAAAAACATAAAGCTTTGAACCTTTGAACCTTGAACCGGTTCAAACAGATGGTTCAACCGAGAAGTTCAGCGTCAAACGGAGCACTTCAAAAAGAACATTTGACGAACACAAACACAAAGCCTTGAACCGTTGAACCATGAACCAAAAGGGTTCAACGCGGTGGTTCAAAACGATGGTTCAATCATAATCTGAGCACTCAAAAAGAAGTTTCGCCGATAGAGAAAGTCACAGCGATGAACAAGGAAACTTAGGGCCCAAAAAGAAAAAACCCTCCAACATCTATGCTCAGATCCATACCAAAATTAGTGCCAACACTAGCTCTGTCTGGGGACGTGCAGGTGCAAAACTGTAGCGAGGACCTCAGAATCTCTAGTTTCGTAGATTGGGCCATATCTATTGGGCAAGAGAGTCGATCATTGCACCAACCTGCACAAAAACTATATTTTTAGTCATCACTTGGGTGGCCCCAGGTAGCCAAAAAGGAAGAACCAAAATTTTTTCCTGCCAAATGCCTGATTCCAAACTTAAAGATCCCAATCCCAACTGAAAAAATTGGCATAGTTTGTCCATAAGGTCATTTGCTCAATTAGATATTCCACCACTTTTGATAGCTTGCCACTTGTAGTACTGCCTCTGTCACTCTGCATTTCAAAATCAAACATGCAACCATACATGCTAAAAAATCCTTCAGCATTAAGCAACATATGCATGTTATACTCTTCAGATGGTACATCATACTGCTCTTGGTAGTCTTCATCATTTATCTGGCTACTGTACACCATCAGGCACTCATCCAGCTGATCCAAAAACTCAAAATACTCAGAAAAAATGAGACCCCCGATATCTATTGATATTGAAAACAAATCCTGATCCACACACCCAATGTTGCACATATCTAAACCAGGTGATGATGAACATCCATCATTCATAGTTTGCAAATCCATAGTATCTTCACAAGAATTGAAGATATCTGATTCATATGCCCCCCATTCACAAACTGATGTAACACCAAGGTCAACAGTCTCCTTATATTCATCATCATCCTCAAAAAGAGGATTAATCCTACACCACTGAAAGTCAAGATTCACAGCATCAAAGGCATCTGTAGACTCATCATAAAGGGGATTAACACTCACCACAAAGGCCTCTGCTTCTTCTTCATGATACTCCACTTCTTCTTTAGTACTATCAGATCCAGAGTCATAAGAAGAACAAACCTGATCCATGAATTGATCATGGATATCATTTCTATCAACTGATTGCCCCATATACAAGATTTTTGCTGTTTCAATGCATTCTGAAGTTGAGCTATCTGCATCATTCTCCATCCCTCTAATACTTCCTGATGAAACTGATACTGACTGTTGATCCACATGATCACAACCTTGCACAACTAGATCATTTAAACATGATGGCTCTTTGATAAGGGCTGGTATGTAAATATTACTTGAAAAACCATTGTTTTCAACTTCATTTGTTGGGCAAAACAAGACATCCTCCTTTATAACAGAAACATCATCAACTTGAAATGATGCAAAAACTAGGACAACAGGGGTGTGAATACTTTGACATTCATTGTCAACTCTTGAATTAAATCTTTCATTAACATCGGGGGCTGCAGGACAACAAATTTTTTAAAAAAAAAAACCCTTTTGTATTCCATACCTCCAATTGTTTTCAATATCTATTGCAAACTGATGTGCCTGATGCAATGTGGTGGGCTCCTTGTCTCTTAATCTGTAACTCATTTTCTTATCAAAAGCTCCCAAATAGACAACTAAGCACAATGCATCATTAGGTCTCATGCATTCTGGAATTCTATTCAATGCCCTCATAAATCTGAGGTTAAAGGCTGGGATCAACTCACCTTCTTCAATATGGATGTACATAAAATTACTAATAACTGCATATTCAGAGATTCTTTCACCATATTGTACTAGAAATGCAGATTTAAAACCATGCCAAGAGCTGACAGAGTGAGCTGGAAGGTAGGAAAACCAGTCCCTTGCATCTTCATCTAGAGATTGAACAAATAATCTCATAACCACATCCTCATGGTCAATCTCAAAGTCATCTATCACATTCATAAACTGTTGCAAGTGTCTCTCAGCTGATTCATCCTTTATACCATTAAATTTAGGCAAAAAAATTCTGATTTTAGGTGGAAGAGCATTTGGATAGCCACAAATGCCACTGAAATTTATGGGCTTATATCTATCTATGTTGAAACTTCTTTTATTACATTTTTGGGACTGACTACTATACATTTTTGCACTTAACACTTCACAAGGGTGCATAGGCTGATAATACATCCTTTATGTTTTTGTAACCCTCTCTACTCAGATTTTCTACAAACAATGACTTTAGGCACTCAAAATTTAGACTGTTTTTCAAACTTTCCTAAAGTCCTTTAAATGAGTCTTTTTAGCAACATTGCATGCCCTTTGAAATACAGAATAAGTTCTAATAAAAGCATGCAAGCTCTGCTTTCACCAATGTTTCCCTTTTAACCAGTGCTATCTCACCAAATAGGGAGTCTGTCAAACAATATGAAATACCTGGATATGTTGTAGGAGCTGCAAATTCTTCTCTGACTAATTTTGTTCTTTTATCAGGTTCTTTGATGCAGAGTCACCACCTCCTTGAAGAGGAATGAGCTTCAAACAAGCTGAAGCTGCAAATTAATTTCTTTCTTTCTGGGTCATCCACCAGCAGAGTCACATATACAACCTTTTTCTCTGCTGCAACAAACACATCTAAGCCTAATTCTTCAATCTCGTAGACTCAAACTTTCATGGATATGACATTGATCTCCCCAGCAGAGTCGCCATTTTGTTGGTTTTTCTTCTGAATCAGCATTAGGGTTTGCCAGTTCTAATGCACAGGCAGATTCAGCCAACTGAATACAGGAGGTTGCGTGAGCTCCTCCCCTTCACTTCTGGTTTTGCCGCACCAAGGGGGGTGTCCCTATTTGATAAAAGTATGACCTTGACTAGCTCAATGACAGAAAGATATAACTTGACAGCAACAGGTAGAATACTCTCATGTAAGGATGAAGATTTGTATAACAAATCACAAGGTTGGCAACATTCTTGGACATATATGTCTGGTTGGGTATGAGAGTATGCAGGAATCCTAATCCTACTCCTACAACTAACAGGTGGAAGGATGAAATGGTTTGATTTGATTTTTGGATGCAAAGCTGGACATGGTATATAACCTCAACACAGAGCTAGATTGGTGCCTATCCAGGGCTTGGAATCGGTAGACATACACCTGTGAATGATCAACATGAACAACTAAAACTAGATTTCAGGGGGATACATATGATACCTGCCTTACAGATATCTCCCAATATAGAGTGTTAAGCTATCTATACTTATGGCATCCCTATTACAGTATACCCTTCCCAATATTCAATCTAAAAATAGTTTAATCTACCCCTTAAGCAGAAGTTAAAAGATTAAACATTCAACACAGGAATTCTATGTTCTAGAATCTTAGACATTCCTTGAATACCTGGACTCAGAAGAAAGATACATGCAAGACTGGAGACAGAATTAGCACAACACATGCAAACATAGAATTATTCATATAAGATTGACCATGAAATCAATGGATTCATGCAAAAACGTACAACAGAAGATACATAAACTCACAAGTTTTGCTGCACAGAGCAACCAAAACCAGTTGTATCTTATTACAGAGCTAAAATGTCCAGTTTTCAACAACGTCAAAAATGGTAACATAGTCTGCCTATATTGGCCAGAAAGTGTACCCGCAGCAATTAATTACATGGTCAAAAATCAAAAATCTGCCAGATACATCCATCAGAGGGAATGGCACTCAGAAGCCATCAATGCAGCAGTCAAGGGAGGCCTCGAGCCTTGCACCGCCATCTGGGAGTCCTCATTCACAATCGAGTAGTTTAATCACTTGTACCATCACCCATATCCCTGCTATAGTCACCATTGATGGACCAACAACCCGCAACCATCGAGAAAACAATCGCTGCGTTCAAATGGAAGTTTCTTGCCAAAATGCCCTCTTCGCAGGCTCAAACTACACAGGGGAATAATCCCACATGCACGGTGCCGAGACCACACTAGCACTTTATAAACATAGCTGCATGCATAATAGGTGTCGAGCGTTTTTGCCATGCTCGACACATGCTCCTTCACCCAAAAGCCCATCGCCTAGACCCAGGCCATCAGCCAACTCCCAAATCCTCCTGCTGATCTATCAAGTCTCACCGACGACACCTCCCGAAAGCCTACAACTTCCATATCGGCCAGAGAAGAACCATCGGCCAACTCCACAAAACTCATCCCGACATCAATAGTCTGGTTGATGACCACAAACTACACTCTGCACCCCCGTTGGCGTGACTCCCTCCATCGGAGCATCCAAAAATCCTTTGGCTGACCTCAACAGTCTCGCCGACTGTTTCACTACATTCCCCTCATTGGCCAGAGACTGACCATCAGGCTAACTCTCCAGGCTCCCACCGACAATACAAGTCTCCCCGATGGCCACCAAAACATACTTCGTCGGCCAGACAACAACCGTCAGGCTAGCCCAAAATTCCCCAGCCGATGGACCAAACTCTCACCGATGAAGTCTCCACATTCCTCGCCTGTCAGTATGACCAAAGCCATCGGTGAACAACAAAATGCCTACACCGATAGAACTTGTCACCTCGATAGACACATCCTCCTTGGTCCCATCGGCCAAGCCCCCCATCGTCGGCACAACTCAAGACAATCACACCGATAATACAACACACGCCGATAACATCCATCGGCCAAACACAAATGAAGCCTGCCGATGATGAATATCACACCGATGGCATTTCCATCGGCCAAACCAAACACATTGGAGGGAACAAAAAATAGCTTGCCGATGATGCCGATCACTCCGATGAACCAAAAACACAAAGCTCTGAACCTTTGAACCATGAACCGGTTCAAACGGATGGTTCAACCGAGAAGTTCAACGCCGAACGGAGCACTTCAAAAAGAAAATTTGCCGAACACAAACACAAAGCCTTGAACCGTTGAACCATGAACCAAAAGGGTTCAACGCGGTGGTTCAAAATGATGGTTCAATCATAATCTGAGCACTCAAAAAGAAGTTTCGCCGATAGAGAAAGTCACAGCGATGAACAAGGAAACTTAGGCCCCAAAAAGAAAAAATCCTCCAACATCTGCGCTCAGATCCAGACCAAAATTAGTGCCAACACCACCAACTGTTACAGCTCCACATTTATCTCTGATTTCAAAGGTATCATTTTGAAAGATGAAACTATATCCTTCTCTGCACAATTTTCCAACACTCAGAAGATTGTCTCACACTTTCAACATAGAGGACATTATCTATATGTTATCTTCCAGTAAAATTGATTGAACCTTTTCCACATATTTTAGCAGTACGATCATCTCCAAATCTTACTAATCCTTCTTCATTCTTCACAAAATTAATAAAATTGCCTTTATCACCAGTCATATGATTTGAGCAGATACTATCAATGACCCAATAGTTCTTTATATCTTTGTTGTCAATACTTACCTCTGGATCAAAACTTTCATCCTTTTTACAGTTGTCATCCTTTGAATTAAAACAATAGTCATCATCGTCATTGTCTTTAACATCATAAAATGTTTTCTTCGACTTTCTACTTTTGTCTTTTTCATCATAATTTTTTTATTTTCTTTTTGGACATCTGGATGCATAGTGTCCAGCTTCACCACACTTGAAACAATTGAAAACTAATTCATCCTTGTGTGACATCTTGGATCAACCTCAAGTTATTAGGCCTATCTCTAAGGAACTTAGCTCTAATACCAATTATTGAAATACACCAAACAACTGTGAGGGGGGTGAATCAATTGTCACAAAACTTAGCTTCATATGAACATCAAACCATCAACAACTTAAATTCTTATAATCAGATTTAACCATGAAAGCATGAAACCATATACTTAATCACAAACACACATTCAACATAGTGGACACCATATTTTTATGTGGAAAACCCTAAAAGGGAAAAACCACAGTGGGTGTTAGCCCACAGAAATATATGAGTTATACCAATACTGAAAAATAGAGGCTCACTACCTATAGTGTTCAATGCAAAGAATGGCTCACTGCTAGAGGGTGGCTCACTGCCAAAGAGGTGAACTGATTCAGTAGCATCTACTCCATGCCAAGATTTAGTTCCATTGAAGCACAATATAACTTCTTTGCTCTGCTCTTCCACACCTTCGCACTTATCTCTTCATATTCGCACACTCACCACTTTTTCACAACTCTATTACATGCTTTTATACAATTCATCTGTTGGAAACAAGGTAGATAACTGAGAGGGGGGTGAATCATTTATCTCAAAATTTCCTTAACTTTCTTTTCTTTTTGTTATCTTAATAATCAGTGTTCCATCAAAACATGAAAGCATATGTAATCATAAGAACAAAAATAAAATCAACACACATAACACAAGGATTTTTATGTGGAAACCCTGTTAAGGGAAAAACCACGGGGTGACTAACCCAAGATTGTATTCTCTATTAAAAGAATAAAGGAGTACAAAATGGCACTTACCAATTAGGGCTCACTAAACGAGCACACTGCTCACAAGAAGCACACTGCCTACAAGAGACTCACTGTCTACAGAACTTACAGAAGATAATCAAGTGTTTGAATTGATGAGAAGCATCTACAAATGCAAGAGTTCAGTTTTGGTTAGGCACAATACACTGATTTGATGCACTTCATTCTTCCTCTATTTTAGTGATGTTCCTCTGTCACATACCAAACTTGAAATGCCACTTTTCACACTTATCCCTACTTTTCTTCGCACTTTATTTCATCACATGTTCACTACACCCACTTACATGCTGAAATCTATCTGGTATATATATCTGCATCAAGGATTTTTATCAACTTCCTAGTCGGCAACAAAACATTGCAGGTTATTAATCTGTCAGCTGAATCCATGCTTGATTTGTAATGCGTATCAAAAACATAGGTATAGAAGTCATTAATCATGTCGGCCAACAATGTATAATCCCACAAATTGCTTGATCAACACCTTTTACTCATCCGGATTGAAGTCTGATACTCTGTCGGTCAGTTCTTCCTCTGTCTACTCTGCCTGACTGGAACCCAACACTCATATGCTCATATCTTTTTCATGATTTATCACCGGAGGCTAAATATCTGGATTACAGTAGTCATGATACCCCTCTTGACTTGTCCAAGTCCACAACTTTCTAAGTTACACCATCTGAGAGATCCAGACCTGATTGTCAGACCTTGTTACATACTCTATTCTTGTTCACCGGACCAAAACAATCTTCAATCTGACTTCCAGTATAGGCATACTATGTACTGCAGATGTGTGGGATAGACTTTGTTGCCATCAATGACAACACTTATGAAGCCACACAGTGTCTCTTGCCAACATTATCAACCTTGGAATGTACATCAAGGTCGGCATTACATTCATCAACCATTGGAATACTCTCCAAGGTTGGCATTATAAAGCATACACAGAAATAGGTCTAGACCTATTACAAAACTTAGCTAAGGAAAGATGTAGAGAAGTATGATGAGCATGCCATGCCTTAGTTGGGACTCAAACGTAATTCTTCATGCCACAACATGCTTCCACAAACTTCAAGGCATCTCTACAATTAGTGAAATCAACCAAGTCATCCAAGACTGGTGAGAACACTAGGTCTACTAAGATCATTCTCCATCCATAATCCAATTTTCTCTTTGCAAACCAATCCAAAGGTAGGAACATGATTAGGGGACATCCAAAAGCACATTATAATCACTAGGAACAACCGCACGATCTCTAACCACTCTATCAAGAGGATTCTTCAAACAGGAGCACAAGAACAACACTGTCAGCTATTGTCATAAAGAAAAGATAGCTTGCGGACTGCCAAATCATGAACCATTGGAGTTGAAGGAACTTAACATTATCTTAGGCTTATCTCTAGAACTGTAGATCAAAATACTTCAATGCGGAGGAATGTGGAGCATAACACTTTCTCCCTGTCTTTGCCAAACATATAGAAAAAGCTATTTTCACTTTGGTGAACATAAATCACTCAATTCTTCATAGCAGAGGCTCAAAATTAGAACATAGCATCTTCATATGGACTTCTAAATAACTTCTAATCTGCAGACAAAGATATTCATTCTACAAAAAATGCAGAGCATTCTTCTGGACTATTTTTCTATATGCAATACATTGTTTCCACTACAACTCACTATTTCTATTGGAGAGGCTAATTTTCTCAATATCCTCAACATCAAGATTACTTAGATAAGTAAATACAAAGCATATTACTCATTACAATCAGACAACAAGATAGGAGCATAGTTAACACCAATGACAATAGTGATATGTTGACATCAATGACAACACTAGTTAAGCACATACTTGCAACAAGGGATTGTTGTGTGAAGTTTAAACTCCGTAGAACACATCAATTATGAGTGTTGTGCAGAGTTTAAACTCTGCACAACAATAAAAACTATTGTAGGTAATACAAAGGGTAGTCTAAAGGATGTTGTGCGGGTTTTGAACTCCGCACAACATCTTACCCTGGATGTTGTGTGGAGTTCAATGTTAGGAATTTGCAGGTCAAATAAAACCAATTCCACATAACCCAATAGGAGAATAAGATGCAACAAATAACCATAATGCAAAGATCAAATGACAAACACAAGATATACCCTAGAAAAGCCCTCAAGAGGGAAAAACCCAGCCTCCAAAAGCATCCACACTCATATGTATTATTCAACAAAAGATATTACAGTACATTCCATGAGTCTCCATGAATACCTCTAAAACATCAAGCACCTCCAATGCATCCTCCATGTGTCCAAACATGAGTCCACACATCAGCTGCCATGCTTCACAATATGCACTTATAGGAGAGAACTCAATACAATGACAACCTCTCACACAACTCCAATTCACCTACAATGAAAAAACTAACCCACCCAAACCACTAACCATGTGCTTTCTTTTATAGACCAAGCTCACACAAATACAACTTGTGGTATTGGATAAAACCATGTGTTCCAAAACTATGGATACACAAAACCATTGACCCCCTTATTTAATGTTGGTACAACATTTTTTCTAACAATTAAATAATACAAATAATATCCCAATGTTACATACAACTTTTACAAGTGGCATCCAAATAAATATCTAATGTGGTTAAACACATCAATTAAGATGCACAACAAATAAATATTTATTTTACATGAATAAAATAATCCAATATTATGCAAGGTGTACAACACCTATTTCCCAACATTCTCCCACTTGTTGTATACATTGCATAAGGGTCAATTAATGAAATACATCATCATAGGTAAACATGAAATCACATGAATCTCTAGTATGCTCGTGCTCCATCAAGATACCTACAACAAAATCAAAGTGACCACCATCTCAAGCAAGAACTCCTCTCATCCTCCAACATGCCACCTATGGAAGAAAAGGAACATGCGAAGGTGAAGATGCACCAATCGAAAGAACACAAGCATCAAATCCAAGTGATAACAAAAGGTTCCAAGCTACTGTCAAAGGTAAAAACCCACATGATTGGAAATAGCACTCACAACATATGCTAATACATCCAACCATCCATACCTCAAAGGTATCAACAACATCAATAAACTCATGCCAACAACATATCCAACCCATATACCGTAATCACAAGTTCCATGTATAAACCTATCAATGAAGTACATATACATCCAGGAACTCCCACTACATGGGTAATGTCAAATCTGAAAATAGATCCAAGACATATCAAGTCTATCAATCAACACTCAAACCAAGGTGTGGCTAATCAACAAGCCAATATAGTACTAGAAGAACAATCACAATGATCCAAACATGCATGATAAATTGATGCATACTCTCTCACAACATGTCACCTTAACTCTCCCAAGTCCAACCATATGAACATGATCCTCGAGGAAGTAGCCATAAGACAAAGAGAGAAAACCTGTAAATCATAATGTCCTTCTACAAACACTTCAAAGTGCTAAGTTGTGTCAAGTATGATCTCCTCTACAACCCCAAATGAAAAGCCTCAACAACACCCAACCATTCAATCTCATAAGATCAAATGAACATATGTAACATGTAACCAACATGGATGTAAGCCTCTCTAATCAAGGTAGATCAAACTCATAATCATTCCATAACCAGGAATAAGCCCAATCACATCTCCTAAACTCCTCATAGAGAACATCATAAATCAAACCATATGAACAAGGAGATAACCATGCTAACATCCCTCAAATGAACCCTCCAGAACCAATAAATGTAGCTCAAGATCCATATCTATGAGAAGACAAAGCATAAAGAAAAATGCATCTAAAAGGATGGGCAATACCTTATAGATGATAAACTATCTAGTAGACCAAGAGTGGGGAATGAGAATGCTCCTCCAGCATACATGTCAAGCCACAATGACTCTCTCCAAGAACAATCTCCTCTAGGTCCATAATGAACTCACATCCATATCCAAGTGTAAGGCTCCTCGGTCTATTTGTTGAAACCTCCAATGAGTAACCGTCTCAAAAAGTGTCTCTAATCCCAAGAGAACTCCAGCCTCACCTAAGTCTCCAAGTATCCATGAGTACCTCCATGATCAATCCATGCCAAACTCCAAATGCAACACCGCACTACCATGAAGCTGTAAGCAAATGATCAATGTACTCAATACCAAGAGAATCAACAAGATCATTGTCAATGCTCCAATTACACATCTGCATAATCAAGAAGCCCATCATGACATCATGATCTAACCATCTCCTCTAATGAGATCACATGCAATAGTGCAATACATCCTATCTCAAGAGAACCTATATCAAGTCAAAACTCTAAGCTAGCATCAAGAGTAGACCATGACATAATATCAGTTATCTCTAAATAAAGGATCAACATGTCAAACTAACAAATCATAAACTGACACCTCAACCAAAGACTCAAGAAAGTCCTCCATGGTAAACCAAGATGTCAACATCTACACTCACATGAATATAACCATCTACTGACAATGGAACTTACGATGTCAAAGCACTCTCACTGAAAAAAAAATCATAATCCAAGAGCCTCTCCAAGATACCCACAACCACTATAGAAGATCATTCATCACAAATGATGAATCCATATCACTGCCAAAGCTCTCACTGAATTGTGATACCGATCTATCCATGACAACAAAGTAACCATTGTGGCAAGTATGTGCCTAAACGGTGTTGTTATTGATGTCAACATATCTATGTTGTCATTGGTGTCAACTGTGCTCTTGTTTTGATGCTTTCTTGTAATGAGTTAGATGTTGAAGATAATGAATAAGTATTTCTGATACTGAATTTTCAAGTGCTTTTGAGAAAATTTGTCCCTCCAGTGGAAACAGTGTATTGAAGAGTATCTTTTTTCACAACAGAACAGTCCAGTAGCTTCCTCCGCATTTCTTGTAGAATAAATATCTTTTTCTATGGATTGGAAGTTAGTTAGAGACATGTCTGAAGGTGTTATGTTCCAAGTTTGAGCCTTCAGTATAAAGATTTGAGTTAGTTATGTTCACCAGAGTGTAAACTACTTTTTCTGTATGTTTGGTGGTGATAGAGAGAATGTATTATGCTCCGCATTCCTTCTCATTTAAGTATTTCAGTATGCGGTTTTGGAATCTAGTTTGTAATGATGATAAGTAACTTCAACTCCAATGGTTCATGATTTGGTGGTCCTCAAGTGATCCTTTCTATATGATAGTGGATAACAGTTATGTTCAAGTGTTCCTGATTGAAGAATATTATGGACAAAGTGTTTAGAGGGTGTGCGATGTTCCTGGTGATTACAGCGTGCTTGTGGATGTCTCTTGATCGTGTTCCTACCTTTGGATTGGTCTGCAGAGAGAAATTTCGATCGTGGATGAAGACTATTCTTAGAAGACTTAGTGTTAACACCAGTCTTGGCCAACCTGGTTGTTTCCACTACTTGTGGAGATGCATTGAAGATTGAGAAAGCGTGTTGTGGCATGGAAGATTGCATTTGAGCCCCAACTAAGGCATAATGTGATCTGCATACATCTTTTCCTTAGCTAATTTTGTTTAGGTCCAGACCTATTTCTATGTATGTTTGTAATGTCGACCTCCGAGATTGTTCCAATGGTTGATGAATGTAATGTCGACCTTGATGTACATTCGAAGGTTGATGAATTGTATAAAAACATGTAATGAAGTTGCGAAAAATATGTCCTTGTACAAAAATGCAAAGATAAGTGAAAAGGTGTAAGAAGAGCAGAGTAGAGGAGTTATATTGTACTTCAAAGGAACTGAACTCAGGCATGGAGTAGATGCTACCAAATTAGTTCACCAACCCTTGGAAGTGAGCCACCCCTTGGTAGTGAGCTGATCTTGGCAGTGAGCCCTAACTTTTGCAGTGAGCATTTTGGGCAGTGAGCTTATGTTTTTCAATATTGCTATAACATATTTATTTTTGTGGGCTAACACCCACCATGGTTTTTCCCTTATAGGGTTTTCCACATAAAAAATCTAGTGTCTCATGTGTTGATTATGTTATTGTGTTGAGTTTCTTATTTCATGCCTTCATGATTAAATCTGAATAACAGTGAATAAGTGTTTGATGTGCTAATGTTCATAAGTGGTTAAAGTTTTGGAGACAACTAATTCACCCCCCCTCTCAATTGTTTGGCACATTTCTAAAATTGGTATCAGAGACAAGTTCCTCAAAAGTAAGCCTAACAGCTTGAGGTAGATCTAGGATGTCTTATAGGAAGGAAGCTTCATAGTTTGATGGAATGAATTATGCTCTCTAGAAGGTATGAATGAAAATCCATCTCCTTTGTCTTGGTTATAGAGTGTGGAAAGCGACAGAGACAAAGTATACCATGCCTTAGAATGGTTTAACAACTAAAGATGAAATCAAAGAATATGAGTTAACTATAAAATCTAGAGATTGTTTGTTAAGTGCCTTGTCTAACATTGAGTTGATAAAGGTCATGGATCTAGAAACTGCTCATGAAGTCTAGGAAAAGCTGAAAAATCTATATGAAGGAGATGAGTCTATAAAGAGCACTAAATTGCAGGGCTTGAAAGCAAAATATGAGGGTTTAAAGATGAGCGAAGATGAGAACATAACAACCTACATGCAAAAGGTTGATGAAATTGTCAATGGAACAAAAGGTATGGGAGGAACTATTGATGAGAAAGAAGTTGTGATGAAAATTCTTAGGTCATTACCTAAGTCCTACAGTCACAAGGTAGCTGCAATTGAAGAAGTAATGACTATGCAAGATGTCACTAAGGATCAATTGCTAGGAAAGCTTACAACTTTTGAGATGAGAGAGTTTGGTGATGCTCTGCCAAAGATTGATACTGCTTTCAAAGTCAGTACTTCAGAGAAAATCTCTAGAGCTAAGAAGTACAAGGTGGAATTTGATGATGAGCTTGATGAAATTGAAGCCAACTTTGTTGACAGACTGCAAAGAGGTTCTGGTAAGTTTAAAGCAAAATTACCTTTCAAATGTTTTACATGTGGTAAGGTTGGTCACTATGCTTCTAGGTGTCCTAGGAGAATTGAAAGGAATAGAAAAAGATTTGAGAATAGACCTAGGGTTCCAAAGAAATGCTACTGTGTTAGAGATCTTGATGATGAAGTGTGACAGATGATGAATCTGATGATCCTAGTAGTAGTGCAAATGAATGCTTGTTTATTGCCATTAAAGAAGAACCTGTGTCTATTAATCTTGCTAGTTGTGTGAAGGAAAAAAAACCAATGGAAGAAAGTGCTTTGGCTGTTCAGGTTGAGAAAGATAAGGATGAATGGATTATTGACATTGGATGCTCACATCACATGATTGGTGACAAAAGTGAGTTTGTGAGTTTGGAAAAGTATGATGGAGATCTAGTTAGGTTTGGAGATAATGCAGCGCTAAGATTTGTGGAAAAGGATCTATTTCTTTTGATGGAAAGCACATCACTGATGATGTCCTATATGTGAAGGGTTTAAAATATAATCTTTTGAGTGTTGGTTAGATGTGTGACAAAGGTTATGATTTGAGATTCAAAGATAATGGGTGCAAGATCATGGAAAGCTCCAGAACAGTGATTGCTACCAGTAAGAAGACCAGAGGTAACATTTACCAATTAAGAGGAACTAATGATTATTGTTTATTGGCTCAGACAAATGAGAGTTGGCTATGGCATAGAAGGATGTGTCATATCAACTTTGATAATTTGGTGAAGATAAGTTTAGGACAGGCTGTGAGAGATTTACCAAAGCTTGTGAGATCTGCCAATACCATTTGTAAGGAATGTCAGTTGGGGAAGCAGACAAGAAAAAGTTGTTGGCAAGAGACACTGCTATGCATGATAGGTGTTGTCATTGATGGCAACTAATTCTATTTTACACATCCACATTACATAATTTGTTCATATCGGAAGCCAGAGTGAAGATTTGTCTAAGTCCGGGTAGTTAGAAACAGAGCATATGATAGGGTCCAGTATCTTGGTCTGGATCTCTCCAGTGGTAAATCACAGTGTGCTGTGGATCTGAGGGAGTGATAAGGATTGTCAGGACTATCTAAATCCAAAAATTTAGCCTCCAGTGATGAAGGATTCAAAAGTTATAAGAATCTAAGTATCAGGTTCCAGTTAGTCAGTATAGTCAGAAGAAGAACAAGCCGACCTAGTATTTGATCTTGATCCGGATGAAGAAAATTTTGTGGTTAAGCAATTTGTGATAATCAGTGGTATTGGCCAACATGATTGATGATATGAGAACACAAGTTTTTGGTCCGCATTGTTGATTGTGCATGGAATCAGCCAACAGAGAAGAGTTCTTAATAAATGTTCTAAGTTTTCTTGAAGCTAACTACAGTTGATTGAATTTCTTGATGCAGATATATATAGCTGATGGATTCGAGTGTTTTAGAGTGTGATTGTGATGTGATGATGGAGTAAGTGCGAAAAGGGCAGAAAGAAGTGTGAAGGTGAAGATCAAAGCTCAGATTATGGCCGAAGAGTGAAGCAGGGCAGAGTAAGGATGAAGTGTGTAAGATCAGTATTCTGTGCTTAACCGGAACTAAATTTCTACATTGGTAGATGTCATTTCTTAGTTCAAACATTTTAGTGAACTTTTGTAACTAATTCTGTAGGCAGTGAGCCTCTTAGAGTAGTGAGCTCTGGGCAGTGCACCCTAAAGGCATGTGCCTTCCCCATTTGTAATACTTTTAATAGAGTATAAATTCTTGTGGGTTAACCCCCACCGTGGTTTTTCCCTTAACCAAGTTTCCACGTAAAAATCATGGTGTTATGTGTGTTGATTTGTTTTTACTCATGTGTTATTGATTCATGCTTTCATGGTTATATCATTCATCTTTTAATAAGTGGTAAAGAAGTTTAAGTTACAACAAAGGTTAAGAATTTTTGTGACAACTAATTCACCCCCCTCTCAGTTGTCTGCCCTATTCTCAACAATTGGTATCAGAACCTGGTTCCTTAGAAGAAGTTTAACAGCTTGAGGAAGATCTGGGAAGGTGTTTTGAATGGGTTCATTCAAGTATTCGATGGCATCCATGAAAAAATTAAACTTGCTTTAGAAGATCTTGATCAGTCCAGAGAAGAAGTCAAAGAACTACAAGAGAACCTTAAAGATGCTGAAGACTTCATTGAAACCTTAAAAGAAAAATTGAGCAAATCTAATCAAAAGAGGAAGGAGCTACTTCTTCAACTAGGAAATCAGAATGAAGACAATGACATGGATGAGGCCCTGAAAGAGAAGACAAAGGAATGTGAGAAGTTAGCAAAAGAAGTTGTTCTAAAACATTAGATGGAATCCGGGGTGATGAGGCTAACCAAGGAAATCGAAGAAAGGAAGAAGACTGAAGAAAAATTGAATCAATCTCTAAAAGAAAGAACTGAAGAATGTTGCAGATTGGACAGAATAATTGGCCATCTAGAGTTTGATCTACATGAAAGCAGGGACAACAAGGAAGAACTTGAAAGGCAAATTGTCATTCTCAAACATGACCTAAAAGTTGCAAATGAATATAAAGAGAAATTCAAGATAAGCTTAGCTAAACTTGAGGTGTTGCTTGATAGTCAGAAGATGGTAGATGATAAGCATGGTCTGGGATTTGAGAAAGGTGAAAGCTCTAGATCCAGTTAAAGAAATCCTGAAGTAAGAAAACAAAGAAGGAATCCTAGAAGACCTCCAGTAAGACAACCTAATTCTCAAAGTTATCCATCTTTCAATGGAAATTGTTTCAAATGCAATAAGTATGGTCATAGAGCTAATCAATGCAGAAGTCAAGTAAATCAAAATGAATCATTTCTCTTTGGTCAATGCTTTAATTGCAAAAGGATAGGTCATAAGGCTGAGGAATGCAAAAGTGGATCAAGGAATCCTCCTAAGAACAAACAAGATTTTAATGGAAGATGTTTTACTTGCAACAAGTTTGGGCATATGGTAATACAATGCAGATCTAAACCTGCTCCAACATGTGGTTGTTAGAGAAACAAGACTGACAAGGTGTCATTGTACCTCATCATTTAATCTATTTTCAGATGTCAATAATCCAGGGGTTGTGTCCTCGGCTGTCTGCAACTAGGGATTCTACAATTACTAGTTTTCCTAGCTAATCTTAACAGCTTCTACCAATTTGAAAAGATTAATCTGTCTACTTACTAAATAAATTTAAGGAATGCTGAAAAGAGAATTAAACAGGAAATTTACTCAAAGCAATCTTAAAAATAGTAACATGCATCTATCTATTAAAATCAGTAAATACTTTTCATAGCAAAATCTAAAGTAATAAAATAGTGGTACTAGCCTCCCGCCTTGGTGGTGAGAGTGGGCCCTTGCTCCACACCCTTGGGGCTGAAGGCTACAGTAGGGAATTAGCACAAAAGAAGATCACAACTAAATCTAGTCCAATTCATTCACTTTGCATTTATGAAAAATATTGCTATCACAGAATTGAGATTACCGAGAATTAGAATAATTCAATCATTGTATATTTTTTCTGCTATTCCTATCAGTATATATCAAAATGAGTGATGACATATTACTTATCTTCTCTACCAGTTCCTCTATGAGATGACATCCATCTCTTTATTGAACTAGTTGTCTAACTATGAAAAATAATCATGCAATAAAAGAAGACTGAGTGGAACAGAAGTCCACTTAGAATTCTAAGTTTGAGTCTTAATACATTTGGGTAGCGAGGCCCTGAAAATATGGATATTGAATCAGTTCTATCCGTAACTCATGCAAAAACTTTATAAAGATAAAAACTCTAGCAATTTGACTAAAGATGACCCTTCACCACTCAGGTGATGATTTGAGTGAAATGAGGGGTGTTAAGATCACTGCTGAAAGTGCCTGATCGATAGCTTATGCTGGAAATATGCCCTGCTCTCAGGAGGCACCAGAGATATGTCTGTAGCTCTGGAAATATTTGTAGCTCCAGAGATATTTGTAGCTTCGAAGATAGTTGTAGCTTCCTTTGTTTAGCTTCAGAGATATGTCTGTAGCTCTGGAGATATCTATAGCTTTCTTTGTTCAGCTCCGGAGATGTTCCAGACTCCCGTAGAGCTCCGGAGAGGCTTTTCTCATTTCTTCAAAACTTCAGGTGTCATGGTACTCTGGTATTGTCTTCAGAGATCATTGAAGACTATCTCCGGAGATGCACAAAATTATTGTTCCTGGCATCTACACCTGTTGATTCAAAAAGAGAGAAGTTTCTACATTTTTCCATCAATTCCATGCACATTAGTCACTCAATCAGAAATTATAATCTTAAGTAATCTATCTCAATTAATCATTAACTAGAATGATCTTGCTAGCTTATTTGGGTGTAGACATTAGGAAAGATGGACTCAGGAAGGAGAAAAAGAGAGGTAAAAAGATGTATTTCATGGGTTCAACTTGGCACTCATCATCCCTCCATACCTAAGGTTTGGTAGGTCCTCCTGCTTCTCACATTCTAGATTTATTCTGGCAAAGCAGCTTGTTGGTCAAGCTATAGTCCTATGCATAGGTGGTCCAAGTTGTGCGGTTGATATTACCATTGCCTCTGTATTCATCAACCTGCTTTATCCAGTCCTGCAATTTCTCATATTCCATCTATTCTACCCAGATAAGGAGTGGTTCAATTATTAGAGGGGGCCTGAACTGCCCACGTATCCATTCCTGCTTATGGTTATCCATCATTTTGGATATCAACTTTGCTTTTCTCATAAATAATCTTAAGTTTGCAGGGGTGACCACCTCTCACATTTTCTACTCCACGGTCAAAATATTCCATCTCTTCTTTGCTATGGCAAGTACTAGGTTTGCTGAATTGATCATGAAAAGACCAAAATCAATGGAGCACTCTTGCAAACTTTTTAGGTATAATGGCAAAATTTTGTTCTTATTATCAGGATGATAGATAAGGGACCCGAATTGAATCTTAAAAGCATTGGGATTGGGACTTTCCTTCATGATGAAGAGATCTATTTTTAAATCTTTCTTGAGATGATCTTCCATCCTTTCATTCCAGATCTGATGATTCCTCAATAGGGACATAAATGCCTTAAGCTGGCATTCCCCCACAAAATGATTAAGAATGAAAGTTATATCATTAACACAGAACCCATGCAAGTATAATTCACATAGGAAATTCTTGTCATCATCATTACTCCTTGTATATGCTGTCATGAATCCTTCTGTTGTCTCTGTATCCTCAACCAGGTCAGACAGAACTAAAGGGAGTTTCCTTTGCAGTACCCTTTCTTGTAAGAACATAGAATAGCTGGCACTTGGAGGCCTACAGGATAGAATTTCTGAAGAAAGGGAGGCCATTTGAATGATTTTACCTTCCAAAGTTGTTATTCTTTTTGTTTTGGCAGTGACTGCCCTTTGTAATTGTAACATAGGCTTGGAAGCCTCATATTCTCTACATTTCTTCTCCCAATGGAATAGGGATTTAGGAATGTCAATGGGGATTGGACCCACATATGCATCTATTTGGATTTTCTATTCATTGGTTGCCCTTGGGCCAGCCAACTCTTGAATATATTCCTCCTGGTCATCTAGTCTGTTGTTGGCCCAAGTTAACTATCTATCCTGGCTTTGTATTTTCTCAATCAATGCTGCCATTATTGTGAGGCTCTTGTCTCTAGCCATGGTGAGCTCAGAAACACTCTGTGCTGCTTCTCTCTCTTTTTCTTCCAACAGTTTGACTGCCTCAATTTTCTGTGCCTCCAATTCTACCTCTTTCTCAATTTTCCAGGCCTCTAATTCTACTTCCTTCTCCTAGATGATCTTGTTTTTGCTTTGGAGTTCTGTTTGTAGATTTTCAATGACTTGTTTCTACTCCATTTCTATCTCTATTCTAACCTTCTTGAGGTCAGTAATAATCAGATTTTTCCCCCAGAGTAGTCTCTTTGGGTTTTCAATTTCTTCTAACAATTGTTGTTCTTTTGGAATTTCAACATCCTCTTGATCAAAGGGATGAAGAAGGTTTCTGCTTCTGCTTCTATTTCTGCTGCTACTACCATTACTATTTGCTAATCATTAGGGTTTTCCAGGACCATCTGCCTTGCACTGTCAATTATATCCATTTGCCCTGTTTCATCTTCTTCTGCAGACTGCCTGTCCTGAGGGTCCTCTTGGGGTTCCTCTGCTTCTACTGGCACCGATGAAGGCCCAGCCTTATTCTCATATGTTCTAAAACCCAGGAGTACCTCAGCCAGGAGGGTGGTATCTTCCTCAGCCTGTGAGAGCTATCTCTGCCTTTTGCTTCTCCATAGCAGAGGTGGGACAGGTGCCTCCGGAGTAGGTCTCTCATCCTCAGAGTCTGAAGAAATAGTAAGAGTCTGTATGTGTTCTATCTCTGAAGCACATGATGGTTCTGAAATTGGGTTTGACCCTAGAGGAACAGATGGTGCTGGGGAAAGTTCTCTTTGTTTCCTTTTCTTGACTAGAGGGATCTCATCTGAATCATGGGATGGTTCTTCAGCCCACCAGGTTCCCTCTGTTCTCTGTCCTGACCTCTCCTCTATTAATTCCTTAGGGAAAGATTCCTCGATTAGAGTCATCTTTCTCCTAACTAATCGAGTCATGTATGGGGTTTTCCTAGGAGTAAACTCTGTAATTTCTTTGCCTTTCCTCCTTTTATCAAGAACAGGGGCTGCAGATGAAGTTGCCTCCTATGAGGACTTCTTTCCTCTTTGAAAAGCTATGGAGGAGGCTGAAGGCTCAGTTTCTTCTTCTTGGTGAGTGGAAGAACTCTCACCTCCTGGTTGTGCCATCTCTAGTCCTCTGTTCTAGGAATCTTGTTCAAGAAAGTTTTGCCATAATTCTTCCCCATTGGCTTGAGATAGGAAGTGGTGTTTGACTACTAGAAAAATGAGGCCATGATGTTTCATGGGACCCTTATTCTACTGATATTTCTCTGCAGTGGCCCTAATGGCATAATACAGGAAATTGAGAATGTTTATGCTAAATTCATGGTGTGCATTCCCATGCCTTAGAAAAATCAGCATTTTCATGATTGGTCCTAAAACTAGAGAGAATTGACCATCACAAGTAAAATATTTCATCAGCTAGGTGGCACCAGATTGCCAAGGGTTTGGGAGTGTGGACCTAAGAATTTATTTTACTTCATTTTTATTTGAATGCATTTGTATAGCAGGTTCACCACAAATAGAGAAATTCTTAATTAAATCAGTGTATAAGGTTTTCAAGTGATAGAACCTCTCACCTTGTTCAGGAAGTCCAGAAATGTGGCTGATAGTGGCTGAGGAGAAATTGATTCGGACTTCTTTGACAGTTGTCTAATTATCCCTTAAATTTCTGAGGAATTCATCCACAACATCTTCCTAAAACCCTTCAAATTTTTCTAGGAAGTCTAACCATCCTGAAGCTCTTAGAATGTTTGCTGCAGCTTCATCCTGCAGAAGACCCGCAAAACTTTCTGGCTCAGACTTCTTCTTTACCCCCATTGCTAAATTAGTTCCACCTTCTATGCTTAATTCCTCACCTCCTCAATCTATAGTTTATCCTTTCCTCTTATCTCTGTAGGCTCCGGAGGACTGTTCAATTTGCTCTGTAGGCTCCGGGGGACTATTCAATTTGCTCTATAGGCTCTGGAGGACTATTCAATTTGCTCTATTCTTCAGGGTACTTCAGAGGTTTGAATGAGGAATGTTATGTTTCTCAGCTTAGGCTTATGTAGATTAGTTAGAGTACCTAGGCAGTCATAAATGTGATAGAATGACAGGACATTCCAGAGGCAAGGTGGCAGTACAACACAGATGGCAGCATGTGTGAATGTAGAAAAGGAAATGATGGCTAGAGGACGTTTCATAGTGACGACACCCAAAATAGAAAGACAAGACAGTTGCTATTAGTGATTAATTAAAGATAGAATTACCTAGATCATTTTTAATGATGAGGGCGATGTACATGGCAGAGATGCTACATCATTTTATGAGACTACACATGTCGCGGCATATGAACAGCTTTTGGTGGCTTGAGATAACACCCACTACTCCACTGGCACGTGACCTACAATCATTTCGCTGAGTGGTTCAAGAATCCACGTTCCTTGGGTGACATCAGCATCATCTTTGTGAATACCCCTACAAATTATATGCATGCTAATTTAATTTATTCTTGTGATAAAGTAGAGGATGAGTCATGATGACCTCGTCATGTGATGTGTCCACTTTACCACCTGGAGAGGTGGGTCCCCTCTCTTATTATTGAAATTGACTTCTTTATTGACAGAGCACCAGAGGTGCTCCTGGTTTGGGAAGCACTGGAGGTGCATTTGACTAACTCCTGGCACCTGATCATCTCTGGAGCTCAATTGTTTTCAACTGTCCTGAAGAAGGGAACTACCATTTGCTGGTTTTCAACTCCCTTGGTCGAGAAAGACAGCCATTTACTGGTTTTCTATATTTCTCTTTTTTTTTTTTCAATCCAACACTGTGACAGGGGAGGTATCCCCTGTATCAAAACACAAATCATTAAGAAACTCCTCTTTAGTAGATGGTCTTTTATAGAGCCTGATTCAATGACCATTTACTAGAAATGTGTCTATGCTTCCATCAATAGGTTCCAATAATACAGTTCCATTTTCAAGAACTTCCTTTACTTGATAAGGACCCATCCAGTGAGTTTGTAATTTCCCTTTGAACTCCTTGAATTTAGAATCATAAAGAAAAACTCAATCACCTTGTTGAAATGTCCTCCTTTTGATGTGTTGGTCATGCCATTGCTTCCTCTGATACTAAACCAGTTCTGTTTGCTGAATGGCCTCTGTCTGAATTTCATCCAACTCATTGAGCTGAAGAATTCTATTCTGTTGAGCTATAGACAATGATAAACCAATATCCAATGTAGTTTTAAGTGTCTGGAGTTCAAATTCTATAGACAAAATAGGCTTTTTCCCATAAACTAATTCATATGGTGAGAAATTTGTTGTGGACTTCCAAGTGGTATTGTAAGCCCAAACTATTTCAGGTAATCTGTTAGGCCAATCTTTTCTGTTCATTGCTACTGTCCTGGTTATAATTTTTTCAAGTTCCCTATTGGTTACTTCTCCCTACCCATTTGCTTGAGGATGGTAAGGTGAAGACTTTTTATGCTTGACTTGATATAAATTTGTGAATGCTTTGATTACCTATGAAGTAAACTAAGGTCCTCTGTCAGAAACTATTGATCTTGGGGCTCCAAACCTGAAGAAAATCTTATTATAAAGGAAATCAGCAACTTTTTCTTCTCTTGCAAATTATAATGCTTAAACCTCAGCCCACTTAGTAACATAGTCTATGCATACTAGAATGTACTCCTTGCCTGATGATGGTGGGGAAATTGGTCCCACAAAGTCTAAACCCCACTACTCAAATGGTTCCATCATGACTTGAGGATGCAGTAACATCTCCTGGGTAAAGGTTTGTTGTCCCATCCTTTGGCACTGGTCACAATGCTGCACATACTTCTTTGTATCTTTATGAAGAGAGGGCTAGTAGTAACCAGCTCCAAGGATCTTGTGGACTGTCCGGTGGAAAGAGTAAAGGCCACCAGATGGTTCATCATGACATGCTCTCAACACATCAAAAATCTCATTAGCCTTTAAACACCTGCATAGAATGAAATCAGGACCACATTTAAATAGTAAACCATTCAACCATTTGTAAGATAAACTTTCTTTAACCAAACGTTTTCTTTGTTTTGAGGTAAAATGGGATGGATACAAGCCTGTAGCTAAAAGATTAGCTATGTCAGGAAACCAAGGTGTAGTAGAGGATATAGCAAAAAGATGTTCATCTAGGAACTTGTCCTCCACTGGTTGGTTTTCTCCTCCTGTATGCAATCTTGACAAAAAATCAGCAACCAAATTAAACTTTCTTGGATTATCAACTATGGTAATATCAAATTCCTGCAATAGCAATAACCACTTGATGATCCTTGCACCCACTACTGGTTTGTTCATTAGGTACTTGATGGCTACGTGATCAGTGTGTACAAATGTCTTATATCTAGTGATATAATGCCTGAATTTGTTCATAGCATAAATGACTGCCAAGAATTTTTTCTTAGTTGTGGTGTAATTTCTTTCTGCAGAGGTAAGGTTTTTGTTGATGTAATAAATGGCATGCATACTTTCTCCTTCCTCCTTTTGTCCTAAAACTGCCCCAATGGACTCATTTGAAGCATCAGTCTATATGTGAAATGGAAAAGTCCAATTAGGTCCTCTTAAAATTGGTGTGATCGTAAGCTTCTCTTTCAAGGTTTCAAATGTTGATTGACATTCCTCTGTCCACAGAAATTATGTGTCTTTGTTAAGCAGGGTAAACAGGGGGACTGCTATTCTGCTGAAATTTTCTATGAATCTCCTATAGTAGTCTGCATGACCTAGAAAACTTCTAGCATCTGTCTGATTTTTAGGTGAAGGCAACTGTGTGATCACTTTTATCTTGTTTTGATCCACTTTGATCCCCTTTTTTGAAATGTGGTGTCCCAAAACAATTCCTTCCTCCACCATCATGACGCACTTTTCATGGCTAAGGGATAATTGATTTTTCTCACAGCATTTTAGTACTTTCTCAAGGTTTGTGAGAGGTTCTTCAAAATTATCCCCATACATAGTAAAGTCATCCATGTAGACCTCCATGCATTCATTAGCTAGTTCAGCAAAAATAGCTAAAACAAGTCTCTGAAATGTAGCTGGGGCATTGCATAGTCCAAAGGGAAGAACTTTGTAAGCAAAAGTTTCCCAAGAGCAGGTGAAGGTGGTTTTGTCCTGATCTTCAAGTGCTACTTGAATTTGATTATACCCACTGAATCCATCTAGAAAAGAGAAATACGTTCTCCCAGCAAGGTTGTCCAGGACTTGGTCAATGAATGGTAAGGGAAAGTAGTTCTTTTTTGTGGCCTTGTTGAGTTCTCTATAATCAATACACACCCTCCATTTCCCATTCTTTTTAGACACTATGACAAGGGGTGAGACCCATTGACTATCTGAGATTGGATATATAAACCCTACTTGAAGTAATTTTTCTATTTCAGTTTTGACAATGTCCTTTAAAGCAGGATTCAATCTTCTCTGGGGCTGTCTGACAGGTTTAATATCCTTAGTGTATATATGATGGGTACAGATCTTAGGAGGCATGCCTTTCATATCTTGGCATTCCCAAGCAAAAGATGCTAAGTGGGAAATCAGAAGTTGGATAAGTTTTTCTTCCTGATTTGTTGTTAACTGAGTATTGATATTAAATGTTTTCCCTGGTAAAATCATGACCTGTTTTGTGATTTGATCCATAGATGTAGTTAATCCATACATGGGAGTCATGGTATTGAGAGGACAAGAATGTGGAAGCAACATATGGAAAGTGGCTAAGTCTCTGTAAAAGGTTTCCCCACAAGGAATGATGTTGGCGAGGGTACAATGAGAAGAATTAAGAAGTTATCTCTTAGAATCTTGGGTGAGTTCGATCACATCCTTATTGATTAGGATGTGAGTGATGTCCTCTGTTGTATCATAATGTATTTCTTCTTCTAACTCTCCCAGATGATCCTTGATGGTTACCATAGCTACTGAGGCACTGTTGTCATTATTCTTTGGTTCATCCACCCATACTCTTCTTGTATAATTTATTGATGGTTTAGCTGGAGGATACAAAGATATTTTCTTCAAATCTATCCCATTAGAAATGACCATATCTCTAATTCAACAATCAATAGATGCTGTTGTAGCCAGCCATGGTCTTCCTAAAATCAATGGATAAGCATTTCTCTGGTTTCTAGGTTCTAGTATCAGGAAGTCCACTAGAAATTCCCATGAATCTATCACAACTGGTACATCAGTGATTACTCCTTTTGGCACAGCTACTGACTGGTCAACAAGTTGGAGAATTGTAGTTGTGGATTGGATACCTGATAGAGCTAATTGGTTCATTGTGTAAACTGTCATCACATTAATTGTTGCTCCCAAATCAACCAGAACATTTGAAATTTCTACCCCTAAGATGAAAACAGTTATGACAGGATTTCTAGGGTCTCCATATTTTGGGAGGAGAATTTCTCCCATCAATAGATCTACTACTTTTCCTTCCACCTGTATTGTGGAGGGAAAGTTTTTCTTCCTGCCCTACGTTTTGATACAATACTGTTTAATGAATTGATTTAGTTCTGGTACATCTCTAATTGCCTAGAGGAGAGGAATTTCAATGTTTAGTTGCTTGATTTCTTGTAAAAGTTCTGATTCCAGGTTGGTTTGGATTTGTTTTTGTAAGATATTTTTCTAGGGAACATTCTGTTTAAGCCGTTCTGGGTATGGTGCTAGTTTTTCCATCTCCGGAGCATCTCCGGAGCTCTTGTCAGAATTATGCTCAGGAATGTTCTCCGGAGTCAATCTTTTAGGAGCAACTCTAGAGTTGTCCAAGGATGATTCTTTTAGCACTTTTTCGTTAGTAATCTCCTCCGGGGGTTGAGTGGATGAATTTTTAGGTTCCTCATCATTGGTTACTTCAACTATAGTTGGAGGAGATGGTCTTGGGAATGCTTTCCCAAAATGCAGCTGGAGATTATTTGAATATATAGCATTAATTCCAGTTGTATTTTCTTGCTCTGTCATGTAAACAGCTGCTCCCTGTTTATTCCGTGGGTTTGGTATAGGCTGAGTTGGTAAAGGTGGTTGGCTAACTGGTTCATTTTGTGATTGACTTTGTGTGTTGGAGGGTCCAGTTAGTATAGCTTGTTGTTGAGGTTGGAAACGTCTAGGTTGTCCCTGGTATTGTTGATTATATCCCTGTTGAGAACCCCATTAAGGTTGCATGTTTTGTGATCCAAACTGTGGTGGCCACTGTTGATTTCCCTAAGGCTGATTTTGCCAATTTGGGTTTTGCCAATGTTGACTTGGCCAATCCTGATGTCCCCAAGGAGGATTATTTTGAGGCCCATGCCGAGTTGGATTCCATTGATTATTTCCCCAATTAGAAGGACCCCTGTAAGAGGGCTGGTTTGGATACTGATTATAAGGGAAATTCCCAGCTTGTTTTTGTCCCACATAGTTCAATTTCTCTTCTATTACAACATTTTTCTTACTCAATCTTTTCAAGGCTGGAAGTTGACTACATTGACTGGTAGGATGTTCCTTATCACAGATCTGACAAATCTTTGATTTGCCCAAAGGGCATTCTCTCAACAAATGTTTGTTTCTACACCTAGGACAATAGATGGAGAGTGGTTCAGTTGCTCTGTTTTGATCAGTTGTTCTAGTTTTTGCCTGAATCCCATCCAATGTGGTATTTAATTGTACCAAAATGTTTGTTTTTAGATTTGCAATTTCTTCCATTAACTATCCTATTTCATTCTTCCCTTTAAAAGTTTTGGATGACCTCACTCCATCTTGGGTTCTAGAATAGTTCCTGCAGAGTTCTTCTATAGCAGGTATTTCCATTTTGTTGATATTTCCTTTTCCCATTAGATCCAGTGCCTATTTTGATTCTTTATCCAATCCTTTTACAAACAGGGTTCTGGCCAAGGAGTGATCTACTGGGCTGCCATACCTTCTCAAGGTGAAATTAAACCTATCCACATAGTCCTCTAAGGTCTCTTATTCCCCTTGCCTAATTTTAAACAATTCTTCATTTTTATTACTGGATCTACAGTAATCTTGGTATTTTTCCAAAAAACACTGTTTCCATCTGATCCCAAGAACGGATAGAATTCTGGGGTAAACCCATAAACCATCTCATTGCAGAATCTTTCAGAGTTGAAGGGAATAGTTTGAGTTTTTGGTTATCTGATCCATAATCATAAGTTTGGCAAGCTACTTTGAATTCAAACAAAAAGTGATCTGGATCCTCAGAAGAAAGTCCTCTAAAGTTTGGCAGGTGTGCTGGTGAGATATTCTTCATAGGAGCATTGTCTCCAGCAGCCAAAATAATAGGATATGAGAAGGTTCTTGGAGCTTAATTTTCCTCTTCTTCATGATTATCATTTTCCATGTTTAGTACTGGTTCTTCTCCCTAAGGTTCTAAGAAATTAGATTCTATCACAAGATCTACCTGAAACTTTTGTTGTAATTCCTGGATATAATTGGCAAGTGGAAGATTTGGAGGATCTAAGGGATTGTTGTTTTGAGGTGCAGCCTCCAAAGTAGGTTCTAGGTTTCTCTCCTCATCAAGATCTTGTGCCACCCCACTGCTTTCCCCTATGGCTTGTTATTGGGCTATCTGCTTGATATATCTTCCTTGTAAATCTCTAGCTCTAACCATACAGATCTATCCTAAAAATTATTTTAACTAAGTTTCCCTAATTAACACAATACATCCCCGGCAACGGTACCAAAAATGACAAGGTGTCATTGTACCTCATCATTTAATCTGTTTTCAAATGTCAATAATCCAGGGGCTGTGTCCTCAACTATCTGCAACTAGGGATTCTATAGTTACCATTTTTCCTAGCTAATCTTAACAGCTTCTACCAATTTGAAAAGATTAATCTGTCTACTTACTAAATGAATTTAAGGAATGTTGAAAAGAGAATTAAACAGGAAATTTACTCAAAGCAATCTTAAAAACAATAACATGCATCTATCTATTAAAATCAGTAAATACTTTTCACAGCAAAATCTAAAGTAATAAAATAGTGGTACTAACCTCCCACCTTGGTGGTGAGAGTGGGCCCTTGCTCCACACCCTTGGGGCTGAAGGCTACAATAGGGAATCAGCACAAAAGAAGATCACAACTAAATCCAGTCCAATTCATTCACTTTTCATTTATGAAAAATATTGCTAGCACATATCGAAGATTACCAAGAATCAGAATAATTCAATCATTGTATATTTCTTATGTTGTTCCTATCAATATATATCAAAATGAGTGATGACATATCACTTATCTTCTCTACCAGTTCCTCTATGAGATGACATCCATCTCTTTATTGAACTAGTTGTCTAACTATGGAAAATAATCATGCAATAAAAGAAGACTGAGTGGAACAAAAGTCCACTCAGAATTCTAAGTTTGAGTCTTAATACATTTGGGTAGTGAGGCCCTGAAAATATGGGTATTGAATCAGTTATATCCGTAACTCATGCAAAAAATTTATAAAGATAAAAACTCCAGCAGTTTGACTAAAGATGACCCTTCACCACTCAGGTGATGATTTGAGTGAAATGAGGGGTGTTAAGATCACTGCTGAGAGTGCCTGATCGGCAGCTTATGCTGGAAATATGCCCTGCTCTCAGGAGGCGCTGGAGATATCTATTCCTTGTCTACAGCTCCGGAGATATGTCTGTAGCTCCAGAGATATCCATAGCTCTGGAGATAATTGTAGCTTCCTTTGTTTAGCTCTGGAGATATGTCTGTAGCTCCGGAGATATCTGTAGCTTTCTTTGTTCAGCTCCGGAGATGTTCCAGACTCCTACAGAGCTCCAGAGAGGCTTTCCTCATTTCTTCAAAACTTCAAGTGTCATGGTACTCTGGTATTGTCTCCAGAGATTATTGAAGACTATCTCCAGAGATGCACAAAATTGTTGTTCCTGGCATCTACACCTGTTGATTCAAATAGAGAGAAGTTTCTGCATTTTTCTATTAATTCCATGCACATTAGTCACTCAATCAGAAATTATAATCTTAAGTAATCTATCTCAATTAATCATTAACTAGAATGATCTTGTTAGCTTATTTGGGTGCAAAAATTAGGAAAGATGGACTTAGGAAGGAGAAAAAGAGAGGTAAAAAGATGTATTTCATGGGTGCAACTTGGCACTCATCAAAGACTATATGTTTTAACTGCAACAAATCTGGACACATTGCTAAATTTTGCAGAAGTAAAAAGGTGAACTCACAGACAGGAAGAACAGAGCAGAAGATGGACAAAGGCTAAGGCAAAATAGATGTGAATGAGATTCAAAAAGAAACAAATAAAACGTGGGTAAAGAAAGATGCAAACAATGAAGGTGATGGATCTACACCAAAATCTGGTGTTGATAATTCCTCCAGGAATTGAATCAGGAGCTCTGGCTCAGGGGGAGTTGCATTGAAAATCTAATTCCCCCTGCCAGTAAGTGGGTGCCTGAATCTGGTATGATAAGAGAAGATAATTTGGGTTATTACAGATCATTTGAAAGGATTTCCAGAAGAAAAGAAGTGGATATGGTGATTTGTGGAGTGATTCATGAGAAACTGCATCAAGAAACAGAGTAACCGGATGAAGTTAGGGCAACACATTTATTACAATGGAGAATTAGGTTTTCTAAAGCATAAAAGGTCATCCTTTCATCATTTGGATCACTTTGCATTCGAAGAAAGTAAGTAGAAGAGCACCTGAGCTAAGATTTCAAGGATTTGAAGTGCGACCGGTGAATTTATTAGCTAACCTTAATTTTGTGGAAGAAAAATGTATTTTCTGCAAAGCTTTGAACTTGTGATCTGTTGCAATGGCTACACTGTTGGTTGTTGATATTACTGAAAGGCCCTGATCCAAATTCAAGATCCACACAAATCAGTAGAAGTCGACCTGTTAGGTGCATTTTCAAATGTTTTGTATGGTGTATTGCATGTTGAAAATATTAGGGCCTATATTCATGCTAGCATAGATGAATTTGGGGACTCAAAGTTTGTAGATTGGTTCAAGAATCATCTAAGGGATGAAATTCACAATCTTAAACCTGAGTATAAGGCACTACATTAAAACATTTCATTCAAATTATAGGGTTTCCATCCTTCGATGAAGATGAATGGGTCCAGTATGTTTTAAGCCAAATGCATGATGAGTTTTTGTGGCTAATGAAACCCTTCAAGATTACCAAGGATGCCATCAAGGCCGTGACAAGGTTAAACTCATCTGATGGACTATCAATGTTGAAAGCAGTAAAGAATCAAATAGTAACTGATGCTACTGGTTCAAGGTTTGACAAAAGGGCAATGACAATAAATGACATCACTGATTCAGATCTCAAATTCTCTTCAATGGCGATTGGATACAAGATTTATCATTCCAATAGGAAGAATTCTTTATCTGATACAACTATCTATGTAGCTTATAAGTTGTTGAGAGAGAATGTTGATTATGACTTGTGTGAGTTGTTACAGAACTAGCTGATGGAAAATTTGAATAAGGTTAAGAAGGATAAAAAGAATACCTTCAAATATGGTACACTGGTCTTGTGTTTGTTCTTCTATTTCATGAATGAGTTACCCGACAAGAAAAGCATGTGTTGGACCAATGATAAACCTGTTGCAATACAGATAAGGGAGCACATGAACAATATTGGAGACTCCAATGCCCAAAGGACTACTCTTTGGGGTTTCTTCAAAAAATTTCAGAACATGATGCATTCAAAGGAAAGAATTCCCACATCTGTAGTTGAAAAATACAAGGATACAATTTGCTTTATGGTGGATACAGATCAATGTCTAATGGAAGTTGTTGAACCAAGAACAGTATGGATCATGCCCATGGGGTATGAGCTTGATGAGCAAGTATTGGATATGTATGCTCAACACCTTTTGAGCAAGGCAAAGGACACGACAGTTGAAAGATTTGGGACATATAAAGAGCTAAGTTTGAAACTGTATGTTGAGCTCAGAGAACCTGAAATCAAGAGGAAAGTTCAAAAGCAAGTAGAAATGTATGCTAAGAGCATTGGCATAACTAAGGAAGCTATGAAGCAGAACAGAGAAAGGATAGAAAAAGTTGAGAAGGAGAAGCAAGATAAGAAATAAGGAAGTGCTCTGGTAGAATCCTCCTCCACATCAAGGACTACTAGGAGCTCTGTTGCTGGCCCTGTTCCGCCAAAACCTGCCAAACCTGAGAAACTGGAAGGCAAATCATCCAGAAAAGAAGAGAAAGGATGAAAACTAAGGCCTCCCAGACATATAAAAGAATGAAAAATGATGAAGAAGAAATTGATTATGATGTTGAGGTCAAAGAGTTGAAGGTCTCAGGTACAAAAGTAGCCAAGGTATCTAAGGAGAAGCCCTCTAGAAGCAAAAGGGAAAGCAAGAGGCAAAAGACTGAAACATATGTTGAAAAGCCTACTATTTATGTGGATGACATCATCAAATCAGTCACTGTAGATGGGAACTTAAGGCCAATGACTAAATTTTATGATGATTACAGTGATGCTGATAAGAGGATTCTAGAGGAAGCAATAGTCAGATATCTAAATGTCTACAATAAGGCTTTAATTGAAATAACTTCTGAAATTCCAAAAGGTCTTGCAGATATTCTAGAGTTGAGAAAAGAAAATGTAAAAAGTAAAGACATTGATCTTAGGGAGCATATACTGATAAAATTGTACCCTCAGATTACTCTAGAACAAATGAACATGATATTCAAGGAAGTGAAAGATGACTTCAAGAGTAAGAAAAGAATGAATAAACTCATGCTTGGTGAAACCGATGAGATAGTTAAAGATACTCAGGAGATTCTTCTTAGTGCATTGAAAAGGCATAATCTTCCAATTGTTGAAGAAGAGTCTGATAATGGGATTGATTCCTCAATTCTGGATGTTGAAGAATTAAAGATCAATGAGCAGCAAACTCAGATAGATGACTCCTCTGTTCCAGAAGCAGAAGCAATAAACAAAGAAGATGAAAAGATGACAGATAAAACTAATGATGCAGAAGGTATTCAAACTCCTCCGGATCATTCTGGAAAAGAAGATATAGAGATGAATGTTGAAATAGATGCTCAAACTGAAGATGATTCATTGAAGAATAAAGAGCATGAAATAGAAGAAGTGAAAGGAAGCTAGGTGTGCGGAAAACGCTTCCTACACTAATCTAATGAGGAGAGGGCTATGTAAATTCAAAATTATCCTAACTATTACAGCAATGTTAAACCATTAACATGAGATATTGCAGCAAAACACAAGAGTCAGAAAGTAGACAGAAGAAGAGAGACAAAGATTTACGATGGGGAAAACCCTTATCGGGTAAAAAACCCCACACTCAAAAACCTGCACAATGTATTAACAAATCTGAAAGAATGTTTACAATACACTTGCAATGCAAGCTTTAATGGTCTTTGACACTCATGTCTGGAGTCAATCCGGTAGCATAACAGTACCTATAAACCTGTAATACAAACTCCATCTCTAAGCACCTGTTTAAATAAAATATTCAAGGCAATATTGGACCTTTCTTGGAATGGGCATCCAACATGGCTTCATGGACCAAAACCCACACCCAAGGACACTTGTTCAACATTGTAGAATGTGCCTGACACTTGTCCATAGTTCCCATCCCAAAGGGGTCACCTATTTCCAAAATGGGCTATGACAGATGCTCTTACGACACTTACAACCGTCATAGAATCTGTCATAGCGGTTACAACTTACAGTTGTAAGAGAATCTATCATACACATGCTATAAATAGCATATTCTCTTACAACATGTCATATTCCACCTTGGGGTGCCCAAATATGCCTTATTCAAAGATGCTTCATGACACATGTCATCACCTGTCTTACAACCTTCTATTTTCGACTCTTACATGTCATAGATTCGTTATAGGAATCCGTCATAACCGTTCCGGTCAAACATTCCTTACACAACATGGAGGATGCCGACACATGGCAGAATATTCCTACCACTAAGTGGGATGCCTATCTCCTCATGTGAGGACAAAATAACAAGTTGTCATATTCCATGTAGGATTGACACATCACCGTGCCACATCCCACAACATGACAATATGGAATTTCCAAATATTTACAACATGGGCAATTAAATAATAAATACAAACATTACAAATGCAGAGAATTATCAAGGTTAAGACACCTTAATTCCTAATATTCTCCCACTTGTCAAACACCTTGTAAGAGCCAATAGAAAAATAGGATTTAACTGCTATAGGCCAAGAGGCCCATAAACTCTGAACACCATCTGAACTTCTCTGTGCTCATTGGTTTCTTCAATGCATCTGCAACATTCTTCAAAGTATCTACCTTCTCCAAATTTACCTTTCCATCCTCAACCATGTCTCTCATGAAGTGAAACTAAACATCAATGTGCTTTATTCTAGCATGGAAAGTTGGATTCTTCGCAAGGCAAATTGCACTCTAACTGTCACAACTGATCGTGATCTGACCTGCATCAACACCAATATCTAAACACAATCTCTTAATCCAAATGGCTTCCTTACAAGCATGAGTTTCTACCATATACTTAGCTTCTATCATGGACAAAGCAACAACAGGTTGTCGCTTACTCATCCAACTAATAGCACCACCAAAAAGTTGAAAAACATAAGCACTGGTGGATCTCCTACTATAATGTCACCTACCCAATCTGAATCCACAAATCCATGAATATCAATATAATATGAAGGTCCTGAAACACTACCATGATAGCAAATGGAATACTCGGGAGTACTTCTCAAATATCTGAACACTCACTTAACTGCATCCCAATGAACCCGTCTAGGATTAGCCATAAATCAACTAAGGACTCCCACTGCTTGGGCAATGTCTGGTCGTGTGTAGACCATAGCATACATCAAACTACCCATAGCACTAGCATAAGGTACTATGCTCATGTCCTCCACCTCACTAGGAGATTTTGGACAATCCTCAATAGACAACTTTGTCCCCAAAGAAACAAGAACACACAATGGTCTACAATCTCCCATGTTGAATCTGTCCAACACGGTCTTAACATACTTACTTTGGCTTAACCAAAGTTTTCTGTTGGTTCTGTCTCTTTTGATTTCCATTCCTAGAATGTACCTAGCTACCCCTAAATCTTTCATTTCAAACTGAGCTGACAACTGAGATTTAAAGTCAGAAATCATATTCTTACCCTTCCCAATGAGCAACATATCATAAACATACAGTACAACAATGAGAATACGATCACCATCAAATTTATAATACACACAGTGATCCAATTTTGATCTCACAAATCTAATTGACAACACAAAGGCATCAAACTTCAAGTACCATCTCCTAGGTGATTGCTTCAAACCATACAAAGACTTTTTAAGTTTGCAAACTAAATTTTCTTTACCTTTCACCATGTAATGCTCTGGCTGTGACATGTAGATTTCTTCCTCCAAGTCACCATGAAGGAAAGTTGTCTTCACATCCATCTATTCTACCTCCAAGTCATAAGCTGCTGCGAGAGACAACAGGAATCGAATGGATGTCAGCTTTGCAATGGGAGAGAAGATCTCACCATAATCTATACCCTCCACTTGTGAATACCCCTTCATAACCAATCTAGCCTTATACTTCTCAACACTACCATCTGCATCAATTTTCTTCTTGAACACCCATTTGCATCCAATGGGTTTTCGTCTAGGAGGTAAAGGCATCAAGTCCCAAGTTTGATTCTTTTCCAAAAAAGCCATTTCTTCCTCCATGGCCTCCTTCCAAGAACCTACATCCTTCATATCCAAAGCCTCTGATACAATTCTAGGTTCATCACTGTTAGTAAGCAAAGCATAAGCACAACTAGAATCAAGCAATGTAAAACCAAACCTTTCGGGTTGCTTTCTTATCCGTGTAGACCTCCTCAAGAGCTAAGGTTGAGGTTTAGCTTCTTCATTTGAGCTTTCAGAGATGCTAGAGCTTTCCTCATCATCAGGTCCAACATTGTCTTTCTGTTCAGTCTTCTCAGGGGTGAGAGGAAACTGAACATCCTCTTTCTTTTCTCTTTCTTCTAGCTGCAAAATAGTGGAAGAAGGTGTAATCTCTCTGAAGATGACACTTCTGCTATACAACACTTTTTCAACCACGGGGTCCAAAGTTTGTATCCTTTCACACCAACACCATAGCCAATGAAGCTACACTTAATAGCTTTGTTCATCAACTTTGACCGCTTCTCCCTAGGCACATGTGCATATGCCTCACAACCAAAAACATGAAGATGCCTTATTGAAGGCTTTCTACCAGACCACACCTCCATGGGTGTCTTTCCAACAAGAGCTGATGTAGGAGATCTATTTACCAGATAGCAAGCAGTGGCAACAACTTCAGCCCAAAACTTTTGTTCTAGGCTAGCTCCACTAAGCATACTCCTAGCCTTCTCCATCAGTGTCCTGTTCATCCTCTCTACAACTCCATTTTTTTGCGGAGTGTATGGAGTTGTCTTGTGCCTTTCAATCCCAAGTTCCTTGCAATACTTATCAAATTCTGTAGAATAGAACTCACCACCATTGTCAATTCTCAAACATTTAATCTTTTTACCAGTCTGATTTTCAGCAAAGGCTTTAAACTCCTTAAACTTGCTATAGACTTCAGATTTGCTTCTGAGAAAATAAATCCATGTCCTACTGTAATCATCTATAAAAGATACAAAGAAGACAAATTATGATAATGAAGGAACATTAACAGGACCAAACACATCAGAATGAATGAGGTCCAACACACCAAAAGACTTATGAGAACTCGAGTAAAACTTAACATGGTTTTATTTTCCATAAATGCAATGTTCGCAAAAGTCAAACTCAAGATTACAATCATCTAACCCCTCAACGAGGTTCTTATTTTTCTAGGTACGCAGGCCCTTCTCATCAATGTGGCCAAATCTCTTATGCCATAATATTATCTTTTTTGCAGGAAGTTTAACTTCCAATGCACGATTACAACCATCAAGACTAGAAACAACAGATTTCTTCACTACTCATTCAGATGGTGGGGATGAAGTGATTGTTGTCCTCTTCCTTGAGTTAGAAGAACTATTGTATTGTGAAATGCATGCCTCTAGCTGAAACAGAGTACCTTTCCTAGTACCCTTAGCAAGCACCATAGCTCCTCTAGTCATCTTGCATCCTTCTTTCGAGAAGACAACCTACACACCTACATCATTCAACATACTTACAGAAAGTAGGTTCCGTGCTAAGCCTGGGATGTGCAGAATCCTAGAGATCCCCTTCACTTGACCATCAGGGAATCAAATAGAGACTCTTCCACGACCAACAATCTTCAGATGAGAGTCGTCACCCAGATACACCTTTCCACCATCGAACTCCTCATACTTAGTGAACCAGTCTCAATGCAAGGTCATGTGGAATGATGCACCAGGGTCGATTAGCCACACATCATCAGATGCATGGGTTGTCAGGGCTGCAATGAAAGCATCACCGTCATCTTGTGATTTGTCAGAATCTGAATTAGGAGCTTTCTTCTTTTTCTTCTTCTCCTCTTTGCATACCTTTCAAAAATTCCCGGTCTTGCCACAGTTCCAACAAAGAGCCTTGGACTTTCTAGGAGATTTGGATCTCCCACAGAATTTGGATCTACCCTTCTAAGCTTTCTTGTCCTTCTTCTTCCCTTTCTCCTTGGGTCTTCCACGAACTGCAAGGACCTCTTTGGTTGCCTCAGAAGACTTTCTCCGCATCTCTTCAAACAACAGCAAAGAAACCACTTCTTACATTTTGAATGTGGATGTGGTGCTTTTGATTGCCATGACAAGATGATCCCATGAGTCCGGTAGAGAACCAAGCAGGGTCATACATCAATCCTCCTCCTCCATCTTTACACCAATAGATGTCAATTGTACAACCAGCATGTTGAAAGCATTCATATGTTTAGCAACGGATCTTCCATCCTCCATTCGAAGAGAATACAACTTCTTTCTCAGAAAAAGTTTATTAACTAGGGATTTGGCTTGATACACATCCCCCAACTTCTTCCAAAGGAGTTTTGCAGTAGTCTCCTCATGGACATTTAACAACATAGAATTAGCAAGACTAAGTCTTATGAGACCCTTAGCCTTCTGATCCTTGAGATCCCAATTAGATTGTGACATTGCAGTTGGTTTAGTTCTATTCACACTATCCCAAAGGTCTCGGTCAACTAACATGTCTTCCATTTTGAGCTTCCACAACTCGAAATTACTGCCATTGAACTTCTCTACTTCAAACCTTACTGATGTGCCTGCCATCTCCTTGCTGCAATAAGATATAGAATGCTCTACATAGACTCCCACTCAACCTAAGATTATCTCAAAAAACCCCTACCCAACAACTAGGACCAAAGGTGATCAAGCTCTGATACGAACTGAAAGGAAGCTAGGTGTGCAGAAAATGCTTCTTACACTAATCTAATGAGGAGAGGGCTATGCAAATTCAAAATTATCTTAACTATTACAGCAATGTTAAACCATTAACATGAGATATTATAGCAAAACACAAGAGCCAGAAAGTAGACAGAAGAAAAGAGACAAAGATTTACGGTGGGGAAAACCCTTATCGGGTGAAAAACCCCACTCAGAAACCTGCACAATGTATTAACAAATCTAAAAGAATGTTTACAATACACTTGCAATGCAATCTTTAATGGTCTTTGATACTCATGTCTGGAGTCAATTCGGCAGCATAACAATACCTATAAACCTGTGATACAAACTCCATCTCTAAGCACCTGTTTGAATAAAATATTCAAGGCAATATTGGACCTTTCTTGGAATGGGCATCCAACATGGCTTCATGGACCAAAACCCACACCCAAGGACACTTGGTCAACATTGTAGAATGTGCCTGACACTTGTCCATAGTTCCCATCCCAAAGGGGTCACCTATTTCTAAAATGGGCTATGACAGATGCTCTTACGACACTTACGACCATCATTAAATATGTCATAGTAGTTACAACTTACAGCTGTAAGAGAATTTGTCATACACATGCTATAAATAGCATATTCTCTTACAACATGTCATATTCCACCTTAGGGCATCCAAATATGCCTTATTCAAAGATGCTTTATGACACATGTCATCACCTATCTTACAACCTTCTATTTCTGACTCTTACATGTCATAGATTCGTCATAGGAATCCGTCATAACCGTTTCGTTCAAACATTCCTTACACAACATGGAGGATGCTAACACATGGCAGAATATTCCTACCACTAAGTGGGATGCCTATCTCTTCATGTGAGGACAAAATAACAAGTTGTCATATTCCATGTAGGATTGACACATCACCGTGCCACATCCCACAACATGACAATATGGAATTTCTAAATATTTACAACATAGGCAATTAAATAATAAATACAAACATTACAAATGCAAAGAATTATCAAGGTTGAGACACCATAATTCCCAACATCAAGGACCAAGAAGCAGAAAAGGCCAAGGACAAAAGTGAAAAAGAAGAGATTACAAAGGTTCATGAAGATCCCAAGCTGGACAATTCGATTGACAGTACCGATAAGGATCAAATAGATACATCAGTATCTTGGGCAAGAGACACTATAGAAGTAGTGAAAGAAATTTTGGAAAATGATAAACTAGTTGCAAAAGAGTTGAAAGGTCCAATCAATTTGGACAGTCTTTCAGCAATTCAGAAGATAAAGTGGGCCTCTCTCTCACAAGCTAGGCCAGAGAAGATATTTTGAAGTCTTACATAGAAGACAGTGAGCTACTTGGTCTAGCATCAGGGATTTTGGAGAAAATCATGCCAACATACCAGAAGGACTCATCAGCTTCCCCCTCCGGTCAGTTAAAGAACTTGATAAACTCTATAAGTATTCATTTTGAATCTCTTTAAAAGTCTATAGAGGTCAAGGTTCAAAATGAATTCAATGGTAAAAGATTTGATGCTCTAAAAGTGATGATTGGAGTAGATAGAATTATGTTGGATACCAGTGTAAAGAGTATTCAAAATGCTCTTACAGAAGGAGGAAATGTATACAAATTTTGCTTATCTTGTCCTAAAGTTGTAGAGGATATTGAAGATAAAATAAAGGAGTCTAAGAAAAAACTATCAAGTGTATCCAAATCTTTTGATCCTTTGATAGCATTAGTGGCAAGCAAGGAGTGTCAGGTAATTAGCTTGATTGAAGAAATAAAGAAATTGACAAAAGAAAAGGACAACATCGAGACAAGGATGTGTGAGCTCCAGGGACTGATTTCCCCCAAGTTGGAAGTAATGTTCAATACCATGACAGAAGCCCAAGCTGCTACTAAATCAAGTGATCCTATTGACTTGTGGAAAGTAGAGTCTCAAGCATTCTTATTCAGTGGTCACATCTCAGTTTTGAATATCATGAAAAAGAGTTGGGACAATGAGTTGGCACTATTGAAGAATGTCTTTGGTGATGTGTTCAAACTTATGTAAATAAGTCATAGGGTTGTTTGTATATATACCCATCTACATAAAAATTTTGAATGAATTTTAGTATGCGGATCCCACCCTTTGCCATTGATGTCAAAGGGGGAGTGAAGAGTAGTGAAAAATGAGGAATTCAGCAAAGGAGGACCAATGGAGAATAGTGAAAAGCATAAGTGTACATAGTAAGGGGAGTTGTTCTGACATTGTTGGCAAGAGACACTACTACACATGACAGGTGTTGTCATTGATGGCAACTAAGTCTATCCTACACATCTCCATTACATAATTTGTTCATATTGGAAGTTAAAGTGAAGATTTGTCTAAGTCCGGGTAATTAGAAACAGAGCATATGACAGGGTCCAGTATCTTGGTTCGGATCTCTCCGGTGGTAAATCACAGTGTGCTATGGATCTGAGGGAGTGATAAGGATTGTCAGGACTATCTAATCTAGAAATTTAGCCTTTGTTGATGAAAGATTCAAAAGTTATAAGCATCTGAGTATCAGGTTCCAGTTAGTCAGTACAATTAGAAGAAGAACAAGCCAACCTAGTATTTGATCTTGATCCGGATGAAGAAAAGTTGTTGGTTAAGCAAATTGTGATAATCAGTGGTATTGGCCGACATGATTGATGATATGAGAACACAAGTTTCTAGTCTGCATTGTTGATTGTGCATGGATTCAGCCGACAGAGCAGAGTTCTTAATAAATGTTCTAAGTTTTCTTGAAGCTGACTACGGTTGATTGAATTTCTTGATGCGGATATATATAGCTGATGGATTTGAGTGTTTTAGAGTGTGATTGTGATGTGATGATGGAGTAAGTGTGAAAAGGCCAGAAAGAAGTGTGAAGGTGAAGATCTAAGCTTGGATTATGGCCGAAGAGTGAAATAGGGCAGAGTAAGGATGATGTGTGTAAGATCAGTATTCTGTGCTTAACCAGAACTAAATTTTTGCATTGGTAGATGTCATTTCTCAGTTCAAACATTTTAGTGAACTTTTGTAACTAATTCTGTAGGCAATGAGCCTCTTGGAGCAGTGAGCTTTGGGCAGTGTGCCCTGAAGGCATGTACCTTCCCCATTTGTAATACTTTTAATAGAGTATAAATTCTTGTGGGTTAACCCCCACCGTGGTTTTTCCCTTAACCGGGTTTCCACGTAAAAATCATGATGTTATGTGTGTTGATTTGTTTCTGCTCATCTGTTATTGATTCATACTTTCATGGTTATATCATTCATCTTTTAATAAGTGGTAAAGAAGTTTAAGTTACAGCAAAAGTTAAAAGTTTTTGTGACAACTGATTCACCCCCCTTAGTTGTCTGCCCTATTCTCAACACAAGTTTCAAGAGCAAAGAGAAATTTTCTGCCAGTTTGATGGATCTAGTGCATACATATTTGTGTGGTCCTACAAGGGTGAGAAGTCTAAAAGGAGATAGGTACTTCATGTTGCTTATTGATAATTATTCTAGAATGAATTAGGTCACTTTTCTAAGAGACAAATCAGGAGCCCTAGAAAAGTTCAAATCTTTCAAGGCAATGGTTGAGAATGAGTTAGATTTGAGGATCAAATGCTTAAGGTCTGATAGAGGAGGTGAGTTCACTTCAAATGAATTCAATATTTTCTGTGAAGAACAAGGGATAAAGAGATAGTCGTATGCACCTAGGACTCCTTAGCAGAATGGAGCTGTTGAAAGAAAGAACGAGACAGTTCAAGAGGCTGCTAGGACTACGTTAAAGGAAGCTAACCTACCAGAAGTGTACTAGAGAGAAGCCATACATAATGTTGTGTACATTCTAAATAGAGTTCAAGTCAAAGGTAACAACTCTAAAACTCCTTATGAGTTGTGGTATGGAAGAATTCCTACAGTGAAATATTTCAAAGTTTTTGGAAGTAAATGCTATATAAGAAGGGAAGACGATCTAGGAAAGTTTGATGCTAGATGTGATGAAGGAATCTTCCTTGGATACTCTACCAAGATTGTTGAGAGTGCTACAACAAAAGGCTAAAAAAGATTGTTGAGAGTGCTAATGTGAAGGTGGATGAAGACAAGGAAAGAACATCATATCTGATTGGCTATGAATCAAATGAACATGTTGTCAAAGTAAATGAGAAGAAAGATGAACAAGAATATAGTCAAGATGAAGAAGAAAAGGCTCCAAAAAATATAGTTAAGACTCCTAGGTGTGTAAGGATCAATCATTCTGAGGATCAAATTATTGGAGACAAAAGCAAAGGGGTATTGACAAGGAAAAGAGTTGTAGAAGAACATGTGAACTATTCTTTGCTTTCAAAAGTTGAACCAAAAAATGTGAATGAATCTTGCTATGATGAAAATTGGGTGAAGGCCATGGAAGAAGAGCTAATGCAGATAGAGAAGAATCAAACTTGGGAATTGGTTCCTAGACCTGCTGATAAGAATGTGATTGGAACTAAATGGGTCTTCAGGAATACGCTGAATGAGAATGGAGAAGTAGTTAGAAACAAAGCAAGGCTAGTATGCAAAGGATATTCTCAGGTTGAAGGGATAGATTTTGAGGAGACCAATGCTCCTGTGGCAAGAATTGAAGCAATCAGAATGTTTTTGGCATTTGCAGCATTCAAAGATTTCAAAGTGTATCAGATGGATGTTAAGTCTGTATACTTGAATGGTGAGTTGGAAGAAGAAGTCTACATTGAAAAACCAGAAGGATTTAAGTTATCAGACCAAGATGACATGGTGTGTAGATTGAAGAAGGCCTTGTGTGGACTAAAGCAAGCCCCCAGAGCCTAATATGCAAGGTTAGACAAGTATTTGTTGCAATTAGGGTTGAGTAAAGGCACTGATAACAACAATCTCTATTTCAAAATCAATGATAATCAAATCCTTATTGTTATAGTCTTTGTTTGACATTATCTTTGGAGGAAATGAAGGTATGTACATGAAGTTTACAAGAGAAATGCAAAATGAATTTGAGATGTCTATGTTTGGTGAAATGAATTTCTTTCTAGATCTGCAAATTACTCAATCAGATAAAGGAATCTTCATTTCTTAGTCTAAGTATGTGAAAGAGTTGTTAAAGAAGTTGGGGATGGAGGAATCCAAACCAGTATGCACTCCCATGGTGATTGGTTGCAAGTTGAGTAAAACTGATGAATCACCTAAGACTGATAATAAAAGGTACAAATCTATGATTGGAGGATTACTTTATCTAACTCAAACAAGACCTAATATAATGCATGCAGTTTGTCTTGTGGCAAGATTTCAAGAAGATCCTAGAGAATCACATGTGATGGAAGTTAAGAGAATCTTAAGGTACTTAAAAGGTACTTCAGATCATGGCTTATGGTATCCAAAAGATAATGATTTCACTTTCAATACTTATACAGATGCAAATTGGGCCGGAGATGTTGATGATAGGAAAAGTACAAGTGGAGGTGATTTCTTCTTGGGTAATAGATTGGTTTCTTGGTTAAGCAAGAAGCAAGATTCAATAGCCTTGTCTACTGCAGAAGCAGAGTATATTGCAGAAGCATGTTATTATACTCAAGTGTTATGGATTAAGCAGACTTCGAAGGACATAAGAGTTGTGTATGAAGATCCAATTGTAATCTTTTGTGACAATACAAGTGTTATAAATATTTCAAAGAATCCAGTGATGCACTCAAGAACAAAGAATATATCAATAAGATATCACTTTTTGAGAGAAAAGGTGACAGAGAATGAAGTAAAGATGGAATATGTGTCTACAAAGCATCAAATTGCAGATATTTTCACTAAGCCTCTGCCTAAGGATACTTTTGAGTATCTCAGAGAAAAGTTAGCGGTTATTACCCCTCCTACTCTGAACTAAGATGCATAGGAATGCATCAATCCAGTGGAGCCTAAAGCCTCATTCATTGATCTGGATTGATGTTTTGAGAGCTACCTCTTAGGGGGAGTAGCAAGTTTTCCTAATATGTGTTCTTGACAAAGAGCAATAAGTGTTACAGTATTGATGAAAGAACAATTTGATCAAAGCAACAGAGTGCAAGTATGTACCTTTTGCCATTGATGTCAAAGGGGGAGAGAAATCGTGTGAAAAACTCAAGGAGAGAAAGAGTGCAAATGTGTAAAAAGGAAGGGGGAGTATCTTGTCTTGATGGTCTTTACAGTTTTTCACATCATATGTTGCCATCAATGACAAAGGGGGAGATAGTTGCAAGTATGTGCCTAACCAGTGTTGTCATTGATGTCAACATATCTGTGTTGTCATTGGTGTCAACTGTGCTCTTGTTTTGATGCTTGCTTGTAATGAGTTAGATGTTGAAGATAATGAATAAGTATTCCTGATACTAAATTTCCAAGTGCTTTTGAGAATATTTGTCCCTCCAGTGGAAACAGTGTATTGAAGAGTATCTTTGTTCACAACAGATAAGTCCAGTAGATTGCTCCACATTTCTTATAGAATGAATATCTTTGTCTGCAGATTGGAAGTTAGTTAGAGACATGTCTTAAGGTGTTATGTTCCAAGTTTGAGCCTCTGGTATGAAGATTTGAGTGAGTTATGTTCACCAGAGTGTAAACTACTTTTTCTGTATGATTGGTGGTGACAAAGAGAATGTATTATTCTCCACATTCCTCCGCATTTAAGTATTTTAGTTTGCAGTTCTGGAA